>JASAUF010000628.1:0-1252590 GCA_030180095.1 Magnolia changhungtana | reverse complement strand
TTATCTTTTAAAATGGATGGACGGAGTGGATAATATATGTAAATCATGATGAGTCCCATAGAGTTTACTCAGCACGCTACTCGGTACACAATCCCCGTCTACACACCAGATATGCAGATGCGGATTGCGTACTACCCCGCCCGGACAGTAATCCGTTCGGGCAGAGCTATGTGGGCCCCACCGTGATGGAAGTGTTTTATCCACACCGTTCATCCCTCTTTTCAGATTATTTTAAGGTATTATGTTAAAAGTGAGGCAGGTCGAAAGCTCCAATGAACCACACCAAAGGAAGCTGTGGTGATAATGACACTCACCATTAAAACCTTTCTAAGGGCAACCATGATGTTTTTTTACCATCCACCCTTATCATAAGTTCATGTAGATTGGATGAAGTGAAATTACAAGTATCAGCTTGATCCCAAACTTCTCCATCTCCCAAGAAGTTTTTAATGGTGGAAGTTCAATCCCCACTTCATTGTCCACTAAATCCTTGAACCTTCCACATTTTTGAATCATATCTTGAAATGATTTGAAAAAAAAGATGAATGGTATAGATAAAACACTTAAATCACAGTGGGCACTACTGAGCCCTGCCCGAACGAATCGGAAAGGATTGGCTAGTGTACCTCACACCGGATTATGTGTTATATCCAAACTATTCACCTATTTGGAGAGCTCGTCTTAAGGCTTGAGACTAAAAATAAGACAGATCTAATTATCAAATGAACCACACGGCAAAAAGCAATGGGAGATTAAATGTCTACCATTAAAACTCTTTTTGGTGTCACAAAAGTTTTGGATCAATATAAAATTTGTTTTTCCTCTTAGTTCAGGTATTTGTGACCTTATGAATAAATTGGATGGAAAGTAAACATTACGGTGGGCCCTACGAATTTTTAAACGGTGAAAATCATTATCTCTGCTGCTATTTGTGGTGTGGTCCAAATGGTTTTTGGATATGATTTATTTTTTAGATAATGCACTATAATGATCTCTAAAAATATATGAATAGTATAGATATAATAAATATATCACGGTGGGGCCATGTAACTTTGATATCTTTGAATTGTTCGTACAACTCAGAGCTTTAGGAGCGTCAATGCTCGTAATCGCACAGTACATCCCTGCAGCAGGTATACAGTTGGTGTGTACCTCGCACAGTACATCCCTGCAGCAGGTATACAGTTGGTGTGTGGAACACTAGCCAATTTGCTTCCAATGGCTTACTGTCCTTACAGGGTAGAACACAATTCGCATCTCTCAATAGTTGTTGTATTGACGTCAGCAAGCTTCATAGGCATGATCAGGAGATATGTTTAACCAACCATCATTTTGTGGACATGTCTTAGTGGTTGAGGCTAAAAATAAGTAAGACCTAAAGATCAATTGTACCATGCTGCAAAAAGCAGCGGGGAATTATGAAATTCGTTTTTCCTCTTTATCTATGTATTTGTGAAATTATTAATCAATTCGCTGAAAAATAGCCGTTATGGTGGGCCCTATAATTTTTTTAACGGTAAAACTCATTATGCTTGCTGCTATTTTTGGTGTGGTCCATTTGAGCTTTGGATTTAATTCATTTTTTTTTTTTAAGTCTAATACCCTAAAATGATCTGAAGAATGGATGAACGGTGTTGATATAATAAATACATCATCGGGGTCCACTTTGATCTTCCTTGGACCGTTCGCATAACTCGGAGCTCGAGGAGCGTCGTCGCTCGTCTTCGCACCACACGTATCTACACCAGGTCTACTGGCGTCAGCAAGTTCCGTGTGGCCGGGTATGTGTTATATCCGAACCGTGAAAAGGCAGTGGGGATTGAACGTCTGGCATTGAAACCTTTCCGTGGTTCACAGAAGTTTTGGATCAATATGCATTTTTTTTATCCTCTTCCAAGGAAGTTACGAACAGATTTGGTTGGAAAATAAACGTTACAGTGGGCCCTACAAAAATTTAAACGGTGAAAATCATCATCTCGGCTGCTGTCTGTGGTGTGGTCCATTTGAACTTTGGATATGGTTTTTGTTTTGAACAATAATCTAAAATTATCTTGAAAAATGGATGAACGGTGTGGTTATAATAAACCCATCATTGTAGGGCTATATTACTTTGATCTCCTTTAAACCGTTGGTACAACTCGGAGCTCGAGGAGCGTCAGCGCTCGTCTTCGCACGGCACATGCCTACAGCACCTATATAGCTGGTGTGTGGGGAAGTGGATTGCGTACTGAGTAACTCAGTACGGTAAGCGTACTGAGTAAACACGTTAGGGTCCACCGTGATTTACATATTTTATCCACTCCGTCCATCCATTTTAACAGGTAATTTGAGTGTTTGATACAAAAAAGGAAGTATATCAAATTCTCAAGTGGACCTCACCATGGGAAACGGTGAGAATTGAGATTCTACTGTTGAAAATTTCTTAGGGGCCACATATGTTTTGGATCAAGCTTTTATTTTTGTTTTCCATTCATCCATGTCCGTGTGATCTTATGAACAGGTTGGATGATAAATAAACATCACTGTGGGCCCAGAAAGGTTTCAACGGTGGAAATCATTATTCCCACTATTTCCTGTGGTGTGGTCCACTTGAGCTTTTTAAATACTTCAGCTTTGTATTCAACCACTGAAATGAGCTGGAAAAAACTCATGGACGGCGTGGATAAGCCACACACATTCAAAATAGGCTAACTGAGTTTACTCGGTATGATAAAAGCATAGTGAGTAACTCAGTACGCAATCCGATTTCGGTGTGGGAAGTGGATTGCGTACTGAGTAACTCAGTACGGTAAGCGTACTGAGTAAACACGTTGGGGTCCACCGTGATTTACATATTTTATCCACTCCGTCCATTCATTTTAACAGGTAATTTGAGTGCTTGATACCAAAAATGAAGTATATCAAATTCTCAAGTGGACCTCACCTGGGAAACAGTGAGAATTGAGATTCTACGGTTGAAAATTTCTTGGGGGCCACATATGTTTTGGATCAAGCTTTTATTTATGTTTTCCATTCATCCAGGTCTGCGCGATCTTATGAACAGGTTGGATGATAAATAAACATCACTGTGGGCCCAGAAAGGTTTCAACGGTGGAAATCATTATTCCCATTGTTTCCTGTGGTGTGGTCCACTTGAGCTTTTTGAACACTTTAGTTTTGTATTCAACCACTGAAATGAGCTAGAAAAAACTCATGGGCGGCGTGGATAACCCACACGCATTCAAAATAGGCCCAACTGAATTTATTCGGTACGAGAAAAGCATAGTGGGTAACTCAGTACGCAATCCGATTTCGGTGTGTGGTACACCAGCCAATCCGCTTCGGCGCGGATTGGATACTGACATGGTCAGTAGCCAAATGGCTACTGAAGTGACGTCACCAAGCTCTGTGGACTCCACTATGATGCGTGTGTTGTATCTATACCATCTAACCATTTTTAGAGATCATTTTATGTCATTACAAAGAGAATTAGATAGATATAAAGTTCAAGCGGACCCCACCATAGAAAATAGTGGGGACAATGACATCCACCGTTCAAAACTTCTTAGGGGCAACAGTAGTTTCTAATCTAGCTGATATTTTTTTTCACTTCATCTATCTCTATGTTAACTTATGAATAAGTTGGATCTCAAAAATACATTATAGTGGGCCCTATAAATGTTTCAATGGTGGGTGTGACTGTTCTCACGGTTTTATGTGGTGGGTCCACTTGAAATTTAGATCTATTTCGCTCTCTTTGTAATGCCTTAAAACAATCTCTAAAAATGGTTGGACAGCATGGATACAACACATGCATCATAGAGGGGTCTACAGAGTTTGGTGACATCACTTCAGTAGCGATTTGGCTACTGACCTTGCCAGTATCCAATCCACGCCTATCCGCTTCCATTCCCTCCTCACACAAAAGGGTGGGCCCACTCCCAGATACTGAGTGGGCCAGGCAGGTATTCGTGTATATCAATCGTCATCACAGGGCAACGTTATGCACGGCGGGGATGTTCGGGGATTAGTATATGAGAAATTTGCGACTGTACGACCCATTTATGGCCCATTTGCGAGAAGAAGCCCACCTCATTTTCCCTTGCAAAAATAAGCCCCAGCTGTACGGACGCCTTCCCAAAGGTCGAAAATGCCCCCTGCTTTTTCCTTCAACCGGATCGGCTGGTGCTCGAAGACCAGCGTTGACGCTCCTCGAACTCCTACGAACGGTTCAAAAGAGATCAACGTTACATGGGCCCCACAGTTATGTATTTATTATATCCACAACGTTCATCCATATTTTGAGATCTTTTCGGAGCATTATCCAAAAAAAAAAATCATATCCAGAGATCAACTGGACCACACCACAAAGAGCAGCAGAAAATTGATTTTCACCGTTGAAAATTTTGTAGGGCCCACCATAACATTTATTTTCCATCCAATCTATTCATAAGGTCACAAAGACCTGGATGAAGAGGAAAAACAAATTTAATAATGATCCAAAACTTCTGTGACTCCTAAAAGGGTTTCAATGGTAGACGTTCAATCCTCCACAGCCTTTAACAGTGTGGTCCACTCGATAGCTAGATCTGTCTTATTTATTGTCTCAAGCCTTCACACGAGTTCCCCCAAAAGATGGACGGTTTGGATATAACACATACCTCATAATAGGACCCAAAAATAGCTGTGGGATAACATCAGCAAAAAATAAAATAATAATAATAATAATAATAATAAATAAATAAACTAGGAACTTTTCGCTACGGGCCATTCTATAGCTACGGATAATGGCCGTAGCCATAGCCCTCGCCCATGCCATTTCGATATCTTTTTATATGTATCGAAGGTCTTTCGATTAATCGAAAAAGGTCCAAAACTGTCCAGCGAGTTTGCCTAAAAAATCCTGCAATTTTTTATTAATCGAATGTCTTTCGATTAACCAAAAAATGTATTTTATCATTAGCTATGGATTATAACTGTAGCCATAATTGTAGTCTGTGCCAATCTATGAAAATTTTCATTTATTTTTATTTTTATTTTATTTTTTACATGGAGAACTTTATTCTACCTACAATTTTCTCAAATACATATTTATATAAATATGTATATATAAGCATTAAAAAAAATTCTCTCTTTTTTTTCATTTCTTTCTTTATTCATTTAACAAGAATATCTTCTAAACCAAACTTAGTTACTTGATATACTCTATATGATTTTGGGGTAGGAGAAGCTACTTTAGCTAACTAACCTAGTTATTTTCCAAGATTCCATCAGGTCGATGGTCGAAAATCCATTTCACGGTCAATTCGCTTCACTTCATGGTCACTTCCGTGCATTTCACAGTAAATTCGCTTCACTTCATGATCATTTCCATGCATTTCACGGTCATTCCCGCATATTCCATGTTGATTCACGGTCATTTCGACGCATTTCACGGTCATACCCCTTCACTTCACGGTCATTTCGACGCATTTCACGGTCAATTCGCTCCACTTCACGATCATTTCCATGCATTTCACGGTCATTCCCGTATATTCCGTGTTGATTCACTGTCATTTCGACGCATTTCACGGTCATACCCCTTCACTTCAAGGTCATTTTCGCGCATTTCACGGTCAATTCGCTTCATTTCATGATCATTTCCATGCATTTCACGGTCATTCCCACATATTCTGTGTTGATTCACGGTCATTTCGACGCATTTCACGGTCATACCCCTTCACTTCACAGTCATTTCCGCGCATTTCATGGTCAATTCGCTTCACTTCACGATCATTTCCATGCATTTCACGGTCATTCCCGCATATTTCGTGTTGATTCATGGTCATTTCGACGCATTTCAGGGTCATACCCCTTCACTTCACGGTCATTTCGACGCATTTCATGATCAATTCGCTTCACTTCACGATCATTTTCATGCATTTCACGGTCATTCCCGCATATTTCGTGTTGATTCACGGTCATTTCGACGCATTTCACGGTCATACCCCTTCACTTCACGGTCATTTCCAAGCATTTCACGGTCAATTCGCCTCACTTCACAGTCATTTCCATGCATATCACGGTCATTCCCGCCTATTCCGTGTTCACGGTCATTTCGGCATAATTCACGGTCATGCCCCTTCACTTCACGGTCATTTTCACGCATTTCGCGGTCCAATCACTTCACTTCACGATCATTTCCATGTATTTCATGGTCATTCCCGCATATTCTGTGTTAATTCACGGTCATTTCGTCGTACTTCACGGTCAATTCACTTCACTTCACGGCCATTTCCAAGCATTTCACGGTCAATTCTCTTCACTTCACGATCATTTTCATGCATTTTACGGTCATTCCCGTATATTCCGTGTTGATTCACGGTCATTTCGACGCATTTCACGGTCATACCCCTTCACTTCACGGTTATTTCGACGCATTTCACGGTCAATTCGCTTCACTTCACGATCATTTTCATGCATTTTACGGTCATTCCCGCATATTCCGTGTTGATTCACGGTCATTTCGACGCATTTCACGGTCAAACCCCTTCACTTCACGGTCATTTCGACGCATTTCACGGTCAATTCGCTTCACTTCACGATCATTTCCATGCATTTCACGGTCATCCCCGCATATTCCATGTTGATTCACGGTCATTTCGACGCATTTCACGGTCATACCCCTTCACTTCACAGTCATTTCGACGCATTTCACGGTCAATTCGCTTCACTTCACGATCATTTTCATACATTTCACAGTCATTCCTGCATATTCCGTGTTGATTCACGGCCATTTCGACGCATTTCACGGTCATACCCCTTCACTTCAAAGTCATTTCCGAGCATTTCACGGTCAATTCGACTCACTTCATGATCATTTTCACGCATTTCACAGTCATTTCCGCCTATTCCGTGTTGATTCACGGTCATTTCGACGCATTTCACGGTCATACCCCTTCACTTCACGGTCATTTCGACGCATTTCACTGTCAATTCGCTTTACTTCACGATCATTTCCATGCATTTCACGGTCATTCCCGCATATTCCGCGTTGATTCACGGTCATTTCGACGCATTTCACGGTCATACCCCTTCACTTCACGGTCATTTTCGCACATTTCACGGTCAATTCGCTTCATTTCATGATCATTTTCATGCATTTCACGGTCATTCCCACATATTGCGTGTTGATTCACGGTCATTTCGACGCATTTCACGGTCATACCCCTTCACTTCAAAGTCATTTCTGCGCATTTCACGGTCAATTCGCTTCACTTCACGATCATTTCCATGCATTTCACGGTCATTCCCACATATTCCGTGTTGATTCACGGTCATTTCGACGCATTTCACGGTCATACCCCTTCACTTCACGGTCATTTCGATGCATTTCACGGTCAATTCGTTTCACTTCACGATCATTTCCATGCATTTCACGGTCATTCCCGCATATTCCGTGTTGATTCACGTTCATTTCGACGCATTTCACGGTCATACCCCTTCACTTCACGGTCATTTTCGAGCATTTCACGGTCAATTCGCTTCACTTCACAGTCATTTCCATGCATATCACAGTCATTCCCGCCTATTTCGTGTTGATTCATGGTCATTTTGGCACAATTCACGGTCATGCCCCTTCACTTCATGGTCATTTCCGCGCATTTCGCGGTCCAATCGCTTCACTTCACGATCATTTCCATGCATTTCACGGTCATTCCTGCCTATTCCATGTTAATTCACGGTCATTTCGACGTACTTCACGGTCAATTCACTTCACTTCACGGCCATTTCCAAGCATTTCACGGTCAACTCTCTTCACTTCACGGCCATTTCCATGCATTTCACGGTCTTATCCGACAATTCTGTTTACGTTCACGGTTATTTCGACGCACTTCATGGTAAATTCACTTCACTTCACGGCCATTTCCACGCACTTCACCATCATTTCCATGCATTTCACGGTCATTCCCGGCGATTCCGTGTTCATTCACGATCAATTCGATGCACTTCAAGGTCAATTCACTTCACTTCACGGCCATTTCCATGCACTTTGCGGTCAATTCACTTCACTTCACCATCATTTCCAAGCATTTCACGGTCATTCCCGACGATTCCGTGTTCATTCACAGTCAATTTGACGTTCTTCACAGTCAATTCACTTCACTTCACGGCCATTTCCAAGGACTTAACGGTCAATTCTCTTCACTTCAAGGCCATTTCCATGCATTTCACGATCATATCCAGCAATTCCGTTTACATTTACGATCATTTCGATGCACTTCACGGTCAAGTCACTTCACTTCACAACCATTTCCAAGGACTTCACTGTCAAATCTCCTCACTTCACGGCCATTTCCATGCATTTCACGATCATATCCGCATATTCCGTGTTGATTCACGGTCATTTCGACGCATTTCGCGGTCCCGCGTCTTCACTTCACGGTCACTTCCGCGCATTTCGCGGTCCAATCGCTTCACTTCACCCACATTTCCATGCATATCACGGTCATTCCTGCATATTCCGTGTTGATTCATGGTCATTTCGACGCATTTCGCGGTCCCGCGTCTTCACTTCACGGTCACTTCCGTGCATTTCGCGGTCCAATCGCTTCACTTCACCCCCATTTCCATGCATATCACGGTCATTCTCGCCTATTCCGTGTTGATTCACGGTCATTTCGACGCATTTCGCGGTCATGACCCTTCACTTCATGGTTACTTCCGCACATTTCACGGTCCAATCGCCTCACTTCATAATCATTTCCATGCATATTACGGTCATTCCCGCCTATTCCGTGTTGATTCACGGTCATTTCGACACATTTCACGGTCATGACCCTTCACTTCATGGTCACTTCCGCTCATTTTGCGGTCCAATTGCCTCACATCACAATCATTTCCATGCATGTCACGGTCACTCTCGCCTATTTCGTGTTGATTCACGGTCATTTCGACGTCGCGGTCATGACATCACGGTCATACCCCTTCACTTCACGGTCATTTTCGCGCATTTCACGGTCAATTTGCTTCACTTCACGATCATTTCCATGCATTTCACGGTCATTCCCGCATATTCCGTGTTGATTCACGGTCATTTCGATGCATTTCATGGTGAAGTATAACACTTCACTTCACGGTCATTTTCGCGCATTTCACGGTCAATTTGCTTCACTTCACGATCATTTCCATGCATATCACGGTCATTCCTGCATATTTCGTGTTGATTCACGGTCATTTCGACGCATTTCACGGTCCCACGTCTTCACTTCACGTCACTTCCGTGCATTTTGCGGTCCAATCGTTTCACTTCACCCCCATTTCCATGCATATCACGGTCATTCCCACCTATTCTGTGTTGATTCACTGTCATTTCGACGCATTTCGCGGTCATGACCCTTCACTTCATGGTCACTTCCACGCATTTTGCGGTCCAATCGCCTCACTTCACCCCCATTTCCATGCATATCACAGTCACTCCCACCTATTCTGTATTAATTCACGGTCATTTCGACGCATTTCGCGGTCATGACCCTTCACTTCATGGTCACTTCCGCGCATTTCGCAGTCCAATCGCCTCACTTCATAATCATTTCCATGCATATCACGGTCACTCCCACCTATTCCGTGTTGATTCACGGTCATTTCGACGCATTTCGCGGTCATGACCCTTCACTTCATGGTTACTTCCGCACATTTCGCGGTCCAATCGCCTCACTTCACAATCATTTCCATGCATATCACGGTCACTCCCACCTATTCTGTGTTGATTCATGGTCATTTCGACGTATTTCACGGTCATGCCCCTTCACTTCACCCCCATTTCCCTAAACCTTAATCTACACCCTAACCTAAACCTATTCTTACAACCTAAACCTATTCTTAAATCCCAAAACCTATAACCTAAACCTAAACCTTAACATAAACCTATAACCTATAACCTATAATCTAAACCGAAACCTATAACCTAAACCCGAACATAAACCCAAACCCGAACCCGAATTCCTAAACCTAAATCTATACTTATAACCTAAACTTATTCTCAAATTCCAAAACCTATAACTATAACCTAAACCTTAACCTAAACCTATAACCTAAACCTATAACGAAAACCTATAACTACAACCTATAACATTAACCTAAACCTTTAACCTTAACCTAAACCTATTCTCAAATCCCAAAACCTAAACCTTTAACCTATAACCTAAACCTAAACCTTTAACCTATAACCTAAACGTATAACTTATAACCTAAACTCAAACCTAAACCTATAGCCTATAACCTAAACCTAAACCTTAACCTATTATCAATTCCTTAAATCTATAACCTATAATCTATAACATAAACCTAAACCTAAACCTTAGCCTAAACCTAAACCGCGAACTGATGGAAATTGACCGCAAAGTGAATGAAATGGATTTTCGACCATCGACCTGATGAAATCTTGGAAAATAATAAGGTTAGTTGGGAATCTTGGAAAATAAGTAGGTTAGTTGGCTATAGTAGCTTCTCCTACCCCAAAATCATATAGGGTACATCAAGTTACTAAGTTTGGTTTAGAAGATATTCTTTTTAAATGAATAAAGAAAGAAATGAAAAAAAGAGATAATTTTTTTTTATATGCTTATATATACATATTTATATAAATATGTATTTGAGAAAATTGTAGGTAGAATAAAGTTCTCCATGTAAAAAATAAAAAAATATATAAAAAAAATAAAAAATTTCATAGAGTGGCACAGACTACAGCTATGGCTACGGTTATAATCCGTAGCTAATGATAAAATACCTTTTTCGATTAATCGAAAGACATTCAATTAATCGAAAATTACAAGATTTTTGAGGCAAACTCGCTGGACAGTTTTGGACCTTTTTCAATTAATCGAAAGATATTCGATATATCGAAGTACATATCGAAAGACCTTCGATGTTATCGACAACTTAAGCTTGATTAGTGTTCGATGTCATCGATTAGTGTTCGATGTCATTGATGGCATCGAAAGCTATAGCTACGGATTATAACCGTAGCCATAACTGTAGTCTGTGCCGACCTATGAATTTATTTATTTATTTATTATTATTATTATTTTTTACATGGAGAACTTCATTCTACCTACAATTTTCTCTAATACATATTTATATAAATATGTATATATAAGCGTATAAAATTTTTTCTCTTTTTTTTTTTTTCATTTCTTTCTTTATTCATTTAACAAGAATATCTTCTAAACCAAAATTAGTTACTTGACGTATCCTATATGATTTTGGGGTAGGAGAAGCTACTTTAGCCAACCAACCTGGTTATTTTTCAAGATTCCATCAGGTCAATGGTTGAAAATCCATTTCATTCACTTCACGGTCAATTTCAATCAGTTCGCGGTCAATTTCACTCATTTCATTTACTTCGCGATCAATTCCGTGCATATCACGGTCAATCCCGGCGATTCCGTTTTGATTCACAGTCATTTTCATGCATTTCACGGTCAATTCCCTTCACTTCACGGTCATTTCCATGCATTTCATGGTCAATTCACTTCACTTCACGGTCGTTTTCATGCATTTCATGGTCAATCCCGGCGATTCCATTTTTATTCACGGTCATTTCTGTGCATTTCACGGTAAATTCGCTTCACTTCACGATCATTTCCGTGCATTTCAGGTTTAGGGATTTAAGAATAGGTTTAGATTATAGGTTATAGGTTATAGGTTATAGGTTAAGGTTTAGGTTTAGGTTGAGGCTAAGGTTTAGGTTTAGGTTTATATTATAGATTATAGGTTATAGATTTAAGGAATTGAGAATAGGTTAAGGTTTAGGTTTAGGTTATAGGTTACAGGTTATAGGTTTAGGTTTGGGTTTAGGTTATAGGTTATACGCTTAGGTTATAGGTTAAAGGTTTAGGTTTAGGTTATAGGTTAAAGGTTTAAGTTTTGGGATTTGAGAATAGGTTTAGGTTAAGGTTATAAGTTTAGGTTAAAAGTTTAAGTTAATGTTATAGGTTTAGTTTTAGGTTTAGGTTGTAGGTTTAGATTTGAGAATAGGTTTAGGTTATAAGTATAGGTTTAGGTTAGGTTGTAGGTTAAGGTTTAGGGAATTGAGTTTAGGTTATATGTTTAGGTTATAGGCTATAGGTTTAGGTTAAGGTTTAGGTTGTAGTTATAGGTTTTGAAATTTGGGAATAGGTTTAGGTTATAAGTATAGATTTAGGTTTAGGAATTCGGGTTCGGGTTCGGGTTTATGTTTGGGTTTAGGTTATAGGTTTCGGTTTAAGTTATAAGTTATAGGTTTATGTTAAGGTTTAGGTTTAGGTTATAGGTTTTGGGATTTAAGAATAAGTTTAGGTTATAAGAATAGGTTTAGGTTAGGGTGTATATTAAGGTTTAGGGAAATGGGGGTGAAGTGAAGGGGCATGACCGCGAAATGCATCGAAATGACCTTGAATCAACATGGTCATGCCACTTCATTTCACGGTCATGCCCCTTCATTTCACGGTCATTTCCATGCATTTCTGATTAATTAAACACTTCACGGTCATTTCCATGCATTTCACATCATTCCTGCCTATTTCGTGTTGATTCACGGTTATTTCAACGAATTGACCGTGAAATGCGTCGAAATGACCGTGAAGTGAAGGGGTATGACCGTGAAATGCGTCGAAATGACCGTGAAGTGAAGGGGTATGACCGTGAAATGCGTCGAAATGACCGTGAATCAACACGGAATATGCGGGAATGACTTTGAAATGCATGGAAATGATCGTAAAGTGAAGCGAATTGACCGTGAAATGCGCGGAAATGACCGTGAAGTGAAGGGGTATGACCGTGAAATGCGTCGAAATGACCGTGAATCAACACAGAATATATGGGAATAACCGTGATATGCATGAAAATGATCGTGAAGTGAAGCGAATTGACTGTGAAATGGCTAAGGTTTAGGTTTAGGTTTAGGTTATAGATTTAGGGAATTTAGAATAAGTTAAGGTTTAGGTTTAGGTTATAGGTTATAGGTTATAGGTTTAGGTTTAGGTTTAGGTTATAGGTTATATGTTTAGGTTATAGGTTAAAGGTTTAAGTTTAGGTTATAGGTTAAAGGTTTAGGTTTTGGGATTTGAGAATAGGTTTAGGTTAAGGTTATAAGTTTAGGTTAAAGGTTTAGGTTAATGTTATAGGTTTAGTTTTAAGTTTAGGGTTTAAGGTTTAGGAAATGACCGTGAAGTGAAGCGAATTGACCGTGAAATGCATGGAAATGACCATGAAATGAAGGGAATTGACCGTGAAATGAGTCGAAATGACCGTGAATCAACACGGAATAGGCGGAATGACCGTGAAATGCATGGAAATGACCGTGAAGTGAAGCGAATTGACCATGAAATGCATGGAAAGGACCGTGAAATGAAGGGAATTGACCGTGAAATGCGCCGAAATGACCGTGAATCAACACGGAATAATGATCCGTGAATGATCGTGAAATGCATGGAAATGACCGTGAAGTGAAGCGAATTGGCCGTGAAATGCATGGAAAAAATGACCGTGAAAATGAAATGAAGGAATTGACCGTGAAATGCGCCGAAATGACCGTGAATCAACACGGAATAGGCGGGAATGACCGTGATATGCGTGGAAATGACAGTGAAGTGAAGCGAATTTACCGTGAAATGCATGGAAATGACCGTGAAATGAAGGGAATTGACCGTGAAATGCGCCGAAATGACCGTGAATCAACATGGAATAGGCGGGAATGACCGTGATATGCATGGAAATGACCGTGAAGTGAGGCGAATTGACCGTGAAGTGAGGCGAAATGACCGTGAAGTGAAGGGGTATGACCGTGAAATGCGTCGAAATGACCGTGAATCAACACGGAATACGCGGGAATGACCGTGAAATGCATGGAAATGATCGTGAAATGAAGCGAATTGACCGTGAAATGCGCGAAAATGACCGTGAAGTGAAGGGGTATGACCGTGAAATGCGTCGAAATGACCGTGAATCAACACAGAATATGCGGGATTGACCGTGAAATGCATGGAAATGATCGTGAAGTGAAGTGAATTGACCGTGAAATGCGCAGAAATAACCGTGAAGTGAAGGGGTATGACCGTGAAATGCGTCGAAATGACCGTGAATCAACACGGAATATGTGGGAATGACCGTGATATGCATGAAAATGATCGTGAAGTGAATTGATGAAATGCGAAATGACCGTGAAGTGAAGGGTATGCCACCGTGAAATCGTCGAAATGACCGTGGGAAGTAAAAATGCATGGAAATGATCATGAAGTGAAGCAAATTGGCGTGAAATGCGTCGAAAGTGAAGGGGTATGACGTGAATGCGTAACACTACGAATATGTGGGAATGACCGTGAAATGCATGGAAATGATCGTGAAGTGAAGCGAATTGACCGTGAAATATGTTGAAATGACCGTGAAGTGAAGGGGTATGACAGTGAAATGCATTGACATGACCGTGAATCAACACTGAATATGTAGGAATGACGGTGAAATGCATGAAATGATCATGAAGTGAAGCGAATTGACCGTGAAATGCGCGGAAATGATCGTGAAGTGAAGTGAAGTGAAGGGCATGTGAAATCGTCAAAATGAATCAAATGAAATCAACACGGAATATGTGAATGGAATGACCGTGATATGTATGGAAATGATCGTGAAGTGAAGTGAATTGACTGTGAAATGCGTCGAAATGACCGTGAAGTGAAAGGGTATGACCGTGAAATGCGTCGAAATGACCGTGAATCAACACGGAATTTGCGGGAATGACCGTGAAATGCATGGAAATGATCGTGAAGTGAAGCGAATTGACCGTGAAATGCGTCGAAATGACCGTGAAGTGAAGGGGTATGACCGTGAAATGCGTCGAAATGACCGTGAATCAACATGGAATAGGTGGGAATGACCGTGATATGCATGGAAATGACCGTGAAGTGCAGCGATTGGACCGTGAAATGAATGAAATTGACCGCAAACTTATTGAAATTGTCTGCGAAGTGAATGAAATGGATTTTTGACTATCGACCTGATGGAATCTTAGAAAATAACAAGCTTAGTTGGCTAAAGTAGCTTCTCCTACCCCAAAATCATATACGGTACGTCAAGTAACTAATTTTGGTTTAAAAGATATTCTTGTTAAATGAATAAAGAAATAAATGAAAAAAAAGAGGGAAAAATTTTTTTATATGCTTATATATATGTATTTATATAAATATGTATTAAAGAAAATTGTAGGTAGAATAAATTTCTCCATGTAAAAATTAAAAAATAAAAAATATAAAAAATAAAAAATTTCATAGCCTGGCACAGACCACAGTTATGGCTACGGTTATAATCCGTAGCTAAAGATAAAATGCCTTTTTCATTTAACTAAAAGACATTCGATTAATCGAAAATTATAGGATTTTTGAGAAAAACTCACTGGACATTTCTGGACCATTTTCTATCAATCGAAAGACCTTTGGATTATTTATTATTATTATTATCATTATTATTTTAAAATTTTTTGCAGTTGTAATTTCACCGCTTTTTGTGTGTCCTATTATAAGGTATGTGTTATATCCAAACCGTCCATATTTTTGGCGAACTCGTATTAAAGCTTGAGACGAAAAATAAGACAAATCTAGCTATCAAGTGGACCACACTGTTAAAGGCTGTGGATGATTGAACGTCTACCATTAAACCCTTTTAGGGGTCACAGAAGTTTTGGATCATTATGAAACTTGTTTTTCCTCTTCATCCTGGTCTTTGTGACCTTATGAATAGATTGGATGGAAATAAATGTTACGGTGGGCCCTACAAAATTTTTAACGGTGAAAATCAATTTTCTGCTATTCTTTGTGGTGTGGTCCAGTTGATCTTTGGATATGATTTTTTTTTTTTTTTTTATAGATAATGGTCGGAAATGATCTCGAAATACGGATGAACGTTGTAAATATAATAAATACATAACTGTGGGGCCATGTAACTTTGATATCTTTTGAACCGTTCGTACAACTCGGAGTTCGAGGAGCGTCAGCGCTCGTCTTTCCGCTTGAAGGAAAAAGCAGGGGCATTTTCGACCTTTGGGAAGGCGTCCGTACAGCTGGGGCTTATTTTTGCAAGGAAAAATGAGGTGGGCTTGGTCTCGCAAATGGGCCATAAATGGGTCGTACAGTCGCAAATTTCTCATTAGTATATTGGCTCGTGCGCCGCGTGTGGCCTATGCAAACCTCTACAAGAAGATGGATGATAAAATAATGGAGCCTCGAGATTCGTGCCGTTTATTCTTAAATGTAACATGGCTCATGGAGCTTTTAAATCGCAAGTTTTCAGTCAAACATCTTTTCATAGCTCGTAATCTATGACGAGCATCTCGTACGGTACTCCTGGCACGTGCTCTAACGTGGAACATGTATGTAAAATCAGCTCTGTTCATCTGGTGGGGTGGCGATTGTAGGCCTTGGGAAGGCCACGCCTCCGAACTTTGAACTGATCCGGTGGGCTCGACAGGTGGACCATCCTGCATTGAAGACAAGGGACGCGTATTCGGTGGATCCGGGCAGCTATGAAGGTCAGTCAATCTGTGACTGTGGGGCCCACCATGATGTATATGATTTATGTCCACACCGTCCATTCGTGTTGCCGGTTTATTTTAGGGCATGTGCCCAAAAATGAAGCAGATTCATATCTCAGGTGGACCACACCACAGAAAATAACGGGAATTGTCTGCGTCCGAATCAGCGTGATGTATATGATTTATGGCCACACAGTCCACCGAATCAACTTCCAAACACAATTCAGCAGTGACCTCTCTTGTGCCGGGAAAGGATGAGCTGGGCCCAGCCTCCCCATTGATGCATGTATTTTATAACCACGACATCCACCCGTATTTTTTAATTATTTTAGGAGATGAGTAAAAATATTAATTAGATCCAAAGCTAGCAGGACTACACATAGGAAACAGCAGTGAGTGATAATTAAATTTTTTATGAGCCACTATAGTTTTGATTCTTTTGAATCAAGCTGATATTTGTTTATTTTTTCAATCTTCATTGAGTTTTTTGTTAAACACTTTGGTGGCGTTTCAAAAGTTTGTGTCACCGATGTTTTTCATAACATGGTTCACTTGAATTTTTGATATGCTTGGTATTTATTTAATCCTAAAATAATTTGGCAAAACATATGAATGACATAAATATAAAATAAATACATCAAGGTGGACCACACAATCCACACCTAATCCCCTCCTCATTCCAAGCTCCTCCTAGTCAGTGTCAGTAAAAACACTGTAAGCCCTATTATGATGTAATTGTTGCACTATCATTTATCCATCTTCCCATGTCATTTTATGGCTCAATCCTAAAATAAGATACATCCAAATCTTAAGTGAACCATATCATAGGAACGGTGTTGATTGAATGCCCACCATTAAAATTTTCTAGGGCTCGAGAAAGTTTCGAATCAAATTGATAGATGTGTCTATGTGATCTAATCAACCGGTTTGATGTTAAATAAGCATTACAATGAGCCCTAAGATTTTTAATATTAATTCCCTCGTACCTGCGTGTCAAGCAACGTACTATCCCAGGATATGAGATAAGTCAGCCTTGAGAGAATGTGAAGGGGATTCCTCTTGATTTGACGTCTTGGGTGGGCATGGCACAAGCCTACTAGCATGCGTTTGCCGACCTATCATCTGTACTTTTGACTTTTTAGCAACAATCTGTTTCACGTTTAAGGAATATGTCACAATTCCCATTCGGGTTGAGTAGGCTAGGTTGTCCTTTTGTAGAGAGCATAGAGCTGCCCGATGTTGTGGGGTCCACAGAGATGCCCCTGATAAATCAACTCCGTTCATATTTTTTAAAGACTATGATAGGAAAAGATTCTATAAATCAGGTATGACTTTTTCAACAGGTTAGATTGCCGATCAACATTACAATGGATCCAAGGAAAATTTTAATGGTGTGTATTTAATGACCACCTTTCCCTGTAGTATAGTTCACCTAATATTTCTATTTATTTAATTTTTTTTAACCACATGATACGAAAAGGATTGGCTACTCCTACGGGTGTACATCGAGTCAAACCGGGTCGAGTTGGCCTCAACTCGACTTGGCTGGCTGACCTCAGCTTGAACTCGTCTCAGTTCGATCCTCGAGCCTGATTGGCAGGCTCAACTTGGTTCAGTCAGCAGCTAGGGCCGAGTTCGAGCCAAGATCGAGCCGAGTTTGTCATTAAAGCATTTCCACAAACACCTGAACTGCAATTTCAAAAATTCACTGTTTTACAGACAGATGCAATGGTTTTATAGGTGTTTTATCAAACACCTTCTAAGTAACATAAAAAACCAAAAAAAAAAAAAAAAAAGTATTTGTTTAATGTACATACTTTGTTTGCCACCGATCAAACCGTTCTTGCCACCAGCCAAACCTTCCTTGCCACCAGCCACATTTTGTTGAGTCATTTTATCAAACAATTGGTTAGCAACATCAATGGCAAAGTAACTAAGTCACCAAACTGGTTTGATCCTAGTTTGATAGGAGCTAGATTTGATACAAGTCAAGTCGAGTCGAGCTGGGCCTACTCGAACTCGGCTCGAACTCATTTTCAAGCTCAAAAAATCAGCTCGACTTGGTTCGAACTCAACTTCGAACTGAGTCAAATCAAGCTTTTTCGAGTCGAGTCAAGCGAGCTAATCGAGCTAGCTCGTTCCTGTACACCCCTAGCTACTCCCCTACCACTAGCCCGGTGGTTGATGGTCGGTGCTCTGTGGGCCCCACCATGATGTATATGTTTCATCCATTCTGTTCATCCATTTTTACAGATCATTTTAAACTTTATATAAAAAATCAGAGAGATATAAATCTCAGGTGAACCACACCATGGGAAAACAATACTGATTGGATATCTACCATTAAAATCCTCCTAAGGCCCAATGCACTGTTTATTTGGCATCAAATCTGTTGATTAAGTCATACAGACCCAGATGATGGGAAAAAACAAATATCAGGTTGATCCAAAACTTTTATGGCCCCCAAAAAGTTTTTAATGGTCGAAGTTCATTCACCACTGTTTCCTGTGATGTGGTCCACTTGCGATTGGGATATGCCTTATTTTTGGTCTCATAACATAAAAGGATCTATGAAAATATATGGACGGCAGGGATGAAACACAAACATCATCGTGGGGCCCACAGAGCACCGACAACCAGCCATTGGTCGGTACTCCAATCCGTTTCTATATGGTACTACGTCGATGTGGGCCCTAATGTCAGGGCCACACCCACATGGCTGGTTCCGGGGATCGCAGCCAAGTCGCGGAACGGAGCACCGGCGATTCACATCCGTCCACAACACCATGCCTAAAACATCCAAGCTCCGTGGGGCCACCATGTTTTGTATATAAATCTACTACCCGATGTTTTCTATCTAAATCCACTCCGTCCATCAGGTGAGAACCATTATTTTAACCGTTGAAACAAAATATCAGTATGTTAATTCTCTGATGGGCCACACCAATGGTAACAATGCAAAACTGCTCCTAAAATCTCTTTTGTTCGCTCGCAGTAGCCCTCCTGATAATAGGATAAAGCTGATTTATATATTTTCACTTTATATTAGTGAGATAAACCTGATTAACGGGTTTGATGAAAATACACCCCATAGCGGCCCCACCAAACAAATCTATGGTTGGCCTCCCATCCCCATGTCCCTGTGTGGGCCATCTGAGTAGTTGATCTCCCTGATTTTTTGATTCACGTACTATAATTGAGAATAGAACCTGATAGATGGAGTGGATTACACAACATTGTAGGCTTATCTCCATTTTAGGTGCACTTTTAATTTCCAATGCTTTGGCCACAAACCGCACATTGGACGATCTTAACCATCCAATTCCACCTGTAGCATTTGGATCAGTGGATAACTAGACATTTTCATTGCAACAGTCAGTTTGGCGACCATTGTGCGGTTAAGATCATCCGATCTGTGTCCATCGACCATGGTTTGTGCAAACGTATGCCATATGAACTTGTAATGAGATATGTCGCCGTAGGCCTGTAGTTTCTCATGCATGGGAACCTGGGAGGAGAGTTTGGAAAGGCGTGATTCTTCTAGAATTGGAATTTACTGATGTCAGAGAAGTTTTTGAAGACGATAAAAGAACGGCGGTTTCACGTGTGTTATCAGCTGCTTTTATTGTTCGTAAAAGCACTGGTGTATTTTAATGTTCGTAACAGCTTTTTATTGCTTTTAGCTTTCAGGACATCCAAGGGTTGAAAAAAATAAATATAAGCACGATAGGTGCCGGGTGATCATCAAGGTGGGGGTTTTTTTTTTTTTTTTTTTTTTTTAAACAAAGAAAAAATTTATTAGGTATTAGAGAGGGGGAGTGATCAATCAAGGTGGGGGGCTTACATTTGTTGCAAAATATTAATTTTAATAAAATATATTTTGATAAAATAATATATAAAAATATTTTAAAAAGTATTTGGAAAAAAACTTTTTCCTGGTTTTGAGAATAGTCTCACGTGGAAAGGGAAAGGAAGATAAAGTGGTTTATATGAAGGATGTGGAGTATTATAATATTTACCTACCTAGTCCAAGGACTATGGACCTTGTGTGTTCCAGCCCACGCGTGTGCTCGGGCTCAGGCTTAGGCTCGGTGCGAAGGCGTGGACATGGGCATATGAGGCAGTGTGGCTGTAGAGGCGTTAGTGGCGTACTTTGCACTTGAGTAGGGGCAAATAACGTTTTAAGGACAACGTTTTAGACATGCTTCAGCTTGTCCATATTTCAGATTTATTTGCAATTTTCGGTCTCCATATTATACAAAAATTATATTAATCTATATAATTTCCAACAATCTTAAAGCGTTATTTTGAAATGGAAGCCGATAGTATTTCATCCATCAAGCTAATGAATCAAGACTTGATACGTCTAGATCGGTTCGATGGAACCAATTTTATAAGATGGCAAGACAAGTTGAAATTTCTCCTGACGGCGCTAAAGATCTATTACATTTTATATCCTAATTTGCAAGCGCTACCTGAACAACCGACAACGACACACCTGAACAAGTGGTAGCCCGCACCAAACGAGCCGAAAACGAACTCTTGTGTCGAGGACACATTCTGAACACTCTCTCCAACCGTCTGTATGATCTGTACCAACAGACATCATCAGCAAAGGAGATCTGGGCCACTCTGGAGTTCAAATACAAGGTTGAAGAAGAAGGTACCAACAAGTTTCTCATCGCCAGGTATTTTGACTTCAACATGGTAGATAACAGACCGCTGCTGTCCCAAATCCAAGAACTGCAGCTAATAGTTAACAAAATCAAAGCAATCAAAATCGATCTTCCTGAATCATTCTAAGTTGGGGCTATAATTGCCAAATTGTCACCGATGTGGAAAGATTATAGAAAGAAGTTGCTATATAAAACTGAGGACTACACACTGGAACAAATACAGAAACACCTCAGAATTGAGGAAAAATTCCGTAACCGCGACAGAAAGAATGATAACGGGAATGCCTCGTCCAAGGTACATGCAGTAAAGAACACTGATAACAAGAATCCCGAGAAAGACGATTCCCTGAAACCCAATAAAAGGAAATTCAAGAAAAACGCTCAAAAGAAGAACGGAAAGTTTAAGGCCCATGCCATGTCTGTGGAAAAACTGGGTACTATGATCGAGTATGCCGATATCACAAATCTAAAAAAAAAGGCAAGCGCAGTAGAAGAAGGTGATATAGTGGCTATGATCACTAAGGTGAATACCATTCAAGGTAAAGTTCCAGGTTGGTGGTATGATACTACCACTACAGTACATGTGTGCTATGACAAATCAGCCTTCAAGACCTATGAGGAATTAACCGATGGTCAAGAAGTCCAAATGAGTAATGAAGTCCGATCGAAGGTCGTTAGCAAAGGAACTGTTGAACTGATATTCACCTCTGGAAAGAAAGTGATTTTGACTAATTTACTGCACGTCCCAGACATGAGGCAAAACTTAGTTTCTGGGAATCTTCTGGGTAAACCAGGCATAAGGGTAGTGTACAAGTCAGGTAAACTGATTCTGTCCAAGAATGAGAATTTTGTCGGAAAGGGATATGCTTGTAACGGGATGGTCAAGTTTTCTCTGAATGAAAGTAACACTTTTGCGTATATGGTTGAATCCGCTGGACTGTGGTATGATAGGCTAGCCCATATAGGGTATAGTACCTTGAAGTTCATGGCTAAGAATGGTTTAATCTCATACACAGATAATGAAACTGATAAATGTGAAGTGTGTATACGATTCAAAATGACGAAGAAACCTTTTCTAAGTGTTGAAAGTTCGTCTCAAGTATTGGATCTTGTGCACAGTGATATCTGTGAGTTAAACGACATTGTTACTCGTGAAGGTAAATGGTACTTCATAACTTTTATAGATGATTGCTCTAGATATGTGTATGTGTATCTATTAAAGAGCAAAGATGAAGCATTGAACATATTTAAAATATATAAAGCAGAAGTAGAAAATCAACTAAATAAGAAGATAAAAATTCTCCGTATCGATAGAGGAGGAGAATACTTTTCCAATGAATTCGATAACTTTTGTGAAGAACGTGGACTGATACATCAATGTATTGCTCCATACACACCTCAACAAAACGGAATAGCTGAAAGGAAGAATAGAACATTAGTAGAAATGGTCAACTCAATGCTGATAAGAACAAAGTTGTCACTAAGTCTATGGGGTGAGGCACTGCTTGCAGCATGCCATATAATAAATAGAATTCCGTCTAAAAAATATAAAATATCTCCATATGAAACACGGAGAGGTAGAAAACCTAACCTAGGATATCTAAAAGTGTGGGGGTGTCTTACATATTGCAGAACCCCTGATCCAAAAAGAACTAAGGACCAAGAGCTATTAAGTGTGCCTTTGTAGGGTATGTATAAAATAATAAAGCTTATAGACTTCTAGACATGGAGTCTAATACAATAGTAGAATCAAGAGACGTTGAATTCTTTGAGAACTTACTATCCTTGAAGTCAAAGGATAATGAAATCTAAACTCCTAATAGAGAACAAGATAGCACAGCTCCACAGATAGTGGAAGCTCCTGTTAAATCTCGTAGGAGTCAAAGGATAAGAATAGAGAAGAGTCTAGGAGATGACTACATAGACTCACAACGCATTATTTTCCATCTTATAGAAGGAGATAGAGAAAATGTTATAGGAAAATACCTATAGTGATAACTATAGAAGATGACCCTAAAACATATAAAGAGGCTATATCCTCTAAAAATTTAACTTTCTGGAAAGAAGCTATAAACGATGAAATGAAATCCATACTATCAAATCAAACATGAGAACTAGTTAACTTACTTCCAGGTTCTAGACCCATAGGTTGCAAGTAGGTATTTAAAAAAAAATATTACATTGATGGGACTATCCAAACCTTTAAAGCTCGACTAGTAGCTAAGAGTTTTAGACAAAAAGAAGGGATAGATTACTTTGACACATACTCTCCTGTAGTTAGGATAACATCTATTAGGATATTATTTGCGCTAGCTTCTATACATCATCTTCACATCCACTAAATGGATGTAAAGACCGCATTCCTGAATGGTGACCTCAATGAGGAGGTTTACATGGAACAACCTGAAGGTTTCATTCTACCAGGAAATGAAAATAAAGTATGTAGATTAGTCAAATCTTTGTATGGATTAAAACAAGCACCAAAACAATGACATGAGAAGTTTGCTTCCAAAATGTAGCTGATAAATGCATATATTCTAAAGTAGATGGTAGTTGTATCGTTATTATTTGTCTATATGTTGATGACATGTTAATAATAAGTAATAAAATGGAAGGTGTGACTGAAACAAAGAGGTTTCTATCTTCCGTAATCAAAATGAAGGATCTTGGACAAGTTGATACCATTCTAGGTATCAAAGTTAAAAATTATTGTGGGGGTTATACTTTGTGTTAATCTCATTATATTAAGAAGATATTACACAAGTTTAACCATCTAAATATATAAAAAAAAAAGAAGCAAAAATCCCATTTGATCCAAGTATCAAGCTAAAAAAAATACCGGAAGAACAGTTGCACAATTAGAATATGTGAGTGCTTTAGGGAGTCTTATGTATGCTATGCAATGCACTAGACCAGACATCGCATATGCCGTGAGTAAACTTAGTAGGTTTGCTAGCCCTAGTACTGAACACTGGAATGCAATTAGTAGAGTCCTTGGTTACTTAAAAGCAACCAAAGACTTAAAATTATTTTATTCAGAGTTTCTTGCCGTATTGGAAGGATATACCGATGCGAGCTGGATATCGAGTGCAGGGGACAACAAGTCTACTACAGGGTGGGTATTCACCCTAGGAGGTGCAGCTGTATCTTGGGGATCCAAGAAACAGACTTGCATAACGCACTCGACTATGGAGTCTGAATTCATAGCCTTGGCTGTAACAGGCAAAGAGGCTGAGTGGCTAAGGGATCTTCTATTAGAAATCTCTTTCTGTGTAAAGCCTATATCGGTTGTGTCACTATATTGTGATAGTAAAGCCACGTTAGCTGGAGCCTATAGCTGCACTTATAATGGTAAGTCTAGACATATCAGTCTTCGACATGATTATGTCAGACAATTGATTCGAGATGGAATCATTGCTATTTTTTATGTGAAATCAAGCAATAACCTGACAGATCCTTTCACTAAACCTCTACCGAGAGAGATAGTAAAGGCTACATCTAGAGGGATAGGGTTGAAACTTTTCAACCAAAGTTCCACCAGTGATGGTAACCCAACCTAAAGTAAGAAAATCTTTAATTTTGGATTTAATAAGTAAAAACAAGTCACTGATATGTGAAAAGTTTTTCAGCACTAAATTATAAAACCTCATCCATAATAAGTGCTGAGCGTTACGAAAAAGGGTTGAGTCTTAAAACTCTTAATGAAATCCAGTCTAAAAAATAAGTGTCTTATAGTAACGGAGACACTGGAAGGATTTCACATATATGAACGTAGAGATGGTGTCGTCTCTCATAAGAGTTAAGAGTTTTCTCTCGGGATCGTTCACGAAATAGGATAAGCATATGACCATTAATTGTGCTGAGCAAAATTGTGGGAACTCTAATAAACACATAGCAAATATGTGTGTGGTTTCTCCGACTCTTTTATCTATGAATAACTGGTTCAACGCTACGGCTACCAGTCATTTCGATAGAGTTTTGAGATATTTACATTAAGGGAAGATTAAAATCGAAAGATATCTTTCTTTATGCATATAAGCTGATGATTCTGGCAGAAATGTTTAATCGAGAAAATATATTTTCTAAAAAATCAAGTGGGGGATTGTTGCAAAATATTGATTTTAATAAAATATATTTTGATAAAATAATATATAAAAATATTTGAAAAAGTATTTGGAAAATACCTTTTTCCTAGTTTTGGGAATAGTCCCACATGGGTAAGAGAAAGGAAGATAAAGTGGTTTATATGAAGGATGTGGAGTATTATCATATTTAGCTACCTAGTCCAAGGACTATGGACCTTGCGTGTTCTAGTGTGTAGCACTGGAACACCCACGTGTGCGCTCGGGCTCAGTCTTGGACTCGGTGCAAGGGCGTGGGCATGTGAGGCAGTGTGGCTGTAGAGGCGCTAGTGGCGGACTTCGCACGTCTGCATCGTGTTGCAGAAAGTCGCTCCTTCGCGACCTTGAGCGAACCAGAATGAGACGTGTGCGAGTCGTGGTGCGACTAAGTGACTATGACAGGTGGCTGGTTAGCAGAGAGACTAAAGAACTGGGAGAGAGATCTCTCAGTATAAATAGAGGGACTGAAAAAGGTTGTTGCAGTAGAAACTGTAACAGCTGAGCCATTAGTGCAGGGTTCAGCTATAACTGCTATATGGCTAGCCCAACAGCTAGAAAACGGCTAACTGTTGTCTCACAACAGCCAGCATGTAATAGATTAATGGCCCATGCAAAACAGTCAGAAAACGGCCATAAAACGGCTAGTTTTCCAACAGGCAGAAATGGCTTAATGGAATTTAAGTCTTTGGATCATAACCCCCTAGCCACCATAACCTATAAATAGAGGGTCTGGATGGGTTTCCAAACAATCTCAACTCACTCTAGCAAACCCATACGAACTGAGATAGCCAACAGCTCCACTCCTATACTCCAGTGTTTTTAGCAACATAGCAAGGCTTGAACCTTAGCTTCAAGAACAGACCAACGGTGTGGTCTAAAACGGTTCAACTGAACCAGCAGTTGAAGATTTGAACTGACTAGTGTAGTGGTCAAAGTTGAAACCATTTTTCTATTCCTTTCTTCTTCTTTTGGGATTTTTCTCTTCTATTGTAATACTGCAAGAAATTGTGTAATTAAGTTCCAATATGTGGGCCTTCGTGTTTCCTGAACGCAGACCCACACCAGGCTTGTCATATCCTAGAAGCAATTTGCCTATAACCAATCAGCTTACTCAATTCACTTGAGTAGGGGCAAATAAAGCTTTAAGGACAGTGTTTCAGACGTGCTTCAACCTGCCCATATTTCAGATTTATTTGTAATTTTCGGTCTCCACATTATACAGAAATTATATTAATCTGTATAATTTCCAACAGCATTTTTAAGGCTTGGATGTCATATGCACTGGGCAATGTTGGCACGTGTGCTATAATATGTGTGTCCATTTTTCTAATTCATTTTAGACCCGAGCCTAAAATTGAGGAAGACCCAAATCTTAACGGTGATTGAACACCCACCACTAAAAACTTCTTAAGGCCCACTATAATATTTATTTTACATCCAACGGGTCACACATACCTAGATAAAGGGAAATCACAAATATCAGCTTGATCCAAAACTTTTGTGGCTCTCAAGAAGTTTTTACACTACGCCAAAACAGCGAAAAAAGGACGGTTGAAAACCGTCTCAAAAGGCAAAAAAGGACAGTCCTGGACCGTCGCAACGGCCGTCAAATTTTGACTTGTCGTATTTTTTGAAGGACTGCCATAAACCGTCTCTAAAGAAGGACGGTCATGGACCATCTATAAAAAAGGACGGTTATTGACCGTTTATAATGGTAGGTTTATATGAAGCTAAAAAGGATAGTCTTTGACCGTCCGTAAAAAGGACGGCCCATGACCGTCAATAAAAGGGACGGTT
This sequence comes from Magnolia changhungtana, assembly GCA_030180095.1. Lineage (NCBI taxonomy): Eukaryota > Viridiplantae > Streptophyta > Magnoliopsida > Magnoliales > Magnoliaceae > Magnolia > Magnolia changhungtana. Next base: position 1,225,477 of record JASAUF010000628.1, on the reverse strand, counting down.
ATGGACCGTCTCTTATGAACCAGAAAAGGACGGTCATGGACCGTCTCTTATGAACCTATAAAGGATGGTCGTGAACCGTCCTTTAAAAGGACGGTCTTCAGCCGTCTCATATTTGCATATACACCTGTTCATATCATATTCTTCCTAATATACACCTGTTACAACACCGTATTCTTCCTGATATACACCTATTATATAATATATTTCTTCATATTCACATTCACATCCATCTAAACCCAAACTACGTAAATCTATCCAAACAAAAACTACATTGATCCAAACATAAACTACATCCATCCAAACACAAACAACATACACCTGTTATAATATCATATTCTTCCTAATATACACCTATTATATACACCTGTTACAACATCGTATTCTTCCTGATATACACCTGTTATATAATAAATTTCATCATATTCACATTCACATCCATCTAAACCCAAACTACATAAATCCATCCAAACATAAACTACATCCATCCAAACAAATACAATCTTATCCACATTACATTCATCCATGTATAAATACGCTCACACCAACCTTGCAAAACTCTAAATCATGAGCTAAAATACCAAACAGTTTCTCATCCAACAAAAACCAAGACTAAATCATAATATTCATACTCTATAGAGACTCCCGAGGTGAAGAATTACCTATAGAATATGATGCGATGAGGCTTCTGTCCCATTGCTTGTCTGAATGCAATCAGTTGTTTTCTGCCAAATACCATAGATATTCTTTAAACAATGAATTCAAACACTTGCACCAAATATCATACAAAAACAGAGGAGAAAAAGATTTACCGGATCATCCCTTTGTTCATAGAACCTCTCTGAGGATCCTGCACAACTTAAAAAAGATCTCTTATCAGCTCCTGCCGATGCGGCTGTGCCAAGAACAACTTCAGAAGAGGCAAAAGAAGAAACACATCAGACATTCAAAGTTCAACCACTTCAAAGAATCATAAACCTTGACATTAATTTTTAAGGCAACATTTTCGAGATACTGTTTATTGACTCTGGATGCCTGTCTCGGTTGGCAACACTGCGACACTATGCCCAACTCTGTTTCGCAAACATGTTTTATCTTTCCTGCAAAATCAGAAAATAAAATACTTTAGTTGATTCATTCCATCTCTATAGGATTTAGGGTCTTGTTTGCACTCACCATATGAACCGCTCATATCAGGTAAAATGATAATAAGCAATTGGAGATGTTTCTTCTTATCTCCACTTTGTAGGTTTGCAGTGGCTTGTTTGTGTACATCCATCAGAGCCATCTCAATCCTATTAGAGCGATCGGTTTTAGGTTTAGGTTTAGGTTTAGGCTTAGGTTATAGGTTTAGGTTATAAGTGCAAGTGATAGGTTTAGGTTAGGTTATACGTTAAGGATTAGGGAATTGAGAATAGGTTAAGGTTTAGGTTTAGAAAATCGGGTTCGAGTTTGGGATCAAGTTTAGGTTTGGGTTTTGAGGTTTAGGTTAGGGAGTTAAGATTAGGATTAAGTGTAGGTTTAGGCTTAGAGATTTGAGAATACATTTAGATTATTGGTTTAGGTTATAGGTTATAGGTTTAGGTTTAGGTTTAAGTTAAGGTTTAGGTTTAGGTTTAGGTTTAGGTTATAAGCTATAGGTTTAGGGAATTGAGAATAGGTTAAGGTTTAGGTTTAGGAAATCAGGTTCGGATTCGGGATCGGGTTTAGGTTTGGGTTTTCAAGTTGAGGTTTAGGTTTAGGTTAGGAGTTGAGATTAGGATTAGGTGTAGGTTTAGGTTTAGGATTTGAGAATACATTTAGTTTTAGGTTTAGGTTTAGGTTTAGGTTTTAGGTTATAGGTTAAGGTTAGGTTATATGTTATAAGTTTAGGTTATAGGTTATAGGTTAATGTTTTAGGCCATAGGTTTTGGTTTAGGTTAAGGTTATAGGTTTAGGTTTAGGTTAAGGATTTGGTTTAGGTTTAGGTTAAGGTTATAAGCTATAGGTTTAGGGAATTGAGAATAGGTAAAGGTTTAGGTTTAGGAAATCGGGTTCGGGTTCGGGATTGGGTTTAGGTTTGGGTTTTTAAGTTTAGGTTTAAGTTTAGGTTAGGGAGTTGATATTAGGATTAGATGTAGGTTTAGGTTTAGGGATTTGAAAATACATTTAGGTTTTAGGTTTAAGTTTAGGTTAAGGTTTAGGTTTAGGTTATAAGTTATAGGTTTAGGGAATTGAGAAATAGGTTAAGGTTTAGGTTTAGAAATCGGGTTCGGGTTCGGATCGGATTTCGGTTTGCATTTTCAAGTTTAGGTTTATGTTTAGGTTAGGGAGTTGAGATTAGGATTAGATGTAGGTTTAGGTTCGGGGATTTGAGAATACATTTAGGTTTTAGGTTTATGTTTAGGTTATAAGTTATAGGTTTAGGTTTAGGTTTAGGTTTAGGAAATTGAGAATAGGTTAAGGTTTAGGTTTAAGAAATCGGGTTCTGGGTTCTGGATCGGGTTTATGTTTGGGTTTTTAAGTTTAGGTTTAGGTTTAGGTTAGGGAGTTGAGATTAGGATTAGGTTTAGGTTTAGGTTTAGGGATTTTATAATACATTTAGGTTTTAGGTTTAGGTTTAGGTTTAAGTTATAGGTTATAGGTTTAGGTTATATGCTATAGGTATAGGGAATTGAGAATAGGTTAGGGTTTAGGTTTAGGAAATCGGGTTCGGGTTCAGGATTGGGTTTAGGTTTGGGTTTTCAAGTTTAGGTTTAGGTTTAGGTTAGCGAGTTGAGATTAGGATTAGGTGTAGGTTTAGGTTTAGAGATTTTGAATACATTTAGATTATTGGTTTAGGTTTTGGTTATAGGTTATAGGTTTAGGTTTAGGTTAAGGTTTGGGTTTAGGTATAGGTTTAGGTTATAAGCTATAGGTTTAGGGATTTGAGAATAGGTTAAGGTTTAGGTTTAGGAAATCGGGTTCGGGATCGGGTTTAGGTTTAGGTTAGGGAGTTGAGATTAAGATTAGGTGTAGGTTTAGGTTTAGGGATTTGAGAATACATTTAGTTTTAGGTTTCAGGTTATAGGTTAAGGTTAGGTTATAGGTTAAGGTTTTAGGTCGTAGGTTTTGGTTTAGGTTAAGGTTATAGGTGTAGGTTTAGGTTTAGGTTAAGTTTAAGGTTTAGGTTTAGGTTTAGGTTTAGGTTTAAGGAATTGAGAATAGGTAAAGGTTTAGGTTTAGGAAATCGGGTTCGGGTTTAGATTTGGATTTTCAAGTTTAGGTTTAGGTTTAGGTTAGGGAGTTGAGATTAGGATTAGGTGTAGGTTTAGGTTTAGGGATTTGAGAATACATTTAGTTTTAGGTTTTAGGTTATAGGTTATAGGTTAAGGTTAAGGTTAGGTTATAGGTTATAAGTTTAGGTTATAGGTTATAGGTTAAGGTTTTAGGTCATAGGTTTTGGTTTAGGTTAAGGTTATAGGTTTAGGTTAAGGTTTTGGTTTAGGTTTAGGGTTAGGTTATAAGCTATTGGTTTAGGGAATTGAGAATAGGTAAAGGTTTAGGTTTAGGAAATCAGGTTCGGGTTCGGGATCGGGTTTAGGTTTGGGTTTTCAAGTTTAGGTTTAGGTTTAGGTTAGGGAGTTGAGATTAGGATTAGGTGTAGGTTTAGGTTTAGGGATTTGAAAATCGGTTAAGGTTTAGGTTTAGGAATTCGGGTTCGGGATTGGGTTTAGGTTTAGGTTAGGGAGTTTAGATTAGGATTAGGTGTAGGTTTAAGTTTAGGGATTTGAGAATAGGTTAAGCTTTAGGTTTAGGAAATCGGGTTCGAGTTCGGGATCGGGTTTTAGGTTTGGGTTTTCAAGTTTAGGTTTAGGTTTAGGTTAGGGAGTTGAGATTAGGATTAGGTTTAGGTTTAAGTTTAGAGATTTGAAAATACATTTAAGTTTTAGGTCGTAGGTTTTGGTTTAGGTTTAGGTTAAGGTTTAGGTTTAGGTTATAAGCTATAAGTTTAGGGAATTGAGAATAGGTTAAGGTTTAGGTTTAGGGAATCGGGTTCGGGTTCGGGATCGGGTTTAGGTTTGAGTTTTCGAGTTTAGGTTTAGGTTTATATTAAGGAGTTGAGATTAGGATTAGGTGTCGGTTAGGTTTAGGGATTTGAGAATACATTTAGGTTTTAGGTTATTGGTTAAGGTTTAGGTTTTAGGTTTAGGTTAAGGTTAGGTTATCGGTTATAAGTTTAGGTTATAAGTTATAGGTTAAGGTTTTAGGTCATAGGTTTTGGTTTTAAGGTTATAGGTTTAGGTTAAGGTTAAGGTTTTAGCCCTTATTAGCTATATAGGTTTAGGGAATTGAGAATATGTTAAGGTTTAGGTTTAGGAAATCGGGTTCGGGTTTGGGATCGGGTTTAGGTTTGGGTTTTCAAGTTTAGGTTTAGGTTTAGGTTAGAGAATTGAGATTAGATTAGGTGTAGGTTTAGGTTTAGGGATTGGAAAATAGGTTAAGGTTTAGGTTTAGGAATTTGGGTTCGGGTTCGGATTGGGTTTAGCTTTGGGTTTTCAAGTTTAGGTTTAGGTTTAGGTTAGGAATTTAGATTAGGATTAGGTGTAGGTTTAAGTTTAGGGATTTGAGAATAGGTTAAGGTTTAGGTTTAGAAATTGGGTTCGGGTTTTAGGTTTGAGTTTTCAAGTTTAGGTTTAGGTTTAGGTTAGGGAGTTGAGATTATGATTAGGTTTAGGTTTAGGTTTAGAGATTTGAGAATACATTTAGCTTTTAGGTCATAGGTTTTGGTTTAGGTTAAGGTCATAGGTTTAGGTTAAGGTTTAGGTTAAGGTTTAGGTTTAGGTTATAAGCTATAGGTTTAGGGAATTGAGAATAGGTTAAGGTTTAGGTTTAGAGAATCGGGTTTGGGTTTAGGATCGGGTTTAGGTTTGGGTTTTCGAGTTTGGGTTTAGGTTTAGGTTAGGGAGTTGAGATTAGGATTAGGTGTAGGTTTAGGCTTAGGGATTTAAGAATACATTTAGGTTTTAGGTCATAGGTTTAGGTTTTAGGTTTAGGTCAAGGTTAGGTTATAGGTTATAAGTTTAAGTTATAGGTTATTGGTTAAGGTTTTAGGTCATAGGTTTTGGTTTTAAGGTTATAGGTTTAGGTTAAAGTTAAGGTTAAGGTTTTAGGTCTTATAAGCTATAGGTTTAGGGAATTGAGAATATGTTAAGTTTTAGGTTTAGGAAATCGGATTCGGGTTTGGGATCGGGTTTAGGTTTGGGTTTTCAAGTTTAGGTTTAGGTTTAGGTTAGGGAGTTGAGATTAGGATTAGGTGTAGGTTTAGGTTTAGGGATTTGAAAATAGGTTAAGGTTTAGGTTTAGGAATTCGGTTCGGGTTCGGATTAGGTTTAGCTTTGGGTTTTCAAGTTTAGGTTTAGGTTTAGGTTTAGGTTAGGTAGTTTAGATTAGGATTAGGTATGGATTAAGTTTAGGATTTGAGAATAGGTTAAGGTTTAGGTTTAGAAATCGGGTTCGGGTTCGGATCGGGTTTTAGGTTTGGGTTTTCAAGTTTAGGTTCGAGTTTGGGTTAGGGAGTTGAGATTATGATTAGGTTTAGGTTTAGGTTTAGAGATTTGAGAATACATTTAGGTTTTAGGTCATAGGTTTTGGTTTAGGTTAAGGTTATAGGTTTAGGTTATGGTTTTTAGGTTTGGGTTTTTCAAGTTTAGGTTTAGGTTTAGGTTAGGGAGTTGAGAGTAGGATTAGGTATAGGTTTAGGTTTAGGGATTTGAGAATACATTTATGTTTTAGGTCATAGGTTTAGGTTTTAGGTTATTGGTTAAGGTTTAGGTTTTAGGTTTAGGTTAAGGTTAGGTTATAGGTTATAAGTTTATGTTATAGGTTAAGGTTTTAGGTCATAGGTTCTGGTTTAGGTTAAGGTTATAGGTTTAGGTTAAGGTTATAAGCTATAGGTTTAGGGAATTGAGAATAGGTTAAGGTTTAGGTTTAGGAACTCGGGTTCGGGTTCTGGATCAGTTTAGGTTTGGGTTTTTAAGTTTAGGTTTAGGTTTAGGTTAGGGAGTTGAGATTAGGATTAGGTGTAGGTTTAGGTTTAGAGATTTGAGAATACATTTAGGTTTTAGATCATAGGTTTAGGTTTTAGGCTTAGGTTTAGGTTATAGGTTTAGGTTTAAGTTATAAGTGTAGGTTACGGTGTAGGTTTAGGTTAGGTTATAGGTTAAGGTTTAGGGATTTGAGAATAGGTTAAGGTTTAGGTTTAGAAATCGGGTTCGGGTTCGGGATCGGGTTTAGGTTTGAGTTTTCAAGTTTAGGTTTAGGTTTAGGTTAGGGAGTTGAGATTAGGATTAGGTGTAGGTTTAGGTTTAGAGATTTGAGATTACATTTAGGTTTTAGGTCATAGGATTTGGTTTAGGTTAAGATTATAGGTTTAGGTTTAGGTTTAGGTTAAGGTTTCGGTTTAGGTTATAAGCTATAGGCTTAGGGAATTGAGAATAGGTTAAGGTATAGGTTTAGGAAATCGGGTTCGGGTTCGGGATCGCGTTTAGGTTTGGGTTTTCAAGTTTAGGTTTAGGTTTAGGGAGTTGAGATTAAAATTAGGTGTAGGTTTAGGTTTAGGGATTTGAGTTTAGGTTATAGGTTTTGGGATTAGGTTATAGGTTTAGCCTTAGGTTTAAGTTATAGCTTAGGTTATAGGTTATAGGTTATATGTTTAGGTTAAGGTTTAGGAATTCGGGTTCGGGTTCGGGTTTGATCCGGGTTTAGGTTACGAGTTTTGGGATTTGAGAATAGTTTTAGGTTATAAGTATAGGTTTAGGTTAGGTTATAGGTTAAGGTTTAAGGATTTGAGAATAGTTTTAGGTTAAAAGTAAGGTTTTAGGTTTAGGTATAGGCTTAAGTTATAGGTTATAGGTTACATTTTTAGGTTAAGGTTTAGGAATTCGGGTTCGGGTTTGGGTTTGGATTTGGGTTTAGGTTATAGGTTTTGGGATTTGAGAATAGTTTTAGGTTATAAGTATAGGTTTAGGTTAGGTTATAGGTTAAGGTTTAAGGATTTGAGAATAGTTTTAGGTTATAAGGTTTTAGGTTTAGGTATAGCTTAAATTATAGGTTATAGGTTATATGTTTGGGTTAAGGTTTAGGAATTTGGGTTCGGGTTTGGGTTTGGGTTCGGGTTTAGGTTATAGGTTTTGGTTTTGGTTTTGGTTTAGGTTATAGGTTTTGGTTTAGGTTAAGGTTAAGGTTAAGGTTTAGGTTTAGGTTATAGGTTATGGGATTTGAGAATGGGTTCGGGTTTAGGTTATAAGTTTTAGTTTTGGTTATAGGTTTTGGTTTTGGTTATAGGTTATAGGTTTAGGTTTAGGTTACAGGTTTTGGGATTTGAGAATAGGTTTAAGTTAAGGTCATAAGTTTAGGTTTAGGAAATCGGGATCGGGTTCCGGTTTAGTTTTGGGTTTTCAAGTTTAGGTTTAGGTTTAGGTTAGGGAGTTGAGATTAGGATTAGGTGTAGGTTTAAGTTAAGGGATTTGAGAATACGTTAAGGTTTAGGTATAGGAAATTGGGTTCGGGTTCGAGATCGGGTTTACATTTGGGTTTTAGGTTTAGGCTAAGCGTTTAGGGATTCAGATTCGGGTTCGGGTTTAGGTTTGGGTTTTCAAGTTTAGGTCTAGGTTTAGGTTAGGGAGTTGAGATTAGGATTAGGTGTAGGTTTAAGTTTAGGGATTTGAGAATACGTTAAGGTTTAGGTGTAGGAAATCAGGATCGGGTTTGAGATCGGGTTTACGTTTGGTTTTTAGGTTTAGGCTAAGGGCCTGTTTGGCTAGGCAGGGTGGATGAGATTAGGATATATTAGGATGGATTGGAAGGAGCAATCCCAGGATTTGGCCGGGCGTGCCAAACAGTCAGAAGTTGGATATAGCAATCCCATGGGATTGCCAGCAATCCACTGACATCACCATCATTACCTTGAAATCCACCCAATCCCTCTTAATCCCATCTATTTTGCTTGGGACATGTTTGGTTAGACGGAGCAATCCCGGGATTGGCTGACGTAATCCTGGGATTGGCCAGGTGAGCCAAAAATACTCAGTGGTGAATTCCCTGGATAAAGTAATCCCATGGGATTGCCAGCAATCCACTGACACAGCCATCATTACTTGCCATCCACCCTAATACAATCCAATCCCATGGGATAGGCCTGTCCAAATACGCCCTAAGGGTTTAGGGATTCAGATTTGGGTTCGGGATCGGGTTTGGGTTTAGGTTTAGGTTTAGGTTTTACGTTTAGGTTAAGGTTACAAGTTTAGGTTATAGGTTTAGGTTTAGGTTATAAGTGTCGATTATAGGTTACAGTTTAGCGAATTGAGAATAGGTTAAGGTTTAAGTTTAGGAAATCGGGTTCGGGTTCGGGTTTGTGTACGGATTTAGGTTTGGGTTTTCAAGTTTAGGTTTAGGTTAAGGAGTAGATTAGGATTAGGTGTAGGTTTAGGTTTAGGGATTCTCTAGTATTATCTACTATTAAACCTAGTATTATCTACTACATACTAGTAACATACAACCAATATTGGGGCACCATACCATAAGCTACAAGAATTTCATGTCCCCCTAAACAAGGTATCCTCCATTCATAACATATATATATATATATATATTATAAGTTTTTTATTTTCATTTACATTCCCAAATACATTCATCATCCATCCAAGAAAATTGAAACAAGTACATTCATAATCAACCATGCTGGTTAAAAAAGCATGGGTATTTGATTTTGATCACTTCAAATAAGAAAGAAGAAAGAAAATTGATCACTTCCAATGAGAAAAAAGAAAGAAAAGATTATTATTATTAATTCACAAGCGTCGACAAGGCAACATGATAGGCAACAACCCAAGTTGGACTTACTCTTCTAATAGCCAGCTCTCTTTCTTCGGAATCTCTACAATTGTGACGGCCCTCTTTCTTCGGAATCTCTGCAATTTTGATGCATTACAAAATATCAATGTCTGGCAAGGAGGTTCTCCTACCTACAGACATAACATATTAAATATACCATTATATCTAAGCCAAACAGAATCCAAACAGATTCACATGGGTGTAAAAAAATTTATATATAAAAAAAATCCAGCCAAACCGTACTAAATCCTCATTGATTTTCACCAAATAATAAATAAATTTTAAAAAGAGGCACGCCCATATGAGAGTATAAGAGCAAAATAATCTGCAATAGAATCCAAACCGATTCAAGTCTAAATTACCACAAATAAGCACACAGACTTCAAGAACTAACAAATGCAAAAGCACCCCACATGAGATTCCATAAAATATAACATTAAAAATAAACAATAGTAAACAAAAGCTTTAAGACTGCCACATGAACTGCTACAGCTTCATGGAATGAAACTAATCTTGATGATGGAGTTCTAGGATTGCATTCAACTCAATTTAACATTACTTATGATAAAAAAAAAAAATTTGGAGAATTAATGCAAGAAATATCAAGAAAACGTACCTCACACCAATCCAAGCAGTCAGTAGCTTTAACTGACTTCATATCATTCCCATGATTTTAGGTTATAGGTGTAGGTTTTAGGTTATAGGTTTAGGTTTAGGTTATAGGTTATAGGTTTAGGGGATTTGAGAATACATTTAGGTTATAGGTTTAGGTTTAGGTTTTAGGTTTAGGTTAAGGTTGTAGGTTTAGGTTTGGGTTTAGGTTATAGGTTATAGGTTTAGGGATTTGAGAATACATTTAGGTTTTAGGTTTAGTTTTAGGTTTTAGGTTTAGGTTATAGGTCATAGGTTTAGGTTAGGTTATAGGTTAAGGTTTAGGGAATTGAGAATAGGTTAAGGTTTAGGTTTAGGAAATCGGGTTCGGGTTTGGGTTTGGGTTTGGGTTTGGATTTAGGTTTGAGTTTTCAAGTTTAGGTTTAGGTTTAGGTTAAGGAGTTGAGATTAGGATTAGGTGTAGGTTTAGGTTTAGGGATTTGAGAATACATTTAGGTTTTAGGTTTAGGTTTAGGTTTTAGGTTAAGGTTAAGGTTATAGGTTTACGTTTGGGTTTAGGTTAAGGTTATAGGTTTAGGTTTGGGTTTAGGTTTAGGTTATTGGTTATAGGTTTAGGGATTTGAGAATACATTTAGGGCCTGTTTGGCCGGGCAGATTGGATGAGATTGGAAGATAGATCCCGGGATTGGCCAGGCGTGCCAAACAAACACGGGATCTGATCCCGGGATATAGCAATCCCATGGATCTTAAGACAATCTACTGACATCACCATCATCACCTTCAAATCCCATCCAATCCACCCTAATCCCTTCAAAATTGCCTGGGACGTATTTGATTCGAGGGATTGAAAGGGATTGGAAGGTTTAAGCCCGGGATTGGTTGGGCGTGCCAAACAGACCCGATATAGCAATCCCGGATACAGCAATCCCATAGATCTTGCACCAATCCACTGACGTAGCTATAATTACCTTAAAATCTATGCAATCCACTCTACTACCATTCAATCCCATCCAATCTGCCCAGCCAAACAGGCCCTTAGGTTATAGCTTTAGGTTTAGGTTAAGGTTATAGGTTTAGGTTTGAGTTTAGGTTATAGGTTATAGGTTTAGGGATTTTAGGTTATAGGTTACAAATTTAGGTTTAGGTTTTAGGTCTAGGTTATGGTTATAGGTTTAGGTTTGAGTTTAGGTTATAGGTTATAGGTTTAGGGATTTGAGAATACATTTAGGTTTTAGGTTTAGGTTAAGGTTATAGGTTTAGGTTTAGGTTATAGGTTTAGGTTTAGGTTTAGGTTATAGGTCATAGGTTTAGGTTTAGGTTTAGGTTTAAGCTATAGGTTTAGGTCTAGGTTTAGGGAATCAGATTCAGTTTCGGGTTCGGATCGGGTTTAGGTATTCTCTAGTATTATCTACTATTGAACCTAGTATTATCTACTAGATACTAGTAACATACAACCAATATTGGGGCACCATACCATAAGCTACAAGAATTTCATGTCCCCCTAAACAAGGTATCCTCCATTCATAACATATATATATATATATATAATAAGTTCTTTATTTTCATTTACATTCACAAATACATTCATCATCCATCCAAGAAATTGAAACATTCATCATCCTCAAATAGAAAGCCAATTAATTCTACTCAAATTATAGAACCAAACTAAATTTAAAAGACATGTGAAGCCAAAGGTCTCATATGACATTCGCCACAATAAATCATGTGGGAAAAAAAAAACAGCAAGCAAAGAAAACAAAAAAAGAACCAAAAAGCTTTTCTATAAGGATCGGTTACAAGATGGGCAGCCAAATGTCATGATATTTTAGGATTAATAAGTCTAATTCGGTACAAAATATCATGAAGTTCATGATATTTTTTGCAAGCAAATGCACCCTCATGCAAAGCATGAAAAAATCTAGCCCCACAAACCTCATTAAACTACACAATAGGATGGTATGCATGCTCTACTCCTTCAACCTGATTTTTTGGGTGAGAACATCTTGACAGCTGGACCAACTTGATGGATGGCTTTGATATTGCATTGTCTGCCATGGTGGTACATGTGATGCCATTAGAAGGTAGGCCTTGTACATGGGCTTAACAAACCTTTAACAGACCTTATTTCATCATACATGAGATTGGATTTCAAAAATCCAAAGATGAATGTCTGCTAGAATACATCCATGTGCCCACACATGCCAAAGAACAACCACCAGTAAGAGGCACCACTTGGATCTCATGGGGCCCACTGCCAAACATGGTGTGGAATTGGCACAGGACCAATTGCAATTCCATCCCACCTAATCCCTTCTAATCCCACTGCCCAAACACGCCCTAAATCCCCAAATCCTTAAATCCCCCCCCCCCCCCCCAAAAAAAAAAAAAGACTAACAAACAAACAAACATCATACCTGAGAATCCGAGATTTACAACCAGTAGAAGGCCGAACTACAACAGAGGACTGGAGATCGAGAGAGGCGAGCGGAGAGTGAGAGCTCGAGGGAGAGCGAGCAGAGAGGGAGAGGGAGAGGGAGAGAAGAGAGAGAGAGAGAGAGAGAGAGAGAGAGGGGGGGGGCGAGAGCGAGCGGAAAGGGAGACCTCGAGGGAGAGCGAGCAGAGAGGGAGAGGGAGAGGCGAGAGGGAGAGAGAGAGAGAGAGAGAGAGAGAGAGAGAGAGAGAGAGAGAGAGCAAAGAGGGCCGGAGAGAGAGCGGCGAGGGCCGGAGTGCGAGCTCCTTCGAGGGAGAGAGCAGAAAGGGAGATGGTGGCGCAAATGAATTATGGCTTTTTTTTTATATATATAGGGCCCCAACCGACGGCAGATGGTCTGTGCTCTGTGGGCCCCACCATGATGTATGTTTTTCATCTATTCCGTTCATCCATTTTTCCAGATCATTTTATTGCTTGATCCCAAAAATTAGAGGGATATAAATCTTAGGTGGACCACACCACATGAAAACAATAGTGATTGGATATCAACTATTAAAATCCTCTTAAGGCCCACTATACTGTTTATTTGACATCCAATCTGTTAATTAGGTCATACAGGCCCAGATGAAGATAAAAAACAAATACCATCTTGATCCAAAACTTTTATGGCCCCCAAAATGTTTTTAATGGTTGACCCTCATTCAACATTGTTTCCTATAATGTGGTCCACTTGAGAGTTGGATATACCTCATTTTTGGACTCATACTGTAAAATGATCTGTAAAAAAGAAAGATGGATGGCATGGATGAAACACATACATCATGGTGGGGCCCACATAGCATCCGTTCCCCCTTTTCTTATAGTGTGGACCCCACCACAGAAAACAACGGGAGGGTGATTCCCACCGTTGAAACTATCCTAAGACCCATCGTAATGTTTATTTGAAATCCAACTGGTTCAAAAGTATAAAAAATAAAATAAAATAAAAAATGGTGTGGGGCCATACATCATAGTGGGGCCCATACAGCACCAACCACCAGCCATTGGATGGTTTAGGGGGAGTAGCCAATCTGTTCCCCTTATTTGTGGTGTGGTCCATTTAGTCTTTGGATATGATTCATTTTTTAGATAATTCTATAAAATGATCTCAAAAAAATGGATGAACAGTGTGTGTTAATCCCAAATTTTCGGTAAATCCAAAACTCAAGTGGACCATGCCACACAAAACCATGTGGAATAATGATTTCCACCGTTGATACCTTTCTTGGGCCCACAGTAATGTTTATTTTCCATCCAACATGTTCATAATATCAAGTGGACGCGGATTAGCTACCGACGAGAGAGAGAGAGAGAGAGAGAGAGAGAGAGAGAGAGAGAGAGAGAGAGAGAGGATTGCGTACTGAGTTACTCAATACGCTTTTATTGTACTGAGTAAACTCAGTTGGGCCCACCATGAATTTATGTGGTTTATCCACACCGTCCACCCATTTTTAATGCTAATTTTAGGGGTTGATCCCAAAATTGAAGTAGATCCAAAGCTCAAGTGGACCATTACATAGGAAACAGTGTGGAATAGTGATTTCCACTGTTGAAACCTTCCTAGGGTCTAAAGTAATTTTTATTTGTCATCCAACCTGTTAATATGATCACAAAGACATGGATGAAGAGAGAGCACAAACATCAGCTTGATCCAAAACTTCTTTGGCCTCCAAAAAATTTTCAATGGTAGATGTTCAATCAAACTGTTTCCTGTGCTGTGGTCCACTTGAGATTTTAATTTTCTTCATTTTTGGGATTAAACCCTAAAATTATCCGTTAACATAGATTAACAGAGTGGATAAAATAAAGAAATAACAGGTTCTCACGAGGTCAATGAGTTGGGTCACAATTTTGACCAGAATATTTGGCTCATTTTACATGCCCGGTCCATTCACTCTATTTTACTGATCATTACCCTCAAATTGACTAGTTACTCGCCCCGATCATGCTACATATGAGAGAGATATTGAGCAAACAAGATTGGTCAACAATTTTAGTGAATTTTGATTTAAACATCTGAAGTTATTTACTTTTCAATCTGGACTCATCAAATTGTCCAAAAACAGTTAAAGGTTGTTAATAATATCAAAAATATATGAATGAATAGAAAACACAAACATCAGCTTGATCCAAAACTTCTATGACCTCTAAGAAATTTTAAATGGTAGAGGTTCAATCACACTATTTCCTGTGGTGTGGTCCACTTGAGCTTTGGATATGCTTCCTTTTTGTTCTTTAGACCTCAAATTATCTGTTAACATGGATGAATGGAGTGGATAAAATAAATAAATAACAGTGGACCCACAGAGTTTACTCTGGTAAAAGTAATGAGTAACTCACCTAAATGTAGTAGAGAAGGGTTTCCTTAAATATTCATAATCATATATTGGGCCTGCCTGAATGTGATTCACATATCCAACCCACTCATTATGTGTGTCCCACTTGGATGGGGGATATCAGACTAAGTTTCAACCGCATCCATGTCTGTATTAACTTATAAACAGATTGGATCTCAAATAAACATCGCGGCGGGCCCTAAGAAGGTTTCAATAGTGGGTGTCACTATCCTACTCTTTTCTATGGTGGGTCCACTTGAACTTTGGATCTATCCCGTCAATCAGATGCACCATTCCATGGTGGGCTACGAGCTTAAAAATAAAGTCAATCCATGACTTGGGTGGGCTACACCACATACTACAGTTGAGAGGGTTACCCTCCCATTAAAACATTCATAATCATTTATTGGACCCACCTAGATGTGGTTCATAGATCCAACCCATTCATTGTGTCCCACTTGGATGAGGAGTCGACCAAGTTTCATACACATCGAAAACTCATGTGGGCCCCACCAAATGCTTTTATATGTTTTAGGGATGTCTTCACATAGTTTTAGATGCTATGGCCCACTTGAGTCTCGTATATGACTAATTTTTGGACTTAAAGGAGACACATCAAATGCATGGTGTTCATGTTCTACACACATCATGGTGGGGCGCACATAGGTCAACCTCATGGGAAGTTCCCATGAGGTGACCTTATAGTACCATTTCACTATTTAGGTAACTCCTTCATGGGTGTTACTCTAATCGTGTAGGGCCCACCTTGATATATTTTATGTATGTCGATACCATCCATATATTTTTCCATCATATTTTAGGATGTAATTTCAAATCACGAGAACTCAATAATCTCAGGTGGGCCATACCAATCAAAACAATGATGAATAACCATTAAAAATCTTTTGAAGGTCATAAAAGTTTTGGATCAATTTGATCTTTGTAGTTTACCTTCATATCTAGATCTCCTTTACATTATCCAACAAGTTGGATTGCAAATAAACATTACTAAAACATTACGATGGGCTCTTTATAATTTTTAATAGCGAGGTACTATATTTTCATTCTTTCCAATGGTGTGGTCCACTTAAGATTTAAATCTACACAATTTTTTATACCCGGCACAAAAATGGGTTGGAGAAATGTATGGGCGGCAAGGATATACAACACATCATCAAAATTTCACTTTTGTTATCTAACTTTTCAACTTTTCTTGTCAAAATACAAAATTTAGTTTTCTTTTTTAAAATATATATTTTTTTTACAATTTGTCAATTTTTTCACAATTTTGTTTAATTTCTTAAATTTTCTTTTTCAAAATATCATTTTTTAAATCTCACTTTTGTTATATAACTTTTAAATTTTTGTTGTCAAAATACAAAATCTAGTTTTCTTTTTAAATTTTTTTTATATACATTTTATCCATTTTTTCACAATTTTGTTTAATTTTTAAAAATTTCCTTTTCAAAATATCATATTTTTATCGAATTGTTTTTTGCAAAATTATCAACATTATTCAAAGTTCTTAATTTTTTTTTCAAAATCTAGATTTTTATAAAATTAGTTTTTTTGTTCAAAATTTAAATTTTTTTAAAACATTGTTAATTATTTTTCTAAGCTTCTGAACTTTTTTTTTTTTTTTTAATTTATAATTTTTTTAAGCCTTTTCATTTTTGACCTGAGCATTAGAGAGAGTCTTTAATAGGGCTATAAGACGGTTTAGGACCGTCTCTAATAGAGACGGTCTTCGACATTCTCTGATAGAGGCGGTCTTTGACAGTGCTATAAGACAGTATAGGACCGTCTCTAATAGAGACGGTCCGTGACAGTTTTTAATAGAGACGGTCTAGAGCCGTCTCTAATAGGGACGGTCTTTGACAGTCTCAGATTACAAGTAAAAGAAGGCTAATGACCGTCTCAGATGACTGCATATAAGACGGTCAAGGACCGTCTCTAATGCGGACGGCCAATGACCGTCCCAAACGACCCATATAAGACGGTCAACGACTGTCTTAAATGATTTATGGACGTTCAAATTTTTAAGACAATATTAAGGATGGTTATGGCCCGTCTAAAATTTTAGAGACGGTTTACGACCGTCTCTAAAGCGTCTTTAAACCAAGCATTTTTAGAGACGGTCTAGAACCGTCTCTAAATCCGTCCTTTTTTTTCCATTTTTCACGTAGTGTTAATGGCGGGCATTCAATCACCATTGTATCTTATAATGTGGTATACTTTGAAATTTGGATCTGCATCATTTTTTCAATCATATCTCAAGCCGTACACGAGTCAACTTGTAGTTTATCCCACCTCGAACTCGGCTCGGTTTGGTCCTCGAGCTTGACTGGCTAGCTCAGCTCAATTCGATTAGCGCCTCCGGCCAGTTCGAGCCTACACGACATTTTCTCAAACATGTGGAGTGCACTTTTAATTTCTCATGGTATGCAAAACAGCATAAGCAGTCTACAAGTATTTCATCAAACATTCGGTAGTCAGCATCAAAATCAAGAAACGAGAGTAGTTTTGTCATGTAAAGTGTTTTTTGTAGTGATTTGTTTCATATACATACCTTCCTCACCACCAGTCGATCCAGCGGATAATGTATGCACCCGAAACAACACTTCGTTGAGTCATTTCATCAAACATTTGGTGAGCAACGTCAATGTCAAAATAACCTAGTCACCGAATGGTTTCGATTTGAGTTCGATTCAAACTCGAACAAGCTCAAACTTGTCTCGGAATTTTTTCGAGCTCTAAAAATCAGTTCGACCCGGCTCAAACTCACTTTCAACCGAGTTGAATCGAGCTTTTTTGAGTCAAGTCAAGCGAGTTAACCGAGCTAACTCGGTTCATATACAACTCTAATTATATCTTAAAATGAATGAAAAACAATACATCGAGCTGGCAATGGAGGGGTCACTAACTGAATCCCAGTTGAATGTCGCCTGATTTAGGGTCAATGTCATTTTATGGAGAGAAGAGGCCACGAAGAATCATTTCTTAAAATGAATAAAAAACATGGATTAAACAATACATCGCGTGCCGAGCTGGCAATGGAGTTGTCACTAACTGAATCCCAGTCGAATGTAGCCAGCGTCATTGTCATTTTATGGAGAGAAGAGGCCATGAAGAATCATTTCTTAAAATGAATGAAAAACATGGATTAAACAATACATCGCGTGCGGAGCTGGCAATGAACGGGTCACTAACTGAATCTCAGTCGAATGTCGCCTGATTCACGGTCATTGTCATTTTAAAATGCCAGGGCCCGGTCGACCGAAACCATCTATCCATCAGCTCATTTCCTTAAACGGCCTGTGGTTGAGATTTTGAAATTGCTCTCATGTGAACTCCACCATAACCATTATCATTTTAAGTGTACTGGGTCTAAACTTATATTATAAAGAAACTGACCATGTTATCTGGGTCTAAACGTTTATTATAAAGAAAAGAAGGCGTGGAATAGTACTAGTTTACTAACTAATGCCACGAGTATAGCGTGTCAGCTTTCTCAAATGCAGGTTATTTTTATCAAATAAATCAATGTGGTGTGCCAAACGGGCTCTAAAATATCTTGTTTTATATATTTAGGCATTCATATTTCAGGCTTGTTACTTTTATTTTTTCTAATTACAGTAGTAGGTAACTTATTTGAGATAAGTATATTTGGTTTATGATTAATTATAAATATATATTTTTTAATTTTAAGTTAATTATCTTAGTTTAATAATTAGAAATTAAAATAAGCTACTTAAGGTATAAGTAGCTTAACTTAAGATCCAAATGCTACTTTATTGTCAGGAAATGTATTAAGTTGAAGCTCCTGCAGGGACCCACCTGATGACTGCTCTTTTAGATGGACTTATAGCACAAGGAATGCACCAATTGCATCTTCCTAACCATCTGATCATTAGCCTATTTTTGGACAATGAATAGAAGTTATGTACAATAATCAACAGGAAGGTGAAATTTCAGGGGAGCTGATCAGTTGAGACTCCGGATCTAGGTGGGTGGGACCCCTGACTGTGGGGCCCACTGTGATGTATGTGACTGCATCCACCTGTCTATCTGTATTGAAAGCTCATTTTAGGGCATGATCCAAAAAATGAAGCAGTTCTAAATCTGACATGGGCCACAGTACAGAAAATTGTAGTGATTGACCATTAGAAAATTCTTATGGGCCACAAAAGCTTTGGATCAAGATAATATTTGTGTGGTCTCTTCATCTAGGTGCTTGTGATCTTATCAACAGGTTGGATGACAAATAAACATTCAGTGGAACTTATGAAGTTTTTAATGGTGGGGATTGAATCACGACTGCTTCCTGTGGTGTGGTCCACCTAAGATTTGAGTCAGCTTCATGTCATGGATTGTACCCTAAAATGAGCTTTGGAAATGGTTGGACGGCATGGATTTAATACATATACATCACTGTGAGCCCCACAATCAGGGGTCCCACCCGCCTTGGTTGATCCGGAGTCTCACCTAAGCCGTTCTCAAATTTAAGATGGTTCCCAAATGAAATGTTGTGACCCATCAATAACGGAGAATTAGACAGACGAGATACATTACAGAGTTTTAGATGCATGGATTACGGATCAGACCGTTTACATCTCTGAATCTGATCTTGCCAAGTAATTGTACATGCGGACTTTCAAAATCTAGATTGCTCACCTAGTGGACCACACCTAGAAGTAGAGTCGTATGCGAGTCGAGTTAGCTGGGCCAGCTCGCTCGAATCAACGGAAAAGCTCAACTCTTAAAATTGGATTCGGACTGAGTTGGTTTGTGGAGCTCGCAAACATTTCAAGCTTGAATTTGAGCTTCCGACTTGACCCCAATGGAACCTTAATTCGAGTTGACTCAAATCGATTCGAGTTGACTCAAATCGAATCGGCTAAATGACTTAGTTATTTTGATGTTGCTTGTTAATTGTATGATGAAATAACTCAACAAAGTGCTGTTTTAAGTGCATACCTTCTCCGTAGGATTGGGTGGTGGCAAGGAAGGAATGTATATGAAATAAATTATTATACTTTGTGTGCATACATTCTCCTCATCTCTTGATTTTGATGTTGCTAGCTGAGTATTCGATGAAATACCTATTAAATGTTGTTACTGCTTTGTACTACGCGAGAATTCAAAGATGTCCTTTGTATTTTTTAGAAAATGTTGCACAGGTTCAAACTCGGCTCGAATTATCCTAAACAGCTAGCTGAATCGAGTTGAGCTGGCTGGTCATGCTCGAGCCAAGTTGAGTTCGAGTTAGGGTTAGCTATTGGCCAAGCTTGACTCGTGTACGGCTCATGCTAAAAGTGGCATAGAAATTAATTTACTAAGCAGTCTTAACCATTTGGCAACCGTGCATGTGAACGATAGGTACCATCCATTTGCAGTATCAAAACGTCATTTCAGCCATGGGAAATCAAAGGTGGGCCTTATAAAATGTAAGGACCTGATGGAACAATGGACCCACATGTCCGATACGATGTACACACCTCAACATTTTGTGTTGTCGCTCGCGTGTCGGATTTTCAGCATCCCCCGTGCACATGCCTCCGCTGGAAGAAGCTTGGGATCCCAGACTTCGAGGGGTGATGCTGATGATATGGCCAGTAATTTCCAGCCACACATTCAAAAAGAGATTTGCTAATTGCTTGCGCCTTTACGTGCGGCACAAGCACCAGAATGGCACATGTGTGAAATATCTGAACCGTGCTTATGGTACCCGCATCCCGAAGATGTATAGGTGCAAACATCAGGCCATTGTACTCATCATGCGGCTCGGATGTGCACGTTATTTATAGACCGTTGGATGTTTTGTGAAAACCATCCGTTGTTTTGGTACAGTGCATCATGCCTGATGAGGGATCCGAATACAGCACACGTGGCAGGCTAACATATCATTTAGGACCGTCCATCATGTGGCCCCTCCTGTGGATGGAAGATGGTTCAAGGTACACCAAAGTTCGATGGCTTTGGTTGCCTGATCAGTGATCTTCAAAAGGAACGGTATGAAACGAATTGGTTAATGGTCAAACATACGGCAAGGGAAGAGAAATCTGAAAGATTTGGTTTTCTAAACATAAGCCATCCATGCAAGGACCCACTACGTGGACCGCCTCGATTGAAAGATCACCTGCAGAAATGGTTCTAACATAATGTGCTCTTCCTGCTCTACCGTACTGGATTCATCCTCGTGATGCCATGATCCAGTAGATGAAAGGATAATCCTGACCATTGACTTCTTAGTACACGAGGATAATATTCTTTTCCTTACCATCCACCAGGAGACGGCAACCAGAAAATGCACGGTTTTGATTATTGGACAAGCTCTGCATGTGGGCCCACATGCCGTGTGCAAAAAAAAATATATTCTATTTTTAGTATGATATTACTTAAAACGCAAAAAATCCGGACGCGGATTTCCTGCAAATGGCTCCTATGCTGGAAACCTAGGTGGGGCCAAATGTGATGTTAGTGAGAAATCCATCCCGTCCATCCGTTTTTGAGATCATTTTAGGAGCCGAGACAAAAAATTTAAGAAGGATCAAAGACTCAAGTGGGCCACACTAAATTCCTATCGTTGAAAACTCTCTAGGTTCGACAGTGATGTTTTGATGACATCCATACGGTTCGTAACGTCATTCCTACTAAGATGAACTGAAAACACAAATATTAGTCTTGTTCAAAATTTCCGTGGCCTCACGAATATTTTAACTGTAGACGTTCAATCCTCCCGATTTCGGCCCACTTGAGTACTGGATTCGGCTTATTTTTGGCCCATGTACTAAAATGATCTCAAAAATGGATGGACGGGATAGATTTCTCACTAACATCACAGTGGACACCACCTGGGTTTCCATCATAGGAACTTGGATTTCGCAGGAAATCCTCGTCCATGAAATCCTTCAATCCGCATCTTGTCATCAACAGCTCAGCTGCGTACGAGGAGAGTAGCATTTCAAACCCTAATCTCACTGAACGTGACGAGGTGTTGTATTTGCGAGATCCAAGCCGTTCTTCAGGTGGACCATACAATCTTTGTGCTGTAGCAGAAAAAACCAGGCTAATCGGGCCATCAAACGGGCAATGCAAGCATACTTAAAAATAAATGATTAAAAAGAATATACCAGCGAACACGCCTGATCTTCATCATAAACATGGTGGGCCCTCCCCTAGCTCGCAGATGGTGTGACTGGGAGCGGATTGGGTGCTGCCTGGTGCGTTGATCTCATCAATTTATGTGGGGCCTTCATGGTATATGTGTTATATCCAAACCTTCCATCCACTTGTTTAGATTATTTTATGACATGAAGGCAAAAATAAGGCAGATCCAAATCTAAAGTGGACCACATCACAGAAAAAAAGTGAAGACAATGATTCCCACCGTTGAAAACTTCCTAGGCCCATAATTATCTATATTTACAATCCAACCTGTTTATAAGGTCACAAAGATCTGGAAGAATTGTTCAATGGCACGTGTTCAATCCTAACTACTTCCTGCTGTGTTGTCCACTTGAACTTTATTTCTGCCTCAATTTTGAGCTCACGCCATAAAATAATATCTTCAAACGGATGGAAGGTTTGGATATAATACATACATCATGGTGGGCCACAGAACTTGGTGACATCAACACACCACCGAGTTCGGTGGTATGAGGGCACACCCCGCAATCCGCTTTCGCCGGACTGAGAAACGGATTGGCTACTCATCATCGGCTCGGATGTGCACGTTATTTATGAACCGTTGGATGTTTTGTGAAAACCATCCATTGTTTTCGCACCGGGTATCATGCCTGATGAGGGGACCCGAGTACAGCATACGTGGCAAGGTAACATATCATTTAGGACCGTCCATCATGTGGCCCCTCCTGTGGATGGAAGATGGTTCAAGGTACACCAAAGTTCTATGGCTTTAGTTGTCTGATCAGTGATCTTCAAAAGCAACGGTACGAAACGAATTGGTTAATGATCAAACATTCGGCAAGGGAAGAGAAGTGTGATAGGTTTGGTTTTCTAAACATAAGCCATCCATGCAAGGGCCCACTACGTGGACGGCCTCGATTGGAAGATCACCTTGCCATGACTACTGGAGAGATGGTTCTAACATGCTGTGCTCTTCCTGCTCTACTGTACTGGATTCATCCTCGTGATGCCATGATCCAGTCCACAAGGATGAAAGGATAATCCTGACCATTGACCTCCCAGTACACAAGGATAATATTCTTTTCCTTACCAGCCATCAGAAGACAGCGACCAGAAAATGCACGGTTCTGATTATTGGACGAGCTCTGCATGTGGGCCCTACATGCCGTGTACAAAAAACCATTTCTATTTTTAGTATGATATTACTTAAAAGTTTAAAACACAAAAAATCCGGACGACGGATTTCCTGCGAAAAGCCTTTCGTAGGATTCTTTGCTGGAAACCTAGGTGGCGCCCACTGTGATGTTAGTTAGAAATCCATCCCGTTCATCCGTTTTTTTGAGATTATTTTACGGATTGAGACAAAAAATAAGAAGAATCAAAGAATCAAGTGGGCCGCACTAAAGGAGAAGGTGGTTAGGAAAACTCCTACCGTTGAAAACCCCCTTGGATCGACAGTGATGTTTTGATGACATCCATACGGTTCGTAACGTCATTCCCACTAGGATGAACTAAAAACACAAATATATTTCTGTGGCCTCACGAATATTTCAATCGTAGACGTTCAATCCATACGTTTTCGGCCCATTTGAATACGGGATGAATCCGGCTTATTTTTGGGCCATGTCCTAAAATGAGCAAATGAACGGAGTGAATTTCCCACTAACATCACAGCGAACCTCACTAGGTTTCCAGCATAGGAACAGCATAGGAACTTGTCAGAGGATTTCGCAGGAAATCCTCATCCATAAAATCCTCCGTCAAATCCGCATCTTGTCATCAACAGCTCAGCTACGTAGCATTTCACACCCTAATCAATATACCAGCGATCCACATTCGACGTACAGGTGTGGCCGGATCAACGAACCTGCCTGATCTTCATCATAAACACGGTGGGCCCTAGCTCGCAGATGGTAGGACTGGAAGCGGATTGGGTGCTGTGCCACACACCACCGACCTGGGTGGTGTGTTGATATCATCAGTTTATGTGGCGCCTACATGATGTATGTATTATATCGAAACCTTCCATCTACTTGTCTAGATCATTTCATGAAATGATCCCAAAAATAAGTCGGATTCAAATCTCAAGTGGACCACATAATAGAAATAAGTGGGGACAATGATTACCACCGTTGAAAACTTCCCAAGCCTTGTAATGATCTATATTTACCATCCAACCTGTTTATAAGGTAACAAAGATCTGGATGAAATTAAAAAACAAATATCGGCTTCATCCAAAAGTTCTGTGGCCCTAAGAATTGTTCAATGGTATTCGTTAAATCCTAACTACTTTCTGCTGTTGTCCACTTGAGCTTTATTTCTGCCTCAATTTTGAGCTCACGCCATAAAATAATATCTCCAAACGGATGGAAAGTTTGGATATAATACATACATCATGGTGTGGACACATAACTTGGTGACATCAATACACGAGTTCGGTGGTGTGAGGGCACAACCCGCAACCCGCTTCCGCCAGACTGAGAAACCGATTGGCTACTGGACGCGGATTGCCTCCTACCCCCTCCGTCCGGGCAGGGCTCTGTGGGGCCACCGTGATGTAAGTGTTTTATCCATGACATTCATTGCTTTTATAATATTATTTTAAAGTATAAACTTACAAATGAAGTAGGTACACTGCTCCAGTGGACCACACCAAAGGAAGCTACATTGATAATGACACCCACCGTTGAAACCTTTCTAAGGGCCACCTTTATGTGTTTTTACCGTACAACCTATTCATAAGGTCATTTAGACTTCGATGAAGTGAAAACACAAATATCAGCTTGATCCGAAACTTCCCCGGCTCCCAAGAAGTTTTTAATGGTGAACGTTCAATCCCTACTTTGTGGTCCATTTAAGCACTGGAACTACCTTGTATTTTGTCTAATACCTTAAAATAATCCGAAAAAAACGATGAACGGTGTGGATAAAATACTTACATTACGGTGGACCCCATAGAGCCCTGCCCGGGTAGGACGCAATCCGCCTCCTTGGCTACGTCCCCTGCCACCGGCCAATTGCTGGTGGTCGGTGCCCGGCCACCATGATGTATGTATTTCATCTATGCCGTCCATCTATTTTTTAGATAATTTTATGGTAGGAAACAAAAAATAATATACATACCAATCTCAAGTGAACCACATTACAAGAAGCATTGTTGAATGAATGTAGACCATTAAAAACTTTTTGGGGGCTATAAAAGTTTTGGATCAAAATAATCATTTTTTTCCCTTCATCTGAGTATGTATGACTTAATCAACGTATTGGATGTCAAATAAACAGTACAGTAGACCTTAGCAGAATTTAATGTTGGATATCCAATCACTAATGTTTTCCTGTGGTGTGGTCCACATGAGATTTATATCCCTCTCATTTTTGGGATTATGCCTAAAATGATTTGTAAAAATAGATGAACGGAATGGATGAAAGACATACTTCATGATGGGCCCACATAGCTCCGACCACCAGCGAGTAGCCAATCCGTTTCCCCTGGATTGAAGTTCGTATTCTCGCGAGTAAGAATCACACTTGTCTTCTCGCCTACGAAGCAACAGAAACGCATGATTTCCACCTCAACAATGACGTTTACCAGAATACCCTTGCGTAGTGATCACATATCAAACCAGCACCTGAGCTCCACGTCAGCAATTGCTCCATTTCTATCGAACCAGCAATTTTAGGGATTTTTACAAAATAATACCTGTTTATTATGGTTTTTAAATTCCGTAAACTTCTTAAACCGCTTTCACTAAGGCTACTCATTAGTTCAGTTAACTATCATTCTCATGCCGAGCTTAAAAATATTTTGTAAATGACAAAACTGCCCTACAACGGAATATTCTCATCTCAGACGTTAAGGACCGTTTAAACCGGTCCGAATTTGGGACCCAGACGTAGGAAAAATTAATGAGTTCCACAGTATTCTCCTCATTTGAGTTAGCATAGGTCACATGCATAATTTCAGAGTACCTGTTTATCAACCTTTATACTTAGGCAGAGTATCAAATGACTAAAAAACCATAATGGTAGTAAGTTAATCAGGATTACGGAAATTATAGACTTGATGTTGATGCAGCATGGCCCAAAATTATAAATTTTAAAAATTAGCCGTCCAATTAATGAAATTAGATGGTTGACCTATTGTAGAAAATTTAATGGTAGATTACATCAGCAATGAGTAAAGATTTGGACAGCCCAAAGTTCGTTTATGTTTGAACGGCCTGTGTATTGAGACGTCGCAATCTATTGTATTATCGCTTGTCATATGTGGCGCTATCATATATACAATGTCTCAAATGTTTATTAGACAACACCCTCAGCACAATTATCCGGCACTAAAAATGAGGCTGACAACTCAACAAGTAAACCTACATTTAGACTATATGTGAATGGTCAGTTGTCATTATTTAAGTGTCACTTTTTATTGGCCACATGTTGTCCACTTAATTAGTTGACCCAAAGGATCTTTTGAGTTGAGGATCATCTACAATAGGGCCCACTTGATGAATGAATCAAATGACATCCAGAGGCATCTCTGTTGAACTAAATCTCAGTGGAGATGTACATCACCACCATCTAAAATCATAGTCAATTGTGAAAGTTACTTTGCACATAGAGGTGTGCACCAACCAAGCTAGCTCGGTTAGCTCGCTAAATTCAACTCGAAAAAGCTCGATTCGACTCGGATCGAAGCTAAGTTCGAGCCGAGTCGAGCTGATTTTTTGAGCTCGAAAATGAGTTCGAGCCGAGTTCGAGCTGGACTCGACTCGACTCTACTCGGATCGAACACAACTCGAATTGAACTCAGATCGAACCAGTTCGGTGACTCGGTGTTGAGGCACAAAAAATATTCCATTACATGTCCATTACATTGATCAGAGAATTTCATTGTGCAGATCCTTCCCGGGGTTGTGTACTCCTTATTTTGGAGTGAAAGATGGTATTTTGGTAAAAAATAAGTAAAGAGGGTATTTTGGTAAAATGAGTGAAAGATGGTATTTTGGTAAAAATGAGTAAAGAGGGTATTTTGGTAAAATGAGTGAAAGAGGGTATTTTAGTAAAAATGAATAAGAGGGTATTTTGGTAAAAATGAGTAAAGAAGGTATTTTGGTAAAAATGAGTAAAGAGAGTATTTTGGTAAAAATGAGTGAATGAGATTATTTTGGTAAAAATGAGTGAATGGGGGTATTTTGGTAAAAAGAAGTGAAGATGGTATTTTGGTAAAAAGGGGTGCATGGGTGTCATTTTAATGGAGAAGGGATGTACACCACCATTTAAGGAAAAGTGTTTAAACACTACTATGTAAGGAAGAAGGGTGGAAGTTGCATGAAGAAAGAAGTGGTGGTGATCACCACTATATAAGGAAGAGTGAAGAGGGTATTTTGATAAAAATGAGTGAATGAGGGTATTTTGATAAAAATGAGTGAATAGGAGTATTTTGGTAAAAAGAAGTGAAGAGGGTATTTTGGTAAAAAGGGGTGCATGGGTGTCATTTTAATGGAGAAGAGATGTACACCACCATTTAAGGAAAAGTGGTTGAACACCACTATGTAAGGAAGGAGGGAGGAAGTTATATGAAGAAAGAAGTGGTGGTGATCACTACTATATAAAGAAGGAATGCCTATAAATACCCCTTCCCATGCCTGTAACATCCTCGATTTTCAGTGTTTTGGATTTTCAAAAAAATTCTTAAAAGTTTTTTATTAACTTATAATATCACTTAACTGACCATTAGCATCCAACATTAGCTTATACACGAGTGGTCCTGTCTGGTCACGATCAGATCATGTGCGAGCCGTCAAGCCAGGTAGCCCGATTACACTTAACAACAGCCCATGTGGGCCGCCCAGCGACCGAGGAAGGTCAAAAAAATCTAAAAATTTAGAAAATCATAGATCTCACTGGGCTTGTGGTCCATCGCAGACTACAGACCCAGTGGATACCCAAAAGTACCATCTGACGCTTGCCCAGTGCGCCCAACTAATGTCAGATTGGAATCTGGCACTTACAAATAAAACCGGGATACCAGGCGTTCCATCCGTCGGATTTCTTCTAAATTTACGATCAAGGTTTGATGTATTTTTCTACGCCCGTCCACCAAATCTGGGGTCCGATCGTGGCACGGTGACTGTTGATCACAAATCGGACCCGTACGACTAAACCCCGCATCCGTTCGTTCCCAAATTTTGCAAGGCCCTTCATCGGGCCATGAAGCACTAACCTTATAAATTTCATGGCCAGAGGGCCACCAGAAATGCCCCATCAATCAGAATGGCCCCAAAGGGCCACTTAAAGGTCAAAAACGCTTGCTCAGATCATATATCCGTTCATCCGTTCACCCTAAATTTTTGCATGAATCCTAGTCGGGCCATAAGGCACCTACACACCAAATTTGGTGGTCAGGGGGGTGTTGGGGTGGCCTCCAAACCAATATGGAGTTCCATAGGTCTATTTTGGGAATTTAAGGAAACTTGGGGCCAAGGGGGCCAACTCTAGGGAATAAACCCTAGCTCTCTTTCACAACTCCATTCTCCAGCTACAACCCCTTCCTCTCTCCCTCATAACTTCCCCAAATCTCCCACCACCAAACCCCTCTCCCTCATAAATCCTCAAATCCCCAACAACCCATCTCTCTTCCTCATAACTTCTCTATCTCCCAACAATAAATCTCTCTCCTTCATAGCCACCACATTCTCCAACCACCAAGGAGAGCAAATAGGCGGTGAAGGTGAGCAAGGTGGACCCTAAATCGTGGTGGGGCCCAAGGAAATCGATATTTTAACACCCTATCTTCCCTCCAAGAAGAAACCGTGCACCACAATCACCAAAATCGTCCATTGATCATCTAGGTAAGGCCTCTCCTCCCTT
Organism: Magnolia changhungtana; assembly: GCA_030180095.1. NCBI lineage: Eukaryota > Viridiplantae > Streptophyta > Magnoliopsida > Magnoliales > Magnoliaceae > Magnolia > Magnolia changhungtana. Next base: position 1,197,193 of record JASAUF010000628.1, on the reverse strand, counting down.
GTCTTGAAAACTCTTTTGATAAAGGGGGATTTTACATAGATTTCTAATGTATGAGCTTGCTTTAGGGATTCTGACCAACCGGCCCCCAAATCGACGTCCCTAGGTCGTTTTCGAGTCTCCAACGAATCACAAGGTGCGGACTATTGTTCTTAGGTGGCCTAGCACCAATTATAATACTAGCTTAATGATTTTGGATGCTTGATTGGTACATTTGAAAGCCTAGAGAATCCTAGGAATTGTAGGTTCTTGAAATTGTATGGATGCGCATGACGGTTCTTCATAATGTTATTTGTTGTTCACATGATTTCGTGTATGGATGATAATATGCTTATGCCGTGTCATTCTTTCACATGTTATTGATCCATGTTGTGTATGCTTTCATTACCCTTATGCATATGATGGCTTGAGATGGAGGAAGTGCGTAACTTCCTCACACATACCCACACACCTCACATGCACTATATTTCTTGATTGCATGCTAGGAACATCTAATTCGTATGACTGAGATGCATGGAGTATGATGATGACATGTTAGTGATAGTTTGTATAGTCGGCTTGTTATGGATAACCCTCATTACATTGGGTTTGTCAGGAAACATGAAGAGATCGAAGGCGGCTCTAAGGGTAGGACCGCCTCGAGGCTAAACCCGTGGGTTGGGGCGGGTGTATTCGGGTGGCTGTAGTTCGACTACATGGGTCTCTTGTGCCCGAGGTCACTCGTCTCACGCTCGCTTCACACGTGCGGTCTAGCCTACTAACTGATCAACCGTTTTTGTTAACTCTGTATGCTCACATATGTATGAAACCTGAAACACCCTGCAACCATTGTAGCCTATTGATAATCCACTTGAAACTGGTCCACAGCCTCGTGAGCCGGGCATGGTGGAATGGGACACTGTGTCCGAGCTGTCGGCCTACGCTGGGGTACCGCGCCTCCTCGTAGTGACCGCGAGCGATCCCTTCCTTTCGGCACTCCTCATGTGCTTGGTGTCGGGGATGAGGAACCCGACGGGATCACGGACCGCGGGGCCTCGGCCTCACACATTGATGGGGTCTTGGCCTCACAACCAGCGTAGGGCAGTGATACGTAGGGTGAATCAGAATCCCCAACCTGCTGGATGAATGGACTTAACTAATAACTCGGCTAACACGATCGCATTGTATTACATTAGTTAGGGTGGCGACTCGGCAGTCTAGGTCGCTCTGAGGGAGTGTTGTCATATGCGATCGTTAGATGGAGTCGCTTGAGGGAGCGTTGTGGCGAGGGCATGCATCATATCATCCCGCATGTATGCATTTAAATAAGAGTCGCTAGGTATTGATGATTGTCTACTTTTCATTAAGTTCATATTATAATTGATGCCTGTTGTAACTTGAGACCAATAGTTCACACTGAGTTGATCACTCACTCTCACTCTGGGACGGTGTTTTAAAACACCAATCAGACCCATTCATAGATGCAGGTGACTCAAGTCATGAGGAGCCTGGCGAGGCGAGCTTGGACGAGGAGGACGGACTCTCCTACTTGCAGCTGATGGGCGGCTCTCCATCGGCTTGATCGGGCTGAATTTGGATTTGTCGAGCCGCGGGCTCAGCTTTACTCTTTTTGGATATAGCCTTCTTTTGTTGTTCTATTGGGCAACGCCTTGGGCGACCCTTTATTATTTTGGACCTGTATATATGTGAGATATCCTTCATTTCAGTAGACTGGTGTGATTGTGCTTCGTGCCTCAGGTAATTCCAAATTGCGCAGTTAAATTTGATTAATCATAAAAAAAAACCATAAATGCATGATAAGTGACACTCGGGAACTCGGGAGTCAAGTCTATGCACGACCCCTAATTTTTCGGGGCGTTACAATGCCACATTTGAGCGGTTGTCGGTTAGAAGACAAGAAGGAAGGGGGACAAGAAGGAAAGAAGACAAGAGGGAAAGTGGTAAAAGGTTTGCTCAAACCCACGCAATGGAAAAGGTGTTGCGCGACTCCGCGCAATGAAAGGAAGGCTTTGCACCTATCCGTGCAAAGGAAAGAGGCCTTGCGCCTATCCGAGCAATGGAGAAGGTATTTGCGCGACCCCACGCAATGGAAAAAGGCTTTGCGCCTATCCGCGCAAGAGAGAAATCCCTTTGCGCCGCTTCTCTCTCTCTCTCTCTCTCTCTCTGTCCTGAAGATAGGCTTTTCATGTCCTAAGGAAGTCCTTTGCGCTAACCCGCACAACCAATTTTGCAAAAAGCCTTTGTGGCTTCCTGCAAAGAAATCTCATGTGCCACTTGGTGTGGAGATTGTCCAAACATTAGGCTTTTGTTGTCTTAATGGATACTCCATGCGCCACTTAGTGTGGAGATTGTCCAAACCAAGCTTTTGTTGTCTTAATGAATACTCCATGCGCGAGGAGTCTTGTCCTAATGCCAAACTTTTCTTATCTTAACGGATACTCCATGCGCCACTTCTCTCTCCCCTTTGTCCTAACACAAGCCTTTTCTTATCTTAACGGATGCTCCATACGCCACCTCATGTAAAAGAAAGATGTACGTTCCACATTTCAAGGGTTGTGCGCTCCACATTTCAAGGGATGTGCGCTCTACATTTCAAAGGTTGTGCGCTCCACATTTCAAAGGTTGTGCGCTCCACATTTTAAGGGATGTGTGCTCCATCAAAATTAACTTCTCATCTTGTGCGATAATAGGGTTGTGCAGCCCACGTTTCAAGAGTTTTAAATCTGCACAGCTTATCCGCCTTTACGATGAACATCAAAACGCGTCGAAATGCTGCCAAAATTGTCATTAGACTGTCTTCTATTTCATTCACTGTGTTGCATTGATTGTACTATGTTTTCAGAATAAAGGGAATCCGAGGATGTAAATGAACTCAGAATAGAATTGTGATCATTGTTCTCTTATTATTTTTTTATTATCATTGAATAAATCCCCCAAATCAAATGCATTCGTTTCTTATCGAAACAAAATGACGACTCCACTAGGGACTATTATTATTCAATGATAACTTAAAAAATATTCAGAGAACATTTATCACTTTTTGGTGTCTGGATAGACGCCAAAATGGTGACTCTTAGTGGGAACATCATCCCCTTCATCTCTAAAAACAAAGCACAATTTTATTTAAATTAAAATAACTGACAATCTGTTTTGAATAACAGGGTATGTCGCAAAGCCAAAAGGGGGGACTGGACTGTAAGAAGAAAGCATTAGAAAAAGCAAAATCTGCTATGATCAAGAATAGGGAATTTCATGTAATGGACGGAATGATCTCTGTTTCACCGATAGCACAATAAAACGATGAAAGATAGATGATAGTAACATCCAAAAGGCGAAAAGTTCGATCTACTTCCGTAAAAAGCATCATCTCGCCAAGTACAGGGTCGATTGTGCGAAGTGTCGTGAGACACAGTCCTACGTCAATCATACAATCATCTCATTCAAGAAAGACAGAAAGGCCCGTTACTCCAAAAGGTCTTCCGGTACCGTTAACTACAACCGTAAAGACATCTTCTAGAGAATCATTACGAGTTTAGAAGAATAAAGGGAAGACCATCGCGATTAGTAAATGTTCGCTCACAGCGCCTCCTGCAAAAGATTTCAAGCAAACTCATGCATTGAGAATGTCACGATCTGAGTTAGCTAGTCCTTTGAAGCGACAGTATACTAGTTTCGAATCAAACAATATTTCATCTTCTTTAACAACATCAGCAGTGCAACACTTGCTTCCTCCTTCAATATTGAGACGGTCGAAGAATAAGAAAATAAAAGTTTTATCGGCAGACATCAATCAGCCTAACCAACCTTCACCAGATAAGCACGTAGCTGAAGGAATCCCTAATTTTCCAACAGTAACTGTTGTGAACAACATTGAACCACAAGAAGAAAGGCCACAATCACAAGCGGTTAGATTTCAAGAACCGACGCTAAATATTACTCAGAATATAACGTAGGAAGAAATCCGACAATGGTCATGGAAACCATTCATCTAGAGAAGAAGCGAGGTCAGAATCAAAATTTTTAATACCAGACATCGTATCCTCATGAAATAGAAGAAACGTCATTTCTTACCAGTTTCAAACATCCAAACTTTCAGAAATTTAATGGGCACAGATCACCAGAAGAACATATGATGCATTTCATAACAAAGATGGAAAATTTCTCTAGAGTTCCTCAATATTGTCTACGATTATTCAAATCTTTTCTGATAGAAAGGGCTTTCAGATGGTATTCAGGTTTAATTCAAGGATCTATTCATACCTGGGAACAGATGCGAGATGCTTTTATGTCAAAATTTTTCTCTTCTGACCGAGAAGTCAGTTTGACTGAACTGGCCTCAATTCGCCAAGAAGAAAATGAACCAGTTGAAGAATTCATTAGTTGATGAAAAGACTTGGGGGCATCATGCCGACATCCTCTGTAGGAATCAAAACAAGTAAAACTATGTTTAGAAGGCATGAGACCAAAACTAACATGCAACCTGATTAGTAAAGATTGGAAAACCTTTCATGATCTTGCTACGAAGGCCTATGCTCTTGAAAAAATAATTGGAAGAATGTCCGCTTTTCAGCCGTCATTATCCAACATCACTCGGAAAAAAGAAAATAAAGAAAATTATGAAGATGTTGAAAGAGACAACGATGAAGAAGATAGAAATGGTCGTGCGGTTATAATGTAACATCCCGGATTTTCACTGTTTTGGATTTCCAAAAATCCTTAAAATTTATTTTATTATTTTATTATTTTTTATTAACTTATAATATCACTTAATGACCATTAGCACTCAATGTTAGTTCATACTGGGGTGGACCAGTCTAGTTATGATGGGACAAGTATGGGCCGTCAAGCCAGATAGTCCGTTTACACCTAGCATCAGCCCGTGTGGGCCACCTAGCGACCGAGGAGGTTCGGAAAAATCTAAAACTTTAGAAAATTATAGATCTCACTGGGCTTGTGGTCCATTGCGGACTGCGGACCCAGTGGACACCTAGAAGTACCATCTGGCGCTTGCCCAATGCGCCCCACCAATGCCAGATTAAAATCTGGCACTGACAAAAGAAACTGAGACTCCGGGCCTTCCAGCCGTCGGATTTCTTCTAAATTTACGGTGAAGGTTTAATGTATTTTTCAACGCTTGCCCACCAAATCTGGGCCCCGATCGTGGCACGATGACTGTTGATCGCGAATCGAACCCGTACGACCAAACCCCATATCCGATCATCCCCAAATTTTGCGTGGCCCCTCATCGGGCCATGGAGACCCTATCCTATAAGTTTCCTGGCCAGGGGGCCACCAGAACCGCTTCAATCACCAAAATGGCCCTCACAGGGCCACTTAAGGGATGAAATCGCTTACTCAGACCCTATATCCGTTCATCTGTTTGTCCCTAAATTTTACATGGGCCCTAATTGGGCCACAAGATACCTACCCACCGAATTTGGCGGCCTGGGGGGGCGTTAGGGCCACCCCAACTTCAATAGGGAGCCCTAGAAGGCTAGTTTAGAAAATTGTGGGAACTTAAGTGATTTGAGTTGTCCACTCTTATGCCAAGTTGGGGATTTCGGACCGTCGGTTTACGATAAAACTTTACCCGTGGATTAAGGATATTTTCCCGCTCACATCCATATAGCCGTGGCCCCGATCGACCATCGGTGACCTTTGAACAGACTTCTAATCATATCTGTCGATCGGCGCGTCGAAATGGCGGGCCGATTGTGTCATATGTAGATCATCATTAGGACTAACTATCCTACGGTGTATATCGACTAGTACACCTCATAGGCTAAAAAATCCTTCCATAGGGTTAGTATAGTAAAGACTCAACACTTGGGGCCAATTGCACCAAAACTGGCACTATATAAATGGTTTCATTTGGGCACCCCTCTCCCCATACGATTTTGCCCTAAGAGAGAAGGGGGAAAGAGAGAAGAGAGAAAAGGGAGAAGAGAAAGAGGAGAAAGGAGGAGGAAGAGAGAGTGAAGAAGGAGGAGTGTGGACCCTAGATCGAGGTGGGGCCCAAGGAAGCCAATCTTGCATCTTCCCACCTCTTCTCCAAGAAGAAACCTCACCCCACAACCATTATTTCGTTCGTTGAGCAACTAGGTAAGCTCCATTCCCTATTTTCTTTGAAACCCTTGTGATGAGGGAGATTTACTTGGGATTCTAACAAGCAAGTGGTCGCCTTTAGGGAGTCCGGCCGATCTACCCCGAAATCTACATCTCCTAGGTCGTTTCCAAGCCTCCATTGAATCCAAGGTGCGGACTATTTTTCTTAGGTGGCCTAGCACTAATTATAGTACGAGTTTAATGATTTTTTATGTTTGAATGATGCCTTTGGAGAGTCTAGAGAAATTTTTAGGAATTGTTGGGTTGTTGAAATTGTATGGAATTGTATGTCATGTTGATTTCCTCATATGATGTCGTTCTTATTCCTCACATGTTTTGATATGAATTGATGATCTTATGTTTATGTCTTGTTTGGTTTTCTTCACATGATGTTGCCCTAGCATGTATGTCTTACTAATCTTGTGCAATTTGGCTCTATGAGATGTAGGAAGTGCTTAACTTCCTCATCAACCCACACAACACACATGCACTTGAATTTTACACATTGTAGCTTTACTTGGTAGGAATTATGAGTTCTATGTTGAAAAATATGAATGTGTGATATTGCATATGATAAATGATAATCTTGTTAGTTAGCATGTTATGAATCACCATCCAAACTCTTTGGTTGGTCAGAAATACAAGGAGAACGAAGGTGGCCCCGTCGGTAGGACCGCCTTGAGGCTAAACTCACGGATTTGGGTGGGTGTGTTCGGGTGGCTGTAGTTCGACTACATGGGTTTCTTGTGCCGGAGGTCACTCGTCTCATGCTTGCTTGACTCGTGCGGTCTAGCCTACTATCTGACTAACCCTGTTTGTTAACCCTGTGTGCTCACCTATGTATGGAACCTGAACCACCCTTCAACCATTGTAGTCCATCGAAAATCTACTTAAAATGGGTCCACAGTCTCGTGAGCCGGGCATGGTGGAATAGGACACTGTCCGAGCTGTCGGCCTACGCTGGGGTACCGCGCCTCCCCGTAGTGACCGCGAGCGATCCCTTCCTTTCGTCACTCCTCATGTGCTTGGAGTCGGGGATGAGGAACCCGACAGGATCACGGACCGCGGGGACTCGGCCTCATGCGTTGATGGGGCCTTGGCCTCACAACCAGCTTAGGGCATTGATAAGTAGGGTGAATCAGAATCCCCAACCTGCTGGATGAACGGACTTAACTAAGAACTCGGTTAACATTATCACTACATTGCATTAGCTAGGGTGGCGACTCGGCAGTCGAGGTCGCTCTGAGGGAGTGTTGACATACGCGATCGTTAGACGAAGTCGCTTGAGGGAGAGTTGGGGCGAGGGCATGCATCATATCATCTATCATGCATATGCATTAATAAGATTAGATAGGTGTTTATGAATGACTGTTTTTCATTAAATTCATAGTATAATTGATGCCCGTTGTAACTTGAGACCAATAGTTCACACTGAGTTGATCACTCACTCCCACTCTGGGATGATGTTTTAAAACACCAACCAGACCCATTCATAGATGCAGGTGACTCAGGACATGAGGAGCCTGGCGAGGCGAGCTTGGACGAGGAGGACGGGCTCTCCTACTTGCAGCTGATGGGCGGCTCTCCATCGACTTGACCAGGCTGAATTTGGATTTGCTGAGCCGCGGGCTCCTCTTTAGTCTTTTGGATATAGCTTCTTTTTTTTTAATTATCCTGTTGGGCAACGCCTTGGGCGACCCTTTATTATTTTTAGACCTGTATATTTGTGAGATTTCCTTCATTTCAGTAGACTGGTGCGATTGTGCTTCATACTTCAGGTAATTCCAAATTACGCAGTTAATTTGATTAATCATAAAAACCATAAATGCATGATAAGTGATACTCGGGAACTCGGGAGTCGAGTCCATGCACGACCCCCGATTTTCTGGGGCGTTACATATAATGATATATAAAAGATCCAAGCGAAATAAAGACCATATGAAGTATTCGTTTGCAAGAAAATACATACTTCCCACGCCGAAACAATTGTTAGCTATGAAAACTATTGAATTACCTCGACCGAGACACCTCGAAGAAATTGAAAACATAAGAGCAATAGATTATTGTCATTATCATCGTATATGTGGACATCATACAAAAAGTTGTAATGCCCTCATAAAAAAGCTACAAAAGACGGTTGATAGGAGAGAAATTGTGATGGAAGAATATGACAACAAAGCAAAGATGAAAGGGTTGATTGCGCAGGTTAGCGTAGACGCCCCTTGCAGTTGTGCCCACTTGCACAAAAAATGATTGGTAATGGCGAAGTTGCCATAAGGAAAGTATACGATATAAAAGAAGAAATGAGGATATACACACCTAATTAGTTCAAGACTGGGGGCAACACTAATCTCGGATAATCGGTATGAGGTGATGTGGCATCAACATACTTGTTAAATATCATAAAATCATGATTTTGATTACGAAGATTATCAGAATAATACTTCTTAATCAAAATGGGGCATGACAAGTAGAAAGATGAAATGACTACAAAAGACAAAGTCATGTATTCCTTTTCATATGAATGAATAAAAAGGGAGCAAGCAAAGCTTCTCAAGCATATCAGGCATATTAAGATGATTACTGTCAAGTGTCGATGATTCACTGTCAAACACCGATGATTATCGTCAAATTCACCAAGTATCGATGGGTATCGCCAGAATTAGCAACTATCACTGTCATCATTAATCGCCCATATGAAATTGTCTTATTGCTAACTTCACCAAGCTGATTTACTATCTTTAACATGATATGAATATTCTCAGAACATTATCAGCAGCGGAAAAATACCAATTATTACCAATTATTGATCCACCATTTTTGACAGTGGAATAAAGCTATATGGCCAACCACATATAAAGTTGATGACAACGATGGTAGCTTATCATTTAAGGCAGCCTAGCCAAGCCCTATACGACCAACTACGCATAAGACCTATCATCATCGTCTATATATAACAGTAGTGAGCGCTTGAACAGGTCTATATACAAAGCTTCAATGACTTAAAGAGCCCGAAATCAGCGATAAATTATAATTGCTCTCTGAGCCCATCCCGAAATCGGCGGTAAACTAAAATTGCTCTCTGAGCCCAACCCAAAATCGGTGGTAAACTACAATTGCTCTTTGAGCCCAAGTTAGTCCAGTCAAAATATGGTCAGTCAAAGTACACTAGCTCCATTGCTCAAAAAGCATAAACTATGTGTAGCATTAAAATGCTGCAGATATATATATACATATATATATATATATATTTCACTTTAGATATGCTCAAATATGCAATTGCTTGATGAAAATTTTAAATATTGAGTAAACAACATACAAAAATGCGTTTCTCTTTAATTAGTTTCAAATTACAGCAACAGCAAATGCCTTCAAAATATTGGCAATTATCTACTCAAAAGTTCAAATCTTCAAATATATTGAGAAGAGCCGTGAGAGAAATATTATCACACAAGATTCTCAAAAGCATAAGAGAATAAACGAGCGAAGAATCATCATTCTCTCCCTGACAATTTAAAGATTCAGATACATGCTTTAGATTCGTTAAAAGAGCAACAAAAGATTATCTATCCTTCAAGGGTACCAGCAGGCTTCACTTCGGAAATATTATCTTCCAGAGAAGTCTTTATGCGAAGATTGGCTTGGAAAGGGGGCATGATTTATGTCTTTAAAGTAATTTATGCCTTGGTCTTTTAATAATTTCTTATGCACGGTGGAGGAATTCATATGCCGAGAATTATGAATAATGATATCACAAGACTCCAAGTACTAGATCTGATGGAGATAAAGAACAAACGAAATCATCATCAGTAACTTCTATGTCCTTCAAAAAGTTATTAAATGGAATTGAGAAAAGTCTTATCTATTTTTTAGAATTAGCAAAGGTCCAAGGAAAAATATATGAAGAAATGCCAAGAAGCACAAACTAGTAAACACTCAGCAAAAGACTCAGCGGTTGGACCTTCGAAGTAGGAGATGACATCTCCAAAAAAACGATATAATGAGCAAAGAATGCAATGCGAAGCACGTTGACAAACACAAAGATGAAATGATTAAATTATAATCATATTGCGAATATAACAATCAGCCTAAAAAAAAGAAGCTTTCAATATATTTCAAAATTATCAATACTTAATGAAACTAGATTGAAAAGTTATGATGTCTTGAGATACTAATTCTGATTAATTTGGCAGGAAAGACTATCATTCAAAAGCTTGGGTTATGCAGATAATGAATAAAGGAGATAATCGAAAGAGATTGTTGCAGTAGGAGCAACATTAAAGAACAACCCCCTAGACACAAAGTTCAAAGAAAGAATCACAGGAGTTGATTAAAGAGACCGTTGCAACAGCAGCAGCAGCATTGAAAGATAGTTCTCTGACCAAGATACTCAGAGATAAAGTCGTCATAGCTGTTACAGTGACGGGTTTTGATGAAAAGAGAATTTTATCCTCTCTAGTGAAGTATCCGCCCATCACTGCTGGTTGGGGGCATTCAAGTATTCCACTCGAGCGCAATCATTCAGTCTTCTGTTCGAGCACAATCATTCAAGTCTTCCGTTCGAGCGCAATCAGTCAGTATTTTGTTCAAGCGCAATCATTCAAGTCTTCTGTTCGAGCACAATCATTTAAGTCTTCCGATTGAGCGCGATCATTCAACTCTTCTGGTCAAGTATAATCATTCAATCTTCCATATAAGCATGATCATCTAGTTGTCCTTCAGTTGCAGTTCATTTAGTTCTGTGGTCGGAAGAAGATTGACCCTCCATTTGATTTCGTGAATTAATCAAAGAAGGATCGAGGGGGCATCGTTGAGGCACATAAAATATTCCATTGCATGTCCATTGCATTGGTTAGAGAATTCCATGGTGTAGATCCTTCCCAGGGTTGTGCACTCCTTATTTTGGAGTGAAAGAGGGTATTTTGGTAAAAATGAGTAAAAAGGTATTTTGGTAAATTGAGTGAAAGAGGGTATTTGGTAAAAATGAGTAAAGAGCATATTTTAGTAAAAATGAGTGAAAGAGGGTATTTTGGTAAAAATGAGTGAAGCGGATATTTTGATAAAAATGAGTGAATGGGGGTATTTAAGTAAAAAAAAGTGAAGAGGGTATTTTGGTAAAAAGGGGTGTATGGGTGTCATCTTAATGGAGAAGGGATGTATACCACCATTTAAGAAAAAGTGGTTGAACACCATTATGTAAGGAAGGAGGATGGAAGTTGTATGAAGAAAGTAGTGGTGATCACTGCTATATAAGAAAGGGATGCCTATAAATACCCCTCCCTATGCCACATTTGAGGGGTTATTGGTTAGAAAACAAGAAAGAAGGAGGACAAGAAGGAAGGAAAACAAGAGAGAAAGAGGTAGAGGGTTTGTGCCTATCCTCATGCCACATTTGAGGAATTGTTGGTTATGCTTTTTATGAGACAAATTCATGTTAAAAATCCTCCTTATAAGATCCCAGGATCATAATCTGGCATACGAATGATGGGAGCCGAGAATGGGGTACTATGGAGGCTGTCGGCAACGGATTTGGCGATCGAAAATTCCGTGAGCCCGGTTTCTAAGTTTGGGGCATAACAGAAGTTAGTATCAGAGCATAACTTGGGAATACCTAAGGATTACATCACATATCTACTGATAATTACCCTTCACTCTATAATTGTTGAGAACTTAAAATGATTAGGTCCCCGAGTTCGAATAACTTAGAGATTTTCTGATATAGCTCCCTACCGTTGAGATTATGAGCCTGCATAGTATTCCCGTTTCGATCGTTTCTGGTCCGAGATCCGAAGAATAGTAGGGTCACCATAGTGTTGATAATGCATCTTGGGAGGGCGAGGATGAGATTAGAGAGCGCTATCTTCATGTAACGCCCCGAAAAATCGGGGGTCGTGTATAGACTCGACTCCCGAGTTCCCGAGTGTCACTTATCATGCAGTTATGGTTTTTTTTAATGATTAATCAAATTTAACGGCATAATTTGGAATTACCTGAGGCACGAAGCACAATCACACCAGTCTACTGAAATGAAGGATATCCCACATATATACAGGTCCAAAATAATAAAGGGTCGCCCAAGGCGTTGCCCAACAGAATAACAAAAGAAGGCTAGTCCAAAAAAGAGTAAAGCTGAGCCCGCGGCTCAGCAAATTTAAATTCAGCCCGATCAAGTCGATGGAGAGCCGCCCATCAGCTACAAGTAGGAGAGTCCGTCCTCCTCGTCCAAGCTCACCTCGCCAGGCTCCTCATGCCCTGAATTACCTGCATCTATGAATGGGTCTGGTTGGTGTTTTAAAACACCGTCCCAGAGTGGGAGTGAGTGATCAACTCAGTGTAAACTATTGGTCTCAAGTTACAATAGGCATCAATTGTAATATGAACTTAATGAAAAGCAGACAATCATCAACACCTAATAACTCTTATTTAAAATGCATGCATGCGGGATGATATGATGCATGCCCTCGCCACAACACTCCCTCAAGCGACTCCATCTAACGATCGCGTATGACAACACTCCCTCAGAGCGAACTCGACTTCCGAGTCGCCACCCTAACTAATGCGTGCAATGCGATCGTGTTAGCCGAGTTATTAATTAAGTTCATTCATTCAGCAGGTTGGAGATTCTGATTCACCCTACGTATCAATGCCCTAAACTAGTTGCGAGGCCAAGACCCCATCAATGCGTGAGGCCGAGACCTCGCGGTCCGTGATCCCGTCGGGTTCCTCATCCCCGACACCAAGCACATGAGGAGTGCCGAAAGGAAGGGATCACTCGCGGTCACTACGGGGAGGCGCGGTATCCCAGCGTAGGCCGACAGCTCGGACATAGTGTCCCATTCCACCATGCCCGGCTCACGAGGCTGTGGACCAGTTTCAAGTGGATTTTTAATGGGCTACAATGGTTGCAGGGTGGTTCAGATTCCATTCATATGTGGGCACACAGGGTTAACAAACAGGGTTAATCAGATTGTAGGCTAGACCGCACGAGCCAGGCGAGCGTGAGACGAGCGACCTCGGGCACGAGAGACCCATGTAGTCAAACTACGACACACCGAACACACCCGCCCAAACTCACGGGTTTAGCCTCGAGGCGGTCCTACCCTTGGAGTCGCCTTCGCTCTCCTCATGTTTCCTGACCAACCCAATGTAGTGAGGGCCAACCTTAACAAGCCAACTATACAGACTATCACTAGTATGTCATCATCATACTCCACTCATCTCAATCATATGAATTAGATGTTCCTAGCAAGCAATCAAGTAATATAGTGCATGTGAGGTGTGTGGGTGTGGGTGAGGAAGTTACGCACTTCCTCCATCTCAAGCCATCATATACATAAGGGTAATAGAAGCATACACAACATGGATTAATAACATGTGAAAGAATGACATGGCATAAGCATATTATCATCCATTCATGAAAATCATGTGAACAACAATAACATTATGAAGAACATCATGTGCATCCATACAAATTCAAGAACCTATAATTCCTAGGATTCTCTAGGCTTTTAAATGTACCAATCAAGCATCCAAAATCATTAAGCTAGTATTATAATTGGTGCTAGGCCACCTAAGAACAATAGTCCGCACCTTCGGATTCGTTGAAGGCTTAGGAACGCTCTAGGAGGGTGAATTTTGGAGGATTGATCGGTTGAAATCCCTAAAACAACATTTGCATGTTAGAATCTCAAGCAAAACTCTTCTTATCATAAGGGTTTCAAGGAGAATGAGTGTTGGATCTTACCTAGGCGATCAACGGAATGAAAATGACGGTTGCGGATGAGATTTCTTCTTGGAGATAAGGTAGGGAGATGTGAGGTTTGATTTCCTTGGGCCCCACCACGATCTAAGGTCCACCTTACCCTTCTTCCTTCTCTCTTTCTTCTCCTTTCTCTTCTTTCTCTTCTCCCTTTTTTTTTCTCTTCTCTCTTCCCTTTCTCTAGGGTAAAATTCGTATGGAGAGAGGGGTAGCCCAAATGAGGCCCTTTTATAATGCCAAATTTGGTGGAAATGGCCCTAAGCTTCCACAATTTCCTAAAATAGACTTATGGGACTCCCTATTGGTGTTGGGGTGGCCCTAACACCCCTCTGGCCACCAAATTCGGCGTGTAGGTGCCTTATGACCCGACTAGGGCCCATACAAAAATTGAGGACGAACGGATGAACGGATATATGATCTGAGAAAGCGTTTCTGACCTTTAAGTGGTCCTGTGGGGGCCATTTTGGTGATTGGAGCATTTCTGGCGGCCCTCTGGCCATGAAACTTGTAGGGTAGGTGCTCCATGGCCCGATGAAGGGCCCTGCAAAATTTGGGAACAAACGGATGCGCGGTTTGGTCGTACGGGTCCAATTTGCGATCAACGGTCACCGTTCCACGATCAGGTCCCAGATTTGGTGGACGGGCGTAGAAAAATATATTAAACCACCACCACAAATTTGGAGGGAATCCGACGGCTGGAACGCCTGGAATCCCAATTTCATTTGTAAGTGTCAGATTCCAATTTTTGGCATTGGTGGGATGCATTCGGCTAGTGCCAGATCCCAGTTCTGGGTGTCCACTGGGTCCGCTGTCCGCGATGGACCACAAGCCCAGTGAGATATATGATTTTCAAAAATTTTAGATTTTTCTGACCATCCTCGATCGCTGGGCGGCCCACACGGGCTGTCACTAAGTGTAATCGGGCTACCTGGCTTGACGGCCCGCACATGGTCTGATCATGACCAGACAGAACCACTCGTGTATAAGCTAGCATTGAGTGTTAATGGTTAGTAAGTGATAATATAAGTTAATTACATTTAAAAAATTAATTTAAGGATTTTTTTTTTTTGAAAATTCAAAATAGTAAGTGATAATATAAGTTAATTACATTTAAAAAATTAATTTAAGGATTTTTTTTTTTTTGAAAATTCAAAACAGTAAAAATTCGGGATGTTACACTTCATCCTTTGATAGATTGATTGTGCCTTGACTTATATACTTGATGATGTTTTCTCTTCCCTTGTCTGTTCTATAAATTTTGAGGACGAAATTTTTATTAGGAGGGGAGAGTTGTATGACCCATATCCTAGCCCGTACTGTTCCGTAGACTTTCACGATCCTTCCGGTCGAATTTCGGCGACCCGCGATCCTTTATCGGCAGTTGCGCCTGACCCTGAGTCGTATCCCATATTTCAGAATCGGCTCGACCCAAGACTTGTACCCTTGCGACAGTGCTGTCGCTACGGTTCCAATGCCGCATCTTGCACGCCGATGCGATACCCGGACCTAGAGACGTGAGCCTGCGTACAGTTCGAGGAAAATACCGCACATTGCGAATACCAAGGGAATCTCTACAATACATCACATCAATCCATCAATTAATGTCAAGTACACAACCTTACCTAGCTCATCCCTCTCCCATTCCCCAAGTCAACTTCTCTTAACAACCCATATCCATCTCATTCATTTCTTACCACAAGTCAACAAGCACCATGCCCTCTCATTCCATCACTCCTCTCTCTCTCTCTCTCTCTCTCTCTCTCTCTCTCTCTCCCATTTCAAACTCATTCTCCTAAGCAACCATGGGAGGTGGACGTCCAAGCTCTCCATGAGAAAGAGCTAGATGTGGCCCACCTTCCTACCTCTCATCTTCACCCTCCAAAACCAATCTTAACTGTTGGATCTTGATTCCTTGGAGCTCTAGAACTCGTTGATGGAAGAAGGAAGAAGAGATCTTGAGGTGATGTTTTTATAAGCCTAGATTTCATGTTTTGATGATGGGCCAAGTGGGACCTACCGATTGATGGTATGGATTTCACTTTGGACCCTAGGTGTGGCCGATGGCCCATCATGATTCACATAATCATTCCATGATGGGGTTATTCTCCATGGACCCCATCATGATGTTTACTTTTCTAGTTTGCAAGGGGTCATCTAGACCTTCCATTTTGCTGGAGAAGGGATCTCCACCGTTGATTTTGATTTGGTGGGCCCACATGTAATGAGACCCACTTGAGGTGTGTTGTAATGCATGGAAGGGAGGGTCCATAGTGTCGGGGTCCCTCCATCACCCGATTCTCCTTCTCTTTCTCTCTCCTTTTCCCCTTTTTGCTGCCCGCCTTGATGAACGGACTAGATCTACATCATCCATCAGTGGGCCACGTATATGAGGGACTACCCTGATGTATGTGACTAGTGAGCCACGTGTACATGGACCCCACCTTGATGGATGTATTGCACTCTTACCGACCTACCATGAGACGTCCAGCAGCAAGCTGCTAGACCGTAGGAAGGGAAACACTAACATCAGTTAGTTAAAAAAAATAATAATAATAATATAAGTATTATAATAATATAATATATTATAGTTGATATATATATATATATGTATATATATATATATATATGGTGGGTCTCACGTGGGACCCACCTGACGCGTGTGGGTTTTGATCCACACCGTCCACCCTTATAAATGAGGCAGATTCAAATATCATGTGGGGCCACCGTGATGTATGGGTTTAACCCCCCACCGTCCAGATGGCTGGATGGTGGGACCCACACCATAACGTATATGTTATGTCCAGACCGTCCATCTGATGGATGAGCAGCAACATGGTGCTGCTGTGTGTGTGTCTTAAAAAAAGGAAAAAAAAAAAAAGCAGCATGGTGCTGCTGTGCACGGACGTCAGTAAGTGGGTCTCACCACGAGGTAGTTGTTATATCCTAATCGTCCATCCATGGGACGTGGTCCCCACCATGGCAGCGTGAGGGGCCCACCTTGATTCGATGTAATGCATCCACACCATCCAGATCTTGGACGGTGGGAGTGGATTGACCAATGTACCTCATGCCAGTGGGATTACTGTTGTACTTGATGTATATGTTGGATACTCACCGTCCAGGGAGCTGGACGGTGGGCCACTTAGTGATGTTTTGGTCTTATCCGCACCGTCCAGATGGCTGGACGGTGGTACACCCCGTGATGCATGTGTTTCATCAGCACTGTCCATCTGGATGGTGCCATGAACTGCCCCACCGTGATGTATGTGATGGTCCACACCGTCCGGATGGCTGGACGGTGGGCCACACCGTAATGTATATGTTTTATTCGCACCATCCAAATGGGACAGTGGGCCCTCCCATGATGTATGTGTTCCATCCAAACTGTCCATCCATTTGGTAAGCTCGTTTTAAGGCTTGAGACTAAAAATGAAGCAGATCTGATGGTCAGGTGGACCACACTGCAGAAACAGTGTTGAGTGAATGTCCGCCATTGAAACCCTTTTTGTGGTCATGGAAGTTTGGATCAATATGAAATTTATTTTTCCTCTTAATCCAGGTCTTTGTGACCTTATGATTGGGTTGGATGGAAAATAGAGTGGTGGGCCCTACAAATTTAAACGGTGAAAATCATTATCTCCATTGTTATTTGTGGTATGGTCCAGATGATCTTTCAATTTGCCGCCATTTATGGTGCGGCCCATGTATTGCAGCCCACTTGACATGTATGAGGCCCATGTGCAGGGCCCACCTGTTATGTATATTAGGCCCATGTGTAAGGCCCACCTGTTGTGTATTTATGGCCCTCTTTAGCGTGGCCCATTGAGTTGTATTCGTGGCCCATCATGATGTATATTTGAGGCCCATGTGAAAGGGCCCACTTGCCTTGTATTTAAGGCCCATATATGTGGCCAATTGTGATGTATTTGAGGCCCATGAGCAGGGCCCACCTGTTGTGTATATGTGGCCCTTGAGGAAGGCCTATTGTGTTGTATATTAGGCCTTTGTGTGAGGCTGTGGGCCCATTATATGTTTGTCTATATGTGGGCCACTGCTTGGGAGCGATGTTGGTTAAATGTCCATATTGATGGGCAATGATGGTTTAATGTCCACATTGTGACCTTCTCTTAAGTCTGGTTAGGCTCATTCTCATCATTCTCTAGTGGGTTAACCCAAATGAATGGGCCCCATTGATATTGCTTGGACCATCATCGGTCGTCCATCTATGGACCCTGCTTTGCGTCGAGATTGATTACCGATTCTGATTCCGATTGTCGAGGCCTATTGTTGAGGCCGATTCCGATTTTGATTATCGAGGCCAATTCCGATTGTCGAAGCCAATTCCGATTGTCAAGGCCGATTCTGATATGTCGAGGTCGATTGTATAGGCCGACTCCAATTATCGAGGCCGAGTATTAAGGCCAATTCCGATTTGTCGAGGCCAATTGTATAGACCGATTCCGATTGTCGAGACCGAGTATCGAGGCTGATTCCGATTGTCGAGGCCGATTGTGTAGGCCGATTCCGATTGTCGAGGTCGATTGTATAGACCGATTCTGATTTGTTGAGGCCGATTGTATAGTCCGATTTTGATTGTCGAGGCCGAGTATCGAGGCCGATTCTGATTGTCGAGGCCGATTCTGATTGTCGAGGCCGAGTATCGAGGCTGATTCCGATTGTCGAGGCCGATTGTGTAGGCCAATTCCGATTGTCGAGGTCGAGTATCGAAGCCGATTTCGATTGTTGAGGCCGATTTCGATTGTCGAGGCCGATTTCGATTGCTAAGGCCGATTATCGAGACTTATGTGATATAATGCAGCCCGTGTTTAGGCCTAATGTGATGAATATGAGGTCTATGTGATGAGGCCCATTGTGATACATTTGAGGGCTAGGCGATTGAGTCCATTGTTATGTATATTAGGCCCATGTGAGAGGCCCATCATGATGTGTATTAAGCTCTTGAGTGAGGCCCATGGTGTTGTATATTAGGTCCTTGTGTGAGGCCATGGGTCTACTATATGTTCGGCTTTATGTGGGCCATTCCTTGGGGGCAATGTTGGTTAAATGTCCATATTGTCAAGGTCGATTGTTGATGCCGATTATTGATACCGATTATGAGTATGTGACAGCATAGGATCATGATATATGCCTATACGCATCATCTGCATGTTTATTGTGAGATGTGATTAACCCTTGCATATGCCATAGTACAGATGGTTTATGAGACTCTCTGATAGGTGGAGTTATCCCACATGAGTGCACGGTATGCGCAGGATTGATGCATGATTGGACTACATGACTCATGTATCTTGCATTGTGTGATTGTGATTACTGTACGCCCTAGCGACATCAGGGCTGTGACCTCCACAGGCATGTCGTGGATGGCCAGATGGGATACAAAAATTGTTTGGTTTGAGCATCTGGGCATTTTGGATGTCGGTGGGTAAAAGTCCCTAAACCTCCGAGGCCACGAGACGCCCCAACGTCTAGATATAGTGGATACATGAGCGCCCGAGTGTCGAATACCAGTAGGCCGCGTCTTCCACTGTGTCGTGGTCGGTTGGGAGGGGGTGTGGCCTTATCCGTCCGAGTGAGGGAGTTGTAAGCTAGGCTGAGTTTGACCAGCTCCCAAATGAGTCCGCTATCGACGAGTCGGGTAGGCAATGGTATACTATTAGCAGGTGGGTAGTGAGGTCTTTTCCACTCGCTGGGCTACGTGGCCAGCTGGGGCAGTAGCCAGCTTGGAGTGTACTAGACCCCGGTGATGATCCCAGATATGTACAGTATTGATATGTGGACTTATTGAGCAGGAGTTGCATACTCATTCATTCATTCATTTACTATCCACTCGGGCTAGTGGTGCGTAACTATTTGTTACGTGTACTTTCGTAATGGCCAGGATTTCGGTTGGGGAGGGCGACTAACCTAAGATCAGGAGTTTACCACGTTGAGTTTGACTATCCAAATTTATGTATGAGACTGGTTTGGAAAGAAGTCTCTTGTGATAGACCCTATAGCCTACGATACTGCATACTATCATCCTCACTTCACACTGCAGCTTGGTCATTTCATTAGCACCACATATTGCACATTTACATTACTTTATCAGAATATGACATTGGCTTGCCATATCTTTTCATCGCATATCCTGGATAGGGTTGATGATATTTTTATAGACTTGTCAGTATTTCTGCTTACTCTGATATCAAATTCATGATGTTGCCAGAATTTTTGATATTGTATGATTATGGCATTGTATTGGATACTTAGCACTTACCTTGTGAACATACTTTCATAAAGCTTTAAGCTTTCTATAAGCTTATGCACGATAGATGCATGCAGGTGGCGTTAGGTCGCAGCAGCGTTGAGTTTGGAGCGTGCAGCGGACTTTTAGAGCTTTGATTTTTGACATATGTATTTCATTTTTAGCATTGTATTCAAATGTTTATATTAGTGGATATGTGATGATGATGTTGCCTTTGTGATTTGGGTAAACTTGTGGTTATGCTTATTACGTGATAAAAGTACGTTAGAAAATCTCCTTGTAGGATCTCAGGATCGGAATCCGGCGTATGGACGTTGAGAGCCGAGAATGGAGTACTATGGAGGCTATCAGCACCGGATCGGCGATCGAGAATTCTATTAGCCCGGTTTCCGAGTTTGGCGCGTGACACAAGTGACTCGATTATTTTGACAATGATGCTGCTCGCAAAGTGTTTGATAAAATGACTAATTGAAGTGTTGTTTCGGGTGCATACATTCTCCATAGGATCGATAGGTGTCGAGGAAGGAATAAATACAAAATAAATCTTATACTTTCAGTGCATACATTCATCTCGTAGTTTGATTTTGATGCTCCTTGCGGAGTGTACAATGAAATTCTAGTAAAGTATTGTTATGGTTTTACATTACAATGCCTTTTATATGTTTGAGAAAAGTACTGCGTCGGCTTGGCCCCACCGAACTGCTAACTGAACCGAGTCAAGCTGACGGGCAGGCTCAAGGGCTAAGCCGGGTCAAGTTTAAGCTGGGGTTAGCTATTGGACAAACTGAGCCGACTTGTGCCAAGCTAGAGTCGGTTCGACTCGCGTACAGCTCAGGCTAGAAGTACAAAAAAATTAGTTTACTAAGCAGTCCTAACCATTTGGCAACCGAGCATGTGAACCATAGGTGCCGTCCATTTGCAGTATCAAAACGTCTTTTCATCATGGGAAATCAAAGGTGGGCCTTATAAAATGTAAGGACCTGATGGAACAATGGACCCACATGTACGGTAGGATGTATACACCTAACCTTTTGTGTTGTCCCTTGCGTGTCAGTTTTTCAGCATCCCACGTGCACATGCCTCCACTGGAAGAAGCATGGGATCCAAGACTTCGAAGGATGATGCTGATGATATGGACAGTGATTTCCAGCCACACATCCAAGAAGAGATTTGCTAATTGCTAGTGCCACACGCGCCTTTATGTACGGCACAAGCACCACAATGGCACATGTGTGAAATATCTGAACCGTGCTTATGGGACCCGCATCCCGAAGATGTATAGGTGCAAACATCAGGCCATTGTACTCATCATGCGGCTCGGATGTGCACGTTATTTATGGACCGTTGGATGTTTTGTGAAAACCATCCGTTGTTTTCGTACTGGACATCATGCCTGATGAGGGGACCCAAATACAGCACACATGGCAGTGTAACATATCATTTAGGACCGTCCATCATGTGGCCCCTCCTGTGGATGGAAGATGGTTCGAGGTACACCAAAGTTAGATGGCCTTCGTTGTCTGATGGGTGATATTCAAAAGCAACGGTATGAAACGAATTGATTAATGGTCAAACATTCGATAAGGGAAGAGAAGTCTGATAGGCTTGGTTTTCTAAACATAAGCCATCCATGCAAGGGCCCACTACGTGGACGGCCTCGATTGGAAGATCACATTGCCATGACTACTGGAGAGATGGTTCTAACATACTGTGCTCTTCCTGCTCTACCGTACTGGATTCGTCCTCATGATGCCATGATCCAGTACACTAGGATGAAAGGATAATCCTGACCATTGACTTCTCAGTACACAAGCATCATATTCTTTTCCTTACCATCCACCGGGAGACAGCAACCAGAAAATGCACGGTTCTGATTATTGGACAAGATCTGCATGTGGCCCTAACATGCCGTGTGCGAAAAACCATTTCTATTTTTAGTATGATATTACTTAAAACCCAGAAATCCGGACGCGGATTTCCTGCGAAAGTTCCTGTTGCTGGAAACCTAGGATGGGCACACTGTGATGTTAGTGACAAATCCATCCCATCCATCTGTTTTTTGAGATCATTTTTGGAGCTGAGATAAAAAAAAATAAAAAATAAAATAAGAAGGATCAAAGACTCAAGTGGGCCGCACTAAAGGAGAAGGTGGTTACCGAAATTTCTACCGTTGAAAACTTTCTGGGTTCGACAGTGATGTTTTGATGACATCCATACGGTTCGTAACGTCATTCCTATTGAGATCAACTGAAAACACAAATATTAGTCTGATTCAAAATTTCTGTGGCCCCATGAATATTTCAACCGTAGACTTTTAATCCTTACGTTTTAGGCCCACTTGAGTACTAGATCTAGATCTAGCTTATTTTTGACCCAATGCCCTAAAATGATCTCAAAAAAAGGATGGACAAGATGGATTTCTCACTAACGTCACAGTAAACCCCACATAAGTTTTCAGCACAGAAACTTGCAGGGATTTCGCAGGAAATCCTCGTCCATAAAATCCTCCCTCGAATCTGCATCTTGTCATCAACAGCTCAGCCGCGTACGACGAGAGTAGCATTTCAAACCCTAACCTCACGGAACGTGACGAGGTGTTGTATTTGGGAGATCCAAGCCGTTCTTTAAGTGGACCAGACAATCTTTGTGGTGTAGCATAAAAAACCAGGCTAACCGGGCCAGCAGATGAGCAACACAAGCATACTGAAAAATAAATGATTAAGAAGAATATACCAGCGAACCCGCCTGATCTTCACCGTAAACACGGTGGGCCCTAGCTCGCTGATGGTAAGACTGGAAGCGGATTGGGTGCTGTGCCACACATCACCGACCTAGGTGGTGTGTTGATATCATCGATTTATGTGGGGCTTCATGATGTAGTGTTATATCCAAACCTTCCATCCACTTATTTAGATCATTTTATGACATGAACTCAAAAATAAAGTAGATCCAAATCTCAAGTAGACCACATCACGTAAAGAAGTGGGGACAATGATTACCACCGTTGAAAATTTCCTAGGCCCCTTAATGATCTATATTTACCATCCAATTTGTTTATAAGGTCACAAAGATCTGGATGAAATGAAATAACAAATATCAGCTTGATCCAAAACTTTTGTGGCCCTAAGAATTGTTCAATGGTACGTGTTCAACTTTTGTGGCCCTAAGAATTGTTCAATGGTACGTGTTCAATCCTAATTACTTTCTGCTGTGTTGTCCACTTGAGCTTTGATTCTGCCTCAATTTTGAGCTCACACCATAAAATAATATCTCGAGATGGATAGAAGGTATGAATATAATACATACATCATGGTGTGGCCACGGAACAACTTGGTGACATCAACACACCTCCGAGTTCGATGGTGTGAGGGCACACCACGCAATCTGCTTACGCCGGACTTGTAAACGGATTTGCCACTTCCCCTGCCACCGGCCAATGGCTGGTGGTCGGTGCTCTCTTGGCCCACCATGAAGTATGTATTTCATCTATGCTGTTCATCTATTTTTTAGATAATTTTAAGGTATAAGATAAAAAATGAGATATATACCAATCTCAAGTAGACCATGTTACAAGAAACAGTGTTGAATGAATGTAGACTATTAAAAACTTTTGGGGGCCATAAAAGTCTCAGATCAAGATCTTTGCTTTTTCCCTTCACCCGGGTATGTATGACTTAATCAACATATTGGGCCCCAGGAGAATTTTAATGCTGAATATCCAATCACTATTGTTTTCCTATGGTGTGGTCCATTTTTAGTTTAAAGCTTAAAATGATAGGTAAAAATGGATGAACCGAATGAAACACATCCATCATGTTGGGGCCCACATAGCACCGACCACCGGCGAGCAGCTAATCCATTTCCGCCGGACTGCAGTTCGTATTCTGGCGAGTAAGAATCGCACTTGTCTTCTCAGCTACGAAGCAACAGAAACGCATGATTTCCACTCAACAATGACGTTTACCAAAATTCCCTTACGTAGTGATCACATATCAAACCAACAATTTTAGGGATTTTACAAAATAACACCTCTTTATTATGGTTTTTTAAATTCCGTTAACTTCTCAAACAGCTTTCACTAAAGCCACTCATTAGTTCAGTTACATATCATTCTCATGCCGAGCTTTAAAATATTTTTGTAAATGATAAAACTGCCCTGCAACGTAATATTCTCATCTCAGACGTTAAGGACCGTTCAAACCGGTCCGAATTTGGGCCCGGACCTCGGAAAAATGAGTTCCACAGTATTATTCTCATATGAGTTAGCATAGGTCACATCACATGCATAATACCTGTTTATCAACCTTCATACTTAGGCAGAGTATCAACTGACTAAAAAACCATAATGGTAGTAAGTTAATCAGGATTATGGAAATTATAGACTTGATGTTGATGCAGCATGGCCTAAAATTGTAAATTTAAAAAATTAGTGGTTCAATTAATGAAATTAGATGGTTGAGCTATTGTAAAAAATTTAATGGTAGATTACATCAGCAATAGGGTAAAGATCTGGACAGCCGAATGTTTGTCTATGTTTGAACGACTGTGTATTGAGATGTCTTAGTCTACCGTATTATTGCTTGTCATATGTGGCGCTAGCATATATATACAATGTCTCAAATATTTATTAGTCAACATCCTCAGCTGATTTATCTAGCCCTCAAAATGAGGCTGACAACCCATCAAGTGGACCTACATTTACACTTTATGTGAATGGTCAATCGTCATTATTTAACCGTCACTTTTTATTAGCCATATGCTGTCCACTTAATTAGTTGACCTATAGGATCTTTTGAGTTGAGGATCATCTGCAATAGGCCTCACTTGATGAATGAATCAGATCACATCCAGAGGCATCTCTCTTGAACTAAACATCAGTGGAGATGTTCATCACCCCATCTAAAACCATAGTCATTGGTAAAAGTTACTTTGCACATTCACTGTATTTTTTTACAATTCGGAAGCAAGGGCAATTTTGTCATTTAAAAAATATCATCCGTTACTTTCAAGTGAAACAAAGGCAGGGGAATGATAATTACGTATGAGATAGTCTAATGAAACGCTATTTTAAAAGAGCATAGATGTAAAAATTGGAAGGGGAGCACTGACGCTCCGCGAGCTCCGAGTTGTACAAACAGTTCAAAGGATATCAAAGCTACATAACCCTATAGTCATGTATTTAGTATATGTACAGCACACCATAAATAACAATCGAGATAATGATTTTCACCGTTAAATAATTTGTAGGGCCTACCATAACGTTTATTTTACATCCGATCTTTTCATAATGTCTCAAATACCTGAAGGAAGAAGTAAAACAAATTTTCATATTGATCCAAAACTTATGTGACCTTAAAAAGGGTTTCAATGGTACACGTTCAATCCCCCTCTGGTTGTTTACAGTGTGGTACATTTGATAGTTATATCTATCTTATTTTTCATTTCAAGGAGGAGCTCGACAAATGGATGGACGGTTTGAATATAACAAATAGCTCATGATAAGACCAACAAAAACTTGCTTGCGTCAGTACAGCGGCTATATAGGCGTGAGGTACACCAGCCAATCCACTTCGTAAAAATATTAACAATGAGGTACTATTTCGTACAAATCTCATTTAATATACGGTCGACCCTAAGATGGATGGCTTAGATCATCATTCAAGTAATCATGCAGATGACTTCATCATATGAAGAATCCCAATCCCAAGGGATATCGTGCGTGATAGATTGCAAACGTGGCTCACGTAGGTGAGATCGGATGCAATCGTCATTCGTCAATAGGAAATCAGCCCGATCGATACGATACATCTTTCTCATGGAGGTGTAGATCAGTAGATGACCGGACCACCAAGATCTCGCGACCATGGTAACTTCACAGTGGGCCCCACCTGATGATTGGTTTCGATTTCCATTACGTGTGCCACACAATCACGTGTACGGAGACTCGCCTTGGCATTTCTCAGCCACACAATCAACCATCCCGATTTTGCCACGCGTACGGCTTCTTTCGCAATTTTGGATAAAATAGGAGTTTGTTTTATCCTCTGTCGCGACACAGATTAAAGCATGCATCGCTCCCCACCATTACCCGAATGCTGAGTTTTCCAGTAATCTGGACTGTCCATGTTGTAGCCTCAGTTCAATAGGAGCCACTGAGAATCCATAGATGAATTTAGATAACGAAAAATAAAATTTTCAATGGATCGTATTCGACTCATAAAATAAGGCTAGGAGCGTCAACGGATGTTTATTGTGCAATAATAGCTTATCCGTAGGTAATAATAAGATTATGGACGGTTTAGATCATAGAAATATCTCAGCACGTATGCCCCGGTAGGTGGCGACGTACGCCGTATCTCAGTCGCGACAAAGCAAAACTAATAATATCTACTGTTTCGGCCCTGCATGTTGTGTTGTCCGGTAATCGGGACCGTCCATTTTTTGCAGAAAAATGATGGATGAAAAAACAGTAAATGGCGCCACGCTGCACGATCTGAACCGTTCATCCTGCATAACCTTCAACGTACTGCCCGTGAAGCGGAAATCGAGCCGACGAAATGATCGATTGGTCCCATCAGTGGTTGATGAACGGTGTATATTAACAAAAGCTATACATCTTTTGCATTTATGGCCATCAACCCTTCCTTTCCCCACCAGAGTAGAAAAACAGGGTGAATCTATCACTGGAGTGGGTGCAAATAGCAAATCTGAAAAATCTTAGCTGTTTTCTCAAAGGGCTAAAAAAGTCAATTTCTACGATTATTACACACACCAAACCCTCTATGAAAATTAAAAAGAGTAGAAAAGAAAAGAAAGAAAGAAAAAAAAGCAAATACAACGACGGAGAATTATCTCTACCGTGCACACGCGACCTCCCCAACCTTCATTCCTTCTCTATCAGCCATCAGCTGC
The DNA here is from genome assembly GCA_030180095.1 of Magnolia changhungtana. Classification (NCBI taxonomy): domain Eukaryota; kingdom Viridiplantae; phylum Streptophyta; class Magnoliopsida; order Magnoliales; family Magnoliaceae; genus Magnolia; species Magnolia changhungtana. The sequence continues at coordinate 1,170,155 of JASAUF010000628.1, read as the reverse complement.
CGTTGCACCATCAACGACTTATAAATCTCCACAATCACCTTCTCGTCGTACTCCTTCAGCGCGGGTCTACCGAATCCTAAGACTCTCGAATCAACGTCCGCTGAGTACGCGAATCCACCGTTGAGAGCGGCCGAGTTCGCGAATCCCAGCATCATTTTAACGTACGCGTCCCTTATACGGATGAGGAATTTCTTGGGCGAGGTCAATCGAAACATACGGAGTTTCGGTGTGATCTTGATCCGCCAGAATCGCCTGCGTCGGGTCCGACCCAGCTCAATCTGGTGCTTTTTCTTGCCTCGCCGACCGGATCCATCGAGCCGCTCGTAGTCTTTTCGCTTCCAGTACCCTTTCAGCCCTTCCATTTCTCCTAGCTTCTCTGGTTTTCCGTTGGACTTTTTTGTCTTTTTACATGAGAGAGAGAGAGAGAGAGAGAGAGAGAGAGCCGAGAGTTGATATGGAGGGAAATGGGGGTGGGTTGGTTTATAAAGGGGTCGGAAAACGAAAGGAAATGGAAAACGGAAGCGAGAGTTTAATTGATTGTTCTCTATCCATCGAGAGTATGTACTGAAAATGGTCCAACGCCCTCTCTTCTATCTTCTGTCCTTCGGCATTGGCAATGTGAAATGGGAGGTATGGAATCTTTATGCCTCTCTATTGTTTACCGTACATCTGGCAGATGTGAGTGATTATTAACGCCATGGGTCAAATGGGCATGAGGAATTAAGAAGCGACTGACGGAAGATGAGATGATCGTAACCGTCTAAAAAGTAACTTTTCTTCTCAGTGAATGTGAGACGTTGCTGATTCTTGTACGGTTGAATTGTCTATCTAAGACCGCTTTACTATAGAACGTATTGAATTAACGGTTCAGATCTCGTCAAGGTATGCTATGTATGCGGTAATGACGTGGAGGAACTGTAGCTCCTGTATTCCTCCAACGCTCTGGATCAGCTCCTTTTGTAATGTGATCAGATCATCAAACCAGTTCCCGCCGGCCCACCGTAGAATGGACACTGGTAGAACTAGGGCCTGCTTGGGAGCGTGGATTTAGAACCCCCTGGATTCGGGGCGCGGATTGGATACTGACAAGGTAAATCGCTACTGAAGTGACGTCACCGAGCTCTATGGACCCTACCATGATGCATGTGTTGTATCCACACCGTCCAACCATTTGTAGAGATTGTTTTATGGCATTACAAGGAGAATGAGATAGATCTAAATTTCAAGTAGACCCACCACAGAAAACTGTGGAGCCGCCACACCCACCCATGAAACATTTATAGGGCCCACAATGGTGTATTTTTGAGATCCATCCTATTCATTAGTTAACATAGAGATAGATGAAGTGAATGCAAAAATATCAGCTTCATCGGAAACTATTGTGACCCCTAACAAGTTTTGAACGGTGGATGTCACTGTCCCCACTATTTTCTACGGTGGGATCCACTTGAACTTTAGATCTATCTCATTCTCTTTGTAATGCCATAAAATGATCTCTAAATATGATTGGACGGTATGGATACAGCACATGCATCATGGTGGGGCCCATAGAGCTTGGCGATGTCACTTCGGTGGTGATTTGGCCAATGACAAGATCGAATCCGCGCCCCTGGATTCGGAACCCCAGGATTGGAAACCGCCTAGATTGGCAGTCCTCCCAGTGTTTGGTATAATCAACTTTAATTAAAAAATACTTGTGCGCGGTACATTTAAAGGTTTGAATTTTATTAGTAAATTAACTTTAATATTCCTAATTAGTGAGATATATAATTTTTGACACAATGGTTGTGATAAGCTCGCTGAAATATATGCTTAGCTTGAAAATGATGAAATTCCATGTCTTGGATGAACCGCAAACACAAGATCATGTTCGCGTGATTAACCAACGATTTTTAATTATTGATTAATATGGACAATGTTTGGACGGTACTTGTACTTGATAATGTTTAGATGGTACTGATTTACATAGACAATGTTTAGACAGTACTGATTATCATTAGTAAGCCATGTGCCAAATATAATGATAGTGTACGGTGGCACACATGTTACACCTGCAACTATTAAAATAATTTTAAGTATAATCCAATCTCTCACCGTGGATTGCAAACCCCTCAAAAAGGGGATTAGAAACCCACTGGATTTGAAACCCGGGTTACTTTATGCTGCAAAACAACCAACGGATTTAAAATCCCTCCGATCTGCGGTGCCAAACGGCCCTAGAAGACGCACTAGTTGGATGGGTTAGACTATGTGCACTAGGCATACGGGCGAAATACCTGAGACCGTACGTATCAAAATTCGGTGTAAGAAATCAGACGGTCAGGATGATCCAACAAGTACGATTGGGCGTGGAATGCCCGCCACCCGGACGTTCATGCGGTTGGAAGTTAGGGGGGACATATCGTGATGTTTGTGAGAAATCCGGAAACGAATGGGCTACTGCCCCTGCCACCAGCCTGGTGGCTAGTGGTTAGTGCTCTGCGGGCACTACTATGAAGTATGTCTTTTATCCACGCAGTTCATCAAGTTTTACAGATCATTTTAGGCCTTGGTCCCAAAAATGAGATGGACGTAAATCTCAGGTGGACCACACGACAGGAAAACAATAGTTATAGGATATCTACCGTTAAAATCCTCCTAAGACCCATTGTGCTGTTTATTTAACATCCAATCTGTTGATTACCTAGATGAAGGGAAAAAACAAAGATAAGCTTAATCTAAAACTTGTATGGCTCCAAAAAAGGATTTAATGGTCAATGTTCAATCAACACTGTTTCCTGTAGTGTGGTCCACTTGAGATTGTGATGTATCTCATTTTTGGTCTCATAACATAAAATGATCTAGGAAAATATATGGACGGCATGGATGAAACACATACATTATAGTAAGGCCCACATACAACTGACCACGGGAATAGCCAATCCATTCTCGAGAAATCCACCGTGTCTATCCACGTAAGGTGGAGCCTATGAAGGTTTCAATGGTGGGCATTCCTTTCCCCACTGTTTCATCTCCTATGGCCCACATGAGTTTTGGATCCTTCTAATTTTTTGTAGCATTTCTTAAAATGAGGCCGAAAAAAGATGGACGGATTTGATTTCTCACAAACATTGCAGTAGACCCCACCCAGAATCCTTGTGCAGGACCGAAACGCTTTCACAGGAAATCCGCATTTAACATTCACTGTTGAAACATTTATACGGCAACAGAAGTTTTCATCGGATTAACATTCTTGTGTTTCACTGTTGAAACATCACAACTGACCTTCCCTAGATTTCAAGGATAGGCATCTCTTCCCACTTTTTACAACCGTGTGGCCTAGTTAAAATTTAGATGTCTTATTTTTAGGCTCATGTCCTAAAATCAACTGAAAAGATTAAGCGGCTGAAAATGATTTTTTACAAACATCAAAGTGGGCCCTACCTAACCTTTGACTATAAAACTTGATACTGTTGGCAATCTACATCCATAGTTATTTTGGACATAAATGCACATAAATGCATGCATGCATTATCTAACGAAATGATGATTTTGGCCAGAGCTGGACGCAAACCAAGTTTGGCTAACTCACTCCAATTAACTCAAATTGAAATTGATTCAATTTGGTTCGCCTCGACACACACACATATATTGTTATAAATTTCATTTATCTTTTGTTGTTGTCATAGTTGGTCTAAGGGGCCATTTCTCTCTTAATCTCAAATCTATCCCTTAATCTCTTACTCTTTCTCTAGTCATCTTTCCTTGTTCAAGCAGATGACTGGCCCTACTCCATCGTCCTTCCTTGTCCAGGCACTCGGCCATCCCTGTCTAGTCGACCATCCCCATTTGAACAGTTGACTATAGAGCTGTTCACGATCCTAGCTTAACTAAGTTTGACCCAAGTTTGGTTTGATTTGCTTATATGAGACATGCTATTTGAGCTTTACCTAAATTGAGCTTCGAACCTATCGCTTGAGTTACTGAGTAAAAACTTTATGGATCCACTGTCATGTATATGTATTATCCACACTGTCCACACATTTTAAAACATGATCCAAAATTGAATCATATCCAAATCTCAAGTAAACCAAAGTATCTCAAACCACATAAAACAATGTGTATTCATGCATATGTATTATATATTATGTGCATCATCATGCATATGTATTTGGATATGATTTTTACATATCATTTTAGGACATGATCCCAAAATTAAATAATATCCAAATCTCAATTAGATCACACCACATGAAACAATGTATATAAAATTTACAAGTCGAATCAAACCGATATGAACCAAGCCGACCTTCAAGCCAAGCCAAGTCAGTACTACCTTAATTTGATCTTAGTTTATTTTTTAAAATGAGCTTGACTTGAAGCTTAGTTTGGTTCGAACTTCTGCTCCAATTAATTCAAACCAAGCTTTTTCAAACTAATTCGAGGTTTTGAGCTGGTTTGGCTTGTGTCTAGCTTTATTTGACCATTCCTATCCATTCGGTCGTCCTTATCTGAACACTCTACCAGTAACTCGCTTTGACTCTTTATCACCTCAAGCTCTAATTTCAATCCCATCTACCTTTTCTGATAAAAAGATCTTAACCATATTCGAAGGTATGAACTGATTTTCCGTCCACACGCGATGGATGGAAAAAAAGCTCTTTCAATTGGGCAGAAAACAGGCGAACCCCCACCCATACTTCTCACGGGTGTATCCGATGCCGTCGCATCAATTGCTTCTCCAACCTACACAATACACGTGCTTAGTTAGGCCACGCGTGTACGGGCATTGAATTTAAGGGAGAGAAAAAGGCTGATACTCCTGCGGCGTATGTTCACCCATACACATGCACGCTACCACCGGTACTTGTTGTACACATGCACCTCAAGTCAAGACATCCTAATCGTTGATCCTACATTAGTAGGGCATTCTTAAAATTAACGGTTGGATGATGCAAACCACGTAACTACCTATGTACTCTTTTCGTTCCCTTCGAGGGACGCTGACCTGACGTCATCTGCTCAATGTAACCTTATGATTACGTGGAATTAAACGATGGGAGACACGATTTGAACGGATCAGATTGAGTTCTTGCTTGCCAGGTGTATACAGTTGCATGCATGCAATTGTAAGAAATACCTCCCAGGGACGAAGGGCGGAGAATTGTGCGGCTGTGATTGTTCTTCGATGTCCCAAATTGTAGCCACGTCATCAAATACGGATGGCAGATGCAAAAAAAAGAAAAGAGTGATGGATTAGTTTGGACGGAATTAGTTCATCTGCCGGCTTCATAACTACGAGTAATGATTTAGTGGGCCAGGTGTATGGGAACATTTCCATCCACGCGCATGGTTTCATTTGAACTCGTTGTCATCCACATCACCAATCCGGACCGTCCATCAGGTCGATTTCACTCTTCATTGGCTTCCTTAGAAAACATACATCGATAAGATGAATCAAACTATCCAATTAGTGGCATACATAATGAATGTAGAAGATTGTTCTTAAGATAGGCACAGTCCTGTATGTTTAGATTGCTGTAAATGTTTTTTACTTACAGAATAAGAGAGGATTGGACCTAATGGACGGTTCAGATGAATGATATAAATGCCAAAAAAAATCTAAATGAAACTATGTGCATGGGAAGGTTTCCATGCACTTTAGCCTACTAGTTCATTATTCTATAACTAATTATTTATGAGAAATTTACGACTGTGGACCCCACCTTTTATCCGTTGGATATTTTTGAAACAATACAAACTTACCATACGCACTTGGACCTCCTTGTACGGACATTGAATTTGAGGACGAAAATACCCCTGCCTTCAACGGGCTGGCGTGCAGAGACGAGCGCTGACGGACGGTCCCATGAAGGGAACCCAGGTGGGGCCCACTGTGATGTTTGTGAGAAATCCTCCCCATCTAAGTTCCTTCATAGGGTCTGGATGAAGAGGAAAAACAAATTTCATAATGATCCAAAACTTCTGTAACCCCTAAAAGGGTTTCAATGGTAGACGTTCAATTCCCCACTGCCTTTTATAGTGTGGTCCACTTGATAGCTAGATTCATCTTATTTTTCACCTCAAGCCTTAATATGAGTTCGCCAAATAGATAGACGGTTTGGATATAACACATACCTCATAATGGAACCCACAAAAATCGGTAAATATTACAACAGGAAAGAAGAAGAAGAAAAAGAAAAAAAAAAAAAAAGAGACAGCAAGTTGCGGTCGACCAACCCGGTCGACCGGTCAGAGGCTATCGCTACGGATTATAACCGTAGCCATAAATGTAGTGCTATGCACTTTTTTTTTTTTTTTTTTTTTATTTTTATCTTTTATTTTTTATTTTTTATTTTTTATTTTTTACACGGAGGACATTTTCTCCCTTACATTTTTCTATAATACATAATTATATAAATATGTATATATAAGTATATAAAAATATTTTTCTATTCTTTAATTCATTTCTTTGTCTATTTATTTAACAAGCATATCTCCTAAACTAGAATGATTTATTTAACTTACCACATATGATTTTGGGGTAGGAGAAGCTAATTTAGTCAACCAACCTAGTTATTTTCCAAGATTCTATCAGTCGATGGTCGAAAATTCATTTGGGAGAGAAAATCCGATATATCTTCTTTAAAAAACTAAGCTAAAATATAGACTACTCCTTTAAAAAGTCATGTATCATAACACACAATCTATTTGGGAGAGAGAAATCCCAGCATATCTTGTTAGCTTGAGTCCTTGGAAATGACATGGACAAATGAGACCCGACATCACTAGTGTACCTTTTACACAAACAATCTACACTCAAGTATAATTTATAAGTAACTAATATATTGATCGGGTTCGGGTTGGGTCAGGCAACCTGAGACCTCAACCCAAGCCCAACCTAAGTTTTATCGGGTTGGTGTTTGTATATCCCAAGCTTGAGATCGGACCCGATATATCCTGCTCGAGCCCAACCCAATGTCGGGTCGGTCACGGGTCGGTCGGGTTAAACCCGCCCAACTTTCAGTCATACATGAAATTGAGTGGGGGAAACTAGAAAATCAGAGGGGCAAACTAGGAAATCAGCGGGGCAAACTAGAAAATCAGCGGGGCAAAGTAGAAAATCAACGGGCCAAACTAGAAAATCAGCGAGGAAAACTAGAAAATCAGCGGGGAAAACTAGAAAATCAGCGGGGCAAACATGAAATTCAACGGGAAACTAGAAAATCGGCGGGCAAATTAGAAAATCGTAAAATCAAAACTAGAAAAATTAGCGGGGAAACTAAAAATCAACGGGTCAAACATGAAATTCAATGGGGGAAACTAGAAAATCAATGCAGGCAAACTAGGAAATCAAATGGGCAAACTAGAAAATCAATGGGTAAACTAAGAAATCAATGGGGGCAAACTAGAAAATCAAGGGGCAAACTAGAAATCGGCGGGGCAAACATGAAATTCAATGGGTAAACATGAAATTCAATGGGACAAACTTCACGAGATAATTTCATAACTTGAACCGATAAATCTAAATGTATCCAATGTTCAAATAAACCACACCAACATTAGAAGTATACCTTCTATATAAACAATCCACACTCAATTATAATTTATAAGTAACTAATATATATATTGATCGGGTTTGGGTTAGGTCGAGGCAACTGAGACCTCAACCCAAGCCCAACATAAGTTTTATCGGGTTGGTGTTTGTATAGCCCAAGCTTGAGATTAGACCCGATATATCCTACTGAGCCCAACTCAATGTCGGGTCGGTCATGGGACGGTCGGGTTGAACCCGCCCACCTTTCAGCTGTACATGAAATTGAGTGGGGCAAACATGAAATTGAGCGGGGCAAACTAGAAATTGAGTCGTATATGAAATTGAACCCGCCCACCTTTTTATTTATTATTACACATGCACACACACCCCACACACTCACGTTGGTGGAATTTCACCACGTATGGGTACTCGAACCCTTGACCGGGAGTTGAAGGTCTTGAGAGTTTACCACCCGAGCAAGAGTAAGGACCCCAGCACAGGTATATTTTAAACTCAGTTGGGCCCACATTGAATGTATGTAGTATATCCACGCCGTCCATCCGTTTTTCCATATATTTTAAGGCGTGGATATACTACATACATTCAATGTGGGCCCAACTGAGTTTAAAATATACCTGTGCTGGGGTCCTTACTCTTGCTCGGGTGGTAAACTCTCAAGACCTTCAACTCCCGGTCAAGGGTTCGAGTACCCATACGTGGTGAAATTCCACTAGCGTGAGTGTGTGGGGTGTGTGTGCATGTGTAATAATAAATAAAAAGGTGGGCGGGTTCAATTTCATATACGGCTCAATTTCTAGTTTGCCCCGCTCAATTTCATGTTTGCCCCACTCAATTTCATGTACAGCTGAAAGGTGGATGGTTCAACCCGACTGTCCCATGACCGACCCGACATTGAGTTGGGTTTCTGGGAGATATATCGGGTCTAATCTCAAGCTTGGGCTATACAAACACCAACCCGATAAAACTTATGTTGGGCTTGGGTTGAGGTCTCAGTTGCCCGACCCAACCCAAACCCGATCAATATATATATTAGTTACTTATAAATTATAATTGAGTGTGGATTGTTTATATAGTAAGGTATACTTCTAATGTTGGTGTGGTTTATTTGAACATTGATACATTTAGATTTATCTGTTCAAGTTATGAAATTATCCGTGAAGTTTGCCCACTGAATTTCATGTTTACCCCATTTGAATTTCATGTTTGCCCCGCCGATTTCTAGTTTGCTACTGATTTTCTAGTTTGCCCACCGATTTCTTAGTTTACCCTACTGATTTTCTAGTTTGTCTACTGATTTCCTAGTTTTGTCTCCACCGATTTTCTAGTTTCCACTGAATTTCATGTTTGACCCGTTGATTTTCTAGTTTCCGCTTAATTTCCTAGTTTGTCTACGATTTTCTAATTTGGTCCACTGATTTTCTAGTTTCCCCTACTGACTCATGTTTGTCTCCACTGATTTTCTAGTTTTTCCCACTGATTTTCTAGTTTTCTCATTGATTTTCTAGTTTGGGTCTGTTGATTTTCTACTTTGCACTACTGATTTCTAGTTTGCTTCCACTGATTTTCTAGCTTACCCCTTTGATTTTCTAGTTTGTCCCGCTAATTTCAAGCTTGGGCTATACAAACACCAACCCGATATCCACGTCGTTCATCCATTTTTCCATTTATTTTAAGGGGTTTAGCCCCCAAATTGAAGCATATCAAAAGATCAAGTGGATCATAACATGGGAAACAGTGGGCCCGCTGATATTTCGCTTGCTTGCCATGATTTTCATGTTGCACTACTGATTTTCTAGTGTCCCCTACTGATTTTCATGTTTCTCCCACTGATTTTCATGTTTGCCTCCACTGATTTTTCATCTCCCATTGTTTTTACTCTCCTCAAATGACTTTGTAGTTTGCCCCATTGTTTTCTAATGTCCCCGCTCATTTTCATGTTTGCCTATTGATTTTCATGTCTCCCCATTGATTTTCATGTTGCAGACCCGTGATTTTCTAGTGTCTCCATGATTTTCATGTTTGCCCACTGATTTTTCAGTCTCCCATGATTTTCTAGTCTCCCCATTGAATTTGTAGTTTGTCCCATTGTTTTCTAGTGTCCCCCCATTTTCATGTTTGCCCGCTCATTTCCATGTCTCCCCACTGATTTTCATGTTGCACCGTGATTTTCTAGTGTTCCCATTGATTTTCATGTTTGCTCACTGATTTTCTAGTTTGCCTACTGATTTTCTGATTTTCTAGTCTCCCCCGCTGATTTTCTAGTTTACCCCGCTGATTTTTTAGTTTTCTAGTCTCCCCCACTGATTTTCTAGTTTACCCCGCTGATTTTTTAGTTTTCTAATTTCGAGCTTCCCTCGCTCAATTTCTACCTTCCCTCGCTCAATTCCTACTTTCCCTCGCTCAATTTCTACCTTCCCTCGCTCAATTCCTACGTTGCCTCGCTCAATTTCTACCTTCACTCGCTCAATTTCTAGGTTCCCTCGCTCAATTTCGAGCTTCCCTCGCTCGATTTCTACCTTCCCTCGCTCAACTCCTAGGTTGCCTCACTCAATTTCTACCTTCCCTCGCTCAATTCCTACTTTCCCTCGCTCAATTTCTACCTTCCCTCGCTCAATTTATGGCATCCCTCGCTCAATTCCTACGTTGCCTCGCTCAATTTCTAGCTTCCCTTGCTCAATTTCTACGTTGCCTCGCTCAATTTCTAGCTTCCTCGCTCAATTCCTAGGTTGCGCTTGCTCAAATCATAGGTTCCTCGCTCGTTTTCTACGTTGCCTCGCTCAATTTCTACGTTGCCTCACTCAACCATCGACCTGATGGAATCTTGGAAAATAACTAGGTTGGTTGGCTAAAGTAGCTTCTCTTACCCCAAAATCATATGTGGTACGTCAAGTAACTAATTTTGGTTTAGAAGATATTCTTGTTAAATGATTAAAAAAATAAATGAAAAAAAAGAGGGAAAAAAATTTTATATACTTATATATACCTATTTATATAAATATATATTAAAGAAAATTGTAGGTAGAATAAATTTCTCCATGTAAAAAATTAAAAATAAAAATAAATAAATAAAAAATTTCATAGACTGGCACAGACTACAATTATGGCTACGATTATAATCCGTAGCTAAAGGTAAAACACCTTTTTCGATATATCGATATATCAAAAATTGTAAGATTTTTGAGGAAAACTCACTTGACAGTTCTGGACCATTTTCGATATATCGACTCGACGTTGGTTTTTTTTTTTTTTTTTTTTTTTTTTGCTGTTGTAATCCCACCGCTTTTTGTGGGTCCTATTATGAGGTATGTGTTATATCCAAACCGTCCATCTATTTGGCGAGCTCGTATTCAGGCTTGAGACTAAAAATAAGATAGATCTAACTATCAAGTAGACCACACTGTAAAAGGCAATGGGGAATTGAACGTCTACCATTGAAACCCTTTTAGGGGTTATAGAAGTTTTAGATCATTATGAAATTTGTTTTTCTTCTTCATCTAGGTCTTTGTGACCTATGAATGAACTTAGACGGGGAGGATTTCTCACGAACATCACAGTGGGCCCCCAAAAAGTTTTTAATGGTCGACGCTCATTCAACACTGTTTCCTGTAATGTGGTACACTTGAGATTTGCATATACCTCATTTTTGGTCGTATACCATAAAATGATATGGAAAAATATATGGACGGCATGGATGAATAGCATACATCATGGTGGGGCCCACAGACCACCGACCCCAATCCTTTTAAGCCGTTCGTACAACTCTCAGTTCGAGGAGCGTCAGCGCACGTCTTCGCAGCGAAAAGGAGGGGTAGTTTCGTCCTCAACGTCGCTGTCCGCACGTGCTAATCTAGATTGGTAACTAAGGTTTGTATTCTTTCATAGAAACCGCTGGGTAAAAGGGTTAGTCTACAGTGGTCATTTTCTCATTATTTATTTCCGAACCGGCTGCATTCCTGCGATTATTAAGCATTAACCGTCAGACGTGGCCCATGCTCTGTGAGAATCCCCATAACGTATATGTTTTATCCATACCGTCCATTCGTTTTTTTAGATCATTTTAGATCTTACGCCACACATAAGCATATCTAAAGCTGACATAGACCACACCACAGGAAGCAGTGGGAAAAATGATTTTCACCGTTGAAATCTTTTTAGGGCCCACTGTGATGTTTATCTGTCATCCAAACTTCTTATAATGTCAAAAATATATGTACGAAGGAACATAAAAAATATCAGCTTAGCTCTTGCGAGTATGCAGTCAGAGTATGCAGTTGGATGGACGGAAAAAGAGCATTAGCTCTTGCACCATTCATTCGATAGTCGGCAGTTGGATGGACGGAAAAACATATCAGCTTTCCTTGAACCATTCATTCGATAGTCGGCAGTTGGATGGACGGAAAAAGAGCATTAGCTCTTGCGAGTATGCAGTCAGAGTGCGAGTTGTTCCCGTGAGATTAAAGGGGCTTTGCTCTACACGTGGCAAAATCGTGGATATTTGTTCGTGAAACGGACCATCCACCGAACGGTAGACATTGTTCGAATGCCTGGACCAAAGATAAGAGTGATCAGCTCATCAAGCAGTCCACACCCAAATATGGACAGTTGGTCTTGCTCTCCCCACCGTACATTTTCTCATTTAAGTACTATAACCTACCCAATGAGGGTCTGTTTGAATTTGTGGTCAGAGCATGATCACGGTCTCCAATACATGATGAACGGCCCAGATCATGCATGCACAGTGCATGTTCCAACAGTCAAACGTTGTACATCACATGGAGAGTACACTCAGCTTTTGTTGTTGGCTATAGGGCCCACCTTGATACATTTTTTGTATATCCACACCGTCCATCTGTTTTTTCCATCTCAGTTTAGAAGGCTGTCCCAAATCTTAAGAAGATCCAAATCTCAAGTGGATTATACCATTGGAAACAATGATAAACGACCATTGAAGACTTCGGGGCCACAAAAGTTTTGAACCTGTATTTTACCTCTATCCAGACCCGATTTACATTAAAATAAACATTACCAAAACCCTTACTACTAGCCCTTTGAAATTTTCAATGGTGAGGCACTAAATTACCACCGTTTCCTATGGTGTGGTCCACTTGATGTTTGGATTTACTTAATTTTTGGAACCAAGTCCTAAAATGGTCTAGAGAAATGAATGGACAGCTGGATATATAATACTAGATGTGTAGAAGCTCAACTCAGCTCGACCACTAGCAGGAACTTCGCTCACCTCGGTCCTGGACCGTGACGGCCAGCTCGGCTCGGCTCGTTCAACAGCTCGGGCCAGTTCAAGCCAAGTTTAAACCTATGCAGTATTTTCTCAAACCACACATGGAATGCATCATCAATTTTGCACAGTTCACAAAACAACAACAACAATTTACACGTATTTCATCAAATACTTAATAGGCAGCATCAAAATCAAAATTTAAGGTTGGTTTTATCACGTAATGTTTGTTTTTTGGTAGTGATTTATTTCATATCCATACATTCGATCCTCACCACCAGCTGATCCCACGGAGAATACATGCACCCAAAACAACACTTTGTTGAGTCATTTAATCAAACACTCGGTGAGCAATATCAATATCGAGCCACCAAACTGGTTCGATTTGAGTTGAGGTTTGATCCGAGTCGATTCAAGCTCGAACTCAACTCAAAATTTTTTTGAGCTCCAAAAATCAACTCAACTTGGCTAGAACTCAGTTTCAAACCGAGACGAATTGAGCTTTTTCGAGTTGAGCAAGTTAACCGATCTAACTCGGTTCACATATAGCTATATATAATACATCATTAAGGTGGGCCCCACAGTAAGGATAACGCCCACTAAACTATCAAGACTTATTGATTTCACATTCAACATTTTGAAATTAGGGAGCTGATTTTCTGCCCACAGAGGAATTTCATGAGACAGGACACCAGTCATTGTCTAGAATACAGGGTTTCAGTTCTGATAATTCGGCCCATGTTTTGGCTGATCCGGACCATTGATTTGTTGCTTCCTACCTTAGATGGATATTCTCCAAACCTATCAATTTTGCACATTTTAACTAAAGAGATATTATTTCTCTTCCTAACCAACTTTTTCTGGCCATTCATCCATGATTTGAGGGTGGATGACATTTTCTTGAAATAAATACAACTATATCAATCAAAGTTATCTTCATATCTTGAGAAAAATACAACCATATCAATAAAAGTTGTTTTACACCAGGGAAAGGATTAGGTGCGGCTGGCCTCACCTAGTACGGTTTGGCCAGGACTGTGGGCCCACATTGATGTGTATATTGTATATCCATGCCGTTCATCCGGTTTTTTTTATATCCTTTAGGGAATGAGCCAAAATAAAAAATGAAACAAATCCAAATCTTATGTGGACCACACCAGAAGAAACAGTGATGCTTGGCCATTAAAAACTTATTATAGGCCACAAAAGTTTTGGATCAAGTTGATATTTTTTTTTCCTTCCTCCAGGTGCGCATGACCTTATCAACTGGTTGGATGGAAAATAAATATTATAGTGGGCACCAAAATGGGCATAGGAAGTTTTTAATGGTGATCTTTCAGTCACTACTATTTCCTATGGTGTGGTCCACCGGAGATTTGGATTCGCTTCATTTATGTCCTAAAATGAGCTGCCAAAACAGATGGACAGCATGGATATACATACATACAACAAGTGGACCCCACAGTTAGGGCCACACCTAATCTACTTTCTTTTTCGATTAGAAGGTAGATGCCCCATCTATTGCGTCAAAAAAACAACAAAAAAAAAAAAAAAAAAAAACTGGTTTTTTATATGTTCTTTTCAGTATTAATATATAAAGCAGATTTTCAGTTTCAACCTGATAAAGCAAGTTGTTTGGTTGGGCCCAGCTGCTCGTGAAACTGGGTGTGAAATCAATTGAAAGGACTATAAAATAAGCCTTTGTTATAATCTGGAAAACTATTTGAAAGGAGAAAAGAATTTAATTATTCTAAGACTTAATTAAACCAACTTAATTTTGACCCAAGGCATGAAGGTCGCGTATCATTCAATTAAAATCACAAGTACAACTATATATATATATATATATATATATATATATATATATATATATATATATATATATATATATATATATATATATGGGAAAAGGTACTATGCGCTCGAGTTCACGGGTCCTTCCCATGAGGTCAAGCTGTGTGGGCCCCACCGTGATGCGTTTCGAACATCTACCCCATCAGTCAGATGCATCATTCCATCGTGGGTCTAGGTCACAAAAATCAAGTCAATCCGTGACTTGTGTGGGCCACGCCACATACAGAAGTGGAGAGGGGCTGTACACCATTAAAAAATTTATAACCATTTTTGAGGGCCCACCGAGATGTGGTTTGCAAATCCAGCCCATCCATTATGTGTGTCCCACTTGAATGAGGGTTCAGACAAAGTTTCAGGGGCTTGCAAAACTCAGGTGGGCCCCACCAAGTGCTTTTATATGTTTTGACGGTGTCTTCACATAATTTTAGATGGTATGGCCCACCTGAGTTCCGTGTATGGTTGATTTTTGAGATATCCCATAATTTAAAGGGTACCCATCAACAATTAATTAATAGTAATTAATGTTAAGACAGAGACACGAGTTGCTTCGCAGTGTCTTTTAATAATGTCTTTACAAAAAGGATTGGCAGCCGTGGGCGGTCCACCTCAATTGGAAATAATGTAGACAAAAAGCTCACCCTCGAAAATGATTCCCTTAATGGGCTCACTTAAATCACATAAGCCTGATTTTTGGTCCCACGCTTGGCTTTTGATGTGACATTTATGGTTGGAATGGATTTAAACATCCTCATAATTATGGGCTTGGTAAAGTGGACATCGCTCTTAAATGTTCCATTGGTGTCATCCACTTGAATCACATGTTAGCTTGCTTGAATCACGTGTTAGCTTGATTTATTTGGCTCTGGGCCTAGAAAGAGATTACACATCCAATGGTCGGAGTGGATCTCACGCACACGTCACGGTATGCCATATTTAAAAATAAGGTTTGGTCTCCCTCTACATTGTTAGGCTTCTTTTGGTAAAAAAGAAAAAAGAAAAAAGAGAACATTCCCAAAAAAGACGGACTGGTTTAAGTGTTCCTAGCCTCATGCAATACGGTGTAGTCCTGACCAGGGGGCCCGCCTTGATGTATGTATTGTATATCCATGCCAAACATTTATTTTTTTAACTCATTTTAGGGCATGATTCCTGTAATGCCCCGGATTTTCGGGGGCCGAGTAAATAATCGACTCCTGATATCTCGGGTGTCACTTATGCTTTGTGAAAGTAGGTTCTATAGGTTGTTTTACTTGATATGTGAGCATTTGAGAGATTTACAATGGACCATGTGACGTACCCTAGATTAAATGCAGATTTTAACTCAAAATACAACTAATAAGAAAATATATATATTCAGTGTACGGGATTTGTAACGACCCTCATATATTTTTATCGTAAATTTCAACTTGAAGTAAGACTAACCACCCCACTTTCTAACACTATGAACTAACATAAATCCGATAGCGATATCCCAGCCCTAAGAAGGACTATATCTCCCTTTAGACACACCTTGGAATTGCTAATTCTCATGTCGAAAATAGAAACTGACAGCCTCAATTAAAACGATCATACTCATGAAGAGTAAATCCGCGAGTAGGACCCCCTTGCAGGAACAAGGATGTATTGATCTTCAATCCAGAGCTAATAACAAACCTGGTACGAGAAACATGTGACTCAGATTTCACCCACGAACGATAAGGACATACGATAATCTACCATTAAGGATCTTAAACCCTTAAAAAAAACATTTAACCATTTAAACCTACCAACTCTTAAATCTTTAGCCATTAAAGGATTGTCTAAGATCAATGGACGGTATTAATCGGACTAGATCACGGCGTGGGCCCTACATTTAATCTGTGCATGTACACAGATAATGTGCACACGCCATACAGGATACCCAAGTATCGGGTCAAACGATCGTTGACCTGATAAAAACCCAAAACTCCAGCGAATTCAAATGAGGAGTTTCTCCTGCCGGACGCTCGTCCAAACCGAACCCCCATTTGACGACGCAATCACCGTCCATCTGAATATAAGAATAAAATCCACACCGTTCATCTAATTTGTAGGGCCCCATTGACCACGACCATGATGAGATTCCAAATTGAAAACCACCTGCGCCGCCTCTGTTAACAACCTAGCAAATAACGCACAAGGATGTCGCTGACGGAGACGATATATCCACGTCCGCCACACCTCTGACCAATCCGACCATTGGAAACCATTGGACGGAGGCCACGCATGCAGAGAAAAGCTTCGTCAGCCCTACTGTTTCTAAAAATGCTCCCCTACCCGTCAAAAGTCGGAAAGAATCCTTTTCATTCTTAACAAGTGTGAATCCCAACCTTCTCTCGCCTTCTAGGAGCTTCATCTGAGCAATCCGGAGCGTCCAGTCTAGGGCTGGCCAAAAATCTCGTAAGGAAGGATGAGATTTTGGCGAGTCACAACCACATCTCGCACCGCCTTCATTTTAAGACAACTATCATCAACACCGTCTACACCCACTGTTGAATGGACCCCACAAGCCTGATGGACCCCATCAGGACCTTTTGAACGTCTCAGATCGATGAATCACCCATCTAATATGAAAATGCCATTTTCAGCTGACCATCTTCCCCGAAAGTGACTGATGGACCCACATCCCATAGAACTATTCCTTTCACACATCCAGACCATTCATCATATGGCCCACCACACGTAAAACCCATCAGGATCGGTCTTATAGACCCACGCGCTAGATTTAATACGTGAAGTGGCCCTGATGATGTGCCATTCTCGACTAAACTGTTTTTCTTCCGCGCTAATCTTCGTGATTAGCTGTGAAACTTTCCAGAAATAGAATGGCTATAATTAGTCGTGTAGTTAGGGAAGATCCCAAGGCAGAGAGAGATAGAATAGGAAGAGAGAATAGTAAGTGAGAGAGAGAAGCTTTGGAACGCCACTGGTGCAAGTTGCAAGCTTGGTAGCAACTCGACTCAGCCCGAGTCGTTCGGTTCTGTGAGCAAGCTGAATAGGGAGAATAGAGAGGGAGAAGTAGGAAGTTAGTGAGAGAGATAGGTGAGGAAACAGCTGCTGGAACCAGTTTGCAGCTATTGTTTCGACTCGTCCCGAGCCAACTGAGTTCGCACTCCAACTGCTGTCCAGCTACTTCATCTGCTGGTGAAGCCTATTGTCCCAAACCATCTCTCCGCACCCGAGCATTGTCCCAAATCAGGTAATCCTCATTGCTCCTCCCTCTATTACTGACGAACTCATCAGTTTGGCTAACTGTATTCACAATCACCTCAACTCAATCACTAGTTGAGCGACTCAGCCACGTTTCTGGGTGGAAAATCCAGGTCAAAACCCATGGCTGTGGTCAGTTTGACCCAGCACTAACCTGACTCGCTCGATTTTGACTATTCAGCTCAATTCAACAACGCTCGTTTGCCATAGATCAAGAGGACCCAATCAGTCGTAGGACAGTCCCAATCAACGGACAATTCCAGGTAAACCGATGAATATCCCGACCGAGTTAATGATTAAGTTGCCGTCGAGTCCATAGTTTTCTGACCAAGGAAAACTTCGTATTACAGTTTTGGTTTGGTAATATCTAACCAAACTTGCTCCCCACCATCGACTGGATCAAACGATAACCAGGTATGGAACCCAACACCCCTGCCTACGTTTGAAGTTCATTCTCAACTCGGTCACGAGTTGATTCACTGGGTCTCTCTAGTGAGTTGAGTCTAATCTAAGTCTAACTGGTCATTCATTAGTGATCTGAATCATCACCACAAATCTGAAACCCAGTAGTCTATTACTACAGCAAACGTTTCCTAGATTGGAGGCTCAACTACTTATGAATGGAGGCGTCCAACTGAGTTAACTTAGTCACAACTCACCATTACCTTGTTAACATATATTCAGGGACCGACTAAAACCACCTATCTGGAAGGACACTTTTTCCTTCAACAAAGCCCCAACAAGATCCCTGTATTAGGACATTCCAAATCAGCAAGTAGAGCAACCACCAAAGGTGAGGAGCATCCCTCTTAGCTTCTTCTATTCATAAAATTCCCATGTAGATTAAATACCCATTGTTGAGAATTTTAGAAATTTATTATTCATAGTTGCATACTTCTAATTCCTAGTTGAATGAATCTCCATGAAGTAATCTTTTAATGTCATGCTCCTTTGATTATGTGTGGAATGTATTGTGTCATAATTTCCATGCTACATTTATAATTAATTGCCTATAATTAGTTTCCCATTACACATGATGAGAACATGAAACTCCATGCCAGATTATCTATAAATTGTATAGACTTGCTATATTCTCTAGTTTCTAGCTTACTTGATGCTATCATAGGGATAGATCCTACAATATGGGAAATGTGATTTTGTCCCCAAGTAGTGCTCCAAGTAAGGATATAAATTTCATCTCTCATAGTTGTTATGAATTGATCATCGTACTAAATTTCCTCTTGTCATCTCCATATTATGAGCTTAATTTTAATAATATGACTTGGGCCTTACAACTCTCAATTCATATTGCATTGTGAGTTGTGCAAGGAACGTATATGAGACGACTCCTTTAAAAATATAAAAGGACCCTTAAATAATTCATAAGCTCACTTGAGGCTTTATATGAGGTTTGGTGAGCCTCCGTTGAATGTAAAGAAATTGTGGAAAGCCACATTGAATTCATGAATGGATGTTTCGTACTTACAATTTGATGGACATTCCTATCTTATTGATGAAGCATACATAAGTGTCATGGTGCATAACATCCATGCATCACATGAGAACTTTTCCGAGTGTTCATCGTAAGTCACATCTCATTGAGTTGCTAAAGGTTCTGTTACCTAAATTCAACCATCAGAGTATGTGCATTTGCACTACTATGGGCCGCTCCTTTCTTTATGAGGCTTTTCCAAGATTCTAATACCTCCTCGGGCGTACCTTCAGTATTTTTCCAGGAGGTCGTCCTTGGGCGCACCCACCTTCATGGCCTTTTCTATGTAGTTTACCTATCACGGGCGGTCTTTTATTTTGACAGTTGGATGTGCATACCCAGGTTTGTGACTTGAACATACATTCATACATTCATGCACATGTTATGTAGTTGTACTGCCTTATGAATCGAATATGATATGTTAACCTATATTGGAATGATGTGTTATGGTTGAATCTATGAGGAAAATTCCCACTGAGTTTTCACTCACCCAATTGTACGGTTGTACCAAATAGATATAGGTATGACGGAGGAAGATGGCTCCTATGACGACACCCATGGTACAGCTGATGAAGAGTATGGAGAGGAAGGACAGTATGCTGACACGGTTGAGCCGTTAGAGCTCAACTGATGACATACGATCTATTTGCTTTCATATTTCAGACATTACTTTCATTTGCTTTAGTTTAAAGTTTGTAATTAAAAATTCCCTGTTGAGGGATCTAGCGTTACTTGCTTTATCTTTACTTCCACTCACACATGATGAACTCGTTTAAATAGTTTATATAACAATTATGTGTTGATATTATGAAATGTGTTGGACATTAGAGGAATGGTAGTTACACAGTATGACGTAACCCTTGGGATTCTTGTGCTCAAACGATCATCCTCGGGTTATAAGAATCGAGGTGTTACAGGATTACATCCCAGCAAAAAATACATATAGTTCCAAAATACAAAACATATCGGCCTAAAATCTCATCGCTACCCCTAAGGCAACCCACAGTGGCCCGCCTAGCAACTGGAAGTACGAGAGCTCCTCCTTTGAGTCCATAAACGCCTCCTCCAATGCATCAGAATTCATAATACCTACATCTATAACAGTGTCTGGTTGATGTTTTAAAACACCGTTCTAGAATGGGAGTGGGTGATCAACTCAGTGGTTCCATTAACTCTAAGTTATACATGTTATCAATTCCACTAGCACAAGTAATGATAAAGCAACTTAAACACCTAGTTCCTAAATACTCTTATTAATGCACATGTATACTGTATGAGGTGATGCATGCCCTCACTATATAACACTCCCTCGTAGTGACTCCAACTCCTTATTTGCAAATGGCCAACACTCCCTCATCATGCGACCTCAACTCCCGAATCGCCACACCTAATTAATGTAATGCGATGAATGTTCGTGTTAGCTAAGTGAATTAATTAAGTCCATTCATCTAGAAAAATTGGGGAAGTTGGAACATCTCCATATAATCAATGAGTTCATAGATCGACTTTTTGGTATCCTACACAAGCGTGGTTAGCTCGTAAGGGCATATACAATCGGCCCTCGAGGCCCAAATCTTAAAAATAAGGGCTTGTTAGTTACCTTTGATTGTCGTCGAGGTGTCCCTTACGGTGTGGGCTGTCGTGAGCTCCTTTGTGGCCAACGATGATGGGGAAATATCCCACACAAGCTCCCCTAAGATATCTTTTCCCCACTCTCTACTCCCTCTCTCCCTTTTGCAACTGAATTTTCATATGGGAGAAGAATTTCTGGATTTTTATACTCTCAGATTTTGTGCCTAAATGGCCCTCAGCGCCTCTTTTCCATTATACTTGCCCATAGTGGGCTGAGTTTGGCCCACAGGACCCCTTTAGGGGCCCGCTGGCTCATCCGTGCCAAAGGGTAATGCCCCATTATAGGATCCGCGATTGGTTAAAATCGAGTGGAGATCGGATGCTTCGATTAACCGCAGAGACATATTTGCGAAGGACATTCATCGATGATCGATCGGGGACACAGCTATACGGATACGGGCATGAAAATATCCTTGACTCGAACCTCGAGTTTGGTCGCAATCTAACGGTCAGAAGGTTGTAACTTTGTAAAACAGTGAGGGGTCTATTTCACTTAAGTTTTTAGATTTCAGCCTTGGGGGTTCGCGCATTTCAAGCACTTAACTTTCGGCCTAAGTCGAGTAGTTCTGGGCACTTTTTTGGTTTGTCAACCGCGATGGGTGTCAAGCCTAGTGAGACAGAAAATATTCTATAGTTTCAGAACTAGTGGCCCGCTAACGAGCGGTCTAGAGCTCGTTTGGATAATCAATGCATTTTTGTAATGAATTAAGTATCAAGATTTCTTGTGCGTAATGATTAGGATTTGGATTAGCTATGTTCATAATGTAGCTTATTCGCAATGTTGAGAAGTGGAGCCACATTTGGGGTCACCCACTACCAGTCAAGGTTGCGCGGATTTCGTGTCGCAAGTCCTTTCGCAACTGGGATACAGAAAGGAGTTTCGCGAATTTCGTATCGCAAGTCCTTTCGCAACTGGGATGTGGAAAGGAGTTTCGCGGATTTCGTGCTTAAGTCCTTTCGCAATTGGGATGCTAAAGGGAAGTTGCCAAAACTATAAATTGGAGTCCATAGGGCTATTCTAGGGTTAAGGTGAATATTGGGAAATATTTTTAAGGTGTGGGCAAGGGATTTTGTCTGTACTTCCAAGGGAGAGGTTAGTATATTGCCTTGTAATCTTCGTTCTTCAAAGTGGAAGTTTGCATTCGTGGTTTTTTACCCTAGATTGGGGTTTTCCCACGTATATCTTGTCTTGTGGTCTGTTTTGGATTGCTTTGATCTATTTCTAGCTTATATTTCTTCCTGTTTATCATTTGTGGGTGAGGCTTGAGATTGGATCTAGGCTCACTGCGTTGTTGGCATGCTGCACAACAACTTCTGTCACGCCCCAAACGCAGAGATCGGATTCACAGGAATCCCGATCGCCGAATCCGGTGCCGACAGCCTCCATAGTACCCCATTCTCGGCTCCTAGCGTCCATACGCCAGGTTCCGATCCTGGGACCCTACAAGGAGGATTTTCCAATGTATATTTAACTCATAATAAGCATAACCACAAGATTACCCAATTCACAAAGGCAACATCATCATCACATATCCACTAATATAATCATTTGAGTACAATGCTGAAAGGGAAATACATAAATCAAAAATCAAGCTCCAGAAGACCGCTGCATGCTCCAAGCTCAACACTACTGCAACCTAACATCACCTGCACGCATCTATCGTGCATGCTTATAAGCTTAGAGGGTGGTGTAAGTGTGTGCACAAGATAAGTGCCAAGTAAGCAATATCAGAGTAATCAGAGTAATCAAAGTAAGCGAAAATACTGGCAGTCCGTGAGTTATACAATGTCAGGGTATGCAATGCAATTCAGCTATACAAATGAGGAGTCAAAGAAAACTAAATATCAGATGTTGAGGATACAATGTCATAAATCATACAATATCGAAATAAGCAAAAATATACTGATAAGTCTATGAGTATCATCACCGTATTCAAGGCTATGCGATGCAAGACATGAGTACTAACAGCTATATCAATGCAGAAACATGGCAACCCAAAATACTAAGTACTGCGGACGCAATGTAATATGCGGTGCGAATGAAATGACCATGCTGGAGTGAAGTCGGGATGATAGTACGTAGTATCACAAGCTATAGGGTCTATCACAAAGAACTTCTATCCAAACCAGTCCCATACCTAAATTTGGATAGTCAGACTCAATGTGGTAAACTCCTGATCTCAGGTTAGTCGCGCGCCCAACCGAAATCCTTGCCATGCAAAGGTACACAACAATTAGTTACGCACCACCAGCCCGAGTGAATAGTGAATGAAATGAATGTATGAGTATGCAAATCCTGCTCAATAAGTCCATGTATCAGTACGGTTCCTCTCTGGGATCATCACCGGGGTCTATTACACTCCAAACCAGATTGCCCCATCGCGCGCAATAAGGTGAGTGGAAGAGACCTCACTATCCGCCTGCCAATATCGGGCCCGGCTCGTCGATAGCGGACCCATTCCTCGAGCTGGTCAGACTCAGCCTAGCATTGCCCCCTCCTCTCGGGCAGGTAAGGCCATACCCCCTTCCAACCGACCACGACACAGCGGGAGACGCGGCCTAATGGTATGCGGCCCTCATGCGCTCATGCATCCACTCGGTCTAGACGTTGGAGCAACCTCTGGAACCAAGAGGGTTTAGGGACTTTCACCCAGGGATATCTATAGCACCCCATGTAGAACAGATTTCCTGTCCCATCTGGCCATCCACGAAATACCTGTGGAGGCTACGACCCTGATGTCGCTAGGGCGTACAGTAATCATAACACATAATGCAAGATGCATGAGTCAAACAACCCAGTCATGCATCAATCCTGTGCATGTCATGCTCTCATATGGGGCGCTCTGCCTATCGTGAGCCCTATGAACAACCTCGCCCGTGGCATATGCAATGGTCAATCACATCTCATAACAAACACACGGATGATGCGTATGGGCATGTATTATGATGCTATGCTGTCACATACTCATAATCGGTATCAATAACCGGCGTCAACCATCGGCCTCGACAATGTGGACATTTAACCAACATTGCCCCCAAGGAATGGCCACATAGAGCCAAACATATAATGGGCTCACGGCCTCGCACAAAGGTCTAACATACAACACGATGGGCCTTACTCAAGGGCCACATATACACAACAGGCGGACCCTGCTCATGGGCCTGATACATATCACAATGGGCCTTGCCCATAGGCCATGAATACATCATAATGAGGCTTACCCATGGGCCGTGAATACATCACAATGGGTCTCAACTACGGGTTGCATGTTCATCATATAGGTCATGACAATCGGCCTTGGCAATCGAATCGGCCTCGACAATCGAATCGGCATTCGACCACGACAATAATCAAAATTAGCAAATCGGTCACGTCGATCGAAGTCGGCGATCGGTCACAACAATCGGAATCGATCGATAATCAGAATTAGCAAATCGGTCACAACCATCGGATAGATCAATAATCGGAATCGGCAAATCGGTCACGTCGATCGAAGTCGGCAATCGGTCACGACAATCGGAATCGATCGATAATCAAAATCGGCAAATCGGTTACAACCATCGGGATAGATCAATAATCTGAATCGGCAAATCGGTCCACGTCGACGCTGATCGGCAATCGGTCACAACAATCGAATCGATCGATAATCGACCGAATCAGCCTCAATCGGCCTTGACAATCGGAGTTAGAATCGACAATCGGCATCGACATCGATAATCGGCCTCGATACTTAGCCTCAACAATCAGAATTGGCATATACAATCGGCCTCGACAAATCAAAATCATCGGAATTAGCCTTGATACTCGAAATCGATCGATAATCGGAATCAGCAATTCGGTCACATCAATCGGAATCGGCAATCGGTCACGACAATCGCACCGATCGACAGTCAGAATCGGTAAATCAGTCACGATGTGGACATTTTACCATCACTGCCCATCAATGTGGACGTCAAACCAACATTGCTTCCAAGGGGTAGCCTACATACAGCTAAACATATAGTGGGCTCATGGCCTCACGTACAATCATGATGGGCCTTATTTACTTCACATGGACCTCGTCACATGGGCCAACATACATCACATCGGGCCTCGAATATACCCAACATGTGGGCCTCGCACCAGGGCCTCGAATACATCTCAATGAGCCTCTTATGTCAAGCGGGCCACATCACATAGTCCTCAATTACATCATATGGGCCTCATCACATGGCCCTAAAATGCACAACAAGTGGGCCCTGCACATCTCTGCACAGAAAATAGATGGACTGTTGGGATATACCCACATACATCACGGTGCGTCCCTCACATCACTGTCCAGAATGGACGGTGTGGAGATGTGATACATACATCAAGGTGGCTACTCCAAGCTCCTGCCCGTCCCAGCTAAAAGGATAGACGGTTTGGATGAATAACATACATCAAGGTGGAGTCCACGTGCATGGCCCACTAGAGGATTGAATCTGCTTCATTTTTCATCAAATGTGTAGACGGTTAGGATGTGATAGATACATCATTGGAGGGGGGTTCCCACCCGTCAGATTGTTGGACCGTGTATACACATAACACGTACGTTACAAGGTGGGTCCCATCCCACACGTGCAGCACGTGTGGGGTGGCCCCACACACGTGCCAAGTGGATGAACGGTGAGTTAAAATGCATACATCAGGGAGCCCATCATAATATATATTATTATATTATATAATAATTCCCAAAAAGGTGGGTCCACGTGGGCCTACCATATATGTTACATACATATATATTATAATAATACAACATTATATATATATATATTTGAAAAGTGTCGGCGTCCAGGGTCTGGACGCTAGATGGACGATGTGGATGTAAGGATCATGCATCATGGGTGGGTCCACACGTGTGGCCCACCCCACATAATATAATACATTATTATTATTATATATATAAATATATAGCTTCAAAAAAAAACACCAACGTTCAGCGTCCATGTTCAGCGTCCAGATGGACGGACGGATGGAACATGCACATCATAGGTGGGACCACCGTTAAATGGACGCGTTGAAGAAGCACACGCATCACGGTGGACTCTATCCGTCCAGATGGTGGATGGACGGCGTGGATACAAATATACATCATGGTGGACCCCACCTATAAAAAATGGATGGATGGATGGTTTGGAGATAACGCCAGCGTTACGGAAGGTGGGTCCCATGTGGTGGGCCACCCACTGTAACCTTCTCTCTCATATATATAATATATTATATCAATATACACCACATGTGAGGCACGTACAGAGCCATCATCCACAACTGGATGAAACAGATGGACGGTTGGGATTTAACACATACTTTATGATCACATCCCAAAGACCGGACGGATGGTCTGGATGCAATCCATACCTCATGCTAGTGCCCACACATGTACACGGCGTGAATACAAGTCATACATCATGGTCCGGACCCACCGTCCGAAGGTCCGGACCGGTGTGGATTTGAAACACATACATCATGCTTTGAAATCTACCGCACCGTCCCGGACATGGGGGATACATAGCACGTACATCGAAGTGGGTCCCTCCTGCCACACGTGTCACGCATGTGGGACAGGTCCCATGGCAAACAGATGGACGGTGTCTTTGTAACACATCACGGTGGTGCCTCTCTACACCGTCCATTCATGGACGGTGTGGATATTAGAACGCATACATCAAGGTAGGGTCTCACACGTGTGGATGCAAAGCATCCACCAGGTGGGCCCCACGTCCGTACTGAGATGGACAAAGGGGAGGAACGCATACATCATGGCAGCCTCACGTAACTTTGCTGAGGCAATGCTGCAGGGACCATCGTCCTTGTTTCAAATGAACGGACGGCTGGGAGTATAAAACTCATATATCAAAGGTGGGTCCATCCCACACGTGCAGCACGTGTGAGGTGGCCCCACACGACTGAAATGAACGGACGGATGGGATATATCACATGTGTGAAGGATGGGTCCACACGTGTGGGACCTGGATAGCTGATATTTGTATTCCCTCTTCATCCAGCGAGTGGATCTGGACGTGCAGAGGCCCTGCGCATCCCTGCTACTACTATGGTACAGCCTACAGACGTTGGATCTGGGCCGTACAAATGGGCGATTTAGGATATAAAACTCACACCTTAAGGTGAGGTCCACGGATGGGGGTCCACACGGCTGGAAAACCAGTCTCTATTGGTGTTTTCCCCACCATCCAAGCCTGCCCAAAAACCGGCAGCAAGGCTGTCCCACTCGTGGACAGCGTGGATCTCACATGCACATCAATGGTGGGCCACTAAATCAGGAAAGAGAGAGAGAGAGAGAAGTCGGATGGTGGAGGGACCCCGCCACTATGGGCCCCTCAATACGAAGCATACATCAAGATGGGTCCCACCATATGTGGGCTCTCAAATCATAAAAAAAATAACAAATAAAATCACCCACCTTATGGTCTTCTTGGTCCGATGAAATCCCTAGCACCTCGGCTTCGACTTTAACGGAAGATGATGGAGATTGAACGGTTGGATGGTGGAGATGGGAGGTAAGAAGTGGGTCACACATAGCTCTCTCATGGAGCTCTCATGCCTTGGACGATTGCTTGCTTGAATTTGGGGAAGTGAGAGAGAGAGAGGGTAGGTGAGTGATGGGTGAGGGATGGGTGAGTGATGGGTGTACCTTTTTGTAAGAGAGTGTTGACTTTGGGGTTGCTTAGGGATGGGTGAAAGTTGATGTGTACTTGACATGTGATGTGGTACTTGATTGATTGGATGTGATGTGATGTGATTGATTTGATTAGAGATTCTCTTGGGTTTGCAAATGCGCGGTGTTTTCTCGAACTGAACGCGGGCCCACATCTCCTAGCCCGGGTATCGCCTCGGCGCGCGAGTCACGGCATCGGAACCGCGGAGACGGCGCGGTCGCAATGGTACAAATCTCGGGTTGAGTCGAATCAGATTAACGACGTGTGAATCAAGGTCGCGCGCAATGCCGGTTAAGGGTCGAAGGTTGCCAGAATTGGACCGGAAAGACCGCGGGAATCTACGGAACGGTCCGGTCTAGGACACGGGTCTTACAACTCTCCCCTCCTAATAAAAATTTCGTCCTCGAAATTTAAATCACAACATAACAAATACAAAGCTCACAATGGGGGGAAAATCCTATCCGAACACAACAAGCCAACATAATCAAATACCTAAAACATGAGGACAACGCCTGTGAATCTCAGCCTCCTGTTCTCAAAACTCCTCATCAATACTACGGTGATCCAACTGGACCTCAAGTCCTGGATCAGAAATGATCGAAACTGGGATACCATACTGCCTCACAATCTCAACGGTAAGGAGTTATATTAGAAAATCTTTAAGTTATTCGAACTCGAGGATCTAATCATTCTAAGTTCTCAACAATCATAGAGTGCAGGGTATATATCAACAGATATGTGATGTTTTCTTCAGGTATTCCCAAGTTATGCTCTGATACCAACTTCTGTCACGCCCCAAACGCAGAGATCGGATTCACAGGAATCCCGATCGCCGAATCCGGTGCCGACAGCCTCCATAGTACCCCATTCTCGGCTCCTAGCGTCCATACGCCAGGTTCCGATCCTGGGACCCTACAAGGAGGATTTTCCAATGTATATTTAACTCATAATAAGCATAACCACAAGATTACCCAATTCACAAAGGCAACATCATCATCACATATCCACTAATATAATCATTTGAGTACAATGCTGAAAGGGAAATACATAAATCAAAAATCAAGCTCCAGAAGACCGCTGCATGCTCCAAGCTCAACACTACTGCAACCTAACATCACCTGCACGCATCTATCGTGCATAAGCTTATAGAAAGCTTAGAGGGTGGTGTAAGTGTGTGCACAAGATAAGTGCCAAGTAAGCAATATCAGAGTAATCAGAGTAATCAAAGTAAGCGAAAATACTGGCAGTCCGTGAGTTATACAATGTCAGGGTATGCAATGCAATTCAGCTATACAAATGAGGAGTCAAAGAAAACTAAATATCAGATGTTGAGGATACAATGTCATAAATCATACAATATCGAAATAAGCAAAAATATACTGATAAGTCTATGAGTATCATCAGCCGTACCAAGGCTATGCGATGCAAGACATGAGTACTAACAGCTATATCAATGCAGAAACATGGCAACCCAAAATACTAAGTCTGCGGACGCAATGTAATATGCGGTGCGAATGAAATGACCATGCTGGAGTGAAGTCGGGATGATAGTACGTAGTATCACAAGCTATAGGGTCTATCACAAAGAACTTCTATCCAAACCAGTCCCATACCTAAATTTGGATAGTCAGACTCAATGTGGTAAACTCCTGATCTCAGGTTAGTCGCGCGCCCAACCGAAATCCTTGCCATGCAAAGGTACACAACAATTAGTTACGCACCACCAGCCAGTGAATAGTGAATGAAATGAATGTATGAGTATGCAAATCCTGCTCAATAAGTCCATGTATCAGTACGGTTCCTCTCTGGGATCATCACCGGGGTCTATTACACTCCAAACCAGATTGCCGCCCCATCGCGCGCAATAAGGTGAGTGGAAGAGACCTCACTATCCGCCTGCCAATATCGGGCCCGGCTCGTCGATAGCGGACCCATTCCTCGAGCTGGTCAGACTCAGCCTAGCATTGCCCCCTCCTCTCGGGCAGGTAAGGCCATACCCCCTTCCAACCGACCACGACACAGCGGGAGACGCGGCCTAATGGTATGCGGCCCTCATGCGCTCATGCATCCACTCGGTCTAGACGTTGGAGCAACCTCTGGAACCAAGAGGGTTTAGGGACTTTCACCCAGGGATATCTATAGCACCCCATGTAGAACAGATTTCCGGTGTCCCATCTGGCCATCCACGAAATACCTGTGGAGGCTACGACCCTGATGTCGCTAGGGCGTACAGTAATCATAACACATAATGCAAGATGCATGAGTCAAACAACCCAGTCATGCATCAATCCTGTGCATGTCATGCTCTCATATGGGGCAGCTCTGCCTATCAGGGAGCCCTATGAACAACCTGCCCTGTGGCATATGCAATGGTCAATCACATCTCATAACAAACACACAGATGATGCGTATGGGCATGTATTATGATGCTATGCTGTCACATACTCATAATCGGTATCAATAACCGGCGTCAACCATCGGCCTCGACAATGTGGACATTTAACCAACATTGCCCCCAAGGAATGGCCACATAGAGCCAAACATATAATGGGCTCACGGCCTCGCACAAAGGTCTAACATACAACACGATGGGCCTTACTCAAGGGCCACATATACACAACAGGCGGACCCTGCTCATGGGCCTGATACATATCACAATGGGCCTTGCCCATAGGCCATGAATACATCATAATGAGGCTTACCCATGGGCCGTGAATACATCACAATGGGTCTCAACTACGGGTTGCATGTTCATCATATAGGTCATGACAATCGGCCTTGGCAATCGAATCGGCCTCGACAATCGAATCGGCATTCGACCACGACAATAATCAAAATTAGCAAATCGGTCACGTCGATCGAAGTCGGCGATCGGTCACAACAATCGGAATCGATCGATAATCAGAATTAGCAAATCGGTCACAACCATCGGATAGATCAATAATCAGAATCGGCAAATCGGTCACGTCGATCGAAGTCGGCAATCGGTCACGACAATCAGAATCGATCGATAATCAAAATCGGCAAATCGGTTACAACCATCGGGATAGATCAATAATCTGAATCGGCAAATCGGTCACGTCGATCGAAGTCGGCAATCGGTCACGACAATCAGAATCGATCGATAATCAGAATCGGAATCAGCCTCAATCGGCCTTGACAATCGGAGTTAGAATCGACAATCGGCATCGACATCGATAATCGGCCTCGATACTTAGCCTCAACAATCAGAATTGGCATATACAATCGGCCTCGACAAATCAAAATCATCGGAATTAGCCTTGATACTCGAAATCGATCGATAATCGGAATCAGCAATTCGGTCACATCAATCGGAATCGGCAATCGGTCACGACAATCGCACCGATCGACAGTCAAAATCGGTAAATCAGTCACGATGTGGACATTTTACCATCACTGCCCATCAATGTGGACGTCAAACCAACATTGCTTCCAAGGGGTAGCCTACATACAGCTAAACATATAGTGGGCTCATGGCCTCACGTACAATCATGATGGGCCTTATTTACTTCACATGGACCTCGTCACATGGGCCAACATACATCACATCGGGCCTCGAATATACCCAACATGTGGGCCTCGCACCAGGGCCTCGAATACATCTCAATGAGCCTCTTATGTCAAGCGGGCCACATCACATAGTCCTCAATTACATCATATGGGCCTCATCACATGGCCCTAAAATGCACAACAAGTGGGCCCTGCACATCTCTGCACAGAAAATAGATGGACTGTTGGGATATACCCACATACATCACGGTGCGTCCCTCACATCACTGTCCAGAATGGACGGTGTGGAGATGTGATACATACATCAAGGTGGCTACTCCAAGCTCCTGCCCGTCCCAGCTAAAAGGATAGACGGTTTGGATGAATAACATACATCAAGGTGGAGTCCACGTGCATGGCCCACTAGAGGATTGAATCTGCTTCATTTTTCATCAAATGTGTAGACGGTTAGGATGTGATAGATACATCATTGGAGGGGGGGTTCCCACCCGTCCAGATTGTTGGACCGTGTATACACATAACACGTACAGCAAGGTGGGTCCCATCCCACACGTGCAGCACGTGTGGGGTGGCCCCACACACGTGCCAAGTGGATGAACGGTGAGTTAAAACGCATACATCAGGGAGCCCATCATAATATATATTATTATATTATATAATAATTCCCAAAAAGGTGGGTCCACGTGGGCCTACCATATATGTTACATACATATATATTATAATAATACAACATTATATATATATATATTTGAAAAGTGTCGGCGTCCAGGGTCTGGACGCTAGATGGACGATGTGGATGTAAGGATCATGCATCATGGGTGGGTCCACACGTGTGGCCCACCCCACATAATATAATACATTATTATTATTATATATATAAATATATAGCTTCAAAAAAAAACACCAACGTTCAGCGTCCATGTTCAGCGTCCAGATGGACGGACGGATGGAACATGCACATCATAGGTGGGACCACCGTTAAATGGACGGCGTTGAAGAAGCACACGCATCACGGTGGACTCTATCCGTCCAGATGGTGGATGGACGGCGTGGATACAAATATACATCATGGTGGACCCCACCTATAAAAAATGGATGGATGGATGGTTTGGAGATAACGCCAGCGTTACGGAAGGTGGGTCCCATGTGGTGGGCCACCCACTGTAACCTTCTCTCTCATATATATAATATATTATATCAATATACACCACATGTGAGGCACGTACAGAGCCATCATCCACAACTGGATGAAACAGATGGACGGTTGGGATTTAACACATACTTTATGATCACATCCCAGCACCGGACGGATGGTCTGGATGCAATCCATACCTCATGCTAGTGCCCACACATGTACACAGCGTGAATACAAGTCATACATCATGGTCCAGACCCACCGTCCGAAGGTCTGGACGGTGTGGATTTGAAACACATACATCATGCTGAAATCTACCGCACCGTCCCGGACAGTGGGGATACATAGCACGTACATCGAAGTGGGTCCCTCCTGCCACACGTGTCACGCATGTGGGACAGGTCCCATGGCAAACAGATGGACGGTGTGCTGTAACACATCACGGTGGTGCCTCTCTACACCGTCCATTCATGGACGGTGTGGATATTAGAACGCATACATCAAGGTAGGGTCTCACACGTGTGGATGCAAAGCATCCACCAAGGTGGGCCCCACGTCCGTACAGATGGACAGTGGGAGGAACGCATACATCATGGCAGCCCACAGAACTTTGCTGAGGCAATGCTGCAGGGACCATCGTCCTTGTTTCAAATGAACGGACGGCTGGGAGTATAAAACTCATATATCAAAGGTGGGTCCATCCCACACGTGCAGCACGTGTGAGGTGGCCCCACACGACTGAAATGAACGGACGGATGGGATATATCACATGTGTGAAGGATGGGTCCACACGTGTGGGACCTGGATAGCTGATATTTGTATTCCTCTTCATCCAGCGAGTGGATCTGGACGTGCAGAGGCCCTGCGCATCCTGCTACTACTATGGTACGACCTACGAGACGTTGGATCCGGGCCGTACAAATGGGCGATTTAGGATATAAAACTCACACCTTAAGGTGAGGTCCACGGATGGGGGTCCACACGGCTGGAAAACCAGTCTCTATTGGTGTTTTCCCCACCATCCAAGCCTGCCCAAAAACCGGCAGCAAGGCTGTCCCACTCGTGGACAGCGTGGATCTCACATGCACATCAATGGTGGGCCACTAAATCAGGAAAGAGAGAGAGAGAGAGAAGTCGGATGGTGGAGGGACCCCGCCACTATGGGCCCCTCAATACGAAGCATACATCAAGATGGGTCCCACCATATGTGGGCTCTCAAATCATAAAAAAAATAACAAATAAAATCACCCACCTTATGGTCTTCTTGGTCCGATGAAATCCCTAGCACCTCGGCTTCGACTTTAACGGAAGATGATGGAGATTGAACGGTTGGATGGTGGAGATGGGAGGTAAGAAGTGGGTCACACATAGCTCTCTCATGGAGCTCTCATGCCTTGACGATTGCTTGCTTGAATTTGGGGAAGTGAGAGAGAGAGAGGGTAGGTGAGTGATGGGTGAGGGATGGGTGAGTGATGGGTGTACCTTTTTGTAAGAGAGTGTTGACTTTGGGGTTGCTTAGGGATGGGTGAAAGTTGATGTGTACTTGACATGTGATGTGGTACTTGATTGATTGGATGTGATGTGATGTGATTGATTTGATTAGAGATTCTCTTGGGTTTGCAAATGCGCGGTGTTTTCTCGAACTGAACGCGGGCCCACATCTCCTAGCCCGGGTATCGCCTCGGCGCGCGAGTCACGGCATCGGAACCGCGGAGACGGCGCGGTCGCAATGGTACAAATCTCGAGTTGAGTCGAATCAGATTAACGACGTGTGAATCAAGGTCGCGCGCAATGCCGGTTAAGGGTCGAAGGTTGCCAGAATTGGACCGGAAAGACCGCGGGAATCTACGGAACGGTCCGGTCTAGGACACGGGTCTTACAACTGGTATCAGAGCTATTGGTTTAGTTCTATTGGGAGCGATGGCGGAAGATGGAAAAACTAGAATTGAGAAGTTTGATGGTTCAAATTTTGCCTTTTGGAAGATGCAGATGGAGGATTATCTGTATCAGAAGGACCTCTACATTCCTCTAGGAGGAAAAGAGAAAAACCAGAAAAGATGACAGATGATGAATGATATTTACTGGATAGGAAGGCTTTAGGAACGATCCAACTCTCTTTGTCTAAGAGCGTCGCTTTCAATATATTTAAGGTGAAAACTACAAAAGAATTAATAGAAGCCCTAGCCACTATGTATGAAAAGCCTTCAACATCCAACAAGGTTCATCTTATGAAACAGCTATTCAATATGAAGATGTCAGATGGTGAGAGCGTGGCTGAACATCTAAACGAGTTCAATACAGTTACGAGCCAGTTGGAATCCGTTGACATTATTTTTTAAGATGAGGTCAGAGCATTGTTGATCTTATCCAGTTTACCAGATAGTTGAGATGGTTTGGTGATTGCTATGAGCAATTCTTTAGGGTCGACAAAGCTGAAATTTGATGATGTGGCCGGTCTAATTCTCAGCGAAGAATCTAGAAGGAAGGCATTGGGAGTTTCAGGGGATTCAGGGAATGCTCTAAACGTTGAAGGAAGAGGAAAATTGCTGAACAAAAGAGGCAATAAATACGGGCGTTCTAAGTCAAGGAAGAAGTCCAAGGGACCGAAAGACAAAGACGGGTGTTAGCATTATGGAAAGAAGGGGCACATGAAACGTAATTACAGGGCGCTTAAGAAATAAGAAGGAAACTCTCAAGGTAGGAAGGATTTAGTGAATCTATCCAAGGAGAGTGACACATCTTGTCTCTTGATGTGAGGAATGAGTCTTGGGTTATAGACTCAGGTGCTTCGTTTCATGCCACTTCATGCAAGGGAGTTCTGCATAATTATGTGTTAGGTGACTTTGGGAGAGTATACCTGGGTGATGATAAGCTGTGTAGTATTGTTGGAAAGGGAGATGTTCAGATAAGTCAAAAAGATGGAACAACTTTAAAATTGAAGGATGTCAGACATGTACCGAGTTTGAAACGTAACTTGATTTCAATGGGGTAGTTGGCCGATACCAGTTATGTGATGACATTCACCAGTGATTCCTGGAAGATCACAAAAGGTGCCTTGGTATTATCTCGAGGCAAGAAGGAAGGTACTTTGTACATGACTTCAGGATCGTATTGTTCACTCGCAGTCCCATCAACTGGAGTGAATGGGCAGTTATAGCATCAGAGGTTGGGACATATGAGTGAAAAGAGAATGAAAGTGCTATTGTCAAAAGGGAAGCTACCATGGCCGAAGTCTATTAACTTGGAATTCTGCAAGGACTGCATGTATGGTAAGCAGAAGAGGGTAAGTTTCAAGAAGACAGGACGTACTCCAAAGACGCATCTGTTGGAGCTTGTACACACTGATGTGTGGGGACTGGCATAGGTATCATCTCTCGGTGGCTCACGTTATTTTATTTCCTTTATTGATGATGCTAGTAGAAAACTGTGGGTCTATTTCTTAAAGCATAAATCTGATTTATTTGATGTATTTAAGAAGTGAAAAGTCATGGTAGAAAATGAGACAGGTAAAACAGTAAAGTGTCTCAGATCTGATAACGGGGGAGAGTATTGTGATAAGAGGTTTGAGGAGTATTGTGCAGCAAATAGAATCAAACATCAGAAAATGATTCCAGGGACACCACAACAGAATGGTGTGGCTGAGCGCATTAACAGAACCATCCTTGAGTGTGCCAGGAGCATGAGGTTACATGTAGGGTTGTGCAAGACTTTTTGGGTGAATGCTGTACATACTGTTGATGTGGGTCGAATATTACATCTCAGACCCCGACTATTACCAGATTTTACCTATATGATAATGCTTAATGGAGTATTTTAATTGTATTTTTGTTACAGGATGAAATCAGGAACGTTGATTGAAAATTGATGTTAAAAGCGTAGATTTTATACTCCGAAGACACCAGAGCAAGGGATAGACTCCAGAGGACCAATATTGAAGAATTCACATGCCAGAGATTCGAGAAAATCAAGCCGTTCACGTTAAAGAGGCCTGAAATTGGTGCAGAATGCAAGATCACATGGTTGCCGCCATCCGATTGACTCGAAACTTCATACATGTGATGAGGGCCGTAAATTAACCGTACATATTAAATTTCAGCCATTGAAGATCTCGGAAAGTGGTCCAACAGATGGATCAGCCCCTAGTATCATGATTTGAGGCCCACCTGATATCTGGAACTACTTCAAATTCAGTCTCAATGCCTCAAATGGGGTGATAAAGTGAATGGATGGAACGGATTTTATATACATATATCTATGGGACCCACACGGACAGTGAGCATGCACAGTGCATAAAGTGCACTCTGTGTACACTGGACCTCACAAAACGAGCAAAGACGCTTTGACCGACCTCTCAGCGAAAATGGAAATTTCCATTTGCTGTGCGTCCGAGAACCGATCAGCGATCCTTAGTTGTGGGCTCCACCTATTGTTCAAATGGACAATCCAAACCGTTCATCCGTTTTCTGGGGTAACCAAAATCATTGCCTAGCTGTTGAAATTTAAATGTATCAAGTTAGTAGTTTTCCAACCGTTCAATAGCAAAACTGACGGTGAGTTTAAATATCTGTGGGTCAACACAAATATGACTTGAAATTGATCACTACTAACCGATTTTTCGTCTTCTATCCAATGGACGGAGTCGATTTCTCAATATATGTCAAGATGGGACCCACCAAAAGTCATCCTCTCAAAACGGCAG
Source organism: Magnolia changhungtana (assembly GCA_030180095.1). Taxonomy (NCBI): domain Eukaryota; kingdom Viridiplantae; phylum Streptophyta; class Magnoliopsida; order Magnoliales; family Magnoliaceae; genus Magnolia; species Magnolia changhungtana. The sequence continues at coordinate 1,133,112 of JASAUF010000628.1, read as the reverse complement.
TTGCCGTTTCTGCAGCAGTGAACGGACGGACGCTGGAGTTTTTACGGCTGGATGTGAGCCCCACACGTGTCCCGTCCGGATGATCCAAGCCGTCCATCTTGTAGATGGGCTCGAGTACTACAAAACCATGCTAATACTTTACACTCATGCGTGCACACGTGTGCGGTACAGAGGACACAAAAGGGCTGCTCTGCAACGTTCAAATCTGATCTTTTTGTGTTTTCTTCTCTGGGACGCATCAATGGACATTCAAAACCACCTATTCTTGACTGAAATTTCATTCTGAATGTAATGGACGGGGTGGATTTCCCAGAAAATACTTCTGTGGGGCCCACCGATCACGACAGCGAAAGGGTGCGAAAGTTTCACACAAATTAAGAAATCTGGTTTTCCAGGCGGTTGTGGGCCACCATCTTTGATCATATGGAAGATCTGAACCGTCCATCATGTAGAGGACCCAAGAAAGTCCTAAGGGACGATGTTCGTTTGGAATTTGAGCGAGGAAAGTATGGTGTTTCGAGGTCCTGAACTTGGCTGCGAAAAGGTTTTTGTTTGCACAACGTGCGTGCGGCTTCCCAAATCCGATTTTCACCACTCCAGCCACTCCATCAGCTATAAAAAGAGTTGCAAAACATGAGGAAGGGTATTCAGAAACAGGGAATTCCAGATCCAGGGAGGAGATTTAGAGAAGAGAAGAAAGGAGAGAGAGAGAGAGAGAGAGAGAGAGAGAGAGATTGATTAGTTTGATGTTTTTCTTTTATGAATTTTGTTTATCCATCTTTTTAACTAATTTTATGGGTCACTAATCTTTCACTAGGGCTGAGATGAAGCCCCTAATTTGAATACTCTTGTTATATTTTAATTTTACTTTGATTTGATTGGTGTGTTTCTTTCTCTAAGTGGGCTTGATTGGTTTAAATTCTATACTTCTCCATCTATGAACTTGACCAAAGTATATATATGGATGTTGTTTGGATGCTTATTATAGGTGCTTGGGTCTGATCAAGAACAGGTTTCCTATGGAGGAAGAAACAGGGTGCTTTAATGAACTGTACATTCCATGTGCCCGACCAAGGACATGGGATATGTTATTCATGGCATTGCTTAAAGGAATTAGACATTCTGTATGCCCGATTAAGGACACAGATTGTGCTTTCTTTATTTAAGTGGTATCAATCAAGATCAAGGTGAATCAACAGACAAAACAAGGGTTAGGATAATTAGGGGTGGATTCGAAAGTCCTAGTGCTCTTTCTCTAATTGAATTTTCTTCTCTATTCTCAATTGTTTTTCTTCATAGAATTGTGCTTAGTAATTAGCTCCATTATTTGTTGGATTAGTTAAGGAGAGTCATAAATTTGAATTGTGACGACCAGTCCTCGTGGGAACGATCTCGTAATACATACCATATCTACATTATATTCGTATACTTGCGAGTTTAAAAATTATTTAAATCATGTTGGTTTAAATAAAACATCAACTGTCTCATATCTCATCAATAGAAGTCCCTCAGCACCATTGGATGGTGGGCTACCAGAAGAAACGTGGACTGAGAAAGAAGTGAACCTAGCACATCTCAGAGTGTTCGGTTGCACTTCATACGTTCACATTGATGCAGAGCACAGAAACAAGCTGGATGCGAAGTCCAGGAGGTGCACGTTTATAGGCTACGGGCAGCATGATTTTGGCTACAGGTTTTGGGATGCAGAAAATAAGAAAATCATCAGAAGCAAGGACGTAGTCTTCAATGAAAAAGTAATGCATAAGGACAGTGTGCATAAAAATAAGGCTGAGGAGAAAGAATTTGTAGAGTTAGAAGAGTTATCGGACACGGGTGTTATAACGCCACAGGATGATCATGCACAGGAGCATTATGAGGTAGGGCTACAGACACCGGTATTGAGGAGGTTTACTCGGGAGAAGAGACCCACGATCCGATACTCACCCTCCTTATATTATCTACTACTGACAGATAATGGTGAACCAGAGTGTTTTGAAGAGGCATTACAGTCAGATATACGGGTTAAGTGGGAGCAGGCCATGGATGAGGAGATGGACTCTCTTGAGTCTAATCGTACATGGGAGCTAGTCACTCTACCAAAGGGTAAGAAAACTCTTCATAACAAGTGGGTTTACAGACTGAAGGAGGAGCACGATGGTTCAAAATGGTACAAGACCAGATTGGTTGTGAAAGGGTTTCAACAAAAGGCAGGTATCGAGTTCACTGAAATATTTTCACCAGTAGTGAAAATGTCTACGATTCGTATGGTCTTAAGTATAGTGGCTATAGAGGACTTACATCTAGAGCAGCTAGATGTTAAGACAACCTTTCTTCATGGGGACCTTGAAGAATAAATATATATGCATCAGCTGATAGGATACGTGGCACCAGGAAAGGATAATAAGGTGTGCAGACTGAAGAAGAGTTTATATGGCCTGAAGCAGGCCCCGAGGCAGTGGTACAAAAAGTTCGACAGTTTCATGTCAGAAAACGGTTTTAGGAGATGTCTTGCAGACCACTGTTGTTATTTGAAGAATTTTGATACGTCGTACATCATCCTTCTTCTGTACGTTGATGATATGCTTGTGGCCGGTTCAAGCATGAAGGACATTTCAGATCTCAAAAGACAACTGTCTAGAGAATTTGCCATGAAGAATTTAGGAGCTGCAAAATAAATCCTAGGCATGAGGATAAAGGGTGAGAGGAAAAACAAGAAACTGGTGTTGTCACAGGCAAAGTATATAGCCAAGGTACTTGATCGATTAAATATAGGAGGTGCTAAGTCGGTTAGCACTTCATTAGCCAACCACTTTAAGCTATCTAAGGAGCCAGGGGCAAAGACGCAGGAGGAACGGGATTACATGGCTAAAGTCCCATACGCGTCAATTATAGGGAGTCTCATGTATGCTATGGTGAGCACGAGGCTAGACATTGTTCAAGCTGTGGGAGTTGTTAGCAGGTTCATGAACAATACCAGGAAGGAACATTGGGAAGCTGTGAAGTGGATTCTTAGATACTTGGTAGGTACTAAGGATGTAGGGCTATGTTATGGTGGATTAGAAATCAAGCTACAAGGCTACGTGGATTCAGATTTGGTAGGAGATATCGATAGCAGAAGAAGCACTACAGGTTATGTCTTTACTCTGGGAAGTCTTTGCGATCGGTTGGGTCTCTCGATTCTGAGAAGATAGTATTTATCAGTACGACAGAAGCAGAATATGTTACGGCTACAGAAGTATGCAAGGAGATGGTGTGGATGCAAGGTTTTATGGAAGAATTGGATAAGAAACAAGTAGATTGCAAGCTGTACAATGACAGTCAGAGTACAATACACTTGGCTAAGAATTCAGCCTTTCATTCAAGGACCAAGCATATTGCCATCAGATATCACTTCATACGTTCGTTACTAGAAGATGGATCGATTGCTCTGGAGAAGATTCATACAAGTGAAAATCCTGTGGATATGCTGACCAAGGCGGTCACAAGGGAGAAGCTGAAGCTCTGTTCAGCTTTGATTGGTCTTTAGGCTTGAAGACGGGGAGGTGGTGCACTCCGGATGAAGAAGATAAATGTTTATGGTGATGTGTCTCCAAGTGGGAGATTGTTGAGAAGTGGAGCCACATTTGGGGCCGCTCACTACTAGTCGAGGTTGTGCGGATTTCGTGTCGCAAGTCCTTTCGCAACTGGGATACAGAAAGGAGTTTCGCAGATTTCGTGTCGTAAGTCCTTTCGCAACTGGGATGTGGAAAGGAGTTTCGCAGATTTCGTGTCGCAAGTTGTAACATCCTGGATTTTCACTGTTTGGGATTTTCAAAAATTCTTAAAATTTCTTTTTAATTAACTTATAATATCACTTAATGACCATTAGCACTCAATGTTAGATTATACTGGGGTGGACCAGTCTAGTTATGATGGGACCAAGTGCGGGCCGCCAAGCCAGATGGCCTGTTTACACTTAATAACAGCCCGTGTGGGCCACCCAACGACCGAAGAGGGTCAGAAAAATCTAAAAATTTAGGAAATCATATATCTCACTGGGCTTGTGGTCCATCGCAGACAGCGGACCCAGTGGACACCCAGAAATGGGATCTGGCACTAGCCGAATGCACCCCGCCAATGCCAAAAATTGGAATCTGGCACTTACAAATGAAATCGGGATACCAGGCGTTCCAGCCATCGGATTCCTTCCAAATTTGTGGTGACGGTTTAATATATTTTTCTACACCCGTCCACCAAATCTGGGACCTGATCGTGGAACGGTGACTGTTGATCGTAAATCGGACCCGTACGACCAAACCCCGCATCCGTTCGTTCCCAAATTTTGTAAGGCCCCTCATCGGGTCATGGACCACTTATCCTATAAATTTCATGGCCAGAGGGCCATCAGAAATGCTCCAATCACCAAAATGGCTCCCACAGAACCACTTAAAGGTCAGAAACGCTTTCTCAGATCATATATCCGTCCATCCGTTCGTCCTCAATTTTTTGCATGGGCCCTAGTCGGGCCATAAAGCACCTACACGCCAAATTTGGTGGCCGGGGGGGCGTTAGGGCCACCCCAACTTCAATAGGGAGCCTTAGAAGGCTAGTTTGGGAAATTGTGGAAACTCAAGTGATTTGAGTCGTCCACTCTAATGCCAAGTTGGGGATTTTGGACCGTCGGTTTATGACCAAACTTTACCCGTGGATTAAGGATATTTTCCAGCTCACATCCGTATAGTCGCGGCCCCGATCGACCATTGGTGACCGTTGAATGGACTTCTAATCATATCTATCGACCGGCGTGTCGAAATGGCGGGCCGATTGTGTCCATACGTAGATCATCATTAGGACTAACTATCCTACGGTGTATATCGACTAGTACACCCCATAGGCTAGAAAAACCCTCCCATAGGGTTAGTATAGTAAAGACCCAACACTTGGGGCCAATTGCACCAAAACTGGCATTATATAAAGGGTTTCATTTGGGCACCCCTCTCCCCATACGATTTTGCCCTAAAAGAAAAGGGGGAAAGAGAGAAGAGAAAGAGGAGAAAGAAGGGAGAGCAAGGGAGTAGTGAGAGTGGAGGTGAGCAAGGTGGACTCTCAATCAAGGTGGGGCCCAAGAGGATCAAACCCACAACCTCCTACACCTTTTTCAAAAAGAAACCATGCACCACAATCACCAAAATTGTCCATTGATCGTCTAGGTAAGGCTTCTCATCCTTTATCTTGAAAACCCTTTTTGATGAAGAGGGATTTTACATGAATTTCTCATGAATGAACTTGCTTTAGGGATTCCGACCAACCGGCCCCAAATCGACGTTCCTAGGTCATTTTTGAGTCTCCAACGAATCACAAGGTGCGGACTATTGTTCTTAGGTGGCCTAGCACCAATTTTAATGTGGGATTAATGATTTTGAATGCTTGGATGTTATTTGAAATTCTAGAAAAACCCTAGGAAATTACATGTTGTTGGAATTGTATGAATGTGCATGCTTAGTTCTCTCATTATTTTGATCTTGCCTCTTACGTGATTGTGTGTATGAATGAATCACTTGCTCATGTTTTATTAGTTTTTCCCATATGTTGTGCTTTATAATATGTATGGTTCATTACCCTTGTGCATATGATGGCTTGAGATGGAGGAAGTGTGCAACTTCCTCACCCACACACACACATAACTCAGATGCACTTATTACATGTTATGGTTAGTCTTGCTTGTTATGAGAATCTGAATGGTATATGAGATGCATGAGAACATGTGGTCGCTATGCTAGTTGATAATCTGTAGAATTGGCATGTTACGGATCCCCTCACACCCTTGGGTTGGTCAGGAACTTGATGAGAGACGGTAGTCCCATCGGTAGGACTACGCTAGGGCTATATCCGTGGGCTTGGGCGGGTGTGTTCGGGTGGCTGTAGTTCGACTACATGGGTCCCTTGTGCCCAAGGTCACTCGCCTCACACTTGCCTGGCCCATGCGGTCTAGCCTACTGTCTGACCAACCTTGTTTGTCAACCATGTTTGGTCACCTATGTATGGAACCTGAACCACCCTGCAACCATTGCAGCCCATTGATAATCCACTTGTAACTGATCCACCGTCTCGTGAGCCGGGCATGGTGGAATGGGACACTGTGTCCGAGCTGTCGGCCTACGCTAGGGTGACGCGCCTCCCCGTAGTGACCGCGAGCGATCCCTTCCTCTCAGCACTCCCCATGTGCTTGGAGTCGGGGATGGGGAACCCGACGGGATCACGGATCACGGTGTCCTGGCCTCGCGCATTGAGGGGTCTCGGTACCGCAACTAGTTGAGGGTATTGATACGTGGGGTGAATCAGTTTCCCAAACCTGCTGGATGAATGGAATTAACTAAGAACTTGGCTAACATATCATTGCATCGCATTAGCTAGGTTGGCGACTCGGCAGTCGAGGTCGCTCTGAGGGAGTGTTGTCATATGCGATCGTAAGATGGAGTCGCTTGAGGGAGAGTTGTGGCGAGGGCATGCATCATTTCATCCATCATGTGTGCACATTAATAAGATTAGTTTAGTGACTGTGAATTATTGCTTTTCATTAAATCCGCAATATAACTGATGTTTGTGATAACTTGAGACTAATAGTTCACACTGAGTTGATCACTCACTCCCACTCTGGGACGGTGTTTTAAAACACCAACCAGACCCATTCATAGATGCAGGTGACCCAGTGCATGAGGAACCTGGTGAGGTGAGCTTTGACGAGGAGGACGAGTTCTCCTACTTTCAGCTGATGGGCGGCTCTCCATCGGCTTGTTCGGGCTGAATTTGGATTTGCTGACCCGCGGGCTCCGCTTTAGTCTTTTGGATATAACCTTTTTTTTTATTATCCTATTGGGCAACGCCTTGAGCGATTCTTTATTATTTTTGGATCTGTATATTCGTGAGATTTCCTTCATTTCAGTAGACTGGTGCGATTGTGCTTCATGCTTCAGGTAATTCCAAATTGCGCAGTTAATTTGATTAATCATAAAAACCATAAATGCATAATAAGTGACCCTCGAGAACTCGGGAGTCGAGCGTATGCACGACCCCCGATATTCCGGGGCGTTACATAAGTCCTTTCGCCACTGGGATGCAAAAGGGAAGTTGCTAAAACTATAAATTGGGGTCCCTAGGGCTATTCTAGGGTTAAGGTGAATATTAGAAAATATTTCTAAGGTATGGGCAAGGGATTTTCTTTGTACTTCCAAGGGAGAGGTTAATATATTGCCTTGTAATCTTCGTTCTTCATAGTGGAAGTTTGCATCCTTGGTTTTTTACCCTAGATTTGGGTTTTTCCACATATATATTATCTTGTGGTTTGTTTTCGATTGCTTTGATCTATTTCTAGTTTATATTTCTTCCTGTTTATCGTTTGTGGGTGAGGCCTGAGATTGGATCTAGGCCCACTGCGTTGTTGGCGTGCTGCGCAACACGCAATTAGTGAAAATGACGATTCTGTTATAATAACTCTAAACTACTGGTTCGTAGGCTAAATGGATAATTAGGTTACTTTGGTTTGTTAATTATGATCCGACACCTAATTGTCTCAGCTTTAGGTAGATCTTTAGTTTAGTTGTAGCCGTCTTGATTAGTCAGTGATAGGTCGGTTAGATTTTGGTCATATGTGAACAATCACGAGGTTAGACTTGAGGTTTAAGTGATCAGGCGGGTTCATTGGCTTCCTACGGTTGATTAATCAAATTTGTACAATTTTTTATTGATACCACCCACGTTTAGGCTCACATCGAGCGTCAATGATCAGTAAGTGACAACGTAAGTTAGTTATATCGAAAATTTTTAAGGATTTTTTTTGAAAATTTAAAATAGTGAAAATCCAGGATGTTATAACCTACACCCCTTAAAAACAATTTTGTTCCCGAAATTACCTAATGTAAATAGGTAAAGATATTCTAATTTCGTATGTCTAAGTTTCATTGATTTCACGTTCATATGTATGGGAGGGTACATGCTAACTATGTTAGTCTAACTTATTGTGGTCTACCCTCCTTAAAAACTTTTTCACCCTGATGGTTTACTACAATTTTTTAAAAGATTAGGATTCATGACAACGGTTCCCCTCTATCTAGAATAAAAATCTGTTTTCAGTGTTCGGTCAACACGGAGAGACGGTTGTAGTGGGCTTGAACTCGATATGTTGATCATCTACCTGACTAGGGTAGAAGTCTCATTGTATCCCTTCCTAGTCCTTATGGATCCTAGTCTTTTGCTCAGTCAAAGTAGTGAGTAGATTGGTAGTCGCCCAGGATTGAGAATTGGGTCAAGCCGCGAATATTTGCATGTGTATGGTTCCATAATTTTGTAGTTTGATTATTTTAGACATTTAGGGAATGTTAAAATTTATTAAGAAGTTCAAGTTTCACATTTATAAGGTTGTCTTTTGGGTCTTAGTTAAAGAGAGCTTTCATTTTAATTCATGTCCAACTTAGTGATTAATAGATCTCCCACTGTGCTTATAGTTAAACGATTATCCTAGAAAGGTTTCCCACGACCTAAAAGTTTTTGTTGTATATTATCATTTCGATCTTATGGGCATGGGTTATGAGAAAATCACGCTCCAGTTTTGTTGATTTCAAGAAAAAAATGAAGAACAAAAAGTTCTAAGATATTTAAGAGGTTTAGATGGCTAATGGCGCTAAGAATGGTGCGAAAAAAGGAAAGAAGAAGAACATCATATCCTCAATATGGTATTAACCTTGAGTCTACAAGAGAATAATGAACTTATAATGTTTTAGCAAAGTTTGCCTCGAATACAAACTTACAAGGTCTTAAGCAATGAATTCAACCCTACTAAGGAGTCGTAATTCGACCGTACTAGAAACTACTTGAAATAGAAAAATTATATTAAAAATAATCTAATTAAATCATACAGGACGATTCCTGGCATGATTAGAAGTATTTTCTAAAAAGACATAAAATTCTAAAACTCTAGTATGAAAAGATACGTTAGGCCCACTGGCAACTCGAAGTTATAGAAATTTTTGGTTCAAATCGTCTATTATTCGTAACATTCCAAAATTATGGAAGTACCCAATGATTTTCTATATCATTCCAAAATGTCTTTATTTCTTGTAACCTTTTTTGTACTTTTAATTAATGAATTATTAAATTTTTATTATTATTATATTTTATCATTAAGTTTAAAATCATCCCACAAATTTTCATTTCATATAGAGTCTTAGAATAATAATTAAAATTCTAGAAGTGACAATTGTCTGAAACATTTATTTTTGAATAGTTGTCCAAACATCCAAAAATTATTTATATTTTAAAATTTTATTTTATTTTATTTATTTTTATATAAAACTAGACTTATCAAGCTTTAATCCGGCTTTTGAATCACCTTAATCAGAGTTATATTGAACGAGATATGATCTTTCAAAATTGACATAAAATCTCTCAGAATTCCGGCGTGGCCATGCGAATCCGGCAGGGGCAACGCTAAAATCTGGGTGTGGCCATGCCATTTCGATGGTAGCAATACTGGGCTCTGTCATTTTGGCATATGGCCACACTCCCTAGGTGGTGGAAATGCCGGACACTACCTGTTTTTCAGTGTGAGCAAGCCGTTTTGGTGATACGGACCATTAAAACCTTACAACAGGCGTATCTCACAAACCAGAATGAGTTACTCAACATACCATATATGATTTTGGGGTAGGAGAAGCTACTTAATACATCCATCTCTTATTGAATTTGAGTAATGTTCACACCCCAAGTATAGGGTTGTGATGTAGTAATAAACTCGGTAAGACCGAGGTCGAATCCACAGGGATTGAACCTTGTATGCAATCTGAAAGTAACTAGATCTAGAACTAGGCAAAGATGTAATCTAAATCTTGGTAAAATTAAGGAAATTAATGGTGAAAGAGTAAACTAAAACTTATAGAATTCAAAGGTGGGAAACTAGGGTGCCAAGGATCCACTTGTAGAGGTCAGGGAGATCTACGCTTGATTCATGAACACAACTGGATTTAGAGTCTTATCTTCAGCCAATTGGAAGATATATCATTAAAAAAACCAAATATGAACTTCCTTTGATCTAGTTTTCAAAGAGATGAAAGGTATGAGAATTAGAATTGATTCCATCACAAAACCATGGCCATGAGACAAAGCAAACAACAGAATTTATCCAATCCATATCTAATCTAAGGGATGTGTGAATGTTAGGAAGAATTTTGTCATCCAATCATGCCCAGGAGATGATGGTAAACAACAGAGTTCCCAAGTTCACAAACCCTATAATGCGAAGAACATGCTTAAAGTTATCGCAGATCCAATGTAATTTAAGTCACAACAAATCATTAAAAAAACTGAAAGCATTCCTATAATCAAACTAGAATCAACATCAGTTCAGTCATGAATCCAGGCCGTAGAAATCAACTATCATGCTACAAGCTTCACCTCTTAGCCCTAGCTAAGAGGTTTAGCCCGACATGATGAGGCTAACTCTCCAAAATCTCAAGGAAAACAGTAAACAAAGGAAGAAAATAACTACTCTCTCTCTCTCTCTTGTGCATACATGTTCCAAAGAATGGATCCCCCTCCTCACGCTCTCTCTCTCTCTTTCTTATAAGCAGGGAATTCCAGTCGGTGGTTGGAGAGAGCACTGAGTCAGTGAACAGCTGTTTACGCTGCTGCAGCGTGCGCAAACTGGACTTATGTGAAACTAATTACGCAGGTTTTACCATTGCAACCGACCCTATTTTCTCGGGCAGCGGTGATCGGAGCAGCGTGAAAGTTCACAGTCCCCTCTGTTGATTAGTTCTGCCTCCATGGAAAGGTTCAGATTCTTCATCCGTGAAGTTTGGACAGACCTGATCAAGGCCAAGATCTTAGTCGTAGACGTTCTGCGCAGTAGAGCTCTTAGATGCGCACTCCCTGCGTAAAGCAGGTTGCGGGTTCACTATGGGATCCATATTTCCTGATGTTTTGAGAAATCCACGCTGTCCATTAGCTTCCTCATAAAGTGCTCACCCTCCAGAAAAAGTTTTTGATTTAAGTTTGATGTGGCCCATTGAATCAAATCCTCCGCGATGGTCTGAATGCAGCGAATGGTCAAAGATGATGCTTGGTCAGTTTTCGACAAGAATCAGTTGGTTTTGATCAGTGGTCCACCTTGATTCGATTGAATGGCTTTGATTGCTCATCCGGATCAATCTTGATGTGCCACTGCAAGATCACGCGGCCCTTTGTTCGACCGTTTCTTGGTTTGAAGGACGATGATAGAGGAAGTAGATGGAAATCTTTCATCGCCTTAATTTGATCTAGTACTTATCTGATCTAGGGTGTGGTCGAAATAGGCCCATGGATCTGATGAACGGTTCCGATCATCATGAATGATGATGGAAGTGGGCCTGATCACATCCCAATGGACGGTTTACGTTAAAAACGCCAGCGGCGGGAAACAGGGGCAGTTCTCTGTTTCTTTGGAAAGTTGGTCAAACAGACTTTGACCAAAGGAATTGGTCCAGTGCACGTTGAGTGCACTTGTGCCCTATGCACTGGCAATGCCAGTTGGGTCCACTTGTGATGTTGCTGAGAAATCCTCTCCGTTCATCTGTTCTGTCACCTTATATAATGAGTTGAAACTGCACTTAAAGCATATTCAGATCTTAGGTGGGCCCCAAATCATTAATTCATGGACTGATCTGGTCATTTGACCACTTCCACAGGGGTCCATTGGCTGAATTTCGACGTGTACAGTTAATTTATGGTCATCAGGCCATATATGAAGTCTCGAGCCGAACGAATGGTGGGAACTCTATGATCTTGCATTTTGGATGGTTTTTAGGCGCGTTTAATGTGAGTGGCGTGATTTTCTAGGATCTCCGGCGTGTAAATCCTTTGATCTCGGTCCCCTAGGGTCCGTCCCTTGCCTTGGTGATTTATGAGCGTTAAATCCATGCTTTTAGCATCCTTTTCAGTCCATGCTCGTAAATTCACCTTGCATCACAAACATGATTAAAATAAGACGTTAAACGGTATCATATTCGTAAAATCAGGTAATAAATGGGTGATTTGATATCTTGGGCATTGTGCATGTACCATTAGAATTGATTATTTATAATTGATTTTGGGTGACAAACTTTCACTTTGAATTATGGGATTCTAGTGATATACCACATGATCATTCTTACTTGACTCTTATTATAATCATAGTATTCTAGTTTCCTCAATATGCTTGATGTGAATAAGAATAATAACAACAGATTGACTAATATATGCATACATGACATATGAGTGTTATTGGGTACCTGATTTAATGTTACAGACTGGAGTATTGTTCGAACAACCCTCATTTCTTACGTGGGTGTTATCGAGTCCTACAAAGCATAGTATTATTCGAACACACTCAGTTTATTCTCGGGACATGTAGTCATATACCATAACATACATACATTTAATTAAGTAGAATAGGAAATTGCTTGCAATATTATGCCATTACTATCTGTGCTTGATTATGCTGATATTGTGGATAACTTGGAGGAAATGTAACATTGAGTTGGCCACTCACTCCCGCCTGAGATGGTGTTTCAAAACACCACCCAGATATTAGTAATGCATGTGCCATTGAAGTTGTAGTCCTAAACGATATCTACATGGACCCAGAGGAGGAGACACCGTATTTTCATATATGAAATAAATAAGCTTTTCCCTAAATTATTATTTATTTTTCTTACTTCTTTAGAGTAGTATATATATGAGTTTGACGTTACATTGGGTTTAGATATGTAAATCGAGTCTTCAGCTAATTGGACTCATACATTTATGCTTGGATGAATGTATGGTTTGATTTATGTATATTATTATTGGTGCATTATTAAATTATGAATTAATGATATATTTTACTTCATTCCTCGACTATTATATTGGATATCAATTAATTATGCCAAAAACTATGCTTCCACATTGAAAGTAATACCTGAAATATTGGGGATCGAACTCATATTCGACCCATGAAATTCAGGGCGTTACACCCAGGTCATCTGATCCTTGGTCCATTAGGCCATGATGCATGATTAGATAAAATCCATGTGAGGATGCATTGAATAGAATGTTCAATTTAAGAAATTAACCAATGGAATATATAGGGTAGAACTCCATGACATTAAAATAATGAGAAATCCCAATTAAAAGAGGAGATCATGATTTGTCAGTTTGACTTATAAGCTTGTCGGTCTAATAGACTAGGTAAGCCTGAAAACTTGTGAAATCCATATTTTGTCGGTTTGACAGAAAGAATTGACAGTTCCTGTCGGTCCGACTGACAGTCATCCAAATTTAATATGCTTGCGAACGAAAATACTTTTATTTGGGGCCATGAAAACCCATTTGGGGGGGGGGGGGATTGAAAGAGACCATGCTAGATAATCTTCGTCAAGCCAAGTAAGAGGTCCTCTACTTATGCGTGCGTATCGTTTTTCCTAATTTCTAGCAACTTGGAGTTAGTAGGATGAGAAAATTTTCTTGTCCATCTGAATCTTAAAAACCTTGATGTTAAGGTTTGTGCATATTAGGTCTTGGGGTCCCAACAAGCAATTAAAGGCTTGTTAGCTTCATTTGAAAGTTGTATTTAAGTGCAACTTTGTGTGAGCTTCGGTTTTGCTCCTTGCTTGGGCCTCTTTCACCAAAGTGAGTTGGGGATCATTTGAATTGAGGTAGGTAAACCCATAAATCCTCATCAAAATTTTAATTAAGATACAATTTAAGTTATGAATGATAAATTTACCATTAATTTAGGGTTTGTAGCTCTTTTTTTTTTTCAAAAATTTCTACACTTGGGCTGCATCGAAACCGAGAAATTCTTATTCTAAGGTTAGATTTACCCTTCAAGCATTCCTGTGACATTTTAATATTGCAATAGTCTTAATATTTGCTAATCATGTTAATTAACCCATTAACCATGCGATAACTCTTCTAATTTATGTTACATGTGTTAATTTTAAGATCATTTTAAAGAATCTTTAATTTTGAAAATATGTATAGAACACATAAAATGCTTAGCTCTTTTATAGGTTTATTCACACATACACACCCCTTAGAATGTTCAATCACTTAAATATAATCATACATTGTAGGATTCACATAAACATTAATTATAATATGATAGTGTAAATTATATGTGCTTATATATTAGAAGGTTTATGACTTATGAAAACATGGTATGTTTTAATTATTCATATCGAGAATGTGATTTGTACATTTGTAACGTATATATAAAATTGTTCCTCAAACTATTAGATATCTTGTGTAATGAGTTAAATAAAATTTTATTGTACACTTACCATCTTTATGGATTTTTGTGCCTTATGTAGCTTTGTTGGGCAGAATCCCCTTGGTTTTGTCCTAAGTGGACTTTGTGCATAGTCGGCTTTAAATGTGCCTAGTTGGCTTTATTAGTGTCTAGTTGGCTTTATTAATGTTTAGTTTACTTTGTTGAGAGGAACCCTTTTGTTGAGATTATATATGATTTGGTGATGGTAAGGTTTACTTGTTGGATCAAGGTTGGCAAGTAGTTGTAAGAGTTTACTTGAATGAGTTGTTTATGAATTGGATTAATAAAGGTTGGATTAATCATGCATCTATAGCACGCAGGCGTTATCAGTTGGTTAGATACTGTGATAGCGCGTGCGGGGTATTTTCACTAGTGGCTAGGCATTGTGAGCATGTATTTTGTTTACTTTCACTGGTTACTAGCTACTATGAGCACATACCCATTTAGAGCACTTTCGTTGGCTTATAATCCATCATTCGACTGACCTTTTAGGGGGCTAGCCATTGTGAGCACGTACATGGTATACTTTCACTGGCAGCTTGCCACTGTTATTTGTGAGCTAGATATGGTGGTAGTATGTACCTTGAGTTAAGGTATTGTGTGTTCAAAATATTCTGAAATATCGATGGGTCAATGTTTAGATGGTTAGATGGGATTGGTGGGATGGTTGAACTGATTTCTAATGATGACACATGCTTTTAAGCTCCTATTAAATGAAAACTTATTATGTATGCATTCTTTTTGCAATATTTTGTATTCATAAATATGCACATATGTGTATTTAGCATCTCCTAAAGTTACATCGAAAATTCTACCATTTTCCTCATGTTTTTACACATTTCTAGTTATTAATGCTATTTTCAGTGATATCGATATTGTTTTTATATCCATGACCAGCGAAACTTATAGCAATCCCGATACTTCGAACACTGATTGTGGGTCAAGCTCAAGTTTGAATTATTGGCCCATGTGGCACTAATTTGCACCTATCTACTCCATGTGAATTGCAGGTCCCATTAGAGCATTCTTTAAAAATTGCATTGATCAAGCAAGGCAAATGGCTATGAAATGAATGGTTAAAAGCAAAGTGGTAAATGGTCCAAAATTTTCACTTTGAATTGAGAAAACTATAAAGTATTTATGTCATGGTTTATCTGCATTGAGCAGAAACAGAGGGCATGGCCTCCACTTATCATAATTGAAATATGGTGTATACTAATCATTGTCTGAATTTGCTTATCATATAATTCCTTTATTATAATAGAAATTCATGCTATAAAAATCTCTAAAAATAGTGCTTTTAAAATAAAATGACCTCAATTTTTCTCTAAAATTTGATGAAGTCAAACATTGCAGACCCTTTGGTGTGAATATGATGTACCCAGTTATGATAACCAGAAGAACTAGATATCAGACTGATCCAATCATCAGGTTGTGTTTTAACTCAAAATTCGGTCATTAGTATGTGTATGTGATACCAAGTGTGCCAGATCTTGATGCAACTCAATCCAAACTAAATGCCTTTGACATTAAGCGTCGAGATAGATAGAGAGACCAAGAACGGTCGTTTATAATCAAGAACTTAACAGTTCGATTGTTTATTTAACCACTTGTAATAGGAACCATGCTATTTGTTAAGGGAAATGTTCGTCCTTCTAATAAATTCTTTTTTCCTTTTAGCCGAAATAACTTTTTCTCACTGCGATAACTGAGATTGACCAATTGATAAAGTGTAACACCCCGTACTTTCCAGTACTCAAGTGTTACCATGTAGATTAATTTAAAATAAATATATAAATAATGCAACCTAAATATATACACTATGAAATGTATATACTTTGTAAAGATTTAAAATTTCATGCTAAAATGATATGTACATATTTAATGTATATAAGATATTATGAAAATAATATTATATTAAATAAACATAAGGAATAATAATTTCACAACATAAAATCAAATTACAAATAATAATGTAGCATTGAATATATTTTATAAGTATGTATACAAAAATCATTAGATACTTTAATGGAATTGTATATTATTTAACAATATTATCAAATACAAATATAATTTTAATTAAATATGATATTGTACAATCTTCAATTTATTTATACGTATAATATGATATTGTATATTATGAATTATGTATATTAATGAATGTGTGAACAACAACATGTAATTAGTAGTATGTTAATATTATATATATATATATATATATATGTATGTATGAGACTTTAAACATTTTAATTATAACTAATATACAAAAATAATAAAAATCATATTAATATCAGTATCGGTTAGTAATATATGACAAAAGTCTTACAAAGGGCCCATTAGGATCTTTTAACAGTTGACGTCCAACTTCGGAATCATCTAACCACTAGATTGACGAGAAACCACCATACGATTACAAATCACGTTGTGGGCCCCACCTAGGCATTTCATCAGCTTGATCTTTGGTCAAGGCCCCTAAATGAGGCCTTCCAAGATGAATGGATAGTGTGGATTAGTCACAAACATCACGGTGGGCTCCCACGCAAAGTGCGAGTGCACTAAATGCAATGTGCACGCAGTGCATGGATTCGGGTAGCTGGTTTGACCAGCGCTGACCCGCAGTTTCCATAAATAGAGAGGCATTCTCTCTCTCTAACTCGATTTCATTTGAAATGGACACTGTCCGTGTGTTGATCGGTGGCCCACCATCAAGACCCGCTTGGGCAATCAGAACCGTCCATCATGTGCACGACCAAAGGCTGACCAAAACCTTAGCTATTTCACACGGAGATGTGCACGTGTGTGGCCACAAATCCAGTCGCAAATGGACTATACAAAACTAAGTTTCCAAAAATGGAAACTGTTTCCATGTGCCACACTGGTGATCCGCATGAAGTGGAGCCTCTTAATCTTAGCCATACATTAGGCGAGATCTCAGCCACCAACATCTGTGGTTTAGGGCTTCCTTGCCATCATGGTCGGTTTCGGTCCTACCCATTATTTTGGAGGCGATTTCGGGCTGACAAAATCTCAACCGTTTGATGCCTATCCGACGGTTTGAGATGTTAGGGCGAATGGATAAAAGGGAGAGGCTCGGACGTTAGGGCATTCTCCCAAAACTTAAACCCACCGCCCAAATCTCTCCCGAGCTTCAAAAACCCTTACCTATAAGCTTCCTAAGATCTATAAAAACCTTCCTAAAGGGGTAGATTGGAGGAAGGAGAGGAGGCTTTCAAGACACCATTAACGGCGGGTCTTCTTCCACATTTGAAGTAGAGCCGCACAACACTGAGCCGCACTAAATCGACACAACTCGGATTGGTTTGATCTTGGTCTTCCAGTGCTATTGTTGGACCGAGTCCAAGCTTTTCTAGAAGTAGAAAGGGAGAAAGAAATGAGGAGAGAAGAAGAGAAATGAAAGGGAGAGGTGCGACTGTGCTACCACGCTGCCGCACCGAGTTGGGCCGGGGAGAAGTTGCTGTTGAGCTCGAGCTAGGGTCGAGCTAACAAGATTTTGTTGGGTCCAGCAGCTGCTAGGTAGTGAAAATAAAGAAAAAGAAGAAAAGAAAATGACGAGGGGAATATGAAGGAAGAGGGAAAACAAGGGGATCCGAGTGGTGCGTTGCTGCACCAGCTCGGTTCGAGCTGACTCGCTCGTCCGAATCAGTCCAAGTTTTGGGCTGAGTCAGGCCAAATTTCGGGTTTGACCATATCCAGATATTGTCTGGTTTGAAGGAAAGAATTGTAACGCTCCGACTTTTCAGGACCCGAGTATATGACTTGTTTCCCAAAAACCCGAGGTTAACCTTAAAGGATGGTCAAATTTGAGTGTATTTTTTCTTTCATCTATCAGAGTAAGCAGATGAGCGTAGAATGGACAAACCAACATAAAGGAGAATTTCGATTATATTTGTAATGAACAAGAGCTGCCCATAATGACTTATACAAACCAATGTCCCCATTCTTACAATTACAAACTGAAACAATATTACATGTGAAATAAAGTAAATTACAACAAACTTGAGATATGAAATCCTGTAGCAACTCTTAGCAATTACAATCATGCATCCCTGTCAAATATAACTTGCTCCTCGTCAACATAAATAAGAATTTCACCTGGGCCACTTATGCTACCTGTACGGTTATATATATGATGGATGAGTGGCTAACTCAGTGTGAATTCTCCTTAAGATTACACACTGCCACATTAGGTAAGAAATAGTATAAAACACCCAGACAACCAAAACAGAGTAAATGCAGTCTTATTAGATGTATGGATGCGTGAATGCAATCATTGTCCTGGGTAAAACATCTAGACGGACATTAGGGTCGTCACCCATGCAATCATTGACCTGGGTAAAACATCTAGACAGTCTGTGCCCTGTGTACAACATCCAGACAAGCATTGGGCTCGTCACCTATGAATATGACTAGTCATCAGTGCAACACTCAACTTAATCGCATGGGCATGATGATCCAAGTCATTATCACAAATCGAATGACTGGTCATTAGTGAAAACTCAGCGTAATCGCATGGGCATAATGATCTAAGCCATCGTAAATATGTCATGTATGCATGATTAGCCAAGTTATTATTAGTCCATTTATAACCAACCAATTTAAATAAGCTTAAAGGTCACTACGGAGAGCACATGGCCCAGCGTAAACCGATGGCTCGGGCATAGTGTCCCATGACCACTATCCCCGACCCATGAGACTACCATCTTAGGATGTTTACTAGAAACCCATCGACTAGTGGCCAATCATATTACAGTATATGGGGCTTACCATCACATGGTTGCACAGTATAAAATATCGAACCCATCTAGGGCAAATAATAAAATAAAATCACGTAGGACGAATATAAAAACTAAGCCACATAGGGCAATTATTAAAATAAGCCACATAGGGCCAATACTTAAAACCATGTGATAAGAAAGCATCCTTAAAAACCATTGGTCACAACAACCCTAGATGGTAGGCCCACATCAATGATTAATTAAAATGATCACTCAATAACCACTAGATCAAAGGTCCATTGCAACCACCACCAATCGAGTTACATCCTAAATATGGGTGTACATTTATAAGTGAGAGTTTTCCCCTGATGTACCAATTTAAATTCCATAAACAATCCACAAGCATGAACAAATGTACAGGATAAACATTAAGCATATAATATAGCAATTGAATTCCAATAATTAACACATGTGACTATGAAATGAAGATATCAATTATAAATTAAAATAAAACTATAACTTAAGATAATGGGAAAATGGAAAGCTCAAGGGGAAGAAATCATCACCTTATGTTTAAACCGCCTGCATCATCGCTAAGAAATGTGTGTTCTCTTGGAATCAATTCCTACCATCAATCGTAAAGTTGTGCAATTAGATCCAAGCTTACACACTATTTAGGGTTAGGGTCTTAACCTAGGGTTTGGATTACTTAGGTTTTTAGGGTTTTATCCATTAATCTACTCTTAGACTTTGGTTTAGAGTTTGAAATTTAACTCCTATAATTAGTCTATAATAATATTAAATTCAAGTAGAGATAAGTAATAATTGTTTATTAATACTAACAACACTATTCTTAAAATAAATAACCTACTAATGACAAAATAGGAATAGCATGATAAATGTTAGTATCTAATATCTATAATAACTAATAATAGCCAAATTAACCTAACAATGGTTAACCATCTTTAGTAATTGTGATAGTTATAGTAGCACTAATAATGATAATTATTATTATGATATGCTATTCATGACAATATTTAAGAGTGACAAAACAAAACACTAGTATTTAATAATGATATTATTATTATTCCCTTTTTGTCTATAATAACTAGTATTAGTATAAATAATTTGTTAACAAGCCATGATAGTAATAATAATCATGATGATGATGGTAATGTGATTCTACTAATCTTTTAACCCACTCGCTCGAATTTCTTGGTGCAATCTGACTTATTCAGACTCGAAGACTCGAACCTATGACAATGGCTTTTGAAATTGTATAAGCAACCCCACAGAATGGTTTACCTAACTTGGGCCCGATCCAATCCTCTTCTTCCATGCAAGGAAAATGAGGCCCGCCTCCATGCTTATTTGTTACCACAATAAGGTGGCTATTGGGATTTACCTAACCCATGAAATTTGGGCTCAAACCTATGTAAACTAGGCCCCACTGAGGCTGGGCTTAGTCCAGGCCCACTGTGCAGCCCCAATGGGACTGGGCTTAGCACAGTTCATGGCCCAAATATGGCTGATCTCGGCCCATCCTTTTGGGCTGATTTCGGCCCATCTTTTAGGCTGATCTCGGTTCAGATCATGGTCCAGATCGTTGCTCAAATTAGGGGCTACACTCGGCCCACATCCAATGCTTGAAAAGAGCACCAAATTCCATTCATTGGGCTAGGTCGGACCAGCACCCGTTAGGCCGGTGAGTGGTGGAACTCAACTGGTTATCAGGTTCATGGGCTGAGTTCGAATGGCTCAGCCCAGAATTTCATTGGACGACTGAGTCTGGTCCTGCACGATCCTTCTGGCTCTGGTTCACATCAGCTGAAACTACCCAATGCTGAAGCTGAGACGATGCGCTGTTGAATGAAGTCGGAAGGAGTTAAGAGTATTCGCAGCATCTGTCGGTTCGACTCGGGACTCGTTGCATTGGCCCGGGCTAGTCAGTTGAGCATGTCAACAGAGATCTAGCCGTTGCTCACGACATCTTTGCTCGAGGTAAGAACGAGTTAGGTGGTGCAACGGCCTCACCTCCTTCTTATTTCTCCTTTTCTTTTTCTCTACTTCATTTCTTTCTCCCTTTCTACTTCTGGAAAAGCTTGGACTTGGTCCAACAATAACACTGGATGGCCGAGATCAAACCGATCTGAGTTGTGTCGATTTAGTGCGGCTCGGTGTGGTGCGACTTGAGGAAGATGCTCAGGCTTTAATGCTAGATTCACCATTCCCGCACCTCCCTCAGATCCGACTATTGTGGGTGGCGTAGATGGGTTGAGGGAAGCTTGGAGGATGGGAGGAATGGAGCTAGGACGCCATTTGGCTGGTGGGTTCGGATGAAGAAGATGGCGACTGTTTTTGAGTGCAGCTACAAGGAGTGGATTTGGATCTCATTGATGCTTGATCCACCCACATTTTAGTGCTTACCCTAGCTCCCAAGACCGTCAGATTGGCGACAAACGGTCTGGATTGTTCTAGCTGAAACTGCTTTTCAATACCATGGGTAGGGCTGAGACCGGTTGTTGGTTTACTCGAGAGCCCTAAACCGCTTTGCTTAGGTGGAGGGCTAAGATTTTTCAGTCATTAGACGTCTGATATTGAAAGGGATGTGCGCAGGCGGGTTGCTAGCTAAGGTGCTGACAGCTTCCATTTTCGGAAGAAAATAGCCGCACACATGCCATCTCCGTTGGAGTTTGTGGCCATGCCCGGGTGTTCCAGCAAGCTAAAACGAGTAGGGTTTTGTCAGACAAGGGCTCTCCATCAGATGGATAGTTTCAATCATGTAGATGGGAAGTGATTGGTGGGCCACGATCAGAATCACGGACGCTTGTCCGTTTGAATAGAAATCGGGAGGGAAAAAGGAGGGGGAACCCTTCTCTTTTTGGGCGAGCGCGGGTCAGGGCTCGTCTGACCGTGTTTGGGAATCTGGTGCTCTGCAGGTGTGCACCAGTTGTGCACACGCACTCCACCAGGTGGAGTCCACCATGATGTTTGTGATAAATCCAGTCCATCCATTCACTTCAAAGGTCCCAATTAGGGCCTCTCACCAAAAATCAGGAAGATCTAAGCTTTGGGTGGGCCATACAGGTTCATCTACGTCCTTTAAGTGTTGACTACGTTGATTCAACGGTCGGATCAAATTCAATCCGAGCACCAATGGTTAAAAGGTCTTGATGGATCATTCATATGACTCTTATAATATTTTACTAGCCATATTCTAATGTTAACATTATTCTTATTATTTTTACCACTTATTACTATTAGTATTTATTTCTTAGCTATTATTATTATTATCTTTACATATGTGCACATTTTTAATCATGCTACGGGTCCCGCCTTGTAGGTTCTTAGGACCATCCATTTCATGTCTTTATATCATTAGACATTAAACTATTGTTATTTATGATTATTATTTATAGGGCCTACTTCTAGGCAGAGTTGTCTTCATGGTGGATCAACTGTCATGATTCATGCACCTAATCCTTAACTAATTTTAAACGTTAATTGGGATACACTACATGGATTGTCAAATTACTAATATTCGACACCTTGCCCATTCAACCAATCTCAGCGATTGGATTTACAATGGAATGTAGGTGGATTTTTGATTAGGCTAGATTTGTATTTATACTAAGTTACATCACACAGTAACACCCGAGTACTCCAAGGCATGGGATGTTACAAGAAAGGAAGAGGAGAAGCTGAAAGAGAGAAGAGAAAGAGAGAGAAAGGTGGACTTGTTGCCACTCGAGTTCGGTCCAAGGCATGCAACTCACCGTTGAGTTGACTCAGCCAGGGAATCAAGACCAAGGCTGTGGTTGGGCTGATGAATTTGTCATTCATAGAAGAAAAGGAGGAAAAGAAAGGAGAAGAAGAAAGGGAGAGAATAGATGGGTGGCAGAGTTGAGTCCTGAGTCGACTCGGCTAGAACCCACCGAGTCTAGCTGGACTTGGGTCTAGTCCAGGTGTGGCTGGACTTTCCAGTAAAATAAAGAGAAAAAGAAATGAAAGGAAGAAAAGAAAGGAAGAAAGAAGGAGAAGGTGAGGTCGTGTGGGTTGAGCCGAGTTAGCTCGGATGTGAAGCTAAGCTGATTCAAGTCGAATCAATCATAGGTGCGCTTTCTCTCAAACATTTTTCTTTGGAATTCTAATTAGAACATTAGTAGATTATTTAGGCTATAACTAGCTATTATAAACAAGATTGTATTTACCAAATAATAGTAATCTTAAGGATCATCATTAATAATTTATCTTAGTATTTAGTTATCATCATTAGTATTTACAATTATATAACATGATTTATTATTAAAAGATTATCCATGCTTATATTAGTTACTATAAATAAACAAAAAGTTTTATAGTTATTGGATATTAACATTCTATTCATTGTGCTCAAACATTATGATTAATAGTAGATTGTACAATTTGATATCATCATAATGGTTATCATTGTTGCGATAGCTAACATTACTCGTAACAGGGATGCTAATAAATATTTTATAACTATTAATTTAACACTAAAATTAATTGCACATCAACTAGGGTTCAAACTCTAAAAATCTAGCCTGGCCTAAACCCTAGGTCAAAACTTTAAACATAGATGGTGTGCTGAGTTTGGATCTAGGTGTAGAATCTAATGTCGGTATATTTAAATGTAACTTATAAACCATCATTATTAACATATTAGCTAATATAAGTTATAACACTAACGCCAATAGTATTCTTGTAATTATTAAAATTTAATTTTAATACACCAAGTATAGTTCAAATCCTAAAATCTAAGTTTAAGACTAAACCCTAAGATGAAAACCCTAATTCTACACTAAAACCCTAAAAGAGGCTATGATCTTACACCCTGGGTAGTGATTAGAACTTGGACCTAATTGTACAAGTTCATGATTTGTAGTAGGATACAATTCTAAGGGCGTAAGCACTTAGCAAGACTTGAAGGTGATTCAAAGTATAAGGTGATGATTCTTCCCCTTAAGCTTTTCATTTTCTCATTAGCTTAAGTTATAGTTTTATATTAATTTATAAATGATATCTTCATTCTATAACCACATGTGTTAATTATTGGAATTGAGTTGCTATGTCACATGCTTAATCTTTATCTTGTATATTTAATTCATGCTATTAGATTACTTATGAATTGCTTCTGGGATTTAAACTGATACATTAGTGGGAAACCTCCACTTATAAATGTACACCCATACTTGGGTAGTAACTCGATTGATGGTGATTGCAATGGACCTTCGATCTAGTGGTTATTGAGTGGTGGTGTAAATGGATCATTGATGTGGGCTTACCATCCAGGGTTGTTGTGTCTAAATGGTTTTCAAGAATGGTCTTTTATTGCATAATTTTAATACTCATCCTATGTGGCTTATTTTGAAATTTGCCTTATGTGGCTTGTCTTGATATCGCTCTATGTGGCTTTCTTTTGGGTATTTTCCCTACATAGGTTTGATGTTTTATATCGTGTAACCATCCGATAGTAAGCACCATATACTGTAATATGATTGGCCACTAGTTGACGGGTTTCCATTAAACATCCTAAGATGACAGTCTCATGAGCCGGGGATGGTGGTATCGGACCTATGCCCGAGCTGTCAGTCTATGCTGGTGACAAGCCCCCGTAGTGACCTTGAGCTTATTTAAATTGGCTGATTATAACTGGACTAATAATAGTTTGGTTAATCATGTATACATGGCATATATCGTACGTGATGTATGTATTTATTCGACTGGATGATTTTCCCAGGTCGATGATTGCATGGGCGATGAGCCCACTGTCCACACAGATGAGCATCCTCGGGGCGATGATTGCATATTCACGCATCCATGCATCTAATAAGACCTGCATCGTATATTATTTTATATGCTTTGCTTTATAACTATGCTTACCTAATGCGGCGATGTGTAATCTTGAGGAAAATTCACACTGAGTTGGCCACTCATCCATCGAATATACAACCGTACAGGTAGTACAAGTGGCTTAAGTGATATGCAGATTCAGACTGATGAGGAGCCGTTATGATGGTCAAGGATGCGTGGTTGTACTTGTCAAGGAAGCTGCGCAGTCTTGCAGCTTTCGTTTATATATTTTCTTTTATATTTCTCGTGTATGTAAATTTTGTAATTGTTAACGTTGAGACATTGGTTTGCATAAGTCATTATGGGCAACCTTTTGCACATTTTAAATATAAATGTAGATTTCTCATTTCATTTGATTTGTCCATTCTACGCTCATTTGTTTACTCTGAATGAAGAAAAAAATATATACTCAAATTTGACCATCCTTTAAAGTTAACATGTGGGTTTTTGGGAAACGAGTCATATACTTGGGCCCCAAAAAGTTGGGGTGTTACATAAAGCACGAGAATAAAAGAAAAGGGATTGCATTGAAGATATACACTTATAAATAAAGAGAAAATCATTAACGATCCAGTGACTATAGCATAGATAACGAGGTATTAAAATTAAAGTCTTCCTTTGTCCAACAACTTAAGTATAGATGAAGGGAATTACACTAAAAAGAAAAGGGAAAAGTCTTCCTTGGTCTAATGATGTGGGCGTAGATGATGGAAATTATAGTACTCCCAAGCTAAAGATGGTCCAACATAACAATTTATACGGACTTAATTACACAAAGAGCTAATAACTAAACTAAGATAAATGGTGTTACAATGTAGAGTTGTGTTGTGTTTGAATTAGGACCCAAAACTCTTAGATCTTTCTCCTATTTATAGAAATTTTAGGCGATAGCTTTAGGGAGATCTTTGAAGTCATTTCTTACATGTACTGATGTGGAAATAACTATTTGAGCCACCTAAATGGTTATGGCCTATTATAGAACGTCATTTGTGTTAATCGTTTATCATTAGTTGGCCATTGACTGCATGACCCACTAAGCGGATGTGAGTTCTTCTAGTGACGCCACCTATAGATGATCGTTATCCTTTTTTCTACTCAAACAAGCATTTGCATGCTATAAAAATTGGCCAACCTGACATTACCTTTGCATTGCTTCATAGCTCTTTAAGCAGTTTCGGTCGTGATAATTTATTCCACGCGATGTTATAGCACATTGGCTGAATCCATCACTAGCCATGACTGTATTTTAGTCGTTGCTCATTATCAACCATGGAGCCATTAAAGTAAGTAGTCGACTCTTTCACATGAGTGAGATATGTGAAATGCGTCCCATGACAGTATCCAACTAGACATACTCTTTTTGAGCTACTCATGACTTTTTGGATTCTGATCATATTCAATACAGGAAATAGCGTTTTTACCGAAGAAAAAAATTTTGTCGGTAAAAGTACTGTTTTACCGACGAAATTTTTTTTCGTCGGTAATACTATTTTTACTGACGAAACTTTTCGTTGGTAAAACTATTATGATTTTAAGATAGAAAATTTCCACGCTATTTTTGAAAATTTTCCTGCTAAGAGTTTTACCGACGAATATTTTCGTTGCTAAAAAACAGAAAATCACTTTTACCGACGAAAATTTTCGTCGGTAAAAAAGTGTTGTATATTTAAGGAAAAAAATTTTCGCCTCGAGTTTTATCGACGAACTAAAACCGTCGGGAATATTGTTTTTACTGACAAAAATTTTCATCGGTAAATTTTATATTTTTAACATAGAAATTTTCCCACTAAGAGTTTTACTGACGATTATTTTCATCGCTAAAAAACAGAAAATCACTTTTATCGACGAAAAGTTTTATCTGTTGTATATTCAAGGTAAAAAATTTTCGCCCTGAGTTTTACCGACGAACCAAAACCATCGGGAATATCGTTTTTACCGACTAAAATTTTCTTCTGTAAAAGTGTTATAATTTTTAACTCAGAAAATTTTCCATAGAGAGTATTACCAATGAATATTTTCGTAGGCAAAAGTGTTGTATTTTCAAAGTAAAAAATTTTTGCGCTGAGTTTTACTGACGAACTAAAACCGTCAGGAATATTATTTTTATCGACGAAAATTTTCGTCGGTAATAGTAAAAAATTTTCGTCCTGAGTTTTGCCGACGAACTAAAACCGTCGGGAATATTGTTTTGACCAAAAGTGTTATAATTTTTAACCTAGAAAATTTTCTTGCTGCCTTGAAAAGTTTTGCGGTAAGAGTTTTACCGACGAACCAAAATCGTTGGTAAAAGTGCTGTAAGAGTTGTACCGACAAATATTTTCATCGCCAAAAAATAGAAAATCACTTTTACTGATGAAAAGACGAAAATTTTCGTCAGTGTAAGTGTTGTATATTCAAGGTAAAAAATTTTCGCCCTGAGTTTTACTGACGAACTAAAACCGTCGGGAATATTGTTTTTACCGACGAAAATGTTCGTCAGTAAAAGTGATATAATTTTTAACTTAGGAAATATTCTCGCTGCCTTGAAAAGTTTTGCGATAAGAGTTTTACCGACGAATCAAAATCGTCGGGAATATTGTTTTTACCGACTCGTCGGTAAAAGTTATGTTTTTAAGATAGAAAATTTTCAACTAAGAGTTTTACTGATGAATCTTTTCGTCGGTAAAAAGCACAAGACAACTTTTATCGACGATTTCATTAGGAATAGTGCTATAATTTTTAACTTAGAAAATTTTCCCGCTGCTTTTAAAAGTTTCGTGGTAAGAGTTTTACCAACGAACCAAAACCGTCGGAAATAATGTTTTTACCGACGAAAATGTTCGTTAGTAAAAGTGTTATATTTTTAAGATGGAAAATTTTGCACTAAGAGTTTTATCGACGAACAGTTTCGTCGGTAAGTGTTGTATTTTTGAGATGGAAAATTTCCGCCCTGAGTTTTACCAACGAACTAAAACCGTCAGGAATAATGTTTTTACTGACGAAAATGTTCGTCGATAAAAGTATTGTTTTTTAAGGTAATATTAAAACGATTTGAGTATATATATTTAGTTTTTATATCATATGAGTGGAATTTATATATATATATATATATATATATATATATATATATATAATTAAAAGGTAATATTTAAATGATTTGTAATATCACATGAAAAAGAATATTGAAAAGTTCAGAAATTTTAACTATGTTTGAGAAAAAAATTGAGAACAAAATAATGCTTTTAACGAAAAAAATCGGCATTTTGAAAATTTTGAGAAAAAAAATAAAATATGATAATTTTTTGAAGATTTTGAAAATAAAATTTCAGAATTTGTATTTAAAATTTTTTTGAAATATTTTATAAAAAAAATGATATTTTGTTAAAAGAGTAAAAAAAAATATACATTTTGAAAAAAAAATGTTATTTTTAAATGGAAATTGGAATTTATCTGTGAAAAATAAAATTACTAAATTATTAGGCACATCCACTAATTGAACCTTTAATCGTTTTTGGACAATCTGATCAGATCAGATTGAAGAGTAAATAACTTCAAATGTTTAAATCAAATTTAATCGAAATTGTTGATCAATCTTGTATGCCCAATATCTTTCTCATATGTAGCCTGATTGAGGCGAGTAACTAGTCAAATTGAGAGTATTAATCAGTAAAATAGAGTGAATGGACTAAACATATAAAATGGGCCAAATATTCTGGTCAAAATTGTGACCCAACTTACTAACCTCATGAGAACCTAAGAATTGATGTTAGTAAGTTTTGTGGGCCCCATCATGATGTTTGTCGAACATTAACACCGTGGATTTGATGTGTCCCCTTTAGGTTATGAGATATCTCAAAAATTATTTGTATATGAAACTCAAGTGAGCCATACCATCTAAAACTATGTGAAGACATCTAAAAAAAATATAAAAGCACTTGGTGGGGCCCACATGAGTTTTGGATGCGGTTGAAACTTGGTCTGACCCCTCATCCAAGTGGGACACACATAATGAGTGGGTTGGATATGTGAATCACATTTAAGCAGGCCCAATATATAATTATGAATGTTTTAAGGAAATCCTTCACTACTTTTAGGTGAGTTACTCGTTACCCTTACCAGAGTAAACTCTGTAGGGTCCACTGTTATTTATTTATTTTATCCACTCCATTCATCCATGTTAACAGATAATTTGAGGTCTAAAGAACAAAAAGGAAGCATATCCAAAGCTCAAGTGGACCACACCACAGGAAATAGTATGATTGAACCTCTACCATTTAAAATTTCTTGGAGGCCATAAAAGTTTTGGATCAAGTTGATGTTTGTGTTTTCTATTCATTCATATAATTTTGATATTATAAAGAACCTTTAACCATTTTTGGACAATCTAATCAGTCCAGATTGAAGAGTAAATAACTTCAGATGTTTAAATCAAAATTCACTCAAATTGTTTATCAATCTTGTTTGCCCAATATCTTTCTCATATGTAGCATGATCGGGGCGAGTAACTAGTCAAATTGAGGGTAATGATCAGTAAAATAGAGTGAATGGACCAGACATGTAAAATGGGCCAAATATTCTGGTTAGAATTGTAACCAAACTTACTAACCTCGTGAGAACCTAAGAATTGATGTTAGTAAGTTTTGTGGGGCCCATCATGATGTGTGTCTAACATCAACATCGTGGATTTGATGTGTCCCCTTTAGGTTATGAGATATCTCAAAAATCATCTGTATACAAAACTCAAGTGGGCCATACCATCTAAAACTATGTGAAGACATCTAAACAAATATAAAAGCACTTGGTGGGGTCCACATGAGTTTTGGATGCAGTTGAAACTTGGTTTGACCCCTCATCCAAGTGGTACACACATAATGAGTGGGTTGGATATGTGAATCACATTTAGGTAAGCCCAATATATGATTATGATCAATGTTTTAAGGAAACCCTTCACTACATTTAGGTGAGTTAATCGTTACCCTTACCAGAGTAAACTCTGTGGGGTCTACCGTTATTTATTTATTTTATCCACTCCATTCATCCATGTTAACAGATAATTTGAGGTCTAAAGAACAAAAAGGAAGCATATCCAAAGCTCAAGTGGACCACGCCACAGGAAATATTGTGATTGAACCTCTACCATTTAAAATTTCTTGGAGGCCATAGAAGTTTTGGATCAAGCTAATGTTTGTGTTTTCTATTCTTTCATATATTTTTGATATTATGAACAACCTTTAACCAATTTTGGACAATCTAATCAGTCTAGATTGAAGAGTAAATAACTTCAGATGTTTAAATCAAAATTCACTCAAATTCTTGATCAATCTTGTTAGCCCAATATCTTTCTCATATGTAGTATGATCAAGGCGAGTAACTAGTCAAATTGAGGGTAATGATCAGTGACATAGAGTGAATGGACCAGACATGTAAAATGGGCCAAATATTCTGGTCAAAATTGTGACCCAACTTATTGACACCCTGAGAACCTAAGAATTAATGTAAGTTTTGTAGGGGCCATCATGATGTGTGTCGAACATCAACACCATGCATTTGATGTCTCCCATTTAGGTTATGAGATATCTCAAAAATCATCCGTATACGAAACTCAGGTGGGCCATACCATCTAAAACTATGTGAAGACATCTAAAAAAATATAAACAGTACAATATTGGATGTCATACCATTTTGGGGCCATAAAAGTTTTGGATCAAGCTGATTTTTGTTTTTTCCCTTCATCTGGCCCTGTATGACCTAATCAACATATTGGATGTCAAATAAACAGTACAGTGAGCCTTAGGAGGATTTTAATGATAGATATCTAATTAATATTGTTTTCATGTGGTGTGGTGCACCTGAGATTTATGTGGTGGGGTCCACTACAGATTTTTATCTGCCTCATTCTTTGGCTCATGACTTAAAATGATATCTCAAAATGGATGGACGGTGTGGATATAACAAATACATCATAGTGGAGCCCACAAAACTTAGTGTCGTTACCGTATGACGTCCATGAGGGAAACAAATTGGCTACTCCCCCTGACGCCAAACCTGTGGCTAGTTGTCGGTGCTCTATAGGTCCCACCATGATGTATGTGTTTCATCCATGCCGTCCATCCATTTTTATATATCATATTAGGGCTTGATACAAAAAATGAGGGGGATATAAATCTCAGGTGGACCACATGTAACGACTCAGAAAATTTCGTACAATGGCCCAAGTATCACCTCAAGCAGAAATCACTTAGGATCAAATCCTTTAGAAATTAGACAAAGTTAACTAAGTGCTAAACTAGATTAGCCATGAAATTCACTTGAATTACTTTAAATACGATCTGCAAGACCCAAAACTTGTAGAATCATTGACGCTAGGTTACCCTAAAATCTAGGATCAAACTCATTACCCAACTGCTCTCGGGAGCACATTGAATTTGTATCAGATCTGGACCGCACATCGAAAGTTTGAATGATTATAGAATTAAGACCGCCTCGCTGGGCTTGACAATCATCTCGGAAGTCGAAACCAAATAGTATTCCGAGGCTATTTGCATGAGCCCGGACCGAGGAGTGTGAGAAAACTTGGTTTTCTTTAGAAATTTAATTAAATTTAAGTAATCTGAGACTTGGTGTTTGCGGTCTAACTATAAGCAATCAGACTATCAGAATCTGACCCAAATACACCATCGGATCAGGAAACATTTTCCATATATGTCTGTGTACTTGTAACCCTAATCGAGTTTCTGTGACCGTTGAACTGAAACTGGTCCGCCACATGTGATCTGGGAACTCAATTGGAATGAAAACTTAACTCGACCTAGATCCATAGTCAGTGAGCTTAAGTCCGACCTTTGGCTCAAGGGGGGCTCCAGAAGTGCTCCGTTGAGCTGAAACAGATCCGCTTTGGACTTAACCTAAGTATACCTTGATCCTGAGTCTGTTTTGGAGAGTTTTAGGCCTATATAAGGACCTTAAACCCTCTCTCATTCTCACTATACGAATTTGAGTAAACCCTAGGAGAGAGAAGAGAAGAAAGAGAGAGAAACTGTGAGACAAGTGAGGGATTCTTCCTGATACCCCTACTATCCTACGTGCTTAACTACTCCGATCTAATCGCTTTTCCGGAGATTCTGGCTTCATTTCTAGGTAAGAAACCCTAACCCTAATCTGTTTTAGGGTTATGATTGTTGTAAGTGATGGAATAGCTAACCTATTTCATGTCTTAGGTTGCTGTTGTGCCTTAGACAAAGCGAGGGTGAACAAACTGACTCCGTTACGCGTTTATCGGCGTAAGGTGCAGACTTTAGACGTATAGGTTACAATTTTCAACGCTTTCAATGTCAGATAATGATAGATTCATGATCTGGATGCGATTGCACATGTACAATGCGATGTTCATTTTGCGTTTCAGTTACGTATGCGAATTATGGCGTATAGTGTATTCTGTATATTTGTAGAAAATACCGTATATGTATAAATTGTGAAAGTATGTTTGCCATGATAAATTACTATACGTACATGTTATAGATCAGTGTAATACTTGCTCAGCGAAAGAATTCGCCCTAATACATGTTTTTACTAATATACGTTATGTATGTTAATAAGTGTATTCTAATGTTTGTGAAAATGCTTGTAAGAGTAAGTGCTTAGATGATTGTGCTTTAGGTAGGTGTTGAGATAGGATTCTTAACTAACTTAGAGATGTATATGATTTCCTCAATGTTGGTTGTTTAATTTAACTGCTTACTATGAAATATATGTGTTTGTATTTCTTGTTTATATTGTGCTTTATAACATGCTGTATGACATGCTTGTTAACATGCTTGAATTCCTTTGTTTATTCTGCTTTACTCTACATGCTTCTGGTTAAGGATTGATTGTGATTGGGGCTATGACTATAGTCCAGATAATCGGTAATAGACTTGAGTTCGTTGTTGAGATTCATTTGCCACGTAGGATGTGTTTGACGAACCCGAGTCGTACTTCGGTTGGCGACAGTGGTTAGGCCACGCGAAGTGCTTATGTACTTCAAGTCGTTCGGCTAGTTGTGCGCTCGTGCTAGTATGGTTCATCAAGTAACCCGATCTATCTAATGTATGTTCACCATGTTTGGACGCTACTGCTTAAACCTAGGGTACCAAACTTATCAGTGTAACCCCGTTAACCTTGGTACCTCGATCCGCTAAGACTCATGAGCCGGGCATAGTGGTATGGGACACCGTGGTCGAGCTGTCGGCCTACGCTGGGGCCACGTGCCTCCCCGTAGTGACCAGTGAGCAACCCAGACTCGTGAGCCAAATACGGTGGTATGGGATACTGTATTCGAGCTGTCGACCTACACTGATTGGTGACGAGCCCTTTATAGTGACCTCGAGTATACCCTGAATCTGCGAAGAGGCGACGAGCCTCCCTGTAATAACAGAGTATAAATTAAGCCTGTATTGATAAGGTGATGGGGGAGCAGTGCAACGAGTGTGTGTAACAGCACTGACAGCCCTTTACAGCGACCTAGAACTGCATCATTGTATGAGATTATCTAGGACTGATGACCCTAGAATGGATCATTGTTCGGGAATGATATAAGGAAGGTACCTTAGTTTCCTAATACTGCTGTATGAAAAGGACTAATAACAACTCGGTAATCATGTTCATATCGCATTGCATGTGCCTAGAAGATGTGGAGCACTGAGGGTGAAAGCATGCTGCGGACGTAAGATGGTGTCGCATGAGGGAGTATGTTGGCGAGGGCATCCATCATTATCGCATCTCATCCTTGCATTAATTACAGTACTTAGGAATGTTGATTGTACTGCTTTATCGTTACTGCTTGACTGAATTGATAACATGTTAACCTGTACTTTATTGTTCCACTGACTTAGCTACTCACTCCCACTTTACGGAACGGTGTTCTGGACACCCACCAGACTCTGTCTTAGATGCAAGTATTGACGAGACGCAGGAGGCTGAGCTTGATTACTATGATGATCAGGATGAGTTCTCCTACATGCAGTTCTTTAGAGGCTACGCTTAAGCCATTCAGATGACGGGGCTACAGGGTGTACCATTCTAATTGTACCATTTTTGACATTTTGACTTTTGAAACAAATACATGTATATGGTGACTTAGTAAGGTGTTCATACTCTGGAGACCGATTATGACGTTTTTAGCTTTCTATCCATTTATATACATCTTTTAGTCTTCCGCTTGCATTTTATAACTTGATTTGGAGTATGAATTACTGTTTTGGTATAATCCCACTCATGATTATTGCACTATCACAGACAACATTCAATCATAAGCATTTATGTTGCATAAGTGATGTTTTGGAACTCGGGTGTTGAGTTGCTACTCGACCCCCGATTTTCAGGGCGTTACACCACACCACATGAAAACAATAGTGACTGGATATCCACCATTAAAACCCTCCTAAGGCCCACTATGCTTTTTATTTGACATCTAATCTGTTGATTAGGTCATACAGGTCCAGATGAAGGGAAAAAAAATCAAATTGATCCAAAACTTTATATGGCCCCCAAAAGGTTTTTAATGGTCAACGCTCATTCAAAATTGTTTCCTATAATGTGGTCCAGTTGAGATTGGGATATACGTCATTTTTTGTCTCATACCACAAAATGAAATGAAAAAATAGATGGACGGCAGGGATAAAACACATACATCATGGTGGGGCCCACAGAGCACCAACACTACGCCAAAACAGCGAAAAAAGGACGGTCCAAAACCATCTCAAATGACCAAAAAGGACGGTCATGGACCGTCGCATAGGCAGTCAAATTTTGACGTGTCCTATTACTTAAAGGACGGTTGATAACCGTCATTCTTATTGACGAAAAAAAAATGGTCATGGACCGTCCTAAAAAAGGACGGCCATAGACCGTCCTTCAAATGGACTGTCATAGACCGTCTCTTATGAGCCCAACAAAGACGGCCATAGACCGTCCTTTAAAAGGACTGTCATGAACCGTCCTTGAAAAAGACTCATAAACCGTCTCTAATGTGCCTTCAAAGGACGGCTATAGACCGTCCTTGAAACAGACGGTCATAGACCGTCCTTTAAAAGGACTGTGATGGACCGTCTCATATGAGCCTTTAAAGGACAGCGATAGACCGTCCTTTAAACGGACGGTCATGGACCGTCTTTAAAAAGGACTGCCACGGACCGTCTCATATGAGCCTTCAAAGGACGGTTATAGACCGTCCTTGAAAAGGACGGTCATGGACCGTCCTTTAAAAGGACTGCTATAAGCCGTCTCTTATCATCCTTTAAGGACATTTTAAATTTGACCTGTTACTCTTCACATTAAATTTGACCTGATAAACACCTGTTATACAATATATTTCATCACATTCACATCCTGATATACACCATTATACAATATATTTCATCACATTCACATCTTAATATACACTGTTATACAATATATTTCATCACATTCACATCCCGATATACACCGTTATACAATATATTCATCACATTCACATCCCGATATACACCAAGTTATCACATTCACATCTTGATATATACCTGTTATACAATATATTTCATCACATTCACATCCCGATATTTCATCACATTCACATCCCGATATTTCATCACATTCACATCCCGATATACACTGTTATACAATATATTTCTTCACATTCACATCCCGATATACACCGATATACACCGTTATACAATATATTTCATCACATTCACATCCATCTAAACCCAAACTCACACAATCTTCTTTGATATACACATGTTAAAAATATATTTCATCACATTCACATCCATCTAAACCCAAACTACGAAATCCATCCAAACACAATCTTCCTGATATACACCGTTATATAATATATTTCATCACATTCACATTCACATCCATCTAAACCCAAACTACGTAAATCCATCCAAACACACAATCTTATCCACATTACATTCATCCACGCATAATACATATAAGTTTAAGTTCATAAGTAAAAAAACAATCTTATCCACATTTCATCACATTCACATCCATCTAAACCCGAACTACATAAATCCATCCAAACATAAACTACATCCATCCAAACACAAACAATCTTATTCACATTACATTCATCCACGCATAATACATATAAATAAGTTTAGGTTTATGTTAGGTTATAAGCTATAGGTTTAGGGAATTGAGAATAGGTTAAGGTTTAGGTTTAGGAAATCGGGTTCGGGTTCGGGATCGGGTTTAGGTTTGGGTTTTTAAGTTTAAGTTTAGGTTTAGGTTAGGGAGTTGATTAGGATTAGGTGTAGGTGTAGGTGTAGGTTTAGGGATTTGAGAATAGGTTAAGGTTTAGGTTTAAGAATTCGGGTTCGGGTTCGGGATTGGGTTTGGGTTTTCAAGTTGAGGTTTAGGTTTAGGTTTAGGTTAGGGAGTTTAGATTAGGATTAGGTTTAGGTTTAGGGATTTAAGAATAGGTTAAGGTTTAGGTTTAGGAAATCGGGTTCGGGTTTGGGATCGGGTTTAGGTTTGGGTTTTCAAGTTTAGGTTTAGGTTAGGGAGTTTAGATTAGGATTAGGTGTAGGTGTAGGTTTAGGAATTTGAGAATAGGTTAAGGTTTAGGTTTAGGTTTAGGTTAGGTTTAGGGAATTGAGAATAGGTTAAGGTTTAGGTTTAGGAAATCGGGTTCGGGTTCGGGATCGGGTTTAAGTTTGGGTTTTCAAGTTTAGGTTTGGGTTTAGGTTAGGGAGTTTAGATTAGGATTAGGTGTAGGTGTAGGTTTAGGAATTTGAGAATAGGTTAAGGTTTAGGTTAGGTTTAGGGAATTGAGAATAGGTTAAGGTTTAGGTTTAGGAAATCGGGTTCGGGTTCGGATCGGGTTTAAGTTTGGGTTTTCAAGTTTAGGTTTGGGTTTAGGTTAGGAGTTTAGATTAGGATTAGGTGTAGGTGTAGGTTTAGGAATTTGAGAATAGGTTAAGGTTTAGGTTAGGTTTAGGGAATTGAGAATAGGTTAAGGTTTAGGTTTAGGAAATCGGGTTCGGGTTCGGGATCGGGTTTAAGTTTGGGTTTTCAAGTTTAGGTTTGGGTTTAGGTTAGGGAGTTGAGATTAGGATTAGGTGTAGGTGTATGTTTAGGGATTTGAGAATATATTTAGGTGATAGGTTATAGGTTCAGGTTTAGGTTTAGGTTAAGGTTAAGGGTTTAGGTTTAGGTTATAAGCTATAGGTTTAGGGAATTGAGAATAGGTTAAGGTTTAGGTTTAGGAAATCGGGTTCGGGTTCGGGATCGGGTTTAGGTTTGGGTTTTCAAGTTTAGGTTTAGGTTTAGGTTAGGGAGTTGAGATTAGGATTAGGTGTAGGTTTAGGTTTAGGGATTTGAAAACAGGTTAAGGTTAAGGTTTAAGAATTCGGGTTCGGGTTCGGGATTGGGTTTAGGTTTGGGTTTTCAAGTTAAGGTTTAGGTTTAGGTTTAGGTTGGGGAGTTTAGATTAGGATTAGGTTTACGGTTTAGAGATTTGAGAATAGGTTAAGGTTTAGGTTTAGGAAATCGGGTTCGGGTTCAGGATCGGGTTTAGGTTTGGGTTTTCAAGTTTAGGTTTAGGTTTAGGTTAGGGAGTTGAGATTAGGATTAGGTGTAGGTTTAGGTTAGGGAGTTGAGATTAGGATTAGGTGTAGGTGTAGGTTTAAGGATTTGAGAATATATTTAGGTTATAGGTTATAGGTTCAGGTTTAAGTTTAGGTTAAGGTTTAGGTTAATTTAGGTTATAAGCTATAGGTTTAGGGAATTGAGAATAGGTTAAGGTTTAGGTTTAGGAAATCGGGTTCGGGTTCAGGATCGCGTTCGGGTTTGGGTTTTCAAGTTTAGGTTTAGGTTTAGGTTAGGGAGTTGAGATTAGGATTAGGTGTAGGTTTAGGTTTAAGGATTTGAGAATACATTTAGGTTTTAGGTCATAGGTTTAGGTTTTAGGCTTAGGCTTAGGCTTAGGTTTAGGTTTAGGTTAAGGTTTAGGTTTAGGAAATCGGGTTCGGGTTCGGGATCGGGTTTAGGTATGGGTTTTCAAGTTTAGGTTTAGGTTTACGTTAGGGAGTTGAGATTAGGATTAGGAGTAGGTTTAGGTTTAGAGATTTGAGAATACATTTAAGTTTTAGGTCATAGGTTTTGGTTTAGGTTAAGGTTATAAGTTTAGGTTTAGGTTTAGGTTTAGGGAATTGATAATAGGTTAAGGTATAGGTTTAGGAAATCGGGTTCGGGTTCGGGATCGCGTTTAGGTTTGGGTTTTCAAGCTTAGGTTTAGGTTTAGGTTAGGGAGTTGAGATTAGGATTATGTGTAGGTTTAGGTTTAGGGATTTGAGAGTACATTTAGGTATTAGGCTTAGGTTTAGGTTTAGGTTAGGTTTAGATTTAGGTTTAGGAAATTGAGAATAGGTTAAGTTTTTAGGTTTAGGAAATCGGGTTCGGGTTCGAGATCGCGTTTAGGTTTGGGTTTTCAAGCTTAGGTTTAGGTTTAGGTTAGGGAGTTGAGATTAGGATTAGGTGTAGGTTTAGGTTTAGGGATTTGAGAGTACATTTAGGTATTAGGCTTAGGTTTAGGTTTTAGGTTTAGGTTTAGGTTAGGTTTAGGTTTAGGTTTAGGGAATTGAGAATAGGTTAAGTTTTTAGGTTTAGGAAATTGGGTTCAGGTTCGGGATTGGGTTTAAGTTTGGGTTTTCAAGTTTAGGTTTAGGTTTAGGTTAGAGAATTGAGATTAGGATTAGGTGTAGGTTTAGCTTTAGGGAAATGAGTTTAGGTTATAGGTTTTGGGATTTGGGAATAATTTTAGGTTATAAGTATAGGTTTAGGTTAGGTTATAGATTATAGGTTATAGGTTAAGGTTTTGTGATTTGATTTTAGGTTATAGGATTAGGTTAAGGTTTAGGTTTAGGTTATAGGTTTTGGGATTCGAGAATGGGTTTGGGTTTATGTTATAGGTTTTGTTTAGGTTTAGGTTATATGTTTTGATTTAGGTTATAGGTTATAGGTTTAGGTTAATTATAGGTTCTTGGATTTGAGAATGGGTTCGGGTTTAGGTTATAGGTTTTGGATTTGAGAATGGGTTATGGTTTAGGTTTAGGAAATCGGGTTCATGTTCAAGATTGGGTTTAAGTTTTGGTTATATGTTTTTGAATTTGAGAATGGGTTATAGTTTAGGTTTAGGAAATCGGGTTCATGTTCGGGATTGGGTTTAAGTTTTGGTTTTCAAGTTTAGGTTTAGGTTTAGGTTAGGGAGTCGAGATTAGGATTAGGTGTAGGTTTAGCGTTAGGGAATTGAGTTTAGGTTATAAGTTTAGGAAAAGGTTAGGATTAAGTTATAGGTTTTGGGATTTGGGAATAGTTTTAGGTTA
This sequence comes from Magnolia changhungtana, assembly GCA_030180095.1. NCBI lineage: Eukaryota > Viridiplantae > Streptophyta > Magnoliopsida > Magnoliales > Magnoliaceae > Magnolia > Magnolia changhungtana. Next base: position 1,093,876 of record JASAUF010000628.1, on the reverse strand, counting down.
TAAGTATAGGTTTAGGTTAGGTTTTGGGATTTGAGAATAGGTTCGGGTTTAGGTTATAGGTTTTGGTTTTGGTTTTGGTTATAGGTAATGATTTAGGTTATAGGTTTTAGGTTTAGGTTTAGGTTATATGTTTAGGTTTAGGTTATAGGTTTTTTTTTGAGAATGGGTTCGGGTTTAGGTTATAGGTTTTGGTTTTGGTTTAGATTTTAAGTTTTGGGATTTGAGAATGGGTTCGGGTTTAGGTTATAGGTTTTGGTTTTGGGATTTGAGAATGGGTTTGGGTTTAGGTTATAGGTTTTGGTTTTGATTTTGGTTATAGGTTTTGGTTTAGGTTAAGGTTATAAGTTATAGGTTATAGGTTTAAGTTTAGGTTAAGGTTATAAGCTATAGGTTTAGGGAATTGAGAATAGGTTAAGGTTTAGGTTTAGGAAATCGGGTTCGGGTTCGGGATCGGGTTTAGGTTTAGGTTTAGGTTAGGTTAAGGTGAGATTAGGATTAGGTGTAGGTTTAGGTTTAGAGATTTGAAAATATATTTAGGTTTTAGGTCATAAGATTTGGTTTAGGTTAAGGTTATAGGTTTAGGTTAAGGTTTAGGTTTAGATTTAGGTTAAGGTTTAGGTTAAGGTTATAAGCCATAGGTTTAGGGAATTGAGAATAGGTTAAGGTTTAGGTTTAGGAAATCGGGTTCGGGTTCGGGTTCGGGTTCGGGATCGCGTTTTGGTTTGGGTTTTCAAGTTTAGGTTTAGGTTTAGGTTAGGGAGTTGAGATTTGGATTAGGTGTAGGTTTAGGTTTAGGGATTTGAGAATACATTTAGGTTTTAGGTCATAGGTTTAGGTTTTAGGCTTAGGTTTAGGTTATAGGTTTAGGTTTAGGTTAAGGTTTAGAAATTGAAAATAGGTTAAGGTTTGGGTTTAGAAATCGGGTTCGGGTTCGGGTTCAGGATCGGGTTTAGGTATGGGTTTTCAAGATTAGGTTTAGGTTTACGTTAGGGAGTTGAGATTAGGATTAGGTGTAGGTTTAGCTTTAGGGATTTAGGAATACATTTAGGTTTTAGGTTTAGGTTATAGGTTTAAGTTTAGGTTAAGGTTATAAGCTAGGTTTAGGGAATTGAGAATAGGTTAAAGTTTAGGTTTAGGAAATCGGGTTCGGGTTCGGGATCGGGTTTAGGTTTAGGTTTAGGTTAGGTTAAGGTGAGATTAAGATTGGGTGTAGGTTTAGGTTTAGAGATTTGAAAATACATTTAGATTTTAGGTCATAAGATTTGGATTAGGTTAAGGTTATAGGTTTAGGTTAAGGTTTAGGTTTAGATTTAGGTTAAGGTTATAAGCCATAGGTTTAGGGAATTGAGAATAGGTTAAGGTTTAGGTTTAGGAAATCGGGTTCGGGTTCGGGATTGCGTTTTGGTTTGGGTTTTCAAGTTTAGGTTTAGGTTTAGGTTAGGGAGTTGAGATTTGGATTAGGTGTAGGTTTAGGTTTAGGGATTTGAGAATACATTTAGGTTTTAGGTCATAGGTTTAGGTTTTAGGCTTAGGTTTAGGTTATAGGTTTAGGTTTAGGTTAAGGTTTAGAAATTGAAAATAGGTTAAGGTTTAGGTTTAGGAAATCGGGTTCGGGTTCGGGATCGGGTTTAGGTTTAGGTTTAGGTTAGGTTAAGGTGAGATTAAGATTAGGTGTAGGTTTAGGTTTAGAGATTTGAAAATACATTTAGGTTTTAGGTCATAAGATTTGGTTTAGGTTAAGGTTATAGGTTTAGGTTAAGGTTTAGGTTTAGATTTAGGTTAAGGTTATAAGCCATAGGTTTAGGGAATTGAGAATAGGTTAAGGTTTAGGTTTAGGAAATCGGGTTCGGGTTCGGGTTCGGGTTCGGGATCGCATTTTGGTTTGGGTTTTCAAGTTTAGGTTTAGGTTTAGGTTAGGGAGTTGAGATTTGGATTAGGTGTAGGTTTAGGTTTAGGGATTTGAGAATACATTTAGGTTTTAGGTCATAGGTTTAGGTTTTAGGCTTAGGTTTAGGTTAAGGTTTAGGAAGTTGAAAATAGGTTAAGGTTTGGGTTTAGGAAATCGGGTTCGGGTTCGGGTTCAGGATCGGGTTTAGGTATGGGTTTTCAAGATTAGGTTTAGGTTTACGTTAGGGAGTTGAGATTAGGATTAGGTGTAGGTTTAGGTTTAGAGATTTGAGAATACATTTAGGTTTTAGGTCATAGGTTTTAGTTTAGGTTAAGGTTATAGGTTTAGGTTTAGGTTAAGATTTAGGTTTAGGTTATAAGCTATAGGTTTAGGGAATTGAAAATAGGTTAAGGTATAGGTTTAGGAAATCGGGTTCGGGTTTGTGATCGCGTTTAGGTTTGGGTTTTCAAGTTTAGGTTTATGTTTAGGAGTAGATGGTGTAGGTTTAGGTTTAGGGATTCTCTAGTATTATCTATTATTGAACCTAATATTATCTACTACATACTAGTAACATACAACCAATATTGGGGCACCATACCATAAGCTACAAGAATTTCATGTCCCCCTAAACAAGGTATCCTCCATTGATAACATATATATATATATATATTATAAGTTTTTTATTTTCATTTACATTCCCAAATACATTCACCATCCATCCAAGAAAATTGAAACAAGTACTGTCAATCTATCTTATCTTACCGACCACCTTATGTTTCTTTTCACCTTTGTAGCTTTCATATTTGTTGCAGCTGCTAGTTCACCATCAGTAGTCTCCCTAACCAAATCTTTTTGCAGTCCCTCCATTACTGCTAACCTACATATTACCTGTACTCTGAAACCAACATAAATATAACTGGGAAACAATATAAGGAATAAGAAAAAATGAATTTACCTGTACACATCATTAAATATTTCCCTATAAGGAGGTGATATTATATCTTTGATAGCCACAACCTGTATGACAGAGAAAAATGCAACCGATACAGATCTATTACAATTCAAATGAGAAAAAAGATTTGTGGCTGCACCGATATTCTAGTACATTACGAACGGCTGCCTACGTACCCAAAAAGTCAGATTGGGATCAAGCCACTACGTAGTTCTTTTAAATTAACCAAGTTACTAAAGGTCATAAATTTCATATTCAACAAAGTATCATTGAACATCGTCTCAAATCGTTTCTGGTTGGTGCATTTAAAAAAATAAATTGGTGCACAATCAATGTATATTCTTGTTACATCTCATACTGCAACAAGTGACAACGTTCTGTCAATACTTCTGTTACATTTGAAATTGAAATCCTTTAGTGACTTGGTTAATAAAAAACAGATGACAACAAGCCATAATTAATAAAAAGGATGTTAAAGATTAAATAAATAAAAAAGGCAACTTGATCAAAAAAGCATTTCATTGAATATTCAAGTTTTCGTCATACAAAATGTCCAAAAGTTCAAAAAGTTAATCAAAACTACTGAATATTCAAATTTTCATCAGGAATTTGGGCCAAACAATCATTTCACCCAATTGAATATCTTCAAATGTCCTGTCATCATTAAACAACTCTGCTGTTCGAACGTTGATATCATCTATTACAACTCTGATGCATTCTGGAGGGATGCCAGTATTATCTGACACCATCCGCCCACTAGCAACAATCCGACCACGGATATCTCTCAATTGGCAAATTTGTTCTATCGATGGAGTTGTTGCAGAGTCTTCTCGAATACTCGGCTCACCAGATCGACGGTGGGCCTAAAATAATGGTTTCATGTAAATACAAATGCTACTTTTATCTTTAAAAATAATAATTATATCATTTGATCGCGGCAAATGTAATACCTGAGATGCAGCTGTATCAGGAGAGCGGTGAAGTAGTTGGCTTTGAGTAATTTGTTGCCTAAGTTCAGCAAATTCTTGCCTAAGTTCAGTAAATTGAGTCATTGATGCTTCAAATTTTGCCTCAATGGATATACGTGCATTCCTCTCTGACCGAGCTTCTATAATGTAGGGGGTGACAACCTTCATAGTAGTCTTAGAAATACCCAAACCCATGCCCCTAACTCGGCCTCTGCTGTCACGACCACAAACCTAAACAATAATTTTTAAGTTTAGTGATGTGTGTATGTTATTATTTTTAAAAAAAACCAACGACAATGTATGTAAAGTGAGTAGAATTGATGGAAAACCTGTGAAACTGGGTCGTGGTCTAAATCCTTGTGCTTACTGGAAGGATCACTGCTAGCTATCGATAATATTCTTTCCTGTTAGAAGATAATTGTTACAATAAATCCTTCATTGTACTTAAATAAAAAAATGATTAAAAACTGAAAAATTATTCTCACCATTTGTTTCAAGATGCGTTTGTGTTGGGTAAGACCCATCGGTGCGCTATGAGTGGCAACAAACAAGTCGGTCCTGGTGATGATAGTATTTGGATTTTCTTTTCGCTGTAATTATATAAGTAAATTAGTTAACAAGAATTTATATTCATCAATTAAATTGTCAAAAAATGTAGTACAAATTACCATTTTCTCTAATGTCCTAGCACACCTCGTCTTCCGAGGCGTGTGAGGGCATTTCACACATGCTACGAAGTCTTCCCCTTCTTACGAAGATTGATTAATAATTATATAGATTGTAAATTAATGAAAATGTCCCAATCCTCTTGCTTTACACCAATGGGACAATTTCTTCTTCTTTCTACATCATTATCAACTTTATCATATTCCTTTCGCAGATTGTATTTCCATACCTTCCAAGCTTTGCTTACTTTCATAAAATACATATTCTTTTAAATCATCATCGATGTCGTACGTGGCCTATTTTATAAAATTTATAATCAGACAATCTTATTGAGTAAGAATTAAAAATAAAATCAAGAACAAACATGCTCACCAAAACCATAGACCAGATATTATCTTTAATTGCACTAGGCACTTTGCGCCAATCAGCAAATGAAATTGGACAGTGTGTCCTGCCAAGTTGCCCTAAAAATGTGTTGAAAGGCGCTGATGTTTCTCCGACTGGTTGTTTATATTCATTTAATTCAAGTCTCTTCCTTGTATTGCTTCCTTGGGCTGAAGCTGATGAACCACCAAAATCCGACATAATTCCTGCAATTTTATAAAACAAAACAATATCTCATTATTATGTTATTGGCATTCTATTAATATTTTGATAGCTAAAAGATTTTAACAATCATTACTAAATAGAATTCAACTCACTTTCAAACTGATTTGAATCTTATTAGTTTCTTTTCCGTTTCCTATGACGTGAGGTACTCGGCTCACTCTCTACCCATGATTTTTCCTGTACATCTTCATCTTCATAATTTAAATCATCAATTAATGAAAGTGCTGAAGAACTTACATTCCTTCTTGCCTCAAACTCAAGTGGATCTTCAAATGCATATGCATCTTTCGTCAATCTCATAGGAGCATCCAGTACAACATGCCAGTCATCTCTAGTTGGATCCTTACAGTAGAAGACCTGAGCTGCCTGAGATGCAAGAATAAACGGCTCATCGTCTTCCTTTAAGTTCCGTCTAAACCTTCCTAGATTGACAAATATCAGATTTGTTTCGGGATCTATGAAACATCCATTCACTTTATCTTCAATATGCACCCAATCACAATAGAAGAGTACTACTCTGAACTCGAAGTAGTTCAATTCGAGAATTTGTCTAATGATGCCATAATAAGTGACTTCTTCTTCTATTGGATTCCTATCCTTGGCACTTGCCCTGAAGCTAGTTAGCACTTTCATTGAGACTCCACTGTTTTGTGTTGTTCTGTTCATTTCAGAATTCGCAGTGCTAAAAACATATCCATTTACTGAGTAAGTATTATATGATATGCATTTGAAGTCAGGACCATCGGCAATTCTCTTAAATTGAGTCATTTCTTGATTATGTAGTTGGTGTCTTAACCAAGGAATGTATTCCATTGTTTTGCCTGCTGACAGATTACCCTTTCGATTTTGTCCCGTACGTGTTTGGCCCTGGATGTATGTTTGGTACTTCCTACAAACATATATATATAACAATGGTCATAAATTTTATATATATAACAATGTTTATTACCATAAGCCATTTAAAAATATAAAAAAAGAATAATCTACTTCATTAACTTACTCCTCCCATTGATGATTTTCAATGTGATGTTGCAAAACCCATCTGCGTGCTTGTTGGTATTGCACTGTAGTAAGATCATAAATTTTTCCTTTCTTATCATTCTGGGAATCACCAGCATTTTCATCATCATTGAATATTTTTAGTCCTTGCTTATGACCTCCTATTGTATTATTAGGATAGTATTCCATACAGTACATCATAGATTCCTCTATAATGTAGCGTTCCGCAATACAGCCCTCTGGGTAAGCTTGATTCATCACATACTTTTTGTATGTTCTCATCATCCTGTTAAATATTAAAATTAGTTATTGATGAAAAAATAAAAACTATTTTGAAAAAGTTAATAAATTATAACAGTTAAAGTTACCTCTCAAAAGGATACATCCATCGATATCTGACAGGTCCGCAAACTTGTGCCTCCTCCGCCAAGTGCACAACAAGGTGTGTCATAGAAACGAAAAACGATGGTGGAAAATACTTTTCGAAAACACATAATGTTTCCACTATTTTATTTTTCATTTCTTGAAGCTCCATACGATGAATTTCTTTAGAACATATGACGTTAAAGAATCTTGACAATTGTATAATGGCGGCGCGCAATGACTTTTCTTTCTTGAATGAATGCATCAATAATACGGGTAGTAACTGCTGCATTAGAATGTGATAATCATGTGACTTAAGGCCCTTGAGGTGATAGTCATCCATACTGATATGATGTTTCCAGTTTGCACTATACCCTCTTGGAACTTTCAAATCACTCAATGTTCGACAAATGAGTTCTCTTTCAGATCTAGATAATGTGAAAGGAGCCTTAGGCAATAACAACTTACCATTTTTTTCCTCTGGCCAATATTTTGATCTTATCTTCATAGCCATAAGTTCTTGATGAGCTTGTAAACCATCCTTAGACTTGTCCTTCATGTCCATAATTGTTGCAATAAGGTTCTCAGTAACATTTTTCTCAACATGCATCACATCCAAATTATGACGAATGGGCATATGCTCCCAATACGGCAATGTAAAGAAGATTGATCTCTTCGACCAAGCAGTAAGGTTAGACTCCTCATCCGTGGTCTTCTTCCTCTTATTTCCTATATGCTTTCCGAACTTGGTTTGTATATTATTCATTTTAACCATTACTTGTTCTCCAGACAAACGCTTTGGAGCCTGCCGATTTTCATCATTCCCATTGAATTGAGATCTTTGGCTCCTAAAGATATGAGCTCTTGGGAGGAATCTTCTGTGCCCCATATAAGCAAACTTCTTTCCATGTTTTAGCCAAACAGAGTCAGTCTCCTCACTACAAACAGGACATGCATACTTTCCTCCTGTCCTACACCCAGAAAGATGTCCATAGGCTGGAAAATCATGTATTGCCCATAATAAAATCGCCTTCATTGTAAACCTGTTCTTCCCGAATGAGTCATATGTTATCGACCCTTTCCACAATTCATTTAATTCTTCAATTAATGGTTGTAAATATATGTCGATGTCATGCCCTGGACCATTTTTTTCGGGAATTAAAAGTGTTAACAGAATAAATTCCTTCCGCATGCATAAATGAGGTGGAAGATTGTATGGAACAACCATAACAGGCCAGCAACTATATGAGATGCTCATATGCCCAAAGGGGTTGAATCCGTCTGTTGCAAGTCCCAACCGAACGTTACGTGGATCCGCAGCAAAATCACTAAATTTTCTATCTACAAACTTCCACATAGAAGAATCCACAGGATGACGCATGTACGAGTCATTTTTATCCCCCTTTGAATGCCACAACATATTCTCTGCAATCCATGATACGCTATAAAGTCTTTGTAACCTTGGTGTTAATGGGAAGTATCTTACCACCTTCCATGGTACAACACTATTCACTTTCCATCTGCTTGCTTTACATGTAGGACAACTTTCCCTATTAGCATGCTCCTTCCAGTACAAAATACAATCATTACGGCATGCATGTATCACCTCATAGTTCATACCCAACGAACTGATCAATCTCTTTGCATTATAGGTACTATCTGGCAAAGAGTTCTCGCTTGGCAAAATCTTCTTGAGCAGTTGCAACAAACTCGTAAAGCTATTATCTGACCACTGATATTTAGCCTTCATGCTCATCAACTCAACTGTCATTAACAACTTTGTATACTCACGTTTACGATGGATATAGGGGTTGTACCGCATCCTCTCTTAGTTTATTGTACTGAGTATCATTGTCTATGTCATCTTGAGGCTGACTACCATGTTCCTCATTGACCTCATTCATACATGCATCTAAGTCATCGGGTTGAACACGACCAAAAGTATCATTAACCAAATCAACCATTCTGGGCAACAACTCTTCATTACAATTAGTCGCAGATGTACTAGGAGCCTTGGCATTGACACCCATATTGGGAAGTTGTTCTCCATGAAAAAACCAAGTTGTGTATGTCTGATCTATACCATTCATAATCAAATGCTCAGAAACTGTACTTAGTATTTTCTTCCCATGCACATTACGACATCTAGCACAAGGACAACTATACCAATCAACACCACTCGAATTCCTTTTTGCAAAAATAATAAACGATTCAACGCCTTTAATGTATTCATCACTCAATATATCTTTCGTCATCCAATTCTTGCTCGGGGGCGTCAAATCCATTTCTGATATCACATGCATGCAGCATATAAAAAGTGAGATACAATAAAAAAGAGGCTTTTCATAAACTGTCAAAACATGCCACACATGTGGTGTAGAATTAATAATTCAGAAGTTATTTAGGAAACAAGAGCAGCAAAATGTAATAAACATACATCAGATTCGATTGGTTGATGTTTATATAAACATTCAATCGCATTCATTTTGATGTGTTTTAAGAACCTATTATCTGCTTTTCTTCTCACTGCATTCCCTTCCCAATGATTTCCTCAACGAAAAAATAAGTTGTTCTTCTCATCTCATTTTTTTTTTTTTTTTTGCTTTTGGAATTATAGTATTTTTCAGTTGCCTGTTTTTAGTCCTGTTTCAATCCGTCTAATGCAACCTTGATTAATGAATTACATTTATTTCTCTAATTTGAAATGTATCTGTGCATCAACCACATAAACTAAGTTTGAAGAGAGTGGGAGAGAGAAGAAAATCAACAATTTGGTTTTTCAGAATATCAGCAAAATTTCTCTCTCTCTCTCTCTCTCTCTCTCTCTCTCTCCCTCCTTCCATGGAGTTCACCATGGTTTGCACTAGAGTTAATGTCCTGGTTCTCCTTTTGGTCCTCTCCTCACCCTGCACATTCATTCAAAGTCCAATGGATTTTGGTCCCTTGAACTTCCTCCAAAAACAACCACAGCATCTCTTGACTTTGGGAGGATCTTCTTCAATTCTCCTTCTGCAATTCTCCAACCCCAATCCTCGAAAGAGATCCTTTAGCTCCTCAGCTTCCTCTCTGCTCCCTCCTTCAGCAAGGTTACTGTTGCATCAAGAGGAGCTGGGCACTCCATCCATGGCCAGGCCCAAGCAGTCAATGGCATTGTCATTAAAATGGATTCTCTACCTCCTTCCATAGAAATCCACAGGAAAAGAGATGGAGAGCCTGGTTTTTCCTTTGCAAATGTAAGTGGTGGGACCCTTTGGGTGGAACTCTTGAAGGAGATGATTGAATGCCCACCACTTAAAACTTCTAGGGGCCACTATAATATTTAATGGTACTGGGTGTTCAATCACTGCTGTTTTCATGTGATACGGTCCACCTGAGATTTGGACCTGCCTCATTTTTTTTATATAAACAGTTCAAAATCAGCAGCAAAATCACTAAATTATATCAGCCCCACATGATCCATCATTTCCTTCCATATCCCCCACAAATTGTAAATTGTTGCTCTTGATATTTAGGGCCCAAATGTATAAATAAACAGTTCAAAATCAGCACATGCCGGGCTCTATAGTGGGCCATGGGTCTGAATAAGAAAGTTTACGGCTTTATATATAAAAAAAACACATACAAAAAAAAAGGGAAAAAGATAGAGAACATGTGGCCCTCTCGTTAGACTGCTATCTAGCCATTCAAAACAAAAAGAAAAACAAAAATACAACCACAACAACCAGCCCAAAACCCCCTAAGAAAAATGCAATTTGAGAGAGACAGAGAGGTACCTCATGGTTAATTCAAACATGTTTAACAGGTACCTCATGGTTAATTCAAACAAGTTAACAGGTACCTCTCTCTCTCTCTCAAACATGTTTAACTGCAACAGAAAACATGTTTAACAGGTACCTCTCTCTCTCTCTCAAACATGTCCACAATTATCTTTTCCATCTAGCTCAATTCAAACATGTTTAACTTGTTTTTTCAGCTCTATTAATGAGTTATGATGCAGCTGCCATTTCAGATCATTTCTGCACATTAATTGGAACTGATTCAGGTGAGAAAAGTTCATGTCAATTTAAATTCAATGGATTCTGTCAAGAAATTGAGCAGTTGCTAACGAATTCCACCAGTTTCAATTATTCCAACGCACATACCAAACAACAATAGCAAGGAACAATTTATTTGTCTACAAGCAATGTTTCCAAGGAAAAGAGAATAGTGGCCTTCTAAGAGCTCTTCCTAGTTCTTACAATTTCAACCAAAATAAGATCATATTTTTCTGATATTCCATGATTCATCTCACTACTAGGATTCCCTATTATTATATATCATGTGGAAATGCATCCCTGATATTGATTGCTGCAATACCATGGATGATATTACTAATATTACATTTGTTCTACATGATAGAAAAGAAAACTGATAAACAATCAGCACTACAAATGAAAAGATGAAGAAAAACTGTGTTTTGATTTATATAACGTTACAATTCATTGGCATTTTGGTTTCCCCGGTGGATCAAAAGAATTTATTTTGCACCATCCAACCAGAATTTTCTTGAATCAGCTCACCCTGATCATAACTAGCGGAAGGACTATACCTAATTCACATTCTACATTGGCAAGCTCAACAAAAAGAATTTATTTTTTACAAACCAGCAGAGACCAACAATCCTCATTTTATCCAAAGCTCAGCTGGACCGCACACAGGAAAGAGTGGGGATTATGACATCCGCCATCCCACAGCGATGTTTATTTGTCACCCAACTTGTTCATAAGCTGACACAGACATAGGGAAAACACAAATATCATCTTGATTCGAAACTTCTGCTGCCCTAAGAAGTTTTCAACAGTGGGTCTTCGATTCCCACTGTTTCCTGTGGTGGGCCCACTTGAGCACTGGATATGCTTCCATTTGGGCTCATGCCATAAAACGAGCTGAAAAATAGATGGCCTGCATGGATAACACAGGGCCCACTTGAGCACTGGATATGCTTCCATTTGGGCTCATGCCATAAAACGAGCTGAAAAATAGATGGCCTGCATGGATAACACACACACATCGCAGTGGCCCCATAGAGTTTACTCGCATGCTTGAGTTACAAAGTATGCAATCCACCTTCTACAGCAGAGACATTTCATCAAACACATGTTGTGCACACCTTAAACATTCACAACAAATGATGAACGGCAAGACGATTCTATGTCTGCATCCATTGTATACATGGTATACATCTATAGCAACTCAGGCCATCTAGATCATTGGTCCCCATTGTTTACCAGACATGGCCAACAAACCCCACTACTGGATTTACAGATCTACAAATTTAAAACCTAAATAGAGAAATGAGTACACAGTCGGGAAGAGATGAAGGGCGGGGTTTCTTGTGACCGCACCGATGTGGAGATGATGCAAGTGAGGAAGAGAGAGAGAGAGAGAGAGAGAGAGAGAGAGGGGGGTAGGAAGAAGAAGGCTGGGAGTTGCGCGGTGCGGGGGGACCGGACAGAGAGAGAGAGAGTCGCGTGGGTCCGGGACGGCGAGAGAGAGAGAGAGAGTCGGTGGGTCCGGGACGGCGAGAGAGAGAGAGACCGGGACCACGAGAGAGAGAGAGAGAGAGAGAGAGAGAGAGAGAGAGAGAGGGAGGGAGGGCGGCGACCGCTGAAATGGGGGACATTGGGCGCGCTGCTCTGTTTGAGCGCGCGCCCAAATTTTGGGGAGGGGGGGACGTGGCTGGTGGTCGATGCTCTGGGCCCCACCATGATGTACTTGTTTCATCCATTCGGTTCATCCATTTTTATAGATCATTTTAGTGCTTGATGCAAAAAACAATAAGGATATAAATCCTAGGTGGGCCACACCACAGGACAAAATTAATGAATGGATATTTACAATTAAAATCCTCCTAAGGCCCAATTTACTGTTGATTTGATATCCAATCTGTTTATTTGTTCATAAAGAGCCAGATGAAGGGAAAAAATAAATATCAACTTGATCCAAAACTTTTATAGCCCCCAAAACATTTTTAATGGTCAAAATTCATTCAACACTATTTCCTGTAATGTGGTCCACTTGAGATTGAGATATAACTCATTTTTTTTATCATATCATAAAATGATATATAAAAATAGATGGACAGCATGGATGATACACATACATCATGGTGGGCCCCACAGAGCACTGACCACTAGCCATTGGCAGGTGTCAGGGGGAGTAGCCAATCTGTTTCCCACCAAAATAAATACATGTGATTTAATCTCCATGTTTCCTACCGTATGGTCCACTTTAGCCTTCGATCTAAATAATTTTTGGTTTCATTCCCCTATAATAATATTTTAAAATATATAGACGGTTTAGATAAGACATATTTTTTTAGGCCCTATAGGGCCCCTTATACCCTAAGCGTCCTCTGGTGCCCACTATGATTTATTCAATTTATCCACTCCATCTATCCATTTTAACATATAATTTTATTACGTAAGGTCAAAATTGAAGACTATAAAAATCTGAAGTGGACCACATCATAGGAAACAGTATAAATTGAACGTCTACCATTGAAATTTTTTTGGAGGCCACTGAAGTTTTGGATCAAGTTGATATTTTAGTTTTCCCTTCATCCATATATTTGTGACCTATTGAACAAGTTGGATGACCAATCAAAATCACTGTAAGCCATGGGAAGATTTCAACGTTGGAAATCATTATTCCCACTGTTTCTATGGTATGGTCCACTTGAGCTTTAGATATACTTTAATTGTGGACTCAACCACTAAGGGGCTGTTTGGATGGGTGGATTGGAAGGGATTGAATGGTATTAGGGTGGATGGCATGGATTTCGAGGTAATAATGGCGTTGTCAATGGATTGTCTTAAGATCCATGGAATTGCTATATCCCCCTGGATTGCTATATCAAGTCTGTTTGGCACACTCAACTAATCCCGAGATTAAACCTTCCCATCCCTTCCAATCCCTCGAACCAAACATGTCCTAGGCAAATTTGAACGGATTAGGGTGGATTGGATGGGATTTAAAGGTAATGATGGTGTTGTCAGTGGATTGTCTTAAGATCCATGGGATTGCTATATATCCCAGGATCAGATCATCCAGTTTGTTTGGCACGCCCGGCCAATCTAGCGATTTAACTTCCAATCCCCCTTCCAATCCACTTGTCCAAACGGGCCCTAAAATGATCTGGAAAAATGGATTGACGATGTTGATATCATAAACCATGACTTTAGGCCACGAGCTTATAAAAAATAAAGTCAATCCATGACTTGGGTGGGCCACACCACATACTATAATTGAGAGGGTTACCCTCTCATTAAAACATTCATAATCATTTATTGGGCCCACCTAGATGTGGTTCATAAATCCAACCCATTCATTATATACGTGTGTCCCACTTGGATGAGGAGTCAGCCCAAGTTTCGTACGCATCCAAAACTCATGTGGGCCCCACCAATTAAATGTTTTTATATGTTTTAGGGATATCTTCACATAGTTTTAGATGCTATGGCTCACCGGAGTTTTGTATACGACTGATTTTTGGACTTAAATGGAACACATCAAATGCATGGTGTTGATGTTCTACATACATCATGGTGGGGCGCACACAGATTAACCTCATGCGAAGTTCCCATAAGGTGACCTTATAGTACCGATTTCACTATTTACCTAACTCCTTCATGGGTGTTACTCTAACCATGTAGGGCCCACCTTGATATATTTTATATATGTCGACACCGTCCATATATTTTTCCATCATATATTTAGGAAGTGATTTCGAATCATAAGAACTCAATAATCTCAGGTGGGTCATGAAATCGCTCTTATGATGATTTTTTCACCTTTGGATTTTGCTGTTTTGATGAGGTTGTATGTTGAATTCTAGGGGTTGTAGGGTTTGATTTTGTTTTGTTCTTAAAGATTGGTCGATTCTACTAGTGGTGTTTGGAAACTAACCTCTGATATTAATTTGATTCCATTTGAAAAAATTCATCGTGTCAATGTCTTGTGTTTCTACAAGTTTTATGGTTTCTAGTGAGATTTATGTGTTGTGTTTTACTGTTTTGGAGTCATTGGAGCTAATATATGGGGGCCGACTGTGGATGAGTCCATGACTTGGTAATGCCTTTCATAGAACAATCCTGCGCCTTGATTGGTGGACTTCATACAATTGGATCGATGTCGGTTGTTTTTTTTTTTTTTTTTTTTTTTTGAGATTCCATTTGGCTTAAACTATATTTCAGTTCCTTTTTAACAAGCAGCTTAAACTATATCTAAGCTATGCAAGTTTACATCTCATTGCTTTGGAGATGAGTTTAATAGCCGAAAAATGATAACATGAGAATGGCCTATACTAATGTATGCATTTGGTACCAATTCTTAATGTTGGCAATTCACCCACCACACCTGACATACCTGTACCTCTCCAAAGGTCACACTGATTGGATGATCTTAATTAACTGTTTGAAATTATCGTTGGATTATTTTGGACCATTTTCTTTTTTACTATCATGAGGAACATTGAGTTGTACTGTACTATATATTCTTTTTAAACATCTATATGTTTCAATCTCCTTTGATCTGCAATCCTATTGTGTTGAAGGGTACATCTATTCTGTTGGGTAGAACACTTATTTTAATATCACAATGATTGGATAATCTCAACCATCTGATATTACAATTGAATTTAGATCATTTTCTTTTTTACCAAGGTATTGAAGAACTTTGATTTGCACTCGATCCTCTTTCTTAAATGTGTATATTTTTTCTTAACTTCAAGTTAATACTTCTTCTTCTTCTTCTTTTTCGTTTGTCTTTTCACGTTTACATGTTTTAATCCCACCTTGTGTATTGTAGGCCACATCCATTCAATTTGGTATAGATCCAATTTATTTCAATTTTTCTTGTCAAAATACAAAATCTAGCTTTCTTTTTTAAAAAATATATATTTTTTTACAATTTGTCAATTTTTTCACAATTTTGTTTAAATTCTTTTTTTTTTTTCAAAATATCATTTTTTAATCTCACTTTTGTGATATAACTTTTTAATTTTTGTTGTCAAAATACAAAATCTAGTTTACTTTTTTTTAAAAAATATATATATTTTTTTACAATTTGTCAATTTTTTCACAATTTTGTTTAATTTTTTAAATTTTCTTTTTCAAATATCATTTTTTTATCGAAATCTTGTTATATAACTTTTTAATTTTTCTTGTCAAAATACAAAATCTAGTTTTCTTTTTTAAAAAATATATATTATTTACAATTTGTCAAATTTTTCACAATTTTGTTTAATTTTTTAAATTTTCTTTTTCAAAATATCATTTTTTTAAATATCACTTTCGTTATATAACTTTTTAATTTTTCTTTTCAAAATACAAAATCTAATTTTCTTTTTAAAAATATATATATTTTTACAATTTGTCAATTTTTTCACAAATTTATTTAATTTTTTAAATTTTCTTTTTCAAAATATCATTTTTTAAATATCACTTTTGTTATATAACTTTTTAATTTTTCTTTCAAAATACAAAATCTAGTTTTCATTTTTAAAATAAATATTTTTTACAATTTGTCAATTTTTTCACGATTTTCTTTAAATTTTAAAATTTTCTTTTTCAAAATATCATTTTCTTATTGAATTTTTTCTTTTCAAAATTATCAACATTATTCAAAGTTCTTAATTTTTATTTCAAAATCTAGATTTTTATAAAATTACTTTTTTTTCAAAATCTAAATTTTTTTTCTTAAACAATGGTAGTTATTTTTCTAAGCCTTTTAACTTTTTTTTTTTTTTTTTTCGAAATTCATCAATTTTCTTGTTATTGAGTGTTGAGCATTAGAGACTGTTTACGACCGTCTCTAATGAAGACAGTCTTTGACAGTCTCAAATGACCAATATAAGACGGCTTAGGACAGTCTCTCCATAGAGACGGTCTTTGAGAGTCTCGCGTAGAGACAGCTAAGAACCGTCCCTAATATAAACAATTTTTGCCAACTTTGGGCAGTCTCAAATGATAGGAAAAGACGGCCAATGACCGTCTCTAATGGAGACGGTCCTTGACAGTCTCAATTTACCAGTACGAGACAGCCAATGACCGTCTCTCATATGGACGGTCCTTGACCGTCTCAAAAGAAGGCATATAAGACGGTCAGAGACCGTCTTTTATTTCAGACGGTCAATGGCCGTCTTTTATGCGCAGTTAATGACGGTTTTTGACCGTCTTAAATGGTTTGTAGACGTTAAAATGTTTAAGACAATATTAAGGACGGTCAAGGGCCGTCTAAAATTTTTGAGACGGTTTACGACCGTCTCTAAAGCGTCTTTAAACCAAGCAATTTTAGAGACGGTCCAGAACCGTCTCTAAATCCGTCAATCTTTTCCATTTTTCACGTAGTGCAACCACCAGCCCTTAGCGCTTGTGTCCATTTCCTGAGAGAGACTTAAAGTCTCTCTCTCTCTCTGTCCTCTCTCACTCTCACTCTCGCGCCCTCTCTCATTCTCACGCACCCTCTCTCTCTCTCTCTCTCTCTCTCTCTCTCTCTCTCTCTCTCTCTCTCTCTCTCGGTCCTCTCTTCATCGCACCCTCTCTCTGTCTCTCTCGGTGCTCTCTCTCGCGCATCCTCTCTCTCTCTGTCTCTCTCGGTCTCTTCCTCTAAAGCTCAGTTGACCGTGAGGTATCTCTCTCTCTCTCAATATCTCTCAATCTCAATACCGATTAAAACGATTTGGGGATTTAGGGATTTAGGGATTTGGGTATTTAGGGATTTGGAGATTTGGGGATTTAGGGATTTAGGGATTAAGGTGGGCCCTACTGAGTTTACTCAATACAATAAGAGTGTATTGAGTAACTCAGTATGCAATCCGATTTCCTCTGCAGCACCACCATGATATATGGCCCCACCATGATGTATATATATTTTATCCATGCCATTCATCCCTTTTTACAGATCATTTTAGGGCTTTATCCCAAAAATTAGAGGCATTACTAACAGCATTTGATAACAGATTTAATGGGGATGCATCATCATTAGCTCTATTTTAGAACTTAGAGAACCTGCGAACAAAGTGCTTGGAAGCTACAATGTTTTAGGAGATTTGGAGTAGTTACAGGCCTGTTTTGGGGAGGCCTGCAATTTTCTTTCTCCTGATTGAGCATGTGCTCAAGCAGACGGTATATACTCTTGTTTTGTTTGGTTGTGACTTGTGCTAGCTTGAGGCTGTTTCAGAGTGTGTTTGGATGCAATGTGAAATTGAATTGTAATATTCTAGTAACTCTATTTGATTAGGTTGGTGGCTCTTTCTATTTGTAGGCAAGCTTTTGACCTCTTTGGCAACCTCATTCATGATAACCAGAGGTTAAGACCTGTATTAGGTTATTTTGCGCTTGTGTAAGAACAATATGACAGGAAACATGCTACTGGGTTTAGAAAGATAACCCTTCACTCTAGGACTTTATTTTATTTTTTATTTGTTATGCATCAGTATTCGCTGGAAGCTCTTATGGTGATTGTTAACATCTAGTTTAATAGCATATTGTGCTTTTCCTTTATCTTTTAACTAATGTATCCTATATGCCTATTTGTTGAGTAACTGAAGTTCTCTCTTTGTTGGTACCTTTTCCAGTTTAGTTATGATTAGATGTTAATATTGTTTCTCTACGAACGCTCAATAACATTCCTTTCTTTTTTACTATTTTGTATATCTTTTGTTTACAGGAACTAGTTTGGCATCTAAGTTTTTACGTGCTAATGGAATTACTATTTTCAAATTATGAGAGGAAACTGTCAATTTACTTGGAAAATCGGATGTACTATTTCAGTCCTTAGCATCGACCCTTGACTGAACTAGTTCAAAGGACATCCAATTGGGCTCTAGATGAGAAAGATAAAATCAGGTAATTTAGAAACTATTTTCTCCTCACATTCTTGTGCTGATTGTAGCTTTAATAGCCTTAAGGACATGATTTCTCAAGTTTGTTTGCTTGGATGAAATGAATTTGGCATCTTAAGTTTTGTTTGTCTGGAGGATTGAATGATAAAGATTGGACTTTTGTGATTTAGTGGGATGTTAATTAAAGTAGAAAATTACGGTTTTTAGGTAGTCTAGACTTGTTCCAAGTTGATCCATGTGATTTCAATATTTTTGTGCGGTTTTTGAGTTTAGAATGCTGCTTTAATCTCCTGATCTTTGCTTTCCATAGAAATTACGTTTATTAAATACAAATCATAGCAGAAGAGTGCATTTTTTATGTATTTGGGACTATTTTTGAAGTTAAATGCTTGTTATTTTTGGTATTTTCTGCAGTTTCTAAGATCATATTGCCAATATTAAGTTCCCCATCTTTGATTTTCTTAGGAAGTACATTTTCCAAATGCAAATTAGGGCGGACCCTTGCATTTTTAGTTAATGGGATTGTTTTTGAAGTTCAAAGCATACAACTTAAGATGTTTTGTGTTGTTTCTAAGATCAAGTTGCTAATGTATGCTATTTTTATAGGCATTGCGGTTTTAAGCAAAAAATTGACCAAAATTATTATTTTCGGGTAATTATCCCTACTACTAGCCATTGGTTAGTGGCAGGGAGTAGCCAATCCGTTTCTGAAGTCCACTCCCTCTATCAGTTTCCGTACTTAGATGTTAGTTCCTAAAAAAATAAAAATAAAAATGAGGAACTTTCCGTACTTAGATGTTAGTTCCTAAATAAAAATTATGGTGGGCCCTAGGAAATTTTAAAGTCTGGGGGTCATTATCCCCATTGTTTCCTAGGTGGTCCACTTGAGCTTTTGATCTATTTCATTTTTGGTTTCTGATTGTTTATGTTATAATATATGTCTTTCTATTTAATAGCAATTTCAGTATAACCTATTTATTCCTTGATTGCTAAGTACACATTTGATTTTAAGATATTACATTCTAGAGCTCTTCTTTCACGTAAAAGTTTGTTAGAAATGTTTGTTTACTTAGCATTGTATTTCTGTTCTCAGTATGAAGATAAAGCGTGTATATTGTTCCATTGCCTTCTGTTGCCTAAAATTGTCCTTGCAAACCTTAATGAGCTTGTATATTATATTTTTTTGTCTTAAATTATTATTGTGATTAGTTACTTTATAGTTGTGACTTATAGTTGTGATTTGTAAGTTAGATAATTAGTTACCCATCTGAGGATTTCTATGGGGCTATACATAGATATGGTGTATTTTTTATGGCATAGAAATCGCTCAAATTGTCCCATTTTGGACAGTTCAAGGTTAGATGGATAGTATGCTTTTATTTAGGTCAATACAAGTGCGGCCTAAATTTGAGCGATTTCATTTAGGTCCAATAATCCAAACCCATGATATGATACGATACCCAATACACTAATTTTAATCCTTAGTTTTCAATGACAAGTGGGGTCCATGGTCCAATAATCCAAACCTATGTCTATTTGTCCCAACAGCAGATGGACTACGCCTAAGAATCTCCTCGATAGGATAATCTTAACCTTTCAATTTCTGGCTTGTAGATAAAAGGTTACATTGTCTTGTCTCACTCATGTACCATTTCATGTTATATACATTGTATTATATACGTCGTTGAATATACATTGTACGAGGTTTACAGTAATCTTGGAGTGCAGAAAATTTTCAAGTCTATGTATTTTAGTCCGAGTTCCTTCTCTAATCATGATAGCCATGGGAGGGTTGATCCGAGGGATGGGTTGACTGCAAAAGGGCTGATTAAAACTATATTGGGTTATCTTGTTGGTCTTGAAATTATTATGTGCAGCAAGATAACCCAATATAGTTTTAATAAGCCCTTTTGCAATCAACCCATCCCTCGGATCAACCCTCTCAAGGGTATCGTGATTAGAGAAATAACTCGGACTGAAATGCACATACTTGAAAATTTTTTGCACTCTAAGATTATTATAAACCTCGTACAATTTACTTGAAAATTTTCATCAGCTGTAGGTCATCTGGTATAAAGAGCTTGTCCTTCTCTACTGACCGAACATAAAACATGAATTCAATGGCAATTTTTCAGCCTATGAATCTTGTGTATATGCAGAAAAGCAACAGAAGTGGTTAATGCTTTTAATCATTCAATGTCCAACTACTATACAATTTTCAGCTTCATCTATATAAATGAAATATTCCATTGTAGGGACTGCCTGATGAATAGTCTGGAAGATTGGTTCTCATCCATTAAAAAAATAGATGCCTAGCTTGTTTTTAAATGTATTAGCTCAAAATTGATGGAGCAGACCCGAATGTGCATCGGAGCTATCCGGATGTTGAGCGGAGGTCCCTATAAGGTGAAAACCGCTGTTATGACCATGATGAAGTTGTTCATTTTCTATAGACAACATTGGAGTGACCTGACCAATTGGACAAGCCGTGTTTATGTATTTGCTCAAAATTGATGGAGCATTCCCGGATGTGCGTCGGAGCTATCTGGATGTTGAGTGGGGGTCCCTAGAAGGTGGGAATCGCTGTTATGACCATGATGAAGCTGTCTATTTCTTATAGACAGCATTGGAGTGGCCTGCCATTTGGACAGGTCGTATTTATGTATTAGCTCAAAATTGTTGGAGCAAACCCTAGTATAACCCTAAATCTAAACCTAAATGTATTCTCAAATCCCTAAACCTAAACCTACACCTAATCCTAATCTCAACTCCCTAACCTAAACTTAAACCTAAACTTAAAAATCCAAACCTAAACCCGATCCCAAACCCGAACCCAATTTCCTAAACCTAAACCTTAACCTATTCTCAATTCCCTAAAGCTATAACCTATAACCTATAACCTAAACCTAAACCTTAACCTAAACCTAAACCTTAACCTATAACCTAAACTTATAACCTATAACCTAACCTTAACTTAAACCTAAAACCTAAACCTAAACCTATAACCTAAATGTATTCTCAAATCCCTAAACCTATAACCTATAACCTAAACCCAAACCTAAACCTATAACCTTAACCTAAACCTATAACCTATAACCTATAACCTAAACCCAAACCTAAACTCGATCCCAAACCTGAACCCGATTTCTTAAACTTAAATGTTAACCTATTCTCAATTCCCTAAATCTATAACCTATAACCTAAACCTAAATCTAAACCTATAACCTTAACGTAAACCTAAAACCTAAATGTATTCTCAAATCCCTAAACCTAAACCTACACCTAATCCTAATCTCAACTCCTTAACCTAAACCTAAACTTGAAAACCCAAACCTAAACCTGAACCCGAACCCGAACCTGATTTCCTAAACCTAAACCTAAACCTATAACCTACACTTATAACCTAAACTTAAACCTATAGCCTAAACCTATAACCTTAACCCAAACCTTAACCTATAACCTAACCTAGACCTAAACCTATAACCTACACTTATAACCTAAACCTAAACCTATAGCCTAAACTTGTAACCTTAACCTAAACTTAAAACCTAAATGTATTCTCAAATACCTAAACCTAAACCTAAACCTATAACCTACAACATTAACATAAACTTATAACTTAAACCTATAATGTACAACATTAACCTAAACCTATTCTCAAATCCCAAAACCTATAACCTAAACTCAATTCCCTAATCCTTAACCTATAACCTAACCTAAACCTAAACCTATAACCTACACTTATAACCTAAACCTAAACCTATAACCTTTACCTAAACGTAAAACCTAAACCTAAACCTAAAACATAAATGTATTCTCAAATTCCAAAACCTAAACCTATAACCTACAACATTAACATAAACTTATAACCTATAACATTAACCTAAACCTATACTTATAACCTAAACCTATTCTCAAATCTTAAAACCTATAACCTAAACCTAAACCTTAACCTAAACCTAAACCTATAACCTTAACCTATAACCTAAACCTTAACCTATAACATATAACCTATAACCTAAACTCAATTCCCTAAACCTTAACCTATAACCTAACCTAAACCTAAACCTATAACCTACAACATTAACATAAACTTATAACCTAAACATATAACTTACAACATTAACCTAAACCTATTCTTAAATCCCAAAACCTATAACCTAAACCTCAAACCTTAACCTAAACTCATTCCTAAACATTAACCTATAACCTAACCTAAACCTAAACCTATAACCTACACTTATAACCTAAACTCAGTAACCTTAACCTAAACGTAAAACCTAAACCTAAACCTAAAATGTAAATGTATTCTCAAATCCCTAAACCTAAACCTAAACCTAAACCTATAACCTACAACATTAACATAAACTTATAACCTACAACATTAAGCTAAACCTATACTTATAACCTAAACCTATTCTCAAATCCCAAAACCTATAACCTAAACCTAAACCTAAACCTATAACCTAAACCTAAACCTTAACCTATAACCTAAACTCAATTCCCTAAACCTTAACCTATAACCTAAACTCAATTTCCTAAACCTATAACCTACACTTATAACCTAAACCTATAACCTAAATGTATTCTCAAATCCTAAACCTAAACCTACACCTAATCCTAATCTCAACTCCCTAACCTAAACTTAAACCTAAACTTGAAAACCCAAACCTAAACCCGATCCTAAACCCGAACCCGATTTCTAAACCTAAACCTTAACCAATTCTTGATTCCCTAAAGCTATAACCTATAACCTATAACCTAAACCTAAACCTTAACCTAAACCTAAACATATAACCTAAACCAAAACCAAAACCAAAACCTAAACCTTAACCTATAACCTATAACCTAAACTTATAACTTAAAACCTAACCTTAACCTAAACCTAAAACCTAAACCTAAATGTATAACCTAAACCTATAACCTAAATGTATTCTCAAATCACTAAACCTAAACCTAAAACCTAAAACCTAAACCTAAACCTATAACTTAAATGTATTCTCAAATCACTAAACCTAAACCTACACCTAATCCTAATCCCAACTCCCTAACCTAAACCTAAACCTAAACTTGAAAACCCAAACCTAAACCCGATCCTAAACCCGAACCCGATTGATGTAATAATGTAGCCCAATCACATGGCAATAAATAAGAAAATCTTGCTTTGTTGGCAAGCATACTCGAACTCAAGCATCACAATGCATCTATTTCCATCTCCACTATCTCTTATAGCATAGATTATTTGAGATTTGGATTTATCTCATTTTTAGCATCATGTCCCAACACAATATGATAATATTAATAGACAAGGTGAATTTGTCACCAACATTATTCCAAGACCCATATAGGAAGTTGGGTAGGGCACATGCAGCTTGAATCCATTAAAGGAGATAAGGATCACCTCTCATATGTTCTCTCTCTTTTCATTTATTTTTTTTCCATAGGATTGTTTATTTTGTGGTGTCTGCTCACGTACAACATTTTATCATGTTAATATAATTATAAGTGGCCTAATCTCACCTTTCTAAAAACAACAAATAATAATTTCTACCTGATGAGAAATCACCAAGTACCATTAGGCTCAACCCAAAAAGATAAATCAACATTTTCTTTCTTTCTTTTTCTTTTAACACACACTCACACACCAGAGTCGCTTACGGCCACAATGGGTACTTGAACTCATGACCTTGTATTGAAACTATTTTGAATATACCATGAAGGCATGAGTAAGGACCTAGGTGTGTGTGCACAGTCGGCGATGTATTCACCACATTGAATTTTGTGAGCCTCACCAGGAAATAGGCTATGAATAATTTTTTGTATTTTATTTATGATGTTAAACCTATATGTATTTATGCGTGGATGAATGTGATGTGGATAAGATTGTTTGTGTTTGGATGGATGTAGTTTATGTTTGGATGAATGTAGTTTATGTTTGGATGGATTTACGTAGTTTGGGTTTAGATGGATGTGAATGTGATATGATGAAATATATTATATAACAAGTGTATACCAGGAAGAATATGATGAAATATATTGTGACAGGTGTATACCAGGAAGAATATGATGAAATATATTGTGACAGGTGTATATCAGGAATTTTGTGCTAGAATAATACAAAAAACAAAGAGACTTTTACCTACGAAATATTTTGTAGGTAAAAGTCTCATACATGTTTTTACCTACGAAAAGTTTCATAAGGAAAAGTTTTGTAAATAATTTTACCTACGAAAAAAATCATCGGTAAAAGTTTTTAACTTATTTTTTACCAACAAAACAATTCGTCGGTAAAAGTTTGGTAAATATTTTTACTTACGAAACGTTTCGTAGGTAAAAGTATCGTGAAATATTTTTACCAACGAAAATAATCGTCGGTAAAGGTTCTGTAAATATTTTTACCAACGAAAAGTTTTGTAGGTAAAAGTATCACGAAATATTTTTACCTACGAAAGAAATTGTCGATAAAAGTTTTTTACTGATTTTTTACCAACGAAAACATTCGTCGGTAAATGTTTTGTAAATATTTTTAACTACGAAAAATTTCGTCAGTAAAAGTTTTTTACCTATTTTTTACCGATGAAAAAATTCGTCGATAAAAGTTTTGTAAATATTTTTACCTACGAAAAAATTCATCGGTATAAGCTTTTTACTTATTTTTTACCAACGAAAATTTTCATCGGTAAAATTCTTACCTTCGCCGACGATAAAAAAATTTTGTCAGTAAAAGTTTTTATCGTCGGTCTTTTACCGATGAAAATTTTCGTCGGTAAAACGTTTTGCCTACAAAAAAATGCTTTTAGCGACGAAAATATTCGTTGATAAGAGTGGGTTTTCTTGTAGTGATTCAACTATCAAAACATTCAAAAATATCATACATTTATCTCTTATCGAATCTCATTATCATGTAGCATTATCTGAATAGCTACATCTAACATGGTCAAATCAAGTAAAAATAAATGGCCACATGCAAATTACAAGGTTTCTAGGCGATTTACATGACTTTTACAGTACGACCCACTTAATTATTGGATTAGGTTAATTTTTAGCTCGTCTCAACCATCATGTTAGGTTACAACGATTGGACAGGTTAGATGTGATGCATGCACCATTAGTCCTATGATGCTTTGCATCATCAATTTTTTGGTGGAAAAGAAGAAAAGTCAACCAGGGCATTTTAATCATTTACCTTTTGCAGACATTGAAAATT
The DNA here is from genome assembly GCA_030180095.1 of Magnolia changhungtana. Classification (NCBI taxonomy): domain Eukaryota; kingdom Viridiplantae; phylum Streptophyta; class Magnoliopsida; order Magnoliales; family Magnoliaceae; genus Magnolia; species Magnolia changhungtana. The sequence continues at coordinate 1,068,340 of JASAUF010000628.1, read as the reverse complement.
AGCACCTACGTAAATTTGTATGGTGGTGTGGTTTGGAAGGTGGGGATTAGCAGGGTGATTTGTGGATGTTGGAGTTGCCACTAGCCAATTAATCTTAAAATCCCACAGTCGACTAGAACCCGCGGAATATGTAAGGTTAGAGAAATCCGAAGACTCTCCTACCTTAGATTGACTCCTGGTCTACGATCCGAGATTCCGGGTAAGGGACTTTGGTTACAAAGAGGGAAGGGATTAGGCACCCTCTCTGCCTGTATAAATGTACGGTCTCTACTTAATATGGTAAAACAATCTCAAGGGATGATGGATGCTGTGGTCGAAATGGGACTAGGCACACACGTGAATTTATGATGTTGCAAGATCCAAGTTTTCTGTAAGCCACAGAGCATACGTCCAATGTCGTGTCTAAAAGGCGGATGTGATGATGCTTATGTAAAAAAGTAAAGAAGAGTGGACTAGATCACTAGGAATTTCTGATGTGACAGGATCCGATATACGGTAAGTCACAGAGCAAACATTCACTAGAGATCTAGAGTAGGGGGGTTGAGAAGAGAATAGATGTCATGATGAATGCTTGCATAAAGTAAATGGATCTTTGGCTTGAACTTGAATATGCTAGGACATGGGTTGCACCACGGTCAATCCGGGCTAAACTTAGGATTGAGAAGGTTAGGAGGAGGTTAAGAGATGGCTAGAAAAATCTGATCTTTGTGGCTTGGGAGCTCTCCCTCACCCTCACTCTCTTCCTCTCTCTTTCTCTCCCTCTCACCTAAGCTTGGAAATAAGGAGTGGTTGTTGTGAAAATGTGAAGAGGAGAGGGCTATTTATACCTTCTCCAATGGTCTTATGGTAAATGTGGGGTTTAGGAGGGGTAAAAGCTGATGTGGCAAGTTATGAGTGGTTGAGGTGAGAGAAATGCCATGTGGCACGCTCCCATTGGCTCTTGGGATTGGTAAAACAATAAATAAGGTTGGATAGAGGGTAATTCTTGAAGAAAGTTGACTTTTAGACACTGGGACAGCTGTCCCTAGAAGATCACAGGCGGGCCACGAGTGGCGGCACTCCAACTACCGCTAGCAGTAGTTGGACTACCGTCTAGCACGGGCTCAGGCCGGGCTCAAACGTGTGGGTTTGTTTGGTGCATTAGTTCATCCGATAATCCCCTTTTTAGACTTTTAGTGTTCATATTGGTGAGTTTGGGGTTTGGGTAATGGGCTCAGGTCAAGATATAGGGTACAGGCAGGGGCTGTACGTGGATTGAACGGTTTTGATTAGGGTTTTAGGTTACAGATTGGGGGTTTAAGGTTTGGATCAGGGTTTTTGGGTTAGGTTAATATTTAAGTTGGGATTAAGTTTAGGATATGATCATGATCCCGGATTGTCTTAGCCTTCTCAAGAGGTTAGTATGGGTGGGGTGTCTACAGATGCCCCTCTTTGGCCGAGGTTGTGAGCAACCGAGTGCCAAAGTGAGTAGACACCCCACCCTTCTGGTCAGAAAGGAAAACAACTTGAATCAGTCGTCTACCATTATATCATTGTCAGTTGATTGTCTGGAAAAGAGATGACTTACACATATCATGAGGGTTGAGGAAAACGTTATGATTGTCCCCTGCGCATTCGTCACGGCTTTACGGGTCACCAATCACAACCCTTTCACATCAGATTGTTGATAACATTGGAGAGTAAATTAGAAAAGTAAGGGCCTCTGTGCATTCGTTGCGGCTTTACTCGGATTCCCATACTGTCGAGTCTGTCGTTTCCTTTGCTATACAATCACCCTAGGAATATTTAGTCTGTTTGATCGTCAAAGTGGTTAGTTGCCTTGCGCGTTGATGCGGCCTTACGAAGAACTCACTACTTGGACTCGATCAAATTTTTCGATCATCCCGGACTAGGTACGTGCAGGTAATCTTTTGCCATGCAGTCTACTGATTCTGATACTTTAGTTACAATGGATCGTTGTCACTTTGAGTTGGATTATTCTTTCCAGAGATAGATCCGCTCACTTCTACTAGCATTCGTACGACTATCCAGATATAGAGATCGGGCCAATCGTACATGTATCATGTACGGATTCAATTATCCTTCGGGGAAACTGGGGGAGATTGAATCTTATTTAGCTGTTTGCACTGATCGCAACTAGAGAATATTGAAGATTCCTCAATATACTGCATGCCGCGTGCCCTTTTTCAAAAACTTTGTTTGAAAGCTATTCCCTTTCAAGCTAGGCTCCTTGGGGATTTTATTTGAAAATATTTTTGGATTTTTTTGGAAAATATCTGTTCGATCTCGCGGGTGGGCATCGTTGTTCAGTTTTTTATTTGTAAGAAAAGTCAGATGGCCACCACTAATAAATTAATGGGGCTAATTGTTTGAAATAATTTTTGAATTTTTGAAAGATCCGTCTGATCTGATGGATGGTTGTGATCGTCCAGTTTTTATTGTAAGAAAAGTTAGATGGCCGCTACTAATAAATTAATGGGGCTAATTGTATTTGTATTTTCTTTTTCTCCTTTTTTTGTGTTTTTGCATATTTTGCATTTTTCCAGCAATTTTCAAAGGGTACTTTATTAAGATTCTCAATTTCTCGTGAGATTTTGGATGGTATCATGAGATTTAAGAGAATCTTTACCTTTTTTCTTTTTACTTTTTTCGTTAGGGCTTTACCCAACGGATGGAGAGAAGATTCAAGCATCCCATCATGGCATGGGGGACTGGCCTGCTATCCTAAAAGAAATCAGTCAGGGGAGGCAGTCCGATTACCACCAGTCCGAACTTTTGTCTACTGGTCCGTTGTGCACGCTGGTCCGGATGATGGGGCCTCTTTCTCTATTTGAAACCCTCCCTTGGACGTCCAAGGACTCCATTGTGGTCCTTGGAAGCTCTTTGGTGGTGATTTTGCTTTGAGTTTCCCTTATATTTTCTCCTCTTCTCTCATCTTCAGGTGACTAGATCATCTATTTTGAGGAGTTTTCTGTTGGATTTTGCTAGATCATTATTTTTTTTGCTTTGGGAGGAACCCTTGATGGGTTTGGATCTTCTCTTTGAGCTTGGGAGAAACATAATCGCGACCATCGAATCGTTTGGATCGCAACCGTTGGATCTTGCTGGATTTTCTGTTTTGGGCCAAGGAGTTAGCTAGATCTTTCTATTTATTATTATTATTATTATTATTATTATTATTATTGTTATTGTTGTTGTTTTTTTGTTAGAGTGAGGTTTGATAAGAAAGGAACCCCACCTTTTTTTTGTTTTATTTTTTTTGTGAGATGATCTGGACCGTTGGATGTGTGATTTGTGGCCCACTTGAGTGCTTGGATGGCGTAGATCTTGATGGTAGGTTATCTTATGGATGATGTATGGATGAGATTTTTGAGTGGGCCCCACATCATGATCTTGATGTTGCCAGATGTATCTGAGTTTGAGTACGTAGTCAGAAATAGACTTGTGGAAGTGGGCCTAAAGTATGGGCATGTGGGCCAGGAGGATGGGCTCTGAAATGGGCCTTGAAATGTGGTCTTTGAAAAATGGGCTTTGGAGTGGGCCCTGGAAATGGGCCTTGAAATGGACCTTTGAACTGGGCCTTAACATGGGGTATTAGAGTGGGCCTTGGAAATGGGCCTCAAGATGGGCCTTGAAAATGGGCCTGGACTTTGAGTTTTGACAGTGCGAGGATGCTTACCCTTGGATTTTGTTTGTGTAACATGCCTCGTCATGGTAGGAGTGAGGCTGGCTCTTCCCATCAGTCAGTCGACCCTTGTTTTATGCCTCTTGTGGGTCGTCATTTGTCTGATGTGGCTAGAGAAGGTGGTGCACCTGCAATCCTGAAGGGCCGTGGGGTTAGGACACATTGGTCGGATTGGTTTCATGATCCGCAGCCCCTGTTCTTCGATGTGTTGGATCACATTCCATTTGCCAGTTTGTTCCAGATTTGTCTAAGCAAGACGAACATGTGTCTTCTGTTGGCTTTGGCTGAGTGAAGGCACGCTGGGACTCATACTTTTCATTTGCCTTTTGGAGAGTGGGGGATCACCCCATATGACATCAATATGCAGCTGGGCCTTAGGTATGACGGGGTATCTGTCCCTTTTGAGGATGATCTCCCATTACCTTCTGAGGATGATTGGATGAGTCTTCTGGGGATGATGCCGGATGCTTCAGATTTTTCTGGCCATTGGTTCAGGTTGCTTTGGCTATCATCAAACTTTGCTCATCGTATTCCTAAGACCGAGGCTGCAGCCATTATGAAGGCTCACTCCCTGATAGTGTATACTATGGGGGCGATGATCTTCTGCCATGTGAACGAGCTGGTGAGTTCTCATCTGTTGACGTTGGTGGAAGATATCACTTTCCCCACACCATACGATTGGAATGCGGCCCTTCTTGCCCACTTGTGTGAAGGGTTGGACAAGGTTAGCCGTTGAGTTAGCAGGTCTTTGACTGGTTTTTACCCGATTGTTGAGGTATCCCCTGAATCTGTCCCCTCATGTTTTTTGGCTTTTGGGATGATTGAGGTCAGCTACTGACCGTGATCGCATGTAGGTGTGCTTTTTTTATCATTTCCCTCACTTGGCGCCTACTCTAATTGATCATTCACCTCCTTTCCCCCATATGATGTTGTGGTATAAGGATAACCGCAGCCGCACACACATGTTTTCTGATCTCGCCTGGAGGTTAAACATAGACGCCCTGGTTCTTGATGATGTAAGCAATTGCCATGTTCCATGTTGCCCCATGTTGTTTTGTATTATACTTTATGTGTGCCCTCTGTTGCAGTTTCACAGTCGGCCATATCTTCGATCGAACGTGACCCTTACTCCTACTACCCAGGAGGCCTTCCAGGCCTCAAAGCGGCGTCGCATCCTGGAGGACCCTCAAGTGATGAAGTGGTACCTCGGTGAGAGGCTTTTTTGGCAATTGGATGGGAGTTCGCTCGTCCCGTTCAGCCCACCATTTGGGCCATCCGATTGGAGGGTGGTGCCTGAGCGAGAGCTAGCTATTGCTTTGAAGGGCTTTGATATTAGCACCTTCGTCAACCCAGCGAGAGAGTACAACTCCTGGTGCGAGTAGTATGGTATTGGCCCCATACAGCAGCCTGCTTATGCTCCCAGTGATGGTGCGCGCTTTGCCAGTAGAGGTCTCTTGGGTCCACATGTCCGCCGAAAGGGTAGAGACGAATACATACCTAACGAGGATGACTAGTTTCCCTTGTATCGTGTGATCTTGTTTGCTTGCTCTGTATAATCCTTTCACAGATATATAGAAACTTTTCGCGCCTGTCTCCTCTGCTCTTGGTCCTTAAAATATTGTTGTTGATGGCCTTTACCCTTATTTGGAGATGAAATGGGCCCGTAGGGTCCCGAAATTTGACCCACCATTGACCACATGTAAATGTGGGCCCGCTGACTTTTACCCGTTCTCCTGTTTTGTCTAGTGTGGTAGTGGTACAGGGGTGTCAGTACCTACAACGGTACTCTGAGTACCACTAGTGGTAGTCTAATTACCGCCTCCGTCCATCTTTTCTTCCAGCGAGTCCTCTTCTTCTCTGTACATTCTCCAGCCCCTTTCTAGTATTTCTTCTCCGCCCTGACTGTCCGATCATTCTCTTTGCCCTCTCTTTCTTCCTTTTCATCCCCTTTCTTTGTCCTTTCCTCCTTTGTCTTTTTCCCCTTTTATCTTCATTATAGCTGGTCATGATGGATCCATGAATGAAGGGGAGATGGGTGGTGGGTCCTTTATTTATGGTGGTGAGAGCCCATTTAGGGATGCATTGATGGAGGTTGGTGGTGAGGAGGTTAATGTTATTTATGGCATGGTTCCTACCACCATTAATGGAGGGTATGAGGTTGGATTGGATGGGATGGATGGGCTTGATGGATTTGATGGTGTTCATAGGGAAGGATTGATCAAATTGGATGGGCTTGATGGATCTATGCCAGATGGGCCACTGAGGTTTGTAGATGTTAGCATGATGAGGACGGATGGGTTTGATGGTATGGATGATATGATGATGGTGATGGATGATACGATTAATGGACCTGTGGATGGTGTGGATGATAGTATGGTAATGGAGGATGGGACGGATTGGGTCCCAGTGGGTGGCGGGCCCCACCTTAGCGGCTCGAGCAGTTTGGATCTGGTGAGTGATGGCCTCCTTGTAGATGGTTTGGGTCAGATATTTGGTGTGGACTTTGAGGCGGTGATGGGACATGTAGCTTTTGTCGGGGAACATGATATTGGCCCGGTCAGCTATTGGGATGCATTAGGCGTTGCAGTTCTTGGGGCATATGAATTTCAGACCACTCCTAATGTGGCGATCGTTGGTAGCTTGGGCCCATCTGTTGCAACTTTTCAGGGTACTCTTCGGGACGCGATGGGTGAGTCTGGTTTCTTTCGTCACCATGAGATAGATATGTTGGACGAGGGGATGCCTATTTTTATGATTCTCCTGTTGACCCGGGGATTTAGATTGTAGAGGGTGTGCCTGTTCGAACTTGCCGATTGCATCCACACGGTACCTGTTCTGAGCGACTGCATATATGGATCGAGAGTTTGACCGAGTCTGAGATCTTCGAGCTAGGTTCTTTGGGCTTCCGAGAGGTTCTTCATTTCCACCGAGTTTGCCTGGATTGGCGATTGCTAGAGCTAGGCATCAAACCGAGTCGGATCGGATTGGGTCCAACTCGATCTGGTCCGAAATGCAAGCAGTCTGACCTAAATCCGATCCTATTCGGGACTGGGTTAGGGAGATCTGACTCGATCCTACCCGATGCATGGATGACCTGACCCGACCCGAGTCCGACTCGGCCAGGGAAACCGAATCGGATCGGGTTCAGCACGATTTGGATAAAAAAATTTAATGGTGAAAATCATTATCCTCATTGTCATTTTCGGTGTGGTCCATTTGAGCTTTAGATATGATTCAACTTTTTTTTTTTCAAATGATCTAAAATGATCACCAAGATTGAATAAACGGTATGGATATAATAAATACATCATCATGGGGCCCATGTAATTTTGATCTCATTTGAGCCGTTCGTACAACTCGGAACTTGAGGCGTAGACTCCATTAGCCTTTGCACAAAACGTGGTGTAGACTTGTTGGTCACGAAAGCATGGTGGCTTGTTTAACAAGAAAGCACAGCAACATGCTTGCACAGTGCATTGCACTGTATTGACAATAGCAAGTTCTGTGAGTTTGATCATGGGGTATGTGTTATATCCAAACTGTCCATGCATTTTACTAGCTCGTCCTAATATTTGAGACGAAAAATGAGACAGATCTAACTATCAAATGGACTACGTGAATTGTTTAAGGTGAAAATCATTATCTCTGCTGCTATTTGTGGTGTGGTCCAAATGATCTTTGGATATTATTCGTTTTTTAGATAATGCTCTAAAATGATCTCTAAACATATATAAACGATACAAATATAATAAATACATCACCGTGGGGCCCATATAATATTGATCTCCTTTGAACCGTTCGTACAACCCGGGTGGGACCCACTGAGAAATCAAACCTATCCATCCATTTTTAGATCTCATTTTAGGACATTGGAGAAAAAATAAGGTGGATCCAAAACTCAAATGGGCCACAAGAGATGAAAAGTGGGGATTTATTTTTCACCGTTGAGATATTTATATGGCCATCAAAGTTTTGTATCAATCTAAGTTTTTAGTGTTTTCACTTCATCCTAATAAAAATGACCTTATAAGCAGTTTGGATGGCATATAAACATTAAGACAGAGCCTAGGAAGGTTTTAACGGTAGGAATTCCTTTTCCCACTATTTCATCTTGTATGGCCCGGTCAAGTTTTGGATCCTCCTAATTTTTTGTCACATATTCTAAAATGAGCTCAAAAAAAGGACGAACGGGTTAGATTTCTCGTAAACATCACGGTGGACCCCACCTTGCATCCCAGCACAGGAACTTCTTGAGAAAGCCTTCTGTATCGTCTATCCGTCTTTGCACGACACGTACCTACAACAGCTTATATAGCTGGTGTGTAATGAGTAAACTCTTATGGGCCCCACCATGAATACATGTGGTTTATTCACCCCGGATTAGGTCGGGTCTGGTCAGATCGGACCCATTCGGATCGGGTTTCGAGTCAGGTCGGTCCGAATTAGCCACGACCCGAACTCGATCCTGAAACCATTCGAATCTGGATGGTCCAACTCAACCCACACCGATCCAGGCCTTTGGTTCGGGCTGGATCGGGTAAGATATGCCCAGCTCTAGCAATTGCTGAGTGCAGCTTCGTATGATTAGGTCCCAGCGTTAAACCTATTTTCCTTCAATGAATTAGAGCTGGGTCCATCATTGGAGGAGTTCGCGTGTTTATCTGGTCTTTCTCTTGCCTGAGACCCTTACATCCCTTCATCTGAGCCAGTTCGTCCTGTTGACATGATTTCCTGGTTTGAATTTCCAACTATTTTTCATACTGCAGAGGGTCAGGCCGGTGAGCTTTCGCTTGAGGTTTTGTACAATTGTTGTTTTACTACCCGAGGAGACCCTGGGTCAGATCGCCAGCTTTAGTGTTTGAATTCACTGATATCCAGTGTCCTTGCTGAGCTACTTTTTTCAGGCTGGTGACAGCCATCGCTGGCGGTTCTACTGGATGTGTTCCGCCGCATTATTTTCCGTAGAGGCATCGTTTTCGTGATGGTGGCAGAGCTCTTTTTGGGCCAGACAGAGTGCTCACTCGGACATACTCGCATCCTTCGGGGTTGCTGCTCATTCTTTTAGGTATTCTTTGCTTTTATCTTCTTTCCTTTGCTTGGTTATTTATTTGCAGTTTGAGTTTGACTTGCGCCTTCTCCCAGGTGTGGTTGTGGGAGCACCTTTATATGACTCCTCTCCTTCTGTGGCCGGATTCTCGGCGCGGCGATGTGCTATCCCTGTTGCTTAATAGCCTTCCTTCGGGTGCTGAGGCCACCGAGTCGTTATATCGCGGTATGCTCTCTTAGCTTCGAGGATGGGAGATTAGCTGGGAGGCTCCGTGGCTCCATCGTGCTCCATTGATCTGCAGTGCGACTCGTACTCTTCTACATTGCTAGGCCTCCGGGGATACTATTCTTATCACCCTACTTGCTTCCTTCGACAATTTGGCTTCTGGCAGGATATTCCGGATTTCACCTTTTCTGGATTTGGGCATGCTTCTCTTCCTTCTGATTTGACTGCTCTGTATCGACGAGTCTGGATTTCCTAGCAGGGATCTTTGGATGCGACAGTTCTGGAGTTCGAGTCTTGGGGTCCACCTTTAGCGACAGTGCCATATCAGTGATGGGTAGCATGACAGTTGCTTTATCGTCAAGTTCCAGGTTGGCACTTGGTGGATGAGGTTGCTGATCGAGATGTGGTAGGAGACACTGCTCTGTCCTCCTCATGCGTCGATGATTCGTTGAAGGCGTTCGAGGAGCGGCCATTTATTAATTCATCATTTCTGCTTGCAACACATGGCCACCTTATCTCTGAGATTGCCATTCTTTGCCATTCTTATGAGGATATGGCTCGCCGGCTGGCCATGGGGAGGTGGTGTGATGAGAGCATTCTTACTTCGCATCGCCTGGAGAGAGACAAGGTCTTCTACCTATGCATGGAGATAGAGAAGCTCAGGCAGACGTTGTTGATGTACGAGTGATAGGAGCTTACCTGGTGTCCCCGGTTTCGACCAGCTGCTTGTCCTGTATGCATGAATTTTTTTGTGAAGAAAGAAAGTAATGTACTTAAAAAAGATTTTAAAGGAATGAAAATTTTTGTTTGTGCCAAATTCACCAGTGCTTGCTTGCGTTTGAGTTTGTGCTTTGGATTATTGGGATCAGAATATTGGGCTCAGCCCACGTTGTGTGCAGTAGTCTGGATTGCGTACTTGGGATCTTAGTTTCCTGAGAGGGTGTCCAAGATCGTGTCCTTTAGATTTGAGCAAAGTTTGATAGAGTACTAATCCAAAGTTGATCTTCCCTTGCAACTCATTGTGGTGTTTGCTACCTCGGCTTCTTCTGTACCTACACTTTTATTTTTATTTTTATTTTTATTTCTTGCCATTTTTACTCGTAGCACCCTTTCAGGTTTTCACTACGACTGGCCTGTCCCGTCATTTTTTCCCGTAGCATCCTTTCAGATTTTTACTACGTCCCAGGTTTTTATCTTGCCTGCCCCTTGGCAGCTGTGTTGTTTTTACCCTTGACACCCTTTCAGATTTTCACCAAGTCTGCTTCATGCCTGCTATTTTTACTCAAGGCGCCCTTTCAGGTTTTTACTTCGCCCTTTTGCTTAAACATGCTTTTCTCTCTTTTTTTTTATGTTTTCTCCTTTTTTTTGGAGTGCCGGGAGAGAAAGAGAGACTTCCTTCATAGCCGGCCAGCTGGTTACCTTCCTGTCATTGTCTTTGATTACAATCGTAAGCTGCTTTTGGTTGGATTATTTGAGGATGTGGGATGGTCTTATTTTCTTCTCCTTCTTGGTCTTCCTTTTGAGATTTCCTGTCTTTTCTTCTTTTTCTCTCTTTTTTTGTGGGAGAAATGACAGGTGTTTCTGATGGGAGAGATGACAGATATTTTTTGTTGTTGTTGGGGAAAGTGATGGGTACAACTTTGCGATTGTTATCATTGACAAGGTTAGGTACGGTTACCCATGATAGATTTTCATGTTATCGGCGTTGATGGGCTCGGGCAGATCTTCTCCTCTCAGACTGGTGAGTTGAAGAGCGCCACCTGGGAATACTTCTCGAATAATTAGCGGTCCGTCCCATGAGGGTTTGAATTTTCCTCTGGGATCTGGTAAGTGTGGTGGTAAGATACGCTTCATGACCATCTCACCGACTTTGAAACTTCTCTTCTGGATCCTCTTGTTGTAGGCCCAAGCGATCCTTCTTTGATAACATTGGGAGTGGCTTAGTGCATGCATACACTTTTCATTTGTCAGATGCAGTTGATCGTACCTTGCTTATTGCCACTCGCCTTCTTCGACTTGGCTTTCTAACAATATTCGAAGTGATAGGATTTCGATTTCGATTAGTAGCACTGCTTCTATTCCGCATGAAAGTTCGTATGGAGTTGTGCCTATTGCAAACCGTACAGACGTTCGATAGGCCTAGAGTGCATAAGGAAGCATCTCTAACCAGTCGCGAAATATCTTCACCTTTTTTCCAGTATACGGATGATACTCTTGTTTGCAGCTTCGACCCCACCGTTCATTTGAGGACGATAGGGGCTTGACCGATGATGTTGAATCCTGAACTTGTCGAGGAAGTCACCCATCCTTTTTATTGACGAACAGAGTTCCGCTGTCTGTAATAATGGCCTGAGGGATCCCATATCGACTGATGATATTGTTCTTCATAAACTTGACCATGTGAGATGCTGCGATAGTGGTGTAGGATGCTGCCTCTATCCACTTAGTAAAGAAATCTATTGCCATCAGGATGTATTCATACCCGTTTGAAGCTTTGGTGCTTACTTTGCCAATGATGTCAAGTTCCCATATAAAGAAGGGATATGGTGTTTTCAAGTTGTAGAGTTCGAAAGCAGGCGCATGGATCTGATTTGCGTGCTCCTGGCATTTGAAGCACTTCCTGACGTGTCTGCAGCAATCTATCTCCATTGTCAGCCAATAGTAACCAAGTCTTAGGATCTTCTTACTCATCATGTGTCCGTTCATATGTGGGCTGCATAGTCCTTCGTGGACTTTTGATATGATTTGTGCTGCTTCTGTTTCATCCACATAGCGGAGAAGGACTTGGTTGAAGGATCGTTTGTAAAGGATACCCCCCATGATCGTGAACTGGGCTGCTAGCCATTGGATTGTGCGACAATCAGTTGATGTCGCTCTTTTCGGGAACTTCTGATGCTTGAGATATTCTTTAATGTCTATTTACCATGGTTGGTCGTTTGGAGAGGTTTCAGCTTCATCTATCTATAGGCAAAACGTGGGTTCTTCCTAAAGTTCAACAGTAAGTTCCCATTCAGTGGCTCCTTTCGAGATCTCCAGCATCGAGGTGAGAGTTACCAGGGCGTCCGCAAATTGGTTCTTGGCTTGGGGCATGTAGGATAATGTGATCTCTTCAAATTCCTCAGTTAGGTTCTCCAGATATACATGATAAGGGATCAACTTTTCATCCTTGGTCCTCCAGTTTCATTCGTTTAATTGATGATGAGCTATGAATCTCCGAAGACTCGCAACTTCTTCGCATTGAGGGTGATGGCTTCTCTCAAACCAACAATGCATGCTTCATATTCAGCTACGTTGTTGGTGTATTGGAATGTTAATCGCCTGGATATGGGAATTAGAATGTCATCAAGAGAGTAGAGTATGGCGCCTACTCCACTTTTGAGTTTGCGGCTCCATCGAAGAAAAGCGTCCACTCTCCTGCCCTTCTTTCCTCTTTTTTCTCAATCAAGAATATGTCCTCGTCAGGGAAGAAGGTCTTCAGTGGTTGGCAATCAGGCAGAGAGTATGTTGTTAGGTGGTCGACCAGTGCTTGCCCCTTGATTGCCTTCTAAGTGACATAGGTGATGTCGAACTCGGAAAGCAGTAGTTGCCATTTTACGATCCTGCCTGTTAGTATTACTTTCTCGAACAAGTATTTCAACGGGTCAATTCAAGCAAGCAAGAGGATTTGGTGAGCGATCAAGTATTGTCGTAACCGTTGTGTTGCCCAGACCAGGGTGAGGCACGTCTTCTCTAAGCTGGAGTATTTAGCTTCGTAGCTTGTGAAGCGTCAGCTTAGGTAGTAGATTGCTTGCTCTTTCTTCCTATGTCATCATGTTGGCCAAGGATGCATCCGATTGCTTCTACTGCGACTGAGATATACAACAGTAGTGGCATACCTGGAGTAGGTGGTATAAGCACTGGAGGATTTAATAGGTACTTCTTAATCCTGTCAAAGGCCGCTTGGTAGTCATTATTCCATTCATTTGGCGAGTTCTTCCGTAGAAGCTTGAATATGGGCTCACAGACTGGAGTGAGCTGTGCGATGAATCGGCTGATATATTGGATCCATCCGAGGAAGCCTCAAATTTCCTTTTCAGCCTTAGGCAGCGGTATTTCAATGATTGCCTTAGTCTTGGTTTCGTCCACCCGGATGCCATCTTCGATGACAATGAAGCCTAACAGCTTACCTCTGGTTGCGCCGACGACATACTTTTGTGGGTTGAGGCAGAGCTTGAATTTGTCCAACCTGTTGAAGAGCTTCTTAAGGTCTTCAAAATGTCCTTCGTTTATGCGAGATTTGACGATCATATCGTCCACATAGACTTCCATTTCCTTGTTTATCATATCATGAAACAAGGCAGTCATCGCTCGCTGATATGTAGTCCCCGCATTCTTCAACCCAAAGGGCATAACCTGATAGCAGAAAGTTCCTCATGGTGTAATGAAAGAAGTTTTCTCACGATCTTCGACGACCATCTTGATTTGATTGTAACCAGAAAAGTCATCCATGAAGGAGAAGATCTTGTATCCAGCAGTATTATCCACCAGCGTATCGATGTGATGCAGAGGGAAATCGTCTCTAGGGCTTGCTTTGTTGAGGTCCCTAAAGTCGATGCACATTCTAACTTTACCGTCCTTCTTTGAAACTAGTACGATATTTGTGAGCCATTCTGGGTAGTTAGAGACTACCAGGAATCCTGCATTGTATTGCTTGATGACTTAATCATGGACCTTCAGGGCCCATTCTGGTTTCATACTTTGTAGCTTCTGCTTGATAGGCTTCATGTTTGACTTTGTTGGCAAGTGGTGTACCACCAAGTCTTCATCCAGCCTCGGCATGTCTTCGTAAGAGAAGGCGAAATTGGATAACCTTGGTTTCAGGAATTCCATCATCTTTTGCTTGTACTCCAGGGACAATGATCTACCGATGCGCACCTCTCTAGGGAGTTCCGGTGATTCCATGTTTACAACTTCGAAGTTATCTACCACAACGTTGGCCTTTGTTTCAAACCTTTCGAGAGAATCCTCGAGTTCGAGAGTTGTATCATCATTTTCCTCATCCAGGGCTTCTTCCAAACCCATGAGTTCTAAGTCTAACTCTAGATCGAAAACGTAAGAGTCAGCCTCGAACTCTGGCGTTGCACGTGACGCGTTTGGGATTGTGATTTTTAAAATTTTTTCTATTGTTTTTGTATTTTGAGAATTTTTTGATGTTTTAAGATTTTGAGGAATATTTGATGATTTTGTACTTTTTGGAATATGTGGTGTTTTTGTGTTTTGAAGGTTTTTTTTTTTTGTATCGCCAAGGGGTCCCGAACAGGATGGTGTTGCAAACCATGATTGGTCCTGTCCTAATTCGGGATACCAATTGCTATTTACATTGGCATTTTTTCTTTTGAGGTCAGCGTCCGTGGGCGGTTCACCGACTGATTCAATCATTAAGGGGATAGCTGTCCATCCCAGTTCTTTTTCCCCTTCGATCTTATTGTTCTGCTTTGTCTGTTCCTGTGGGTCATCTATCTTGATGACCATGATGTCTACCGAACTGGGCTCAGAGTCGAAATCTGATTCGATCTCTTCACCCAGAAGCTGGAGCTCTTCGGGTTCACCTTGCGGTGGGACCCTGATGTCTGTCCAATCAAGGGAATTTCACTTCCCTTTATCGATCCAATGGATGGGCTGCTTCGGCCCCTTGTGCTGCTAAATTGGTGACAAGGGTGTTTCTCCTTAACTGTGGGTGGGGATGGGTGCCTCCCCGTTCTTGCCTGTATCCTTTATAAGGGGTACCTCCGATCTTGGGTCCTCTGTGGGTGTCATTGCTTGCATGCACCTAGCCTCTTGTGATGGGTTTGAGGATTCTGCCCCTGACATAGGATGTGTTTTTGATGCCTTGAGGATCTTGTCCCACAGTATTGGCGGCCAGTTGGACTCCTGGCTGAAATGTTCTGTGAGTTTGAGCCGTTGGAGGTGGAGATCATCATGTCACCACAAACTATCCCAGCCCTAACGAACTTGATGGGTGTGCACTTTAATGGTTACCTCTTTTTCAAGCTTTTGGCCTAATCTTCTGATGTCGGTTGATATCCTAATCCCTGTCTTCGCACGTTGCCACGTGCTGGCTTCACTACCATACCTTTCTCATGGAATTTGATTCGGTAGTTCAAAATTAACCGCTCAGGAGGGGGGATGACATATTCAGCAGCGAGTGGGTATGGGTTGACGATTGAGTTCACAATTTCGAACTCGAAACTGTGATATGATATGTCATCCTCTGCGTGCTGAACGTCAATCACTGGGATGTCTGTTTCTGGGATATTTACTGTCACCGGTAGGATGATTTCTAGGTTGGCCAGCACTGAGATGATTCGATTTTCCGAAGAGAATTTAACCATTTTATGGAGAGTGGATTGGATGGCTCCAATAGCATGGAGCCATGGCCGCCCCAACAGAAGGTTAAATGAGGTTGGGATGTCAATGACTTGGAACGTGACAAGTGTTATGTCTGGTCCAATCTGTATCTCAATGTCGATTTCTACCTCGACTTGTCTCCGGGAGTTATCGAAGGCTCGGACGCTCATAATACTAGGCAGAAAGGAAGATGGTTTTATCCCCAAACGTTCGGCAGTCCTCAAAGGGCAGACATTTAAGCTTGATCCGTTATCTATGAGTACGAGTGGGACCTTAAAATTCTCGTAACGGACAGCTATATTTAATGAGCGCCCATGTTTGCGTCCTTCTGGGGGCAATTCATTATCAGAGAAAGTGATGGCTCGTGGTGCGAGGAGTTGTCCGATCATACTCGCCACCATTTCGGAAGGTATGTCAAGGGAGATATGTGAATCATTTAGTATTTTTGCAAAGATTTCTCGATGCGATCTTGATGTACATAAGAGTTCCCAGATGAAAATTTGTGTGGGAATGGATTTGAGCTGAGCTGCTATGTTGTAAGCACCATCAATTTTGTGGGTGGTTCCCGACAAAGTTCCACAGATTTCTTTTGGGTTCTGGTTATCTCTCCTAAAATACCTTCCGTTGTTGCCCACTACAGCACATTCTGGGTAATGCCATGGGACTGCTTTCGTGTTATATAAGGGAACCATCCTTCCTTCCAGGTATATCATTAGTTCTTGAGGCTGAGAGATTGTAGTTGGAACTATTTGTGGATGACTTGATGACTTCTCTTGAAGTGTGACCGAGTCTTAGTGAGATTTGACGATGGGGTTTCCTTCCTCCTCTTGATGTGCAGGAGTGATCCTTCGGGCATGTGCCAGTTGGTGAGGCTTTAGGAAGCTTGGTGTTTGGACCGGGGGTGCCCCTTGCAAGGTTAAGGGGGATAGATTCGGGAGGCCTATTGGAAGAATGAGGGGTTCAGAATCCGACCTGTTTGGATTTGCTGAGGTTGGAGCTGAATGTGCCCCTTAGGGAGCGAGGTCTTGAGGATGTGACCTGGTGGGTGCTGGGGATGCCCTTGAAAGATGAGAGACTGAGAGTGAGACCTGTTGGGTGCTGCTTCGAGAAAGATGAGAGGTCGTACTGTTGGTGCTGCTTCAAGGATGAGAGGCTGTGTTATTGGTGCTGCTTCAAGGATGAGAGGCTGTGTTATTGGTGTTGCTTCAAGGAATACCTATGGCCCAGGCGGTGGCGCTTGTTGGTATCCCGATGTCCAAGTTGCCGTATCGGGCATGATTGCTTGTATGGAATGATGTGGGGAGGAGTACGTGGGATGCCCTCCCTCAATGTGGTTGACAGTAAAGGTGTTGGATGTGTTGGGTCCCACTTGATGCGATGGCAGGGGATTTTGGAGAATGTTAGCCTGAGCCGTATTGTTAGCCTGCGAGGTGATTGTAATCTTCTGGCTTTCGATTAAATCTAATACCACATGTTTCAAAGCTAAGCAGCGGTCCATTAGATGGCCAAGAGCCTGGTGATATGTACAATATTGATTTTCATTGTAACCCGGTGGCAGGGGATTGGAAGGAAGTCAAGGCTGGAGTGGTGTTAAAAGTTGCTTTTGCATTAACATTATAAGAATCTGACTATATGTTTGTACTAAAGGGATGAACTTCCTGCCTAGCATTACCTTTTTGTATGGGTTTTGCTCATTTCCCCTAGGCCGTTGTTATTGTTGAGGTGGTCTGATGTCCCTGCTGGGCTTGTTGTGGTTGGTATTGTTGGTTTGGTGGCTGGTACTGCCTATTTTGTTGTGACTCCTATTGCGAGGCGTACTGGTTACCTTGAGCATTGGCGACAATATTGTTGACTTTTGTGGTGCGTTGCACGGTAGCAGTACTGTTTCTATTCCCATATCCGATAGATTTCCCCTCAACTTTGTTTCTTTTGATTGAGGGGGCCTAGTGTGGCCATGGAGAAATGGTTCTGGCTCTGATCTCAGCTTCCACCTTTTCTCTGGTTCGGATGAGTTGAGAGAAATATACGTATAAATACGAGATTAGATATCCTGAAATATTGGGATTTGCCGAATGCACAATCATAGATATCTGTTCTTCGTCATCGATGGGTTTCTCATTCGGGCTGTCATAGCCCGCCATCTCCCTACGTATGCTGATAAGGACTCGTTGCTTTTTTATATCAGGGCAGCCAAGTCAGACCTTCTCAGAACCATGTTTAGGTTATATGAAAATCTGTCAATGAATGCCTGGGGGAGTTTTTCCCAGGTTCTGATTTGATGGCTGTCCAGCGAGGTGTACCAATTCAAAGCGTCACCTTTAAGGGATTTCTGGAAGAGCCATATCATGGCTCCATCGTTTCTTTCTATTGCATTGAGTTCTCTACAAAATGCTTTTAGATGTGTTGTGGGGCACCCGCTATCGTCATACCTTTTAAATTTAGGTACCTCAAAGTTTGGAGGTACCAGGGCATTAAGGAAGGGACACAAATCCCTGAACTTGGTGGATGGGTGATCCACTCCGTGCTGCCTCTGGAGTTGATTTTGCACCATTTACAATTATTCTCTCACCTCCTCGATTTCTGACTTGTTTTGCTATGGATATCTTGCCCCTTGTTGTAGGGCTTGTGTTGCTTCCTCTTCATACAGATCGAGAATGGGAGGTTATTGGAAAGATGATGGACTCCCGGTGGTGAGAGATAGCTAGAATTGAACACTGCTCCCTTTCGGAGGATGGTGTGATGTTCGAAAATGGCTCCCGCCTGGGGTATTTGTCAATTCGGGAATGTTACTCTCGTTAAGGGGAGTGAGTTGGACTCAAAACTGGCCCCATTCATGGGCATCCGCCAGTTCTTGTCTATGGTTCCTGTTAGAGGGAACTTATGTTATAACCTGATTGTTGTGATGTCCTGAGTAGAGATGTGTAGGAGGGTTGCTCTCGTTTGTTGGTTGCTGTTGATCCTGTGCTGACTCTTCTGGGAGAGGGAGAATAGGATTTGTTGGAGGGATGAGGGAAAAGGCAAAAGGAGTTTGAGGGATTGAGCTGTTCTTTACGCTAGGCTGTGCTGCCTACGTGTTTGGTACTACACTTAGTATCAGTCAAAGCAGTAACTCTTATAACGCCTTGAAATTCTGAGACATTTCATTCAAGGCTGCTGTAACTGGCAAATTTGTTTAGGCCATTGATACCAGTATTGGGGTTGGCGTAGGCATTGGTTCTGATGCTGATGATTTAGAAACTGGCGGAGCCGCCAGTTCTTCATCATGGGTAGCCTGAGAAGTTATGGCTGCCCGTGATCAAGTGGTCATGGATCAAATTGATGCTTAATCCATTTTAAGCCAAAGATTGATTGATGGTTTATATATGAATGCAATAATGATGTCCTTTACGATTGGAGAGCCACACACTTTCGAGTCGAGTCTCAGCTAGTGCGCTCTAGCAAGTCCCCAGTGGAGTCGCCATTCTGTAGGCACTGAAAATCAGCGCCTACGTAAATTTGTATGGTGGTGTGGTTTGGAAGGTGGGGATTAGCAGGCTGATTTGCAGATGTTAGAGTCACCACTAGCCAATTAATCTTAAAATCTCATAGTCAGCTAAAATCCACGGAATATGTAAGGTTGGAGAAATCTGAAGACTCTCCTACCTTAGATTAACTCCTAGTCTACGATCCGAGATTCCGGGTAAGGGACCTCAGTTACATAGAGGGAAGGGGTTAGGCACCCTCTCTGCTTATACAAATGTACGATCTCTACTTAGGTGGTAAAATAATCTCAAGGGATGATGGATGCTGTGGTCGAGATGGGACTAGGCACACACGCATATTTCTAATGTAGCAAGATTCGAGTTTTCAGCAAGCCACAGAGTATACGTCTAATGGCGTGTCTAGAAGGCGGATGTGATGATGCTTATGTAAAAAGGTAAAGAAGAGTGGACTAGATCACTAGGAAATTCTGATGTGACAGGAACCTGTATACGGCTAGTCACAGACTATATGTTCACTAGAGATCTAAAGGAGCAGGGGGGTTGAGAAGGGAATAGATGTCATGATGAATACTTGCATAAAGTAAAAGGATCTTTAGCTTGAACTTAAATAAGCTAAGACATGGGTTGCACCACGATCAATCCAGGCTAGACTTAGGATGAGAAGATTAGGAGGAGGCTAAGAGATGGCTAGAAAAATCTGCTCTTAGTGGCTTGGGAGCTCTCCCTTACCCTCACTCTCTTCCTCTCTCTTTCTCTCTATCTCACTTAAGCTTGGAAATGAGGAGTGGTTGTTGTGAAAATGTGAAGAAGAGAGGGCTATTTATAGCTTTCTCCAATGGTCTTATGGTAAATGTGGGGTTTAGGAGGGGTAAAAGCTGATGTGGCAAGTTGTGAGTGGTTAAGGTAAGAGAAATGCCACGTGGCGCTCTCCCATTGACTCTTGGGATTGGTAAAACAGTAAATAAGGTTGGATAGGGGGGTAATTCCTGAAGAAAGTTGGCTTTCAGACACATGGACAGTTGTCCCCAGAAGATCACAGGCGGGCCGCAAGTGGTAGCACTCTAAGTACCGTCGGCGATAGTTAGACTACCATCCAGCACGGGCTCAGGCCGGGCTCAAACGTGTGGGTTTGTTTGGTGTATTATTCCTCCGATAATCCCATTTTTTGACTTTCGGAGTTCAGATAGGTGAGTTTGGGGTTTGAGTAATGAGCTTAGGTCAAAATATAGGGTACAAGTGGGGGTTGTACGTGGATTAAATGGTTTGGATTAGGGTTTCAGGTTGCGGATTGGGGGTTTGAGGTTTGGATCAGGGTTTTTGGGTTAGGTTTAGGATATGATCATGATTCCTGGATTGCCTTAGCCTTCTCAAGAGGTTAGCCTGGGTGGGGTGTCTACACCTTCCAAAATATGTTATTTAGGCATTTTTTCCCTTGGTACTAGTATGGTTTGCATGGTAACACAACCATCAACAAACAACTGCCTGTATCAATGAAGGGGTTGTTTGAGAGAGTGTATTTGATATAAATTCGAATCACAAGTTGTGTTTGGTAACTTGTAATTGGAATCCATTAAAATCCATATGAATATGTTTGACGGTTTATATTTGGAATGCATTGGTGGAGAGAGTGATAGAGAAGACAGTGACTTATGAATCAGTGAAATCCATTGGAATATGTTTGTCAGCCTATATTTGAAATGAATTGGTGGAGAGAGTGAGAAAGAAGACTGACTTGCGAATTTGTAATAATTAATGATAATTGAAAGACATGTGAAATGGAATCACATGATTTTATTATGATTTCAAAATAGAGGTTTTTGGTGTATTTAATGTGAATTGGATTCCAATTAACATCAAATATACTCCCAAATGCACCAATTACCTCCAATTATCACCCGTTACTCTTTCAAAAAAAAAACCATGGGAGGTCTGCTTTACTAGAAGACACCCAGACTTACTGCCATTCTATAAGTACCTTAATATTTTAGCCTTTAAATCTCGGGTCATATCTAAAAAATCCAATTCGTTCATGTCTTTGCCTTTACAATGGATGAGATAAGCGCCTGTTTGGTTTTCCTTAATACCGTGATTCGGACGTAAAGACGTCATTATGATTTTAGACATGTGTTTGGAAAATGCTTTAAATACAAGCATTATATGAGGTCTAAAATAGTGGTAATTCAATGTAAAGTTACCACCTGAATCCCTCACTCGCTGCAAGTAATTAATACGAATGACGGCTGCAGTGGAACTGACAGCGAATTCAAATGGTGGTCCGCAGGGGTACCGAAGCACGATTGGGCAAATTCAAATGGTGGTCCGCAGGAGTACCGAAGCACGATCGGCGCAAGATTCAACTACAAAAGGAAAATTTCCTACATGCCTCTTCTTCACTCCTCTCGAATTGAGATTTGCTAGATTTTCGGTGCCGACAACCTCCATAGTACCCCATTCTCAGCTTCCAGCGCCGATATGCCAGGTTCCGATCCTGGGATTCTACAAGGAGGATTTTCAAACGTACATTTGTCTCATAAGAAGCATAACCATAAGCATACCCAATTCACAAAGGCAACATCATCATCACATATCCACTAATATAATCAATTGAATACAATGCTGAAAGGGAATTACATATTTCAAAATGAAAGCTCCAGAAGACAGCTGCATCACCAAGCTCAACGCTGTTGCAACTTAACGCCACCTGCACGCATCTATCGTGATAAGCTTATAGAAAGCTTAGAGGGTGGTGCAAGTGTGTGTAAGGTAAGTGTCAAGTATATAATGAAGCACATGAATCATAATCATCGGGATAAATGGAAATACTAACAAGATCATGAATTATACGATATCAGAGTAAGCGAAAATATACTAGTAAGTCCATGAATCATTCAATAACAGAATACGCAATGTGGATCAACTATGCAAATGTGGAAGCCAAATATCAGATGCTGATGATGCAATGCAATTTGTAAAACCTACTTAGTTCGTCTAAGCCATATAAGTGCAAAAACATAATAACTCAAAATGCTAAGTACTGCGGATGTAATGTAATATGCGGTGCGAATGAAATGACCATGCTGGAATGTGAAGTTGGGATGATAGTACGAAGTATCACAGGCTAGGGGTCTATCACAAGGGACTTCTATCCAAACCAGTCCCATTCCTAAATTTGGATAGTCAAACACAATGTGGTAAACTCTTGATCTCAGGTTAGTCGGGCGCCCAACCGAAATCCTGGCTATGTGATAGCACACATAACAAATAGTTACGCACCACTAGCCTGAGTGGATAGTGAATAAATGAATGCATGTATATGCAATTCATGCTCAATAAGTCCACATATCAATACAGTTGCTCTCTGGGAAAAATCACCAGGGTCTATTACACTCCACTCCAACTGCCTCCTCCCTAGCTACACAGCCTAGTGAGTTAAAGAGACCTCACTATCCACCTAGCCAGCAGTCTGCTAATACCTACCCAGCTCGTCAATAGCGGACCCATTTATGAGCTAGTCATACTCAACCTAGCTTATAGCCCCGTCACTCGGGCGAATAAGGCCACACACACCTACCAACCGACCACGATACAGTGGGAGACACAGCATACTTGTATTCGATACTCGAGCACTCATGTTCCACTCGGTCCAGACGTTAGAGCTTCTCCTAGCCTCGGAGGTTCTGAGATTTTCACCCAAGGACATCTTAAGTGTCCATAGTGTTAGAACCAAATATTTTCGGTATCCTATTTAGCCATCCACGATGTGCCTGTGGAGGCCATGACCCTGATGTCGCTAGGGCGTACAATGATCAAGTCATATATATGCGAGATGCATGACTCACACTATCCAATCATGCAGCAATCCTGCGCGTACAGCGTGATAATGTGGGCACTCCATCTCATAAGGAGTCTCGTAAATAGTTTATCCAATGGCGTATGCTATGATCAAACATTCCTTATATCAGACATACATATGATGTGTATGGGCATGAATCATGGAGTTATACTAAGCATTTTATGAACTATCTTCATAATGAAGATGGGCCTAGATGGCCTACGCATAACAAGCACAGGCCTATCAATAGGCCCTAGGGAGAAGTACAATGTGGACATTTAACCAACATTATCCTTACAATGTGGACGTCAAACCAATATTGCTCCCAAGGCATGGCCTGCCATAAAGGTCAATACATAAACCATGGTGGAATCACATTACAATGGGCCTCAACCCATGGGCTCTAAATACATCACAATGGGCCTCAACCCATGGGCCCTATACACATCACAGTGGGTCTCAACCCATGGGCCTTTATACATCACAATGGGTCTCAACCCATGGGCCCTAATACATCACAATGGGCCTAAACCCATGGGCCCTAGAATACATTAAAATGGGCCTAATCACATGGTCCTCATATATGTCAAGGTGGCCTCAACAACGGGCCTTATATGCATGACAGTGAGCCTCAATAACAGGCCCTCATACACATCAAGGTGGACCTCAATAACGAGACCTCATACACATCAAGGTGGGCCTCAATAACGGGCCCTCATGCATATCAAGGTGGGTCTCAATAATGAGCGTTGAATACATCACAATGGGCCTCAACCTATGGGCCCCATATACATCACAATGGGCATCAACCCATGGGCCCTTATACGTCACAATGGGCCTCAACCCATGGGCCCTAATAGATCACAATGGGCCTTGCCAAATGGTTGGATGATTTGGACACAACACATGCATCACGGTGGGTCCCATAGGGATGGATGGCATAGATGAAGTACATACCTCATGGTGGAGTCCACACTAATGGAAGATGTGGATTACAAAACATACATCAGTGGTCCCATGTGGGGCCCACCATAACATGTATCTACCATCCAATCAATTTAATAAGGTCACACAGACCAAAAATAAATAATAAATAAATATTATATTTATCAAGACTTGTGGAACCAGGGAGGTTCCAAGGGCAGACGTTCAATCCTCCACTACCTTTTGCTGTGTGGTCCACTTGATAGGCAGATCTGCCTCATTAGTCTCAAGCCTTAAGGCTAGCCCGCCATCAAGATGGATGGTTTGGATGAAACCCATACATCAAAGGCGGGGTCCACTGACCCATGGCTGGACGACATGTAGAAAACACGTACACAGTGGGGGGTTCCACCGTCCGTGGACGGTGTGGTGTATAACACATACATTCATATGGGTCCAACCGTCCACTGCCTGTGGACGGTATGAATAAAACACATGCATCATTGTGGGTCCCACGTGAGGCCCACCATAACGTTTGTTTCCCATCCAATCTGTTGAGGAGGCCACGCATACCTAGATGAAAGGAAAAACAAATTTCGTATGATCCAAGACTTCTGTGAAAAACCCCAAATGGGTTTTAATGGCAGACATTAATTAACATTGTTTCCTGTGATGTGGGCCACCTGAGTTCCTGATGGAGCTGAGATTTGGAGGGGGCCCACTTCAAGAAGGGGCCCACCAAATCAACGGCTTGGATAACAAACATACATCATGGTGGGGCTCACGGCTGGGGCCGTGGGTCGCTGCAGTCACCCTACCCAACTCAAAGAGCCTTGCGCGCCTCAAGGCTCTAAGCAGACGGCCTACTGCATATATATATATATATATATATATATATATATATATATATATATATTTGAAATCCCATTTTCTTGCAGTTTTTCATGCGTGGGGCTCGCATCGGTCAAATCCACCCTGACCACTAGTTTCCATGGCCCGAGACGGACTAAACAAGCCCAATATCTAATATCTTTCGGTGCATAGAAATGGCAAGGTGGTTTTCAACGGTAGAAACCACTGTTTTATATGTTATGGCCCGCTAGAAGACCGAATGGACTTCATTGTTTGGGTCAATGCCTAAAATGAGCTGGGAAATAGGATGGATGGAGTGGATTTGATCATTGCATCAAGGTGGGGCCTGTAAGAGTGGCCTTTCCAAAGGGCTTTGAATCAAGTAAATATTTATATTTTCATTCCACGTCTAGCGTCTCCGAATGCTGGATGGTCTGGGCTTAACACATGTACAAGGTGGGCCTGGCTCAGGTGGGCCACCAAATGCATGGTTGGTGTGGATAAGACATACACCAAGGTGGGGTCCATCCAAGTAGGCCACACAATCACATCATCACACACATTAGGAAAAAAAAGAGAGAGGGAGAGAGAAAGACAGGACACGTGTGATGGAGGGACCCCAGCACTATGGGCCCTCCCTTTCAAGTATCCAATCATACATCGGGTGGGTCCCAATACATGTGGGCCCACCAAATCAAAAATCAACGGTGGAGATTACTTCTCCACCAAGATGGAAGGTCTAGATGGCCTCGTTTCAAGCTAGAAGGTAAACATCATGGTTGGGTCCATGGAGAATAGCCCCATCATGGAATGATCATAATAATCAAGGTGAGCCATTGGCCACATCTTAGGGTCCAAAGTGAGATCCACACCATCGATTGGTAGGCCTCACTTGGCCCATCAGAAAAATATGAAAACTAGCTTATAGAAGCACTCACCGTTTGATCTTCTCGGTCCGATGGAACGCCAATCTCCTTGTGCTTCACTTTGATGGAGGGGATGAGAAATAAATGGCTAGGATGGTGGATCTTGGGATGGGAAGTGGGCCACACATATTACATTTTCTCTCATAGAAGAGCTTGGACGTGCACCACTTCTCTTGTTTGGAAAATGTGAAGAGAAAGAGGGAGAGAAGGGATAGTTGTAAGAGAGGTGATGGGTGATGGATGTGAGATGAGTGATGGGTGAGATGAGAGATTGTTGACTTTTGGTGGTTGCTTGACTTATAGAGAAAGAAGCATGGGTTGCTCTTGTACTTGACATGAGGTGATTGATTGATTGATTGATTGATGGGACATGTTGTAGAGATTCTCTTGAGATTACAAACATACGGCATTTCTTCGAAATAAACGCGGGCACACATTTTTTAACCTGGGTATCGGGTCGGTGCGCGAGTCACGGCGTTAGAACCGCGCCGATTGCACGGTCGCACTGGTACATGTCTCGAGTCAAGCCGACTATGAAATACGAGATATGACTTACGATCACGTGCAAACGTCGATCATAGGTAGCTAGTTGTCGAAATTCGATGGGAAGGATCGCGGGAGTCAATGGAACAGTACGGATTAGGATACAGGTCTTACATACATGTTATTGGAAATTTATTCATTCGCATCGTTAATCTTCCCTATTGTCGTCATTGACAGTCACATACAACCTCAGAGTTGTTATAGAAGTTGGTCATCGCATTTCTGGAGCATCTCTAATTGAAAAAATGAAGCTTTCTGAGAAGGTATGGCTCCTTCCAGCATTCGAACCATCTTCTTCCCTGATGGTATTCCTGTATTGCATGTTATTGCAATTTTCTTGTCTTGCATGTTATTATAATTTTCCTGTCTTGCGTGTCATTGCAATTTCTTATATTGCATGTTATTGCAATTTCTTCCCTGATTATGGTTCCTTCCTCTTCCTTCTTACAACGGATTGCTCAGTACCCTAATCGTCTCATCTCCCACATTAGTGACGCTGTCTCCTGGACAGGTAGGCACTCATCTTCCTTCATATACCATCTTCAGGGAATATATAGAGTACTTTTTGAGAAATTCGAAAAAGGACATGGACTTTTTCAGGTATTTCATCGAACATATGTGCCCCATCTGATGACATTGATATTCTGTCGAACATATGTGGCCCACTGAGAAGGCCATTGGAGTGTTTCTTTGGATAAATAACCGGGAGGACGAAAAGAGTTGATTGAGTTTTAATCATTTGAACTGGATTAAGTAGACGTTAATCCTTTTCTATATTAAATAGAAAAAGGAAACAAGATCAAGATGAAAATATCTTATTAACAATTACATTAAATCGTTGTTGAAGCTTTCCTTGCAATGTCATTAGCAAGGTGTGCTTTGCAATCGAGATCTGTTACGGTCACATTCCAACAGGAACCGGTTTGCTCAATCCAATTGCTTGTAGGATTTCCCATGAGTTTCTTTCATGGTGTATAATTCTATAAGTTGGTTTGTGGGTTTTTCTTCTTCTTCTTTGTCGTTGTCATTGTCTTATTCTAAAGATGTTGTTACTTCAATTATTTTCAATTGATTATGGAATTTACTTCTAATAATTTTCTAGATTTATGGTGTTTGGTACTGTTTGCATTTTATTGATGTGCAATTGCAAGCGGACCATGGGTCATATATTTTCTTACCTATCCACTAATAGGCTACCATGGTTAATCATCAAATTGAGGTGTTTTTTGGGTCATGGACATACATTCCCACTAGATGAACAATTTGGATCTCTGAAATATGGGCCCCATCTACTAGTTACTTCACAAAAAAAAAAATACCATTTTGTTCAAACCAGCATCATACAACAATTAATTTGTTAGTTGTAGTCTTTTGGGGTGTTGATTCTGAGAGATGATTTCACTTTTCTCTTACCATTTGTTATGGTTATTGTTATTGGGGCCATTTTGTGATCAAATATTTAACAATATTTGAGAACCCAATAGTCTTGGAAATATACAATTTAATTTTCAATGATTAATTGCCAGTGTTTTTGTCGTACATGCAAGTCTCCAAATTCATTTTTTTTAAAAAAATTTTTATCTTGCTAGGTGTGATGTTTTCACTTCATGGTTATTGTTATTGGGGCGATTTTGTTTTCACTTTAGCTTGCCAGGTGTGATGTTTGTTTTCTCTTGTTTTCAAATTATAAAGGTTTGGGTGACTTTTTTAGTGGTAAATATTGACATTTTCTTGTGTTCTTCCTTTGCTTTGTACTTGTTACTGATGAGGTAAATCTCCACGAGGTTTAAAACGCGTAGAATTCATTTCCCAGAATGGCTCTCTTGATCTGATGGGGAACATCATTTGAAACAGAACAAGTTAAAGGTATTTTCAGACAATGATGATCAGTCAGAACATGACCATAATCATCAAACTCCTATATTTATAATTTTAGAAACAATATGAGGCTACTGTGGGTGCTAATAAGGTCATGATGTATCAAAATGAAATGTATTTGACTCATACTCCAAGTTTTGAGAATACCAATGAGATCATTAATATTACTGAAATCCCAATCCCATGATGAGTCACTGTCATAGTGTTAGCCATTGTATGAAAATTATAATTGAAGAATTATTTTTTTCCAACTTGCTATCTCTTGTATTGATCCATCTTGAGGGACATGTTGTTTGAAAATGATTTATTTGTTAGAAAAATAGTGTTACATATAGGATTTCTAAATTGAACAGATAGTTTGAAGAAATGTATATTTGGAAGAACATTTATAATGATACAACCAGATATGGAACTGGTGCTTAATATTGGTCTGGTGGATGTTGACTCAGTTTTATTCGATGTTGTACAAGAAAAAATCATAACAAGGAGAGACATGGATGGACAGAAGAGGAAATGGCTGCTTTTGTAGCTACACTTTCTGCAGCAACGACAACTATTTCAGTGGGGGAATATTGCAATAATCACTTATTTTGGACACCCTCAAGGTTTGGAGACTAGGAAAGAAGCAATATAATAAATGGGATAATTATAGTCGGAGACAATGAGTGCTGGCACAACTCAGAATGAACAAGGCTACATTCTTCCACCTATACTCGTTTCTCAGGGATAAAAATCTCCTTCTAGATAGGAAATATGTATGTATGGAGGAACAACTTGTCATGTTCCTTCATACAGTAGGGCATAATATGTGAAACCGTGTCATCGATATAAGGTCAGGAGAAATCGTAATCCAATATTTTAATAAAGTTGTGGATGTTATTGTCGAACTATATATAGAGTTTGTGAAACTCGTAAGTGCAGAAACTACTGTCGAGATTCTAGCCAATCCCAATTGGAGCACGTACTTTCAGGTATGCTTAATTGTAATTAGTAGTATTCAATATCCAGTCTTATCATAACATTCTAATCTATTTTTTTCCTAATAATACATGTTTAAATTATGATTGTATTGGTGCAATTAATGGCACCCATGTACTTGTCATGTGCCTGCATTAGAAAGTTTAACCTACCGTAATAGAAAATGGCTCCTCTCTCAGAACGTAATGGTCGCATGTACATTTGATATGAAGTTCATATATGTGCTCATCAAATGGGAGGGTTCTGCCTCTGACACACGCGTCTTACACAGTTCATTAACATATATTCCAATGATCGATTTACTATCCTCGAGGGTACTTTGTGTAAATCTATATGATGGAACATCTTCATAATATGATTTCTCATGAAATTATATTGATAATTACTTGTAATTAATTATAGGTAAGTACCACATAATTGATGTTGGTTACGGTCATTCTCTTAGATTTATGGTTCCTTACCACGGTGTACGATACGACCTCAATGAATACCGCACAAGCCGCAATCCTTCCAACAAGAAAGAACTTTTCAACTACTGACATGCTCAATTATGAAATGTTATAGAGCAGATTTTTGGAGTACTAAAGCTCGGTTTTTAATCCCCAAATCAGCTCCACTATACAACCTTTTAACGCAAGTGAAGATATTGATAGCATGTTGTGTGTTATAAAACTTTATCTGTTTATTTAGAGGAGATGGTTTTGTCGAAGATGAGGTCACATCAACAGATGTAATGGAGGGTATAGATCTATCACCATATGAGTTTATTAATGTCACACAATATGAGAAGGATGAATGGGTGACATTTCGAGACAATCTTACTTCGAGGATGTGAAATGAATCTCATTCTGTGAGTCATAGTGTATGATAATCGCATGCTAAATTATCATTTTGTAGTAGTTAATAGACTCACAGGATTGTACTCGGTTACCTACATGCATGTGTATAAATTACCATCATTTTGGATATTTGAAAATATGATTATCCTCCCTTTTAACTTATAGCATGTTTGGAATGTGTGTATCTTCCTTCAAGTTTGTTAAAATATCACATTATATGACTTGTATGCATGGTTGTAATGTTTATTAAAGATGTTCATTTGACTATTTGTAGATAATTAAAGTTAGTGACGGGAAAATGTCACCGAACAAGCGAAACAAAAAGTCAATGCCAACGAAACAAACTGGTCAAGACCCAAATGTTACACCATGAAGGGCACCGAGGAAATATAAATTAAAATCATTTAATGAAAATGGATCGTCTAGTGGTGTAATGCGCTGGACGGATGAAATGGATGACTGCCTTATTGATACGCTAATGGATGTTGTTGCAAATGGTCGTAATAGTGTTAATGGATTTAATAAAGAGACTTATAAGACAGATGTGGAAACTATGAGGAGTGTATTAGAGATATCACTTTAAGAGAAACATCTTGAAAATTGCCTTTGCACGTTGAAGAGGTTGTATTTCGAGGTGTGGGACACGCTGAACGCCAGTGGGTTTAGATGGGATGATGACTTGAGGTAGTGATTGATCTAGACGAGGTTTGGGAGGATTACATACGGGTGAGATTAACGTTGATTTAACTTTTTTATAACTTCTTTATATTTTAATTTTTACATTGTACATATCTTCTCATAGATGTTTGTTTATATCAATTTTTCATTGTTGTTGTCAATAGTCACATCCTTATGCACAACATGTTCGGGGTAAAGCGGTGTAAATGTACGATGACCTAACATGCTTGTTTGGAAATGACCGAGCTACTGGACTGCGTTCTTTCACAGGAAACTTACGTAATACTTTGCGTTCGAGAAGGTCTAAGGATCCTAATATTTCACCAATAACGTTAGTTAGTTTGAATGACAATACACTCGTGTTATCGAGTGACGATGTAAGGGACAGTGCACCTAACATCCAATGGTCGTATCAAAGTCGTGATGGTACTCATAGGTCAAACCGAAGTCTAAATGTAAATAGGAACAACTCAGTGAACACAAGAAGCATAACCAATTTAAGGAAGAGAGCAAGAATGGATTGCCCTTGTGACATCATAGGAAAAGGAATGAGCGACGTTGCTGAAGTCGTCAAGTCACTAGCTATAACCATACACCAAGGGAAGGACATGGTACGTATATCGCGGATTGTACCAGCTCTGGAGTAGATTGAAGGCCTTACAGGACATGAAATACTTTGCACAATAAGGACACTATCAAAGGATGAACAACAATCTGCCTCATTCCTTTCTCTTCCTAAGTATAGGAGGTTGGAGTTTGTGCTTATGCTGCTTTCACCAAATCAGTTGTCTGACTGAGTGCAGTGCCATCCACCTAGTTGAAGGTTTTTTTCTTTTTGCTTTGGCGAGTCAGCCAAATGGTTTTTTGGACGATAACTTTTTTTGCTATATGGCTAGTTGTGTTGACTAGCTAGATTGATGTGGGTTATTTTGGATGATGAGTTTTATTTATTTAGATATTGGTGTGTATTTAATGTTTCATCCTTCGATGTCTTTTAATCCACATTACCTGTTTTTAATCTGTTAAAAAAATTGTTGAGTTGACGACCATGCTGCTTATATCTGCAAAATGTATAGGATAATTATGCATGTGTAACATGGAAGGACAACTTCAGGGATGTTCTCTTGGAATGGTATAAAACCAGCTTTTTACTGTAGTTGGAGACAAATTGTGATATACTATTAATTTGTTCCATTTATTATACATGACATAAAATATTATTACTTGATGTAACATTATTAATACAATCAGTTTGACCTTGTATATTTTATTTCATCATGTGCAGATGGGTAAGAAGATGTACGTAATATTCAATGGACGTTGACCCGAGATATATTATAACTGGGAGGAGTGTTGTAAACAGGTCGAGGGATATTCCAGGACCCGTTTCTGTTGATACAATATGAAGTCAGAGGCATTTATTGACTAGACAACTTTTTCTGAGAATTTCAACCTTACTATTTCCCAATAGGCGAAATCGAAGACGATCATGACAACAAAAGGTCGACGCATGGATGGCGTTGCAGTGGGAATAGCATGAACCATCGTCTACGCTGGTCCTCAGCATCGACCTATTGTTGTCCATCTAGTGGTGATAATGGCTCACAGTGTGAAGGTGTTGAAGAAATGACACGTTCTCTTGCAGCCCTGATAAAGATAACCTTCGGTTCCTTAATTTTGGTCCTAGCCATTCAGCTCATCTCGTGGTGCTAATATAATGAACATATGGCTTGCTGGATGGACTGCATGGTTGAGGGAGTGGTTTCTGTAGTTGATTAAGGACTGTTTTGGACTATGATATGCCGGACTTTGTTATTTTAGTTTAGAATGTGGACACTTCGTGGATAAATTTTTTTTGTTTTGTTCTCCCTGTACCTCTGTGGGTGGTACACTAATCATATATGGGATTGAATCATTTTCGAAAAAATTCTGTTGAAGTTCATGTATATTAAATCTCAAGTGGACCATACAACAGGAAAGAGTGGAAGTATTGAATTCCACCATTGATACCTTTCTAAGGTCCCCTCTGATGTTTATTTAACATTAGTAGAGTTTCAATTCACAATGTTTTTGGTGGTGTGTTCCACCTGCGCTTTAGATATGGTTCATTGTAATGCCCCGTACTTTCCTGTGTGCTCAAGTATTACTATTATAAACTATATTCGTACGTTTGAGTGAAGGTACAAATAACCTATTTTATTTACCATCATTTGATACATCTTGACCCACCATTTAATTTTAATAGTTAGATTAACAAAAAGTTCATATATAATCGTTAATTTCAATAAATCAATAACCGAACGTTAAGACCCACGTACTGTGGCCCACTTACAAATTTAAAATGATCTAGTCCTTCAAATTAAAGCCCTATGAATAGATGCCATTAATTAGTGTGTGACTCACATAAATAATATATAGACTAATAATAATAATGATAATAATTATATATATATATATCTAAATATAAATAAGTAATTTACATTTGATAAACCTATAAAACATTGTCAAAAGAGAGAACCATCTGATTAAATATAAATAGATGATATAATAACAAAATTAATAATACCAATGATATTAAAAACAAAGTAAAAATAATATTTAATATTACGCGTATGTAATCGGCCATCTGATCTATAATCTAATCATTAAACTCTAGTTAAGTGGTTCCTTGGACTCTGTTTACCGTTGATGTCCAATCTCGAAATGATCAAACCATCTAATCAATAAAAATCTATAATTAAGGGGCCAAAACCTAAATTTATGGGCCATCCGACGGATGGATCCACTGGAAAATTAGTCTGATGGTCTAGCAGTGATAGTAGAGTCAAATTAACGGAATAGATTGATCAAAGACATCACTGTCGACCCCACTTATGAGCTGAGTATGCATTAGTGCATTTGCACCCACAACATACCAAACTAATAATCGGGTCAACCGTGTGTTGACCCGATGCCTTTCAAAAAAAAAGGGAAGCTACTTCCCTCCTTTTCTTTAAAATTATCCAATGTACGGACCGTGTCCGCAAAACTCGATCAGGTGGGCCCCAGTTGAGATCAGACCATTGATCTGAACCGTTAATCGTGTCAAGCACGCAATTCTGACCAATGACATGAAATTCACGCGAAGTCGTACACTCAATCATGCGCACAACAACGAACCCAAGAGGTGGATGTGCTCGGTTCGTTTATGAAAACAAAAACATTGCTTTTCACTTAGCTAGCAACTCCGAAGACGCTATCCCCACCCTCTATTTGGAAAAATCTCAACCATGGATTCAAATTTAGTGTTATTTTAGGGTTTTTGCAGCAGACTAGGACGTTACGAAAGGAACCCTTTCCGTTTAAACATCTGGCTCGATCCTAGCCACCCAAACATTTGTAAGAACTTTTGAAAATACATCTAGGGCATCTCTCGCCCACGATCGCTTTAAACGAGAACTTGTGCGATATCTCTCCAACTGTCATAAAAATCAAGTCGAGATGTAATATCTCGCTCGTCTCTAGTATATGAAGCACAAACTATCAATTAATGGCCCCTACATTGATCATTAGACTAATCCGGACCGTTTACACGTGGTGGATCATAAGATAAATCGTTCACTTTCATTTCAACATTAACAAAGGAGTCATCTTCTCCCTTCAGCCGAAAGTACCCATCTCCAATGAATGGCCCATTCTCTGATCAGGGTCATCCATCTGAAAGACCTTAATGCCAGAAAATCATCGGTGACCTCTGATCAAAGCCATACAGGGTTGATTCAATTTCATGGCCATAAAAACATCATAGACCAACAACCAAAACCTCGATTAGTTACGCTGGTAAGACGTAAAAACTAATTAGTGAAACCTTATAAAAGGCTTTCTTTTAGGGCAGCATTCTCCAAAAAAAAAAAAGAAAAAAAAAAAAAGAGAAAAGTGAGAAAAGAAAGGAAGAGATGAGAGAAGAACGCCGCTGCCGCATCAAGTTGGGTTGGCTCAGTTCGAGTCGCGGCTGAGTCCAGCTTCCCATATGAATCTTTCATCAGAGAGAGAGAGTGAAGTAGAAGGAAGAAAAGAATGAGGAAAATCCAAAGAGAATGAAAGCAGAAGAGGAAGAAGATAGAAAGAGATAGAGAGAAAGAAAGAGATCTGATTGCTGTAAAATCAACCCGACTCTCTGGAATCGAGTCGGGTCTTTGATGCAGCACCGTGCCTCACGGGGCCAACTCAGCTCGACTAGAACTGAGTCAGACCAACGCAGGGATATGTTGTTGGACGTTTCCAATAAAGGAAAAGAAAGGAGAAGAGAAACGAAAGAAGGAAGAAGAAAAGAGGAAGAAAGAAAGTTAAGTGCCAGGTCGCTATCCGTGTTCGCTGATTTCAAGCCGAGTCTTGTGTCGAGCTAGCAGAGGAAGAGGAAGAATGAGGAGAAGAGGAATGGAGAGGGAGGAAGGAGAAGAGCCACCATTGGCTATTGCCACTCCCTTCTTCAAGCCAGGCCGCCGAGTTGAGTTTTGAGTCAACTCAATGAGTTTCGGACGAGTCAGTCTAGCAAGCTGCTGGATGTCCCGATAGAAAAAGAGAGAGAGAGAGAGAGAGAGAGAGAGAGAGAGAGAGAGAGAGAGAAATGAGAGAAGGAAAGTGGAAAAGAAAGAGAAAGAAGAAAAGAAAATACATAGAGAGGGAGAGGGAATGAGTCAAGTTGAGTTGACTCTGTGAGTTGACCCACCGTTTCAACGTCAAATCGGGCCTAACGTGAGTCGAGTCCAGTTCAGCTTAAGGTGTGTCGTTGCAGCAAAAGCATGGAAGTAAGTCATGGCAGAAGCGATACCAACGCCCCTTGGGTTTGTCAAATCTCACCAAATCAAACCGAAGAGGATTCGAGTCAATCGGGTAAACCATCTTATATCATTTTAAGCATGGAATTAATTTATTAGTCTAAATTTCTATGTTTATGTTGAATGTGGGAGTCAAAATCCCTAAGAGTCAAACCTAGGACAAATGTAGATGGAATATCCTAATTCCACTTGATTGAAGCATTAAGATTGATCTTAACCAATTGTAGGGTGTAATGTCGTGGTCTAACCACACAATTCTTGTAATTTATGGTAGGATTCGACACCAAAACGAGAATAAGGAAATCTAACAACAACGAGAGAGGGATTCGACCCTAAGGTGAGGGATATCCCACTTGGCTTCCTTATTTCAACGAATTCTAAGATAATTTAAGTCTAAGATATTGTAATTGTGAAAATATTGATTGTGGTCCCCTTAGTCTTGAATTGATGTTGATAAGCATGTAGGAATGCCTCAAATTATGTTGCCCTAACATATCTTATGAGAATTGCTTTAAGATCACCATGACATAATTGGAATTGCTTATGTACATGCATGTTTCTACTAGTTGCACTAGGAAGTGATAATCTTGTTTCCATGATGGGTTTACTCCATTAACTCTTTATATATGCTAGATAGTTATAAATTGAATCTAATGAAGTCTTGATCATGCTTACGAGAGTAATCTTGTTAATCGTATGGAATGTGCATGAGCATCATGGTACATGACATTCACGCATGACATATGAGTAGGGCTGTACACAAACCGGGCTAGCCCGGTTAACTTACTCAACTCAACCCGACCGGGAACTGAGTTCAGGCCGAGACGGGCCATTTTCTTCAGCCCGAAACTGAATTCGGGCCGAGTTCAAACATATCCCAGTTCGGCCCGACTCGGTCCAAAACCCGACTTGACCGTTTATATATATATATATATATATATATATATATATATATATATATATATATATATATATATATATATATATATATATATCTAAATCCTTATCTTGATTATTTGAGACAGAGAAGTGAGAACGCCATCCTGATTATTTGAGACAGAGAAGTGAGAACGTCGTCCATCCCTTTGCAGATGGAGCAGGCCCGAACTCGCCCGATTGCTAACTGGGCCGAGTTCGGGCTGGACATGTTGGCCCGATGACCAGGTCGGGCCGGGTTCAGGCTGGGTGTGGCTGGTGACCAGGCCCGGCTGGGTTGACCCCAGTTCAACTCGAATCGACTCGTGTACACCCTACATATGAGCTTTTTCAAGTGCTCAATGTAAGCCACACTCTATTCAATTTACTGAAAGTTCTAACACTTTAGTTTAACTCACAGAACCTGTGCATTTGGGTCACTTTGGGTGCTTTTTTTTATATGAGGTATTTTCGGGATTAGACACTCCTCGGGCGTACCTGTATATTTTTTCAGGAGATATCCTTGGGTGCACTCACCTGCATGGTCTTTTTTGAGTGGCTAGTTCTCCTTGGGCGTACCTATGAGTATTTTTTCGGGTGACTAATCCACCTTGGGCGACCCTTTATTTTGACAGCTGGATGTGTATCCCCAGACTGCGACTTAAGCATACATTCACACCTCCATACATCACGTATAAGTTCATATTCTTTTCATTATGATTTAATATATTGGTTTAAACTATGTTGGAATAACTTAATATGCACAAATCCTTGCAGGAAATTCCCACTAAGTTTTTACTCAATCATGTGGTTGCACCAAATAGACACAGGTATGATGAACAGGTGAAAATCCCTATGATGGGATTCCAGGGATGGCTGAGTAGGAATTCGGCAAGGTGAGCCCTCATAACGATGTAGTTGAGCTGTTGGAGCTCAAATAATATTTTGGATTTGCATACTTACATGTTTCATGCTTTACGTTTTACTTGGATTGTAATAAACAAAATTCCCCTACCGAGGGATTTAAATTTGCTTCTATTTACTTGTATTGAACTTCCTTTTGTATGACAGTCCATTTTATAACGTAATATTCGGGTTCTCAATGGGGAGCAACTATCCTCTGGTTTTGAGAACCAGGGTGTTACTAGATTGTATCTGAGAGAAAGTTTAGACAGACATTGCCTTTAGGAAACAATCTTATACCAACCTTAAATGCCTTGAGCTAGGATGTTGGAATTAGACGTTAGAACTTAGGTGAATCTCCCCTAGACTTAAGAAAATTTTTAGAATGTAGAAACCTAAACTTAGGTCCCATTTGAAATTATTTAACGATTTGGATGTATGTGGAATTCCCTTAGAATTTGGAAAGTCTGAGAATGTAGATAACCAAACCTAGGTTCCCTTGAAATCATTAGGTTAGCCATTCAAACTTGGTTAAAATTATTTAGGAATTATGAGAATTGTGAACATAGAAACGCAAAACTTTAGGCCCTATAGTAAAGTTCAAGTTTAGTTGTTTGAATATAGAAATTAAATTTAAATTCCCATTATGAACTATTAATTATCTGAACTCAGAAACCAAACTTAAGTTCCCTTAGAATTGTTAAGATAATCATTTGAGTGGAATCCCCTTAAGTTAGGAGGTATTAAGAATATAGAGACCCCAGATCTTAGACCCCTTAGGAAATTGTTTGGGTGCCCATAGGACCTAGAAATGAACTTAGGCCCCTTTGAACATCTTAGGTTTAGTCATTTGAACTCGTAAACTTAAAAAAGTAATAAAAAAATAATTAAAAAAAAAATCCCATGTAAACTACCAAAACTATTGTTTGAACTTAGAAGCCAAACCTAAAATGTCGTGGGAGAACAAATACCCACTACGATGTACATAAGAACAAACAAAAACATTCCTTAAACTTGGCTCTCAATGAACAAGTTTCAGGAAATCCATAATTTGAAATTTTCCAAAATATCATTAGTTAGAAATAAAACTATTACAATATTCAACGAATGGAATAAACTTACGC
Source organism: Magnolia changhungtana (assembly GCA_030180095.1). Lineage (NCBI taxonomy): Eukaryota > Viridiplantae > Streptophyta > Magnoliopsida > Magnoliales > Magnoliaceae > Magnolia > Magnolia changhungtana. The sequence goes on along the minus strand of JASAUF010000628.1, from coordinate 1,030,305 downwards.
TTCATAGGAATTTCCTTGATCACCAGATTTTACATTTGATTGGACACAAGTACTCTCTAAGGTTAAGAATCGCATTAGGAATTGTAGTTTAAATTCCCTAATACATCTCCTTATTTAGAGATAACATTTTCCACAATTCTACCACGTAAAATTAATTAGAGGTGAAGTTATAGAATTGTAGGTAAATTTTCAACCCTAAGTTGAGCTTATGAGAACTAAATTTAAGAGTCTAGATAAAATTTAGCAATTTCAAACTCAAGTCTCCATGCAAAAATTTGGTCCGGAAATTTTCAAGTAGCGCATTGACCAGAGTGCGCAGTGGAAGCGTGATGGCCATTTATGTCTATTCACGTAGATTTCAGGCGCTCACATTGTCAATTTAGAAGATCACATGATGTTCCCTGGGAGGCTAGAATAATCGAGATCACGGGTTGATGGAACCATATTTAAGCAAAGTTACAATGTTTGATCCAAGTTCCATATCCTAGTAAATTCTAATGATCTCAACGCCTTGATCAGGCAGAAGATCGGGAGTTTCCAGGATTAGGAAATGATACAGTACATCCTATGTTCTGCACAAGCGAAGGATTGATCTATCAGGCTCAAACCCACTACGACCATCTGCTCATGTTAAACGCGAACATGAAAACAGAAAATTAGATTGTAATTAGAAAATGGGGAACTATCATATTATGGTTAGTTGTCACCTAAATGAACTTGAAATCCTAATAAATGCTATAGGAAATTGTGAGGTCATTAGGTTTTTAAATAAATTCCTACTTTTAGTAGATGTAAAAAGGATCTGAAATCTCTAGAACTTATATACATTACTTGACTAGAGTATAGATATAAGAGTTGCAGTGAGACATCTAGATATAGTTTGTTTAAATCTATAATGTGATAGCATAATTGGAACATATATGAGTCAATGTGATTTTACTGCTTGTCATGTTAATCGTTAGGATGTATGTTACCAAATCTCGATGACGAGATTTTCTTTAAGGGGGTAGATTGTAACGCCCCGTACTTTCCTGTGTGCTCGAGTATTACTATTATAAACTATATTAGTACGTTTGAGTGAAGGTGCAAATAACCTATTTTATTCACCATCATTTGATACATCTCAACCCACCATTTAAGTTTAATAGTTAGAATAACAAAAAGTTCATATATAACTGTTAATTTAAATAAATCAATAATCGAACGTTAAGACCCACGTACTGTGGCCCACTTATAAATTTAAAATTATCTAATCCTTCAAATTAAAGCCCTGTGAATAGATGGCATTGATTGATGTGTGACCCACATAAATAATATATAGAGTAATAATAATAATGATAATTTATATATATAAGTAATTTACAATTGATAAACCTATAAAACATGGTCAAAAGAGAGAACCATCTGATTAAATATAAATAGATGATATAATAACAAAAATAATAATACCAATGATATTAAAAACAAAGTAAAAATAATATATATACTAATAATAATAATGATAATTTATTTATATATATATAAGTAATTTATTTTTGATAAACCTATAAAACATGGTCAAAAGAGAGAACTATCTGATTAAATATAAATAGATGATATAATAACAAAAATAATAATACCAATGATATTAAAAACAAAGTAAAAATAATATTTAATATTACGCATATGTAATAGGCCATCTGATCTATAATCTAACTATTAAACTCTAGTTAAGTGGTTCCTTGGACTCTGGTTCAACGCTACGGTTACCAGTCATTTCGATAGAGTTTTGAGATACTTACACTAAGGAAAGATTAAAATCGAAAGATATCTTTTTTTATGCATATAAGTTGATTATTCTGGCAGAGATGTTTAATCGAGAAAAATATATTTTAAAATTCAAGTGGGGAATTATTGTGAAATGTTGATTTTAAATATATATATATATATATATATATATATATATATATATATTCTAAATATATTAAATATTATATACAAAAAGTGTTTGAAAAATACCTTTTCATGGTTTTGGGAATAATCCCACATTGGAAAAAGAGAAGGAATTTTTATAGTTTATATAAGGAGTGTGGAGTACCTTATTATTTGCCCACATAGTCCATGGACCATGGGACTTGTGTGTTCCAATGCATAGCACTGGATAGCAGTGGAACACCCGTGCCCAGGCTGGCGCTAGCGATCGGGCTCGGTCTTAGTGTGAAGGCGTGGGCATATGAGACAGTGTGGCTGTAGAGGCACTAGTGGCGCACTTTGCACATCGCACGTGCGCATCGTGTCGCAGAGGGTCGCTCCCTTCGCGAACCAAAGCAAGACGGGTGCGAGTCGCGGTACGACTAACTGGCTAAGTCGGATGGTTGGCTGAAGGGAAGACCAGAGGACTGAATAGGAGTCATCCAGTATATATATAGAGACTGAAAAGAGTTGTTACAATAGAACTGTAACAGTTGTGTCATTAGTGCAGAGACCAGCTGTAACTACTGCATGGGTAGCCCAACAGCTAGAAAACGGTTAGCTGCTGTCTCACATCAATCACATGCAGTAGTGGTTATGGCTCATGCACAACAGTCAGAAAACGGCCATAAAATAGCTAGTTTTTCAACAGCTAGATATGACTTAATGGGAGTTATTTCCTGGACCATAACCCCCCAGCCACCACAGCCTATATAAACAGGGTCTAGATGGGATTCCAAATCATCTCTTAAACCAACTCCAGCAAACCCATACGAACTGAGACAACCACTCATCTCTTATACTCTAGTGACTCCAGTAAGAGAACAAGGTTGAACCATTGCTTGAAGAACAAACCAGCGGTGTGGTCTAGAACAGTTTAACTGAACCAGTGCAATGGTCTAAATCACAAATTTCATTCTCTTCTCTTTTCTTTTTTTGGATTTTTCTTTTATTATAATTCTGTCAAAATGTAGGTAAAAGAGTTCTATTAGTGGGCCTTCGTGTTTGCTGAACGCAAACCCACATCAGACTCGTCGTATTCTAGAAGTGGTTTGTTTGTAACCTATCGGCATACTCAATTCACTTGAGTAGGGACAAATAACGCTTTTAAGGATAGCGTCCTAGACATGCTTCAGCTTGTCCTTATTTTAGATCTTAGATTTTTCAAATTCCATATTTTACAGAAAAAATATTATTCTGTAAAGTTTACAACAATAACAATTTGGATCATTGAAAAAGAAACCAATCCAATAGCTAAGGTCCCGACGTGTTCTATAACAATACATTGAAATGTATTTTAACAAACATCTTTAGTAAAAGCATTATCAATGTAAATTCAGACCTCTTCGTGGATTTTTCCATCCTTTGTAAGTTTTTTTTTTTTTTTTTTAAGGCCATAAATGTGGAGGAGGTTTTGCAGGAGTGTGCAATGGCACCATGTGACAACATGGTAGGATATGGTGGTTGGCTTTTATTGCCGGATTTCACTTTAAATAATGATGTGGGGCCATTCATGTTCTAGATGCCATACTACCAATGACATGGTAAGAAACATTTACTTCACGGGTGGTTGTGCATGAATATGAACATTTAATAACCCATACTCAAATCCAAGATTCAAAGGTCAGGATTATATATATATATATATATATATATATATATATATATATATATATATATATATATATATATATATATATATATGAATGGGACCACCTTGCGCTTGCAAAACCTGACAAAGTAATATCAGCAACTTTCATGGCTCTAACACTCATAGGTGCATGCTATATTTTGATAAGATTTAGTGGTCCACTAACACTCAAAATGTGAAACTTTTTTTTTTTTCTTTTTTAATATTACACACTACCACACACTCACGCCGTAGTTGAATTTCACCACCAATGGGGTACTCGAACCATCAACCAAGTGTTGAAAATCCTGAGAGTCTACCACCGGAGTGAGAGTAAGGACCCGTACTTGATTTTCAATGGGATTTAACTTGCAAAATCATTTGATTTAAAAAATAATAATAATAAATTTAAGAAAAAAATAAAAAAAATTATGACCCTTCAGCTAGAACCAATGAAAGGTTTGAATGCTTGGATTGGTGAGCTAACCTCGTAAATCAGGAAACGGATTGGCTACTCCCCCTGCTACCAGGCCGTGGCTGATGGTTGGTGCTCTGTGGGCCCCACCATGATGTATGTGTTTCATCCATTCTGTTCATCCATTTTCACAGATCATTTTATGCATTAATGTTAAAAATGAGAGGATAAAAGTCTCAGGTGGACCACACCATAGGAAAACAATAGTAATTGGAGAACCACCATTAAAATCCTCCTAAGGACCACTGTACTGTTTATTTGACATCCAATCTGTTGACTAGGTCATACAGACCCAGATGAAGGGAAAAACAAAGATTAGCTGGATCCAAAACTTTCATGGCCCCTAAAAAATTTTTCATGGTCGTTCATTCAACACTATTTCCTGTAATGTGGTCTCCTTGAGATTTTTATATACTTCATTTTTGGTCTCATACACTAAAATGATCTAGAAAAATAGATGTACGGCGTGAATGAAACACATACATCATGGTGGGGCTCAAAGAGCACCGACCACCAGCCATTAGCTGGTGGCAGGGGGAGTAGGCGAGTAGTCAATCCGTTTCCCATAAATCAAGGGTAAGCATCCCTCTCAGTTATTCCCATAGTACGGCCTACCTAAGTTTTGGTAAGCATGTATGTTTCCTGAGTCTTGGGGTAGTTTGGGGTGATGTATTTGATAGATGAAAAATGTTGTCAACACATCACATGGGCTTTGCATCTGCTTGGTACCACTATAGTTTAAAGTGTCGTGCCCCTTTATGTATTCTAGTTTGATATTGATTTGAAGACTTTATTAGGTGGGGCCCATATTATCAAGGGTTTAGATTTAACAATTGAATTATCGTGATTGAGCATACCGGTGGGTAGTAGTATTGATTGATGGTAAGTAATGAATACTCATAAGTTCCTCGTGCATCCACGTCAAGAATTCTTCGCGACTTCCCAATTAAATACAGATGATTTAAGTTTATAGTTAATTTATTTGTTTCATCTTTTGTATTTTTATATATAAATCAATCTATTATTTTTGTGATTAAATTTAACATGATCTACATCCACTGTAGTTTCTTACAATGGACGCAATTTGGGTGGATCACGGGATCATCATCCCTAATTGTGGGGCCACTGTATATGTATGCGCCTTACATCCACACTGTCTATCCATTTTGATGGCTCATTTTAAGGCACGATTCCATAAATAAAGCATATCCAAATCTCAAGTGGACCATACCACACGAAACCATTGTGATTAAACTCATACCATTAAAAACTTCATGGGCCACCGTAATGTTTATTTTCCATTAAACCTGTTGATAAGGTCATAAAGACCCCCCTGAAGGGACTCCATAAATATAGCTTGATCCAAAACTTTTATAGCCCATGAGAAGTTTTTAATAGTAGATTTGGATCCACTTCATTTTTGGGATCATGACCCAAAATGAGTCTTCAAAATGAATAGACGGTGTGGATATAAGACAGGCACATACATCACAGTGGGCCCCACGGTCAGGGATCCTACCCACCTCGGTGGATCCGCCAGCTTAGAACGGCTATAGCAAACATGACCCAACTTCATGAAATTTTTTTCATGGCAAATACCCAAAAATCTCTAAATACGTGTGGGGTTATATATGGAAATTTGGATCGTCGAAATGGTGGGCCTCGTTTTGGAGGATGGTGGACCCAGTTGAAGAGTGCCACTTAGATGAAGGTAGTAACGTAGCTAGTGTGTATGCATTTGAAGTCACCGACACAACTAAAAAATTCTCCTTTCACACGTCTATCATAATTTCGACGACTCAAGGTAGGTGAAGGTGATGGATCCACTTACAAGTGATGCATACGTGGACTAGACCCAGGTCAAATACTCATTAAGTCGGACGCGGATTGCGTACTACCCCCACCCCTCCCAATCTCCGAACGGCAGTTCTGTGGGTGGGCTTACTATGAATTATCTGTACATCCAAACCGCTAATCCCTTTTCTTAGATTATTTTAAGGCATAAACATAAAAATAAGGCAGATCCAACGCTCGAGTGAACCACACCAAATAAGAAGCTTGGATGCATTAAAATGTACAAAGCATTAAATGTCAGTTGCATTAAATGCAAAAGTCATATGTGGTGCGGTCCACCTAAGTGTTGGATATGCTTATTTTTGTTTCGATACCTTAAAATAATATGAGAAAAGGGATAGACAGTTTGGATGTACAGATAAATCATGGTGAGCACGCCCACAGAACTAAAGGGACAGACGGTTTGGATGTACAGATAAATCAGAGTGAGCCCGCCCACAGAACTGCCCGTTCGAAGCCAGGGACGGGCGGGGGTAGCACGCAATCCGCGTCCCATAAGTCATGCTTAAGAAGACACGCTGGTTTGACAATCCTAGCCCCCGTATGGGTGTACTCGGATTCGGTAGTGACCCCTACGGTACAATGTGCGGGTTGGTGTTGTAGACCCACTCTGACGTATGTGCTTTATCCATGCCCTCTATCTATTTTACCAGCTCATCTTAGGGCATTCGCCAAAAAAAATGAGGCAGATCCAAAACTCAGGTGGACCATACCATAGGAAACAGCGGTGATTGAATGCCCACCATTAAAAACTTGAAGATCACACGAGTTTTGAATCACCAAGATGATATTTACGTTTTCCAATCATCCAGGTCTGTGTGACCTTACTGGATGGCAAAAGAACATTACAATGGGCCTTCCGAGGTTTTCAACTGTGGGTGATCTGCGGTCCACCTGAGATTTGTATTTGCCTCATGTTTTTAGCTCGTATCCTAAAGCGAGTTGGAAAAATGAACGGGCAACGGGGATAAAACATAGGACGGATTAGGTGTTATCTGGGTAACAGGTTAGTAGTTGTTACCCTTACTGTAGGGACCACCCTGATGATATGTTGTATATCCATTCCATCCATTTGTTTTTCTGGCCCATTTTAGAACACGGTCTTAACATTAAGTATATCTAAATCTCAAATAAACCATACCACAAGAAATAGTGATGATTGAACACTCACCATTAAAAACTTCCTAAGGCTCCCTGTAAGAAGATCCGTAATGTTTATTTGTCAGCCAACCCTTTGATTAGGTCAACTAGAATTTGATGAAGAGGAAATATACAAAGATTAGCTTGAGCTAAAACTTTTGTAACCTACAAAAAGCTTTTAATAATCATTCGTTATTTTTTCCGGTGGTATGGTCTAACAGATATTTGCATCCTTAAATGAGCTGAAAAAAATGAATGGGCAGCAAGGATATGAAACAAACTCATTAAGGTGGGGCCCACATGGTTTCAGGATGGGCGCCATGGATATGAAACAAACTCATTAAGGTGGGCCCCACGTGGTAAGATTAGTAAGACCCGCTGAGCTGTTACCAGGGCAACAGTTAATCTGCTACCAGGTAGATGGACTCTAATTGTGTTATAGAGCATATGGCAGCACCAGGTCGGTACTGTTTTTATGTGGCAAAGTTTTGGTGAGCCACTCCATGATATGTGTATTATATTCACAGTGTTCATCCATTACCAGGTCGGTATTGTTTTTATGTGGCAAAGTTTTGGTGGGCCACTACATGATATGTCTGTTATATTCACGGTGTTCATCCATTTTTTTCATATCATTTTAGAGCATTAGCCCAAAAATAAGGCAGATCCAAAGCTCAAGTGAACCTCAGGACAAAAAATGACGGGAATTTAATGCTGATTATTGAAGACTTAGGGGTTGTTTGTGTTGGGGGCCTTGCACAAAACCTTAGGATCTAGCCCTCCAGAACAAACCAGAATTATGGATAATAAAGCAATGAAAATAATCAATGCATCAATCACACACCACACAAGAGATTTTTACGTGGAAAACCCTCAAAGAGGTAAAAACCACAGGACCTCGTCCAGATCAACAATCCACTATGAAGTAGAACGTTTACAACCTTCTTCACTCACGCAAGAGTGGATGAACAATAAGAGAAATAGAGAAAATGAAGAGATCTAACCGATTATGAGGACATAGAAGCGCTGAGATATAAATTACAAAGTAGAAAAACCTCCACGAGCAGAACCTGCCTTCTATAAGCTTCCTCTCTCTCTTTCTCCCTCTCTCTCACCTTTGATAGCCCTCTTGTATTTTTCTCATCAACACAACATACGTAGAAAAATCTTAGGGACTCTTTTTTATAGTTTTAGGAAACTCCTTTCCGCATCCTAGTTGCGAAAGGACTTGCGCATCCTAGTTACGAAAGGACTTACGCATCCCAGTTGCGAAAGGACTTGCACATCTCAGTTGCGAAAGGACTTGCACATCCCAGTTGCGAAAGGACTTACGCATCCCAGTTGCGAAAGGACTTGCGCATCCCAGTTGCGAAAGAACTTTGCGCATCCCAGTTGCGAAAGGACAACGGGTCAAAAAAAAACCATCAAATCTCCCCCTTTTTGACCCAGGAGGGATTCACCTTCTTTAAGCTAGCCAGGTTTCTACAAACCTCAAACTTGCTCTTAAGCAAGGCCTTGGTCATCATATCTGACCCATTATCGTCCGTGTGGACCTTCTCAAGCTGTAACACCTTCTGTTCCAAAGTATCCCTGATCCAGTAATACCGAATCTCTATGTGCTTTGACTTGGAATGCTGACTTGGATTCTTGCTCAAGTGTATAGCACTCTGACTATCGTAATAGACCACGTGCTCCTCCTGCTTCAGGCTAAGTTCCTGTAGGAACCTCTTCATCCAAAACATCTCTTTACATGCCTTTGTGACTGCAATGTACTCGGCTTCTGTAGTTACAATGCTACGACCTTCTGTAGCTTGCTCTGCCAAGAAACCACTCCCCCTGCAAACGTGAATATGAACCCCGATGTAGACTTCCTGAAGTCTATGTCACCTGCCATATCTGCATCTGTGTATGCCTCTAACACAGGTTTACCGTCACCATAGCATAAGCTCAACGTGGATGAGCCTCTTAGATACCGCAGTATTCATTTCACCGCTGCCCAATGCTCTTTACCATGATTGACAAGAAACCGGCTAACAACACCAACCGCATATGCTATGTCTGGGCGTGTACACACCATAGCATACATCAAACTTCCTACAGCTGACGCGTAGGGTATCTTCTGCATCTCATCCACCTCTGCCTTCGTCTTGGGACACTGTCTGTCGCTCAATCTGAAGTGACCATCTAGTAGAGTACTGACCGGCTTCGCTGCATTCATATTGAACCGCTCTAGGACTTTCTCAATATACCACTCTTGTGACAGCCAAAGCTTCCTGCTGCTTCTGTCACGGGTTATCTCCATTCCTAGGATCTGTCTAGCCAGGCCCAAGTCTTTCATCGCAAAAGACTTGCCCAACTCCTGTTTCAGCCTGTCGATCTTCTTGATGTCTTTTTCCATGATGAGCATGTCATCAACGTATAATAGCAGAACTAAGAAATCACCATCTGAGAACTTGCGCGTGAACACACAGTGGTCCGACTCCGTTCTGTCATACCCATGTTTCAACATAAACGAGTCGAACTTCTTGTACCATTATCGTGGAGCTTGTTTCAGCCCATACAAGCTCTTCCTCAGCCTACACACCATATGCTCCTTGCCCTTGACTTCGAACCCCTCTGGTTGGTGCATGTAGATCTCTTCTTCCAGGTCACCATGGAGAAAGACAGTTTTAACATCTAACTGCTCTATCTCCAGATCCATGCTAGCCGCCAACCCAAGCAACATCCGTATGGATGTCATCTTCACCACTGGTGAGAATATCTCTTCGAAGTCTATTCCTTTCCTCTGACCAAACCCTTTCACCACAAGTCTGGCCTTGAACCTCGTCTGTGAATTCTTCTGCTCAACCTTCTTTCTGAACACCCACTTGTTGCTCAAAGCTTTCTTGCCCTTAGGCAGTTTCACCATATCATAGGTGTGGTTCTTATGCAAGGATTCCATCTCCTCTTGCATAGCTTTCAACCACTCCCCCTTATGCTCGTCGGCTAGGGCCTCAGAATAATCTTCTGGCTCTCCCCCATCAGTCAGCATAATGTACTTATGTGGCAAGTACCTCTTGGACGGCTGTCTGTCCCTAAATGACCTCCTCACCTGTGGGTCAACAGGTGGATCAAGTGGGGGCTGCTCCCCTGGTCCATCTTCTGAAGGAACTCTCTCGTCCTTTACACCTTGCTGTACTCCCCCGTCATTAGGCACCACGGGAGGAATAATCGGATCCATGTCTTCTAGCTCACCTGAACTAGGCTGATTCTTCTTTGGCTTACCAATGTCTTCTATACACTGATCTTCAAAGAAAACCACATCTCTGCTCCTGACGAGCATCCTCTCGGTCGGATCCCACAATTTATAACCGAACTTTTCATCACCGTACCCTAAGAACACACACTGCCTGATCTTCATATCGATCTTGGACCTCTCATCCTTTGGTACGTGAACGGATGCCCTGCATCCAAACACCCTGAGATGACTATACGATGGATCATGTCCAGTCCACACCTTCTCAGGTACTTCTCCATTCAACGGGGCTGATGGAGACCTGTTTATCAAATACACCGCTGTGTGCATTACTTCTCCCCAGAACGTCTTGGGCAATTTCGCATGGGATAACATGCATCTGATTCTCTCAACAATGGTGCGATTCATTCGCTCAGCTACACCATTATGCTGGGGGGTCTTGGGAACCGTTTGTTCATGCCGTATACCCAGGGACTTGCAGTACTCGTGAAAGTCGCCAATGTATTCACCATCATTGTCAGTGCGGTTGCACTTCAATGATTTGCCTGTCTCTCTCTCGACCATAGCATAAAACAATTTAAACACACCAAAGACCTCGTTCTTGGATTTCAAAGCATAAACCCAAACCCTCCTAGATGCATCATCTATAAAAGTAACAAAATACAATGCCCCACCCAAGGTTTTTGTCCTCATAGGACCACAAACATCAGAATAAACCAAATCTAATGCATGCACTTTATTAACATGAGAAGCAGTTTTAACTAATGAAACTTTATACTGTTTCCCTGATAAACAATCAAGACAGATTTTGAGAGGTATACCTGTCACGCCTGGAAGGAGCCGCTTCCTCGCTAGTAACTAAAGCCCTTTTTCACTCATGTGGCCTAGACGCCTGTGCCACATGTCAATAGCTGAATCTTCCGCTGCGTTCAACCCACCCTTGTACATACTGACACTTGCCTTGTAAAGGGTGCAATAATTCTTTCCTCTGGCTACGATCAACAAACCCTTGATGAGCTTCCATCGTCCACCAGCAAACCGGCTTTCATAGCCATCATCATCCAACCTTCCCGTCGACATCAAGTTGAGGCGAAGGTCTGGGATATGCCTCACATCCCTGAGAACCAATGTGCAGAGTCTTCACACAAATATCACCGACTCCCACAATTTTTGATACGCTAGAATTTCCCATCTTCACAGTCTCATAGTCACCTGACTTGTAGCTTGTGAAGAAGTCTCTGCGTGGAGTCGCATGAAAAGAAGCTTCCAAGTCAACCACCCAGTCGGTGTCCTAACTCGTAGCCGTGAGACATACATCGTGATCTGTAGAAAGAATAACTACCATGTCACCATCTGAAGCGACCGCAGTGGAATCTGATTAATCTTCCTTCCCTTTTCCTTTCTTGTCATTTTTCTTACCACAACATTCATGCTTGTAGTGGCCCTTCTTGCCACAATTCCAGCAATCAACATCTTTTCTGTTACTCGACTTGCCTCTTGATTTATCTCGGGCCTTCCCGCCCTTCCTGTTCTTTTCTCTCCCCTGTTCCTGCGTCACAAGAGCCTCTTGCTGAGTAGACCCCTGAGACTTCCTCCTCGTCTCCTCATTGAAGAGACAACTGGTTACCTGTTCTATGGATATCTTTCCGTCTAGCGCGGAGTTACTTAGAGACACCACCAATGTCTCCCAACTGTCAGGTAATGAACTAAGCAATAGTAAAGCCTGCAATTTATCATCCAGGACCATCTTCATAGAGGTGAGTTGGTTCACTATATTGCTGACCTCATTCATGTGCTCGGCCACAGAACCACCATCCTTGAATTTGAGATTCACAAGTCGCCTTATCAGAAATATCTTATTACCCGCTGTCTTCCTCTCATACAGCCCTTGTAATTTCAGCCATAGGCTTGTGGTTGAGGCTTCTGTAGACACATGGTGAAACACGGAATCATCCAACCATTGTCTAATAAACCCCACCGCCTTTCGGTTCATCTTCTTCCAATCATCATCAGTTATATCCTTGGATTTTTCTGATATGCCTAAGATTGGAGAATATAGGTCCTTGCAATAAAGCAAGTCCTCCATCTTAGCCTTCCATATAGTCCAGTTAGAATCATTGAGGCTGATCATCCTTGAGCTACCTTCCATAATTCAAAACCGATCCTACCCGTTCAATGAACTTAGCTCTGATAGCACTTTGTTAGGGGCCTTGCACAAAACCTTAGGATCTAGCCCTCCAAAACAAACCAGAATTATGGATAATAAAGCAATGAAAATAATCAATGTATCAATCACACACCACACAAGAGATTTTTATGTAGAAAACCCTCAAAGAGGTAAAAACCACAGGACCTCATCCAGATCAACAATCCACTATGAAGTAGAACGTTCACAACCTTCTTCACTCACGCAGGAGTGGATGAACAATAAGAGAAATAGAGAAAACGAAGAGATCTAACCGATTATGAGGACATAGAAGCGCTGAGATATAAATTACAAAGTAGAAAAACCTCCACGAGCAGAACTTCCCTTCTATAAGCTTCCTCTCTCTCTTTCTCCCTCTCTCTCACCTTTGATAGCCCTCTTGTATTTTTCTCATCAACACAACATACGTAGAAAAATCCTAGGGACCCTTTTTTATAGTTTTAGGAAACTCCTTTCCGCATCCTAGTTGCGAAAGGACTTGCACATCCTAGTTGCGAAAGGACTTGCGCATCCCAGTTGCGAAAGGACTTTGCGCATCGCAGTTGCGAAAGGACAACGGATCAAAAAAAAACCATCAATTTGGCACCATAGATTTGGGGCGATTTGAGGGGATTTCAAATCCCTTGGTCATTTGGCACCACAAAGTAATGGGGGGTTTCAAGGTTTCAAATCCACTCTTTGAAGGGATTCGAAATCCACAGCGAAAGCTTGGATTTCATATAAAATCTTTCCAGGAGTTGCATGTATAACATGTGTATCACTACACTATTAATTTGTTGGACACATGGCTCACTAATGATATTCCAAAATAATTATATTATCAATTGCATCACTATAATTACTTTAATGATCAATACCATCCAAACATTGTCCATGTAAATCAATGATTAAAAATCATTGATTAGTCACTCGGACATGATCTTGTCCTTCTGGCCCATTCGAGACTTGGAATTTCATCATTTTTAGGCAAAGTATATATTTATTCTGGCTTATTACAACCATTGTGTCAAACATGACATACGTTCGCTAATTAGATATATTAAAGTTGATTTAGTAATTAAATTCAAAGCCCTGTAAATATACTATGCATAAGTAATTTTGGATTAAAGTTTATTATGAATGCAGGGTGCCAAACACAATCGGAGGATTTCAAATCTAAGGGATTCTGAATCCAGGGGGTTCCAAATCCACACTCCCAAATAAGTCTTTACAAAAGCCTCATCGGAGGTTGCCTTGTTTTTGTTTTTGGGCTCATGCCCTAAAATGATATAATGCATACATTACAGTGGGGCATACAAAACTTTGCCATGTCAACACAGTATCAACTTTGGGTGTTGTGTCATGCACTATGCAATGGAAGTCTCATAAGGCCAGTCTAGATAGTAAGTTGCTTAAGCTAAGTTACTTATCTAATACTCAAGTAGAAAAAGTAACTCCCATGCTCTCCAAATGAGCCCATAGATGGAGCTGTTTAGGTGAGATCGGACTCACCCAAGGAGTTGCGGCCCTTATCATGGGCCCACCTTTATGTATGTGTTATGTATCCACGCCATCCATCCATTGCTCTAAAAAATAAAGCAGATCTAATAACGGGGTGGACCATATCATGAGAATATTGGTGATTGAACTCCCTACCATTGAAAGCTGATTAGGGAGCATATTAATATTTCCATAGTGATTATTTTCCATCAAATCTATTGATAAGGTAACATAAAGCTGGATAAAGGAAATGACAAATATCGGCTTGATTCAAAACTTTTGTGGCCCATTAATGATTAATCACCACTATTTCCTATGGTATGGTCCACCTGATAATTAGATCGACTTCACTTTTTAGATAATACCATAAAATAATGTGTGAAAAATGGATGGACAATATAGATGCAAAATAAATATATCAAGGTGGCCCTACGGTATGGGCTGCACTGTCTTGGGTGAGTCTGGGGTCTCACCTTTACATGGAGATGGGGAGCCTATTAGGTGAGACCTTGGATATGTGCTGGGTGGGACCCCTTATGATAAGGCTTACATTGATGTATGTGCCTTAAATCCCCACCATCTGGACATTTTGAAAGCATAATTTAGGGTATGATCTTAAAAATAAATGACTCAAATTTTAAGTAGACCACACCACAAGAATCAAACGTGATTAAATCTCTACCATTAAAAACTTCATGGATTCCACTAAAATAATTATTTGTCATCCAACCTGTTGATAATGTCACAAACTCCTAAATAAAGAGACCACACAAATATCATTTTGATCCAAAGCTTTTTGTGACCCATAAGAAAATTTAATTTTAATGGCCATTCATGATGTAGGGAAGGACGTGCTGAGATCAAGCCCCACCTTCCTCAAAGATAATTACTCTGAATCCATGAAGCTTCTCTAGACTTTTCACGGAAATACCCTAAATCCACGATAAGAGATAGAAAATAGAAATAAATTCTAATAAAAATCAAATTTAATTGGTTGATATTCAAAAAACAAGTTTACAACCCTTTAAATAATGTTACGAACCTTAGGGAAAAAGTTTCGGAATCAAACTACAACTAAAACTCTCTAAAATCGTGACTTAGGAATCAAACTACAACTAAAATTTACTATTTATAGACAATCATGATTTCCAACAGACCTCTTGTTTCCGGCCAAAAATAGTGTCTTTTTTTGCTTAACGTTCTCCTAACATTTTAAAGCACTTTTCGTGTTGGACACAACTCTTAACGGATAAAGAATTATTATGAAACTAAAACTTATTTAAAATAGTAAAAATAAAAATAAATTAAAATTTCAACCGTTGATTTGATCGCAAATTCAGTGTGGGTAACCCAGCATAGAGGTAATTGGTTTGCCTATCCTAAATTCATATATGGCACGTAAGATAACTCATTCAACTTTGCTATATATATATATATATATATATATATATATATATATATATATATATATATATATATATATATATATATATATAGGAAAAGGTACAATGAGCTCAAGCGCGCACGAGTCCATCCCATGAGGACGAGCTGTGTGGGCCCCACCGTGATGCGTTTCGAACATCTACCCCATCAGTCAGATGCACCATTCCATCGTGGGCCTAGGTCTCAAAAATCAAGTCAATCCGTGACTTGTGTGGCCCACACCACATACAGAAGTGTAAAAGGGCCATGCACCATTAAAACATTCATAACCATTTTTGAGGGCCCACCGAGATGTGGTTTGCAAATCCAGCCCATCCATTATGTGTGTCCCACTTGAATGAGGGTTCAGACCAAGTTTTAGGTGCATGGAAAACTTAGGTGGGCCCCACCAAGTGCTTTTATATGTTTTAACGGTGTCTTCACATAATTTTAGATGGTATGGCCCACCTGAGTTCCATATATGGCTGATTTTTGGTATATCCCATAATTTAAAGGGGAGCCATCAAATGCACAGTGTTGATGGTCGAAATGCATCACGGTGGGGCCCACACAGCTCAACCTCGCGGGAACTTATCGTATGCTTGGGTTGGGGAAGGTACTATGTGCTCGAGCTCACGATAAGCTCCCGTGAGGTTGAGCTATGTGGGCCCCACTGTGATGCGTGTCGACCATCAACACTGTGCATTTGATGGGTCCCCTTTAAATTATGGGATATCCCAAAATCACCAGATACTGAACTCATGTGGGCCATACCATCTAAAATCATGTGAAGACATGCCAAAAACATATAAAAGCACTTAGTGGGGCCCACTTGAGTTTTGAATGCTGCTGAAACTTGGTCTGAACCCTCATCCAAGTAGGACACACAATGGATGGGCTGGATTTGCAAACCACATCTCAGTGGGCCCAAAAAATTATTATGAATGTTTTAATGGTACACGGCCCCTCTGAACTTCTCTATGTGGTGTGGTCCACACAAGCCACGGATTGACTTGATTTTTGAGACCTAAGCTCACGATGGAATGGTGCATCTGACTGATGGGGTAGATGTTCGAAAAGTATCACAGTGGGGCCCACACAGCTCAACCTCATGGGACGTTCCCATCAGCTCGAGCGCATAGTACCTTTTCCATATATATATATATATATATATATATATATATATATATATATATATATGGAAAAGGTACTATGCGCTCGAGCGTAAAGCAGTTGTTCATGAGGCCGAGCTGTGTGGGCCCCACCGTGATGCCGTTCGAAGATCCACACTGTCCACCAGATGCGTGAGCCAAGGGTGGGCCCACACAGCCCAAAATCAGCCGTCCATGTAACTCAGGTGAGCCATACCATCGGAAAACATAAGTATACACGCAAAAACATGTAAATGTACTTGGTGGGCCCCACCTGAGTTGTGGATACCACATGAAACTTGGTCTAAAATTATATTCAAGTGGGACACACATGATGGACGGTGTTGATCATCAAAAAACGTCTCGACAGGTCCCCAAAATTGGTTTTGAATGTTTCAATGGTGCACGGCCCCTCTCAACTTCTGTACGTGGTGTGGCCCAAAAAGTCACGGATTGACTTGATTTTCAGCCGTGTGGGCCCCCTCTGGAATGGTACATCTGGTGGATGGTGTGGATTTTCGAACGGCATCACGGTGGGGCCCACACCAGCTCGACCTCACGAACTACCGCTTTACGCTCGAGCGCATAGTACCTTTTCCCATATATATATATATATATATATATATATATGCCCATTTTAAGATTATGACCGTCCGGATCACTTCCCTCTACGATCGGATCTTTTCTTCTCCATGAAAATTTCTGCGGCCCACTCAACATCAATTCACCACGTTTCCAGTCCTGTGGTATATTGGGATTTGAAACTGCTTCATTTTTGTATATCATGCCCTGAGCTTTAAATACCGATGGACGGCAGGATGCAGTCATACAGAGATGGGAACGGACAGGTGAGACGCTGGATCCAATGAGGTGAGTAGGATCATGGTGATGTATGTGTCTTAAATCCACACCGTCCAGCAAACCATTTTAAATCTCAGCATATCCGCGGTCGCTACCTTCCTTGCAATGAATAAAGGTTCATTTATTCGGCGGCTGACAGACTTCGATGAAGGCATTTTCTTTCTGCGTCCTGCTGCCCCCGCAAGGACTGAATCGGTCCAGGCAGGGGCTCTGTGAGCCCACACTGATGTATGGCTTTTATCCAGCCGTTCATTCATCGATAAATTTAGGGTAGGATCCTAAAAAAGAGGCAGATCCAAGGTTCAAATAGACCACGCAGTGGGGATCGTACAGCCACCATTAAAATTTTGTATTTTCCCTTCGTGCAGGTTTGTGTGACCTCACGAATACGTTGGATGGCAAATAAAAATCACGGTAGGCCTTAGAAAGGTTTCAACAGTGGCTGTGACTGTGATCGTTGCTTCCTGTTGTGTGGTCCACTTAAATCTTGGATCTACCTTATTTATGGGCTTCTACAAATAATATGAAAAAATGAATGAATGGCGTGGGTAAAATCTATAAATTACCGTGGACCGTACGGAGCCACTACCTGGATCGATTTCCGTCCATCGGGTGCAGTACACAATCCGCTTCGTTTATTTTTCATTTTTAACGATGCTCATTCAATTGCAGACCGTGAAACCTCGGAAACCTCGGTTCAGATCATACACGTGCGCCTCGTGCAACCAACCTGAGGGAGTGAATCAGAAATGAAATAGATATCCCAACTACCAACTAACAACCCACTACCACCGATAGGATCCAGATTCAATGAAGGACTATCATGTGAAGCGCGTGTAAGACATCCGAGCAGTCAGTTCATTTGCCAGAGATACAGGCCATTCACGTGGGCCTTTGAACATGCCATGTGATGATTAACTCATGTAAAAGTAAAAGTTTGGCATGGGTGTTGGGTCCATCGTATATTCACCGTTGATCTTTGACGCGTGTGTGATTTGCTCGTGAATGTTTGGCACGTGTTCCATTATAAGAGTCCTTGTTGAATCCCCATCTTTACGTCCTGATCATATGACACGTGTTCCATCCAACTTTTTTATGTTATTTTATAATATTATAGCAAAAATAACTAAGATCCAAGTCTCAAATGGGCCACACGGTCGGGATTAAATTCTCCTAAGAAGGTTTCAAAGGCGGGCATCCTTAGCACTGCTGCTTCCTATGGAGTGGTCCATTTGAGCCGTGAATCTGTCTTATTTTTGGTCCAGTACTCTAGAGTGACATGGAAAAGAGAATGGAAAAGTAATACAACAAGGTGAGTCCTCAGTGGCCCTCAGAGCCTCCGCCTCTCCCGAGCTCCGAACAGGCGGGGGTAGTACCAAAGGGTCAGTTTGGGCAGTGGGATTAGAAGGATTAGGTGGGATGGGATTTAAAAAACACAACCATTACCATGGCTGGGATTGTCCCCTATTGCCAGGGGATAAAATTAATGACTTGCTATGTTGATAATATGGTGGTACATTGAATGGATGTACCCACCGTCATTTAAAATTACTGTGAATAACACACGTGTTATATTTAAACTGTTCATTTGTTTTGTAACCTTATTTTATAGCATAGGCCTAAAAATGAGGTAGATCCAAAACTTATGTAGACCCAAAAAAGTTTTCAATAGTAAGTATTCAATCCCTGTTGCTTTCTATGGTGGGGTTCACTTGAGCTTTAGATTTACTTAATTTTTTGGCCTATGCTCTAAAATAATCTTGACAAATGGGTGGACAGTGTGGATATAGCCCACACATCATGGTGGGACCTACATAACTTCCCAAACATTGAGGGCCTGTTTGGTTTTTTGGCTCAAGTATAATTGCATTGTAAATGATTAATCATTACTTACCAAGGTAATTACCTCCATTTACCTTCATCTTTCCCAATGCTGACTTGATCGGTTACTTTTTAAGCACTCAAATCAAGAAATTTGTAAAATAAATATGGGGCCCACCATAATGTGTGTGGCTTATCCACACCACCCATTCATCATGTCAAATGAATTTAAGGCATGAGCCCAAAAATTAAGCAAATCCAACGGTCAAGTGAACTACATTACACGAAATTATGAGAATTAAATGCCTACCATTAAAAACTTGTTGCGGCCCTTAGAAATATTAGATCAGGCTTATATTTATATTTTTCACTTATTCATGTCTGTGTCACCCTATGAACGGGTTAGATGGTGAATAAACCTCAACGTGGGCCCAGTAAAAGAGTCAACTTTCAACTGTGGACAAATTAAGTCCATTGTTTCCTTTCATGTAGGCCAATTGAACATTAGATCTTTCTAATTTTTTCGGATAAAGCCTTAAAATATTCTAATAAAACAAATAGACGACACGAATATATTATATACATTATGGTGGGGCCCACAAATTTAAGTCAACATTATTAGACCGATTTTCCAAGTGAAATTACTCGCTCATTTTCAAACAGGTGAAAGAATGCAATAATTACTTTTTTACGATGAATTACAGTAATTTACCGGTATTATGGAAAACCAAATAAACCCGGAGTGAAATTAGTACGGGACCCAATTCAATTTCATTTAATGTAATTCCACCCTTTTCCATTCTTTCCAAACATGGGAGTGGAATTGGCACAGGACCAGATAAATCCTATCCCACCTAATCCCTTCTAATCCCACTGCACAAACTGACCCTAATGGGCGCCCTACTTCATATGACTTGAGCGGAAAGAAGGGTCCCAAAAAAAAAAAAAAAAAAGCTTCGAACCCAAACCATTAAGGCATATTTGGGCGGTGGGATTAGAAGGGATTAGGTGGGATGGAATTGCATCCGGTCCTGTGCCAATTCCATGCTTAGGAAGAATGGAAAAGAGAAAATGACCACTGTAGACAAAACCTTTTACCCAGCGGTTTCTATGAAAGAATGCAAACTTTAGTTACCAATCGCACGTGCAGACAGCAACTTTGAGGACGAAACTACCCCTCCATTTCGCTGCAAAGACGAGCGCTGACGCTCCTCCACCTGAGAGTTGTACGAACGGCTTAAAAGAGATCAAAGTTACATGGGCCCACAGCTATATATTTATTATATCCACGACATTCATCCATATTTCAAGATCATTTCGGAGCATTATCCAAAAAAAAAAAATCATATCCAAAGATCAACTGGACCACACCACAAAGAGCGGCGGGGAAATTGATTTTCACCGTTAAAAATTTTGTAGGGTCCACCATAACATTTATTTTCCATCCAATCTATTCATAAGGTCACAAAGGCCAGGATGAAGAGGAAAAACAAGTTTCATAATGATCCAAAACTTCTGTGACCCCTAAAAGGGTTCAATGGTAGACGTTCAATCATCCACAGCCTTTAACAGTGTGGTCCACTTGATAGCTAGATCTGTCTTATTTTTCGTCTCAAACCTTAATACGAGTTCGCCAAAAATATGGACGGTTTGGATATAACACATACCTCATAATAGGACCCACAAAAAGCGGTGGGATTACAACAGCAAAAAATTTAAAAAAAACCGTCGATATATCGAAAATGGTCCAGAACTGTCCAGTGAGTTTTCCTCAAAAATCTTACAATTTTCGATATATCGACGGTCTGTCGATATATCGAAAAAGGTGTTTTACCTTTAGCTACGGATTATAACCGTTAGAGCTGGGCAACGGTCCGAGTCTAATCAGATTGTGACCAATCTGATCAGATCCGAAATTTTGGTGTCCTAACCCGAATCCGATCCGATCCGGGAACGGATCCAAGTCACCTGATCCGATCAGGTACGAACGGTGCATTAGATGATCCGATCATGTGTACACGTGGTGCATTGCTATTGGTCTAAGACCTGTCCGTGGTCAGATGAGGAGATGGTTAGTCTGCAACAACGTGTGTTGGTTTGGAGATTCATGATTTCGAGTAATGCGCGGACTGCCAAACCAGAAGAAAAAAACAAAAAAAAAATAAACAGCAAAGGGGATCTAACCTGGCTCTCTGAGTGGTGAAGCAGCTTCCTTCCATCGCGACAGTGGGTATGGTGGTGACAGAAGCAGAGAGAAGCAGTGCTTGAGATGTGCCTTTGGTGTCGGTGGAAGAGGTGGAGTTCCCGTCGGAAATATGGACGGCTGGAGAAGAAGATTTGTGATGGGAGGCGGGGATGATCCATCCCACTCACTCCATTCCATCGTCATATCTCTCTCTCTCTCTCTCTCTCTCTCTCTCTCTCTCTCTCTCTCTCTCTCTCTCTCTCCAACTCTACCTACTCCCACCTAATGCCAGTATCATGAACCAAATTTTGAAATACATACATACACATGATCGGATTTCGGTTCGGGTCGATCGGTTTCATTGCTTATCCGAATCCGATCTGAACTGTATTCGGATCTGCTCCTTTGTATCCGAACCTAACCGATCCAGCCTACCGGTCCTGTTAGAATCGGAGCGGATCGGGGCGGATCAAGGCGGATCTGTCGGATCGGACCCATTTTGCACACCCGTAATAACCGTAGCCATAACCGTAGTCTGTGCCGGTCTATGAAATTTTTTATTTTTTTTTTACATGGAGAAATTTATTCTACCTACAATTTTCTTTAATACATATTTATATAAATAGGTATATATAAGCATATAAAATCTTTTTCCTTCTTTTTTTTCATTTATTTCTTTAATCATTTAACAAGAATATCTTCTAAACCAAAATTAGTTACTTGACGTACCATGTATGATTTTGGGGTAGGAGAAGCTACTTTAGCCAACTAACCTTGCTATTTTCCAAGATTCCATCAGGTCGATGATAAAAAATCCATTTCATTCAATCCATGATCATTCCTAGCCTTTAACAGTGTGGTCCACTTGATAGCTAGATCTGTCTTACTTTTCCACTTTCTTGATGCATCTTTCTCTCCCTCTTTAATGCTTAACCTATCATACAATTCATGATACAGTTTATACCTCCCACATATAATTATTATATATTACCTATCTTGATAGAATAGAATAGTGGAAAATGATTCATTTAGCCGACCCCAATTAGTTGGGATAAGGCTTAGGTCAATTCCTAGCCTCCCTTGCTCAATTTCTAGTCTCCCTTGCTCAATTCCTAGGTTCCCTCGCTCAATTCCTAGGTTTTCTTGCTCAATTTTTAGGTTGCCTCACTGAATTTCTAGCTTCCCTCGCTCAATTCCTAGGCTGTCTCGCTCAATTCATAGGTTCTCTCGCTGAATTTCTAGCTTCCTCGCTCAATTTTCTAGCTTCCTCGCTCAATTCGTAGGTTGCTTCGCTGAATTTCTACGTTGCCTCACTCAATTGCTAGGTTGTCTCGCTCAATTCCTAGGTTCCTTCGCTCAATTTATATATTGTCTCACTGAATTTCTATCTTCCCTCGCACAATTTGTAGCTTTCCTCGCTCAAATCCCAGGTTGCCTCGCTGAATTTCTAAGTTCTCTCGCTCAAATTCTAGCTTCCTCATTGAATTTCTAACTTCCTCGACCAATTCCTAGGTTGCCTCGCTCAAATCCTAGGTTTCTCTCGCAATTTCTACCTTGCCTCGCTCAATTCCTAGGTTCCTCGCTCAATTTCCAGCTTCCCTCGCTCAAATCCTAAGTTGTCACGCTGAATTTCTAGGTTCCCTCGCTTTATTTCTAGCTTCCCTCGCTGAATTTCTACGTTGCCTCGCTCATTTCCTAGGTTCTCTCGCTCAATTCCTATATTGCCTCACTCAAATCCTAAGTTACCTCGCTCAATTTCTAGGTTCCCTCACACAATTTGTAGCTTCCCTCGCTCAAATTCGAGGTTGCCTCGCTGAATTTCTAGGTTCCCTCGCTCAATTTCTAGCTTCACTCGCTCAATTTCTACCTTCCCTCGCTCAATTCCTAGGTTACCTCGCTGAATTCCTATGTTGCCTCGCTCAATTCCTAGGTTCCCTCGCTCAATTCCTACCTTCCCTCGCTCAATTCCTACGTTGCCTCGCTCAATTTCTAGGTTCCCTCGCTCAATTTCTAGTTTTCCTACCTTCCCTCGCTTAATTCCTACGTTGCCTCGCTCAATTTCTAGCTTCCCTCGCTCAATTTCTAGCTTCCCTCGCTCAAATCCTAGGTTGTCTCGCTGAATTTCTAGGTTCCCTCGCTTAATTTCTAGCTTCCCTCGCTTAATTCCTAGGATTCCTCGCTGAATTTCTACGTTGCCTCGTTCATTTCCTAGGTTCCCTCGCTCAATTCCTACGTTGCCTCGCTCAAATCCTAGGTTGCCTCGCTGAATTTCTAGGTTCTCTCGCTCAAATTCTAGCTTCCCTCGCTGAATTTCTAACTTCCCTCGGTCAATTCCTAGGTTTCCTCGCTGAATTTCTACCTTGCCTCGCTCAATTGCTAGGTTCCCTCGCTCAATTTCTAGCTTCCCTCGCTCAAATCCTAGGTTGTCACGCTGAATTTCTAGGTTCCCTCACTTTATTTCTAGCTTCTCTCGCTGAATTTCTACGTTGCCTCGCTCATTTCCTAGGTTCCCTCACTCAATTCCTACGTTGCCTCACTCAAATCCTAGGTTACCTCGCTCAATTCTAGGTTCCCTCACACAATTTATAGCTTCCCTCGCTCAAATTCGAGGTTGCGTCGCTGAATTTCTAGGTTCCCTCGCTCAATTTCTAGCTTCACTCGCTCAATTTCTACCTTCCATCGCTCAATTTCTAAGTTACCTCGCTTAATTCCTACGTTGCCTCACTCAATTCCTACCTTGCCTCGCTCAATTTCTAGGTTCCCTCGCTCAATTTCTAGGTTCCCTCGCTTAATTCCTACATTGCCTCGCTCAATTCCTACCTTCCCTCGCTCAATTCCTACGTAGGATTTGAGCGAGGGAACCTAGAAATTGAGCGAGGCAACGTAGGAATTCAGCGAGGTAACCTAGGAATTGAGCGAGGGAAGGTAGAAATTGAGCGAGTGAAGCTAGAAATTCAGCGAGGCAACCTCGAATTTGAGCGAGGGAAGCTACAAATTGTGTGAGGGAACCTAGAAATTGAGCGAGGTAACCTAGGATTTGAGTGAGGCAACGTAGGAATTGAGCAAGGGAACCTAGGAAATGAGCGAGGCAACGTAGAAATTCAGCGAGGGAAGGTAGAAATAAAGCAAGGGAACCTAGAAATTCAGCGTGACAACCTAGGATTTGAGAGAGGGAAGCTAGAAATTGAGAGAGGAAACCTAGGAATTGAGCGAGGCAAGGTAGAAATTCAGCGAGGAAACCTAAGATTTGAGCGAGGCAACCTAGGAATTGACCGAGGGAAGTTAGAAATTCAGCGAGGGAAGCTAGAATTTGAGCGAGAGAACCTAGAAATTCAGCGAGGCAACCTAGGATTTGAGCGAGGCAACGTAGGAATTGAGCGAGGGAACCTAGGAAATGAACGAGGCAACGTAGAAATTCAGCGAGGAATCCTAGGAATTAAGCGAGGGAAGCTAGAAATTAAGCGAGGGAACCTAGAAATTCAGTGAGACAACCTAGGATTTGAGCGAGGGAAGCTAGAAATTGAGCGAGGGAAGCTAGAAATTGAGCAAGGCAACGTAGGAATTGAGCGAGGGAAGCTAGAAATTGAGCGAGGCAACGTAGGGATTCAGCGAAGTAACCTAGGAATTGAGCGAGGGAAGCTAGAAAGATCCTAGAAATTGAGCGAGGCAATGTAAGAATTCAGCGAGGGAAGGTAGAAATTAAGCAAGGAAGCTAGAAATTCAGATGAGGCAACCTAGGATTTAAGCGAGAGAACCTAGAAATTGAGCGAGGCAATGTAGAAATTTAGTGAGGGAACCTAGAAATTCAAATGAGACAACCTAGAATTTATGCGAGGAAGCTACGAATTGAGCTAGGGAACCTAGAAATTGAGCGAGGCAACCTAGGATTTGAACGAGGCAACCTAGGAATTGAGCGAGGCAACATAGGATTGAGCGAGGAACCTACAAATGAGCTAGGCAACAGTAGAAATTCAAATGAGAATCCTAGGAATTGAGTGAGGAAGCCAGAAATTGAGCAAGGAACCTAGGATTTGAGCGAGGCAACCTAGAAATCGAGCGAGGCAACGTAGGGATCGAGCGAGGAAACTAGGAATTGAGCGAGGCAACGTAGAAATTCAAATGAGGAATCCTAGGAATTGAGTGAGGCAACGTAGGATTTGAGCGAGGCAACCGAAGGAACGTAGGAATTGACGAGGAAAGCTACAAATGAGCGAGGAACCTAGAAATTGAGCGAGGCAACGTAGGAATTAAGCAAGGAAAGCTAGGAATTGAGCGAGGCAACCTAGGAATTGAGTGAGGCAACGTAGAAATTGGAGCGAGCCAACATAGGAATTGAGCGAAGGAACCTATAAATTGAGCGACGGAACCTACAAATCTCTTAAGTGATCAAAAGAGCCCCCTTTTTCAGTAGATGAGATTATGACGAAAGGTATTATCTCAACGCTTCTTTTCTCTCTCTTGCTCTTAAAAATCGTTAAATCCAAAGCCCTCAGAGAAGAAAGATCCTGGTTGCCTCGCTCAAATCCTAGGTTGCCTTGCTCAATTCCTAGGTTCCCTCACTCAATTGTTATGTTGCCTCACTTAATTCATAGGTTGCCTCGCTCAATTCCTATGTTGCCTCGCTGAATTCTTACCTTGCCTCACTCAATTTCTAGGTTCCCTTGCTCAATTTCTAGCTTCCCTCGCTCAAATCCTAGGTTGTCTCGCTGAATTTGTAGGTTCCCTCGCTTAATTTCTAGCTTCCCTCGCTTAATTCCTAGGATTCCTCGCTGAATTTCTATTTCGCCTCGTTCATTTCCTAGGTTCCCTCGCTCAATTTCTATGTTGCCTCGCTCAATTCCTAGGTTGCCTCACTCAATTTCTAGGTTCCCTTGCACAATTTGTAGCTTCCCTCGCTCAAATCCTAGGTTGCTTCGTTGAATTTTTAGGTTCCCTCGTCAAATTCTAGCTTCCCTCACTCAATTTCTAACTTCCCTCGCTCAATTCCTAGGTTGCCTCGCTCAAATCCTAGCTTTCCTCGCTGAATTTCTACCTTACCTCACTCAATTTCTAGGTTCCCTCGCTCAATTTCTAGCTTCCCTCGCTCAAATCCTAGGTTGTCTCACTGAATTTCTAGGTTCCCTCGCTTAATTTCTAACTTCCCTCGCTTAATTCCTAGGATTCCTCGCTGAATTTCTACGTTGCCTCGTTCATTTTCTAGGTTCCCTCGCTCAATTCCTACGTTGCCTCGCTCAAATCCTAGGTTGCCTCGCTCAATTTCTAGGTTCCCTCGCACAATTTGTAGCTTCCCTCGCTCAAATCCTATGTTGCCTCGCTGAATTTCTAAGTTCCCTCGTCAAATTCTAGCTTCCCTCGCTAAATTTCTAACTTTCCTCCCTCAATTCCTAGGTTGCCTCGCTCAAATCCTTAGTTTCCTCGCTGAATTTTTACCTTGCCTCACTCAATTTCTAGGTTCCCTTACTCAATTTCTAGCTTCCCTCGCTCAAATCCTAGGTTGTCTCGCTGAATTTGTAGGTTCCCTCGCTTAATTTCTAGCTTCCCTCGCTTAATTCTTAGGATTCCTCGCTGAATTTCTACATTGCCTTGTTCATTTTCTAGGTTCCCTCGCTCAATTCCTAGGTTGCCTCGCTCAATTTCTAGGTTCCCTCACACAATTTGTAGCTTCCCTCGCTCAAATCCTATGTTGCCTCGCTGAAGTTCTAAGTTCCCTCGTCAAATTCTAGCTTCCCTCGCTCAATTTCTAACTTCCCTCGCTCAATTCCTAGGTTGCCTCGCTCAAATCCTAGCTTTCCTCGCTGAATTTCTACCTTGCCTCACTCAATTTCTAGGTTCCCTCGCTCAATTTTTAGCTTCCCTCTCTCAAATCCTAGGTTGTCTCGCTGAATTTGTAGGTTCCCTCGCTTAATTTCTAACTTCCCTCGCTTAATTCCTAGGATTCCTCGCTGAATTTCTACATTGCCTCGTTCATTTTCTAGGTTCCCTCGCTCAATTCCTACGTTGCCTCGCTCAAATCCTAGGTTGCCTCGCTCAATTTCTAGGTTCCCTCGCACAATTTGTAGCTTCCCTCACTCAAATCCTATGTTGCCTCATTGAATTTCTAAGTTCCTCACAAATTCTAGCTTCCTCGCTAAATTTCTAACTTCCTCGCTCAATTCCTAGGTTGCCTCGCTCAAATCATTGGTTTCCTCGCTGAATTTTTACCTTGCCTCACTCAATTTCTAGGTTCCCTCGCTCAATTTCTAGCTTCCCTCGCTCAAATCCTAGGTTGTCTCGCTGAATTTGTAGGTTCCCTCGCTTAATTTCTAGCTTCCCTCGCTTAATTCCTAGGGTTCCTCGCTGAATTTCTACGTTGCCTCGTTCATTTTCTAGGTTCCCTCGCTCAATTCCTACGTTGCCTCGCTCAAATCCTAGGTTGCCTAGCTCAATTTCTAGATTCCCTCGCACAATTTGTAGCTTCCCTCGCTCAAATCCTAGTTGTCTCGCTGAATTTCTAGGTTCCCTCGCTCAAATTCTAGCTTCCCTCACTCAATTTCTAACTTCCCTCGCTCAATTCCTAGGTTGCCTAGCTCAAATCGTAAGTTCCCTCGCTCATTTTCTACGTTGCTCGCTTCTAATTTCTAGCTTACCTCGCTCAATTTCTAGATTCCTCATTTGAACTCCTACCTTGCCTCTCTCAATTTCTAGGTTCCTCGCTCAATTCCTACCTTGCCTCACTCAATTTTCAATTTGCCTACTCAATTTCATATTTGTCCCGCTCAATTTCTAGTTTGACCGCGAAGTGACTGAAATTGACAGCGAAGTGAATAAAATGTATTTTCAACCATCGACCTGATGGAATCTTGGAAAATAACTAGGTTGGTTGGCTAAAGTAGCTTCTCTTACCCCAAAATCATATGTGGTACGACAAGTAACTAATTTTGGTTTAGAAGATATTCTTGTTAAATGATTAAAGAAATAAATGAAAAAAAGAGGGAAAAAAATTTTATATGCTTATATATATCTATTTATATAAATATGTATTAAAGAAAATTGTAGGTAGAATAAATTTCTCCATGTAAAAAATAAAAAAAAATAAAAAATTTCATAGACCGGCACAGACTACAGTTATGGCTACGGTTATAATCCGTAGCTAAAGGTAAAACACCTTTTTCGATATATCGACAGACCGTCGATATATCGAAAATTGTAAGATTTTTGAGGAAAACTCACTGGACAGTTCTGGACCATTTTCGATATATCGACGGTTTTTTTTTTTTTTTTTTTTGCTGTTATAATCCCACTGCTTTTTGTGGGTCCTATTATGAGGTATGTGTTATATCCAAACCGTCATCTATTTGGCGAGCTCATATTCAGGCTTGAGACTAAAAATAAGATAGATCTAACTATCAAGTAGACCACACTGTAAAAGGCAATGGGGAATTGAACGTCTACCATTGAAACCCTTTTAGGGGTTATAGAAGTTTTGGATCATTATGAAATTTATTTTTCTTCTTCATTCAGGTCTTTGTAACCTATGAATGAACTTAGGCGGGGAGGATTTCTCACAAACATCACAGTGGGCCCCCAAAAAGTTTTTAATGGTCGACGCTCATTCAACACTGTTTCCTGTAATGTGGTACACTTGAGATTTGCATATACCTCATTTTTGGTCGTATACCATAAAATGATATGGAAAAATATATGGACGGCATGGATGAATAGCATACATCATGGTGGGGCCCACAGACCACCGACCATTTGCCATTGGCTGGTGGCAGGGGGAGTTCCGTGAAAGGAGGGGTAGTTTCGTCCTCAAAGTCGCTGTCCGCACGTGATAGTCTAGATTGGTAACTAAAGTTTGTATTCTTCCATAGAAACCGCTGGGTAAAAGGTTTTGTCTACAGTGGTCATTTTCTCAATGGAAAGCTGTAGATGGAATTGCATTGGTCCTGTACCTATTTCACTCAATGTTAGCAAGTTGTGTAGGTCTCACCATGATGTGTGGGATATATCCGTACTGTCCACCCATTTTTTGAGATTATTTTAAATCATGGGCAAAAAAATGAGATAAATCTAAAGCTCAAGTGGACCCCACCATAGAAAGCAACGGGGATTGAATATTTACCGTTGAAAACTTCTTTGGGGCCACATAAGTTTTGGATCTGCCTCATTTTTAGGCC
Organism: Magnolia changhungtana; assembly: GCA_030180095.1. Taxonomy (NCBI): domain Eukaryota; kingdom Viridiplantae; phylum Streptophyta; class Magnoliopsida; order Magnoliales; family Magnoliaceae; genus Magnolia; species Magnolia changhungtana. The sequence continues at coordinate 1,000,737 of JASAUF010000628.1, read as the reverse complement.
CATGTCATAAAATGAGATTACAAAACAAATGACTGGTTTAGATATAACATGTGTATTATTCTCAGTAATTTCAAATGATGGTGGGTATATCCATTCAATGTACCACTGTATTATCAACAAAGTATGAAATTAATCTTATCCCATAGAACCGGCGACAATCCCTGACACCGGTAATAATTATGTTTTTCGAATAGCTGTTGACCAGATAACAGAGTATCCCGACTCTGAGACGAAAGATACCGGAAGATTGGGGTGGCAGCGACTGGATCAGAGATAGAAGGACATTTCCTTCGACACGTGTTACAGTGAGCCGTATGCAAGGAAAGGCTCTCGGACCACCCTAGTATTTGTGTGACATCGCCGTTGGGTTAGATCAAATTAAGACGGGAGCCTAAAATTAGGTAGAAACCCTTTTCTGTCTGTGGAAATTTTATAGTGGGCTTTTATATTTTAAATTTTTACTACAAATCTCCTCACAATGGTTTAATTTTATTTTTATTTTACTAATAACGCCTCTCGGTGGTGAAATGTAACGTTAGTGTACACCATGCACTTTTTCTTCAGAAAATGGTAAAAGTGGAGAGTCGTAGGTGCACGTGATACTTCTATAATATTCGATCAGTTGAAAACATGTAATTCTTCCTGATGACTAAATTATGTGGTTTTTTTTTGTCCAAATGGCCTCGTTTTGTGACATGGTTGTGCAGAAGCTCATACTAACGAAACTTAAGGTTTTGTATTTCTGAAATCATTTTTTATTTATTTGGACGACAAAAATTCTTATCTAACATAGTTGTCACTCATATGGTGGGATCTTGTTTCAAAAAGAGAGATCTTTTTAAAAAGTGACATGGTCCCTACTAAAAACCAAATTTTGGACCAATTATTGATTGTTTTGATTAGTTCGTTTTAATCAAATAGTTGTGAACCCACAAAAGGATTTTTTAGTTTTTAGTTTGAAGCTGTCCATGGCCAGTTCTAGTTCCTTTGATGTTGTCCATCTGTAGTGAGTTTTTTCCTTAAACTTGGATCGATGACATAAAATTAAAATACTTTACATGTTGATGGGTTAGATTTACTTCACGATAACCGAACGGACCTTACGTAAAATGTAGATGGGTTCAAAATGTGAAGCCTTTATCGTACGAGGCCATTTGGTTATTTCCTTCTTCCTTAGTTTTCTTTTTCTTTTCTTTTTTTTTCCAGAGGGGAGGAGGATATGAAAGGGAAGATGGTATTTTTGGGTTCCCTTCCTTCTTCATTCCTTCATTTTCCTTTATAGTTAGTTTTTGAATTTTTTTAAATTTTTAATTGGGTATAAATGGTGGTAATTTTTGAAAGGGAGGAGGGTGTGGAAGAATGTTTTAATGGATAAATTTTTATAATGAAAGGATGCCGTCATGAATAAATTTCATAAAAGAAGAATGTTAAGATAGAAGTATGTTGTAATGGATGAATGTTGTATTGTAACACCCTTGATTTTCGCAAACTTGAGAATTAGATGTCGTTGGGTATTACCTTTAATTTCTCGATTTGAGCGCATGTCCGTGCATGCATTTACATGTGTTTGGGACCAAAAGAAATTATATAAGGTCTATTAAAACTGCCCAAAATAGTGAAATGTTAAATTTTATAGAGCGTGGACCGACTCCGCGGTGCCACCGCAAAAAAGAAAAAAAAAAGTTTTTAGATAGAATCTAATGGTGCCACCACCAGAACAGCGATGCCATTGTTGACAGATGCCTTAAATCCATTGTTTTTGGGTCTCTCGACCGGTCGAGCGTCTGGCTCGACCGGTCGAGTGGGAAGCTTGACTTGTCGAGGCCTGCTCGACTCAAAGTCCAGCGACCTATGTTTTTTGGTGTCCGGGCTGATCAACCAGTCGAGGGAATGGCTCGACCAGTCGAGGCTCTCCTTCGACTAGTCAAGGCTATGCAAATCCTGCACGGAGTGCGTAAATTTGAGGCGATTTCCAGACTTTTCCGGACTAGGTGTGCAAGTAGAGTTTCTTAAACTATAAATAGGGGTCCCTAGGGCTATTATAAGGGATTCTAAGGCTTTCTAATAGTTTTCCAAGGGTTTCTAAAAGGGTTTTAGGGTTATCAAAGGGTGTAGCAAGGGTGAGATTCGAGGTTGTTCGAATCGGGTAAGTCCTCTCTTTTGTAATTTCTATTTAATAGTGAATTTTTGTCGCTTTGTGCAGTGGCTTTTTCCCACAAAGGGTGTTCCACGTTAAATCTTTGTGTTCTCTTGTGATTGCTTGACGTTATTGGATTGCTATCCTAGATCTAGATCTGTGTGATTCCGCAGCATAAATCCCCAACAAGTAGTATCAGAGCAATCATTGGGGCGTAGATCTGAATCTGCAGGATTAGTAATAATGAGAAACGGCAAGTTTGATATTGAGAAGTACTTAGGTAAAAATAATTTTGAGTTATAGAAGGTTAAGATGATTAGCCTATTAACCAAGCAGGGCGACATTAAGGCTCTTGAAGAGCGAAAATCTACCATAAAAGATGATGAATGGAAAAACCTTGATAGTAATGCTTTAACCTCTATCCATTTATATCTCATGGATGAGGTTCTCTACAATGTTTTGAGGGAGAAAATTGCAGCTAGTTTATGGAGAAGTTAGAGAACATCTATGCAAAGAAGTCCTCTAAAAATTGCCTACACTTGAAGCTACAGTGTTATACCTTTAAGATAGCAGAGGGCAGAGATCTAAAAGCCCATATCAGCAACTTTAATAAATTGATGTGCAAATTGCTGGATATGGAGGAAGTGGTCAAAGACAAGGAACAGGCATGTATATTGTTGAATTCTCTTCCTACATCATATGAGTCTTTCAGGGACACGATGTGCACCGCAAGTAAAACCCTAAGTGTTGACATCGTTATTTCAACCCTTCAAGGAAAGGCTATGAGAAAGTTAAACAGTGACATGGGGGCATCTTCCGATGTATTGATTACGAGGGGCAGAAATTCTGAGTGAGGTACAGGGTCTTCAAGACCTAGATTCAAATCCAAGGGTAAGGGCAAAGGAAAATTAAAGTGTTGAGATTGTGGGTTATCTGGACACATAAAGAAGAATTGTAAAAATCCTAAAACGAAGAAAGAAAATTCAGTAGCTTCTTCTAAGGAGGCCAATGTGGTTACATCTGATGAAGAATCAAGTGGTGGTGATGTTCTGCCTGTTTCCATGATTGGTCACTTACACGACAATCATAAAGATGAGTAGATACTTAACACAGGAGCATCTTATTATATGACTCCGCATCAGAGTTGGTTTACCAGTTACAAGGAATGCGATAGTGGACAGGTTTTTATGGGCATGACAATCCCTGTAATGTTGTGGCTATTACCATGGTGAGCATCAAGATGTCTGATGGGATGGAGCGTACCTTGACTGACGTTAGGCACGTTCCTGATATGAAGAAAAGTCTGATTTTTCTCGGTGCACTCGAGGCTATAGGGTGCAAGTTCACCGGTATAGAAGGTGTCCTTAAAGTTTCAAAAGGGGTACTCGTGGTTATGAGAGCGCAAAGGCACGGAAACCTTTATAGGTTGATTGGGAACACTTCGGCAGGTGGAACGGCAGCAGCTATTGCAGACTCCACGTCTCTACGCATGTGACATGCTCGTTTGGGCCATATGAGCGAGCGGGGCATGAAGGTACTTTCTGATCGATGTTTGATTCTAACTTTTAAAAATTCTGATTTAGATATATGTGAGCATTGTATATATGTTAAACAATCTAGATTGTCTTTTAAATCTGAAAAACATGTTTATAATGGAGTACTTGATTATGTGCACTCTAACATATGGGGGCCATCGCTAGAAGTTTTCATTGGGGGGTCGTCATGGTTTGTTTCATTCATTGACGACTACTCCGGAAAAGTTTAGGTTTACTTCATAAAACGTAAATCCAAAGTTTTCACCATATTCAAAGAGTGGAAGGCAATGGTAGAAAAACAGTCAGGGCAGAAAATAAAAGTTTTAAGGACTGACCTTGGTGGAGAATTTACTTCCACTGAGTTTAATGAGTATTGCAAGGATGAAGGGATCATCAGGCACAACACAGTGTGCCACACGCCGGAGCAAAACGGTGTGGCTGAGCGAATGAATCGGACTGTAATGCCCAAACTTTTCAGGACCCGAGTACACGACCCGTTTCCCAAAAACTCGATTGTTAACCTTAAAGGATGGTCAAATTCAACTATATATATTTTTTTCAATTATCAGAGTAAGCAAATGAGCGTAGAATGGACAAATCATACATAATGAAAATTTTCATTTACGTTTAGGAGGTACAAGAAGTTGCCCATAATGACTTATACAAACGAACGTCCCAAACTTACAATTACAAAGTGAAATGATATTACATGTAAATAAAGCAAATTGTAACAAATCTAGAACTGTAAAACCATGTAGCAACTCTTGACAATACAATCATGCATCTTTAGTGGTACTTCTCTCCTCATCAGTCTAAGCTTGAAAATCAATTAAGCCACCTATGCAACCTGTACGGTTGTATATTTGATGAATGAGTGGCCAACTCAGTGTAAATTTTCCTTAAGATTACACACTGCCGCATTAGGTAAGAAATAGTATAAAACATCCAGGCAGCCAAAACAGAGTAAATGCAATCTTATTATATACATGGATGCATGAATGCAATCATTGTCCCGGGTAAAACATCTAGACGGACATTGGGCTCGTCACCCATGTAATCATCGACTGGGTAAAACATCCAGACAGGCAAATATGTACGATAACAATAGATAATGGTTTGTGCCCTGGGTAAAACATCCAGCCAGGCGAATCCGTATGTCACGTACGACAGCAATAGATGCTGGTCTGTGCTATGCATGCATGATTAGCCAACCCGTTATTAGTTCAATTACAACCAGCCAATTTAAATAAGCTCACGGTCACTACGGGGAGCTCACGGCCCAACGTAGGTCGACGGTTCGGGCATATTGCCTTATAACCATCATCCCTGGCCCATGAGACTACCATCTTAGGATGTTTAATGGAAACTCATTGACTAGTGGTCAATCATATTATAGTATATGAGGCTTACCATTGCATGATTGCACTATATAAAACATCGAACCCATTTAGAGCAAGTACCAAAATAAAGCCACGTAGGGCGAGTATCAAAATATGCTACATAGGGCTGATATCAAAACCATACGATAAAGACCATCCTTAAAAATCATTGAGCACCACAACCCTGGATGGTAGGCCCACATCAATGATCCATTTAGACCACCACTCAATAACCACTAGATCGAAGGTCCATTACAATTACCGTCAATCGAGTTACATCCCAAGTATGCATGTACATTTATAAGTGGGAGTTTCACACTAATGTGCCAGTTTAAATTCCATAAGCAATCCACAAATAATCCACAAGCATGAACAAATATACAGGATGAACATTAAGCATATAATATAGCAATTCAATTTCCACCAACTAACACATGATTATAAGAGGGAGATATCAATTATAAATTGAAATACAAACTATAACTTAAGCTAATGGGAAGATGGAAAGCTCAAGGGAAAGAATCATCACCTAATGAACCGAATCACCTTCTAGTGTCACTAAGTGCTTGAGACCTTAGAACCGAATCCTATCACGAATTATAAATTTGTATGGTTAGATCCGAGTTTCATATATTATCTATGATCAGGATCATGACCTATGGCTTGGGTCACTTAGATTTAAGGTTTTATCCAATAATCGAACCTTAGACTTTGGTTTAGAGTTTGAAATTTAACCCATATAATTAATTTATAATAATATTATAATGAAGTAAAAATAACCAATAACTGCCTATTAATACTAACAACGCTAATCCTATTATCAATAACCTACAATGACAAAATAGGAATAATATGATGAATGTTAATATCTAATATCTATAATAACTAATACCAGCAAAATTAACCTACCAATGGTTAACCACATTTAATAATTGCAATACTTATAGTAACACTAATGATGATAATAAATACTAAGATCTACTATTAAGGATAATATTTAAGAGAGTTAAATAAAATCCTACTACTTGCTAACTACAATTTTGTTTATAATAACTAGGTTGAGCACAAATAATCTACCATTGGCTAACCATATCTAGGGTTGCTAGGAAATATGTATGCTTCTTAGGATTGACCCCTATCCTGGGCCACAAATTCGCAGATCCAAGCTACATACTCTATTCATGGTTATGGTCATGGCTTAGGATTGGACTGTCTATGTTAGGATGGTTGATTCAGGTATTTAGATTGAGGTCTTTTCAGGACTACTCTATTTTGGATTAGTTGGATGTGCAATATTCATTGGAGGTGTATAGATTACTTATCTACTTGAATGTAGTGGTTGTTGTGGGTCCACTTGTTGGATTTATCCTTGTAATAGGCATGAACTTAGTGAGCCATCGAGTCATACCGTATAGGTAACAAGTTAACTCTCCCCAAGTATTTGATCATCTATACAAAAGTTAGGTTGCTGAGATGATCCGCCCTAAGCCACTACAAGCCCAACCACAGACCGATACACCCACCGAGTTGCGCTACATTGAGCCCATACCGAGATCAAGTTGCTTGGCCAAGTCAACTCAGTTAAGGCTTATTATTGAAGCCGAGTTCCAATCATCGAGCCACAGCCTGATCCTGGAGGATCCATGGCTATTGTTGATTCAAGGGTGGGCTTATTGAAACAGAAACTCGAAGGCTACCGAGTTGACTCGACTCGTTGTAACGGTCCCGACCCGGTGGTGATCTGTCGTTGTTGTATAACTACTAGATGATTTTGGAACTCGCAATATGCTCCTGGCTGATGCCTGAAGGTATTCCTCGGAGGGAGGTGGGTGGACTCGGTGTTGTCTACACCAGCTGCAGTTAGGCCAGCTTGAGCCTCAAGTCACGGAATGAGTCTGACTCAGTCTTGATTGAACGGTAGTGGGAGTCTACTGGATCCCAGGGCTCAACTCGAACAGCACCACCCCATTAAACTCGGGGAAGGGTAGCTGAGCAAGCTTGGCAGGCCCCGCTCACACAACAGTGAGCCCTGACCCGATCCGATTCAAGTTGCAAGGGTTGGCTCGGTGCATTGCTCGACAGGCCCCCTCTCTCTCTCTCGCTTCTCATCCTTCTCTGTCATCCCCTCCTTCTCTATCTTCTTTTGTTGGAGCTCCTACAAGGCCTGGAGCAGACCTGAACCAACAGAGTCAATCCGACTCGGCCTGAGCTCGAGTGGGAGTGTGTCAGCGACACCCACGACAAGTAACGACTGCTCATTTTTCTCCTTTTCTTTATTTCTTTCAACTAATGGTCGGAAGGACCTCCGCTTGGCCAGTAGTAGCTCTCATCTAACCAAAGCTCGCCCCGATTCATCACAGCCTGGTGCGGATTAGTCGAAGGAGAAAGAGATGATCATTAATGGCGTCTCGAAAACCACGTTCCTTCCCTCCAATCCAACCCTTTAGAAAGGTTTGTACAGACCCTAGGAAGCCCATAGGTAAAGATTTCCGAAGCTTGGGAGAGCTTCGTGCGGTGGGTTTGGGTTTGGAAAGGGAACAATCGTTTTTAGGAAAAACCCGGAGTTGGTGCGGTCTCTCTCTCTCTCTCTCTCTCTCTCTCTCTCTATCTGCAAGAAACCCTAGCTTCGTGGGGCTAGGATTGCTTTAGAATGGATGGCTGGGATTGGAAAGGGAAGAGTTTTCACGCAGATTGCCCTTGTGGCAAGGAGAACAGTTTCCTTTTTTGGAAACATTAGTTTTTCTCAGCCCGTAAGGGATTGGATTTATGGTCACACCCGTGCTCATCTTTATGTGAAATAGTTGAAGTTTTGATCAACCTTACGACGTACACACGATGGACGGTTCGAATCGTGCATGTGGATACGATGGTGGGCCACATTCACAGTAGACGGACGCCCTCTGTTTTTTAAAAACGCCCGCAAGCGAGAGCATAAAAGAGAGAATGCTCTCTTTATTTGGAAATTTTCGGTCAACACTGTCTGACCGTGTTAACAGATCTGGTGCACCTCGAGTGCACGTTTGTTACACATGCACACCACCCTGGAATGGGTCCCACAGGGGTGATGGGGCTAAACGGCATCGTCCACTTGCCTTGCCAGGTCACGCTGAGGCCCACCCAAAATAATGGGCCAGATCTAAAATTTAGGTGGGCCATACCTAGAGATCTCACAATCAATTGTTGATTCCTGCTAATATAATGGTCGAATTCAATCATCACCTATCCAATGGGTTCTAAGGGCCCAAAGACTATCCACCTAATGATTTATTGTGGGATTTAGGGTCTCATCCTTACAATATAGTTGTGTGCCATTCGTAACCTATTTCAAAGGCCGACAATTAACGGATTCAATGATTTAGCACTATAGGCTACTAGTGGATGGTTGGGTTCACTTAATGAGGAGGTCAGGTTCTAAAAATAGGTCTTTTATGTAATGTGATGGCCCACTCTTGTTGTAATCCATGAATAGATGGTTGTAGATCCCTTTTAATGGTTATACTTAAACTAAAGTGAAAGTGGGTCTATAGATGAGTCAAGTTCGTGTTCATATAAGTCAAGTTCTCGTGGTAATGCCCGAGTACTGAAAAACACGGGGCGTTACATGGACTCTCCTGAAGAGGGCTAGATGCATGTTAACCAATGTTGCATTGGACAAGGACCTAGGAACAGAGGCTGTTAACATGGCTTGTTATTTGGTGAACCGATCTCCTTCAACGGCAATTGAATGTAAAATTCCAGAGGAAGTATGGAGTGGTAAAAAATCGACTACTCAGATCTACGCATATTTGGTTGTGAAGCTTACTCTCATGTACCGTTAGTTGAGAGAGATAAGCTAGTCCATAGAGCCAAAAAGTACATCTTTATTGGCTATGGCATTGGTGTGAAAGATTACAGATTATTCGACAAGGTCACACGCAAGATCATCACTAGCCGTGACGTCAGATTCGATGAAAGCTCCCTATTTCGCAAGAATGATCAAGAGGAGTAAGAGGAACCAGAAAGGTTGAGCGTAGACGTCCAGATTGACTTAGATAATACTCAGGTAGAGACAAATGCGTAGACAGAGGTACAGGATCAAGTGGAGCAGCCGCCTGTGAGAAGGAATCCACCACGTGATCGCCGGTTACCGGCAAGATATAGGGACGACTCTAATATTGTATATGCCCTCATTACAGATGAGGGGGACCCATCTACTATTCAAGAGGCTCTTGATGAGCCTGATGCAGGAAAGTGGAAGGCAGCTATGGACGATGAGATGGACTCGTTGCACAAAAATCACATATAGGAGTTGGCGGAACTTCCAGTGGGCCGAAAAGCAATCAAATGCAAGTGGTTATTCAAAAGAAAACAGGATAGATACAAAGTAAGGTTGATAGCAAAGGATTATGCTCAAAGAGAAGGAATCGACTTCAGAGAGATATTCGCGCCGGTGGTTAAGCAGGTGTCTATCAGATTCGTGTTGGCGTTGGTTGCCTAATAAGATCTCGAGCTGGAACAGATGGATGTTAAGACTACATTCCTACACGGGGAATTGGAAGAGCAGATCTACATGAAGCAACCAGAGGGCTATGAAGTTAATGGGGCAGAGAAAAAGGTTTGCGGGTTAATGAGGTCGTTATACGGCCTGAAACAACCACCTAGGCAGTGGTATAAAAAATTTGATTCTTTCATGGTGAGTTAGAAATTTATTCGGAGTGAATACGATCACTGTGTCTATTACAAGACACTGAGTGATGGAAAATTCATCATCCTAGTACTGTATGTTGATGATATGTTGATCGCCTGTCATGATATGTCTGAAATCAACGTACTAAATACTCAGTTATCAGGGACATTCAAGATAAAAGATCTGGGGGCTACAAAGAAGGTTCTCGGTATAGATATTCATAGAGATAGGAAGAAGAGCATGCTTTTGTTATCACAGGCAGAATTCCTTGAAAGGTGTTGATCAAGTATGGGGTGGACCAAGCAAAGCCAGTGAGCGTTCCCCATGCAGCTCACTTCAAGCTTTCCTCAGAACAATGTCCTAAATCAAATGAGAAAAAGCAAGTTATGTTTCATGTGCCTTATTTGAATACGGTTGACAATTTAATGTATGTCATAGTCTGTACAAGACTAGATATTTCACAGGCAGTCTGTGTTGTGAGCAAATACATGTCAAACCCGACAAGCAACATTAGGAATCAGTGAAATGACTACTTCGATACATTTGAGGTACGAAAGACTACGTTTTAACTTTTGAGAAAACCGGGACAAAGTTGGTAGGGTATGTGGATTCCGACTATGCAGGCAGTATAAATTCCAGGAAGTCTACTTAAGGATACTCGTTTATACTATCGGGTGGAGCAATCAGTTAGATGTCGAAACTTCAATCCGTGGTGGCTCTTTCCACGACCGAAGTATAATATATGGTAGTAACGGAAGCGTTTAAAGAAGGTGTTTGGCTCAGAGGTATGATAAATCAGTTGGGACTTTAGCAGGAGGCCGTGCCGATTAACTGTGATAGTGAAAGCGTTATCAATTTGGCTAAAATTCTGTTTATCACTCACGTACTAAACACATTGATGTTCATCACCACTTTATCCGACAGGTGCTTAAGGAATGAGGCATAATACTGGAAAAGATTCACACCAGCATGAATCTAACAGACATGTTCACCAAGGTCGTTCTTACAGAGAAGTTCAAGTTCTGTGCAACTTCTCTGGGTTTGGTGATGGCGTAAAAGAAGGACGGAGTGTGCACGAGAAGCGTTGATTGAAGCTATGATATGATGCAGAGATAAGAGAAGATGACAACAAGCTACACAGCTGAAGATTGAAGGCATGGTGGAGATTGTTGACAAATGCCTTAAATCTGTTTTTTTTAGGTCTCTTGACCGATCGAGCGTCTAGCTCGACCGGTCGAGTGGGCAGCTCGACATGTCGAGGCCTGCTCGACTCAAAGTCCAGCGACCTATATTTTTTGGTGTCTGGGTTACTCGACCAGTCGAGAGGATGGCTCGACCGGTCGAGCGGGTTGCTCGACCAGTCGAGGCCCTCCTTCGACTAGTCGAGGCTACGCAGATCCTGCGCGGACTGCGTAACTTTGAGGCAGTTTCCAGACTTTTCTGGTCTAGGTGCGTAAGTAGAGCTTCTTAAACTATAAATAGGGGTCTCTAGGGCTATTCTAAGGGATTTTAAGGCTTTCTAAAAGTTTTTCAAGGGTTCCTAAAAGGGTTTCAGGGTTATCAAAGGGGGTAGCAAGGGTGAGATTCGACGTTGTTCGAATCGGGTAAGTCCTCTCTCTTGTAATTTCTATTTCATAATGGATTTATGTCGCTTTGTGCCGTAGTTTTTTCCCGTAAGGGTTTTCCACGTTAAATCTTTGTGTTCTCTTGTGATTGCTTGACGTTATTGGATTGTTATCCTAGATCTAGATCTGTGTGATTCTGGAGCACAAATCCCCAATAACCACCACCAAAATTGGAAAGCATCCGGCGATGCCACCGCCACCCACTATTCAAAAATAATTAACGATGTCCAGCAATTGACAGTTTCAATGCAATGACTTCAAATTTTCATATAGTTTGTTTTACAATTTTGATTGAGGTGATTCAAAAGTTAGATTAAAGCTTGATAAGTTTAGGTTTATATAATAAAAAATAAAAACTAAACTTAAAGAATATTAATTTTATGAAATTTTAGAAATTGTATAGAAAATCGTTGGTTTCAGGCAACTGTTATACAAAATGCATGGTGCACATTCACTGTATCTGGCGATATAATCAAGGTCATCAGATGTGGAATGGTGATAATGAATGGACATAAGACAGTGAATCTGTATAAGTTGGTTAAGAGCACGGTTATAACTGAGGTTGATACCACTTAATCGCAAAATCCATCATAAATGACATTAATCTTTGGTATATGCAGTTAAGGCATATGAGCGAAAGAGGCATGCTGAAACTCTATAAATAAAAATTGTTCAAGAGAGTTAAGATGTGTAAGATGAATTTCTACGAGCATTGCATCTTTGGAAAGCAATGTAAGGTAAGGTTTAAGACTACTATACATACTAGTAGTAGGGTGCTCGATTACATACATTTTGATATTTGGGGGCCAATGACAGGACCGTCTAATGGAGGAGCACGATACTTTGTAAGCTTCATAGATAATTACTCGAGGAAGGTTTGAGTTTAATTCGTAAAGCACAAGTCTAAAGTGTTTGCCAAGTTCAAGGAATGGAAGGTGGAAGTAAAGAAACAAATCGGGAGACAAATTAAGTGTCTCAGACCAGATAATGGTGTAAATTGCAAAGAGGCGAAAATCATGGAATTTTGCAAGGAATAGGGTATCACAAGGCACTTCTCAACTCCAGGGACCTCACAACAGAACGGGGTGACTGACATGATAAGCAAAACTCTATTGGAGATGGTAATAAGTATATGGTTTTATACGAGGCTAGCTAAAAGTTTCTAGGCAGAAATGATTAATATGACATGATTTATTGTGAATTGGTTACAGCAATGGACTTCAAAGTTACATAGGAAGTCTGGACAGGCAAGGACATTGATTACTCAAGGTCAAGGATATTCGGGTGCTCAGCATACGTCCACGTACAGAGTGGACAAAGGATGAAGTTGGATTTCAAATCTATAAGGTGCATCTGTATCGGGTATGAGAAATGTATTAAGGGTTACAAGCTTTATGATATAGTTTCTCAAAAGGTAGTCATTAGTAGAGATGTCATCTTCAATTAGGCATCTTTCTTTAAGGCTAACGGGGATGTTGTAGAGAAGTCGGAAGTACACATTGTGAGATAGTGAGATTGTCGGTGTAGGTGGAACCAGCTAGGTTGATTGCTGAATGTGAAACTCAGCAAGAGTAAGAAACTAACCAAAACAATCAGTAAGATACCTAAGAGAATATAAACAGGAACAATGAGAGACGAATCACTAGAGCTCCGGTTCGATATAGGTTCGGGGACATGGCTTCTTTCGCATTGTTCACAAGGAGTATAGATCCCTCCACCTGTCAAGAGGCTAAGTTTGAAAATGATGGCAATAAGTGGATGTCATTCATGACAGAGGAAATGAAATATCTACATAGGAATCAGACATATGGTTAGTGGAACTTTCAAAAGGTAAGAAGACTATAGGGTGAAAGTGGGTGTTTAAAAAGAACGAAGCACTAACAGAAAAAGAAAATGAAAAGTTCAAGGCACGGTTTGTAGCAAAATAATACTCGCAGAGGGAATGGGTGTATTACAATAAAGTTTTCTCTTCGATTATGAAACATATGTCAAACATGGTGCTACTGACTATGATAGCGAAATCCAATTTGGAATTGGAATAGCTTGATGCGAAGACAACATTCCTTCATGAGAACTTGAAGGAATTTATTTACATGAAGCAACCAGAATGATTCGATGAACTTTGTAAGGAAGATCATATGTGTAGGCTAAAGAAGTCATTGTATGGGCTAAACCAGTCCCTGAAGCAGTGGTATAAGCGATTCAATTCCTATATGGTGGAGATTGGTCATAGCATATGTGAGTGCGATTGGTGCGTATATTACAGGGTGCTTAAGGACAAGTCATACAGTCTGTTAATGTTATATGTTGATGATGCGTTAATTGTTGCAAATGAGAGAAGAAGATACTCTTTCTTAAGTCTTTGTTAAGCAAATAGTTTGATATGAAGGATCTAGGTGCCACGAAGAAGATTCTAGGTATGGAGATTCACAGATACAAAGAGTTTGGGAAGCTATGACTATCTCAGATGGGATATGTGCAGAAGATGCTAAAGAGGTTCCACATGGAATGTGCTAAGTCAGTTAGCATGCCTCTAACAGTTCAATTTAAGTTCTCAGCCAAGTCATGTCTAAGCACATAAGATATTTCATACATGTCACGGGTGTCGTACGCGAGTATAGTGGGGAGTCTCATGTATGCGATGGCTTGCACAAGGTCAGATATCCCATAAGTAATAGTTAGCTTGGTTAGTAGATATATGGCGAATCCGAAAAAAAGAGCATTAGAATATAGTTAAGTGGATTCTTAAGTATCGCATGGGCACAATCGACATTGGGATCATGTTCGGGGGACATATAGCTTCAAGTGGAGTTGTAGGCTATGTGGATACAGATTATGAAGGAGATTTGGACAACAAGAAGTCCACTACAGGGTATGCTTTCGCATTAGCAGTTTACGATAACATTGTTTAAAACAAGGGCGGAATAAATGGTTGTGACGGAGGCTTCAAAGGAGGCATTATGGTTAAATGGTCTGGTTGCATAACTTAGTTGAAGCAAGAGGCGATTGGGTTGCATTGTGATAGTCAGAGTACTATCCATCTGGTGTTAAATCAAGTGTATTATGCGAGAACCAATCACATCGATGTGAGGTTCCACGAGATATGGGAACTCATTGCTTCAGGAGATTTTAGTTTCAAAAGATTTACATATACGAGAATGTCGCGGACATGTTGACGAAACCAATGACTACAAGCAAATTCAAGCATGCTTGGGCTTGATCAATCTCACTAGCCATTGATGAGATTGGGCACCCTTGCACAAGCGTGTGGATGGAGTTGCATTCCATGTGGAGGATACATGGAACGGTGTATACTCAAGGTGAAGGCTAGCACGAGAAATCTTCAGGATGACTTGAAAGAATACAGGTCAAGGTGGAGATTGTTGCGCGGATGACTTGGATTCTACACAGTCTGGGAGATGAAGCGAGGATCTCTCAGTTGGATCGAACTAGGTTTGGTTTGACCTACAAAATGCATATTTTCTCAGTCAAAAGTTAGGAGTAAAGCATAAATCTGTCGGTTTGGAGTAGAGCATAAATTTGTCGATCTGACCAAGGGATACCAACTTTGTTACGTGGTTTTGTATAAGTCAGATTATTTAAGTCTTGATTCGATTAGTGCTTTTAAATGACGAGTATTTTCTCTAATAGGATAAGGATTTTATATTGTGAGAGGGTTTTCTATACTTTTAAAGACTTTGGAATGGATTTTTAAGGACTAGACTTTTTACTAGAAGTATGCATTGCAAGAAGATATTAGATTGTTTCTGTAATCGGAGAAAGTAAGTGGTATAACTTGAAGGTTTCGATTATAGTGGAGATCTCTATCACTTGATGCTATGGTTTTTTCAAAAATAATTTTTTATATAAAATCATATATTTGTAATTACTTAATAAGTTTATTCTAATTTGATTATTCTATGTTCACTAAATATGCTTCCACAAAGTGTAAGATTAACAACGGGATTAAATCCGAATTTTTAATATCTAAAATTGATCCGAATGGGTCGTAGGCTCGGAATTATAATGCGGCCATAAATTTCATCAATCCGGTCCTAGCATAGCAAAATCTGTACATGGGGTCGCAAGTGTCTAGTATAATTCAAGTTGAACATGAGTTGAGCGGGCACACTTAATAATTTCCCATATTTTTAGAGAAGGGAACAAACTGGCTGACGCTATCGCACGGTTGGCCAGCTTCTCCCAGGTGAACTCTCTGATTCGTCAACCGTCTCTTCTTCCGCGGCATGTCAGGGGTAGTATTTTCCTTGACAGAGTCGGCCTCGGCGCAATTCGCCAGAGGCCCCCTTAGGGGGCCTGAGTGCTCCCGCTTTTCTTTTGTCTTGCCCAGTTTATGTCGCTTGCCAGTTTCTGATAGGCTGATCTAAGGTCTTTTTTTCCTAAGGCAGCCCAAATGTCAATTCCTGTAAATTTTAGCTTATGAATAAAAATGGATTTTCCAAAAAAAAAAAAAAGAAAAAGACTATTCATTGCAACGGACGTGGATAACCTACTGAACTCAACGGTAGCAGTCTCCCTACTGAAGCCACGTCACCACATTATATGGGCCCACCATGATATAAGTATTGTATCCACACCGTCCATCCATTTGGAGAGAGCATTTTAGGGCATGATGCAAAGAATGAGGTAGATCCAAAGCTCAAGTGGACCCATCACAGAAAACCGTGAGAGGTTGAACGACTACCATTAAAAACTTCTGGCCATAGAAGTTTTCTATCAAGTTAATATTTATGTTTTCCATTATTCCATATCTGTATTAATTTATAAACAGGTTGGATCTCAAATAAACATCGTGGTGGGCCCTAGGAAGTTTTCAACGGTGGTCGTCACTGTCCCAATCTTTTCTGTGTTAGGGTCCACTTGAACTTTGAATCTGCCTCATTCTTTGGATCATGCCCTAAAATAATCTCTCCAAATGTATGATGGTGTGGATATAACACATACATCGGGCCCAAAGAACGTGGTGACGTCACTTCAGTAGCTAGACATGCTGAAATCGGATTGCGTACTGAGTTACTCAGTAAGCTTTTATCGTACTGAGTAAACTCAGTTGGGCCTATTTGGAACGTGTGTGGATTATCCACTCCGTCCATGAGTTTTTCCGGCTCATTTTAGTAGTTGAATACAAAATCGAAGTATTCCAAAAGCTCAAGTGGACCACACCACATGAAAAAATGGGAATAATGATTTCTACCGTTGAAACCTTTCTAGGGCTCTCAGTGATGTTTATTTATCATCCAACCTGTTCATAAAATCACACAGACATGGATGAAGGGAAAACATAAATAAAAGCTCGATCCAAAACATATGTGCCCCCAAGAAATTTTCAACGGTAGAATCTCAATTTTCACAGTTTCCTATGGTGAGGTCCACTTGAGACTTTGATATACTTTATTTTTGGTATCAAGCACTCAAATTACCTGTTAAAATGGATGGACGGAGTGGATAAAATATGTAAATCACGGTGGACCCGAACTTGCTTACTCAGTACGCTTACCGTACTGAGTTACTCAGTACGCAATCCGCTTCCAGACTTGCTACCGTTCCATTGCAACACAGCAACCCGAAACTTTTGTTGCGCAGTCTCCTGTAACACGTGTTTAAGAAGGGATATATAGTTGAACCACAGGTCACCGTCCACCCAATGGATAACTTCTAACCTATTAGATGTGCGAAATCCATGTTATCCAATGGGTTGGCCCTACCGTGAGGATCATCTTATGCAAAAATCAGCCACATCCATCCGTCCATTTGATCACACTTGTGTAATTATCAGTGGATATATTGTTTAAGGTGTGGCCCACCTTCTTAGGTATGAGTCTGATTTTATTTTTTTTATTAGGTGATTTTACAGCAGGGCCAACCTAGTGAAAGGATCGCATGCATCTGATGTCCTCCGTATGTGTTATGGTTGAACGATCATGACCGTTCATCAATGTACATTTATATATGTTGTCCGACCATTAATTAGCTTTCTTTTCTTTGTAATAAAATCAGTAAACGTCCAACACGTTGGATATCCATCATAAATAGGATTTTTCTAAATCACGCGTCTTCATGTGTAGCGCATGGACTTTTATGTTGTGTTGGGATTTTGTAATTGTTTAGAGTTTATGTTTATAGATTAGGAGCCAATGAAATAGTGACACCTGTTAATTGGCACGATGGGATGTGATTCTTTGTTAGAGATACTAGTGGGTATGGAACGTGCAACAAACGTGGAGAGGAAGGTAGTGGTATGTAGGTGGAGAAAATCCTAATCTTTGGACCAATCACAGCCAATGGTCCTAATTTAATAAGAAAAATGGAGCAATTAGATGGTTAGGATTGCCCAGCAAGGGCAGATTTTGGGGTGTCTTCTATCCACAATCGTGCGGCCATGGATAGGGTACCGAGAGAAAGAAGAGTTGGAAATGGGCTTTGAGTTTTGTATTTTGTAATTGGGTCGTGTACAAAAATCTAATCTCTCTTCGGCGGGTAAAATCTCAGCTCTCAAAGGACTTTCTTGGAGGAAATCCTAGCCGTGGGTTGGCAAGCAGCCACACTTCAATACAGGATAGGCTGTCATGGGCCAAGCTGGCCTGTTGGGCTTTTGGCCTGACCTGCTTTGTGCAGGCTTGGGCCTGGGCCTAAACTTTCAGCCCTTTTAATTACTGAGCTGGGCTTAGTCTTTATTTAAGATTTCTAGGGCATTTTTTAGCCGTTTAGAATTTCAAGGGTTGCTAGCTTCCCACTAACCATCTTTGGTAGGGTATTCTTGCAGCCACTTCAACACAGGCAGGAAAAAAAAAAAAAAAAACAGAGTTATTTGATACTATAGCTGGCAAGGATCATAACAAGTACATTACCCATATATTATTAACTCAAAAGCTCTAAATTAGAGGATGCAGTCATGTAATGAAATTGGGTTCTCGTCATTTTCATGTCAACCATCTTGGACCTAGTTAAAATTGGATTGGTTGTGTCCAATTACTTTTAATAGTGGTACTGTATAATTTTAATTACCAATTATTTTTAACAGTAATACTGTATTTTTTTAATCAAGTGTTTTTTTTTTTTTTTTGTTTAAATTTCAACAATGGAATGTGATTTGCTAAGCTACACACCTAAAAGAGCCATTAAAACATATTGCATGTTTGATGTAGAGCAGGCCGCGGACCTATTCTTGGTATAGATGGACCGAAAAAAGCCCAAATAGGAGACCTAAACCATCGGATCCAAGCCCAATCCTACCTGGGGGCATGATGTAACTGGCCTTAGGCGCGTCTAGATTGAAAAAACACATGCCGGCTAAGGAGAAATAATGGTTCAAAGTGCAAACCATAAATCGGCAATAACTTAAGATCCAGGTATTATTGTGGGACGCACTTATAAATTTTCACTAGAACAGGCCATCCATGTCAACTGATGCATAAGTGAGCCGTGTCGCTTCATTTCGCGAGAAAATACTTCCTTCCAATTCAAAATCCTAATTTTAGGAAAAACATATTATTTTTAGTAAATTTTAGATTAGACATATATCTTTCGTTTTAAAGTTTTAGTAAATTTTAGATTAGACATATATCTTTCGTTTTAAAGTTTTAGTATATATAATCTTCTTAAGATTTGCTTCTAATAATGCTAGGAGTCATCTAGCATGATTAAATTATGACTTTTTATTTTTAGTAAACTTTATTATTTTGGGTAATTTTTAATTTAATCGAATTATAACTCATAATCAGTGTTTTGTTTTTCTTTATAAGTGATATAATAAAAAAAGTATGAGTATTATTGATTAATTAAAAATTTGGCTTTCTTTTTTTTCTTGTATGTTTAAAAATAACCCTGTGAATTCAAGGTTTTGCATACTTTTATTTTTTTGTTGTTGTTAGCTTGTTAAGTACACCCCCACTGTCGTTCATACTCATGAGTTAGCCACCCCCAAGTAGGAAATCGTTCATACTCCAGAGTTAGCCACCCAGAGTTAACCACCCCCAAGTAGGAAATCGATGCCAAGACCTCAATGTTTGAAACGAAGTATCTTTCACTCAGTCTACCACTTGAGCTATGGACACCCTTGCATTAATGTTTCATAGTGGCACATGTATATGTGACCTAGTCCGCCTCTAAACTAAGGTCCAATGATCCATGGGTACCAAATCAGACCATGTCAGGCTCCCAGCAGACAAAACCCAACTTCAGCAAAACCAGAGAGAGATTTAGTGGCTAGATATTTTGCTTACCCTATTAGGCAACAACTCGGAGTTTTCTTCTTCATTAAAACAAGTAAAGAGAAATAGAAGGCATACTTCTCTGCTACTCTTTCTTTAGACAAGAAACTTTTCACCGCTGAGTGTTTGGATCATAAGTTACTTGAGATAAACTACTCATATCATGAGTAGGTTATCATGGTTTCCAATATCACAAGTTATTATTCCTCAAGTTTGATTGGTCTCCGTCATGTTCACCCTCCATCATTTAGGGCCAACCTTTGCTGTGGACAGTTCATTGTGTGGGCCCCACCTTTGATGTGGGTCATCCATCATGCGGGGCCACCTTGGATGTAAGTCATTCATCGTTAGGGACGAACCTTTGATATGCATCGTTCATTATATAGGGCCCATCTTTGATTTTGGTCATCCATCATGTGGGGCCACCTTCAATATCCATTGCTCATCATGAGGAGCCCACCTTTGATGTGGACCATCCATCATGTAGGCCCCACCTCTTATGTGGGTCGTCCACCATGTGGAGCCCGTCTTAGATATGGACCACTCATCATTAGTGCTAATCTTTGATGTGGACCGTCCATCATATGGGCCCACATTGATGTGGATCATCCATCATGTGAGGCCCAACATTATTAATTGTCCATCATGTGGAGCCCAAATCTGATGTGGATTATCCATCATGTGGAGCCCAAATCTGATGTGGATTATGATGGGTTTTTTTAACCCGTTGTCCTTTCGCAACTGGGATGCGCAAAGTCCTTTCGCTACTAGGATGCGCAAGTCCTTTCGCAACTAGGATGCGGAAAGGAGTTTCCTAAAACTATAAAAAGAGGTCCCTAGGATTTTTCTACATATATTGTGTTGATGAGAAAAATACAAGAGGGCTATCAAAGGTGAGAGAGAGGGAGAAAGAGAGAGAGGAAGCTTATAGAAGGGAGGTTCGCTCGGGGGAGGTTTTTCTACTTTGCAATTTATATCTCAGCGCTTTCTATGTCCTCATAAGCGGTTAGATCTCTTCGTTTTCTCTATTTCTCTTATTGTTCATCCACTCTGCGTGAGTGAAGAAGGTTGTAAACGTTCTACTTCATAGTGGATTGTTGATCTGGGACGAGGTCCTGTGGTTTTTACCTCTTTGAGGGTTTTCCACGTAAAAATCTCTTGTGTGGTGTGTGATTGATGCATTGATTATTTTCATTGCTTTATTATCCATAATTCTGGTTTGTTCTGGAGGGCTAGATCCTAAGGTTTTGTGCAAGGCTCCCAACAAAGTGGTATCAGAGCTAAGTTCATTGAACGGGTAGGATCGGTTTGAATTATGGAAGGTGGCTCAAGGATGATCAGCCTCAATGGTTCTAACTGGACCATATGGAAGGCTAAGATGGAGGACTTGCTTTATTGCAAGGACCTATATTCTCCAATCTCAGGCATATCAGCAAAATCCAAGGATATGACTGATGATGATTGGAAGAAGTTGGACCGAAAGGCGGTTGGGTTTATTAGACAATGGTTGGATGATTCCGTGTTTCACCATGTGTCTACAATGGGAGAAACCTCAAATAAAATGCTATGGCTTTGAAATTACAAGGGTGTATGAGAGGAAGACAAACGTTTCACATAGGTAATAAGATATTTCGATAAGGCAACTTGTAAATCTCAAGTTCAAGGATGGTGGTTCGTGGCCGAGCACATGAATGAGGTCAAGCAATATAGTGAACCAACTCACCTCTATGAAGATGGTCCTGGATGATGAATTGCGAGGCTTTACTATTGCTTAGTTCATTGCACGACGGTTGGGAGACATTGGTGGTGTCTCTAAGTAACTCCGCCTGACGACGGAAAGATATCCATGGAACAGTAAATCAGCTTGTCTCTTCAATGAGGAGACAAGGAGGAAGTCTCGGGGTCTACTACTCAAGAAGAGGCTCTTGTGACGCAGAACGGGGGAGAGGAAAGAACAGGAAGGGCGGGAAGGCCCGAGATAAATCAAGAGGCAAGTCGAGTAACGAGAAAAGATATTGAATCTTTTGGGAATTGTGGCAAGAAGGGCCACTACAAGCATGAATGTCGTGGTAAGAAAAACGACAAGAAAGGAAAAGGGAAGGAAGATGAATCGGTCGATTCCACTGCGGTCGCTTCAGATGGCGACATGGTAGTTATTCTTTCTGCAGATCATGACGTATGTCTCACGGCTACGAGTCAGGGCACCTGACCGGGTGATAGACTCGGGAGCTTCTTTTCATGCGACTCCACGCATGGACTTCTTCACAAGCTACAAGTCAGGTGACTATGGGACTGTGAAGATGGGAAATTCTGGCGTATCAAAAATCGTGGGAGTTGGTGATATTTGTGTGAAGACCGATGTGGGCTGCACATTGGTTCTCAAGGAAGTGAGGCATATCCCAGACCTTCGCCTCAACTTGATGTCGACGGGAAGGCTGGATGATGATGGCTATGAAAGCCGGTTTGCTGGTGGGCAATGGAAGCTCATCAAGGGTTCGTTGATCGTGGGGAGAGGAAAGAAGTGTTGCACCCTGTACAAGGCAAGTGTCAGTATGTGCAAGGGTGGGTTGAACGCAACGGAAGATTCAGCTATTGACATGTGGCACAGGGCGTCTAGGCCACATGAGTGAAAAAGGGCTTCAAGATTACTAGCGAGGAAGCAGCTCCTTCCAGACGTGATGTACACCTCTCAAAACCTGTCTTGATTGTTTATCAGGGAAACAGCATAGAGTTTCATTTATTAAAACTGCTTCTCATGTTAATAAAGTGCATGCATTAGATTTGGTTTATTTTGATGTTTGTGGTCCTATGAGGACAAAAACCTTGGGTGGGGCATTGTATTTTGTTACTTTTATAGATGATGCATCTAGGAGGGTTTGGGTTTATGCTTTGAAATCCAAGGACGAGGTCTTTGGTGTGTTTAAATTGTTTCATGCTATGGTCGAGAGAGAGAAAAGTAGACCATTGAAGTGCATCCGCACTGACAATGGTGGTGAATACATTGGCGACTTTCACGAGTACTAAGAACAATGCAAGTCCCAGGGTATACGGCATGAACAGGACGGTTCCCAAGACCCCAAAGATAATGGTGTAGGCCGAGCGAATGAATCGCACCATTGTTGAGAGAATCAGATGCATGTTATCCCATGCGAAGTTGCCCAAGACGTTCTGGGGAGAAGCAATGCGCACAGCGGTGTATTTGATAAACAGGTCTCCATCAGCCCCGTTGAATGGAGAAGTACCTGAGAAGGTGTGGACTGGACAGGATCCATCGTACAGTCATCTCAAGGTGTTTGGATGCTGGGCATCTGTTCACGTACCAAAGGACGAGAGGTCCAAGCTCGATATGAAGATCAGGCAGTGTGTTCTTAGGGTACGGTGATGAAAAATTCGGTTACAGGTTATGGGATCCGACCGAGAAGAAGCTCGTCAGGAGCAGAGATGTGGTTTTCTTTGAAGATCAGTGTATCGAAGATATTGGTAAGCCAGAGAAGAACCAGCCTAGTTCAGGTGAGCTAGAGGATATGGATCCGATTACTCCTCCCGTGGTGCCTGATGACGGGAGAGTACAGCAAGGTGCAGAGGACGAGAGAGTTCCTTCAGAAGATGGACCAGAGGAGCAGCCCCCACTTGATCCACCTGTTGAGCCACAGGTGAGGAGGTCATCTAGGGACGGATAGTAGTCAAGAGGTACTCGCCGCATGAGTACATTATGCTAACCGATGGGGAGAGCCGAAGATTATTCTCGAGGCCCTAGCCGATGAGCATAAGGGGAGTGGTTGAAAGCTATGCAAGAGGAGATGGAATCCTTGCATAAGAACCACACCTATGACATGGTGAAATTGCCTAAGGGCGAAAGCTCGAACAACAAGTGGATGTTCAGAAAGAAGATTGAGCAAAAGAATTCACGACGAGGTTCAAGGCCGGACTTGTGGTGAAAGGGTTTGGTCGGAGAAAAGGCATAGACTTCGAGGAGATATTCTCACCAAGTGGTGAAGATGACATCCATACGGGTGTTGCTTGGGTTGGCGTACTAGCATGGATCCGGAGATAGAGCGAGTTAGATGTTAAAACCGCCTTTCTCCATGGTGACTGGAAGAAGAGATCTACATGCACCAACCGAGAGGGTTCGAAGTCAAAGGCAAGGAGCATATGGTGTGTAGGCTGAGGAAGAGCTTGTATGGGCTGAAACAAGCTCCACGACAATGGTACAAGAAGTTCGACTCGTTTATGTTGAAACATGGGTATGATAGAACGAAGTCGGACCACTGTGTGTTCACGCGCAAGTTCTCAGATGGTGATTTCTTAGTTCTGCTATTATACGTTGATGACATGCTCATCATGGGAAAAGACATCAAGAAGATCGACAGGCTTGAACAGGGAGTTGGGCAAGTCTTTGCGATGAAAGACTTGGGCCCCGCTGACAGATCCTAGGAATGGAGATAACAGACAGGAATGTTACAGATGGAGATGACGAAGCGGCGGAAGCTACATTTGTCACACAAAGTGGTATATTGAGAAAGTCCTAGAGCGGTTCAATATGAATGCTGTGAAGCCGGTCGGTACTCCACTAGATGGTCACTTCGATTGAGCGACAGGACGGTGTCCCAAGACGAAGGCGAAGTGGAAGAGATGCAGAAGATACCCTACGCGTCAGCTATAGGAAGTTTGATGTATGCTATGGTGTGTACACGCCCAGACATAGCATATGCGGTTGGTGTTGTCAGCCGGTATCTTGCCAATCCTGGCAAAGAGCATTGGACAGCGGTGAAATGAATACTACGGTATCTAAGAGGCTCATCCAGGATGTTGAGCCTATGCTATGGTGAATGATAACCACGTGTTAGAGGGCTACACGGATGCAGGATATGGCGGTGACATAGACTCCGAAGTCTACATCGGGTTCATGTTCACATTTGCGGGAGGAGCGGTTTCTTGGCGAGCAAGTTACGAAGGTAGTAGCATTGTCAACTACGAAGCCGAGTACATTGCGATCACGCAGAGGCATGTAAAGAGATGCTTTGGATGAAGAGGTTCTACAGAACTTAGCCTAAAGCGGGAGAGGAGCACGTGGTCTATTGCGATAGTCGAGTCTATACACTTGAGCAAGAATCCAAGTCGGCATTCCAAGTCAAAGCACATAGAGATTCGATATCACTTGGATCGGGGATACTTTGGAACGAGAAGGTGTTACTGACTTGAGAAGGTCCACACGGACGATAATGGGTCAGATATGATGACCAAGGCCTTGCTTAAGGGCAAGTTTGAGGTTTGTAGAAACCTGGCTGGCTTAAAGAAGGTGAATCCCTCCTGGGTCAAAAAGGGGGAGATTTGATGAGTTTTTTTAACCCGTTGTCCTTTCGCAACTGGGATGCGCAAAGTCCTTTCGCAACTAGGATGCGCAAGTCCTTTCGCAACTAGGATGCGGAAAGGAGTTTCCTAAAACTATAAAAAGGGGTCCCTAGGATTTTTCTACATATATTGTGTTGATGAGAAAAATACAAGAGGGCTATCAAAGGTGAGAGAGAGGGAGAAAGAGAGAGAGGAAGCTTATAGAAGGGAGGTTCTGCTCAGGGAGGTTTTTCTACTTTGCAATTTATATCTCAGCGCTTCTATGTCCTCATAATCGGTTAGATCTCTTCATTTTCTCTATTTCTCTTATTGTTCATCCACTCCTGCGTGAGTGAAGAAGGTTGTAAACGTTCTACTTCATAGTGGATTGTTGATCTGGACGAGGTCCTGTGGTTTTTACCTCTTTGAGGGTTTTCCACGTAAAAATCTCTTGTGTGGTGTGTGATTGATGCATTGATTATTTTCATTGCTTTATTATCCATAATTCTGGTTTGTTCTGGAGGGCTAGATCCTAAGGTTTTGTGCAAGGCCCCCAACAGATTATCCATCATGTGTGCCCTACCTTCAATGTAGGTTGCCCATCATGTGGGGCTCACCTTGGATGTGGATCATTCATCATTAGGAGACATCTTTTGATGTGGACCATCCATCATGTGGGGTCACCTCAATATGGGCTATCCATAATGTGGGGCTCAACTTCACTGTTCATTACCCATCATGTGGAGCCTGCCTTTGATGTGTATCGTCCATCATATCAGTCGGCTTTAGATGCTGGCCTTTTATCATTATAGGTTGACCTTTGATGTGGAACATTCATATTTATGCCCACATTAATACAGGATCATTCTTTACGGGGGCTTACCTTTTATGTGGACCGTCCACTGTGCAAGCCCCACCTCTAATGTAGAAAGTCTACAATGTGGGGCCTCTTTGATATGGACCCTGAGAGAAAAGTGGAAAAGTCATGTGTTAAAAAGTTTTTAAAAAATAACTTAGGAAGATAAGTAGCTTTTAGCTAATAAATTGTTTTTACAATTATACTTGCCAAACTAATTTAAGTGAAAAAAGTTACTTAATTACTTAACATATGTTGAAAAATAACTTATTTGGTAGTATCAATCAGGCCCTAAGAAAGTTTGCAAGAAATTAATTTTTTCTACGCGTGTTTTTTTTTTAAGACAATATACCACTCAAAAAATAATCCACTCAAAAGCCTATTAAAACTAAACTTCAATCATACACAACCAAGTAGAAAAACATTCCCCTTTACAGAAAGGCTCGTATGCATTCATGCAAACTAAGAAACTATTAAAAGATCATAACCACCAGAATTTGTTTGTTGAATTGGAATCATTGTAAATATGCACCAATCAACACTTAGGAAATCAAATCAACATAATTTATATAATTGAAGTGGGTTCCTCAATTGGATGGCTTAATTTGAAATACTTGTATACTATGTCAAGCATTTAAAACCTTGGTCCAAATATACCAGCCCATCCACTACAGATTTCCTTATTCAGATACTGGCCCAGATCAAAGTTTAATCCTCAATTCTCATTTAATGAATTCAGATTGCCTACTGAGTAATTGAGTAAACTCTGTTAGGCCCACCTTGATTGTATGTGGTTTATCCACTCCATCCATCCATTGTTCCAACTCATTTTAAACGTTGAGCTCAAAATTGAAGCATATCCAAAGCTCAAGTGTATCATACCACAGGAGACAGTGGGAATAACGATTTCCACAGTTGAAACCTTTATTTATCATCCAACCTGTTCATAAGATCACACACACGGATGAAGGCAAAACACAAATATCAGCTTTGATATAAAAAAAACTTGTGTGGCCCACAAGAACTTTTTAACAGTAGACATTCAATTCACACTATTTCCTTCCGTGTGGTCCAGTTGAGCTTTGTATATGCTTCATTTTTGGACTCAAGCTATAAAATTTTCTGATAAAATAGATGGACAGAGTGGATAAAATATAAAAATCACAATGGACCCCACGTGTAATGGGCCTGGGCCAGCCAAAGTAATAAAGAACGCCAGCCCATTTTAAAAATTTTGGCTACTCTTTTTGGTAAAAGCTTGTGTGCGCATAGTGCGCATTGGAGCAGAGGTGCGCAAATGTCTTTGTTCGATTCCATGTAAAGCGGGTAGTTTAGAATTCATTTCAAGAAAACGTTTGAAAGCTGACGCACTGAATTTGAAACGGCTGTTAGCTTCCCGCTAACCAACTTTAAGCGGTGAAGATAATGTGCGCACCAACTTCCAGGAAATGCGCTAGGACCTAAAAATTCAAATTCAAACGGAATCCCTTTGGAAGAACGAAAGGAAGCGAGCATTTTACTATAATGAATAGAAATGTGTACTGTACACGTGGCGTCTCTGCACCCCTCCAATACTAACTATGGAAGCCGTGAAATCTACGGTAGATAAGCTGTTAACCTAGGGAAGAATCACCTTCTGAAAAATATCCATTTGTTCACCTTCAGCATCCAAGACAACCAACCATGTCTAAATCAAAGCCCAAGATCATCCAATAAATTGAACGTTTCAGCTGTTTTACATTGAGATGGACCCACGACTTGTATAGCATTGCTTAAAGTCAGAACAATGGCGCTCTGAGGAAAGTGTACAGTACACATTTCAAATAGCTCGATTTTTAGGCATACCTTTGTCATGGTGAGCCCCACCAGAATGGATTGGAGGTAAGATGGCCTGAGTTGGTCAAAAATGAAAAAACAAAAAGATGAATGGATGAGCATATATATAGAGAGAGAGAGAGAGAGATTATAATGGCCTTTTGTAGTCTGCACAATCTTCCCATTACAGAAGGGCCAAATGCAAAAGTTGCTATCTTAATGGAACAGTATGCAGAGAGACAGAGGATTCTCTTCCAAAAATGTTTTTTTTCTTAGAATTATATAGATTGTCTCATGTGAACTACACATGAAATAAGGAGAATTAAACACTTAGGATTCTATGTAAAAGTTGATATTTGTGATCGTGTCTAATTTTAGCTATCAATGACAAACATTCAATTCCCCCTTCTTTTTTTTTTCCTGTGGCGTGATCTGAGCTTTAGATTTACTTATTTTTAAGTCATGCCCTAAAATAATGAGCACATAAAATAAATAGATCATACCACATAAATATTATCAAGAGATTAGATGGTAAATAAACATTCCAATGGAATTCATAAACTTGTAAACTTTTCAATGATGGGGATTCAATAACAACTATTTCCTATGATATAGTCCTCCTAAAATTTAAGTTAGTTTCATTTTTGAGATCTTGCCCTAAAATAAGCTTTTAAAATGGATCCAAGGTCTCACCAAATTCACTCCCTCATTACAATGCAAATCCCTCTTTTCTAATCACATATAAAAAAATAATAATTACTCATCTATATTCTATTTACCATATAAATTGAAAATCAAAGAGGTACCTAAAACATTTTTTTAATTTGTTAATAAAACATTGAAATCCCATCAATTGAATTGCAAAAAGATTATTTTTAAAAAAAAAATGTATATTCATGTGGCACAAGAGAACACGCACAATCACACGCTCGACGGCATTGTGTGTAAAAAAGGCACGAAGACCCTCCTTCGATATAACTGTTTCTCCATCCAAAGTGGGAATGACATGCAAAACTTTTCTTAAATTTAAAACAAGGCAAAAACAACAACGGACCAACAAAGGAGTCGAATGGTTTTCAAGTTCGACTTCCTCTCCCTCGTTATAATGTGGCCCACTTAAACTCCATCCCAGTTTGATCCTGGACTCAAAATCA
Source organism: Magnolia changhungtana (assembly GCA_030180095.1). Classification (NCBI taxonomy): domain Eukaryota; kingdom Viridiplantae; phylum Streptophyta; class Magnoliopsida; order Magnoliales; family Magnoliaceae; genus Magnolia; species Magnolia changhungtana. The sequence continues at coordinate 972,008 of JASAUF010000628.1, read as the reverse complement.
AAACAAGTCATTTTTACAACCTAGCACTAAGTCTAGCATATTAAAATATTTGGTAAAATTAAATAAATTATTAAAAATTAATAATTTAAAAAAAAAAATGAAAAAGAAATCTTACTGAATTGAGTTAAGATGTAAGTTACTCAACTTGAAATCAATTTTTTACTCCGCTTGAAATCAAATTTGATGCTCCACTTGGACAGTATTCCAAGTGCAACCAATCCCAACAAAGCTTCAATACAAAAAGCCTATTTTATGTATAAGATATTTTTCTTCATCAAAATTAACTAAATATCTTTGTCAAATTTAACTTATGACAAAACCCACCACTCAAAAGCATCAAATGTTGAGGGAAATTAAAATTTTTGAAAATTAAATTTTAACATTTATGTTAAAACAAAATACAACACAGCATCCTATGCAGAGATGCTAGTCATGCTGAAGATTCATTTTCTAAACATATATCCATCATATAATGTAAACTTAAGAAATCGCATATAATCTCAAAACTCCATCCACACATCACTGTAACATCCAAACGGGCCAATCATCATCAACACCAACAACAAAGCCTTAAAAAGGAAATTACAGATAACACAAGAAAGAAATGTCGTTAATTACAAAACCCACCCTCTAACACAAGCAGTTAGTACAATCACCCCCCTAAAAATTCCTCAAACCCTCGCCTTCTTTACTACAGCCTTCTTTGCTGCTGCCTTTGGAGATTTAATGGACTTTGGAAGCTTCTTTGTCGTTGCAACCTTCTTTTTCTTCAACGCGCTCGGCGTCAGAACCTGACTCAGTCGCTTTGTCCTCTTCGCCACCGACTGCAGTTGGACAGAGCTCTTCTTCTTCTTCTCTGCTTTCACCCCAACTCCCCTTTTCACCTCCTTCTCTTTCTTCTTCTCTTTAGAATCCAAGACAACCTTCTTCACCTTCTCAGGAGCAGAGACCTTGTAGGAGTTCTTGACCTTCATCAGCTTCTCTGATTTCGTGAACTTCTTCAATTGAACGGACAAGATCTTCTTGAAGTTGGGTGGGAGGCTGGATTTGTACTTCTCTTCCATGTATTTCGCAATGGCTGGCTGGCTTGAACCTGTCTTGTCTTTGAGAGAGGAGATTGCTTCTGAAATCATCTGAAACAGAGGAAAAACAGAGAAACGTTAGAAACCCAAATGGGAAATTTGAAGAAAACGAGGGGTGAAAGAGAAAATGACGAGGACCTGAAAGTAAGGAGGGTGGGGATGTGAGGGGATCTTTGAAAGCTTCGTCTTTTTCTCTGAAGTAGGCTTGGGCTTGGGCTTGTTAGACGCGGGAAGAGCTTCTTTCGCCATTAGAGAGAGAGAGAGAGAGAGAGAGAGAGAGAGAGAGAAACTGTAGATTGGTATGTTTGAGAAAGATTGCTATGGTTGAAATTGAATATTAGTGTAGTATTTATAGAATATGGAATTCTGGTGACGTGTTGTGTTCTGATTGGGGGCATGGAGATGACACGGATTGACGGAGCTCGGTGGTATTTTACCGTTCTTGATGTCATAAACGGACGGCTAGATTTAACTGTTTACGGATAAGAACGGAAAGGAGACGCGGATTTTAGGGATTGGAAGCGGATTGCGTGTGTGACATACCACCGACCTCGGTTGTGTGTCACGTGGGAAAGTCCTGTGGGCTCCACCATGATACATGTGTTATATCCACACTGTCCATCCATTTTATGAGATCATTTTAATGCATGATCCCAAAAACATAGCAGATTCAAAACTCAAGTGGTCCACACTATAAAAAGCACTGAAAATTGAAGACTTACCATTGAAATCTTCTTACGAGCCACGGAAGTTTTGGTTTGATACTTGTGTTTTCCCTCCTCCATCCAGGTGTGTATGACCTGGCAAATAAGTGGTGGGTCCTCATGTTTCAACGGTGGGTTATATTGTCCCCCATGCTTTCTTAGTGTGGTCCACGTAAGACTTGAACTTGCCTCATTTTTAGGCTCATGCCCTAAAATGATATCGCGGAATGGATGAATGGACGGTGTAGATATAAACATACTTCATGGTGGGTTCACAGAACTTTGCCATGTACACACCACCAAAGTCGGTGGTGTGTGGCACACAGTTACCAAAACCGGGTTTCGCTGGTTCCAAAATGGGAACGGATCAGGTGTTACCGGGTAATACGTTAGCTGGTGTTACCTTAACCGCATAGAACCCACCTCGATGAATAATTTGTATATCCATGCTGTCCATCCGTTTTCAAATCTCATTTTAGAACTTATTTTCAAATCTTAACTAGATCCAAATCTCATGTGGACCACACCGTTAGAAACTATAGTGATTGAGAATTTCAAACTTTTTGTGGGCCATAAAAGTTTTGGATCAAAATAATCTTTGTATTTTCCCTACATCAAGGTCTGTTTGACCTGTCAAAAGGTTGGATAGCAGATAAACATTAATGAGGGCCCTAGGTGGGTCCCATATAGTTTTTAATGGTAAGATTTCACTCACCACTGTTTCTTGTTGTATGGTGTGGTCCACCTCAGATTTGCATCTCTTAAGTTTTGAGACCACATCCTAAATGATCTGTAAAAAACGGATGGACGGAATGGATATACAACATATTCATCAAGGTGGGCCCTACAGTCAAGGTAACACCCACTTACGTGTTGCCCGGTAACACCTAATCCGCTCTCTGGTAAAACATCAGTACATGGTTTCTGACAATTGTAAACACTACCGTCTGGTTTGGATTATTTCAAATCCCTCCCTCTGGTCTGGATTATTTACACCTGGTGAGTTGCAACTCGGGCTCCGGTCAAACCCGAACCGAGTTCGAGTCGGATTGTAAGGTCGTCGAGTTCGGTTTTGGTTGGAAAACACCGTCTCATTTGACCTCCAGCTGGGTTCAGGCTAAGAAAATTCGTGTTGGGTTAGTTGGGATTGCTAATAATCACACCATTCAGGTAAGGCTGGGTTGAGTACAGAGAACTTTGGGTTGGATTTGAGTTGCGCATGCCGGGTTTAAATAAGTATCGGGTCAGATTGTGGGTTGGGTTGGACCCAAGCTCACCCTCAACCTGACCAGCCCGCCCAAATTACACCCCTAATTAGCACCATTATCTTTAAGAAATTGACCATCTAACCCCTTTTTCATAGTAACTTGTTGGAGGTGTTAGGCCCTACGATACGTGTATATGTCATCTAACCACACCTAAATTTGGAGGTTTATGGCTGGATGTGGCACGTCGACAATTGAATTACTAGAGGAATTTCTCAATGGGCTATATACAATTTATATATCGTGGTAAAATTCTAACACACAAAAATGAAGAGCTAAAATTCTAGACACAATTTCATTACCCTATTGCTTGACCTGACCCATTTAATTGTGATAAGGTTAGGCTACCGTGTAGCTTAACAAACCATTACTGCAAAACAATGACACTTGGTTTTAAGAATGTGTTGATGCGGAAATCTGGTTAGCCCTCTTTGGACCAATAAACCTGCGCAAAAAAAATAGACAAGGAAGACCCTAGCTCACGCAGGGGACCCTCCGATGCCAAAGTCAGGTATGGGATCAGGGTATCAGTTGAATGGAGGACATGGGGTTAGAGATTGTGCATACCTTTCACCATTGGGGGTACCCTTATTTATAGATGGAAAGAGGCGGTGGCGTAGAGAGTCTTTCCCTATTTGGTAGGGACAAGTTATGGTAGGATTCGGATTCCTTGCCTGGCCAGAGGATCTTTTTGGAACATTGGCTAGAATCCCGAGTAGATTCGTATTGAAGTCGGTCTCTTGGATCTTCGACTAAGATTGCAGATAAACACAATTGAGGTCAAGTTAGATCTAGTTAATGGCGGGTTTTGCCAACCTAAGATGTCTCGACCTAGCGCGCGCTGACGTGAGCAATATGTCATTTTCAAGAATGTTATCCAAGAGAACATCGACCGGAGATTGCTTAAATTCCTTGAGAAGGAAAAAGAAGCAATGAAAATCGACATTGATCTATTTCCACTTAACATGGAAATTAACATGGCTACGTTCAATACTCAAAAGTTGGTTCGATCGCGATAAAAAGTTGATATTGGGTCTTTTGATGACCAGGTTAAGACACAACAATCCAGCAAAGGATCTAGGATGCCTTCATAAGTAGCTATGAGTGTGATAGTACGGTCGAAAACAACATCAAATATATCATCGACTTTTGTAATATTGAAGGAATATTGCCTATTTTATTCTACGATTCCTTTAATTACATTGGAACCTTGATGAGACGTTTCATCATTTGCCTTTGTTAGGGTCGTACAAATGAACGGTTTATTAAGATTTATTTCGACCAAAGCTATATTATAGTTTGGATCATGACAATAGGTTCCCGATGATGAGTTTTTCTTTTGGTTTTTTTCTCATAAAAGCCATTCATATATAGTTGCTCTATTTGACAAATCGACCAAATCTTCAAAGTTTATTCCTTTGACTTTTTTCGAAGTTCAAGGTCTAAACCTTCAATAGTTAGTTTAACAAGCTGAGCTTTTGGAATAAATACTCGACATTTATTCTTCTCTTTTTTGAACCAAGTTGTGTATTTCTTAGCATTGAGACTCAAATATTGCATATTTATCTTTTCAATTACATTAGCTTTTCATGAATTTGAGTGTTAATTTGATATACTTAAATGTGTTTTATGCATGCAAGGTAATTTGGAACTCAAGAATGAAAATTTGCTCAAAATGATGGAATAAAAGCTAAAATAAATCTATAATGAAGAATTGAAGATTCCAATGTCATAAACATATATTTGAAGTGCTAAAGGATTAAGGAAACTAAATGTAAAAAAAAAATTGAAAAAATAAAAGATCAAGTGGAAAATTGAAGAAAAAGAAAATTTGAAAATTCAAGGCCATGAAAATAAAGTTCTGAAACTTTAGGGTTAGAAAGACAAAATCCTAAAAACTGTATAAATGACTTTCGATCCAATTGAGGATGGTTTCAATCCAATCAAAGATTACTTCAATCTGATCAAGAAATTCATGAATTTTCAAGTTTAATTATTGGACAAACTTTGTTTCCAAATCAATCCAATTGAAAATGACTTCGATCTCATCGAAACCCATCGATAACCTGGCGATCAAATTGAAGCTCCCATTGATAGAAGCAGCAATTGTTAAAGGTCAAATACTGCATATTAGACCCCAGTTATTGCTTGGTTTTACGAACATGATAATGCTCAACGTTTTATTTTAATCATGTTTTTGTTGCAAGGTGAATTTAAGAGCTTGGATTGAAAAGGGGTACTAAAGGCATGTATTTAACGCTCAAGAATTACTAAAATAAAGGACAGATCTTAGGGGACCGAGATTGAAGAATTCACATGCCAAAGATCCGAGAAAATCAAATAATTGAAGACAAAAAAGCCTGAAAATCATCCTGAATGCAAGATCACAGGGTTCCCACCATTCGTTTGGGTTAAAACTTTATATTTGGCCTGAGGATCATAAAGTAACCGTACACGTAAAATTTCAGCCGTTGGATCTTTGTGAAAGTGGTTCAACAGACAGATCAACTAATAAATCACCGATTTAGGGCCCACCTGATCTTTGGATATGCTTCGATTTTGGTCTCAACCCCTTAAATTAGATGAGAAAGCAGATGGACGGTACAAATTTCTGGAAAACATCACTATGGGACCCACACACGTGATGCCCGTGCAACATGGCAGGTGCACTTGCGCGGCACTAGACGTCGGGTCAGGTCAAATGACTTTGACCCGACTAACGCTTCTTTATTTACGCAGGCAGCAGACTGGTGTCCCGCTGTGATGATCGCTGGCCCACCACCATCGTCCCAATGGACGATCCGAACTGTTCATTATGTCCGGAGTGGAGCGCCAACCATAACCATGGAGCCCATTTGCATCCATGCACGTGTACACACAAAGATTATTGTCAAATGCAGGATGAAAAGCAAAAAGATTTGATCCCTTGGGTCACACCAAACTCGAGCAAAATTGTCCATTCCTGACTGAAATTTCACCACGAATTCAATGAACGGAGTGAATTTCTCCTTCAGCGTCGATCATGGGCCCCATTGACACCGGAAAATTTTGTTTTTCGCATTCCTTACGCAGCACGTGTGTCGAACGTTGCTGGCCAATGTGGGCCGTTTTGCGTTCGTGATCACAGTCAGATCTATGATCCAGACCGTCCAGAAGATACGGAAGGAGGTCCTAACCCTAACCATGGAGCCAAACGGAGTTTTGGGATGGTCAGTCGTTCCAAAGTCAATCCAAATGCAAGACTCTCCTGCGGTTTCGCTGCTCAAGCTGCGAAAGGAGGAGTTTTCACGTACGCACACTGCCTTCTACCAACTCTAGCACCAACCTCCTTGTAGGATATAAAAAGGAGAGATCCAAATGTGGAGAGCATTCAATCCTTGGGCGTGGAGACCCTGGAAGAGGAGAGAGAGAGAGAGAGAGAGAGAGAGAGAGAGAGAGAGAGAGAGAGAGAGAGAGAGAGAGATCACGGCCGGTGGCTGGGAGTTTTCTTTCCTTCTCCTTGTTTTTCTTTTTTCTTTCCTTTAATGCTTTTTAAGAGGTTTTAGTTAATCATGTTTCATGACTAGCTAAACCTCTTAGATAAGGCTAAGAGGTGAAGCTTGTAGCGTGATTGGGATGTTTGGTTTATCTTGATTCATGTCTTATTGAACTCTCTTGGATTCTATTTTGACTATGAAGGAATATTTTTAGTTTTTAATGGTTTGTTGTGACTCAAATTACAATAAATCTGCGATAGTTTGAGATCTCTTCTTTTCATATATTGAGATTGTGCAATTAGGCAATCCCGTTGTTCACCATCATCTCATGGGCATGGTTGGGTGATGAAATCCTCCTAATCTTCTCAATTCTCTTATGATTGGTTGTGGGTTTGGTAAATTGTTGTTGTTTGCCTTGTCTCCTAGGCTGGTTTGGTGACAGAATTACTTCCAAATCTTTATCACTCTCATCTATTGATGTTTAGATCCATGAGAAGGTCAGAGACCTGACAAATCTCTTCTTACCAATTGGATAGGATAGGACTCTGATTCTAGTTGTGTCCTTGAATCTGCTACAAGTGGATCCTTGGCAACCTAGTTACCACCTTTAAAATTATTAGTTTTTAATTACTTTAATCACAATTACTCTCTCAAAGATTCTAGAATTTGGTTTGCATCTTTCTCTAGTTCTAGTTCTAGTTACTGTTAGAAGACACACAAGTTCAGTCCCCGTGGATTCGACCTCGGTCTTACCGAGATTATTACTACATCGTGACTCTACACTTGGGGTTGTGAACAGCAAGTGCGTAAATCAAAGTCAGTTTGTAAATTTTATATAGACGTGTGTAACTTGGGTCTTAGAAAACTATTTAAAGGAGTCTTTTGAACGTTCCCAGCAATCAAGTTAGGGTTTATGAGGTGATTTCAAGGAAGGTGAAGCTCTTTCAGCAGCGTTCTAAATCAATTTGTCCTCTTTGGTTTGTTTTTCTTTTTCTCTAGTTTATGTTTGACTAATCTCTTAGCTAATGCTAAGGGATGAATCTTTTCATGATTTTTTTATTTAATTTATTTTCAATGAAAGTCTTTAGGTTTTCATGTTGAATTATGGTTGGATGTGATTGAATTCCTATATTGGAGAATGAATCGATCTATAAAATTGATTGACCTATTGTCACCTCCCTGTACATTAGATACTTTTTAATTCCGTGTGATTGATTACATAATTCTTCATGAGAGATCAACCTATCTTAATTATAATATATGTTAGAAATTTATGATTAAATTTATTGTGTTATCTTCTGATTAGAACAGATTATAATTCAATTATAGTTGAGTTATTGACTCGAGAAGAAGAATTAAGTTCAAGTTCTATTGATTGGAGATTCCTAGATCGTTAATTGTTTTTATTATTTGTTTAAACCCTTTATTTAATTTTCCATTGGATTAAAACCCATACAACCCGTTTATCTTTCGTTGTGTTCTCACAAATTTCTTGTGGATCAACCTTGGTCTTACCGATAAGTCGGCTAAAGAAAATTCAGGTTTAGTTCGATAGAATTGAGCATGGAACATTTCTTCCATATTTTATCAAGACTAAACTGAATTTGCCGGCAAATTAATATACCAAGTAAACACTGTGCCAGTCAAAGAATTCACGAACCATTTCAATTTCACATATTCGTTAGTCGAAAATTCACTGCATTGTACGGTGAAACGACCAATGTGTTCTACCGTATACTAGCTTATATCTCCGGAGAATAATGAAAACTCTAGTATTTTCGTACCTCTTGGTACCTCAATGAACTGATCGACCCAATCTAGGTACGGCTTACGATAAAGAGGTCAGTTAGTGCAACGGCCATGGCATTGGTTGATTACCTCATTTATCAAATTAATTAATTTTTCTCAGCCTGCTGGAGGGAGTCCAATATTAATTATTGAAGGCAATCGTATGCCTTAGGTAGGTCACATCACTGGGACCTGCCCCCCGAGTGTTTTGTTGTTCGGCATGAATGGTCCTGCAACGGGTAAGCTATGGTTTATATCATTTTTAGTCGTGCCGTTGGATTAGCCATTTCATCCATTCCTCCTAATGCCTACCTGAAGTGGCATATATTTGACTGATTAGATCTGGGTCTAGCAATATATTATAAGGAGTTATAATCAACGGCTCTAGGCGGGCATTGCTAAATCTAGGTATTTTCTAATTATACATGTGGTAATTGGGTAACCTGTCATTAAAGAATGTTACAAGCTTACTTATAGCTTCAGTTTAAGCCTTATAGTATTCGGCTTCCACCCTTCATTATTTAGTTACTTCTCGTAAGCTAACATTAATGCTTCTCATAACTCTATTAACATCTACGAAGTTGTTTTGGGATAATGACCATAGTTTCGAAATGGATGGAAGTAGAGGGTTAAGGATTTTCTATTCGGCCTGCAATGAAAATGCTTCAGGGGTTTGGTTAAGAATTTGTTCTTCAATATCTCCACTAACTCGGGTAGATCACCTACACATGTTATTATAAATTTCAATTATCAACTACACACTTGTCACATTGGGCGTGCCAAAATGGTGTTGTCTCAAATTTGGCCACACGGAACATGTGTGTGGTTTTGTGGGGGTGCTAGAACTGATTAGGTCCAATTCAAATAGTGACCACCGACCCTTGGCATTAAGATATAGTGATGTTCGGTTGTTGTTTGACCGTTTGTCTATTTAACCAATTGTTGCATGTTCGTTACTCAAGTGATTGACGAATGTTGGGACTCTTCTTCCAATGAACTCTTTTTTGCCTTGAAAATTTAAGGACTTTTGAAGGTGCAACAATTGTATGGTCGAAATGAAAAAGGTTGGAGAGATGGATGCCGAAAAGATGTGTAACTTACCACTACAACAGGACCACCGACCTGACTAAGAGAAGTATGGGGCTTCAAGGAGTAGAGTGCTGATGAGTGAGGCAAAGGCAATGCCAAATATTACAACTATGGTCAACCCAACGTATGAGCATAAGCGAACATGATCCTAGACTAAGATCTTCCTTCATATCCGGCATGCAGGCGTAGATGGAAAGGAATTACAACCACTGGTTATAGCTAAGAGCTGGTCTGATGTGTGCGTCAGGGATAGACTGAAACTAGATCTACCATAAGGGTCTGCTGTTGATGAGCAATGGGGAACTACACCTAGATACACAACGTTGTGCTGGATTGTAGTTTGATTTTGGATTCGGAGAGGGTCATTAGCTTTGAATCTGCTTATGTTATTTATAGCTTCCCAAGAGAGATGAGAGAACAACTGTCTGTCCATACAGTGCCTTCACGTGTAACTAGCTGGGAAAGAGCGGTTACATTTATCAACCATAATCTTATCTTCGTTGGATACCTAGAATGTGTTTTAGGGCTGAGATAGCTGAAACAATTGCCTGCCCTTAACCGAAGATAACCTAAATACCAAAAACATCCCTAAAAAGATTATTTAATCTTCAAATCTCTAACGCATACTTTTCAAATATCTTTTATGCTACATGGCTCAATCCTCACCATTTATCTAATCCAGATGAATTTTGGTACAAACAGAAGGTAACATAAACACCTAGATAAAATCTCATATTACAAGCCCCATATATTGTCTTCTTCTAAAAAAAAAAAATCACTCCCATTTACAAGCAAATTTGTGGTTCAAGGGTTCACGAGAAACTTCTATAGCCAATACTAGGGGTGCACACGGGTCGGTTTGGTCCGGTTCTGGGGTGAAATCGGAACCGAACCGTTCCTGACGGTTCTATAGTTTTTGGAATCGGAACTGTTAGCACCTAGAACCGAAACGGAACCAGACCGTGAAAAATGGTTCGGTTCCGGACCGGTTCCACGGTTCTGGGCTTAAAAAAATCCAGCCCAGTTGGATTCCAATCAGTTGTGGGGCCCATCGTTTGAAGTTTTTGGATCATTGAACCGTTGTCCTAAGATAAAGGAATAAGGGACGATTTACCATACATAGCAAACATCCAAGTAGCATATACAGCTAAGAAAGTATGCACAGTGTAAAAGTGCAACATCAAGTAGAATATACAGCTAAGAAAGTATGCCAACCGTCTCTCCTTGCAACGAACACTAGTGGCCCGCAAATAGTATAAGAAAACAAATGCAACAATGGTTCATATTCAATAAAATTTTTTACAGAAAATCAATAATATTGATAATTGCTAATTACCATCACAGATAATGATGAAGAAGCCGTTGTTGAAGTTCGGATCAAGATTCGAGATGGCCAGAGAGGGACGACCAGCGATGGACGATCAGAGAGGGGCGGCTAGCGCGAGAGGGATGGCTAGACGTGGTGTTTTTCAGCTATTTACCCTGCAAAGAAAAGATTACCACGGTAAATGCAAGAAAATGGGGGAGAAATTCGAGATGGATTAGAGATTTCGAGCTAGGGTTTTGAAAAGGGGGGAGAAATTCGAAAAACCTAGAAAGAAAATGGCGTCCGAGAGAGAGAGAGAGAGAGAGAGAGAGAGAGAGAGAGAGAGAGAGTCGGTGAATCGATGATTGGGACGGCGAGAGAGGGATTTTCGATGATTGGGAGTTGGGACGGGACGGACGAGAGAGAGAGAGAGAGAGAGAGAGAGAGAGAGAGAGAGAGAGAGAGAGAGAGAGAGAGAGAGAGGGATTTCCGGTGATTGGGAGTTGAGAGAGAGAGAGAGAGAGAGAGAGAGAGAGAGAGAGAGAGAGAGGAGAGAGAGAGAGAGGAGCGGCGATGCGAGAGAGAGCGGCAGAGTGCGGCGCGGGAGAAAGGGCTGGGGCAGAGTGCGGCGCAAGAAAGAGGGCGGGGGGGTGACTTATGAGGTTAGGTTTTTTTTTTTTTTGGTTTTAAATACGGATCCACGGTTCGGATCCATGGTTCCCATCACGGATCGGGTCTACAGTTCGGTTAACGGTTCGGATCTGTTCTCCAGGACCTTAAACCGGAACTGAACCGTAATCAACGGTTTTTGAAATTTCGGAACCGGAACCAAACCGTTAGCACCCTGGAACCGGACCAAACCGGACCAAACCGGACCGATCCAACGGTTACGGTCCGGTTCCACGGTTCCAACAGTTAAATGTGCACCCCTAGCCAATACATGGAAAGTCTATGATACCAAATGTTATTTATGGATTGGTTATCAAGCAACAATGGTGAGAAATTTAAGGAATCATCAATTGGAAATTTCCACCATTATTACAACCTACTAATGCTAAATGAAAAAAAAATTAAAAAAAAATGCAATGCACGTTTCTTATTCTTTAGGGGAAATAAATCATTGTGAGTCTCTTCCTATATCGGGGCGAGTGACAAGCACTCAATTTTTCTCATCTTCCTCTCAATTACAATGGGAATTGAGGGAAAAAAAAAAAAACAAAACATGGGAACTCAAGTTTTCACGTATGTAAGAGAATATTCAGTAAGGTTCTCAATGGGCTGGGTTAGGGCTGGGCTAGGGCTCCTTCCAAGCCAGGACTGCAATTCTGAACCTAAGCCCAAATCCAGCCCGGGCTATGCCGTGCTAAAATAGTCCAACTAAGGTTTGTAACGGGCTGAAATAGTCCAACTCGAGTTTGGCCCAAGACATTTACACAAAGTTGGACCCGAGTCCACCCAACCCTGAGCCCTGAATATCTTTGTGTCCTGAGCCCTGAGTATCTTTGTGGATAAATGATATTTTGGTGTAAGAAAGAGGGGGAGAATAAAAGAAGAAGGAGAGAATAAGGATCTGAAAAGATGTATCGGGCCGGGCCGGGTGTAAGCCTGAGTCGGCCCAATTTACAATCGGTCTCCGGATTTAAACCCAAGCCCGACTGTCAGGCTTGATACACCACCCCAAACCTGGCCCATTATGGGCCAAGCCCGAAGGCCAGTGGGGCCTACCCGGCCCATTGACAGCCTTTATAGTTAATATTCAGCCGAGCAAAGGTAGGATTGCAAGGTGTTTGTTGACAGTCGAGTCGTACCTAGCATTGAACTCATCACTGACTCCATAAAGCCCTTGCAAGCTTAAACACACATGAGTACAATACTCTAGAGTGCAGTACAGACCATGTACACCATACTTCCATGGCCCCACCTAAAGCCCAATTTTAATGATCAAAACCATTCAATCTGACACCTCATTGTCCAAAACTTCTGGGGTTCTCAAAAAGTTTTTAACGGTAGGCCTTTAATTCCCATTATTTCTTATGACGTGAGCCACTTGAGCTTTAGATCTGCCTCATTTTTGGGTCCATGTCCCAAAATTAACTAGCAGAATGGATGGACGGCGTGGATAAGCCATATACATAACAGTGGGCCCCAACTGAAATTCAGATTCCACTTCCATTTTAACCTTCAAAAAGAGAACGTGAACTCTGCCACGGTAGAAAACTAAGGCCATGGGTCCAAGTATCCATTGTGGTGTGTGTTCGTGTATCATAGAGAGGTATCTATAATATTACGGACTGAATGAACGGTTGAGATCAAAGTTCACTCATTTTCAAATTCTTCCTCCCAAGCAGGTCTTTTTTGCCTGACATGGGCCCTGGCTGAGTTTGGGCTTATATTAAACAATGTGAGTGGGCTTGGACAGAGCTTGGCCCGTCCCTAACCCGGCCCATTGACACCCCTACATGCTGTAGCTGCAGCTAGTTCGTCCTCTGTTATAGTACAACCATTTCATCCATTCAGTAAACGAGCCGGACCTTGGGTCGGGTTCGGCCCATATTTTTAACTATTCAAGCCCGTCCTATTCAATATTCTGTTTTGCTAAGCCCAGGCCTGGGCCATTGACAGCTTAACTTGGCTGATCTGAGTCTTGATCTTCACACCCAGCAAATAAATGGGTCAGGCCCAATCCCAGATTTAACAACCAGCCCTGCCGTGAAACCTGAACCTAGGCACGTTTCAGCCATTGGCTAATTTGGGCCTGATTTTCACGCACTAGGCTATTCCTGATATTAGATCTAGGCCCATAAGGAATGGTTTGGACTCAGGCCATGAAAATACCAAAAAATGGAGAGTGGGGATTCAACACATCTGGATTTAGTGTGAGTAGAAAGCTCATGGTTTATGCCCATACATGATTTAAGCCCAATAACTAGTCAGTCTGGGTCTGTGCACGCCCCAAATCACTGATGGGCAATGCCAGGCCCAGACCTGGAAGGCTGGGTCCTATCTTGATTTTGGAATAAGGCTCATTAGCTGTGCTTGAATGGGCCCCAATCCGTCCTGGCCCATTTAAAACCAGACTGGCCCGAAACAGGGATGACTCGGGGTAGCGAACCAGATCAGATCCAGCTGAGTTTCTTAAACCATGCCTACATTTGACCCTCTTTGGCCACTGTCACAGAAGACCTTGCACAATAGACACACGTATAACACGTGTATCATTCTGTAAAATGAAGGCCATACACAAAAATGAGCTTGATGTTGGCCTATCTGAATCTTTTAATCAGGCTGATAATTTGCAACTCGGGTGAAAATAAGGGTTATCATCTGATGGACGGAATGGATTTCACATATATAATATGGTGGGCCCCAAAGGACTTCAGTGTATGTAAAACAGGTGTTGCCTACGATTCCGGTCCATCACGAATGGGGCATGCGACTTTACGGTGTGTTTTGATGCATTATCATAAGCTCTGTGCACCGACCCTGTTGTCTCATTGAGACAACAGGTAGAACTGGGCATCGAGTCGAGTCCGACCGAGTTAGGGCTGACCCGAAGCAAGTCCAGCATGCTTGACCTGATCCGAGTCCGGGTCTGGCATGGACTAATCCGGACTGAGTACGACCTAGTCATAGGTATCGAGTTAGGTTAGGTCAACATTGAGTCGGATCAGCGAGCTGAAATCATAACTCAAAACCTAGGTGCACTTGCTGAAATTGCAGCCTTTCCATCAGCTACACGCATCTCAGATATGAAACGTCAAATCTGTGATTTTTTATTTTATTTTATTTTATATTATATATGTATGAATCGGTTTTGGATCGGGTTGAGTTAGTATCAATTTGGATTTCAGGTCGAGCCGAGTTGAGTTACTAGGTGACTCGAACTTGATTCGGTTTGAGTTTCGATTGAGTCGGGTCTAAATGAGTTAGACGAGTCGAATCTCTCAAATCAAGTTATCCTATGCCCAGCTCTAATTGTCTGTGTGAAACTCAGTCCATCAAGTGTGCTCTTCCATTCCATGCTTTGGTCCTGGCACCAAAAATCAACTACTCCAACAACTAATGGGCTGTTGGGGTTTGGGCTACGGAACCCTTTCGGGAAAAAACCACGGCACAAAGTGACAGAAAATTTCACTATGAAAGCACAGATTACAAAGATGAAAGATTTACCTGGCTTAAGCACTCCTTAAACCTCACATTCTTTCCACTCCTTGAAACCCTAGAACCCTTTTAGAAACCTTAGCACCCTTTTAGAAATACTTAAAACCTCTTAGAATACCCTCCCAATCTGTATACATCCCTTTATATAGTTTTAAAAAGAAGCCAAAATGAAATAGGAAACAAAAATAAAAAAATCCATGTTTCCGCAGAAAATTTGCGCGAAACCTTAGTTCGATCTCATCGAAAAAAGACAAAAAAAATCTAGCGAGTTGGGGCGAAAATCCGAAATAAATTCAATGGCTTCGAGTTTGCTTCGATGTCATCAAAGCTGGTTCGATGTCATCAAACCCTCCCAGACAGATTTAAGACACGTCAGCAACATGGGCCACACAACAAGGAACACAAACCATAGGTTTGTGTGTGGGGCCGCCGTAGTGTTTATCTTTCATCAAACCCGTTCATTATGTTTGATGCACGAGGATTAAGGAGAGACCAAAAATCCAGCCCAGTCTAAAAGTCAGACAGGCCGCACCACATGAGATTAGAGCTTTTAGGTGGGTTTTCGCATTGTTCGTATTAGCCCAAATGAGTTTTTATTAGTCTTATCTTTTATATGTACGGTTAATATAAAAGTTTTACAACATGGTGGGCCTTAGATGTCATGAGAGTTTTTTACTCCCTGAGCCACAAGCCATCTGCAATTGGATGGTCTGACCGAATCCTTTGTGTAGTGGCTAATGCACCTATACCCATATCATGGACGGGCTTGGCTAATCCTTTGTGAGCCCTACCGTGATGCATGTGTTTCATTGCCGCAGTTCGTCTATTTTTTCCATATCATTTTATGTCATGAGACAAAAAATTAGGTAGATTCAGATTGCAAATGGACTACATCATAGGTCACAGATGTAGGAAACAATGTTGATTTAATGCCCACACTGCTAAAAACTTATCTGGAGCAACAAAAGTTTTGGATTAAGCCGGTATATGTTTTTATTTATTTATTTATTTTCATCCAGCTTTATATGATTCAATCAATACGTTGGATGTCAAATAAACATTTCAGTGGGGCCTGGAGGTTTTTGAATGGCGGATATTCAATCACAACTATTTTCTTGTGGTGTGGTCCGTCTAAGATTTAGATCTACCTTCTTTTTGAAATCAAGCCTTAAAATGATCTAGAAAAATCAATGGACAGCATAGATGAAATACATACATTATGCTGGGTTCATAGAGCACTAACCAGTAATGGCCTAGCTATTTATCAAATCATGTTAGGCTTGAAATGAACGCCCATACCTATAACTTCCTGAGTTTTGGTGTTCGGATCACTGAAATGAGTTACCCCATTTATACAAAATGTAAATTTTTTAAAACATCAAATATTAAATTAAAAAAAAGAATGAAAATAAAAAACCATACATTTGTATTTTTTTTTTACACTTTTTTTTTATTAAAATTTAAAAAGGTATAATGTAGACCCACCGTGAAAATTGCTGAGTGCAAATATCAGGTGGTTCCCATGGTCAGCAGAGCACATGTCTATGTCAAATCAGATCACTGTCAGGTTTGATTTAGACAGGTCATTATTATTTTAGTTCACCAAACCAGTGTTATGATTAGATGATTAGGAGTGACTGTTAAAAATTCAATGCGCTCACACACGCATAGATGGGTTTGGTTGGGGCCTAGTTGCCTAATTTCGGTCTTGGGCCTGGATTATCACCAGGTTGGGTCAACTGAGGACTCAGTGGGTTAACCAGGTGTGTCAAGAAATTAATTGTATATTTATAATAAAGTTTATAATTAAATAAATAATAAAAAATATATTTATTATAAAGTTTATAATTAAATAAATAATATAAAAATATAAAAAACGTAAGGACCACATGTACCCAATCAAGCTTACTAGAGATGGATGGCTAGATCATATTTTGGCCTTCCTCCCATCTGTACCATGTAATCTCCTGCAAGGATAAAAAGGAAGCTTTTATACTCTGGCATGTGGTGATGGTAGATACAAAGGTAATTATCATATAGGGATTGTATTGCCTAGCATAAATTATCAAATATTAAACTGTCGAAAATTTGAGAACTATTGTGTATGGGTTGTCAATTCAAATTCAGATATCTTTGTTGAGGGCCGTTGCACAAAACATTAGGATCTAGCCTCCCAAAAATAACAGAATTATGGGATAATAAAGCAATGAAATAAATCAAAGTACAAACCACATGACACAAGAGATTTTTACGTGGAAAACCCTCAAAGAGATAAAAACCACGGGACCTCGTCCAGATCAACAATCCAATATGAAGTAGAGCGTTGCGACCGATCACAAGCACACACTGCTTGGATCAAACATTCTTCACTCATACAGGAGTGGTTGAACAATAAGAGAATAAGAAAAACGAAGAGATCTCACCGATTACAAGGACGTAAAAGCGCTGAGATGTCAAGTGCACAGTAGAACACCTCTATGAGCAGAACCTCTCTTCCACAAGCTTCCTCTCTCTATTTCTTTCTTTCTCTCTCTCTCTCTCTCTCTCTCTCTCACACACACACACACACACACACACACACCTTTAATAGCCCTAAACCCTTTAGTAAGCCCATGCAAAGCTTTATGAAACTCTTTTGCATTACCTCTTGCATACCCTAGAAAAGCCCTATAGACCCCTATTTATAGTTTAGGCAACTCCCTTTCGCACCTCTTGCAAAACCGTCTCAAATTTTTGCAGTCCGCACAAGATTCAGACTCAAATCTGTGTAAGCTCGCCTGGTCGAGAAGGGTCCTTGACCGGTCGAGCGGCCCACACTCGACCGGTCTAGCGCCTCCCTCGACTGGTCGAGCATCACAAAGTTCCAAATTAATTTGCTCGCTGAACTTTGTATCGAGCACCACTCGATCAGTCGAGTAGTGCTCTCGACTGGTCGAGCAACGCGATGATTCCACTGTATGTGGCATCCGAACCGCAACAAATCTCCTCTGACCTGAGGAGGAAAACCCCATCAATCTTAACCTATTTAAATCTTTGATTAATAGATATCTTTTGGTTGCATTTCTAATTTTCATTTCAACCATGTAATAAATGTAATACAAGCAAATTATTCTTTTAGTTGGGAATTTTAATAATATTAGGAACTATTTTGGTTGCCACTTGTAAAAAATATTTTTTTTTGATTTTTTTTTATAAAAAATTTATAAAAAGCAACTTTGAAAACTAAGTTTCAAAATGTTAATTTTATTTGGAAGTGATGTCTGAATAACGTAGCATATTTTATCTATTTTCATACAATTATTTGGCATCATTGTCTAAGAAACAAAAAAAAAAAAGAATTTGTTCCGTTCATGAGGTTGGCATCATATTGGACATGCAGCCTGTCTGCACTCTCATAGTCAGGTAAGCCCGTTGGTTGTAGTTTTATAGCCTAAAAAATGAAGCAGATCCAAACCAAAAAGTGGACCACACTATAGGATAGAATGATGATTGAAAGCCTACGGTTAAAAACTTCTTTAAGGCCGCAAGTAGAAATTTTGGATTAAGCTCGTATTTGTGTTTTCCCTTTATCTAAGTCTGTGTAACCATAAACAAGTTGGATGACAAATAAACATTATGGTGGGCCCTTGTAAGGTTTCAATTGTGGGTGTCATTATCCCCACCATTTCCTGTGGTGTGGTCCATTTGAACTTTGGACTTACTTCATTTTAGGCTCATGCTCTAGAATAAGTTGATTGGCAAAATGGATGAACTGGGTGGATATAAAACAAATGCTTTTGGGTAGCCCATAGTGCCCACCCCTGTGACGAAGATTATCTCCGGTGGCAGGCGCTATAAGGTCCACCATGATATGTGTTTCATCCATGCTGTTAGTTTGTTTTGCCAACTCATGTTAGAAAATGAGCTAAAAAAGAAACAAATCCAAAGCTTGAAAAAATTACTCTAGGCTATTAAAGTTTTGGTAGATTTGCTTCATTTTTGAGCTAATGAAGTGTAATGACTTGTAGGATTTTATACATTTAAAGCTAATGAATGAAGGATTTGAACTGAAGGATTCCATACAATGTAATGGCTGGTTTGCACATGTATACCTACTAGAGCATAACATAGCATATTTCAAAAGAATTTATGACAGTAACAGCTTATAAATATTCTACCACCTTTCTTCATATTTATCGTGGGACAAAACTTTTACCTTGCAAAGTAAAACATAAAACATAAATTATTCTAAATTACTTTAATTGAAAGAGAAGAAATAAAATATAGAAATAAAGAAAAAAAACAAAAAAAAAGGAAAAGAAAATGCCGTTGGGAGTGTGCATATGTACTCTTTGTAGTGTGTATGGGTGTTCATATGTCCATTAAAAAAAAGAAGCATGTGGATCCTCATTACTCACGCAAGTCAAAGGTTTGGTGTTGACTCAAATGATTTAAACCCCACTTATATGAATTCAGGTTCAACTCCAGCAACTTATCCCCTCGGTGACTGGGCTGAGTTGCCTCATCAAGTCACAGATTCACATGCTTAGCCAGCTAACCATCCTTGAGGGTATGCACCTGGCCCAATAAATAACCACCCTCAAGGTTAAACCCATGCTCAGCTTGGGGGTCAATACAATATTATATTCTGATTGTCATGAATAGAAATTTTTTTATTTTTCTTCGTTGTCTCTAATAGATGTTTGACACTCTTATGTTAAGTAATCTATAAATAATGATGTGACTCAATCACATTAACAACAAACATAAAAGTTTTGTTCGTGACAAACACATTATCCAAATTCATATACCTGATAATTCCATACCTGGCATGACCCAAAAAAGACGGTGGGTCTGGAAAGCTTTCTAGGGTGGCCGTCGGCATCACAGTACTCAACTTTTGAATCAGCATCTGATTAATGGATTCCAGTCCTAACATCGGGGGGTGGCAACTGATGATTAATGGATTCTAGTCCTAACATCGGGGAGTCGATCGATGTGATATCATCATGGTGGGCCCACGGATATCGGTCTGTTCGGCCATTTCCCATCCCACGTGTATGGTGTAAATTGTAAAGGTGACTTTGCCATAACTTTATAAAGGGATCATCATTGATTTTTTTTTTTTTTCAAGACTGTCCCAACAGGACCGCAATCGGCTTTTTCAAGACTGTCCCAACAGGACCGCAATCGGCTACAACTGTTTTAGGCATCACGTAAAACACCCTATCTTTATGGGGTCCACCGTGTGGTATGTGTAAAATCCACTCCATTCATCAGGTGAGAACCAATATTTGAACCATTTATACGTAAAATAATCCCAATTAAAACTAATATGGTCAGACCAATGGGAACAATGTAAAATTACTCCCAAAACCATTGGGTCACACGGTGCAACACGCCAGAGTTGTATCTCAGGCTGATATTTGTATTTCTCCTTGTCCTAGTGAGTTACACTTAATTAACGGGTTTGATGAAAGATACAAACCATGGGGGCCACGTACAAAACTATGGTTGGCATCCCATGTACTTGTTGATGCCAAAATCTGGATCACCCTCCACTCCTCGGATGGACTCTGATCCTGCATAAAAAGTGAGCAAAGGAGACCCTGGCTAGGTTGGGGGACCCTCCGATGCCTAAGTCAGGGCAAGGGAATCGTGGTCTAAGTTGAAAGGTTGAGGGAGAGTGTCAGATCTTGCGTACCTGTAGTAATGGTGTCTTCGTGTATTTATAAGTGACGGTATGATGATCCGCGTCCGCTAATCACGGCACGATTCCCTCGGTCAGGGAGATTTTAAGATTATGGAGATACTGCGCGTAATCCAAGGATCACGCAATATATGGTGTGCATCGTGCCTATTTGTGGGCGACATTATCGGCTCTGTCCTCTTATGGTAGTTTCTAAGTTCAACCCGAAGAGCATTCACCTCAACCTCCGCCTCGGAGTATGGGATCGGCTGGAACTTTCGGTAAGTAGGGTAAGTCCAGCCTGGGCAATATCTTCCTTAACCTCCGCCTCGGAGTATGGAATTGACTCAGACCTTTCGGTAGGTAAGGTAAGTCCAGCCCGGGGGTGTTTGCCTCAACCTCTGTCTCGGAGTATGGAGTCGGCTCGGACCTTTCCATAACAATACTCATTGTCGGACGTTGTGTGGCCCAATGAACGGTGGATCTAGCTGTTTTTTTTTATAGGGATTAGTCACTAAAACAGAGGATAGAACCTAATAGATGGAGTGGATTTTACATATACTGGTAGGCCCACGGGCATGAGTGTTTTACGCACACTGCATAAATCCGTTGCTGTTGAGGACAGTAACGTAAGACGAGTTGTAACTTGTAGAGGATTCTAGTCGGAACCCAATCTGGACACAATCGTCAACCTTTATTAGAATCTGTGCGACGCTGAGTTACCTTCGAACATATGTAGGGCCCACTAAGTTTGTAAGAAATTTACTCCGTCCATCAATTTATCCGGTTCATGTTAGGACATGATAAAAAAAATGAGCCAGATCGAAAACTTTAGTGGACCACACTACTAAAAAACAGTGAGGATGGAAATGCCTACAATTGAAACTGTCCTGGCCCCACCATGATGTTTATATTCCATCCAAACCGTTCATAAGGTCATGATAATTGGGATGAACAGAATATATAAATATTAGCCTGTTTTAAAACTTCTGTGTCCTCTTGACAGTGGGAGTTCCATCTCCACTATTTTCGATAGTGTGGTCCACTTGAGTTTTGGATCTGACTCACTTTTAGGCTCTTGCCTAACATGAACTGGAGAAACAGATGGACGGTGTAGATTACTCACAGACATCTTGGAAGGCCCCATGTGGACATGGTTCCCCCGCAACTCCCTTCCCAATGTGTTAGATTCCGGCTACCAAATGATGGCCCCATAATAAATTGGCCCATGCCTTGAAAATCCTCCCAATTTGAGATCCTAGCCATCCAATCTTTGGTTCCTTTTTCCTTGAACGTGGATCATTATTCCATCTCGTTTTAACCGTTCATTTGCATGACAACAAATAAAAGTATAGAGTTACTCAATTGAGAAGCTTTGTTGGGCATGGCCCATCGATGACAAAAGACAAGGGTTCAATGATCAAGATCACCAAACCACGGGCCCCACAAATATAAACTCCACGTCACTAAAAGAGAAATCGGGCTCAAGTACCATGCATGAACTTTCCATCATGAGATTCCACATCAAAATTCCTTCAAGATCTGAGAAATTCAAGAAGATTCCTCCGACTTTCCTTTCCAAACATCCAAGTAACTCACGTTGTGTGATTGATAAGCTACGCAAGTCAGTTCACTTCTATATTGATAGTGGGGTTTGCCATCATTTACTGCATGAATTGCGATGAAAGCAACAAAAATCATGTGGGAGACCATTTAAATTATTTCAGGATTATCATTAGATAATAAATATTTTATGGGCAAGATAGGATCCCACCCGTGGCCCCCCAAATTGCTTAGAGAATCACCATCCAATTGTAGCTACAGGCTCATGTCAATGAGACAATTGAAATTAGGGTTTCCGGCATCCGTCCATTGCCGCTCTCCTACATTTATTTGATTGAAATTAAATTCAATTCAGGATCTAATCTCACCCTAATTAATGCGAAAGAGCTTAAAAATTGTTTGTGAAAACAGAGGTGGATCAATGAGTGAGCTCATTGGTGTCACAATCAATGAGATTAGTCAAATTTTACTAAGGAAAAGCCAACAAATGACTTAGATAAATTATTGTCTGAGGTACAATCTAAATTTCACTTGTGAAAAGCTAGCGTATGTTTAGATTTTAGATGCAACCAAGTATTTTTTTGTATTTCCAAGAGTAGCTCACTCAAAAATTTTCTCCTATTTGCATTATAGCTCACATGATTATAGTTACAAGGAAAGCTCCCACAAAGATTCCTTGGAAATCTATACCATCCATCTATTGTGCCAACTCATGTTAGCACGATTAGGCCAAAAATGAGGTAAAAATAAAGCTTGAGTCATCCACAACATAAGGAAATGCAGCAATGGGTTGCCCGTCCCTGCACTATGATAGCCTTGTAAAGCCTAGATTAAAACCATTCCCATGATTATTAAAATCTCCTCTTTTTCAAGAAAAAGGCCTTTTTGAATCAGTCTAAATTCTCTCATTCCTATAAATTAATTGGGTGAGAAGGATATGTCACAATACCATGATTGACTGAAATACAAAGTTCTCTTTAGCCTTTCACTAGATTTTCCTAAAATTATCAGTGGGCCACCCGCTTACATTGCCTACCAACTCTGCCTTTGTCATATTCCTAGTTCTTGTGGTGTGGCCTACTTTCGTTGGTACCACATCTTCACTAAAGCCGTCAATGAAAAAGAAAGAGGTCCATTACTTTAATGTTTTTGTACAAACATAGCTAATGGATGGGACCCACCACCGAAAGACCCAATGTATGTGTCTTACTCAGGAGAGCATTACATGTGCTGCCAAGGGATCCAGGAATCAGGATACTCTGGCAGTTTGTGATGGACAATGTGCTGGCTCTGAGAAATTATACATGTGGCACACATATACAAAAATTGGATTGGCCAGATTATGGGTCCCAATTCAGATGTGTGGTGTACTAAAAATCATACAAATTTTATTATTTATCTATTAGATTGGCGGACATTTATTGGACGGTTGAAATGAAAACATGCAATGGTTGCAGCAAACTTACTGGAATCGGATTGACTAGTGTAGAGCACAAGCTACTGTGTTGACGTGGCAAAGCTACGTGGGTGTTATATCCACAGTACATCTATTTTACCAAATCATTTTAAGGCATGATGCAAAAACTGAGGCAGATCCAAAGCTCAAGTGGACCACACCATAGGAAATATTGGGAATTAAATGCATACTATTGAAAATTTCTTGAGGGATGATTAAGCTGATATTTTTGTTTTCCTTTCATCCATGTCTTTGTGACCTTATGAACCGATTGGATTGGATGGCAAATAAACATCATGATGGGCACTATGAAAGTTTCAATGGAGGATATTATTGTCCCCACTGCTTTCTGTGGTGTGGTCCACTTGAGATTTGGATCTGCCTGATTTTTTGGTTCATGCCTTAAAATGATCTGTCAAAATGGATGGACGGTGTGGATACACGTCAACACAGTATCGACCCAATACGAGTCCCAAATTTAGGAGGTCTAATTTGAGTTAATGTATGACTACTGTACAATTATAAGCCAATCCTAATCAAGCATCATAAGCTGCGACAGTATAAAAATCTCCCCATCAAGCAATTTATCATTTGCTAATGTGCATTAATCTATATTCCATAAACGTGAGGCCCATAGCATGGCGATCAGGACCATTGATCGAGAGGACCCCACTGCACATTTCCATCTAAACTGTTTACCCATAATCTGCTTATCAGAGGAATAGGATCTTCCTATCTAGGGTTTTTTTTGGATGCATTCCTCATCGATCGATGGTAGAACCCATGGGACCGATGGTTTGGACGATCATGGTCCACATGGACAAAATTCTAGGTGGGGCACACACATGGACGGTCCTTAGCTTAAAAGCACAATTATCTTTATTCGGGATTTAGCTTCACAGCGAAGGAGAGGTGGGCCGAGAGTAAAGTGCAAAATTCTATTAGGGACAATCTAGAAAGATAGAAAGCCGAATCTTTTCATGCCAATAAGAAAAAGGGAAAAAGAAGCTGAGCTAAATCTCGTTCACGCCCATTTGCACTTTGCTTTGCATGAACGGTTCAGATGCATTTTTTAAAATTCCAGGATTTATATGATGGGACATGATCATGTATGGTAGAGCCGAAAGATCCGGAACACGGCAGTGCCAACTTCAACCATGTATCAAAATCGGGTCCATCCATCTACTGATTTTTAGAGTGCTATTAGAAAAAGCTCTGTGGGCCCACCATGATGTTTTATCTATAACGTCCATCCATTTTTTTCGTACGGCATGAGGCCGAAATGAGGCGATGAAATAGTGGGGATTGAACGCCCATTATTAAAAATCACCTAAGGTCCACTGTAATATTTATTTGCCATCCACATAGGCTCATACAAAGGAAATATAAATACCAGTTTTTATGGTAGGGGTTCAATTCCCACTCTTTTTTTTTTTAAATTATTTTAAAGGTGTGGTTCACCTTATATTTGAATCTGCCTCAACTTTAGGCTCATGCCCCAAATGAAATGGCAAAATAGATGTGCAGCCAGATAAAACACATACATCATGGTGGGGCCCACAACTTTTTTAGCAGCAGACAGTACCTACTGTTGAAAATTTAGTGGTTTTTAACAATAATAAAAAAATAAAAATTCAAATTTTCAAAATTTCGGGATTTTCCCGCCAAAACGTTTTTTGAATTTTCGAATTAAAAAGTGCGGTGTGTGTGTTTTGTCCCACATCGGAAATGAAAAAGAAACTTTTGTGGTTTATATGAGATGTTGTGAAGAGTATTATTACTTGGAGCTTTTTTGAGGAGATGAAACTTAGGTTGTGTGTTCCAGTGCGAAGCACTGGAACACACGCATGCACGCGCGCACTCGGACACGGGCGTGGGCGTGGGTAGTGTGGCTGTAGTGGCGCTAGATGACGCACTTTGCACTTCGCACGTCCGCATCGTGTCGCAGAGGAGTCGCTCCCTCGCGACCTTACGCGAACCTCCTCGCGACCTTACGCGAACCGGCGCGAAACGTTTTTCAAACGTTCTGGATCATTGATACCATACAGCAACGGGTCTAAACCTGAGGCCTATATAAACTGGACCATTCCAGTCCGATTTCATCATCTCAACATACCATCTCTCCCATCAGATCAAATACAGTCCATAGCTCCTAAAGAACACTGTGATCATCTCTACCGAAAATCATCTGTCAAGAAATCTCTGCGTTAAAACTGCTCCATAGTGGACCTATCGTGATTCTTCTGCACGCCGATCCAGATAAGGCTTGTCTTATCCTCGGAAGCAATTGCGTCGTAACCCATCAGCAGTGATAAGGGGACGAATCACGCTTTAAGGACAGCGTATTTTATACGTGATTCAGCCTAGTGAAATTGCTATTTTTTAAATTATTTCTTTTTGATTTTCGGTGTATCCAACCTAATTTTATAACAATCTTAAAGCGTGATTCCATGGACACCGAAAGTGTTGCATTAGTCAAACTGATGAACCAGGATCTGATCCGATTGGACCGATTCGATGGTTCAAATTTCACTAGATGGCAGGACAAATTGAAATTCTGCTGACCGCTCTGAAGATCTTCTACATCCTGGACCCGACTCTCCAACCTCTCTGCCAAAGCAAAGGAAATTGACACTCCGCAACAAGTGGTCGCTAGGATCAAGCGACAGAAGATGAACTTGTGTGTCGTGGCCACATCCTTAATGCTCTCTCTCGATCGATCATGATTTGTACACACTGGGACCACATCAACAAAAAGAAATATGGAGCGCACTGGAATACAAATACAAGGTCAAGAGGAAGGTACACAAGTTTCTAATTGCCGTGTATTTTGACTTCACGATGGTAGACAATCTACCGCTGCTTGCCCAAATTCAAGAATTGCAGCTTATTGTAAATAAAATAAAAGCCATAAAAATCGATCTTCCTGAATCTTTTCAAGTCGGAGCTATAATCGCAAAGTTGCCTCTGAGCTGGAAAGACTACAGGAAGAAGCTACTCCATAAATCCGAAGAGTTCACCCCTGGAACAAATCCAAGCATCTTCGTATAGAAGAAGAATCCCGTGCACAGACAAAAAGGATGACGCTAATGGTGCATCCTCATCCAAGGTGAACGCAAGAGAACGAGCATTTCAAAATAATTCCTATGAGAAAGCGATTCCTTAAACCTAACAAAGATCAAGGAAAATTCAAGAAAACCCAAAAGAAGAAAAACGGCAAACCTAAGGGAGCTTGCTATGTCTCATGCAGAAGACCGGGCATTTCGTCCGAGTCCGAGGGACCGAAAAAGCTTAAGAAAGAGCCTAATGCAAGAGACGATGAAATCGTAACAATGGTCACATGAACCTAGTTCAAGAGAAAATTCCCTGGTTGGTGGTATGATACAAAGTGCCACACCATGTATGCAACGATCAATCTTTTTCAAAACCTATGAAGACGAGACCAATGGTCAAGAGGTTCAAATGGGAAATGAAGGACGATCGAAAGTTGCGAGCAAAGGAACCGTGTGAATTACTTTTTACCTCTAGAAAAAGGTAATTCGACCAACGTCTTCATGTCCTGCACATAAGGAGGAATCTTGTCTCAGGGGATCTCTTAAGCAAACCTGGATTAGGGTTGTGTTTGAATCAGGCAAGTTGATCTTGTCCAAGAATGGGAACTTTGTGGGTAAGGGATATGCTTGTAATGGGATGATCAAATTATCTTTGAATGAAAAGAATTCTTCTGCTTACATGGTTGAATCTGTAACGCTATGGCATGGCATACTAGCCCATATTGGCTCTGATCTTTAAAACTCATGGCTAAGAACGGCTTAATATCATACAATGATAGTGACAAAGGTAAATGTGAAGTATGCATACTGGTCTAAAATAATCAAGAAACCATTCCTAGCGTTGAGAGATCGTCTCAAATTTTAGACCTAGTGCATACTGACATATGTGAACTAAATGGCGTTTTACCCGTGGAGGTAAAAGGTACTTTATAACGTTTATAGATGATTGTTCAAGATATGTGTATGTATATCTGTTAAAATCGAAAGATGAAGCATTTAATGCATTCAAGATCTATAAATCAAGTAGAAAATCAATTAGATAAAAATGTTAAAATCCTTCGTAGTGATCGAGGTGGAGAATATTTCTCTAATGAATTTTCTAACTATTGTGAAGAACACGGCATAATACATCAAAGTACCCCTTATACACCTCAACAAAATGGTGTAGCGGAAAGAAAAAATAGGACCTTAGTAGAAATGGTCAACTCAATGCTAATACAAGCACGCTTACCATTAAACCTATGGGGAGAAGCACTTATGTTAGCCGCATGTCATGTTTTAAATTTAAAATAATTCCATCTAAGAAAACCAAGACCTCTCCATATGAAATATGGAAAGGAAGAAAAACCAAACATAGGGTATCTTAGAGTGTGGGGTGTCTTGCATATTGTAGAACTCCGAACCTAAAAGAACTAAGTTAGGACCAAGAGCTATCAAGTGCGTCCTTGTAGGATATGCACAACATAGTAAGGCCTATAGACTTCTAGACTTAGACACCAATGTAATAATAGAGTCTAGAGATGTAGAGTTCTTTGAGAATTCTGTATATACGAGAAAAAGAATGCTTGAGATTCAATCTCCTAATAGAATTATAAAAGAAACACTAATAGAAGAGAAAACTCCTAGTGAACCTCGTAGGAGTCAAAGAGCGAGAGTAGAAAAGAGTCTTGATCCTGATCATATAGACTCTCAACGACTCTCCTTTCATCTAGTAGAGGGTGATAGAGAAAAGTGATTAGGAAAATACCTATGGTTTTAACTATAGAAGATGAACCTAAAACCTTTAGAGAAGTTATGTTTTCAAGAGACTCCGCCTTTTGGAAAGAAGCTATTAATGATGAAATGGATTCCATAATATCTAACCAAACATGGGAATTGGTAAATCTACCCCCAGGTTCCAAACCAATAGGTTGTAAGTGGGTATTTAAGAAGAAATATCACACTGATGGTATAATTCAAACCTTTAAGGCAAGATTAGTTGCTAAGGGTTTCCGACAGAAAGAAGGAATCGATTATTTTGATACTTACTCTCCAGTAGCTTGAATAACATCGAATAAGATCTTATTCGCTCTAGCATCCATACATCATCTTCATATCCATCAACTGGACGTGAAGACAGCATTCCTGAATGGTGATCTCGATGAGGAGGTTTACATGGAACAACCAGAAGGGTTTGTTCTACTAGGAAATGAAAGAAAAGTATGTAGACTAGTTAAGTCTTTGTATGGGTTAAAGCAAGCACCAAAACAATGGCATGATAAATTTGATTCTAAAGTTCTGTCTTATGGTTTTGAACATAATATTGCTGATAAATACATATATTCAAAAGTATATAATGATTATATTGTAATCATATGCTTGTATGTAGATGATATGTTAATAATCAGTAATAAAATGGAAGGTGTAACTGAAACTAAAAAGTTTCTTTCTTCAGTTTTCAAAATGAAGGATCTTGGACAAGTGGATACCATATTAGGTATCAAAGTTAAAAAACATAGTGGGGGTTTCGCATTATGCCAGTCTCATTATATTGAGAAAATAATAAACAAGTTTAATCACTTGAATATTAAAGAGGCAAAGACCCCGTTTGATCCAAGTATTAAGTTAAAAGAAAACAGTGGAAGAGCAGTTGCACAACTAAAGTATGCTAGTGCTATAGTCAGTCTTATGTATGCAATGCAATGCACAAGACCGGATATAGCATACGCTGTGAGTAAACTAAGCAGGTTTACGAGTAATCCTAGTGTTGAACACTGGAAAGCAATAAGTAGAGTTCTAGGTTATCTTAAAGAAACCAAAGAACTAGGGTTATTTTACTTTCTAATTTCCAAATATTTGGAAGGATATACCGATACAAGTTGGATATCGAGTGTAGGGGACAACAAGTCCACTACGGGGTGGATATTCACCCTAGAGGTGCAAATTTGTATCTTGGGGATCCAAGAAACAAACATACATAACGCACTCAACTATGGAATCGAGTTCATAGCTTTAGTGCTACAGAAAAAGAGGTTTGAGTGGTTAAGGGATCTTCTATTAGAAATCCTTTCTATGCTAAGCCTATACCTATCTGCATTTCACTTCATTGTGATAGTGAAGCCACTCTAGCGAGAACCTATAGCGGTATCTATAATGGAAAGTCCAGACACATAAGTTTAAGACATGACTATGTAAGGCAATTGATTCAAGATGGAATCATTGCGATCTCATATGTAAAGTCAAGTAATAACTTGGTGATCCTTTTACTAAACCTCTAACGAGAGAGTAGTAAGGACAACATCTAAAGGGATGGGTTGAAACTCTTTACTCAAAGTTTCACCAGGAAAGAAACCCAACCCTAATTTAGAAAATCTCTAAAATTTGGTTTAATGGGTAACAACAATTTACTGATAAGTGAAAAGTTTCAGCACTAAATAAGCTAATAACCTCATCCAGGATGATAGTGCTGGCCGTTATAAAAGAGGGATGAGTATTAAACTCTTAATGAAGTCCAGTCAAACAGGACAAGTGTTTTAACTAAACACCTGGAAGGATTTCACCTATGTGAACGTAGAAGTGGTGCCGCTTCTCATGAGACTTAGAGTTATCTCGGGATCGTTCATGAAACAGGATAAGCACATGGCCATTAAAAGTGCTAAGCAAGATTATAAAGGAACACTTAACGCAGGAGCTATTATGTGTGTGGTATTTTCGGTTATTTCATATAGGAATAACTGGTTCAATGCTGCGGCAACCAGGAATTTCGAAATAACTTTAAAATGCTTACACTAAGGAAAGATTCAAATCGCAAGATATCTTTCTTTATGCATATAATAACTATTATTATTCTGACAGAATTTTTCATTATTTAAAAACCAGTGGGGGATTGTTGAAAATTTAGTGGTTTTTAACAATAATAAAAAAATAAAAATTCAAATTTTCAAAATTTCAGGATTTTCCCACCAAAACGTGTTTTGAATTTTCGAATTAAAAAGTGCGGTGTGTGTGCTTTGTCCCACATCGGAAATGAAAAAGAAACTTTTGTGGTTTATATGAGATGTTGTGAAGAGTATTCTTACTTGGAGCTTTTTTGAGGAGATGAAACTTAGGTTGCGTGTTCCAGTGCGAAGCACTGGAACACACGCACGCCTGCGTGCAAATCTCCCCATCAAGCAATGTATCGCGCCGACGGCGTGGGCGTGGGCGAGAAGCGTGTGTAGTAGTGTAGTGGCGCTAGATGGCGCACTTTGCACTTCGCACGACCTTACGCGAACCGGCGCGAGACGGTGCGACCTCGGTGCGATCGCGGTGCGATGGGTCTAGTGCGATGAGTCTGGTCAGAGCCTTAGGGCAACGTGGATCTGAAATGAGCCTGGGTTTTATAGGTAACTGAGAACGGTCGGATCTAGAATCTGAAACGTCCAGCCGTTTCTAAAAACGGCTCTCTGCCTTGAAAGCCAAACGGTCCGAAAACGGACGGGCCATGATGATCTAACGGTCAGATCTTCTGATCTAATGACCAGAAACGTTTTTCAAACGTTCTGGACCATTGATACCACACAGCAACGGGTCTAAACCTGAGGCCTATATAAACTGGACCATTCCAGTCCGATTTCATCATCTCAACATACCATCTCTCCCATCAGATCAAATACAGTCCATAGCTCCTAAAGAACACTGTGATCATCTCTACCGTCTAAATTTGTCAGAAGAAATCTACTGCGTTAAAACTGTTCCATAGTGGACCTATCGTGATTGTTTGCACGCTGGATCCAGATAAGGCTTGTCTTATCCTGGAAGCAATTCATCTGTAACCCATCAGAAGTGATAAGGGGACGAATCACGCTTTAAGGACAGCGTATTTTATACGTGATTCAGCCTAGTGAAATTGCTATTTTTTAAATTATTTCTTTTTGATTTTCGGTGTATCCAACCTAATTTTATAACAATTACATTGGTGCTGGAGCTACACTAAGCAATCTGAGTTCCCATCGACTAGCCTTTGATTCGGTGGCCCACAACAAGATGATAGAAAACGAATGTTTGAATGGTCAAATATTTGATGGGATAAATGGAAGAGAAGTGACGGACAAAATTGTCTAGTAGGTTTGATTTTTGAAATCAAGCCATCATCAGAGCCCTGTAGATGGATGGACTAGATTGATCAATCAGCCTGCCACGTGGCTCTACCACATTCCGGTTATCCAGTAATCCAAACCTTTGATATAATGGAATATACCTGGAGGGGTAACCAAATTGGAAGGTCACAGCCATTCAATCTTTGGCCATTCTTTCAGTTGAACGTGGACGACTATTGAGGTTTTATCTTAACCATCCATTTGCAAGCCACCAATCACGGTGAGAAGTGTCTAAACCATGCCTTGCCTTGTACTTTCCTTATGTTTTTCAATTGAGTGTGGCCACTACATCATTTACTTGCATTTGCCTGCACTAACTGAACGGTTGGGATTGAGAAATTGTGATGACTTTGGGGCATGTTCCAGCCACCGTGGACCGTGACTAATATAGCTTGCATCGCTGTACCATGGGTCCCACTTCTACGTTGAATACGCGGAGGTACTATGCGTATTGTTAAGCCGTTGATCAAATAAACCAATTAAATCCCATCCTCTAACAGAAAATGCAAGACGATTAACAAATACAAAACAAAATTGGGCACCCAATTCGGTGAAACCACAGCTCACCCGGGGATGTGTCCCATCCTCTTTCTAGAAATGTTAGGGTAGAGCTCATTCAGTCATAATAAGATACAGCCCCCCTATCGTTCAGGGGGGTGTTTGGATGATTACTTATGCCTTAATTAGTTTATCGCTGACTATTTCAGATTAATAATTTGGCAGTTCTCAGTCACATATAAGACCTATCGGACCTAGGCTCATATTAGATCACTCGCATTGTCTTATGACGGTTTGTATAAGGCGGCGAGTGAGCGACCACTCTGCAAAGTGTAAAGTGCGCCAACTAGTACCACTACAGCCACATTGCCCATGCCCACGCCTGTACGCACTGGAGCAGGTAACCCGAGCATTTCAATCTCCAAAGCTCTAAGAAAGAATACTACACACGCCACATATAAACTCCAACATTTTTTCATTTGAAATTTCTAAAAGTATTTTGGTGGCAAAACAAAAATCCTGAAATTTTGGAATTTGATTTTAAAAAAAAAAAAACCAAAAATTTCAACATTATCTCATTTTCTACTTAAGCAGCATGAAAGTATGCTTGTGAGGTGTCGTTTTTTTTTTTTTTTTTTCAAAAAAACACCTTGTCTAAAAACCAAAAAACAGGTTAGTTCTTAGAACACCCAATTTGTTAATGCCCTGTCAGTGGGCTCATATGTCAACTAATTTTAGAGTTTTGTCCCAAAGATGTGCTATATCTAAATCTTAGGTAGACCACACTATAGAAAATAGTGGTCATTGAACACCTATCATTAAAAACATCGGTAGGCCCACCATAATGTTTATTTGCCATCCAACCTGTTGATAAGGTCACATCAACAAAGATAACAGAAAACACAAATATCAGCTTGATCCAAAACTTTTTGTGGCCTTGGAGAAGTTTTTAATGGCAAACATTCAATCATCATGTTTCCTATGGTGTGGTCCATCTGATCTCAGCTCCCTAAAATGAGCTACCAAAATGGATGGGTGTACAGTATGGATATACAACGCTTACATCAAAGTGAGTCCACCATCACCACATGCCTGACACACATGACCAAAAATGAAGTGGATTGCTGGATGAACCCTACAACACGTGCCGAAGGCCCACCACAATGTTTCTTAGAAATCCACCCCATCCATCCATTTCACTGATCACGTTAGGAGGTGGGCCAAAATATGTGGAGCTTAAGTGGGCTGCATTGAATGAAATCTCCAACTTCCATCATTGAAAATTTTTAGAGGGTATGATTATATGTAGAGCTGTCCACGAACCAAGTTACATCGGTTAGCTTGCTCGACTCGAAAAAGCTTGATTCGACTCTGTTCAAAACTAAGTTCAAGCCAAGTTGAACTGATTTTTTGAGCTCGAAATTTCGAGCCCGACTCAACTCGGATCGAACCCCATGTCGAATCAAACTCGGATCAAACCAGTTTGGTGACTCTATTATTTTGATATTGATGTTGCTCATCAAGTATTTGATGAAATGACTCAATGAAGTATTTGCTGGTGGCGAGGAAGGTATGTATATGAAATAAATACCCTTGTATTTTGATTTTTTATGTTGCATACTGGGTGCTTGATGAAATACCTATAAACCAATGTTGTTGTTTTACATTCCGTGAGAAATTGAAGGTGCACACCTTGTGTTTGAGAAAATGCTGTAGAGTCTCGACCTTGGCTCGAACTGGCTCGAGCTGCTGACCGAATAGAGCCGAGTTGGCCAATCAGGATCGAGGACCGAGCTGAGCCAAGTTCGAGTTGGGGCCAACTAGTGGCCGAGCCGAGTTGAGCTTGGTATAACTCAATTTGGTTTGACTCTTGTACACCTCTAATTATATCCCATCCAATCGGTGATAAGCTCATTCTCGTGTATGAAGAAACTGGGAGACAAGGTGAATATTTCTAAAAAATAAAAATAAATGTGAGCCTCATGACTAGTTCAACGGTGGATGTGTAGTGCCAATGTTTTAAATGGTGTGGCCCACTTAAGCGTTGGATTTGTCTTATATTTGGCCTCACAATGTAAAAGGAGCCAATGAAAATAGTGGGCATGGTGAATTTCTAAAAAACTTTATGGCGGGTCTGACACTTCAATTTTTTGAGCTCCTCCATTCTAAGGTGGGGTTTAATAATGCTTTTTTAAGCCAGGTGGCCCACCTGAGTTTTTAGATCTTCATTATATTTGGATACACCAATTAAAATGAGGTGAAAAAATGGGTGGATGTAGTGGATTTCTCAAAAACATCATGGTGGGCCACTCGACAATGAGTGTCATTTCAACTATGGGTGTTCAATACCACAGTTGCAAGTTGTGTGGCCCATTTAAGTATTTGATTTACCTCATATTTACCCCAACCCCCTAAAATGAAATGAATAAAATGATTGACAGGGTAGATTTCTCAAAAACATCAAGGAACGTATTTCCCAACGTGGCGCTTCAACTCGCCATGCGCTAGTGCATGCACACTCGTATAAGTTACTTTTAGTAAGTTGAAAAGCAAACTAAATAAATAAATAAAACTTATGAACATAAGTTACTATGTGTTATAAGTTACTTATTGGGTGGAATCCAAATAGGCATTTAAAATTATTATTTAAATTTATTTTTAAACTTCTCTTAGGATTGTTTGGTTTGCAATAATTGTAGAAAAATTGGTATAAATAAGTAATAATTATATACTTTTTTATTTTCCATTGTATTGACGTTGACAAATATGGGGTGTGACGCCGACACCCTGTCCACATGGTAAAAATGTGTGGGTCCCACGCTGATGTATGTGTTTTATTCACATCATCCATTTATGCGTTTTATTTATCTTTTGAGGGGTTTAGTTAAGACGGAATTATAGAAAAAAAGAAGAAAGTTAGAAAACACAAGCAAAATTAAAAGGTATGAGGATGCTTTATTTATTTATATTATAAATACATGTAAATAGGTGTAAAAGATCAATGATGACTATTAAACAACGCTTGGAAGACAGGAAAATAAAGGAGTAGTTTCAAGTCGATTGAAGAGTGCATGTAATGAATTTAATGTGCATGTGTACAGAGTGAAATTGCTGGGTCCCACCATTCAATGTGTTATTCACACTGTCCATCATTTCACCCGCTCATTTCAGGGCATAAGCTAAAAAATGAGGCAGATCAAAAGCTCAAGTGAACCACGTCAAAGGAAACCAGTGGTCCCACATTATTCGATAGTCGAAAACTGAAACCTTTGTAGGGCCCATTAGTGATGTTTATTTGTTATCCAACTGTTCATAGGGTCATACGTACAAACATGCATAAAGATAAAACACAAATATCAGCTTGATCCAAAACTTCTATTGCCTCCAAGAAGTTTTCAAGATAGACATCTAATTACCGCCATTTCTTATGGTGTGGTCCACCTGAACTTTGGATTTGCCCCAATTTTGGGCTCATACCCTAAAATGAGTCGGTGGAATAGATGGACACATGAATAAGACACAATTCATTGTGGGCCCTAAATTTATTTATTTTTTTTTTTTTTTCATGCAATGTTTTCCACCTCAGTTGTAGAGTTGAATACCCGCAAAACAAGGTTGTTGCCAACATGACCATTACAAGTGTAAGTAACCATTAACGGTTTTTTATGAATTACAATGGTAATTCGAAAACTAAGAAAACCCTAAAGTATAATTATTACATTTTTACATAATAAAAGGCCAATTTTTACATTTTCACGTACTAAAAGATAAAGTAAAACAAACAAGGATATACTGTAATAATTGCAGTCAAATGTAATTGATGCATCCATCAATTTGTAACATCCCGGATTTTTACGGTTTTGGATTTCCAAAAATACTTAAATTATTTTTTTATGTAATTAACTTATATTTTCACTTACTGACCATTGACACCCAATGCTAGCTTATACATGGATGATTGTAACGATCCATTCAACCAGCACAGTGTCTTGGGGCGTCTACGTCGGATTTGCCGCAGGATCGTTCGTTTAAACTACTCAGGGTGATGTATCACAAGTAAATTAAATCTAATATTAGCTCATTAGACTAGATCAGTAGGGTCATGATCGGACCAAGTGTGGCCCGCCAAGCCAGAGGGCCTGTTTACACTTAACAACAGCCCATGTGTGCCGCCCAATGACCGAGGAAGGTTAGAAAAATCTAAAAATTTAGAAAATTATAGATCTCACTGGGTTTGTGGTCCATCGCGAACTACGGACCCAGTGGACACCCAAAAGTACCATCTGGCGCTTGCCCAATGCGCCCCACCAATGCCAGATTGGAATCTGGCACTTACAAATAAAATCGGGATACCAGGCCTTCCAGCCGTCGAATTCTTTCCAAATTTACGAAGAATGTTTAATGTATTTTTCTGCGCCCGCCCACAAAATCTAAGTCCCGATCGTGGCACGGTGACCGTTGATCACAAATCGGGCCCGTACGATCAAACCCCATATCTGATCATTTTTAAATTTTGCATGGCCCTTCATCGGGCCATGGACCACTTATCCTATAAATTTCATAGCCAGAGGGCCATCAGAAATGCTCCAATCACCAGAACGGCCCCCACAAGGCCACTTAAAGGTCAGAAACGCTTACTCAGATCATATATCCGTTCATCCGTTTGATCTCAGATTTTGCATGGCCCCTCATCGGGCCATGAGACACCTACACCCCGAATTTGGTGGCCGGAGGGGTGATAGAGCCATCGCAACACCAAATAGAGCCTCAAAAGGCTATTTTGGAAAAACTTGGAAACATAGGGCCAAGAGGCCCAACTCTAGGGAACTAAGCCCTAGCCCCCTTTCATAAACCCCTTTCACTCTCTCAACAACAACCCTTTCTCTCCTAACTCTCCCTTCAACTCCCAACAACTCATTCCTCTTCTTCTTAATTTCCTTCAAATCTCCAACAACCAATCTCTCCCTCATAACCCTCACCACCTTACAACAATAAAGCTCTCCCTTTCGTGGCTTTCGCCCTTCTCCAACGACCAAGGAGAGTGAAGAAAGAAGAAAGCGAAGGCAAAAAAGTGCTTGTGTGGACTTTAGATTGAGTTGGGGTTCAAGGGAACCGAACCTTGTGACTCCCTATCCTTCACTTCAAAAGAAGTCCCACACCACCACCACAGCAATCGATCCGTTAATCACCTAGGTAAGATCTTTCATCCTCTTCTCTTGAAACCTATGTATTGAGAGAGGTTTGGCATGGATTCTCACATGCAATAGCTTATTCTAAGGATTCCGGCCGAACCACCCCCAAATCACTCTCTTAGGATGTTCTCAAGTCCTCAACAAACTCGAAGGTACGGATTATTATCCTTAGGTGGCCTAACACCAATTATAGTATGAACCTAATGATTTTGTTTGCTTGGGTGTTGTGTTGAAAAATCTAGAGAGACCCTAGGGATTGTAGGCTGTTAACTTCGTATGGAATTGCATGATTTGCTCTCATTTTGTTGTTAATCTTACCTCTTACATGATTTAGTACATGTGTGATAACATGCTCTTGTTGAATGATTCCCTCATATGGTGTTGCTTCATGGTACGTAGTGGCGATTACTCTTGTACATGTGATTCCTTATAGGTAGGAAGTGCTTAACTTCCTCACAAATCCACACACCTCACATGCACTAGTTTCATGATAATGTAGTATACTTGTTTAGAATATTTGACTAGTATGTTGAGATGTTGCTAACATGATACTGTGATGCAAATGATAACCCGTATGGTGGCATGTTATGGATTACCCTCACCCTCTTGGGTTGGTCAGGAACACGTTGAGAGACGGTAGTCCCTTTGGTAGGACTATGCGAGGGCTAGACCTATGAGTTTGGGCGAGCGTGTTCGGGTGGCTGTAGTTCAACTACATGGCCCCTTGTACCCTAGGTCATTCGTCTTACGCTCTCCTGACTTGTACGGTCTAGCCTACTGTCTGACAAACCTTGTTGTTAACCATGTTTGATCACACATGTATGGAACCTGGGACACCCTACAACCATTGCAGCCCATCGATAATCTACCTGTAAACTGGTCCACAGTCTCGTGAGCCGGGCATGGTGGAATGGGACACTGTGTCCGAGCTGTCGGCCTACGCTGGGGTACCGCGCCTCCCCGTAGTGACCGCGAGCGATCCCTTCCTTTCGGTACTCCTCATGTGCTTGGTGTCGGGGATGAGGAACCCGACGGGATCATGGACCATGAGGTCTTGGCCTCATGCGTTGATGGGGTCTTGGCCTCGCAACCAGTCTAGGGCATTCATACGTAGGGTGAATCAGAATTCCCAACCTGCTCGATGAATGGACTTAACTAATAACTCGGCTAACACGATCGCATTGCACGCATTAGTTAGGGTGGCGACTCAGAAGTCGAGGTCGCTCTGAGGGAGTGTTGTTATATGCGATCATTAGATGGAGTCGCTTGAGGGAGTGTTGTGGCGAGGGCATGCATCATATCATCCAGCATGCATGTATTTTAAATGAGAGTTATTAGGTGTTGATGATTGTCCGCTTTTCATTAAGTTCATTTACAATTTATGCCTGTTGTAACTTGAAACCAATAGTTCACACTGAGTTGATCACTCACTCCCACTCTGGGACGGTGTTTTAAAACACCAACCAGACCCATTCATAGATGCAGGTGACTCAGGGCATGAGGAGCCTGGCGAGGCGAGCTTGGACGAGGAAGACGGACTCTCCTACTTGCAGCTGATGGGCGGCTCTCCATCGGCTTGATCGGGCTGAATTTAGATTTGCTGAGCTGCGGGCTCAGCTTTACTCTTTTTGGACATAGCCTTCTTTTGTTGTTCTGTTGGGCAATGCCTTAGGCGACCCTTTATTATTTTGGACCTGTATATATGTGAGATATCTTTCATCTCAGTAGACTGGTGTGATTGTGCTTCGTGCCTCAGGTAATTCCAAATTGTGCAGTTAAATTTGATTAATAAAAAAAAATCATAAATGCATGATAAGTGACACTCGGGAACTCGGGAGTCGAGTCTATACACGACCCCTGATTTTTCGGGGCATTACAGATGGTATCAGAGCAATAGTTTGGAATCCCTTAGGCCATGAGTTATGAACTCACCAACGCGTCCGCTGACTTAAGAGGAAACACAATAACGATACAGAAACGATAAGAAACGCAACGAAGACTTAGAGTGGTAGGAACCATTCTTGAACCGGAACCGACAACCTTAGACGAACGGTAAGACTTCCCAGGGATTAGGATTGGGTAGCGAGAGATAGTAGGGACGCTAGGAAACAAGTCCGAGAAACTTACAATACCTTAGCTCGATGATAAGAACGAATCAGAACTGAATGATTAGAAGATCAAGGCCACCGTCCAAGTCCAAACGAGCTAACACCAAACCAAATTTGATAGTTTCAACCCATCGGGGGGTAAGGACTTAAGGGAGAACGAAATTTCAATAAAAATAGTGGAAATATAGAAAAATATGGTTTTGACCTCTAACTGGGAGGAATATCATGAAACCAGTAGTACCATTGCGTATATCAGCTCATTCTACCCCAAAATCATATATGGCACTTCCCGAGGAGCCTTTCCGATGCCCAGGAATGCCGAAAGACCTCCAGACCATAAATCGGGGGGGTCACCCCGCCACCCGCGTTGTCACCCCGCCGATCCGGGGGGTCACCCCGCCGACCCACGTGGCCACCCCACCAAGGCTCCAGTGGCCCGCGTGGCCCCCGCCGCTCACCCTGCCTCTCATCCCGCCACCCACGTGCTGGCCCCGCCGCCCACCCCGCCGACCAGTGTTGCCCTCGCCAAAATTCTTGCAATTTTAGGTCAACTTCAAAAATTCATATCTCCTTCGTTATAACTCCAATTTATATGATTCAAAAGTCATATTAAATATAAATAAGTTTAGTTTTATATAAAAATAAGAAAAAAATTAAATAAAAATTATAATATATCTAAAATTAAGCTGTTCTGTCAACTATCCAATTTTTTTAATTTCGGGCAGCTGTTGCTCCTAGAATTTTAATAATTTATTTACAACTCCAAATGAGATGAAATTTTGTGTGATGTCTTTAAACTTAATGATAAAATGTTATAAAAATTTTAAAAATAATTCAGTTACTGAAAGTATAAAAAACCTTACAAGAAATAGAGCCCCTTTCCCACTACTCCCACTCCATCATCTTCACTCTTCCATACTCAAACCCATCTCTTCAAAATTCATCTTCTCCTCCTACAAACTCCCCATCTCCTCTTCCTCACCTTCAAACAACCTTCCCAAACCCTTTCTTAACCATTTTCTTTTTTCAACCCCGTTCTCAAGTCCATCCACAAAATCCCATTCACAAAGCCATCATTAAACCTACTCTCTCCAACTAACTCCCATTTTTTTTCTCTCATACCCAACCCAAACCCATTTCCAACATACCTTCTCTAAGACCCAACCTCACACTTCATTCTCAAATCCCACTCCATTCACTCATTCACTCTCAAAAAAAAAAAAAAATCCCTTCTCCTTCTCCATTTCTTCAACTTTTCTCAAATCTCACTACCCACTCTCTCAAATTTACATCTTCTCAAATCCCATTTTCCAAAACCTATCTCCAACCATGTCACTTCTATGTAATATGTTCTTTAATGAGTCTTGTCATACAATTTTAACTAAAGATGTGCATTGTGTTTGATACTATTTGTGTACCAACTATTTTGTCAAATTCATTTACTAGATGAGAATCATAATGCCCTGTTTGCTTATGTATCAAAGTGTTTGTTTATTAATATCATTATATATATATATATATATATGTATGTATGTATGTATTGAAAGAAAGGTATTATGGATTCAATTTTCTTTTCAATCGTGTTTGGAGAATAGTTACTGTAAATCACACAACCTCAAAGGAGCTTCGGTAAAATAGGTAGGATTCAACTGTCAAAAATTTCAAGGCAATGTTGTCACTGCCTCACTTCACTTGATCGGCCAATCATGCCTTGTATATTAGTACCTATAGTCTGTTTGGATTCTTTCGGTTTTTCGAGAATCTTCAGCAAAATCATCAATCAATTTATAACATCTTTCCAGAATAGACCTTTCACAAGAACCCCAACGCACATTTTCCTCCCCTCTCACTCTCTCACCCTAAATCTTCTCTAACCTATCTTCTTCTTCTTCTTCACATCCTCTTATCTCCTTACTTCATTCTTTCCTTTCCTCTCCTTCCACTACTCTCCATTCTCCCAACCCATCTCCAAACTTCATTTCCAAGATCCACCAAGCCTAACCCATACTCATTCTAAAACCCAATCCTCCAAACCATCTTCTTTTCTTTTTCAAAACCCATTTCTTTTGTTTATTCCCACCTATTCACTCTCAACTCATTTCTCAAATCCCTCTCATCACCCATATTTCCTTCTAGACCCATTCACCAAAACCCCACTCCTTTCACTCTCTTCTCTCCATTTCCAAAGTTCACTTCCCACAACCTACCTCAAGACCATCCTCAACTTTATTTTCCCAAATACCATTCCAATATCACTTTCAAAGCCCATTCCTAAAACAAACTCCCAAAACCATTCCATCCCCATTTCCCAAAACCTACTCAAATCTCAATCTCTACTCAAACCCCATATCCTCAACTCACCTTCCATTTCATCTTACACAACCTCATCTCAAACCC
Organism: Magnolia changhungtana; assembly: GCA_030180095.1. Taxonomy (NCBI): domain Eukaryota; kingdom Viridiplantae; phylum Streptophyta; class Magnoliopsida; order Magnoliales; family Magnoliaceae; genus Magnolia; species Magnolia changhungtana. The sequence continues at coordinate 930,085 of JASAUF010000628.1, read as the reverse complement.
ATTCCCAAATTTCATTTTCTAAACCCTTCTCAAATCCATTCACACCCAAAACTCATTTCCATTTCTCAACTCTCATTTTAAAAGTCATCCCTAAGACCATTCCTCCAACAATCCACCCACATTCCTCACACCCAAATCCTTCCTAATTGAGGGAAATGTCGTTCCTAGCGACCGTCATCTCCTTTTTCACCATTCCGACGATTCTTTCCTTTATGGGGAGGAAGCGCCCTCACTTTCGCCTGACTCAGACGAGTAGCCCCACGACCTTACTAACGACTAGTAGTTTGTTAATGCGGTTAAGTCTAATGCATGTATTGAAGGATGGTTAGGACCTTTGCTTAATTAGCTTGTATTTCTGTTGCGTCTAGCCTATCTAGTAATGCTTGAAATCCATGTTGTAACATGTAATTGGCCATACCTATGGCATTTTGAAATTTATGTGAATGTATGGATTGTTTTGAAATTTTCTTGTCGTCTTGTGAATGCTTGTATGAATAATGGCCTTACTGCATCCATATTAGCGTTATTAGCACTCTAAACCTCCAGAATACCCTAGAACTTTCAACTATTCATTCATTCTTGAAATTTATGAAACCAAAGTGTAATCTGCTCATAACTCACTAACCATAACATTGAAATGGTAATTCACATAAAATTTTGTGCCTTTAGAAACTTATTAGGACGATGTGTGACCATAGGCATAATAAGAGATTCATTAATTACTAATTTGGACATGAATTAAAACGAGGACTCCATTTGACAAAGACCTGAGCGACAATCCTAAAAATAGGAGATTTTAACCTTTCAAGAATATGAGATATTTCCTAAGCATTTAGGTTGATCAGACTATAAAATTACGGGACTATACACTTGCGAAGTATTCGCGGCTTGACCCAATTCTCAATCCTGAGTGACTACCAACGGACTCACTACTTTGACCGAGCAGAAGACCAGGATCCATCAGGATTCAGAAGGGATACAACGGGTTGTCTGCCCTGGTCAGGCGGACAATCGACGATCGAATTTGAGCCTACCACAACCGTTTTTCCGTACTACCTTCATCATAAAGAGTAGAATATGCTACCTTTAGGTAAACTGTATCAACAACCACATAGTACGATGATGATGATTTTGACATTTGTTTTCAAACCTCAAATGTGAAAACTTTTAAGGGGGGTAAAATATATTAAGGAAAACTAGCACAGTTAGTATGCACCCTACCACGTATATAAACCTCAAATCAATAAAACTTAGGCAAATGAAATGATAATATTTTTAACTATTACTCTTAGGCAATTTCAGGGACGAAATTGTTTTTTAGGGGGATAGATTGTAACATCCTAGATTTTTACTGTTTTGGATTTTTAAAAATCCTTAAATTATTTTTTTTATATAATTAACTTATATTTTCACTTACTGACCATTGACACTCAATGTTAGCTTATACATGGGTGATTGTAACGTCCCATTTAACCAGCACAGTGTCTTGGGGCGTCCACGTCGGATTTACCGCAGAATCGTTCGTTTAAACTACTCAGGGTGAGGTATCACAAGTAAATTAAATATAAGATTAGCCCATTAGATTAGACCAGTCGGGTCATGATCGGACCAAGTGTGGCCCGCCAAGCCAGAGGGCCTGTTTACACTTAACAATAGCCTATGTGGGTCGCCCAACAACTGAGGAAGGTCAGAAAAATCTAAAAATTTAAAAAATCATAGATCTCACTGGGCTTGTGGTCTATCGCGGACTACGGACCCAGTGGACACCTAAAAGTACCATCTGGCGCTTGCCCAATGCGCCCCACCAATGCCAGATTGGAATCTGGCACTTACAAAAAAAACTGAGATACCAGGCCTTCTAGCCGTCGAATTCCTTCCAAATTTACGAAGAATGTTTAATGTATTTTTTTACGCCTGCCCACAAAATCTGGGTCCCAATCGTGGCATGGTGACCGTTGATCACAAATCGGGCCCGTACGATCAAACCCCATATCCGATCATTTTTAAATTTTGCATGGCCCTTCATCGAGCCATGGACCACTTATCCTATAAATTTCATGGCCAGAGGGCCATCAGAAATGCTCCAATCACCAGAACGGCCCCCACAGGGCCACGTAAAGGTCAGAAACGCGTACTCAGATCATATATCCGTTCATCTGTTTGATCTCAGATTTTGCATGGCCCCTCATCGGGCCATAAGACACCTACACCCCGAATTTGGTGGCCGGAGGGGTGATAGAGCCATCGCAACACCAAATAGAGCCTCAAAAGGCTATTTTGGAAAAACTTGGAAACATAGGGCCAAGAGGCCTAACTCTAGGGAAATAAGCCCTAGCCCCCTTTCATAAACTCCTTTCACTCTCTCAACAACAACCCTCTCTCCCTCCTAACTCTCCCTTCAACTCCCAACAACCCATTCCTCTTCTTCTTAATTTCCTTCAAATCTTCAACAACCAATCTCTCCCTCATAACCCTTATCACCTTACAACAATAAAGCTCTCCCTTTCGTGGCTTCCGACCTTCTCCAATGACCAAAGAGAGTGAAAAAAGAAGAAAGAGAAGGAAAAGAAGTGCTTGTGTGGACTCTAGATTGAGTTGGGGCTCAAGGGAACCGAACCTTGTGACTCCCTATCCTTCACTTCAAAAGAAGTCCCACACCACCACCGTAACAATCGATCCGTTAATCACCTAGGTAAGATCTTTCATCCTCTGCTCTTGAAACCTATGTATTGAGAGAGGTTTGGCATGGATTCTCACATGCAATAGCTTATTCTAGGGATTCCGGCTGAACCACCCCCAAATCACTCTCTTAGTACGTTCTCAAGTCCTCAATAAACTCGAAGGTGCGGACTATTATCCTTATGTGGCCTAACACCAATTATAGTATGAACCTAATGATTTTGTTTACTTGGGTGTTGTGTTGAAAAATCTAGAGAGACCCTAGGGATTGTAGGTTGTTAACTTCGTATGGAATTGCATGATTTGCTCTCATTTTGTTGTTAATCTTACCCCTTACATGATTTAGTACATGTGTGATAACATGCTCTTGTTGAATGATCCCCTCATATGGTGTTGCTTCATGGTACGTAATGGCGATTACTCTTGTACATGTGATTTCTTGTAGGTAGGAAGTGCTTAACTTCCTCACAAATCCACACACCTCATATGCACTAGTTTCATGATAATGTAGTATGCTTGTTTAGAATATTTGACTAGTATGTTGAGATGTTGCTAACATGATACTGTAATGCAAATGATAACCCGTATGGTGGCATGTTATGGATTACCCTCACCCTCTTGGGTTGGTCAGGAACACGTTGAGAGACGGTAGTCCCTTTGGTAGGACTATGCGAGGGCTAGACCTATGGGTTTGGGCGAGCGTATTCGGGTGGCTGTAGTTCGACTACATGGGCCCCTTGTACCCGAGGTCATTCGTCTTACGCTCGCCTGACTTGTACGGTCTAGCCTACTGTCTGACAAACCTTGTTGTTAACCATGTTTGATCACACATGTATGGAACTTGGGACACCCTACAACCATTGTAGCCCATCGATAATCTACCTGTAAACTGGTCCACAGTCTCGTGAGCCGGGCATGGTGGAATGGGACACTGTGTTCGATCTGTCGGCCTACGCTGGGGTACCGCGCCTCCCCGTAGTGACCGTGAGCTATCCCTTCCTTTCGGCACTCCTCATGTGCTTGGTGTCGGGGATGAGGAACCCAATGGGATCACGGACCGCGAGGTCTCGGTCTCACGCATTGATGGGGTCTTGGCCTCGTAACCAATCTAGGGCATTGATACGTAGGGTGAATCAGAATCCCCAACCTGCTGGATAAATGGACTTAACTAATAACTCGGCTAACACAATCACATTGCACGCATTAGTTAGGGTGGCGACTCGGAAGTCGAGGTCGCTCTGAGGGAGTGTTGTCATATGCGATCGTTAGATGGAGTCGCTTGAGGGAGTGTTGTGGCGAAGGCATGCATCATATCATCCAGCATGCATGCATTTTAAATAAGAGTTATTAGGTGTTGATGATTGTCTGCTTTTCATTAAGTTCATATTACAATTGATGCTTGTTGTAACTTGAGACCAATAGTTCACACTGAGTTGATCACTCACTCCCACTCTGGGACGGTGTTTTAAAATACCAACCAGACCCATTCATAGATGCAGATGACTCAGGGCATGAGGAGCCTGGCGAGGCGAGCTTGGACGAGGAGGACGGACTCTCCTACTTGCAGCTGATGGGCGGCTCTCCATCGGCTTGATCGGGCTGAATTTGGATTTACTGAGCCGCGGGTTCAGCTTTACTTTTTTTGGACATAGCTTTCTTTTGTTGTTCTGTTGGGCAACGCCTTGGGCGACCCTTTATTATTTTGGACCTGTATATATGTGAGATATCCTTCATTTCAGTAGACTGGTGTGATTGTGCTTCGTACCTCAGGTAATTTCAAATTGCGCAGTTAAATTTGATTAATAAAAAAACCATAAATGCATGATAAGTGACACTTAGGAACTCGGGAATCGAGTCTATACACGACCCCCGATTTTTCGCGGCATTACACAATTATAAGGGTAAGTAATCATTGCCCATTTTCGGCAAATTACATTAGCCCGACAAGTACTTCTAAAATGCTATATATCTTAGGGCTCTACTTTCTTATGAGTTATGATTCAGTGGGCTTTACCATGTTCTCTCCCATTTTTCAACATTTAATTGTGGCTTTGATGGTAATTGTAGACACTCCACCCAAGTTACATAAACACTACTTTCGAACCATTTGACAGAATCTTGATAAAACTACACCTAGAGCCCCTAGCCACCATTGAAAACCCTGGAAAATTTAGAGCCGAAACCCTCAATTTGCCTTAAATAATGTCAACATGCCCGATCTAAGGATTCTCAAATCTAATTTTACAATAGGAGCAGTCAGGCAATCATCTTTGGGACTCGCTGCCCTGATATATTCCAATAAAATTGCACTTATCCACTAAAGGAATCGTCGAAATCCCACCAAAAAAGAATATTCAAGCCAAAACCTCCCCTCAAAGAAGATGAATGGCTTAGATTCCCTGATCCCTAGCCACTTAAACAAACCAAAAAAAAAGTAAAAAAAGAGGGAAAGGAGGGAAACATGGCTGTTAGACTAAAATTAGAAAAGGTAAATCGTTGGTCAATCGCTGGCCGACCATCACCTAGTCCATCCCTTGTTGACCAGTGATTTGGATGCCTTCTGATCGATCTTGCATGCCAATTAATTGTCAATTGTCCATCATCGGTCATTAGCCAACGATTACTATCTATAAATTCAACTTCTAGCCTTCAATCCAACAAGGGTGGAGAGCAGTAGAGAAGAAGGGCAAAGAGGGATATAAACGACAGAGAGGTAGTGAAGGACTCCTACAAGTTAGGTCTAAGATAACCCTATCCATCAAGAAGAGAGTGTCCTTCCACCTAAGAAATCTAGTAGATGCTCACCCATGCCTAAATTCTACTCAACCACGGATTACGCTAGAAAAGTCTAATTCGTTAGCAATGTCAACAAGGTCAAGAGAGTAGGGTCAGATTTAGGGATGGTCGGCTATCCCTCTTGACCAAAAAAGGGTGCTTGATTTCCCTTTTTCTTTCTCATATCTTAGGCAAACTCTGAACATAGTTCATTCTGCACATTCCCTCGTAGCGACTGCTACCTTTTGTCTTTATTCATTTGCCCTTATTTATTTTACTCTTCCTTGCAGTGTCACTCGACTTTGCATAACAAGGCTAGGATTTATTTTTTTTTTATTATTTTTTGCCCGACCCTCTTGTAGGGTTATACGGAGCATGACTAGATGAATAACATATTAGAAGATACAATATTCCCTTAAATATCTTATGTTCCATAAAGTAAAGACCGTACATAGTGCGGGCGAGAGAGGATGCCCGACCCATTCCTCTCTTGTAACCAAGACTCTTACCTAGAATTTTATAGTCATAGGCCATCCACAAGATTCATTCATGTAAAGGAAAATTTCATGATTCCTCGACACTAAGGTGCGTCCATGGAGTCTAACTAATCGTGGACATATATTAGCCTAACCAGCTAGTAGCGACAAAAAATAATAATTCAAACATACAATCTCGGCACCTCGGAAACGTATTGCACAACCAAGGAATTAGGATTGAGCCAAGCAAATCATACACACATCACTCCGCACTAAGAGAGTGACGAGCATGCATGTACTCCATGCCCTTCTCTCCTCGAGATAGGATGAAAAAGTTAAGACGCCCACATGGGCAGCATTCATAGTAACAAAAGTTTAATCTCACACAACTTTTCTAGTTTAGGTGTGTTCGAGTCATGATCACGTGTGTTTCCTGATCATAATCTTTTGAATTAATTATCCTAATGCTATTTGACAAGCATATGAAATGCTAAAATATTATTTGACACATGTAATCATAGGAGAATTATTAATAAATTTTCAAACCATACCTCTTCGGAGATTAATTTAATGTAGTCATAGGAGAATAATTCAATAAGTAACAAGTCATATTAATGACTTCTACTAAAAAACACTACTTGAGTATAGCGGAATTTAGCATGCTCATAACACGATTTATTAGTGTGTACGGTTCATACATTCAACAACTCTATTATATTGTTGAGTACTAAGGACCGTGTAATGCCTCTCAATGCAATGCTCATTGTGAAATTTTTTAAAAATTTCAATGTTACTCTTATCCAATGTCAGTTCTCAGATACATAATCTTCTTTTTCATTTGATTTTCAACAAATATTTAAATTTAATAAATTCATTGTCTTATTTCAACATGTAAATTCATACCTTCTTAAAGAAAAGGTCGATACAAAAAATAAAATAGTTCGAACTCCTAATAATTCAACATGAGTCTTTAAAGTGTCAGAATAAATTATATCTAAAACATCATTTCTTATAGTAGTGAAAGATGGAGAATGTTTTTTATGTAGCTTTTCAAATAGATAAATTAATCTTTACAAAAATCTAAATTAGTAGATTTTGAACTAGAAAATAAATCTTAATTAAGAAGTACAAGTAGTCCTTACTTGCTCATGTGACCCAATTGTCTATATCATGACATTGGCAACAACAGTATCACCCACTACAATATATTCAATTAATTAATATAAACAATCCATCAGATCTCCCTGTGCAACTACCATATCCTCTCATAGTTTATAATTGACCACTTTCAATAGAAAAATTATAGCCATTGTCATTAAACTTTTTTTTTTTTTATGACAAAATACTCTCCCGTAAGTCCAAAATATGCCGCACACTTGAAATTATGAGAGTTGATCCATCTTCGACCATTGAGGATAAGCTCGAAGCTTTTGGTAAAGCTTCATAAACTCAAAAGGTTACTTATATTCTTAAGCTTCTTTAATTGTGATAGTCAGCAGCCATTCTGATAGGAATGCTGACCATTACACTAATATGATGGGTTAGAAAGCGAGTAATAAGGAGCTAAAAAACTACATGTATGGTACTATCAAATATGACAATTCTAACATATCAAATCCGCATAATTTTACATATACTACCATCACTCATGTAAATTGTGATGCAGGACATGGAAAATTAAATATGACATGCAAGATTTCAGACTTAGATCCTACCAATTCAGAAATAATCACACAAATTCCACATCCCACAAGAAAATTCAAACATTCAATTAAGGGGAATCTATGCGGGTCCAGGCCTACACAGGCTAGGGCTGGACCAATAAAAATTATAAGTCAAACGATGCCAAAGGAAAATAAAATCAATCACTCATGCATAAAAATCAGTTCTTAATCCAAGGGATACCCTAATCTCAATTCAAGGAACCGTAGGGTGAGTACAAGGGCAAATCAGTGAGGGATAATGTAATCTAGGTATAGGGTTATGCAATTAGGTATTAAAAAAAGAGGAAAATAGAAAAAAACTTGAACCCGAGATGATCCCAGCGTGTGGACAGCGGCCCAGGTGCGGGCGCACGTGCGCCTGAAGCTGGCCGCACGTGTGAGGGAGGAGAGAATCCTGAAAAGGATTCCTAGGCCTTGGTCGGCCAGGCCTGGGCTGCAAAACCTTCGATTTTGACGTCGATCCGAGCTCTGATTTGGGCGTGGTGCTCCGTCGAAGTTTCAGCCCCCCTCTGCGGGCCGAAATCTGAGAACCTACTATAATGAAAGGAAACTGATGCAACCAAGGACGAACGTGAAGTATGGATGGTGGTGGAAGACAAAAGAAAAGAGATGATGGAGGATGAGGATGGATCGTGGTCGATGTGGCTTCGCACCACGGTAGTTAGCCCTTTGAAAAGGGAGGGCTTCGTACCCACTTTTGAATTCTTCCACAACTCATGAAGAGAACAAAAAATAAAGCAGAAATTTTTATTAAACTTTAATGAATCAAAAGAACTACAAGGGGTGCTTATTTATAGGAAAATCCTATACCCAAAAAACTCACACCATGTGCGCAACCTATTACTTGGCGATGAAGTAAACTAAAATAAAAATCAAACGCAGAAATCTAAAGCGTTCACAATGTTCTAAATAATAACAATAAGCAAAACGTAAAACATGAAATCAATCCGACGAGTGGGCTACGATCATGAAATCCCATGATGGGCTTTTCTTGACTATCTGGCCCACTTTTCTGAACCAAAACTTGTCTTCTAACTATGACGCCCTCCCTGGACATCGTCATCGAGCCAGATCGATGATGGGATCCTCCTTCGGCGTACGTACGTGCATAGGGGTGGTGGTGTGCGTGCGCGTGTGCGCGAGATGTCCCCATCAAACTGTGTCACCATTACATAACTGATATATGTAAAAATAATTTCTATATGGTGTCATATGAAATGAAGTACATGAATCCAAAATTCATTGATGGTTCATGAAATCTCTATATTGACAACATTTTTCTATCCTCAGATAAATCAGCTTTGTCGACTAAGTAATTTTCTTGTGAATCATTTGAATCAAATGTTTGGTCATGCTAATTACAATTAAAAATTTTCTAATTTATTTTCAGAGTATATAATTTTTTATGTAAGTGATTATTCTTTTTAAAATTCCAATGCTTTCCTATTTTATGCCATTTCAACTTGAATTTCCTTTCATCTTTCTCACTGGTACTTATCTTGGTAAATCTTTCTCTAACTAACATTGCGTTAATTATTAAGAGATCTCTCATATGTGTGTGTGTTTTTTTCAAGACTCTTCAGTATGCAACATAGACATAACTGACTTTATATTGAAATTTCAACCGTCTTTTTAGATCTACAATCTATCTCACGTATCTAACATTAATATAATAAAAGTGCAACATTTTCTCCATCATTAATATTTACATCGACTGCCACTAATATACTAATAAGGATATTAAACCATTCAAGTGTTTTGTAAATAGGACTTTTCATTCATCTTAAAAATGCCCGGCATCAATTTACTTTTGTGTATGTTCCACAATTTGTTCCATAAACATTTGACAGTAATTTGGTCGGACACATTAAATAAAATTGAATCATTTAGCGCAAAAAGAAGGTTCAACAAACTAATTGATTTTGTCCTTAAACACCTTATCTTTTATTTCTATAGGCTTCTTCTTTCTTTTCTTTTTTAATTTTTTTAATTTTTTTAATTTTTTTTGTCATTTTTTTAAATCACAATTGCACTAGTTTCATTCACCAAAACTGCATTTGTTTTCAGTTTTACAATGCATGGTTGGATTCTCGAACTTCGGTACTTTGAATATAATAAAACTCCATTCATCTTAAAACACGATTATAACACAAATGCAAATATTAATTTTATGCTAAAATGTTTCTCAACTTATGACACCGATATCAATAGTTGGGAAAACACTCACACATATTCTATGTAGTGTAAGTAAAACTTGAAGAGAAAAAAAAACCGCCTAATCAAAAGCCAAAAGTCAAAGAGAAAACAAAAGACAATATGCACATAAATTTTTTAGGCGATTCAAATTTGTGGGATGGCAATACAAAACTTACTTTTGGACACGTGTGTGTGTCTATATATATATATATATATATATATATATATATATATATATATATATATAATAAAAAGAGTACCTCTCTCTTCCAACTTTCAACTATACGAAAACATAGATAAAATTCTCCCCGACGACACTCGCAGACCTTCGGCCTTTACATGTACCTGTACCATCATGCATATAGATATAGATATGGATGACAGAGGAGACGGATTGGCTACTCCCCCGCCAGCAACTAATGCCCGGTGGTTGGTACTCTGTGGGCCCCATCATGATGATTGTGTTTCATCCATGCCGTCCATGTATTTTCCTAGATCATTTTATTGAATGAGACAAAAAATGAGGTATATCCCGATCTCAAATGGACAACATTACAGGAAACAGTGTTGACTGAACGTCGACCATTAAAGACTTTTTGGGAGCCATAAAAGTTTAGCTGATTTTTGTTTTTTCACTTCATCTGGGTCTGTCTGACCTAATCTATATATATATATATATATATATATATATATATATATATATATATATAGTACCTCTCTCTTCCACCTTTCAATTATTCAAAAACATAAATAAAATTCTACCTGACGCCACTCGCAGTACCATCATGTATACAGATATAGATATGGATGACAGAGGAAACAGATTGGCTACTCCCCTGGCCAGCAACTAATGCCCGGTGGTTGGTGCTTTGTGAGCTTCATCACGGTGTATGTGTTTCATTTATGCCTTCCATCTATTTTTCTAGAATATTTTATTGAATGAGATAAAAAAATGAAGTATATCCCGATTTCAAATGGACCTTAGGAGGATTTTAAAGGTACATATCCAATCGCTATTGTTTACCCGTGGTGTAGTACACCCAGAGCACTGACCACCAGGCTGGTGGAAGGGGAAGTAGCCAATCCCTTTCCGAGAAAAGGGATTGAGTTGTCGTATAAGGGCCTCAACAAGTTTTTAATGGTAGGCATTTAATTCTCATTTCGTGTGGTGTGGTTCACTTGACCTTTGGATTTGCCTAATTTTTGGGCTCACGCCTTAAATTCATTTGGCATAATGAATGGGCGGTATGGATAAGCCACACACATTATGGTGGGCCCCTTATTTATTTTTACAAATTTATTGATTTGAGTACTTAAAAAGTAACCGGCCAAGTCAGCATTAGGGAAGGTAGATGAAAGTAAATAATGACTACTCATTTACAACGGAATTACACTTGAACCAAAAAAACCAAACAGGCCCTAAGTTGGATACGCTTCCTCCGCTCAGCCCCAAGCGTTAAACGAACCATGGATAAAGTGCTAGTCAGTCAGAAATTTGAACTTTTCTACTGCCAGAGGGTAATTAAAGATGGTTGGAAAGGATCCAGCACCGTTACAAATATTCAATATGCCAAAAATTCATTTAAATGCCTGTTATGATTCCCACCTACTCCTTATTAATGGTGCGAGACATGACCACCCTCTTTCACACTGAACATTTGGCATCTCCATGGCTCCCAGGGATCTGATTAGGGGTGTATACGAGTCGCAGTTGACCCTAGCTTGAACATGGCTTAGCTTGGTCCTTCGGCCTGGCTAGCTAGCTCCGCTCAGTTCAATCAACAGCTTGAGCCAGTTCAAGCCCGATTCACCTTGGCAGTATTTACACAAATATATGGACTGCATCTTCAAAATCTCGTTGTATGTAAAATGGTAACAATGGTTTCACAAGTAACTTATCAAACACCCCATAAGTAATATAAAAATAAATAAAAAAAGGTCCTTTTTTTCATATACACATCTTCTTTGCCCCCACTTAATACTTCGTTGAGTCATTTCATCTAACACTTGGTGAACAACATCAATATCAAAGTTACCGAGTCACCGAACTAGTTCGATCCGAGTTGGAGTTCAATCCGTGTCGAGTCGGGCTCGGGCAAGTATAAACTCGGTTCGAAATTTTAAAAATCAGCTCAACTCACTCCAACTCAGTTTCGAGCTGAGTCGAATCGAGCTTTTTCGAGTCAAGCCGTACGAGCTAACCGGGCTAAGTCAGTTCATGTACAGCCCTAGATCTGATTTTACTAGAATATCTAAATGAAGATGTCATCTGCACTTATTGGACCGTTGAGATGAGAACCATCGATAAGGGGTTATGATTTTCGAATCTATTGTAACTTTTGACTGTCTACTATTTAAGGGTGTGACCCATAAGATCAACGGTCTGGATCACAAGAAGATGGCCCCACTTGAATGAACATGTTACATGTGTATGATGGTACCTGTAACAAATGGGACACATTGTCAATCGCGTGAGAAATGATTGATTTTATCGGCTATCTGTTTGGGTTTGAAACTTTGGATGGACCACATGTTTCACGTGCAAGTGGTGAGTGAGAGAGTATGGACGGTACAGCCTGGAAATGTAGTGGGTTCGTTGGCGATATCTATCAATCCACGAATCCTAATCAAAACAAGGTGGGCCAGATTTCATACTATTTTTTAAGGTTGGAGAAATCCTCATTAAATCCTACATATATATTGTGGGAAATGATACACTGCTCTCGAAGGAGCATGGTATGTTTTAATAACCAATAAAATGTTTGGTCAAGATTGTTATGGATGATGTTTCTGATAAGCTATCTGAGCCGTTTATTTGTCTTGGCCTATCATGGATCCAAAGAATCACCATTTTATTGGACAACTTAACCATATGATCCACTGATTGGAAATGAATGGCTATAAGAAGAAGGATATCTTATGGATTTTTATCATCAGTCGATTTGTGTGATGTTTCACATGCTAGTCTATGAAGTACGTTCCTAGCGTAATGAACGGTTGGATCGATTAATTGTATTGTAAGAAATTGTCCTAACGCAATTAGGAACACTGCAATAAGATAGTTGGGACTAGAATGCATCCTGAAGTCTTGCAATAAGATTGTCGGGACCATAGCATTTGAATATGATATGGGTCATTTTCCATGATCCAAACCGTTTGCATGTTTTTTTTTTTTTTTTTTTTTTTTAAAATTAATTTTTTTTTAAAATATAAAAAATTTATGAGGTGGATGGACAACTAATAATAGCTCTCAGTTAAACTATTTCAACGCTTTGATTATTGAAATCTTTTGCTTTGAATATGGACGGTTATCATAGTACCTTTATAATTCATGTGTTGAAATATTCTATCTAAGAATTATTTGGGCATCCCCAATAATACCTATGTTATTGCTTGAATCTTTTTTTTTTTTTTTACACATGCACCCGCCACACGGTAGTGAGATTTCACCACCTATGGGTTTCTAACCCAATAGCTTGTGATGAAAATCCTTAAGAGTATACCACTCGGCAAGGACTGGAATCCATTATTGCTTGAATCCGGTTGACCCCGTGGCTTCACCTATACACCGTTGAATACCTATACTTAATTTAAAAAATGGTGGACAATGAGGGCACCAGTTGTGATCGGGACCTCTAATGCTTAAGATAGGTTAACGAACTTAGGGTAGATGTGGCTAGAGCTGAGATTCTTGTACATACCTTTTATCCAATATAGAGTAATATATTTATAGGTTTTTAAAGATAGTTAATGTATTTCAGTGGATCTGTTAGATATGTTGGAGGAGATTGTATTGTAGTAGTAATACGCTCTCGAGAATATCTCCGATATTACCTAGATTGGTGTAATTTTCAGCCGGTAACTCACCAGTCCAATACAATACGAGATTCTCTTTGGACATTTCTAGTATGAGGTCGGCACTTGAGGTTAGGGTCAACACCTTAGGTCAACATAAATGCCTGAGGTCGGGGTTAATACCTAAGGTCGAGATAGTAAGCTCGGTTCATGAACCCCATAGTTGCGTTCTGAGCTTGAATGGTTTAGCTCAGCAAGTGAGTCCGTCAACCATGCTTCGTTCATCTTCAGAGAGGCTGCTTAAAAAAACAAAAAAAAAAAAGAAGAGGGTGCTCTATCTGTTTCCCGCCATGTGTTTCGTATGGCTAGTCTGCTCGGTTTTCCCCAACAACAACCTAAACCTCTAAATTCACATATTATTACAGCCTACCAGAGTTATGTGCCGATGAGTAAGTTACATGGATAGATTAGATGAAACATAGACAAAATCATGGGTTCCACAGAAAACCAATTCCATCATAACCTAGAAGCAGACTACGGGATGAAAGGGTTAGATCTAATGAAGGATTGACCCACGTGACAGTGGGTATGGTCCCCGCCTACCGGCTAATAGCCAGTCCATCGCGGTTCTTAATTAATACAGGAAAAGAGCACGTGGATTTAGTAAACATGACATCGTCTAGCAATCATATCCCACCATCAATCGTGGTCGGTGGAGGGAATCCAATTTGCACGTTTAACTGCTCGCCTTTTGAGGAATTAGAGGGAATCCATTCCTGAATGCGTACGAAATTTTCGTTTGCAACAAATGAACGGCCGAGATGATTTGATGTACAATGTCATGAATACCCATATCAACACATGCCTTGTGCTTAGACACGTCAGGGGAAAATGTCTATAGTAAGGGATTCGGTCTGGTCAGGGTAACAGTTCTCTTAAGCAGTGACAACGAGGCCCACCTTGACATTTGTGTTGTATATCCACACCGTTTATCTGTTTTTCCATATCACTTTAAGGACGTGGTCAAAAAATAAAGCAGATTCAAATATCAAGTGAAACACACCATATGAAACAATGGTGATTTAAAATCGTGGGCTCCATCGTGATGTATGTGATGTATCCACACCATACAACCTTTTTAACGGCACATTTTATGTGATTCCAAAAATGAGGTAAATCCAAAGGTTGAGTGGGCCACACCCTAAGAAATAATTATTATAAAGATGTTAATGGTTGAAAGTTATTTTCTCCCTATGGCCCACATTGATGTTTATTTGTCATCCAACCTTTTCATAAGGTCGAAGAGTCGTAGATAAAGGGAAATAAAAATATCAGTTTGATCCAAAAACTTTAAGTTCCTCAAAAACCTTTCAATGGTAAGATCTTAATTCTCATTATTTCCTATGATGTGGTTCACGTGAGCTTTAGATATGCCTAATTTTTTGTTTCATACCTAAAATGATCTGGCTAAAGGGATGAACGGTGTGGATAAAACAAATATATCATGATGGGCACCACAAACGTATAATTTAGGTGAGGTGATTATAAATGAAGGCCGCTGTCAGCATCACCTTGAAAATGCGGCTTGAAATTCAAAGGCAAATAATTATTATACATTTACGGTGAATTACCACTGTAATTAGAAAATCAAACAGGTTAGACTTTCTACATCTAGATTGTGTGAATGGATCATGCACAGATACGCCCACAATATCACTGGTTAGGAACAGATGGGCCCCACTTATACGACCTGAAAAAAGCCGAATCGCACTGTATAAACTTTCGGCCGACAGTTTGTTATAATCTCTTGGGCTGAAGCAGGAAATGTGTAAGGGAAGATCCTAACCCTTTACTTTCACATCTACAATCTTAGAAAGCAACGATCCAGATTCAACGAGAAAATTCGGCTAAGCTTGTAATGTCGCCTTTGCAATGTTCCTTATGACTCATTATAGGGGCCACGGTGTCATTGGTGTCTGTCAAAAACTCTACATGTGTCATACGTGTCGCTCAAATCTCAGATATACTGAAGTGTGGTCTTTTCAAATCGCAGATATGCAATGAACGGCTGAAATGGAATGATCAACGGTCCAAACTCATCAAACCAATTTTCATTAATCAGAGGTCAGCATGGCCCACTCAATTAAAATTTCGAATCATGACCTATCCACAGTGGTGCAAGTTTGGACGGTTTAATTTTGTTGCATTTTTAACAAGCGTGCAATTACAGAGTTCACACGTGTGAATGATCACAGCCTCCAAAACCACCGAATAACTCCAAGAAAAGGTGGGATAATAAGGGAGCGGATTAGCTGTTACTCGTAATGTAGTTGTTGTATAAAGGGGTGTACACTAAATGTAATTCCAAGCTTTTTCATTCTTCCCAAATATGAGTGGAATTGGCACAAGATTAGATGAATCCCATCCCACCTAATCCCTTCTAATCCCACCGCCCAAACAGGCCCTAACCGAGTTAGCTCCGTTAGCTAGCTCGACTCAACTCGAAAAAGTTCAATTCGACTCGATTCGAAGCTGAGTTTGAGCCGAGTTGAGCTGATTTTTTGAGTTCGAAAATGAGTTCAAGCCGAGTTCAAGCTGGCCCCAACTCAACTCGACTCGGATCGAACTTAGCTCAAATTGAACTCGCATGGAACTAGTTCAGTAATTCGGTTACTTTGATATTGATGTTGCTCACCAAGTGTTTGTTGAAATGATTCAAAGAAGTATGGCTAGTGCCAAGGAAGGTATGTATATGAAACCAACACCCTTTTTTTCTTGATTTTTATGTTGCTTAGAAGGTGTTTGATAAAATACCTGTAAATCTATTGTTGCTATCTCAAATACATTGAGTTTCTAAAGGTGCAGTCCAGGTGTTTGTGAAAATGCCTCATTGGTGAACTTGGCCCGAGCCCGAGCCCGAAGCACGACCCAACCAAGCCGAGTTGGCCAGTCAGCCCCGAGGACTAAGCTGAGTCAAGTTCAAGCTAAGGTTAGCTAGTCGAGCCGAAATCGGTCAGTCGGTGGTCGAAGCTAGCCGAAATGCGAAATCAACTCAGGCTCAATTCTACTCGATGTACACCCCTAGTTGAATATCCATGCAAAACATCTTTATTTCCATCTCATTTTAAGACGTGATCCCAAAACTTAAGAAGATCTAAATATCATGTGGACCATACCACTGGAAACGTTGATGAATGACCATTGAAACTTTTTGTGGGCTACAAATGTCTTCGATGAAAATCTTTGTATTTTCACCTCATTCGGATCTTCTTCACATTATCAATAGGTTGGGTTGCCAATAAACATTAGGAAAACCTTACCCTTTAGAATTTTTAATGGTGAGGCACTCAATAACCACGGTTTCTTGTGATGCGGTTCACATGAGATTTGGATCTGCATAATTTTCGGAACAACCTCTTAAAATGGGCTGGGGAGACGGATGAACGGCGTGGATATAAATAAAAAATCATCAAAGTGAGCCCCACGGTAAGTGTAACACCGACTAAGGCCTTACCCGGGTAACGCCTAATCCGCTCCCGGATATTACGACCGTCAAATCTACAGGAATTACCGTTGGCGCCGGACGTGGATTGCCTACTAACGCTGTCAGTAGCTAGTAGCCACTGGACGGTGCTATGTGGGCTACACCATGATGTATGTGTTTCATCGTTCGTCCATTTTTCCAGACCAATTTAAGGTGTGATACCAAAAACGTGGCAGATCCAAATCTCTCATGGACCACATAAAAAATGTGGCAGATCCAAATCTCATGTGGACCACATAAAAATTGCGCCACCCTAAAACTGATAAATTACTTATCATTCCTTCCCAATGATAGTGCATTTGGTATTGTTTCTTAGCCGAAATTGGAAAGGGGTTGTATTTGTTGGGGCGGAATCCTCTGCAGCACCCGTTTACACCGTTAAACACCCAAGCGTGTGGGGTCCACCATTAAGCATATGTAAAATTCACTTACTTTGTTCAGGACGCGGATTATTTACTACGGAAGCGGATTGGGTGAGACCCCAGCCTCAACCAAACCGGGTGCTGTCCTTGCCATGGGCCCTGCCTTGACGCATTTATTCTGCATCCACGCGTTTTTTTTTTAAATTTTTTTCCAGATCATTTTTGTGCATGATACCAAAAATGAAGCAGACCCAATTATTGCATGGATCATATAGCAGGAAACAGTGGTGATTGATCATTAACTGGCTACAAAAGTTTTGGATCAAGCTTGTATTTGTTTTGTTTTGTTTTTGTTTTTTATTTTTTATTTTTTAAACTATCGTCTAAGCTTATATGACCTTATCAACGGATTGGATGACAAATAAACACTATGGAAACATTAAGGTGACCCTAAGAAGATTTTAATGGTTGGACGTTCAATTACCTAATCTGCAGATGCCTTAGATTCTGCAAGTTTTGACCGACAATGTGTGGAATGGATTTCTTGATCATGTGAGATGGATTTCTCGGTCAGAAGGCACGGTTGTATCGGTTCATGCCATCAGTCCAACCGACAGACATACGCACTTAGGCAATTTTGCGCAAGTCACAGTATATAAGTCTTAATCTAGATTAAGGCATGGTGAAACGAGGGTTTTTTTCTAAATTACGAGTGTTTTCTTTCAAAGGGCAATGGCTTTTTGCAAGGTGAGAGGGTTCTCTATACTCTTAAGGGCTTGACTTAGATTTTCTCAAGAGGCTAGGGTTTTCCTAAGTGTGCATCGTAAGGAGGGATCGAGTGATTCTGTAATCGAAAAAGGTGAGTGGTATAAACTGTAAGGCTTTTGATTATAGTGGAGATCTCTGTCTTTTTGTGTCATGGTTTTTTCCTATAAAGGTTTTCCACGTCAAATCAATGTGTTTTGTATTTGTTTGCTTGATTATTTTGTTATCTATTTGATTGTTCTATCTTCGTTGAACATGCTTTTACAAAACACATGGATTAACGGTGGTATTAAAATTGAAATTCTAATACCTATGGTTGATCCGAGTTTGGTGGGTTTTGAGATTACAACAAGGGTGTGTCGGAGTTGAGCCTGATTTATCATAACAAAATGGTATCAGAGCGTCAAGTTATGAACGTTTGAGCATTCAATGAAGATATCATGGTTGAAATTTGATATTCCGATATTTGACTGGAAGAAAATTTTTAATTTATGGCAATGAAATGTTAGTGATATTCTAGTATCAAAACGGTTGAGCAAGGCATTGTTGGAGATTAAACCGGAGAAGATGATGGATGATGACTGGAGCGAACTCGGGGAGAAGGCTCTGAGCACCATCCGTCTGTGTTTATCGGATGAGGTTATATATAACGTTTTGGATGATGAATCACCCCTAGAGATATGGAAGAAAGTAAAAGACTTATACATAGAGAAGTCTCTCACTAACAAGTTGTTTATGAAGAAACAACTTTTATGCTAGGGATGAAGGATCCGATCTCCTAGAGCACATGAAATCATGTATAAAAGTATATAGTGAGTTGTTAGGACTTGAAGTAATGATCAATAATGAAGATAAAGCGATGCTACTTTTAGCATCGCTTCCCATATCATACAACAATCTTATTACTACTCTGGTGCATGGGAAGAATACAGTGAAGTTGGAAGAAATCATCGTGACTCCCATTTCTAATGAGATAATGAAGAAGTCAAGTGATGTTAACTCTCAGGCGGAAGGGTTTATTGCGAAAGGGAGTCAGAGATGTGGGAGATCTGTGTAACAATTCAGTTTGACAAGAAGAAAAAGTCTAAATCAAAATCAAAAGCTATGGATGGATGCTTCTATTATGGCGTGAAGAAATACTTCAAGAGAGATTACTGAAAATGGAAGGATGACCTGGAAAGCAAATGTAAAAGGAACACGGGTGAATCGGCTAACGTAGCAAAAGAAAGCTCAGAAGGAGATCTCATTTTGGTCTTCTCAGGTATGTGTAATATTTCAGATACTTGGATACTCAATTCAGGATGTTCATATCATATGTATACGGATATGACTTTGTTTTATTCTTACAAGTCTTATGATGGTGGGAATGTTTTGATAGGGAATGACGTTGTATGCACGGCCATCATAATAGAGACTACTAAGGTAAGGATGTTTCATGGAGTCGCATGGACTGTTGGTGATGTCAAGCATGTCCCATATCTGAAGAAGAACTTGATATCATTAAGCATTCTAGATACGAACAGGTGCACATTCACTGCATCTGGTGGTGTAATCAATGTCACTAAAAGGGCAATGGTGTTAATGAAGGGACATAAGACGGAAAATCTATACTAGTTGGTTGGGAGCACGGTTATGGGTGAGACTTCTACCACATTACATGTCGAATCTAGCACAAATGATGTTAATCTGTAACATATGCGAATAGGGCATATATGCGAGAGGGGCATGATGAAACTCCATAAACAAGAACTGTTGAAGGGAGTTAAGGCGTGCAATGTGGATTTCTATAAACATTGTATCTATGGGAAGCAGTGCAAGGTAAGGTTCAAGACTGCTACACATACTAGCAGCGGGGTGCTTGATTACATACATTCATGAATTCCGCCAATCGAACAAACTGTGAGATATGTGAAGTGTCTAAGGTGAGAATACGGTATGAAGTATAGAGTAACGGAATTAATGAAATTCTACAAGGAACATGGCATCACACGACACTTCTTAACTACAGGGACCCTACTGTAGAACGGGGTGGCAAAGATAATGAAAAGAACTCCATTGGAGATGGCAAAAAGTATGCGGTTGCATGGGAGGCCGCCTAAAAGCTTTGGTTAGAAGCAATTAACATGACATGCTATATAGCAAATCAAACACTATTTATAGTGCTACACTCTAAGGTTACAGAGGAAGTTTGGACAAACAATGACGTTAATTAATCAGAATTATGGATCTTTGGGTGTCCAGCATACATCCACATGAAGAGTGGATAAATAACAAAGTTAGATCCTGTAACACCCTGGACATTCGGGGGCCATGTAAGAACTTAGCTCCTAAATTCCCAGGTGTCATGGATGCCCTAATGAGCTTCATATTTTAATTATATTTGGATGATCTCATAAACAATGAAGGATTTAATAAGGCATGAAACATGAGTACGCCATAAAGTAGTACCAAATGCTACTAAATATATAAAAATATCCAAACCATGATTTCCAAACTCATCTAAATAGGGAACTAGTCCCATCCATACATGACCCAAAGCGACTAGGGTCCTGGTCCATACCCTGCGGTAGCCCGAACTCAACTAAAATGATCTGCCGAAAATCTGGAAGCAGGGAAGCTCCTCTTCCCTATCCTTGCTCACCTTGCTCGGCTCGTTGAGCTCCGCCTCACCTGCATCTAGTAAAAGGTCTGGTTGGTGTTTTAAAATACCATCCCAAAGTGGGAGTGAGTGATCAACTCAGTGGGTGCTTGTAACGCCCCGACTTTTCAGGACCTGAGTATATGACTCGTGTCCCAAAAACCCGAGTGTTAACCTTAAAGGATGGTCAAATTCGAGTGTACATTTTTTTTTCTTTTATCAGAGTAAGCAAATGAGTGTAGTGTGGATAAATCGATATAAAGAAAATTTTTATTATCATTCAAATATACAAGAAGTTGCCTATAATGACTTATACAAACCAATGTCTTTAAATTTAACAAGTATAAGATTTATAAGAATTTAATACATGAAGAATCGAAGAAAGCATATAAATATAAGCCGCAAAATCACGCAACTCCTCCAGGCAAATACAACCATGCATCCCTGACGATCGTACCCTGCTCCTCATCAAGTCTGAAAATGCATATTACTAAAGCCACCTGTACTATGTGTACGGTTGTATATTTGATGCATGAGTGGCCAACTCAGTGTGAATTTCCCTCAAGATTACACACCGCCGCATTAGGTAAGAAATAGTATAAAACACCCAGACAACCAAAATAGAGTAAATGCAGTCTTATTAGATGCATAGATGCATGAATGCAATCATGGACCCGGAAAAAACATCCAGACGGTCTGTGCCTCGGGAAAAACATCCAGACGGGCTGTGCCTTGAGAAAAACATCCAGATAGGTAATGGGGTCGTCACCCAAGAATATGATTGGTCATCAACACAACACTTGGCGTAATTGCATGGGCATGAAGATCCAAGTCATCATCATAAATCAAATGACTAGTCATAAGCGCAACATTCAGCGTAATCGCAGGGCAGAGTGATCCAAGTCATCGAAAATATGTTATGTATGCATAATTTGCCAGCCCATTATTAGTCAAATTGTAACCAGTCGATTTAAGTATGCTCACGGTCACTATGGGGAGCACATGGCCCAGCGTAGGCCGACGGCTCAGGCATAGTATCTCATGACTACCATCCCCGGCCCATGAGGCTACCATCTTAGGATGTTTAATGGAAACCTGTCGACTCGTGGCCAATCATATTACAGTATATGGGGCTTACCATCGCATGGTTGCACGGTATAAAACATCGAACCCATATATAAAAAATACCAGAATAAAGCCACATAAGGCGATATCAAACAAGCCGCATAAGGCAATTATCAAAATAGGCCTCATAAGGCGAGTATCAAAACCATGCAATAAAAGACCATCCTTAAAAACTATTGGACACAACAACCCTGGATGGTAGGCCCACATCGATGATCCATTTAAACCACCACTCAATAACCACTAACTCAAAGGTCCATTTTAATCACAACCAATGGGGTTACATCCCAAGTATGAGTGTACATTTATAGGTGGGGGTTTCCTACTAATGTACCAGTTTAAAGTCCATAAGCAATACACAAATAATCCACAAGCATGAACAAATATACAGGATGACATTAAGCAGACAATATAGCAATTCAATTTCCACCAGCTAACACATGTAATTATAAGAGAGAGATATCAATTATAATTTTTAATAAAAACTATAACTTAAGCTAATGAGAAGATAGAAATCTCAAGGGGAAGAATCATCACCTTGTGTTTTGAACTGCCTACGTCATCGCAAGGTTGTGTGTGCGCCCATAGACTTTGACCCTAGCCATAAATTATGGGATTGTACCATTAGATCCAAACTTAATTTACTATTTACATCTTACGTATTGACTTAGGGTTTAGATTACTTAGGTCTAGGGTTTCGCCCTAGAGTTCAGGTCTAGGCTTAGACTCCATATTTTTGTTATGGAATTTGAACTCTTATTTTGTGTGTTCATGAATGATATTATCTAAGGGAAAAATAAGTGAATAAGGTTAATCAAATAAATTGGTTATTAATTTAGGAATATTAACCATGGCCACTATTATATTAAATTACCTAACAACAATCTACGATGAATATTAATGCTAATAAGTCCAAAGAAATTTTTAATATTAGCAATATCACCAATATTAGCTAGCGTGACACTAGTAATCATTTTGATGAAAATGAATAGCATGTTCTAATGTTAATAATAATATTTTGAGAATGACAAGGTAGAATATTAATATTTTAATAATGATAATTTTTATTTTTATTTTTATATGTATGGACCAATATTCATATAGATAATTTGCTAATGGTTAATTATGCTTAAACTTAATAATCCTAAAATGATAATAATAGTAACAATGACATATGAAATAACTCCAATCTGGATAGGAAATGTGGCTCACCTAGTTGACTCAGTTGAGTCAACTCGACTCCCACTGCTCTTCTCATTTCTCATCTTCCCTCCCTTCTCTCTTCCTTCCTTTTTGCTAGAACTCCAGAATAGGCACCCAGCTAGACCTGACTTGGGCTGAACTCGACTGTGGGTGTAGCACGACCACCACTCGCCCCTCACACCCTCTTCCTTCTCCTTCTTCTCTATTCTTCTCCTCCTTTCCTTTCTTCCTCTCTTTCATCTTCTTCTCTCCTCTACTTCTGCCCCTACACAGGCCCATATGTCCAGCGAGGTTGCTGGAAGCACAACATGGCCTGAACCAACCCAACTCGAGCCAAACTTGGCAGCCACACTTGGCAACGAGTTAACTCGGCCCCGAACTCTCTCTCTCTCTCTCTCTATCCTAGCTTCTCTCTCTTTTTTTTTTCTTTTCTTTCTCTGCTAGAACCCTAGTAGCACTCGAACCAACCACGACCCGACCGGGTCGAGCAGTGGTTTGGTGTAGTTTGCAGCCGTACCACCCACCTTCTTCTTTCTCCTTCTTTCTTTCTTCTTTCTTCTCCCGATCTCTTTCTTTTCTCGTACTCTCCCTCATCCTTCTTTCTTTCATTTTCTTCCTTTCTTCCCTTCTGCGTGTGGGTGCTGGGACACCAACAACCCCCAAATACGGAGCAGATCCGAGCCAAACTCGACTCAGCAATGGCTGTAACATCTTCCTGCCTCTCTCCCTCGTTCCTGTTTCTCCTTTCCTTTGCTTTCGTTTACTTTCTTTCTCCTTCTTTCTCTTCCAATACCATCACCAGACGGTGAGAGACTGAAATGGGCATCCTGGACTGAGTTTGGCTCAACTTGCAACAGTGGAGTAAGTGGTTGTCATTAATGGCTTCTTCACCACCACCACCTCTTCTACTAATACAACTCCCTCAGGCCATCCGTGAGGACCCTAGAGAGCTTGCCAATGAGCTCCAGTGAAGTTTGGAGGAGGTTCGAGCGGTGGGGAGAGTTTTGGGGAGAAACGGCGGCTCACACTCTCTTATCTTCTTTCCTTTTCTAAAGACGTAGATGGGACGGCTAGGATCTCTCCACTGCGGACGGCTAGGATTGAATGTCCTCCTCTCACGCGGATTGCTGAGTTGGCTAGGAGAGGAAAATTTCCATTTTAGGAAACAGTGTTTTCAGGCTCACTTGCGGTGAGGATCGTGTGCAATCACACATGTGGAATAGCGTGAAACCTATAGGGTTTTGGTTGCATGTTTACCCTCTGTCAGATGGACGGTTTGGATTGTCTATATGAACAGTGTAAGTGGGCCACCGATCAAAGGAAACGGGCCTCCTGTCCGTCCGCTGTTAGAAGCCCGAGCGAGAGAGAGAATCCTCTCCTCTTAAGGAAAGGGCGGGTCAACGCCAGTTGACTGAGCCTTTTGGCTCGGTGCATGGCTGGTGCACAGCCTCTTGCATGCACACCACACCAGTGTGGGGTCCATCGAGATGTTCTTGATAAATCCACACCATCTGGTTTCACTACAAGAAATAGGATTTTTACCAACGAAACTTTTACCTACGATTTTTTTTTCATAGGTAAAAAGGGCTTTTACCAACAAAAATTATTTTCGTTGGTAAAAGTTCACTTTTATCGACGAAATTTTAATTTCGTAGGTAAAAGTCTACTTTTACCAACGTAAATTGTAATTTCGCAGGTAAAAGTATACTTTTACCAATGTAAATTTTCGTTGGTAATGGTTATTTTTATTTCTTGAAAAAAAATTCAAAAAATTTATTTTTACCAACGAAATTTCATTTTTGTAGGTAAAAGTGTATTTCCCGACGGACATGAACCGTCGGCAAAAATCTTGTACGATGTAATTACCGACTAAATCTATCTTCATGGGTATAAGTATTTTTTCCAACGGAGTTGACACGTTGGCGCAAATCTGGTACAATATTAGTACCGATGAAAAACAGTTTCGTTGGTAAATGTGTTTTTACCGACGGACATCAACCGTCAGGAAAAATCTGGTAAGGACGTAAATACCGACGAACACCAATGTCGTCGGTCAAATTGTTATTTCCGACGGAAATCAACCGTAGGCAAAAATCCCTTACTAGTTTAGTTTTTACCGACGAACTGAAACCGTCGGAAAAAGGTTCCCGCGATGACTGAGCATGACAGTTTTGCCGACGAACTAAAACCGTCGGAAAAGGGTCCATGTCAGTTTTGCCAACGTTCTGAAACCGTCGGGAAAAGGTTCCCGGCAGGGACCAAAAGCATGACGGTTTTTCTGACGAATGAAAACCGTCGGGAAAAGGTTCCCGCCAAAAAGAGTTTTGCCGACGAACGAAAACCGTCGGAAAACTTTTCCCGCCGGGTACCAAGTATGACAGTTTTTCCGACGCACTAAAACCGTCGGGAAAGGGTTTCCCCATATAAATAAAAATTTTCCCGACGGCAGATAACCGTCGCTAATTGTTTTTACCGACAACCAGCAACCATCGGTAATAATCCTTTGTTTTTTTGTATATATGTATGGTTTTTATATTATGTGGAAATTTTTTTTATTTTTTATAATTAAAATGTTATATTTAAATATTTGTAATATTACATGAAAAAGAATATTGAGTTTAAAATTTTAACAATGTTTGAGAAAATTTTTGAAAATAAAATGATGCTTATTTTGAAGAAAAGAAACTCGGCATTTTGAAATTATTTAGAAAACATTTAAAATATGAGAAAATATTTTGAAATTTTGAAAATAAAAATTCAGAATTTGTATTTAATTTTTTTAAGAAATAATGTATAATAAAAATGTTATTTTGTTAAAATATTTTAAAAAATATGCATTTTATAAAAGAAATGTTATTTTATTAAAATATGTTATTTTTAAATGGAAATTGAAATTTATATTTGAAAAAAAATACTAAATTATTAGGCACATCCACTAATTGTAGCTTTAACCGTTTTTGGACAATCTAATCAATCCAGATTGAAGAGTAAAAAACTTCAAATGTTTAAATCAAATTTCACTAAAATTGTTGATCAATCTTATATGCCCAATATCTTTTTCATATGTAACCTGATCGGGATGAATAACTATTGAAATTGAGTATTGATTAGAGAAATAGAGTGAATGGAGCAGACAGGTAAAATGGGGCAAATATTTTGGTCAAAATTGTGACCCAACTTTATTGACCTCGTGAGAACCTAAGTGTTGATGTAAGTTTTGTGGGTCCCATCGTAATGTGTGTCGAACATCAACACCGTGAATTTAATGTCTCCTTCAGGTTATGAGATATGTAAAAAATCATTCGAATACAAAACTCAGGTGGGCTATGCCATCTAAAACCATGTGAAGACATCCTAAAAAATATAAAAGAAGTTGGTGGGGCCCACGTGAGTTTTGGATGCGGCTGAAACTTGGTTTGACCCCTCATCCAAGTGGGACACACATAATGAGTGGGTTAGATATCTGAATCACATTTAGGCAAACCCAATATATGATTATGAAAGGAAACCCCTCTCCACTCCATTTAGGTGATTTACTAATTACTCTGAGTTAACTTTGTGGGGTCTACCATTAATTATTTATTTTATCCACTCCGTTCATCCATTTTAACAGATGATTTGGGGTCTAAAGAACAAAAAGGAATCATGTCCAAAGCTCAAGTGGACCACACCACAATAGTGTGATTGAACCTCTACCATTGAAAAATTCTTGGAGGCCATAGAAGTTTTGGATCAAACCGATGTTTGTGTTTTCTCTTCATTCATATCTGTTTGATATTATGAACAGGTTGGATGACAAATAAACATAACTGTGGGCCCAAGGAAGGTATCAACGGTGGAAATCATTATTTCACATTGTTTCGTGTGGCATGGTCCACTTAAGTTTTGGATTTACCAAAAATTTGGGATCAACCCACACCGTTCATCCATTTTTTGAGATCATGTTAGAGAATTATCCAAAAAATGAATCATATCCAAAGATTAAATGGATACATCATAAATAAGGGGAACAGATTGGCAACTTCTCCGACACTAGCCAATGGCTAGTGGTTGGTGCTATGTGGGCTCCACCATGATGTATGTGTTTAATCCATGTTGTCCATCTATTTTTAAAGATCATCTTACGGCATGAGACCAAAAATGAGGTATATCCCAATCTAAAATGGACCACATTACAAGAAACAGTGTTGAATGAGCATCAACTATTAAAAACATTTCGGGGGCCATAAAAGTTATGGATCAAGATGATTTTTGTTTTCCCCCTTCATCTAGGCTTGTATGACCTAATAAACACATTGGATACCAAATAAATGGTACAGTGGACCTTATGAGGATTTTAATGATGGATATCCAATCACTATTGTTTTCATGTGGTGTGGTCCACCTGATATTTATATCTCTCATTTTTGGGCCCCACCATGATGTATGTTTTATATCCACACCTTCCATCCATTTGTAGAGATCATTTTAGGGCAATATCCAAAGAATGAATTAAATCCAAAGCTCTAATGGACCCCAAAACAGAAAAACAATGGGACAAAGGCCTTTCACCGTTAAAAACTTCTAAAGGCGAGAAAAAGTTTTATATGAAGATGATATTTGTGTTTTCTCATATTTCATGTATTTTATAACTTTTGAACTGGTTGGATTTCAAATAAACATTACGATGGGCCTTAAGATAGTTTCAACTGGGTGGAAATCACTATCCCAACTGTTTTTTACGGTGGGGTCCACTACAGATTTTTATCTGCCTCATTCTTTGGATCATGATTTAAAATGATATCTCAAAATGGATGGACGGTGTGGATATAACAAATACATCATAGTGGGGCCCACAAAACTTGGTGACATCACCGTGGTAGGGTGTCCAAGAGACGCATGCATGTGTCGGCAGACGAAAGCAATTGGCTACTCCCTGCCCGGCAATTGGTGGTTGTCAGTACTATGTGGGCCCCACCATGATTTATATATTTCATCCATTCCATCCATCTATTTTTACCGATCATTTTATGGTATGAAAGAAAAAAAAAATGAGATATATCTCACTCTCAAGTGGAACACGTTACAGAAACAGTGTTGAATGAACATTGAACATTAAAAATGTTTTGGGGCCATAAAAGTTTTGGATCAGGCCGATATTTATTGTTTCCCTTCATCTGGGTATGTACGACCTAATCAACATATTGGATGTCAAATAAACAGTACAGTGGGCCTTAGAAGGATTTTAATGGTGGATATCCAATCATTATTTTTTTTTTCCTGTGGTGTGGTCCACCTAAGATTTTTATCCGTATTATTTTTTGTATAAAACCTTCAAATGCTCTGTAAAAATGGATGAACAGAATGGATGAAACACATAGATCATGGTGGGTCCCCCAGAGCACCGACCACTATCCACGGGGCCTGTGCCAGGGGGAGTAACCAATCCGTCTCAAAGCCTTTCGCATGACGTCCGACGCAAGGATTCTAGGTGAGGCCCGTTGCGATGTTTGTGAGAAATCAAAGCCGTCCATCCATTTTTTGACCTCATTTTAAGATATTCTACCAAAAATGAGTAAGATCCAAAACTAAGTGGGCCATAGGAGATGAAACAGTGGGGAAAGGAATACCTACCGTTGAAACCTTCCTAGGCTCTACCTTGCTGTTTATATGGCATCTAAACCGTTTATAAGGTCATTTTCACTTCGATAAAGTGAAAAAACCAAAAAAAAAAAAAATTATCTTACAAAACTTTTATGGATATACAAATATTTCAACGGTGGTCACTAAATCTCCACTGTTTCCTCTCGTGTGGCCTATATGAGTTTTTGATCCTCCTCGATTTTGGTCCCACGTCATAAAATGAGCTTAAAAAATGGATAGAGGGGTTAGATTTCACACAAATAACTAAGTAGGACCCACACAGAATCTTGTGCAAAATGCCATTGGTTAGATACCAATGGCATGTTCCTTGGGTATAAATGTTACTCCGCTAGATCCGTTAACGGATCTTTCTCTGTTTCCTCCGTGCACCTACTCGACCATGAAATTGGATTGTCATACTCAGAAAATTCAGCTGGGCCCACTGTGAATTTACATGATTTATCCACACCTTTCCTCTGTTTTTCCATTTAATTTTAGACGTTGAGCCCAAAATTGAAGCTTATAAAAATATCAAATAGACCATACCACAGGAAAAAGTGGAAATAATGATTTCCACCATTAAAACCTTTCCAGGCCCCACAGTGACGAAGCTCAAGTGGGCCATACTAAAGAAAAATGTGGTTAAAGAAATTCCTACCGTTAAAATCTACCTGGGTTCGACAGTGATGTTTACAAGCCATCCTTACCATTAATAACTTCATTCCTACTGGGATGAATTGAAATAAAAAATATTAGCATGACTCAAAACTTCTTTGACCTATGAATATTTCAACCGTGGATGTTCAATTATCATGTTTTTGACCCACTTGAGCTATGGAAACAGTTCATTTTTGGCTTCATATCCTGAATTGAACTCAAAAAATGGATGGACGGGTAGGATTTCTAACAAACATCATAGTGGGTCCCACTGGGTTCCCAGCGCAGGAACTACTGCCAAAGTCTTTGGCATGTCCCTTTTTTTTTCTTAAGATAAACAATTACCGTGCGTTCACGGCCTAAATGGAAAAACATCCCCTAACGGATCTCCGTTGGAAGAGCATTTAGTGGAAGGAAACCGCCGATTGGTATCCACCAATGCCATTTTGCCACGTCACTTCAGGCTACTGAAGCGTTCAGTATCCAATCCGCTCCCTCTCACAAGCGCATCCTCTATCTCTCTCTGCTTCTCTCGGCCCTCTCTCTCTCACGCATCCTCTCTCTCTCTCTCTCTCTCTCTCTCTCTCTCTCCCCTTAGTGATCGGGAACTCAATTTTCGGCGTGGACTCGGGGCTCCAACTCAAACTCCTCTCGTTCTCTTCCTCAAAGCTCGAAAGGTAAAAACCCTGACCCTTCATCTAAGTGGGACACATATAGCAGATGGGTAAGATGTCTGAAACATATCTTATATTGGAAAATCCTAGCTATCCAATTTCTGCCTTTATTTTTGTTGTGGACTGTTGTTGTATTTTGTTCTCTTAAACATCTATTTACAGCCCCTCAATCCAAGGCTTACCCTTGTTCCAATATGGGGAGATTATCTGAGCATGCTCCATCCATGACTGAAACCATGAGTCCCATTTGTACCGTTGGATTTGTGTCCTAAGTTGGTGATGATGGGTTGAATTTACTTCTTTCATGATTTTCATATGACTTGTTTACGCTGTTAGCAGAGAGTGTGCAAAGGTCATTGGACAATGTTCTCATATAGTACTCTTATGTATCATTCAAATTCCATCAAACAACTATGTATATGATGTTTGATGTAACTTCTTTTCATTGTGTATTTAGATTAAATGAATTCATGGATTACCAAATATTAGATATTGATGTTTACTTGGTTTTCCTTTTGTGGAGATCAGGTTGATGTTCCCCTCTTTTATATAAATTTTTTTTCTTCTTCAATCTATCAATAAAATTCAGTGTAATCTGATCATTGTGCACCAAAATGAATGACCAAGGAGCTTACTCATCCAGTAAGGGAAATAGACCAACTTCAGCAGACTTGAGTTCTAAAGCACATTAGCATAGTGTACACCTCCTGTTTGAACTAGAGTTTGAAACCAAACTTCTGCTCAGGATCTTTTCTGAGATTCAGGAATAGTTACTGATTCAATCAATTTATGGAGTTTTTTTTTTTTTTTTTGGAAAATAAAGGTGTTTGACATGTCTGTAGTACTAATTTCCTGAACAATTTGCAGACAGTAAAACAAAACCATCATACATAGGATGCATAACAACCAAGAACTAGAACATATATAGACAACCTTTAGTAGGAACATACAGGTGATTGCCATGGTTGTAGGAGTCTATTGTCTCTGTTCTACAATGCCTCGATAAAGAAACAATTGAGACAACATACTAGTGAATACACAAATGCAAACATACAAAACTGCTACCCAAAATGCAGAGAGCTGTTGTCAACCACATCTGGAATTCCCAACCGATGAAGGCAACATGATATAAATGCAAAAGGACTTGAATGCTTAATGCTGGATATTTGGCGAAGTATTCTCATGTGTATTCTTTTTTGGGAATGAACTGAGAGAACAATTTAGCATTCGGTTATTCTTCTCTACAACAGGCTTGGAGCCATCATTCTTGACTAGAGATCTTGGAGGTGGTAGAGGGCTTGTCTCCTGAACCCCACCAGGTTTGGTCCTCCTTCCAAGTTTGGGAGACTTAGGCCATGTCAAAGGAATCTTCTTGACTTGATTCTTTGTTTCTGTTTCGCAAAAAAAATCTGGCATCGGCTTGGCCTTGAAACCAAGGCTTTAACGTAGTTTCCTAAGTTCATTTTCCGCTTTTTCCTTATTTTTTGCTTGAAGTCGTACTTTTTGTTCCTCTTTAGCATTGAATTTCTCTTCCAGCTTTAGAAAATACTCCTTCCGTTTTGCCGCTCTTTTGTCACTCTTGAAGCTAAAGGAAGATGATACGATTGGGGAACGCGTGTTGTTTCCAGAAGCTGATGAAGGCTTTGAACAATCCACAGAGACCGAATGCCATTTCCTATCTACTTTTCTATTTCCAGGAGTCATGTGTTCTGATGTTGTTTTTGTCCTTCTGTTTTCCAACTGAGTCGTCACCGGAGGAAGCTTTAGTGTCTTACTTGTAGAAACCGTAGTTGGCGTCTTTAGAGCACTTGAACTGTCTCGAGATGTTTTCGAAGAACTCAAAGCTATTTTTGAAACCCTCATCTTCTCATGGATCGGAGAAGCTCGCTTCCTAGTTGTGGAAGGAGTGGTTTCGCCAGCATGATATGGTGCAAAATTGATAGACATATGCAATGATTTTGGGGTTGATCTCTTTTTCTCCATTGAGTCCCTTGCAGACTTCTTTGTGTTAGTTCATCAGTTCATCAGTTTAGACCATCCAATTAGTCCAATTAGTCCATTGAGTCCCTTGCAAAATTGATAGACATGTGCAATTTATGGAGTTGGAAACTGAACATGTCGATAGTTAGTTCATCAGTTTAGACTATCCAATTAGCTTGTTCCACTTTAACCGAACAGCATGAGAAGACACACAATATCATAGATGAACTTTTCCATCCCATATATGCCATATAAAAAATAAACCTATGGAGCAAAGTTCCAATATTCCAGTGAGTTTGCATTAGATATCATACTCCAAGGAATCATTTTGGTCACATGACTACAACTCTATTTTTCTTTTTCTTTTGGCAGCAAACTAGATAGCATAACCGTATAATCATCACCAATATCAATACCACGTTCATCTTCAAAATGCTCCACACCTCATCCATCCAAAAGGACAACATAGGAACGAAACACACATACACAGAGGATTACACAAGGAGATTATCTGAGCATGCTCCATCCATGACTGAAACCATGAGTCACAAGTGCTGACGTCATTGAAGGAAATTTTTTTTTTTTGGAATGGCCTGGTATTTGGAACGTTAATGCATCCTGATGGGGCGCATCTCATTTTTTTCTCTTTCTTTTTTCTTTTTTTGAAGGATATGGGGGTGAATCTTATGAATGGATTAGATGGCATATACTAAACATGTTGGGCCCCACATAATGTGAAAGGTTTTAATGGTGGGTATATCCCCATCCCAATTATTCCCTATGGTACCACTCATATTTTAGATCCGCATGACTTTCGAACCAGTTTAGGGGCCGAAACCCATGCCCCCACAAGGCTAGCCCACTATGTACTAATATACAGTGAATGTGAAGGGAACATCCTTATGTATAGATCGGATGTTAGCCTTACATCACAATAAGCCCCAAACAACATTATAGAAAAAGCATTTTTATAGCCTTTCCATTTTATTTTTTACAATGCCATAACCTAAGGTGCCAT
The DNA here is from genome assembly GCA_030180095.1 of Magnolia changhungtana. Taxonomy (NCBI): domain Eukaryota; kingdom Viridiplantae; phylum Streptophyta; class Magnoliopsida; order Magnoliales; family Magnoliaceae; genus Magnolia; species Magnolia changhungtana. Next base: position 896,852 of record JASAUF010000628.1, on the reverse strand, counting down.
GTATATGCATCAGCAAGGAAACAAGAATTAACTAAATAATAGAGGAATTAATGTGAGCAATAGAAGCCATAACATCTAGAATTAATAAGTTTTCGCCAAAGTTTGTTGTTTTTTTTTTTTTTTTTCGGTTTGTCATAAAAAACCAAGCTGCCTATTAATAGTCAATGGTGGCTATATATTTCTTACGTAAGGTTTCTATGGTGTGGCCCACCTAATTCATGTACTGGCAAGTTTCTTTCACGTAAAAGTTTGTTAGAAGTGTTTGTTTACTTAGCATTGTATTTCTATTCTCGGTATGAAGGTAAAATGTGCATATCGTTTCATTGTCTTCTGTTGCCTAAAATGGTCCTTGCAAACGTTAATGAGCTTGTATATTACATTTTTACTTAGCATTGTATCTTCTTCTGATAGGGCCAAAGAGATACCCGGTCTGGTCGATGAGTGTAGGGAGGAATATATCGACGCTGACTTAGACGACAAATTAAATAATCTCGGAGAAATTTCAGAGCTGACAAAGGAATATAACCGTGGAAAGTCGTATGGAAGATGCAGTTATGTCACTTGCACATCTGAATGGAGTCCCAAGAGACCAAAATTTTCCTATTGTGACTGGCATGTTGGCTGTAACAATGTCGAGTGCTTCACACAGCTTGACATATAATTCTACAGCGTACGATAACTTACGCAGGGAGTACTTCGGATAGTTCACCTCAGAGTTGTTTCGTATTACAACGAAATGTGTATTTAATATAGAATGACAATATGTAATGGAATTTTCAAAGGTTATAGATTAATATTTATAGTTTTATTATATTCTACGTGCATTATAGTGTAATGGTCTAATTATATTTTAATCATCTCTCAAAGCATAAGCATAAATGCATTCTACCATCAACACTACTTGTATAATGTTTTAATATATTCCACTTGTACTGACATTGTATAAATTTATAAGTTCGTACCTCGTACATATCCAGTGATGGCACCAGGTGGGAGACGTCGTTCGCTCACTGGATCTACCCCTCCCACCCATGATGCGGCGGAGACAGCATCGCCGTCACATGTTGTATCACAGACGTCTGATCCCTCAATCGTTCATATACCGAGCACTGTATGTAAGTCTAGACGTATATTTCTTTTAAAGACTTCTGTTGATACAGTAGACTTAACATATTTCTTTTGCAACAGCATCGTCGACCAGCCGACGAGGACATGGACCCACGCGTGGGTTAGTTTTAAAGAGACTTATGCATGAGGGTAGGGTGACAGTAGAGTTCCCACAGGACTGCCTTAGACCTGTTGGGGACAATGTCAGGTTGTTTACGTCGGAGGTCGGTGTCTTATGTCGATCTCTGATCCCTACCACTACCCCCTGTTGGGCAGATGTGACAGATGATGTGCGGCAGCACATCCGTCAGCGCCTTACGGTAAAATTTAGTAAATTAAATTTTGTTTTGTAAAAGTTCATTTACGGTTATGTTATTTTCTTAATAAGTTTATTGCTTTAATCCATTATTTATGAAATTACAGGATAAAATTTTCTTAGATTTGAGTGTTCTGTACATTTCTCATGCCGTCAACGACATGATCAAAGAGCGATTCAAGGAGTACCGCAGTGATTTACACCAGCGGTACAAGCGGTGCAGGAGCCTCGAGGAGGCCGTACTGACCGCACCGCCGCACGTGACCATTGACGACTGGCGGATACTCTATGAGAGATTTTCGTCTGAGTCTTTTCAAGTAATATTTACATATTTACGATATCTTAAGGTAACAATTAAATTCATAATTACTGACAATGTATTATGAATAATGTGTTCAGAAGAGGAGCAAAATAAATTCCGCGAACAGGGGAAAGTTGGAAGTGAACCACGTATCTGGTTCAAAGTCATTTATACAAGTTTGTCGCGACATGGTAAGAAGTTACTGGTTATTATTAAGTTGATATATTTTTTCCATGCATTTATATTAACTCTATTGTCATTTCGATTGTGCAGCGAGATTCCGTCACTGGTCAGGAGCCCGGACCAGTAGATTTCTACAAAGAGACTCATTGTCGGCAGGCGACAGGATCTTGGGTACATCCTACAGCTAGCGAGAATTGGGTAAAAATCGTTACATTGTAAAATTTAATTGCATTGAATTATAATAATGTTATTTGTTATGAAAATTCATGTTTTTATTGCAAGCGGCGATGGATGCCATACGCAGTCAGCCCACTCCCGATGGTACTCAGCGGAGTGAGCCAGAGATCCTGAGCGAGGTGTTTGGCACCCGTTCTGGATATGTTCGTGGGCTTGGCCATGGTGCCAAGCTTATGGCACCCGCTATAGCTGCATCCAGCCAATCCGTCGCTGGCGAGAGCGCCATACGCCGAGCTGATATCACAGAGAAAGAGGTTCAACATCTATGGGGTGCCGTCGACGAGATCAAAGACCAGCTGGCGAGGCAGAGGGAGGAGCATGAGAGGCAGAAGGAGGAGCATGAGAGGCAGAGGGAGGAGCAGGAGAGGAGGATGGAGGATATGCGGGTGGATCATGAGCGATGGATGCAGGAGATATTACAGGTTCTCGCTGCACGCTTACCCATCGATGCCCCACCACCTCCGCCTTCATCTGATGCCCCACCACCTCCGCCTTCATCTTTGTGATTTGTCGTATTTTATTTATGTTTTATTTTATATACGAATGTTAAACTTATATGTATTTCTGCGTGGATGAATGTAATGTGGATAAGACTATTTGTGTATGTATGGATGTGGTTTGTGTTTGGATGGATGCAGTTTGTGTTTGTTTGGAAAAATGAGAATATGAATATAATGAAATATATTGTAACAGGTGTATAACAGGAATTTTTGCCTGTTTTATGAAAAAAAAAAAAAAAAAAAAAGAAGAAGAGACTTTTACCTACGAAAATTTTCATAGGTAAAAGTTTCATCGACATTTTTACCTACGAATTTTTTCGCAGGTAACACATTTTATTACCTATGAATCATTTCGTAGGTAAAAGTTTCATCAACAGTTTTACCTACATCAAATTTCGTAGGTAAAAAGTCTTAACACAGTTTGTACCTACGAAACCTTTCGTAGGTAAAAGTCTTAACACCATTTGTACTTACGCAAAATTTCGTAGGTAAAAATATTAACACAGTTATTAGCTACGACAAAGTTCGTAGGTAAAAGTCTTAACACAGTTTGTACCTACGAAACATGTCGTAGGTAAAAGTTTTAACAAAGTTTGTAGCTACGAAAACGTTCGTAGGTAAAAGTCTTAACACTGTTTGTACCTACGAAAAAATTTGTAGGTAAAAGTTTTAACAAAGTTTTTAGTTACGGAAAAATTCGTAGGTAAAAGTCTTAATACAATTTGTACCTACAATACATGTCGTAGGTAAAAGTTTTAACAAAGTTTGTAGCTACTAAAACGTTCGTAGGTAAAAGTCTTAACAAATTTTTTAGCTACGAAATCGGTCGTAGGTAAAAGTCTTAACAACAGTTTTTACCTACGAAAACGTCGTAGGTAATAGTCTTAACAAAGTTTTTACGACATTGGTAAAAGTCTTACCATTGCCAACGATGACATTTTTCGTAGGTGAGTCTTTACCCACGCCTTTTTACCAACGAATTTACCAACGAAATATTTCGTAGGTAAAACTCTTTGCCTACGAACTAATATCATTTACCTACGAATATTTTCGTAGGTAAAAGTGAAATTTCTTGTAGTGTTTTAGTGGTCCCTATCAAGGCATCTAAACAAGAACTAGGCATATCCAAAGCTTAGGTGGGCCATACTAACAATTCTAATGTCCTTTAATGTTGATTACGTCGACCCGATGGTTGGATCACCCTGAAATTTAACGTCAACGGTTGGAAAGGTCCAAGGGACCATTTTGGCTAGAAATCAATGGTCGGGTTACTAATATATGACCTGCTACGTTCTTATAACTCTAAATATCATGCTACACCACCTTTAATATTATTATTTATTATTAACATCATTATTATTATTATTCTTATTACTGTTCACTATTATTACTATTATCATTTATATAATTTGTCATATTTGATTTATATCCTCACAGATCGTTTACATGTATGAATGTAAGTAAACGAGGATTAATATCTATTATTTGTGTATTATTTGTATGGGGATACGTGTGTCATGTTTAAATTTTATACAAGGTGTCAAGTTGCTTGAAATGTGTTATTCTCTATGAATTTTTCTAATACATTTTATTTTTGTGTATTATAAATTCTATAATTTGTAATTTATATTAATGATGTTATAAGTGTATACACAGTATGGATTATGGTTACATATCATTTTAATATGAAAATTTTAAATATTTATCAAATAAATAAATAACGTTTCACAGTATATATATTTAGGCTGTATTATTATTTTTTTAATATTAAATTAAATTAAATTAAATGGTAACACCCGAGTTCTGGAAAGTACGGGGTGTTACAGTGCTATTAATCTTAAGTTGTACAGGCATCAATTACATTATGAACTTAATGAAAAGCAATCATTCATAAATACCTAACTAAACTTGTTAATGCATATGCATGATAAATGATATGATGCATGCCCTGGCCATAATACTCCCTCGAGCGACTCCATCTAACGATCGCGTATAACTAACACTCCCTCAGAGCGACCTCGACTGCCCAGTCGCCACCCTAACTAGGGCGATGCAATGATAATGTTAGCTAAGTTCTTAGTTAATTCCATTCATCCAGCATGTTGGGGAATCTGATACACCCCACGTATTAATACCCTGAACTAGTTACGAGGCCAAGACCCCCCAACGTGTGAGGTCAAGACCCTGCGATCCTTGATCCCGTCGGGTTCCCCACCCCGACTTCAAGCACATGGGGAGTGCCGAGAAGAAGGAATCGCTCGCGGTCACTACGTGGAGGCGCGTCACCCCAGCGTAGGCTGACAGCTCAGACACAGTGTCCCATTCCACTATGCCAGGCTCACGAGGCGGTGGATCGGTTTTAATTTGGTTATCGATGGGCTTCGACGGTTGTAGGGTGTTCCAGGTTCCATACATATGTGAACAATCAAGGTTAACAGGCAAGATTAGTCAGTAAATAGACTATACCACACATGTTTAGGCAAGCACGCGACCGACGACATCGGGTACGACGACCCATGTAGTCTAACTACTGTCGCCATCCGCACTTGCCCAAACCCATGGGTTTAGTCCCAGGGTAGCCTTACCAATGGGACCACCTCACTCTCCTCATTTTCCTGACCAACCCAAGGGTTAATAATCATCCATAACATGCTAAAAATCAGCGTTATCAAGTAGCATAGGCGATATCATGCACCCATATTTCTCACATACAATTTAGATTTTTCTACAAGTAAGCTAACAACATTAAGAACAAGGTGCATGTGAGGTGTGTGGGTTAGTGAGGATGCTAAACATCTCATATATCTCATAAAATCAAATGCACAATAGTCAATAGGTTATACAAGCCACAAGTCAACATCATATAAGAACCCAAACAAGACATGAACATGCAATCATCCATTTGTACCAAATCATGTAGGGGACCACAACAACATCATATGAGAGAAATCAACATGACATACAATTCCATACAATCCCAAACACACATCTAAATCCTAGGTTTTCTCTAGATTCTCCAAATACATCATCTAAGCAATCAAAATCATTAAACTCATACTACAATTGGTGCTAGGTCACCTAAGGTTAATAGTCCGCACCTTTGGATTGTTGAAGGCTTAGAAGATGACCTAGGAATGTTGATTTTTGGGGTCGAACGGCCGAAATCCCTAAAACAATCATTTGTATGTTAGATTCCCAAGCAAATCCTTTCTCAACTCAAATGTTTCAAGAAAAGGGATAAGGACTTTTACCTAGACGATCAACGAAACGAATGGCCAGTGGTGGAGGGTTTCTTCTCGAAGGAGAGGTAGGGAGTCACAAGCTTTGATTTCCTTGGGCCCCACCTCGATCTAAGGTCCGCCTTTGCTCTCCTTCACTCTCTCTTCCTCTCTTCCTCCTTTCTTCTTTCTTTCTTTTCTCTCTTCTCTCTTCCTTTCCTCTAGGAAAAAATCGTATGGGGAGAGGGGGTGCCCAAATAAGGCCCTTTTATAATGCCAGATTTGGCGTAAATGGCCCCAAGGGCTAGGTTTTTACTATACTAGACCTATGAGAGGGTCTTTTTAAGCTCTAGGGCCTACTATGGAGTGTACACGTTGATTTATACCATAGGATAGTTAGCCCTAATGATGATCTACGTATGGATATGATCGGCCCGCCATTTGGATGCCCCGATCAACAGATATAATTAGAAGTCTATTCAACAGTCACCGATAGTCGATCGGGGCCGCGACTATATAGATATGAGCAGGGAAATATCCATACTCCACATGTGGAGTTTGGTCGTAAACCGATGGTCCAAAATCCTCAACTTTGCATGAGAGTGGACGACCCAATTCACTTAAGTTTCAGCTCCTTTCTTTAGGATATTTGCACATCTCATGCACTCGTTCTTTAGCTTAAGTTGAGCAGTTCTGGACAGTACCCAGGTCCGATTCCCGCGATGGACATCAAGCCCAGTAAGATGGACATTACTCTATAATTTTGGAACTAGTGGCCCACCAATGAGCTGTCTAGAGCTTGTTTAAAAAATCGGGGCATTTCTGGAATGAATTTGGTAGTGAGATTTTTCGTGGGCACCGATTAGGGTTTGGATTAACTATGTTCATAATGTGGCCTATTTATAACTAGTGAAAGTAGAGATTTGATCATGATTACTCTAAACCGTCAGTTTTAGGCTAAAAGAGTAACGGGGTTGATTTAGTTTATTATTCAAGATCCGGGCCTTATCTGACTCGACTTCAGTTAGATCTTCAATTTAGTCATGATTGTCTTGATTAGTTAGCAATGGGTTGGTTAGATTTGGGTCCTATGTGAGTAAATCGTGGGGCTACACCTGATGTTCAAGTGATCGGGCGGATTTGTTGGCATCCTACGATTAATTAATCGGACTTATACGGTTCTTTACTAGTAGGTACCCCTGTATAAACTAACATTGAGTGTTAATGGTTATTAAGTGATATTATAAGTTAATTAATAAAAAAATTCAAGGATTTTTGAAAATCTAAAACAGTGAAAATCCAGGACATGACAGATTCCAAATTAAAAAATTGCATCTTTGTCAGGTATGAGAAATGTGTCAAGGGTTACAAGCTTTAGGATAAGTTTCTCAGAAGGTGGTCATTAGTAGAGATGTCATATTCGATGATGCATCAATGTTGAAGGCCAATCAGGACGCTGCAGAAAAGTCAGAAATACATGGTGATGCATGGAGATTGTTGGTACAGGTGGAGCCAATTGATCCGATTAGTATAGGTGAAATTAAGAAAAAGCATGAAACTGACTGAAACAATCAACCTAATACCTAGAAAAGTATAGCCAATAATAGGGAAAGAAGAACCATTAGAGCCTCGGTTCGATATGAGTTCGAGGGCATGATATGGTTTCTTTCGCATTGTTCAGGTGGAGTGGAGATCCCTCCACCTTTCAAGAGGTTAAGTCTAGAAAAAACGATGACAAGTGGATGTTAGCCATGGTGGACGAAATGGAATGTCTACACAGAAATCAGACATGTGAGTTGGTAGAACTTCCAAAAGGTCAGAAGGCTATAAGGTGTAAGTGGGTTGTAAACGGCAAGAAGAAGATACTCTTGCTCAAGTTTCTATTAGGTAAGGAGTTTGACATGAATGATTTGGATGCTATGAAGAAAATCCTAGGCATGGAGATTCATAGAAATAGAGACTATGAAATTGTAACTATCTTAGAAGGGATATGTGCAAAAGGTGCTAGAGAGGTTCCATATGAAAGTTGCTAAGACAATTAGCATGCATCTAGCAAGTTACTTTAAGTTTTCAGCCAGGACATGTCCAAGCATAGAATAAAAGATTTTAGCATGTCACGGTTGTCGTAGATGAGTGCAGTAGGGAGTCTAATGTATGCGATAGTTTGTATGAGGCTAAATATCTTACAGACAGTTAGTGTGGTTAGCAGATATATGGAGAATTCAAAAAAAGTGTATTGAAATGCTATTAAGTGGATTCTCGTATATCTCATGGGTACAGTTGACATTGGGACCATGTTCGGGGGATATGGAGCTTCAGATGGAGTTGTAAGCTACGTGGATTCGGATTATACAAGAGATATGGACAACAGGAGGACTGCTATGAGATATGTTTTCATATTAGCAGGTAGATCGATATGTTGGAGATTTATGCTATATTCTACTATAGAGTTGTCTACAACCAAGGTGGAATACATGGTTACGAAGGAGGCGTCAAAGGAGGAATTATGGTTGAAGGGTCTGATAAAAGAACTCGGGTTGAAGCAGGAGGCAATTCAATTGCATTACAATAGTTAGAGTGTTATCCATTCGACATTGAATTAGGTGTATTATGTGAGAATCAAGCACATCGACACGAGGTTTCACAAGATATAAGAATTCATTACCTCAGGAAAGATTCGGTTTCAGAAGATTTATACGAAGGAGAATGCTGCGGACATGTTGATAAATCCAATGACCACAGACAAGTTCAAGCACTGCTTAGGCTTGATCAATCTCTCTAGCCATTTATGAGATTGGGCACCATTTCATAGGGATGTGGATGGAGGTGCGTTCTAGGTGAAAGATATAGGGAGCAGCCTACGCTCAAGGTGGAGGCTTGTATGAGAGATCTTCAAGGTAACTTGGAGATTACTTTGCAGATGCATTGGATTCTGCAGGAGGACAATGTCGGTCGATCAACATGGGATTGGTTTGAGCGATAGCATGCGTAATGGATTTCTCGGTTAGAAGTCAGGGTTGTGTTGGTCCGACAGACAATGTGTTGTCGAACCGACTGATGGCGCCATCGGTCCGCCCAACGGACATGTACTTACACGATTTTACGGAAGTTTATGTATATAAGTCCTAATCTCGATTAGGGCTTAGTGAGACGAGGGTTTTCTCTCCATTATGAGTGTTTTTCTCTAAGAGTAAGGGTTTTTGTGAGGTGATAGGGTTCTCTACACTTGTAAGGGGTAGGAAATGGATTTTCTTAAGGGGTTAGGGTTTTTCAAGGTACGCATAATAAGGGGAGATCGAGTGATTCAGTAATCGAAGAAAGTGAGTGGTGTAAAACTCTAAGGCTTTTGATTATAGTGGAGATCTTTGTGCCGTGGTTTTTTTCCTGCGAAGGTTTCCACATAAAATCAGTCTATTCTGTGTTTATCGATTGATTATTTTGTTATCTATTTGATTGTTCTATCTTCGTTGAACATGCTTTTGTAAAGCGCGTGTATTGAAAGTAATATTAGATCTGAATTTATAATATCAAGGGTTGATTCAGGTTTTCTAGGTTTGGGATTACAACAAAGTTGTGTCAGATCCGAGACTGATTTATCACAACATCCTCAATGTTTCCTAGCGTATGGTCCACCTGAAACTTAGATCTTCTTCATTTTTAGGATCATGCCCTAAAATAATATGAAGAAAGTGATAGATGACATGGATAAAGAATAGATTCATCAAGGTGGGCCCATGGTAGGGGCCGCACTATCTTAGGTGAGGCCGGGTCTTGCCTAATAAGATGTGGACTCAGTTGCCGCGCTCTCTTGTACTACCCTCACCAGGACATAACTAGAGACGTACTGTCAATGGCTATATGGAGCCCGTTTTGATGCATATGTTTTATTCATGCCGTTCATGCCATTGTTTTGGATCATTTTAGGGCATAAACCCATAAATGAGTAAGATCGAAGGCTTAAGCGGACCACACAACGGGAAGCAGTGGGGATTGAAAGTCCACCGTTGAAAACTTCCTGCACACCATGAAAGTTTTAGATCAAGCTGATATTTATTTTTTTCCCTTCATCCAAGTCAACATGGCCTTATGAACAGATTGGATGGAAAATAAACATCATGGTGGGGCCTAGGATGTTTTCAACGGTAGGAGTTCAATCCCTATTGCTTCTTATGGTGTGGTCCACTTAAGCGTTCAATCTACCTTTTTCAAAAAAAAATCATACCTTAAAATTATCTTTCAAAATAGATGGGCCGTGTGATAAAACATATATATCATAGTGGGCCTCACAGAGCCCTTGACATCACCATCCAACTCTAGCTAGGTCCCGGTGGTGGTAGTACCCAATCCACGTTCCCTTATTCATCAAGTTCCATCCCCTAGATAATCTGGATCATAAAATCAGCGATGTCCACAGTTCAGGTGGACCACACCAAACAGGAAATTATAGGTTTGTCTTTACGTCATTATGATTTATACCCTTCACCAAACAAGTCAATCATTGTAAATCACCGGGTGAAGTGAAAATGCCAAAAAAATAATAATAATTCAGTCTTAATAATATCCAGCTCACCGCAACGCGAACTTACAAGTTTCCGAAGATCTTTTACATTGTTGGCTTATTATAGTTTTTCTATTATATTGAAATTTTTATATAAACGGTTCAAGTATAAAACATGATGGCCCATAAACCTAAGGTCTCTTATGCAGTGTTCATAAAACAGGGACGTAGATTATATGACGACGTGGCAGGATTGATTCGGACCACGTGTTGCTCACGTGCTGCTGTCAGAGTAGCTCATGTTTAACTAAATAACTTTAAAATACGATTCCTGTGAGCTCAATTTCTGACAATGACATATCACCCAATCAAATTCTATCACATACGGACACCACCTAACTAAGTGGTGACTATTCGGTCCGTTTTATGTCCTAGCACTGCCGTGCCTTCATGATAGCTCGGTGTTCTCTGGCAAGCTGGATATCATTCAGACGTAGCGGCACATCAAATGGCGTACATGCATGCCTACAAACTTTGTGGCCTATTCCGGACATAAGGTATCCTGCGACTAATTTTAATTGGATGGTTTTAAACATTTAATTGTACCTTTGAATTTTGGACCACTAAATATTTTCTTTTAAATGGTTCACTGACTAGGGAAGTAGATTGCGTATTGGGGGTCGTTTAGCACCGTGGATTGAAGGGGATTTGAGGGGGTTTCAAATCCCATAGTTGTTTGGCTGCAAAAAGTAACTGGGGATTCAAATCCAAGGGGTTTCCAATCCCCTCTTTGAGAGGGTCTGTAATCCACTGCGAGAGCTTGGATTACATCTAAAATCATTTACAAGTTGCAGGTGTAACATGTGTGTCACTATACACTATCGTTCTATTAGGCACATGGCCCACTAATGATGATCAGCACCATCTAAACATTGTCCATGCTTAAAAATCGTTGGTTAGTCACTCAGATATGATCTTGTGCTTGTGGCCCATTCAAGACTTAGAATTTCATCATTTTCGGGCAAAGCATATATTTCAGCGGGCTTATCACAATCATTGTGTCAAAAATTACATATCTCACTAATTAGAGATATTAAAGTTGATTTAGTATTTAATTTCAAACCCCCGTAAATATATCATGGATGGGTACTTTTGGATTAAAGTTGATTCGCACTTCTGGGTGCCAAACACACTGGGAGGATTGCAAATCCAGGGGGGCCCCCAAATAGGCCCTTACCATACTGAGTAAACTCCCTGAGGTTCACCATGACTTATGTATCTGATCTACTCCATCCATCCATTTTACCAGATAATTTTAGGGCTGAGCCCAAAATGAAGAATATAAAATGTTCAAATCGACCACACCACAGGAAACAGTTGAATTGAACATCTACTGTTGAAAAATTCTTGGGGGCCACAAAAGTTTGGATCAAGCTTATATTTGTGTTTTCCATTCATCTATATTTGTATTATCTTATGAACAAGTTGGATGATAAATAAACATCACTGTGGAGCTTAGAAAGGTTTCAACGGTGGAAATCATTATCCTCCACTGTCTCCTGTGGAATGATCCACTAGATCTTTGGATATGCTTCAATTTTGGGCTCAATCCCTTACATTAGATGAAAAATGGATGGATGGTATGTATAGACCAAATACATTCAAGGTGGGCCCAACTGAGTTTACTCAGTACCATAAGAGCGTACTAATTTCACTAACTAGAGAGTTGGAACCCCATACTCCATCTACATCAACACCAATAGTGATGTATAACGGGTCACGGATACTTTCATGTCCAAGATGGACTAGAAAAGGCCCCATCATAGGCAGAAGTGATCATGACTGTCAAAACCCTAAAACAAGCATATTTCTCAAACCGGAACGAGTTATTTGATGTACCATGCATATATGGTTTTGGGATAAGAGAAGCTACTTTAACCATCCATCCCAACCATGCTGGGTTTCCCAGGCCAAATTTGCAAGATTCCATCTGATTGATGGTCGAAAATCATTTTTAATATTTATAGTAAATTTTGGTTCAACCTAACTCTTGATCCGTTGAGCTTTAGAAGTTGTGCATAACATGAAAATGGCTTAGAAAATTTAGGAGAATAACATGGTTAGGCTACTTTAGACTCTTACTATTTTTGGCCGAAAACCACGAAATAGAAATTATGACCATCTATGAATAGTAAATTATGAATTTTAGGGAATTTGAATTGGGATTGGAGTTTTAGACTTCTTCCAAGGTTTGATATCATTATTCAAAGGATTGTAATTCATTTTTAAATTTATTTTTATCATCAGTCAATTTATTTCGAATTATTAGAAATTATTTTCTATTTCTTCCATCGTGGACTTGAGGAATCTCTACAAGGACTCCATAAAAACTCCATGAATTTGTAGTTATTATGGGTAAAATTAGACTAACCACACACTTGGAGTAAAATGGAAAGATTGGGAGAAGCACTCCAACATAAAGGGTCAGGTATCGGCTCAACCACATGTGCTGACCACAACTACTATTACTAATTCAAGTGGCATCTATGAATACTGACCTCGGTCGCCGAGCTAAGAATGCATAGTCTCGACTAGTGGCTTTAGAGGTCTGCTTCATGTATCGATCCTGAGGATCAACCTGAGCCTTAAGGACCAACTTCTACCAAGGACCCAGCCTCAGAGGTCATCCCCAACCATAGGGCTCAACTCCGATCATCAACCTCAAAATAGTAAATATCCACTCTGTATACGGCTGAGATTCCCTTCCAAGATTTCCGCCGAGCGTAACGCCGAGAAGGGCGTGGTATATATGAAATAAAATCATTTTACAATACAGATATATCTAATAGATTCATTGCCACATACGTGAGTAATTTTAATGGCTTATAAATAAGAACCCTGGTTAAAAAAAGAGATACCCTCAGTTTTTCTAACCCTCCTACTCCCATTATGTGCTACTACTGGCACCCCAAGTGTCTCTATTTTGCAGGTGTTCAACGGGCTATGTAGGACGATCCAATCACAGCATCAAAGTGGTTATCCTCTCTGAAGGAGACGGTTATCGACCACATCACGTCATTCCTTGCGTCAAATAGTGTGAACGACTGGAATGGACATCCATCGATGCCACGTGTACGGTGGATGAGTTGCTTGGCCCCATTTTACCTTTCCACGGATAAATAAAAGCAGCAACAGAAAGTGACCGTTTTACAATAATGTGAAATCACCGACAACCCACCATGCGAGTTTACGTAGACGGCTTGCCTGCCGACCATGCCGATCCGAGTTACCAAAAGTCCAAAAATCAAATTTCAGATTAAAATGGTAAATATGACAATGTGGCAGCTCATCTCGTATCGCACGTGTCTACCCCGCCTCGAATATCACACCCACTGCCACGCTACAGGGGCCACTAGCCCGGTGGCTGATGGTCGGTGTTCTGTGGGCCCCACCATGATGTATGTGTTTCATTCATGCCGTTCAATACATTTTTACAGATCATTTTATAGCTTTTAAAAAAAAATTATAGGGATACAAATCTCAGGTGGGCCACACCACAGGAAAACAATAACGATTGGATATCCACCATTAAAATCCTCCTAAGTCCTACTATACTGTTTATTTGACATCCAATCTGTTGATTAGGTCATACAGACCTAGATGAAGGGAAAAAACAAAGACCAGCCTTATTCAAAACTTTTATGGCCCCAAAAAGTTTTTAATGGTTGATGTTCATTCAACACTGCTTCCTGTAATGTGGTCCACTTGAGATTGGGATATACCACGTTTTTGGTCTTACATCCTAAAAATAATCTATAAAAATAGATGGACCGCATGGATGAAACACATGCATCACAGTGGGGCCCACAGAGCACCGACCATCAGCCATTGCTGGTGGCAGGGGGAGTAGCCAATCCGTTTCCAGCGAATTGCGTCCTGCACCCGACCCAGACTCGGTGCAAGCATGGGCTATATGGGTCCCACCGTGATGTATGAGTTTTATCCAATCCGTTCATCCATTTTCCAGTTAATTTTAGGGTGTAAACCCAAAACATAGGAAGATTCATGGCTCAAGTGGACCACACAGTAATGATTAAACATTCTCCATTAAAAACAGATCCAGCTTTCCTTCCATCTAGGTTTGTGTAACCGGTTGGATGGCAAATAAACATCAATGGGCCCAACAAATATTTCAATGTTGTGCCATCGGTCCACTTATTTTTGGAATCATACGTTAATATAATTGAGAAAAAGGGTAATTTTTTATTATAGACACGACTTTCCATCCACCTTCCTTTTTGGATCCGAACAAAACTCACTTTACCAATCTAGACTTCTACCCCAATCAATTCAAAAATAAGCATAATTTTTTAGATGTTTTTACCTTAAAACCAGGAATATTTTTGTACTTTAAAATCAGGAGTATTTTTATCCAAAAAGCCTCTTTCTATACCTGAAAAAATCTACTTTCGTAACATAAGTTTTCGATCATTCCAAAAAAAAAAAAAAAAAAAAACACATTAAAGGTAAGCGTCTACCATGCTAATTTTTTTTTAGAAAAATGGATAAATGACGTTAATAAATCTCATAAATCACGGTAGCTAAACAGCCCCTGCCTAGACTGAATTCATCCAATTGCGGGAGGACACCATCCACCGGACGCGGATTGCGTCCTACCCCCGCCCGTAGGGTAATCCGTCCGTGCAGGGCTCTGTGGGGCCTACCGTGATGTTAGTGTCTTATCGAAGTTGTTAATCAATTTTCTCAAATCATCTTAAGGTATGAGATAAGAACTGAGCAAGGTACAAGGCTTAAGTGGATCACAATGTGAGGATTTAATTTACACCATTAAAAACTTCTTGAGAGCCGGGGAAGTTTAGGATCAAGCTAATATTTGTTTTTTCACTTCATCCACATCTACATGACCTTATTAATAGGTTGTATGATATAAAAAAAAAAAAAAAAAAAAAAAAAACAGTGGCCATTAGAAAGGTTTCAACGGTAGGTGTCATTATCACTGCAGCTTCCTCTGGTGTGATCCACTGGAGCTGTATACCTGCTTCAATTTTAAGCATATATCTTAAAATGATCTGAGAAAATTGATTAACGGCTTGGATAAAACACTTACATCACAGTGGGCCCCAAAGAGTCCTGCCCGGACGGGTTACCGTCCGGGCGGGGGTACGACGCAATCCGCGTCCCAATCCACCTCCCCTACTGAAGCCCAAGCGACGCCAACGTGCAGATTGCGGCTCCCTAACGACAATGTTCCCTCCATACCACCTCGGCCAGCCTCATCCGACCACGTGGTAACAGCAAATACACTGATTTCTGATAATTTTATTTGAAAAGGATCTTTTCTGACCATCTGATATACCTGTAAGTTTATCCATATATTCTATCTGCATATAATCATAGGTGGACCACACAGAAAAGAGTACAGAGTAGATAGGCATAACCGTATGATCACTGGGATGGGAGCTATCATTTGTGATCCTTCCGTGGGTATTTATTTTTGTACCCTATTATTTACCCTTTTTGGAAGAGTCAGTTAGAAAATGACATATGTCATTGCAGAAGATGTATAATATATATATATATATATATATATATAAATCTACCGTTGATGTCAAAATCTGGTCAGCCCTCTCCCCCTCTTTACACCCTCCGAGCAGGTCTCGGACCAGAAATCCTGCACACAAACCGTAAGCAATGGAGACCCTAGCTAAGCCGGGGGACCCTCCGATGCCTAAGTCGGACAATGAGACTGGTCTAGGTTTAAGGAGAGGGAGAGTTTCGATGTTGCGTACTTTGCTTCTCGGGATGGTGTGATATTTATACCTTCTCATTCGCTCGATTTGTGCCCGATCATCTCAAGACGATCAATGGGATACGTGGATCGTGGAGATATTGCCCGAATCCGGAGATCGTGTCCTAAGACGTGCGTGTATCTTGCGGCGAGTTAATAGCGCATTTATATATGGCAATTTCTCCATTTAGCGTGTGGGACCTTCATCTCGGAGATGCCTCTCGCTCGGCACGGGGCCGAAGGCTAAGATATCGACAATGGCTAATGTTAACTCGAGCCGAACGATCCGGTTTCATTGAACCTTCTCTTGTTATGATGGATGCTTACTCGAGTCGGCTCTTCCTTCCTTCTACGACACTCTCGGAAGAAGTGATCGAGGATGGGAGCTTCGTCCCATCCTAACTCATTCTTTTAGTATTACTGCCGAGGTTCGGACTCTCCGCTCGAGCTAATGACCATCGATCGCTCTTCACTGCGTTAGTTGTCTCGGATCTTCCCATAACGAAGCCCCTACTCTCTCGAGGTCATTTATGAGCTCGGAGAGTAATTTACCTGAAGATCCGTCACCTCGGTTTTGATGCCTTTATGGTCCTCGTGCGAAACGTCTCGCACTCGGAGTTTTAGTGGCTTCGAGCTAACCATGAGCAGACACGTGGCGACGGTTGGGATTCCGAATCGTCACTAACTTGTGGGTGATTGCCACGTGCTCTCGAGGCGTCATGTCGAGCACTTTTCTCACTCGCTTCTGCACCGTGTGGATTAACTCACACAACAATCGAGGAGGATATCGTTACTTTTACCATGTTTTGGCCAATGATGTGACGCCACGTCGGACTCGAGTCGGCCAACATGATTCCGACGTAGCCATTATTACATACCATTTAATGCTTGGGTTTTTTATTCCATAAAAGGCTTAGCCGTCCGTCTTCATTCGTCTGCTATCGTTTGGCATTTGAGTTGTTTAACGGAGAAGGCGATTTCCGTGGCGATTTCCGGCAGAAGTATTTCCGATTTGTTCTCACACTTGCCGAGGTCATCTCCCAAGTGATCATCGGGTGAGTTTGATCTTTAGCATCTTGTTTTGAGATGTCTTCCGATAGGAAATGGCTAGGACTTACAATGATGACTCGAGTTAGGGAGTTCGACAATGTAAGAGAGACCTCACGAAGGTTCCTTCGAGGGTGCCGTTATATCCTCGGCCCCAGAAACGGTAGTGGCGAGAACTCACACTCACCAAGTCGAAGAAGGCCGAAAGGGGGGCAAGACGAGCCCCGAGTTGCCACCGCCGATGTTCCTGAGATGCCCCCGGTGGGAGGGCGTCGAATCTGGTTCCATGGGGCTCAGTAATTCGAGGCCCAAATGAAATGGATCCGGAAGGAGTTTGACATACCTCGCTCCGTTCGGATCGTGGCCCCGAGCGCTCACGATCTGTCGCCGGCAATCCCGCGGCCGGGGAGGTAGCCATATTTTTATGTGGCCTATTATGCGGACTCCGTCTCCCATGCACCCTTCATTCGAGCTCTACCGCTTACTTAGGGCTCGCGCTGGGCAATTCGCCCTAATGCTTGGAGAGTGCTAATTTCCTCTTACATTATTTGGCACCAAGTAGGGAACTCGGCGTTGACACCGCCGAGCTGAACGCTTGAACTACCGATCAAGCACGAAGGCAACGATCCATGGTACTACTTTCGCGACAAGAGGTAGCAAAGGGTCGTGGCTCATCTTGGGTCTTCCGTCCTCGAATAAGGACCGGAAGAACAAGTGGTTTTGGGCCCTCAGCAGTGAGTGGGAGGCGCGGCAACGGAGATCGGGGCTTTGTCGACTCGGGTTCCTACTTCGCTTCACTATGCCGGGTCGGGTCGAGATTTCTTTACGCATTGCTTTTTACTTCAACCTTTGCTCAAAGAAAATTGTCCCGGCAGTTTCGCGAGGGGCGTGCCCTTCATCACCTCGGACCGGAAGAACCGGATAGCCAAAGCGAGGACATATTCGGAGGAGCATCGTCGCTGGTCAGACCTGATCACAGCTGCTAACCTTTATCGATCGGGGCTTTGCAAGACGAGGCCGCATTCCCTACCTCCTCGGTGAATATCTCTTGTCTTTCCAATTTATTTTATCGGTCCGAGGTAATGTTATCTTAGTCATTCTTCTCGCACGAGCATGGCCGAGGCGGCGTCGGTTCTCGGAGGAGGAGGCCGCGCTATCCGCCGAGGAGATGTTGAGGCCGAGCCCCTGCGAAGGTAGCTCGGAGGAAGAAGGTCGCTCATAGAGTTCATCCCGCAGTTACCCCGCCTCGGCGGTTGCGGCTCGGAGGGTGGCACTTCCTCCCTATCCCGAACATCTTGGTTCGGGATACGCCCATTTCTGCCTCGCCCTTTAGTCGAGGGACCAATCAGATCCTTGGTCCCCAGGACCATACTACCGCATCCGCACCTGCAGTGTGTCCCCAATTCCAACACCATCGGGTGTAGCCACGAGGCCCTGGTCGGTGTTGAGATGGTCGCACCTCTATGCGGGCCTTAAACTCTCGCTGCTCCCGCAACGGAGCAGCCTCCTCCATCCATCGTTGTTCCCCCCCGAGAAGGGCACGCTCCCTCCATTGATAGCGTTCCATCATCCTCCGAGAGGGAGGAAGAAGGCCGTTCGGATGGCCGATGCCATGATTACCCAACCGGGTCATGAGGGGGAGGCTATGCGTGATGCCGAGGGTGAGGCTCAACCCTCGGCCGGGCCGGACAGAGCCGAGGAGGCGACGGGCTCGGCCAAGTTGGCACGAGCGGAGGACGGTGGTCGAGCCGGGTTATCACATGTCTTGTTTAACGGATTGGGCGGCAAAACATGTTACGGAGGAATCCATTTCGCGCCTTCTTGATAAACCTGACGACCGCTTCGGAAGACTTGGTGGAGTCTTCTATCGTGTACTTCTCCCTTACTTTACTTAAAGTTTTTTGTGTTATTATTTTTTTCCTTCTCTTTCTTGGCTTTGAACCACCATTGCCCGAGGATCCTCTTATCTTTGGGAGAGAGGTCCGAGAGCGTCGGAAAATCGACGCCGAAGTCGAGAGCCCTCGGAGCGAGGTGGGTGTCCTCCGGCGAGACGGAGACCCTTCAAACGAAGCGGGAGTCTTACGGACAATGCTTTCTATTCTTCACCGGAGCGGAGTGATCCGTGTCACCGGCCGAGGCTAGTAGGTCCGAGCGCCTCAGGAGGGGCGTGAAGGACCTCGAGGCAGGTCGTGATGCGGCAGTGGCCGAGTTCAAATCGTGCCAAGTCCGTGCCGACACCCCGGCCGAGGAGATTGGCCGATTGGAATGAGGATCGAGAGAAGATCAAGGCCGAGGCCGCAGAAGAGAAAAACCGAGCTATAGAGACTCTGGAAGCTCGAGGCGAGGCGTCTCCTTGGCCATGGCGCGCTTCGCGCGGCGATAAATTCATACAAGACCTCGAAGGAGAGGGATGTCGAGGCCGCCAAGTTTTATGACCGCGGCTTCGACGAATGCCTTATCGAGGTCCGTGCATATCCGGACCTTGACCTCGATCCTCTCCTCCCGAGGACCCCGCCGATGCCGCTGTCGAGCCGACCAACCCGAATCAAGCCCTGGTTCCCAAGCCCCTCTGCCTCTCTGAAGACTCCGTTTCTTTATTTGTATATTTTTTTTATATATACTTTGTTTTAGTAATCATTTTAATGAGAGAGCCAATTTTGGACCCCCTTTTTCTTTATTAGTTATTCTTACTAACTAGTGTGATGCAATCGAGTCGAGTCCTTGATTTGTCTCGGATGTGGTTTGGGCTTCTCCGATCCTTAAAAGGATCAATCGTTTCACTTTTCGGCGAAGGGCCTTCCGTGTAGGTGGGACCGACTTCCTTACTAGGGGTCGGAGTTACCCATTGGCTTTGCCCTCCCTGGTTAAGGGGGATGCCTTTGTAGAAATTGGTCCGACTTCCTTAGTGGAAGTCCGATCGCTCGTAGATTTATTTCCTCGGTTAGAGAGGGGTGCCTTTGTAGAATTTTAGCATGTTTGATCTTTGTTGATGGCAAGGATAAGCCGATCGAATGTGCTTTTATTCATAACCTTAAAGGTTTGTCGCTCGGGGCGTACATTATTGAATGACCTCAAAAGTCGAGAGGCTACTCGGAGCGCTTTATTAAGGATAGTAAATCTTCGGATGCTCGCATTCCACGGGTGGGAGAGTTGGCGGTTTCGAGATCTCCAGGTGGTAGGATCCGGGCTTAGTCGATCGGACCACTCGGTATGATCCTTCCCCAGGTTAGGGCCGAGTGTTCCGGCTCTGGCTCCTAGTGTTCGAAAACTCGTCGAAGAACTAGATCCCCGATCGGAATCGCCCGATCTTCACTTTAGAATTGTAGAATCGGGCTACTTGTTGATGCGAGCGCAAGACGAGCTTTGAAACTTCTGGATTTCTTCCGAAAATCCAAATTGGCGGTGATTTGCTCAAAGATTTTGATCTTCATTGTAATTAACCACTCGAGCCGTAGGGAGGCCGATTTCAACGGGCACTATTGCCTCGACCCATACGAAAGAGAGAACGGAGTTTCTCCGTGGAAGATTGAGTCATTTGTGGTTCAGTACGCCCAAAGGACGAATGGGAAGTTCTTCCCGCCGCTTACCTTTGCTTTTTCCAGCTTCTTCTTGAGGTGGTGCTTGATGACTTTATTTACTGCCTCCACTTGCCCATTGGACTACGGATGCCGAGGTGGCGAGGCGTAAGCGTTCTTGATGCCGAGCCCTTTACACATACCCCTGAATTTGTCATTGTCGAACCGCTTGCCATTGTGCGAGACGATAGTATTCGAACTCCGAACTGCCGCAGATTATGTTCTTCCGCACGAAGTCCATTATTTTCTCGTTCGGTAATCTTTGCAACGGGCTCGGCCTCACCCACTTTGTGAAGTAGTCGACAATGCGACGATGGCAAATTTGACTTGTCCTTTTCCAGTCGGCGGGGGCCGATGATGTCGATCCCCATTGAGCGAACGCCACGGACCGCTCATGGGAGTCATTTCTTCCCCGGTTTGCCTAGGCACGTGCGCAAAACGTTGACATTTGTCACATTTCCTAACATATCTTCTTGGCGTCTTCTTTGAGAGTCGGCCGAAATATCCTTCGCCGAAGCACTTTTAAAGCCGGGACTCATACCGCCCGAGTGGTTTCCACAAATCCCTTCGTGAATTTCCCGATGACATACTCGCTTCCTCGGGTCGAAGGCATCCGAGATATGGTGCGAATATCCTTTCTTATATAGAGTTCCATTCGGATAACGTATCTTGTCGCTCGGACTCTTAGATGTCTAGCTTCTTGTCTATCCGAGGGAACCTCTCCGACTCGAGATAGTCAAAGATCGGGTCCATCCAGCTGGACTATTATCCACCGGATTAATCATCTTTTTCTCTATTCGATCGATGTTGGGATGTTCGATGAATTCTACCGGACGATCCGCGAATCTTCCCTCGCGGTGACGCCAATTTGCCGGGCATCGCCCATGCATTCTCCGTCCTCGAAATCGGTGAATCATACAGCCCAAAATTTCTCGATCGGCTTTCGGCCTCATCTAAATAAGCAATCATCCTATTTTCTTTGGCTTCATAATCGGCGGAAATGTGGTTCATGACTAGTGAGAGTCACATCGAACTTGTATGGAGATTAGACTCGAGGCCGGCGCTAATCCGAGCCTCGCCTAATAATGCCTCGTACTTAGCTTCATTGTTGGAAGCTTTGAAGCCGAGTCGGATGACATATTGGATGATTGTGGAGTCGGGAGCGATCAAGACGATCCCCGCCCGACTCGTTTAGAGTTAGATGATCCGTCCACGTAGAGGATCCATCCCAACTTCCGGAAGAACCCGTGAGTTATTTGGGAGGTCGGTGAGTCACTTCATCTTCGCTCGTTGATGCTCCTTTTCTTTAGGATGGTGAATTGCGCGATAAAATCGCCCACCGCCGCCAGCCTTTCTTTCTTTGTCCTCCGTCGGAAAGTGATGTCAAATTCCCCAAGTTCGATCGCCCACTTGGTCAACCGACCCGAGACTCTCCCGGCGTTGGAGGATCTTGCCGAGGGGGGAGTCGGTTAACACGATGATCGAATGAGCTTGGAAATATGGACGCAACCTCGAGCCGAGACAACTGTGCCGAGTGCAAGCTTCTCCAGAGCGGGGTATCTTGTTTCTGCTGGGTACCATGGCCTTGCTCACATAATATACGGGATGTTGTTTATTCCCCACTTCCCGATCGTAGCCGAGCCGATTCTTAGAGGCCGAGACCGCGAGGTATAAGAACAAAGATTCGCCATCCTCCTGGTTTGATAACAGAGGGCGGTGAGCCTAGATATTATTTCACCATTGGAAAGCTTGCTCGCATTCGAGTCCACTCGGCCTTCTTATGGCCTTTCAATTGCTTGGAAGAAGGGGAGGCATTTATCAGTGGCTCGGATATAAAGCGTCCGAGCGCTGCTACTCGTCCAGTAAGGCACTGTATTTCCTTGACAGTCCGAGGCGAACTCATGTCGAGGAGAGCTTTAATCTTATCGGGGTTAGCCTCAATGCCTCTCTGGCTGACTTGGAATCCGAGGAACTTTCCCGAGCCGACTCCGAAAACGCACTTTGCTGGGTTCAATTTCATTTGATATTCTCGGAGGACTTCAAAGGTTTCTCCGAGGTTCGCCAAGTGATCGGATGCCTTGACACTTTTCACCAACATATCATCGACATAAACTTCCATTGTGCGCCCGATCTGTCTCGCGAACATCTGGTTGACTAACCTCTGGTATGTGGCCCCAGCGTTTTTCAGGCCAAATGGCATGACCCGGTAACAGTAGAGTCCCCTGTCGGTGACAAAGGTAGTCTTCTGCCTATCTGGGGGATGCATCGCAATCTGATTGTAACCAGAGTAGGCATCCAGGAAGGAAAGTAGTTCATGTCCCGCAGTACTGTCTACTAGCTGATCGATCCTTAGCAGCGGGAAACTGTCTTTCGGACATGCCTTATTCAGATCCGAGTAGTCCACACAAACTCTCCATTTGCCATTTGCCTTCTTAACCACCACATTTGCGATCCATTCCGGATAATGTACTTCTTCTATGAAGCCTGGCCCAACAGATCGAGATTTCGTCCGCAATGGCTTCACACCGCTCGGCATCAAACGGTCTCCTCTTTTGCTTCACAGTGCCGTGGTCCGGATCCACGTTCAACCGATGGACCAAAACGTCCGGAGAGATTCCCGGCATATCCGCGTGCGACCAGCGAATACGTTCTGTGTCGTCGCAGGAAGTTAACAACTCGGAACGTTGCTCGGGCGTGAGTGATGTCCGAGTCGAACCGTCTTGCTAGGATCGGCTTCGTCCAGTGATACCTTTTCTAAATCTTCAATCGGCTTATTCTCGGTGGGTCCGCGCGGTCCAAGATATTGACAGTGAGCGCTTGCTTTACAGACCCTTTTCGAACTGCAATAGCATAACATCTCCGAGCCTCGCGTTGATCGCCTCGGAGGTAACCTGTTCCGCCTTCAGCAGGAAATTTCATCATCAGGTGATAAGTAGATACGACCGCCCGCATTGCATTGAGGAGGGCCTGCCCATAATCACGTTATGCACTGATGGTACGTTGACAACAAGGAAGTCCACCATCAAGGTGACTTGATGTTGCCCTTCTCCCGCAGTCACCGGGAGGGAAATAGCTCCTTCGGAGATTACTCTTTCTCCGGCAAAGCCATGTAAGGGGGTCTTCACAGGCCTGAGGCGAGACTGTGGAATCCCCATCCTTTCGAAGGCCTCAGAGTAGATCACGTCGGCTGAGCTTCCAGTGTCGATGAGAACCCGGTACACCTTATGATTGGCTATGGTCATAGTGACCACCAAGGCGTCATCGTGTGGGTGTTGAATCCCCCGAGCGTCATCTTCTGTGAATGTGAGGCTACAGGGACTGACCCGCGGTTCTTTATTAGGCCGCTCGGTAAGATTGACGTAATGCTCTGGGCTCCTTCGGGAATGGGCCTTTCGGGCTCTGTTTGAGTCTCCTCCACGATGTACCTCCGAAGATGGTGCGGATTCCGCAGTTCTTCGGTTGGATTTTTGGGGCGTTCTCGTGCTCGCTCCTCTTCCGGTAGTCTTCTCTTGCTTGGTGTACCTACGTAAGTGGCCCTTCCGAATGAGTGATTCATTTCATCCTTGAGATCTACACACTCTTCGGTATTGTGGCCATGATCTCGATGGAAGCGACAATACTTGCGCTTGTCGCGGAGTTCGGGTTTGCCCACATACGAGGCACCGGCCAGTTGAGAAGTTTTCGCCCGGATATCTAGCAAAATCTGCTCGGCGTAGTGTTGAGAGGTGTGTAGGAACGGAATCTTCCTTCGGCTTTCTACTTGGTCGACGATCTCGAGAAGAATGATCATCCGAGTTTTCCTCGGGGCTTGGGGCTCTTCGTTCCTTGGCCTCTTCCCTTTCCCATTCGGCTCGGTTACACCGGATACTCTTGCGGGTAGCGAGAATTCCTCGGCATGAACGTATTTCGGGCTCTAGCGATGAGCTTGGCTAACGTCTTTGCCGGGTTCTTCCCTATAGAGAAGGCGAACCTTCCTTCCCTCAAGCCGCGCATCTTGCGGCGAGTGCCATCTTGTCGTCGTAGTCTTCCACCCGCAACGCCTTCCTCGTTGAATCGGCAATGTAATCTTTTAAGGATTCTTTCGATCCTTGTTTGATGGTGAGCAGTGGGTATTGGCTTTCGGCTTCTCTTACCGCTTATAAACGGGTAAGGAATGACCGAGACAATTCTTCGAATGAACTTATGGATCCAGGCTTGAGTTGTCGATACCAACTCCGAGCGGATCCAGCCAGAGTGATCGAGAATCCTCTGCACATCATTGCATCAGTTGCAGTCTGTATCTGCATCCACGAACGATAAGCTTCCACATGTTCGGATGGGTCGCCAGACCCGGAGTACTGGATGACGGGAGGAATCCAAAACCTCTGAGGCATTACTTCGTTCATGATTTCTGAGGTGAACGGAGGTTTGGTCTCTTCCATCATGGCTTGAACAGCAGCTGGAATCGATGATGGCTGCTGTTGTTTCTGTAACATTAAGACTTGATTATTCAAGTCCGCGAATCGTGACTCCCAGGGATCTTTATTTTCCGCCACTTCTTCCCGAGTGTTCTCCGGCTCGGGATCCTTCTTTCCCTTCTCCTCTCCAGGGTGTGACGAAGGTCCGTTGGAGCCAAAGCCGAGGCGGCCGGGACATCCGTCGGGACCCTAGTCGTCACATTCTGGTAGGAGCTCGCATCGGGGAGGGTTTTGAGCCGACATTGGTGCTCTGTTGGAAGGTTGCGGAGATGTCCAGCGCCTCGGACTTCTTGTCGCCGAATGGGCTTGAACGGTCGGTCCACGACTTCTTCCGGCGCTGGACTCCTCCGCTCGGGTTGTTGCTGGGGCTCGCGCTCCTGCCTCATCCGTTGCAGCTCATCGCGCAAGGCCTGCACTTCGCCTTGTAAAGCGCGGTATTTGTTGGAACGGTTGCGAGAACGCTGAGAAGGGCCCGGAGCAGACTCCGCATGAAGTAGTGATGAGGAGCGGGTCTGCTCCTGGTTCCACCACCACGCCTTTCTTCTTCCCTCTAGCCATAGTTTTCAAGAATAGAAACCGACTTTTGTATCACTTTCCCACGGCGGCGCCAAAAATGTTGATGTCGAAAATCCGGTTGACCCTCTCCCCTCTTTACACCCTCGAAAGCGGGTGATCGGACCCGAAATCCCGCACACAAACCGTCCGCAATGGAGACCCTAGCTAAGCGGGGGACCCTCCGATGCCTAAGTCGGGACAACGGAGACTGGGGTCTAGGTTTAGGAGAAAAGGGAGAGTTCGGATGTTGCGTACTTTCTCATGGGATGATGTGATATTTATACCTTTCCATTGCTCGATTTGTGCCCGATGATCTCGGCACGATCAATGGGATACGTGGATCATGGAGATATTGCCCGAATCCGGAGATCATGCCCTACAGATGTGCGTATCTGCGGGCGAGATAATAGCGCATTTCTATACATGGCGCTTCTCCATTTAGCGTGTGGGACCTTCATTCCTCGGAGATGCCTCGGTTCGGCCGGTCACCGAAGGCTAAGATATCGCTCCGACAATTATGTTAACTCGAGCCGACCCTAATCCGTTCGTCGATTCACCACCCTTCGGTTTATGATGGATGCTTACTCGAGTCGTATAACTCGAATATCTTCTTCTTCCGATTACCTCGGAAGAGTGATCGAGGATGGGAGCTTCGTTCGCCTTAACCCACCTTCCTATTATTATGCCGAGGCTCGGACTCTCCGCTCGGAGCTACAGACCATCGATCGCTCCAATTGTAGTCGTCTCGGATCTTCCCATAACATCTACCATAACACTTGGAGTGCATTTTGCATAAATGATAGCTAATACATGTCATCCGAAGATGAAACATGGCCAAGCATTAGAAGATGAAATGTAGTTGAATCAAAAGAGTTCTTACAAGCGGTTTCTAAGACTGGGGTCAAAAAAGGAGAGAAGAATATGAAACGTTGTAATAGTATTGAAGCGATTACCATAACCATTGGACGTAGGAAGACGCATTCAAACGGTTATTTCAAGAAAGTCTATAAATAAAGGAGCTCAGTGAAACAAAGTGTTTTATATTAACCTAATTAATCCAACCAACTAATTCAAATCTAGCCTAGTAGATCCATCAATTTTTTTTTTTAATTTTTTAATTTTTTGTTTCCTAGCATAATCCATCTTTTATGTTATTTATCATAATCGATACTCTAATTCTACATTAGGAGTAGCAGTAATTCTTAGCGGTAATCCAAGTTTACGATCATATGCTGGATGAATTCTATTTCAATATAGATAGTTTTTTTTTTTTTTTTTTTTTTTAATTTATTTTATTTATTTTAATTACTTTGAATCTAAAAGTCATTTTGTGCTGGAGGCAATGTACATCCCATTTTTGGAGGACAAACCTTACTATCTAATAATTACCTGATTATTTTAAACAACTTATAAGTAGCAAATATGTGATTGATCTTCTTCGTGTATTTGCTTACCTTAACGCTTGGGGTCTAAGTTAATTGGTCAGAATCAAGCTACGTAATTAGTTCTAACATACTCTTTTTTTCTCCACTCAGTCTGCCGGTTGAGCTATGGATCTGGGCGCCAGTTCTGACATACTTGCGCATATATCATTTGACTGAATTTGAAGCCAAGAGGTAACACTTATATGGCTCAAACTGACTATACTCATTTAGCATCCCCATGAGTGTAGCCGCCTTACAATTGGCCAGGGAGTTTAGCCGTCAGGCCCACCTGATGAGTGGCTTGGATCTCACAGGCAGGCAGTTGAGCCTGCACGTGCACTAGCAAATGCACTGAATTTCTCATTTCCAATTATAGATGGCCATCACGTTTTTAAGATCTCCCTTATGGTCTGATTTTCGAGCCAGGCGGATCATAAGCGATAGATAAAGAGTTCAGATTCCCATACACATGCCTATTTTGGGAGATATAAAGCCTACGAACATAAATGCGTACCATACTATTCTTTTAAGTATTTTTTAACCATTTCATACTCATACACTTCAGATGTAAACAGATTGCCTGTGAGAGGGGGCACAGAGAGATAGATACCTGTGCCCGGGGCTGATTTTTGGATCACACTAACGAAACAGTGGTAAGGGAAACGTCCACATTGAAGCCTTTCTAGAGCTTGCCATATTTTTATATTCCATCCAAACCGTTCATAGGGTAATACCAATCAGATGAACTGTAGGCACAAATACCGTCCTGATACAAAACTTCTGTCAATTCTAGGCGTTCGATATCTACTGTTTCATAGGGTATGGCCCACATGAGTTTTGGATCTTCTTGAGTTTTAGAACCCATTCTTTTGTGGTCTTTTAAAAAAGATGGACGGAGTGGATTTGTCGCGGGCATCCATTTGGGCCACACATCCCGGGTCCAGGAATATCTCAGTGCCCACAGTCAGATGCAATCCGCACCAGACGCGCGCCTTCGGTGGATTCTCGGATCCACCGAGATGGGTGGAACCCCTGACTGTGGGGCTTATAGTGACGTATGTGCCTTAAATCCACACCGTCCAACCATTTTCACTGCTCATTTTGGGCATGACATTAAAAATGAAGCTGACCTAAATCTCAGGTGGACTACATCACATGAAAGAGTCATAATTGAATCCTACCATTAGAAACTTCATGGATTCCTACAGAATGTTTATTTTCCATCCATCCTGTTGAATTGATAAGGTCACGGAGACTAAGATGAAGAGACCACACAAATATTATCTTGATCCAAATCTTTTGTGGCCCACAAGAAGTCTTTAACGATCAATCACTACTATTTCCTCTACTATGGTCCATCCGTGATTTGGACCTGCTGTTTTTTTTTTTTTTTGATCATGCCCTAAAATGAGCTTTAATATAGATTAACGGTGTGGATGTAGTCACTTACATCACGGTGCGCCCCACAGTCAGGGTTCCCACTAGAGCTGTACACAAGTCGAGTCGAGTCGAGTATTGCCAAGCTCGTACTCAGCTCGCACTACCCGAGTCCTACTCGTACTCGACTCTACTTGGGCATCAAGTATGGATTCACTGCTCGTGCTCTACTCGTTCAAGTACGAGTTGAGTATGAGCAGAAATCGAGTCGAGTCGGGTCGAGTTTTCGAGTCGTGTTCAAGTATTGCTTGAATTTAAGCCCAATTCGATATATATTAACATATTAACAATTTTTATATTAACATATATTAGCTATATTAACATATATTAACAATTTCTTACATATATTAGCAATATTAATATATGATATTAATATCAATTTTTGACATATATTAATAATTTATACAAAATAATAATAATAAAAAATTAACACCACACAATATTTCAAAAAAAATAAATAAATCAATTTCTAACATATATTAACAATTTATAAAAAAAAAAGAAAAAAAAATCCATACCACACATTACCAGGCGAACTGCAGCAGGAACAACCGGCACCGTACGTGCAGGGTAGAGATGACGGAAGAGTGGTAAGGGCGAGTTGCGGCATCGGATGAGTGGTAGGGATGAGCTGCGGCACGGGACGAGTGACAGACTGGCAGTGACGAGTTGCGGCACCAGACAGAGGCATTGGGCAGGCCGCATGGACGAGCGGCAGGATCTAGCACCGCCGAACAAGGGAGTGAGAGAGAGGGGGAAGAAGAGGGACGGCCGGACGGCTGAGAGAGAGAGAGAGAGAGAGAGAGAGAGAGAGAGAGAGAGAGAGAGAGAGGTTTTTTTTTTTTTTGAACGAGCGCTGGGAGGGAAGAAGGAAAAGAGGTTTCGGCGGGCTGTTGAAAACAACTGGAGAATGAGTAGGGTTTATTTTTTTTGGGTGGATTATATATATACTCGAGTACAAGTCGAGTATACGAGTTGAGTAGCAAGTTGAGTACCGCCCAGCTCGTACTCTACTCGAAATTAATACGAGTATTAAAAAACCGCTCATGCTCGGCTCAAACTCATGACAAGTCGAGTAATTCCGAGTCAAGTCGAGCGAGTAACCGAGCTTACTCTGCTCGTGTACAACTCTAGTTCCCACCCCCTCAGTGGATGGGGGATCCACGGAAGTGGCGCCTACTTCAAACAGTACATGTGGCTTTATGTGAACAGAAAAAGAGGGGTGCGGCTTATGTGGATCCGACCTCTGACTCTGCGGCCCACTGTGATGTACATGGTTAAATCCATGGCGTCCATTTGTATTGAAAATTAGCATATTCAAATCTCTGATGAACCATGGTACATGAAACAATAAGTAATTGACCGTTAAAAACATCCTGTGGGCCACAGAAGCTTTGGATCAAAGATATTTGTGTGGTCTATTCATCTGAGTTTTTGTGACCTTATCAACAATTTAATTATTAAATAAACATTTCGTGGGAATCCATAAAGTTTTTAATGACGGGGATCCAATCAAAACTGTTTCCTGTACTGTGGTACACCTAAGATCTGGGGCTGCTTCATTTTTTGGATCATAGCTTAAAATGAGCTGCCAAAATGGTCGGACGGTGTGGATTTAAGGAACATAGTCACCTTGAGCCTCACAGTCAGGATCCCACCCACCTCGGTGGATCCGGGGATCCACCGAAGCCGCCCCTAGAAAAAAATCCAGTTCCCGGGACTCAAAGATCCAAGCCTTTGACTGATAGACATTTGTTAAATTTAGATTCTTGATTGTTTCATCTCAACCGTCCAATGAAAGTCCATCAACCATGATACCAATATACTGAAATTCTATGAATATGACCCACTTAAGGTGGATCCCACAATTTGGACAGTTTACTGAATTAGATGCACGCAACCTGGAATCTCCAATTGCACGTGTATGAATAGATACACTCCGCCAGAGCATCCACTCCTACACGTATTACTACGCTGGCATCGCTCTAAGCTACCGCTGAACTGAAAAAGAAGTAAAAAAGGTAAAACCCGAATGACGCGAGTCATTCCATCATATACTCCTCACCCAACTCTCTCTCTCTCTCTCTCATTCATTCCCAACCCTCTCATTGCCAGCCTCTCTCTCTGTGAAATGGCCGTACTTCTCAAAATTCCCCAATTCCTCTTCTCCGCATTCCTGTTCGTCTTGCTTTTTCGATCGTCTTCTTCATCCACAGTCATCAAAGACGAGATTCTGTACAACTCGCCTCCACCAATTGGAGTAGCCTGCACAATGTGCTCCTCCTGCGACAACCCATGCCACCCCATCACATCTCCTCCACCACCTTCCCCTCCTCCGCCCACCCCATCTCCTCCGCCTCCGTTGACGTCGTCAGAATGCCCTCCACCGCCGTCACCGCCCAGTTCCCAGTCACCACCCAGTTCCCAGTCACCACCCATTTCCGGCACCTACTACTACTCTCCGCCCCCACCCTCCAGCACCTACCTCTACGCCTCCTCCGCCTCCCGCCACCACCACCGCAATCTATCCCCCGCCCAAGTACAATTACTTCCCTGCGCCGCCCCCTCCCAACCCCATCTTCCCTTTCTTCCCTTTTTACTTTTATAACCCTCCGCCCGCGCCTGGCTCCTATTCCGACTCTGTTCGCTTGAGGCCTTTTCCGTCTTTTTCTCTCTTTCTTCTCTTCCTATGTTTTTTCTAATAAGATGGTGACGCGAGTTTAGCAGATTTGCAGAGACGGCTTCGAATTGTCTGAATTCCCGAAAATGCCCATCCGGATCTGCTGAAGGAGAGGCGCGCGTCGGGTTCGGGTTTCGTTCCGAAAGGTTGGAACGAAGGCACGGTATCAAGTGAAATTCGAAGCCCTTCTCTCCGTTGGGAACTGATCTGTAATTTTCAGGTGTATTTTCGTATTTTATTTTAATAAATAAATGAAATTTAGCAAATTTTAAATATATAAATAAAATTGCATTAGAGATATAAGAACATGAGTCCATGACAGACTGTTTTCTCTGTGATTTTTCGATTGCATGATTACATTCCCTTTTTATATTAAAAAGCTTTGAGGTTTGGGTCTTTCTAGAGATTCTGAGTCGGAATCCGATTCGCTGAGTTAGTGATGAATCGGGAAGTGGCAAAAGAGGAAATGAAAAGGAAAAAAAATGATAGAGAAAGAGAATGGGATTTGACCTTTTTTAGCACATGGGGAGCATACTCCATTCCTGGTCGATGAAAGCCATCCATTCCCATTCATTCATTCATGCGTGCGTACTTACATCGCATGGGCTTGCGGCACGAATTTTCATGGAAGGCACAAACTCCGAGTCGGTGATCACTCACACGAGTGGGTTTAACACGTATGACAATGCAGCATGTGATTATTGGATCTGGGATGTTGGTCTGGTGGGACATGCTCCGCGTGTGGTGTGACGGAAAAATCAGGTCCGTTGGTCTCGTATGGGCTGCGTATGGGCTTTTTATTTGGATCAGCCAATTTTGCATACGCATGTGTCAGGTTAGACCAAACTCCTGATCTAGGACGCGGATTAGCTACTGCAATCGACAGTAGTGAGTCTCAATACTGAGGTGACGTCACCATGTTATGTGGGGCCCACCATAATGTATGTGTTGTATCCACACTGTCCATCCATTCGGAGAAATCATTTTATGGTATGATCTAAAAAATGATGCAGATCCAAATCTCAAGTGGACCTCACCATAGAAAACGGTGGGGATTGAATGCCTACCATTAAAAACTTCTTTGGGCCACAGAAGTTTTTGATCAAGATGATATTTGTGTTTTCCCTTATTCCATGTCTGTATTAACTTATAAACAGGTTAGATCTCAAAGGTGGGGCTTTGGAAGGTTTCAACGGTGGGCGTCACTGTGCCCACTGTTTTCTGTGGTGGGGTCCACTTGAGCATTGGATCTGCATCATTTTTTGTCTCATGACTTAAAATGATCTATCAAAGTGAATGGATGGTGCGGATACAACACATAGATCATGGTGGGGCCCAAAGAAGATGGTGACCTCACTTCAGTAGCCCAGGTTCGCTATTGTCACGTTAAGTAGCTAATCCACGTCCACTGATCTAATGTGAAAACGAGCAGTTGGAACGATCACATGCTTTGAAAGGTGTGTTAATTACCGTGCGCTCGAGCTGTCTGGGGTCCACCCTGACGTGTGAATGCCGTCGAACCTATCCGTTAGATGGCCCCAATGTTAGGCGTGGATCTAAATTGGAGCCAGATCCATAACTCATGCGGGCCCCACCAATGGTAACGAATGGGGACACGTAGGACGGGGTCGCCCACCATAGAAACTTCAGGATGGAAAGTGAGGTCCACATTGTAATTTACACGTCATCCAACTTAGTCGGCAGGTGTGCCTCGCTAGGATGAAGTCAAGCCGTTCCAAACTTCAGCTGGGCCGGTATTTGTCGTGACTGTACATTCCTCTAAGTGCTGTGACCTAGCTGAGCTTTTTATAGAAATGATTCTTGAGATGTACCGTGAACATGAGAAGGCAAATAAGATGCACCGTTTGGATTCTAAATATACATCACAGTGGGCCCCACACATCAAAATTACGGTAACATGCATTGGGAGGCATGTTGTCATTGCCATTATCCCCATCCAATCATGAATATACGGTGCTGATTGAAAGGATGCCCGCATTGATCATGTTGCATCAAATGCGCATTTTAGATGATATGCCACAAGATTCACCTGTAATAAACCTGGGTTCGCCCAGGAGCCATGGTTTTGCATTGGATGCACCGGTTTTCAGTTCAGGGAAGTGGGGTCCACAGTTAAGTAATCTAGACTACTGGTCAGTTGCGCCCCACGGAGGATGGTCCATCCCAAAAGAAATCTAATCAGAAAGTAATGGAATGATAATTAATTACATTAATGGGATAACTTATTGAGAACTTTTTTTTTAAGGGCTGCCGTATAAATTTTATAACTGATTGAGAACCTTTTTTTTTAACTTCGAAGGGGCCGGGATACAAATTTTATATTAGTAAGCAGTTTATGGTAGAATTCCCTGGACCGTGGCTCACCTGCGAGACGTGATTTTGCTTAGCATGCACCGGTTTTCAGATTGGGTAAGTAGGGCCCATAGTTAAGTAATCCATACCACTGTAAGTTGCACTCCACTGATGATGGCCCATGCCCCGAAAAATTTAATTGGGAAGTAGTGGAATGATAATTAATTAGACTAACGAGGTAACTTGTTGAAAATCATTTTAAAAAAGTAGTTGATTATAAATCCTAATTAATAAGGTAGTTTTTCACAAAAAATTTTAAACCTTAATTGGCCCAAGGAGCCATGCTTTTGCATCCTATACACCCCTTCAATTAAGATAACTGGCCATAGTTAGTAAAAAACTTAATAAATGATATCTTAAATTATGAGAGTGTCTCACATATGGTAAGATATCCAATCTCAAAAGAACTAAGTTAGAACTTAGTGCTATTAAGGACGTTTTTATAGGGTACACATAGAATGGTAAAACTTATAAACTCCTAAACTTAGAGTCTAATACTATCACATAATCTACAAGTACTGAGTTTGAGTTTTTTGAAAAACCAATATCTTTAAAGTTAAAGAATAATGAAACCTATACTCATAAAAGTGAACTAATAACAAAAGCTGACAAAGAAATTTAAACTTCAGGTGCAGGAGCGGATGTTAAGAATATAAAAGCGTATTGACTTTTTATTTATTTTTTCATCCATCAACCCACCATATTATTTACCATCGGAGCCGCCACACTGCAATATCACGGCCTAAAATACTAAGCAGTTGTAGGCACATATATATGCTAGACCCAAGCCTTTGTAGCTCGTGTGGATGCCACAACAGCCGAATACGACCCACGCCAATTTGATAGTCTAACGTTCGAAAGCAAATGGATAATTAAGACATGTACAACGGTCTACATTCAAAGGGCAAAAGTCGTATGGATTCGTTGGACAGGAGCGTCTGATGATTGCGATGTTGTGCTATGGCCTTCCATCTTTCAACATCGATGTCATAATAACACTTTCCAGTCTTAAATACCACATCCCTGGGCCATAAAATCACACCATGGTCCAAAACCCATCCCCAACCTAGTCTGGACTCTGGCCTGGACCCCCCCCCCCCCGGGACCCACTCTGTAATCCGCGTGCTTCTATGTAATAAAAGAGGAAGTTATTTGATGCTCTGGCAATGTATGACCCTTGATATGCAGGCACTCAGAAATTGTACACGTGGCATATATCCAATCAAACTAAACCCACTGAATATGAAATGTAGGGTATTAACCTTGGACCTGGGTTATCTTTCAATGATCTGGTGGGCCACAACTTATAGGAAAATGTGAAAAACAAAGAGTCTTATATTGTATATTTCAACTCTTCGATCGTTTGGCTCTTTTCATTTGAACACGAAAGGTCTCCTAAACTTTTTAATAATTAATAATAAAAAAGGTATAAATATCTCTATCTGATAGTTTTTATAGGTATGACCCATAGATGGGACCGTTATATGGTTTGGATCACTGAAAAGGACCCAAATCCAACGGTAAAGTCCTGACGTATACCATTGCAATACATCCGATGTATTCTATTTCTACCTTTCTTCTTAAAAAAACGATAGCTTTTGTTTCTCGGAATTGACGGAACAAAATCGGGTTGTGGTGGGGCCCTTCTCCACCGACGCGAATTTCCCACTGCAACTAATGCTGGTGTCGGTCAAAAAAAAAATAAAAAAAACTGTGCTCCCCAAAACTTCGTCGGCCCAAAGGAGGCTCATGTGACGTCACCAAGTTTTCGGTCATATTGTTTGTTTTGTATCCCCACTGTCCATTCATTTGGAGAGATCATTTTACGGCATGATACAGAGAATGAGTCCGACCCCAGGCTTGAGCAGACCCTACCATAGAAAATAGTGGAAGCTGATATTTGTGTTATCCCTTCTTTCACGTCTGCTCTTAACTTATAAAAAGGTGGGATCTCAAATAAACATGGCCTTAGGAAGGTTCCAACGGTAGACGTCACTCTCCGTCCCCTCCAGGATCCGACTCTAACGACTCTCCAAATGGATCACGATGGGACTCACGGAACTTGGCGACGTCACATCAGTAGGGAGTCTCGCTATCAGTAGCTAATCCGCGTCCGCTACAGTGGTATCTACTGTTGCACGGGCTCTCTCCAACTATTGTTACAGGAAATTTGGACGCAGATTGGCTACTCGCCCTACCCCCGGCCAATGGCTGGTGGTCGGTGCTCCTTGGGCCCCACCATAATGTATGTGTTTCATCCATTCGGTTCATCTATTTTTATAGATCATTTTAAGGTATGAGACCAAAATTTAGGTATATCCCAATCTCAAGTGGACTACATTATAGGAAACAGTGTTGAATTAACGTCAATCATTGAAAGCCTTTTGGGACCCATAAAAGTTTTGGATCAAGCTGATCTTTGTTTTTTCCCCTTAATCTAGGTCTGTATGACCTAATCAACAGATTGGATGTCAAATAAACAGTACAGTGAGCCTTAGGAGGATTTTAATGGTGGATATCTAATCACTATTGTTTTCTTGTGGTGTAGTCCACCCGAGATTTATATCCTTCTTATTTTTTCGTTCAAGCCTAAAATTATCTATAAAAATAGATGAACGGCATGGATGAAACACATACATCGTGGTGGGGCCCACAGAGCACCGACCATAAGCCACCGAGCCCGTGGCTGGGGAGTAACCAATCCGTTTCCCGCAAATTTGGGTCCTTTCTCTACAGAACATGTGGCAGGGGACATGTCAATCAGAACCATCCATCTAGTGGGCCTTATTATGTAATGGAAATGCGTCGAAAGATTTGAGTGTCCCATCCATCAAATCGCAAGCTTTCAATGCGACACTACCACACAAGGTTGGTCAAGGGTGGGCATTTACTTGGACTTCGTGAATGATGGCTGGGATTTGATTCAGTTTTTGAATCCATGATGTGTACTACTAGATGGACGGTTCCAGTTGCTACGTCATGCCACATGCATATAGCCGTTATTGTGCCTACCACATGTTCGATTTCGTAGCATGAACGGAGGCATTATATCAGAAATAATTTGTTAAACGTTACACGCAAGGTATCTAATCCTTCATGCTTGTGCAACAAAGCTCAGGTACACGGCCGCATGTGTGCCAGCATAGCATGATAGGTATGAGATCCAATCCATCTATCAAAGCAGCACTGCTGTATTTATATTCTAGCCCAAGATTCAGATTGATCCACTGATCAGGTGGGCCACAGTTTGTAAAATAAATGTACGGCTTTGAACAACTTGGCTGAAGTTTTCAAACCCATCTACCTGTTTCCAATATTGGGACTCAGATTTTGAATGGACCAGATTTTATTGTAAGAAAAACACTTAAAAGTTTGAACCAACCTAACGGATGGATTAGATTTGGCACGTATATAGCATGCTGGCTAAGGTGCAGTGTCTAGACGAACGAGCGTTACTGCACACGTGGTGTGCTCTTAGCAAAGTTAGCATTATTATATGATTCCAGGGTGTATGGCACATGCGATGTACGGGAGAGAATGAAAGAGAGAGATCAAGTATAAAATCTAGGCCGTTCATCAGATGAATCATACCATTTTTTGCCTTGATTAAAAAAATTAGGTTCATTTAACTCTGAACTGGGCCATCCTTTAAAAATACCTAAAACTCTAAATTCATGTGTAATGGCCCACCTAAGCCATGAAATCTTTTGACTCTTTAAATCTTTCATCTTGACGAGGGACATCAGATAAACGGATTACACCACTACTGATTAAATGCCATATAGACACCACTACGGGGGATGCGGATTGGGTACAACCCCACGGGACCTGGCTAGAGAGGGACGGTCATGTAAGGGACCCTTTGGAGCCCACCGTGATCTATATGCCTTACCTATGCCATCCATTTATTTTGACACATCATTTTAGGTCATGAGCGCAAAAAAGAGGCAGATGAAAGACTCATGTGGAACACACTATATGAAAGAGTAGGGATTGAACTCTTACTATTGAAAACTTCTTAGTGCCAACCTTGATATTTATTTGCCATCCAACGTGTTCATAAGGTCACATGGACTTCCACGAAGGGACAATAAAAATATCAAATTTCCATGAATCCGAATAAGCTTTCAACATAGGCTTTAAATCCCTTAGGTTTCGTTTGGCACTATAGATTCGACAAATCCCTGGTTGTTTGGCAGCACAAAGTTACAGCCGGTTTCAAATTCAGGGAGTTTCAAATCCACGGTGAGAGCTTGGATTACAGTAAAATCCCTTCAATAGGTGCATGTGTCATCGGACTATTATTTCATTGGGCACCATGGCCCACTAATCATATCCAAAAACAATTAGATTATCAATTGCATCACTATAATAACTTTAATACAATGATAGGCATAGTCCAAATACTGTCCATGTAAATCAACGGTTAAAAATCATTGGTTAGTCACTCGGACATGATCTTGTACTTGTGGCCCATCCAAGACTTGGAATTTCATCATCTCGCGAAGCATATATTTCAGCAGGCTTATTACAACCATCGTGTCAAACATTACATATGTCACTGATTTATATATATTAAAGTTGATTTAGTAATTAAATTCAAACCCTTATAAATATACCATGCATATCAACTTTTGGATTAAAGTTGATTCCCAATCCAGGTGCCAAACAAAATAAGAGGATTTCAAATCCAGGGGGTTCCAAATCCATGCTCCCAAACAAATGAAAAGCATGAATAAACCATATAGTTCACGGTGGGCCTCACAGAGCCCTTGACATGACCGTCTAATGCGGGGATGAACGTGATGAGGTCGATCACCGTCTTCCTCAAGGATAACTACTCCGAATCTACAGAGCTTCTCTGGACTCCTCACTGAGACTTCTCGAATCCACGAGGAAAAATCAAAAAAATAGAATTAGTATTCATGAAAATTTGTAAATTAATTGATAGATTAAAAACGAACTTACAATCTTTTAAATAGGGATAACAACTCCTAAAGCCCAACGGATGAAGAGTTATAATCAAACTAAAACTTGCTAAAAATAGTAAAAACTGAAATAAATATGGAATTCGACCGTCGATATGATGGAATCTTGCAAATTCGGTGTGGGCAACCCAACATGGGCAGTTTGGTTGGCTAAAGTAGCTTGTCCCACCCCAAAATCATATATGGTACGTCGAGTAACTTATTCCAGTTTACGAGATATGCTTGTTTTAAGGTCCTGACGGCCTTGATGACTTCTGCCTTTGATCGGGCCTTCTCTGATCCATCTTGGACATGAAAGTGTCCGTGACCTGCTCTACATCAATCCGCTCCACTTCAAAAGAACCCGTCCTCGAGTTCTCGTGCTGCTTCGGTTCTTAATACTCGGTCTGATGCGCTGTAATGATACCCGGATCAAAAGTTATGATCAATTTACGGTCCACCTTCTTTTGGTCCAACCATGCTAGGAATATATCTATAACACGTTTTACATCAGACTCCTCCGCTTGGAAAAAAACTCGTCCTTGAGTCACTCTAGGGACTTGGTTCATGATTTTGAGACAACTTTTGATGCTGATGTTTATTAGCTCTTTTCTTGTACTTGGTATTAGGCTCTTGAGTTGACACAATGTATGTACTCATTCTCTCCTTGACTTGGCTAGTATGAATCAGTTCTTTCACTTATGCCTTTAAGATCTCACATTCATTCTGATAATGTAGACAATTAGGCATACTTATCCCTGTGACAAGATCAATGTGGTTTTATATATCTCGTATGTGAGGCAATTTATTGGAAAGTTCATTGAGTACATTCACCTTGAACTCTTGCAACACTGGTTTCAAATCCTTTGGGATGTTCACATGCTCTATATATTCTTTCTTTTCAACTAATGCATATATATCTATTGTTTCCTCGGATTGTTTTAAAAAAATCTGTTTAGTTGTGAGAGACTGTTCCTCAACTTTAGAAGTCTTGGGTTGGTTCTCCCTTCCCATATTGACAAGACCAATCTTTCTACCATCTTTAGTAAATATAAATGAGTTATCCCGACCTCTATGCGTAACAATAACATCAATAATATTTTGTCATGGTCTACCAAGTAACATATGACAAACTTCCATATCGACTACGTCATAAAGTACTTGATCCTTATAATTTTTACCAATTGAAAATGAGACAATGCATTGTTCAGTTACCTCTGTTTTGTTGACCTCCTTGATCCATCCAAGCGTGTATGGGATGGATACTTTTCTGTTTTCAGTTGCAGCTTTTCCACCATTATTTTCAATACGAGATTATCACTGCTTCTGATATCGATGATTACATTACAGACTTTCCTCGTCCAAAAGATGTTGTCTTGTTGTAATTCTATTTTTACCTTTGGCATGTATAACAGCTTCCTCACGATCAAAGTGGTGGTCTGGGATTTACCATCATCTGATAGTGTTTTAAAGAAATCGGGGTTATGTCGTATAGTGACCACCGGCGGTTGAGCATCACTTTCAGCTCGGGGTGGAATTAGCGCATCCGCAATACGGTTGAGGGTTACCTGTAGCCTTTGCATGGTCAACTGACTCTCTTGATGAAAAATTTCCATTCTTTCCGAAAGATAACGAATCCCTAGATCACCGTTCACAAGATTTTTATTCATACCTTCGTTGTTTGCCATCGGTCTGAGGGGAGTCCTTGCTTTGATACTAATTGACATAGGGATGAACGTGACGAGGTCGATCACCGTCTTCCTCAAGGATTACTACTCCGAATCCACGAAGCTTCTTTGGACTCCTCATAGAGACTTCTCGAATCCACGAGGAAAAAGCAAGAAAATAGAAATAGTATTCATGAAATTTTGTAAATTGATTGATAGATTAAAAATGAATTTACAACCCTTTAAATATGGATAACAATGTAATGCCCCGAGTTTTCGGAACCTGAGTATATAACTCGTTCTCCAAAAACTCGAGTGTTAACCTTTAAGGATAGTCGAATTCAGGTATTTTTTTTCTTTTTCTTTTCTTAGAGTTAGCAGTTTAGCAGAGATGGACAAATTAAACATAAATGAAAATTTGTATTTACTTTCAGAATATATGAGCGATTATCCATAATGACTAATACAAACTAATGTCTCTATGCAACAAATATAAGAATTATACAATTTAATACATGAGAAATAATCAAATGCATATAAACTTGAATCACAAGATTATGCAGCTTCTCTTAGCAGATACAACCATGCATCCCTGACAATTGTACCCTGCTCCTCGTCAATCTGAACATGCATATCATTTAAGCCATATGTACTACCTATACGTTTATATATTCGATGAATGAGTGACCAGCTCAGTATGAATTTCCCTCAAGATCACACACTACCGGATTAGTTAAGCATAATTGTAAACAAAAAAGCATTCAAAATAATATACAATGCATCTTATTAAATGCATGGATGCATAAGTGTACATCAACTGGGGATGCTCATCCAATTGGCTTTTGGGCAAAACCCATGTATGTGGCCAGTCACTGGCGAAAGTACATCGTACATGTGTAGTGCCAAGCTCACCGGAAGTGAGCCGATAGTCGGTGGTCTGGGAGCCAGCAAAATGATACCACAACTAAATCCTATAGGCACGTACTACAACATCTAGAATTAGCCACCCGTCATCGCCCGCATGCTATGAATGCATGATTAGCCCATCTATTATTATTCCATTTACAACCAGCCAGTTTAATAAAGCTCAAAAGTCACTACGGGGGGCTTATCATCCAGCTAGGCCGATAGCTTGGGCGCAGGTCCCATACCACTATCTCCGGCTCATGAGATTCCAACATTGAGATGTTTAATGGAAGCCCATTGACTAGTGGCCAATCATAATTCGGTATATGAGACTTACCATCGCATGGTTGCACAAAATAATGCATTGAACCCAGATAGGGCAAATACCAAAACTAAGCCATATAAGGCAAATATCAAAACTAAGCCACGTAGGGTAAATATCAAAACTAAGCGATAAAAGCCCATCCTCAAAAGCCACTTGGACACAACAACCCATGGATGGTAGGCTCACATCGATACTCCATTTAAACTATCATCAAGTAACTACTAAGTCGAAGGTCCATTATAATCACAATCAATCAAGTTACATCTCAAGTCAGGGTGTACATCTATAAGTGGAGTTTCCCCGCGATGTATCAATTCAAGTTTCACAAGCAATCCACAAGCATGAGAAAAATACAAGTACAACATATAAATGTTCATGCAGGATAAATATTGAGCAAGTAATCTAGCATTCAATCCTAACAACTAGCATATGTGATTATAAGATAAGGATATCAATTATTAACCGGAATTAAAATAAAAACTATAACTTAAGCTAATGAGAAAATGGAAAACTTAAGGGGAAGAAATCATTACCTTACGTATCGAATCGCCTACTAGTGTCGCTAGGGAATGCGTGTGCCATTAGAATCAAATTCAATCATAAATTGTAATATTCTACGGTTAGATCCAAGCTTAACACACTATTTATGGTTAAAGTCATAACCTAGGGTTTGGATTACCTAGGTCTAAGATTTCATCCTTGAGCTTAGGTGTAGGATAAATTTTAAGATTTGAACTCTAGTTGGTGTACAAATAATTACAATAACATAATTATTATCATTAATGACATAATTAGCATTAGCTAATATGGTTATAGTAATCATTATGATGGTAATAATTAGTGCAATCTATTGTCAATGATGATATTTAAAAATGGTAAATAAAATATTATGTCTAATAGTCGTGGTTTTGTTTATAATAACTAATACTAGTATTTGCAACATGCTAATAGCTATTCATGCTTAATAATTATGATTGTTGGGGTAATACCAATGATAATAATAAACCAAAATAATTTAATTTGGGAGGAAAAGTTAACTTACGTCAGTTAACTCAGTTTGACCTGACGCGATTTAATGTGACTTGGAATTGTGCCTCGCCTGTTGGCGCGATCCTCTTCT
This sequence comes from Magnolia changhungtana, assembly GCA_030180095.1. Taxonomy (NCBI): domain Eukaryota; kingdom Viridiplantae; phylum Streptophyta; class Magnoliopsida; order Magnoliales; family Magnoliaceae; genus Magnolia; species Magnolia changhungtana. Next base: position 854,150 of record JASAUF010000628.1, on the reverse strand, counting down.
TTCTTCCTTCCTACCCATCAACACAAAGTAACCAAACAGGGCCAGCAACAATTGGAACTCGTTGACTGGCTGGACTCAACAATGAGGTGAGTTGACTCGGTTAGCAGGGAGAAGTTCTCACCACATATCTTCTTCTTCTCTCTCATGCTCCCTCTCTTTTCCTTTTCTTTTCTTCCCTGCCATGTCCAATAGGGACCGAGATTGAACAAAGCCTAGTCTCAACCTGACTGAGTTGACACAGCGAGTCAACAACTCAGCTCAAGTCGAGCTAGAGTGGCAGACTAGCAACACTCTCTCTCTTTCGTTTCTCCTCAATCTCTCTCTCTTGTTGCTAATTTTCTTCTTCATCTTCTCTTTCCTATCTTTTCTTTCTTCTCCTCCTTCCTCTTTTCATCTACTAAAGGTCCAGCAAGGGTCTGGACCGAGTTGACTCAGACGCAACTCGGCAGCTAACGCATGGCCCTGTCGGACCCACTGCAACGAATCCTCTTCTCTCTCATTCCTCCTTCTCTATCTCTCCTTTCTGGAATGGCTAGAGCGAGTCTAGATTAGCCAAACCCGACACGACAGTGGATCTCGTGCTGGTCCAGCCCATGGCTCGGACGAGTTGGGTCATTTTGTCGCGGTGCAACAGTCGCACCTTCATCTTCCTCTTTCTTCTTCTTTCTTTCTGTTTCTTTCTTCTTCACCTCCTTATGTTCTTCACTTCCTTCACCCCAGCTGCATCAGAACATGCCCGCAACAAATCAGGGACTGAGCTTCGCCGAGAAAGACGACCAACTCCAATGGCATCTTCGACTCTGGCATAGATCTCAGAGATTTGATCATTGTGGGTGGTCCGAATAGCTTCATAGAAGCTTGCGGCCATGGATTTTTGAAGCTTCATCGAGGTTTAGGTGGTGGGTTCGAAGGGAGAAAGGAAACAACTATTTTCTAGGGTCTTTGTAAGAAGGGAAGAGAAACCTAGTTGCATTTTGATTCCTCCCTTCTTTATAGAAAATTCCAATGCTCTCAGATTCGTTGGATGAGAATGAACGGCTGGGATTTGATTTGCCTTGCAACATCTCCAAATACGACCGGTAATGTGAAACCGGCAGTTGTTTCTATTTGTTACTGATGAAAAACCCTAAACCATGGGAGCAACGGAGGGTTAGGATGGTGCCAAATGAATGGCTGAGATTGAGGGACTCCACCTCACTCGGATCGCCATCTTGGCCAACTGAAAGAGAAACAGAAGTTTTCCATTTTTGAAAAGAACCTACAACACACAACCGGTTTGCACCCGGGTTTTGTGCCCACATGTACGCTTGTCATCATGTGAACCAGACGAGGTTTTGGTCAGGCGTGGATGCTCCATCAGATTGGCGGTTTGGATCCTCCAACTAGGACAAGATGGTGGGCCACATCTTGATCAAACAAGTTGTTTCAAATGGCTGCAGGCGGGAGCGAGAAAGGAGGAAGAAATCTTCCTATGTTTGGAATTGTCGGGTCAACTCGACTTTGACTGGTAGTGCAATCTAGTGCACCGTGGATGTACACTCGCTAGCGTACACTCGGTGCAATGTGGGGTCCACCGTGACATTTTTGAGAAATCTAGTCCGTCCATCAGTTTCAATGGCTTAGGATAGGCCACCAATCTGACTATGAGCCAGATCCATAGCTCAATGGACCGTGCACAAGGGTTTTGTGTTTAGTTGATGGTTGTGGATGATCCAGTGGTCAATTTTAAAACCCGATGGTTTGATCGTTACAAATTTACTCCTTTATGGTCCTAGGTATTGTAATGACTATCTGGGTAACTGTAATGGTATGTTTTTCCATATATTGATATGTTAGTAAACTTGGTAACTCAGGCTTCTAAATTTAAGGTGGACTACATGGGTAAGTGGCCCCTGTAGGTGATAAAATTTCTATAGTAATGGATTTTGAAATCCTATGGTTATATTGGTTTTAGTTTGTTGGCCTATATTTATTCAAGGGTAGGAAAACTTCCATACTTGATTCTAGGATGGTTCTAGGGATTTATAGTCTAGTCTAGATGGAGATCATCAACCGACTAACTGATCAGATAGGCTAATTATAGTAATTGAGGGTTGAATCTCCTAATTCTCGTTGTAGATCTGATGAACAGTGGATCTTGCGACTTAAGACCCAAGGTTGATAGTATATTGTTTGTTTTAAAAATGATAGGATGGTCTAGATGTGGTGATCAAGTGGCGAATCACTTTACGGGATGTCATGGGCATGATGCACGGTGGATAGGATGATACAAGTCCTGATATTAAAATGAACAATTTGATTGGTTTGTCTGAGTGATTGAAGTCCTAGAGTAGGTGTCTCTTAAGTCGTGATGGACCATTTTGAGAACCAATCAAATGGATAGTTTGATGCGTGGATGGGAATTGCTTTTGACGGTCGGATTTAGCCTAAAATGAGGGTGAACATTCAAGTAAGTTAGGTTAGTGTTCATACTAAGTTGGGTGACACGGTAACACCCAAGTACTGAAAAGTATAGGGTGTTACAAATAAACCTTGGAAGAAATTTCAGAATTAAACTATAACTAAAACTCCTTAAAATTCGTAACTTACTATAAATAGTAAATTGACTTTTTATAATAAGTGTCCTATGTGGCTTAACCATGTTATTCTCCTAATTATTCTTAGCACTTTTCATGTTGGACACAACTCCTAAAGCCCAACGGATGAAGAGTTATAATCAAACTAAAAATAGTAAAAACGGAAATAAACATGGAATTCGACCGTCAATATGATGGAATCTCAAAAATTCGACATAGGCAACCCGGAATATCCGGCTTGGTTGGCTAAAGTAGCTTGGCCTATGTAACGACCCTAAAATTTTTTACCGTAAAATTTCAATTTGTGATAGGACCAATCAACTCTCTTTCTAGCACTATAATCTAACCTACACCCAGTAGCAAGATCCCAATACTAAGAAAGATTCTATCTTCCTTTAAACACACATTGAGATTTCTAATTTAATATTGAAAATAGAAACTAACAACCAAATTGAAATGATCAACCCTCATCAAGGATAAATCTGTGAGTAGGACCCCTTACAAGGATAGAGATAGATTGATCTTCAGTCCAAAACAGTTAATAAACCTAGTACAAGGAACGTGCGGCTCAGATCTCACCCACTACTAATTGGGGCTCATAATAATCTACAAATAAGGGTCTTAAACTCTTGATAGGGTAAATACTCGACCACCTGAACCTAACAATGTTAATCTATAGCCATTAAAAGACCTTCTAAGATCAATGGACAATGTGAATTGGCCGTGAACATGACGTGGACACCACGTCTGAATCATGCGTATGCACAGAGGGTGTGGTCGCGCCGTGTATGAGATTCCCATATCAGGTCAAACGAGCTTTGACCCGATGGAAATCACCAAACCGCGATATTTTAAAAAATATCTCCCGCTCGATGTTGTTTCAACAGGACCATCCGTTCGATGGTGCAAACGAGCATTTTTCGAATAAGAAAATCAGATCTGGACCGTCCACATGACAGATAGGGTCCCACCGACCACAACCATGAGGAGATTTCAAATTGAAAATCGTCCGTGCCGCCTTTGTCCGTAACCCAGCGAGCAACGTAAGAGGATGACACTGACAGAGACCATTTATCCACTTCCGCCACACCTCTGACCAAGCTGACCATTGGAAACAAACGGATGGAGGCCACGTACGTGGAGAAATCCCAGTCAAACCTACTGCCTTCCAAAAATGCACCCCTACTCGTCGGAAAGCAGAAAGAATCTTTCCCTATTAAGGAAGACAAATCCCAGTCGATCGTTGGCTTCTGGAAGTTTCTTACGAGTTGATCTAGGTCGTCTGCGTTAGGGCAGTTTAAAATCTCGTAGTAACGTCGAGATTTTAATGAGATGCCGCATGGACACGAGACACCGCCTCTCCCGGATCAATATTGTAATCACTGGCTATTACGCACCGTCGAGTGGGCGACGTAGACCTCCTAAGCATCATCCAACCCTTGTAGACGCATCAGATTAATGGATAACCCGACCATGGTAAAAATGCCATGATTAGCGGGTCATCTTCTTCGATCGACCGCGAGAGGCGCATTTCGAGCTAGTGCTTTGTTCTATGATCCAAACAGTTCATTGTGCAAACCACCACACTTAAGGTCCATCAGAGAATCATATGAACCCATGCACGAGATCTAACATGTTGGGAGATCCTAATGCCAAACCATTTGCGGTTAACTTACGTAACCTCCACACTAACTCTCGGGATTAGCTATGGAATTCTCCAGAAATGGAAAGGCTATAAATAGCCGCATGTTAGGGAAAATTCCAAGGCAGAGAGGGAAAAGAAAATGCTAATAGATAGGGAGAGGGAGTTTTGGCGCTGCTGAGGTGAGTTGCGGGCCTGTAGCAACTCGACTCAGTTTGGACCATTTGTTGTTGTTGGCTGATCACGGTAAGGGTAGGAGAGGCGATAGAGTGCTAGTAGAAAGGAGTGAAGGAGGAAGTGAGATAAGGAACATCAGCCACTGGAACGAGTTTCCAGCCGGCTGTCTCACCTCAAAACAATATTTAGGATCGAGTTGAGTAGCGTAGGTTCGAGTTCTGACAAACCCGAAGTAGAGCACACCATGCTAAGACCTTCCAACAATCAGAAATCGCCCCTGGACAGGTAACCACGCTCATTACTCCTATGTCATCATCAGTTTCCACCCACTCATCTGACTGTGTGCACAGTCACCTCAACTCGGTCACGAGTTGTGTGACTTAATACCCTTCCAGGGCGGAAATACCCCATCTGCTTTCATGGCAGTGGTCGATTTTCCTAGAGCTACAACCTGCACTCTGAATCGAGTTCTGGTTCACCACAACTAGGGGGTAGGAGTGCCATTTACACTTGAGTCACTATTGAGTTAATAACTCAGATTCAGTGCTGGAGGGTAAACCCCGACTCAGCTGGGCCTGAGAAGCAACTCCTTATAATGAGTATAAGTTTCGTTTGGGGTAACCCAAACCTGCCTATTGTGGGGCTGACTCGACCATGTTACCTGACTGAGTCAACTCTATCCTCTTTAACAAGCTGACTCGGTCAGTTTTCCGATTGAGTCAGGATGACCCCAATCAACTGTGTAGAATCTGACGAGTGTTAGATTTAATTGGACCATAAATAGGGCCTTGTTGTAGGTTAAAATCTTATAACTAACTCAATTCACTGTTGGTTAAAAACCCCGACTGAGTCAACTCGGTCGTAACTCACTAGCGTCATGTAACAGATCATCCAGGCCCAACCAACAACTGTCTTACCTTAAAAGACATCTCAAAACAAGCAGAACTCTTAAACAAGGTGAGGGATATCCCACATGGCTTCAACATTTCATTGAATTCTAAGATAATTGTATAAAGATATTATAACTGTGCAAATAGTAGTTCTGTTCCTTTAATTTTGATCAAATATTATGTGGGAATACCTGAAATTGTGTTACTCTCATAAGGATTATGGCATATTCGTTTTGCCACATTTTTCTTAAGTACATGTACACATCCACTAGTTACATTAGATTTAAGAATTCTTGTTTCCATTCCATTGATAAATTGCCACAATGCTCATTATGTGGATTAGATTTGTTATACTTTGATTCTAACCAAGTTTTAGGATAACATAAATAGTAAGTTATCTCTTCAGTTTCCCATATGAATGTGATGAACATGTATTAGTACATTAAATTTCTTTACTCAAGCCCCACGATTGATAACTATGTTGTTGGAATTTAGATTTACTTTCTCTATAATATTTTAGTAATGACTTGATGTTGGGCATAGTCCTACTAGTAATGACAAGGGTCATGATACTTCATGTCATCCTATTTTACAATGTTAAGTTAGGTGTGAAATGCTATCACTCATGAAAAAGATTGAATAAATTTGTTATTAAATTCACATGCTTGAAATGTTACAATTATGGACCCTCATTGGGACTAGAGAAAGGGAATGGACTTATATTGAGCTCACATGTGGATTTTTGATACTCTATTAAAAGACCGTGAACTTTAATCATATTTATGAAAGAAATCTTGTTAAGTGTATATGAGTACCATGGTACATGACATCCACGCATGACATATGGGCTTTTCCGAGTGCTCAATGTAAGCCACACTCTGTTCGATTTGCTGAAAGTCCTATCACTTCAATTAAACTCATAGATCATGTGCATTTGTGTCACTTTGGGCGCTCTTTCTTACATGGACTTTTTTGGGTGTGTAAGACCTGTACCCTAGTGCGTACCGTTGGCTTCCGCGGTCCTTTCGGTCGAATTCCGGCAATCCTCGACCCGTATCTGACGTTTGCGCACGATCCTAAGCCGGGTCCCGCATATCGAAGTCGACTCGAACCAGAACTTGTACCTTAGCGACCTCGTTGTCGCCACGGTTCCAACGCCATGACTCGTGCACCGAACTGATGCCCAGGCCAGGAGATGTGGGCCAGTGTTCGTTCCAAGGAAATGTCGCGCATTGTGAATCTTGAGGGAATCTCTACGATATGTCCCATCAAATCAAGTCAAGTACACCACCTTACCTCCATGCCACCTCACCCAACGAAAGTACAAGTGGCCTCTCTCCCTTTTCCCACAAGTCAAACCTCTCTCTCCCCTCACCATTCCTCTTTTTCCCCATTTTCAACCACAACCATACCTCCCATCACCCTTTCCTTATAACCACCACATCACCCCATCCCTTAAGCAACTACTTCTCTTTCTCTCTCTCATTTCATCTCTTCACTTCCCAAGCAATACACCATTCCATGTCCAAGCTCTCTCCCTCCTAAACAACAAGTGTGGCCCACTTTCCCTACTCTCTCATCTCACATCTCAACCGTTCATTCATCATCTACCACCATCAAACTTGCAGGGCAAGGAGCTTAGGAGCCTAAGGGAGCAAGGAGAAGGCCTAGAGGTGGGTGATCCACCATCGATTCTAATTTTAAGGGCCCACTTGTTTTATGACCTACTTGATGTATGCATTATATTTGGGAGGACCTAAGAGCGGCGGGGTCTCTCCCCTTCACGTGTCATTCTCTCTCTCTCTCTCTCTCTCTCTCTCTCTCTCTCTCTCTCTCTCTCTCTCTCCTTCCCCTAGAATGAAGTGGGCCCCACCAAATCGCGTTAAATTTATTCCATCCATCAAACGGTGTGGTCCACCACATTCTAGGTGAAATCCATCATCCATTTTTCGGATGGTGGGAAGTCCCACATGCTATATAATATATTATATTTATTATTAATATTATATTAATATATATGCATGGTGGTGGGCCATGTACATGTGGGACCCACCATGGTGCATGTGTTGTATCAACACTGTCCAGCGTCCAGGGACGCTGGACGTGCAGCCGTGGACGGGTGTGGCTAACATGGAGTATGTGCACTGACATGGGTGTCTACTTGCAAGCTAACAAAAAAAAGAGAGAAGGAAATGGTGGGCCACTCATGCAGGCCTCACCTTGATGTATGTACTCAATCCAAGTCGTCCATCCTTTTCTTCAGGCTATTTTAGGCGTTAAGCCAAAATTTGAGGCCAATTTGACTTCATGACGGGCCATAGTATGGACAATAGAATTTTCACCATTGAAATACCCCCTTGATGTTTCGGTACGCCAAAACCCATCCAATATTGGGTTCGACAGGTTGGTAATGGGCCATAGAAACTAATGGCTGGGACGGATCCATGTGGTGTTGGCCCTATCACAGAAAAACCAAAAAAAAAGAAGAAGAAGCAGCAGTTGGCGCTACTGCTGCAGACGTTGCGCCTGGCGGACAGACGACCTGGCAGGGACTCACTGTCCTAGTTGTGGGCCCCACCTTGATGTGTGTCTACCATCAACACCTTGCATTTGGTGGGCCCTCCTCCCAGCCATGGGCCACCCAAAAATCAGCCGTATTTATATCTCAGGTGGCCCACATCACAAGAAACAGTGGGTTGGATGCCTACCATTAAAACCCTTTATGGGTCACGGAAGTTTTGTATCAATATGAAATTTGTTTTTCCTCAATCAAGGTCCACGTGGCTTTATAAACAATTTGGATGGCAGATAAATATCACGATGGGCCCAAGGTCCACGTGACCTTATAAACAGTTTGGATGGCAGATAAATATCACGGTGGGCCCCCTGGTCCACTTGACCTTATGAATAGATTGGATGCAAATGAATAGTACAGTGGACCCCTTGGTCCACATGACCTTATGAACAGATTGGATGCAAATAAACATTACTCTGGGCCCCAGGTCTAAGTGACCTTATCAATGGGTTGGATGGAAAATAAACATTATGGTAGGCCCCAAATGAGACCCACTGATGTATGTTTTGTAATCCACACCTTCCTTTAGTGTGGGCCCCACCACGGGGTATGTACTTCATCTATGCCATCCATTCTTTCCGTGGGATCCACCATGATGCATGTGTTTCATCCAAACCGTCCAACCATTTTGGAGATTATTTTAAGGCCATGTGATAAGGCCTATCTTGGTGTATTTGTGGGTCGTCCATTGAAGCCCACTTTGATTTGTATAAGGCCCATTGTTGAGGCCCATCTTAATGTATTTGTGGCCCGTTGTTGAGGCCACCTTGAATTGTATAAGGCCCATTGTGACGTATGCAAAGCCCATGTGATTAGGCCCAACTTGATGTATTTGTGGCCCACCCACTGAGGCCCACTTTGATATATATGAGACCATGATTTGAGGCCCATTTGATGTATTGGAGGCCTTTGGGGCGAGGCCCAACGGCATGTACCTAAGGCCTATTGCAATATATGATCCTTCTATAGTTTATGTAATGATGTTTTAACGGTCATCCCTTGGAAGCAATGATGGTTTGACATCCACATTGTAGGATGATGTTGGTTAAATGTCCGTATTATCACTCACCCTAAGGCCCATTGATAGGCCCATACTTGTATTGAGTAGGCCGTCTAGGCCCATATCCGTTATGCACAAGCCTATCACCCTATGACATGTTTAGTATAGATTCATGATTCATGATCATACGCATCGTATGTATGTCTGATATGACGAGTGACTGATCATAGCATATGCCTTCGGGCGGATGTTTATGGGCTCCCTGATAGGCAGAGTTACCCTACATGAGCGTGCGGCGCACGCAGGATTGTTGCATATTTAGTAGGGTGATTCATGCACTTGCATTTGTGTGATCATGATTATTATATGCCCTAGCAATATCAGGGCCAAAGCCTCCACAGACACATCGTGGGTGGCTGGATTGGATACCGAAAATGTTTGGTTCTAGCATACAGGCGCCATAAATGTCCCTGGGTGAAAATCCCTAAACCCGATGGTACCAGAAGATGACTCCAACGTCGAGACCGAGTGGACATATGAGCGCACGAGGGCTGAATACCAGGAGGCGGCGTCTCCCACTGTGTTGTGGTCGATTGAAAAGGGGTGTGGCCTTACTCGCCCGAGGGTAGAGGGCAATACTAGGCTGAGTTTGACCAACTCATGAATGAGTTCGCTATCGACGTGTTGGATATGTATTGACAGACTATTGGCCAGACGGATAGTGAGGTTTCTTACGCTTACTTGGACTGTGCGGCTAGGAGAGCGGCAGTGCCATTTGAAGTGTACTGAACTCCGGTGATTATCCTGAATAAGAACTGTACTGATATATGATGAGGATTGACATGCTTGACTTGCATTATGCATCGCATGACCTTGATATGGCCAATAACATTTATATTCTGCATCGCATAGCCTTGGTACGGCTGATTGCATTCATATACTCATCAGCACATTTTCGCATTACTCTGACCTTATATTCCGAGCACAATCGTATTGCGCACACACTTACACCACCCTCTAAGCTTTTTATAAGCTTATGCACGATTGATGCGTGCAGGTAATGCCAGGATGTAGCCATAGTCTCGCCGCAGTTAGAGTGTGCAGCCGAGCGTCTGGAGTTTTGTTACCTTCATTATATTATATTTCCTTTTCATACGCCTTGTACTTAAAAGTTTTTAATCATAGTAGATTTTGTGATGGTGTTCTTGTGATTATTGTTCGTGGGTTATGCTTATGGTTATGCTCATTATGAATCAAATTGATTATTAGAAATCCTTCTTGTAGCATCTTAAGATCGGAACCTGGTATATGGGTGCCGGGAGCCGAGAATGGGGTACTACAGAGGCTGTCGGCGCCGGATTCAGCGATCGGGAATTTTGTGATCCCAATTTCAAAGTTTGGGGCGTGACAGGGTGACTAGTTCTCCTTGGGCATACCTATGTTTACTTTTCTGGGTGACTAGTTCTCCTTGGGCGATCTTTATTTCATGGTCTTTTCTGGGTCGTTAGTTCTCCTTGTGCGTACCCTTATGTACTTTTTCGGGTGGCTAGTCCTCCTTGGGCGACCATTTATTTTGACAGCTGGATGTGTATCCCCAGATCTGTGACTTGAGCATACATTTATACATCCATACATTTACATTTAAGTTCACGTTACTCTCAATATGTTTGATTATGTTTGGTTTAACTGTTTTGGAATAAATTGATATTCTTGAATTCCTACGGGAAATTCCCACTAAGTTTTCACTCACCCAATCGTGCGGTTGCATCAAATAGACACAGGTATGATGACAGAGGATGATGCTTATGATGAGACTCTTGGCGTTGCTGAGGAGAAGTAAGGCGAAGAGGGCCAGTACGATGATGTAGTAGAGCCGCTACAACTTCACTAAATGCTTAGGATTTACTGCTTTCGTTACATGACAGACCTTACATTTTGCTTGTCCTTTAAATCTCCTGCCGAGGGATCTTACTTTATTACTTGCTTCCATTACACGTATGTTAAACTCTTTTTGATGGTATATATAGAAGTTATATTTCGGTATTAAGAAATGTGTTATAATGGTAGTATCATTTTTGTGTCGTAACCCTTGGGTTCTCGTACTCAAGTGAATATCCTCGGGTTATGAGAATCAGGGTGTACAACCTACCTCAAAATCATATATAGTATGTCGATTAACTCATATCGGTTTGTAAAATATGCTTGTTTTAAGGTTTTGACGGTTTTGATGACTTCTGCCTCTGATTGGGCCTTCTTTAATCCATCTTTGACATGACAGTGTTGGTGACCCGCTCTACATCACCGTCCCTCTCTAGCTTGGTGGTCCCCAATCCACAGTTCCTCCATGAAACCATTCTTGTATATTCCTTCGTAATTGTTTCCTATGCTTGGGAGAACTGTGTTTCAGATGATTAGATTTTTGGTTCGGTGGTTAAACAAAGGCAATATACTTGATGGCCACCATAGGTACTTAATTCTCTAAGGAAATTTTGCCTTTGGGGAGAGAGAATATACATTGTTGAGTGGTATATTTTCTAATAAAACCTCAACTGTCCATTGTTAATTTGCAAATTTTCAAATTTCGAAAATACTAAAATTTAAAATATCTATTGTAATATAGATAGAGAGGTCATGCTAAAAAAGGAAGTGGATTATGTACCTAAGTAAATTCTGTGGGTCCACCATGGATGTATATGTTTTATCCATGCCATCCATCCATTTTTCTCAAATCGTTTTATGGCATGAGCCTAAAATTGAAGCATATCTAAAGTTCAAGTGTACCACACCATAGGAAAGAGTGGGAATAATGATATGAAGCCTTCACGGGGCCACAACGATATTTATTTGCCATCCAACCTGGTCATAAGATCACGCAGACACAGATGAAAGGAAAACACAAATATCAGCTTCATTCAAAACTTTTGTAACCCCAAGAGGCTTTCAATGGTAGGTGTTCAATTCATGCCGTTTCCTATGGTGAGGTCCACTTGAGCTTTAGATATGTTTTAATTTTGGAATCATGCTCTAAAATTATATGGTAAAATGGATGGACAGTATGGATAAAAGACATAAACACAGTGGGCCCCACAGGGTTTACTCTTACTCAATCCACTTGGGTGAAAAAAGTGCAAGTCTAACTGATTGGAGTGCAAACAACTAAGTTAACTAATCTAATGAAACATCATATAAGTGTGGATATTGATGTAGAGCAAGTTGCAAACACTTTCATGTTCAAGATGGACCAGAGAAGGCCAATTGGAGGTGGAAGTGATCTGGATCTTCAGAACCTTAAAGTAGTCGGATCTCGCAAATCGGAATGAGTTATTCGACGTACCATATATGATTTTAGGGTAGGAGAAGCTACTTTAGCTAACCAACCCCGTTATGCCGAGTTGCCCACGTTGAATTTGCGAGATTCCATCGGATGAACGGTTGAAAATCCTTTTTTAATTCCATTTTAACTATTTATAATAAGTTTTAGTTCAACCGTAACTTTTGATCTATTGAGCTTTAGGAGTTGTGTCCAACATGAAAAGTGTTTAGAAAAATTAAGAGAATAACATGGTTAAACCAAATAGGACACTTACTAATTTTGGCCAAAAACATAAGTCTAGTAGGATTCATGACCGTCTATAAATAGTAGGTTTACTATTTATAGCAAGTCACAATTTTTAGGAGTTTGAATTAGAGTTTGATTCTTAAATTTCTTTCTAAGTTTTGGATCACTATTTAAGGCATTGTAGATTCGTTTTTATAATCAATCAATCAATTTTTAAATTTTTAAAATTTATTTTTATTTTCTTATTTTTCATCGTAGATTCAAGATATCTCTACTAGGAGGCCAGAGAAGCTCCGTAGACTCGGAGTAGTTATCCCATTAAAGAAGACGATGATCGACCTCATCAAGCACATCCCTACGTAGATATCCACATCAACTTTGGGACGTTCATCTCATGGCCTCACTTGGGATTGAGCATAACGTGAAATTGCACTGATTGGACAATCCTAATGGATGTATTTTCCATATCAAAGTGAATTATACCATTTTCTTTCAGCCGTATGGACAGCCACCAATCAGATTGGTATGATCTCCTGAACGGTTTAGATTTTTGGGGTCGTTTTCCATCCACATAGGTGCCATGAAGGACAATCCAATTTGACATACAGACGGGTATGGTGGAAGGTTCGTCGCACAATAGTGAGGTACAGCTTGCCTGCTTTTCGCTTTTCATGACTAAGTAGTCAAGTCATTGGGAACCCCATACTGAGGGCACGTAGGTACAAGGTTTCGGTCACTTTGGATATATATGCACACACGTGCACACTCACACCCACACACTTAGACCCATGATCTCTATGTTAAAACTCTCGTGAGTCTATCACTAAAACATAAGTAGGGACTTATTTATCTTTACTACTACACTTAGGGCTTGTTTGGATATCACCAAATAAGTTACTTTTTCTAGTTACAACAGTAAATAAATAAGGTAAGTTATTTTGGTTTATGATTAGTTATAAATAACCATTTTTAATTAAAAATACTTAATCACTTCAGTTAATTTTTTTACCTTTTCTATTTTTCATTAGTTGTTGAAAAGAGGCATAGAAAAGACTAAAGAGCTATAAGAAGCTGATAAGTAGATTATATACCAAACATACTTATCTTTTTAACTAGTAGAAACTAAGATAAGTTACTTTTGGCACAAGTAACTTATCTTAAGCAATGCACGATCAAAAGAGGCCCTAACAATAACGGCCCTTGCACTTAGTTTTCACAAACACTATTATAAAATTCATTATAACAGTGAGTTTTTGGTAATAAATAGCTGAGATTTTATGATATAAGATACAATGCAAATTGCACTCATTCTTTCCAAATTGTCAAAGGTTGTGTAATTAATATTGTATGAACCTAATCATGATGATTATGTGACATCTATTCCATATATATGTTGTACCAGCTCATATTATAACATTAGTTAAAAAATGAGGTAGATTAATGTCTCAAGTTGCTAAAAGCAACTAGGATGAATCACCTTCTCCGTGGGTGGCAGGCACAAATACATAATCTCCACATTTTTCGTCCACTTCAATTTCCTCTGTTTTTGGTTTTAGCCTCCCCTTTTCATCCACTTCAATCTCCTTTTTCTTTTTTTTTTTTTCCTTCTTTTTTTATTTTTTTTTTTTTTTTTTCTTTTTTCTCTCACATTGCATACCTGTGATATTGAAATACAGGTTCTGAAACTGGCTAGCAAAATGTGTACAGGGATTACTGCCCCCTGCATCATGCAGCATCCCCAGCATACAAATCTGTAATTTGGTACACACAATCCTCTCTTCGATTGGTGTGAACGGGCATTATATTTTTACAATTTCATTGTTCCTCTATAGAGGAAAACCATGGTAATTCCACGTAAGATAGATTGAAGACATCAACCTTAGCAGGTATGTGTGAGATCCGGACCAATCATCAAATAGGGGCCGGTGGTTAACATTAGCTGGGTTGCGCTTCCATGAGTATTGTCTATGGCCGGGAAGAAAGTTTGGAAGTGGGCGTTTTTAATATAAGATGCCTTATTGATCAATGGTATGAATTGTCTTAAGAATTAGATAATGTGATCAGGTTTACCAGTAAACCACACTCAATACATACAAAATGGTGCAGGGGGTGGTGTTCTACAATTGTGATACACACGGTGTTTTAGTTGATCCGAGATTTTCAAATTCGTGTGGCTCTTTAGAGAGAAGCAACCCTCTAAAATTATAAGAACATGGCTTGTCCTCAATCCAACATCAACTAAAGCAAGAATTTCCATCTCAGTACTTATGTATAAATTGTTAGGAGAGAAAGACTACGACATCAATCCTACAGCAATGTATCTCAACAAGATATATTATTTCATTGTCACGTAGCTCACATTTAAGGCCCATGACATCCGGGTAGGGCTGTCCAGTCAACCTGATTTTTTAGGACAGGCCCCACATGATGGATCCACTTAATGAAATTGTGACCGTTCGGGCCAACACTCCTTCCTGCACTGTTCTAAAATTTGTACAATCTCATTTCGGCTTTTAGTTTGCACATGCTAGGCCAATGGTCCAGTGATTCAAGCCGTTGATTTTATGGGACCCACCGTGGATGGGTCATCCACCAAAAATCTCCAAGATGGAAAGATTCCAAATCTTTAATAGGTGGTCCAACAAATATACGGTCCAAAAAGAAAATTCATTAACCGTTCATGTTCCATCAATAAACGGCCGCATGTTTTGTGGGACCCACACTTTCATAAAGCGATAAGCTTTTGGGTTTGTTCCGCAACAAGAAAGGTAGAATAGCTTTAAAGATATATGCTGGGAATAGGTAGGCTCGCTGGCCACCATAAAACAGAGATGAGGCTCGATCCTTTCCAGCATCTCCACCGTCCACGTGGCAACTTTTCTATTGCAAATTTGCAATTGTAACCAATGATCTGGTGTCCACCGAATCGTCTATAGATAATTACAGGTTCCCATATTCCTGGAACAGCAACTTGTGATCTGAGGACACGTATCAGGTGGGCCCCACTTTAAAGGCGACCTAGAGAAAAATCAAGAAAACTGTGTGAAATTTACATATGGTATACATGGCTGGCCTCATGAGTGGATGGGAGTGACTTTTGCACCTGATCATCTGCGCAGTGGGGCCCACCTTACTCACAACGCAGATGCTACACACAAAGCATGTAAATGCGCATTTGGGCCCACCAAACCTCTATTGCTATTGACTGATCATAGCTATTTCAGAATTTTTTTGGTAGGCCAGCAATGTCTCTTTATCAATGGCTAAAAATGCATGAGCTTTCACATCTATGCTGTCTATAATCCTATCAGCGTTTTACCAATTTTGCCTCTGCATTTAATCGTGGGGAGTTGTGTTATCAGGTTTTTTTGAGTTGTGTTATCAGGTTTTTTTGAGTTGTGGCTGGCTTTCAACTATAGGCTGTTTTTGTCTTTTGATTTCACCGGTGAAGCAGCCTTTTCCAACTTCCCACTCTCTTCCTCTTTACATTTATGCCGACAGTAGCCACTGTACGTGCTCTGTGGGCCCCACCATGATGTATGTGTTTCATCGACACTGTCCATTCATTTTTCCATTATTTTATGGCATAAGCCTAAAAATGAGGTAGATCCAAATCTCAGGTGGACCACATCAGAGGAAGTAATGTTGATTCCTATCATTAAAAACTTCTTAGGTGCCACAAAAGTTCTAGATGAAGCTGATAATTGTTTTTACCTTTATCCAGGTTTGTATGATGTCAGATAAACATTACAGTGGGCCTTAGGAGGTTTTTAATGGTGGACATTCAATCACTACTATTTACCTATTGTATTATCCACCTGAGATTCAGATATGCCTCATTTTCGGAATCAAGCCTGAATGATTTTTAAAATAGATGGACGGCATCAATAAAACAAATACATCATGGTGGGACCCATAGAACACATACCTACTGACAACGTCACTAGCCAAACCACATCCTGTATGTAAGACCTACCATCAATACTTTGATCATGCATCTGTTGGTCCGACCTATGTTAGGGCATAAGCTCAAAACCTAATATGATTTAAAGCATATGTGGATCATAATACCAAAAAAAAAAAAGTGTAGATGGATTACCAGTATTAGGAGATTATTTTAAAACTTATTTTTCTACGTGCAACTTGCACTTGCGTATAAATACACACACTCTCACTCTTTCAATCTTCTCACTCCTGTGCGTTAATTTGGACAATGTCATATGTCGTGACACATGCCCATGTGACCCATGGCGGTCGATGCCGATTCCACACCAAGGCATTGGTTTGTGGACCGACACATGGACCCAACTAAGGCCATGGAAATAACACAAAACCATATGGGTCCTACTGATGAAGAAAATGCGAGGAAATCATTGTCGCACCTGTCCAGATGCATGGTCCCAAATAAAGACCATAGAATTCAATTACTTATGAGCTCTAAAGTGCACAGGTATAAACGGATCAGTCCAGGCCAAGGTGGCTACTACAATGTCAATGTCTTCTGTCCTTTGGAAGGAAATGAAAGATAGTGGTTAGGTCACATGGGACAAAAGCCCACTGTCAAAACATTCCTACAAAAGCGCATGTGGTTAAAAAAATGGTGTTGAATCCATTGTGAACAGATTTTAGACCTAAAAATTAAAATGATTAATATCATTTTAAAAATATTTCTTTAGATGATACTCTCTTATCATTGTTTTGTTAATCTATGTTAATGATATATTTATTTATAAGAATTTTATTCAACGGTCTCTGGTAATTTCATGGCACCGAAGTTGATCAATCAGATTGGTATTGTTGGATATGGATTATGAGACCCACTTATGGGCAACCAATAGTGGTTTGGTTCACACAATTTTTTCATATGATATTTCTCTTTTAATTTTTTTCACAGAACTTAAATTTGAATTTTACATTCAAAGAGGTTTATGACATGGAAGAAAGAATGGATGTTATACAGGTATGCCCTATTTCATTCAAACTCTTCTCATATTCTTTTCTATGCCTCCTTTATATAAAAATGGAAGGTATTTAATCTTAAAACCATTTCCATAAAGGCAATATCCTAGAGAGACAAAAGATTGAAAAAACAAAAAAAAAAACAACTGGTGAATTTTGACAAAACCCTCTTCTCCAACCACCATACCCAACATAGTGCTCGCGGAAATCCAACACTATGAAAAAAATTTCTGTCTGATCAGTCAGGTTCTGATTATGGGGGCCATGATTTTGATGTTGGGTTGGAGAAGGATATGAAAAGAGAAGGAAAAGGAAGAAGAGAAATGGGAATGGGCTTGATTTTGGGCCTGGATTAAATGGTAATAGGGATTCTGCCTTCTGGGCTAATTTTGAGCCCAATGCATGAGTTTGGAAATTACATGGAACAGTCCAACGATGCACTCCCTTATGTTTCCTTATCCATTGTAGATTGCATAGAGTCTTTTTTTTTTTTTTTTTTTAAATAAAAATTTTACGCACACCCTCACACCTACACACACACCACAATGGGTACTCGGAACTCTTGATCTTAGTGTTGAAACTCTTGTGAATCTACCACTAGGCCATTAATAAAGACAATCTAAGGACATGTAGATAATATGAGTTAATTTATGCATAAGTGAACTTGTTCTATCTTATTCATGTATGAAATTTATTTCCTATTTCGATTAATAATTCTTTGACCTTCTTAGTGTCAGGATGTCATGCCCCAAATCTTTCCTCACATGTGTGGTGCACATAGGTGTTTGGTTGATGAAAAACATAGATGGGTATACGGCTAGCAGTCAAGCCGATGGACAATTTGGATCTAAGGATAGGCTAGTCTTGATGGTTATTTTGAATGGACGATTTAGGAGGATTTGACGTATAGATGGGTAGGGATATCAATGGTCGGGTTTGGGGTGGGTTTAGCCAAAGCCAGAACCGCTCATTTACTAAATGGGTATGGGTCCAAATTTTAGACCCAGACTTTTTTACTAAATCAGCAGGTCTATGTCAAGTCTAAGTCAACCACATCAGACCCATTTACAAATGGGTAAATGGGTCTGGGTCTAGTAGAGGGAGATCCACCCAGGCTTATTAATGAATGAGTCGGGTCTAACGGATCTGGTTACGGGATATCCAGACCCACTTATAAAAGGGTCTAATGAGTTTGGTCCGGTCTAATGCGTCTAGGTTACCTTGAGTTTGGTCAGTTGCTCCACTTTAGCCATGGTGCATAGTCTCTATGAACTCTCCTTCATGTGGGTTTAAAACTGGGTCTAGCCGGGTCTGAGCCTGAATGGATCCCTTGCAACATAAACTAGACTCGCCCATTTACTAAATGGGTTTGAGTTGGGTCGGGTCGGGCCTAATATAAAGAAAATCAGATCTAGATCTACTTAACGATTAGGTCTATTCTTGGACCCGGACTTGTACCATTTAACAAACGGGTCAATTTGGGCTGGGTCTGGGTACCCCGTTGAGTCCTCAGACCCATTTACAACCCTATAGATGGCCAGTTGGATGGGTAGTCAATAAGGTAGTGGACAACGTTGAGATAGATTTGGTGGATGATTTGGATTTATAAATGGGCTTACCCTAATGGACATTTAAATTGACAAATGTAAGGATGTATTGAAGGTTGGACAATTTGAGGTTGACGTGTGCATATCAAGGATCAAGCTTGCATGATTAATGACCATTTTTTGGGTTTTATACATGAGGGTCATTGGATGAATTTGGACATTGCTGGTCACTAATTCAACTGTCAGAATTGTTCAATTTCTAAGGTACAATTCAATGGCCATTCAGGGACAAGTTTGGGTGTGCTTCAACCGTGGCACATGGACAAGTTTTAATACGAAATCAACACTTATAATTAGATTGGTTTGATAATTGGATCAACAGTCCTATTTGGATAGGTTTACAACATGAACTGGCGGTCCTAGTTAGATAGTTTCGATTCATGGATCTCAAGTCAAAATTGAGCAAAAATAACAGGCAAGCTAATGGTCACAATTGAGTTAATTTAGCACTTAGATCTATGGTCAAATGTGAGCTAATTTTGTTACACAGTTCAATGGATAAAATTACATAGTTTTAATATACAGATCAAAAATTAACTTTATACATATTGATGGATGCATGGTTTATCGTGTATATATATATATATATTGTTAGAATATTGTGTGATCTTGTTACCATACTTTGTGTGATCTTGTTATATTAGATTGTAAATTTCCAACTATGTAATATTCTCTCTATCTATATAATATCTTATATTTAGCACGTAGGATCTTTCTTACAACTATACATATTTACTATCAATAGGTTGTAATCATACTATAAAGAGGGTGTTTTTCCTCCAATACAATACACATTGAAATACAAAATTTCTACGACAATCTCTCTCTTTCTCTTTATTCTTCATGGTATCAGAGCCACACTCTTGTGGCCTATAAATTTTTTATATATAGAGGTTGTTTGGAGTTCTTTTTCGCCACCTTCAATATGTCTCTATCTACCTCGAGTCTTGATTCCATTGTTTGTCCTATTGATCTTATATTAGATGGATCCAATTATAGTATGTGGGTTTAGAATATTGAAGTCTTTTTAAAAGGACGTCGGCTATGGCGTTATGTGACTAGAGCAGTCTCTCAACCTACACCGGGAGAGGGTGAGAAAAACGATGCCTTTTCATCTCGTCTGGAACAGTGGATAGTATTCACTACAAGATTTTGTCTTGGTTCATCAACACTTCAGTTCTATCCATCAATAGTCTTCTTCCATGACTTGGGAATGCTAAAGTTGCTTGGGACTTTCTGGCAAAAAGATACAACTGCACCTATGATGCTTCATTGGAGTTTCAACTGGAAGCTAAACTCTATCAGATGCGCCAAGACTGAGGTCAGTCTATTGCTGATTTTTATTCTCAAACTAATCATATTTGGGAACAATTATCTGCCGCAGACCCTAAGTTGGAATGTTCTAAAGACATTCAAACATTTGTCACATAGCTTGATCGACGAAAGTTTATGCACTTTATGATGGCTCTTCAAGATTATTTTGAATCTACTTGAGCTTCTCTTCTTCACCATCAACCACTTCCAACATTGGATGCTATAGTTGCTAAACTCATCTCTGAAGAAACTCGACGTTCCACTATGCAGATGCAATCTTCTGACATGGTTATGGCCACCGCTTCTTATGGTGCTTCTCAGTCTTCTGCTTAACATTATTCCTCTCAATCCACCTTCAAGCCTAGTTTTTGCAAGCGGTGTAAACGAATTGTCATACCATCGATGAATGCTGCAAGTTCCAGTATTCTAAGCAGAAAAGAACTTCCCAACAAACAGCTGCGATTGCTTCATCTGATCCTCTTGTACTTGAGACTCTACCTCAGTCCACTTCTCTTACTGCAGCTGACGTGAAGGATTTAATTCACCAGGTTTTGTCTCAATCCTCAACTGCCATGTCCGTCACCCCAGGTAAATTCCAGTGGTTTATAGACTCTGCCTGTTGTAATCGCATGACATCTGATTCCACCATCTTCTCCCATAAAACAACTATCTCTCCCAATCTTGTCATATATACTGCCAATGGTTCCCATATGTCTGTTAGTCATATAGGGTCTATTTCTACCTCTAATTTATCTGTTGGTGATACTTACCTTGTTCTTAAGTTATCTTTAAACCTTTTTTTCGTTGGACAACTATGTGAGTTAGGTCTTGAACTGAAATTCTCTAACAAGGGTGTTGATGTACAGGATTCACAGACGGGTCAACTACTTGGGACAGGCCGTAAAGTTGGACGTCTTTTCGAGCTCTCATATCTGCAGCTTCCTTCTTCAACAACCACTTCCATGGCTGCTGTCACCGTCACTTCCAGTTTATGGCATGCCCGATTGGGTCATGCCTCGCTTCCACGTGTCCAGTTCTTGGCCTCTCAGGGTCATCTAGGATCAGTTAATTTTCAGTCATTTGATTGTGTTTCATGTCGTCTTGAAAAACAGACACATTTGTCCTTTAATAAAAGTGAATCTTTTTCTTCTGCACCTTTTGACTTAGTCTATTTTGATATTTAGGGTCCAGCCCCGATTCCGACTGAAGGGGGATCTCAGTATTTTATTATCTTTGTAGATGATTACAGCCGTTATACTTAGATTTATCTTTTACGACATCAGTCTGAATTCACAAATATTTACCATAATTTTCACAAAATGGTACATACTCAATTTTCTTGTACCATTAAAACTTTTCGTTCAGATAATGCTATGGAATACAAAGATAAATCTTTTCTTACCCTTTTACAACAAAATGAAACAATCTCTTATCATTCTTGTCCATACAGTTCTCAACAGAATGGTCGAGAAGAACGTAAACATCGCCATATTTTAGATACGGTAAGAGCACTTCTCATCTCTACTTCTATTCCAGAACGCTTTTGGGGTGAAGCTGCTCTCACTGCTGTCTACTCTATCAATCGTGTTCCCTCACCTATCATCCACAATAAAACTCCTTTTGAGTTTCTCCATGGTACAGTCCCTAACTATTCCTTGCTTCGATTTTTTGGTTGTGTCTGTTTTGTCACTCTTCCTACACATGAACGCACTAAACTAGAACCACGATCCAGACTCTGTTGCCTTCTTGGTTATGGTCTCACTCAGAAAGGTTATCGTTGCTATGATCTCATAGCCAAACGTCTTCATATTTCTCGTCATGTGGAGTTTTGGGAGCATAAGATATTTACAAGTCTTTCTCCTTTTCCACAGTCCTCTTCCAGTTATGCTCCTATTTTTACTGATCCATCTATTACTTTAGTACCTCACCCCTCTACAGAGATGCTAAGCTCCTCAGACGTTCATTCTACGGTTGCTCCTGATCCAACTGACATGTCTGTTGATCCTCCTCCTATATCAACTGCCTCTGAGTCTGTCCAGGTACCTGCACTTCGTCACTCCACTAGGGTAAGAGCCCCTCCTTCTCATCTTCAAGACTATCATTGTTTTTATGCCCTTGCCACTCTTCACGAACCATATATTTATCGTGAGGCTAGTACTGACCCTCTTTGGGAAAAAGCTATGTCTGATGAACTAGATGCTCTTACCAAAACTCATATTTGGGACTAGGTGGATTTGCCTTTCGGAAAGTCTATAGTTGGTTGTAAGTGGGTTTACAAAATCAAGACTCAGGTAGATGGATCAGTGGAACGATACAAAGCTCGCCTTATTGTGAAGGGTTTCTCTTAGGAGTATGGTATTGACTATGAGGAGACTTTTGCTCCTGTTGCTCGACTGACCTCTGTTAGATCTTCGCTTGCAGTAGTTGTTGTGCGTCGTTGACAACTTTTTCAGATGGATGTCAAGAATGCCTTCTTGAATGACGATCTTGTTGAGGAAGTCTATATGCATCTTCCACCTGGCTATGATCATTCTCCTCACAAAGTCTGTCGTCTTTGTCATGCTCTTTATGGTCCCAAACAGGCCCCTCGAGCCTGGTTTGCCAAATTTAGTTTTGTTGTTGCTCAACAAGGCTTTGTCTCTAGTGCATATGACTCTGCACTGTTTCTGCGGACTACTAGTGCTGGTACTATTCTTATCCTTCTTTATGTTGATGACATGATCATTACAGGGAATGATCTCTCTAGTATTCGAGATCTTCAACACTTTCTGAGTCAGAATTTTGAGATGAGGGACTTAGGGCAGCTTAACTACTTCCTTGATCTTGAGGTGACTTTCGGTTCAGATGGTTATTATCTATCTCAGGCTAAGTATGCTTCCGACTTACTTTCCAAAGCAGGCTTGACTGACAGCAAAACGTGCATTTCTCCTCTTGAATATAATGTTAAGCTTCTCGCTACTGACGGTGAATATCTTTCAGATGCTACTCTTTATAGGCAATTAGTCGGTAGTCTCATCTACTTAATAGTTACTCGCCTAGACATTTCCTACGCTGTTCACTTGGTTAGCTAGTTTATGAGTGCACCATGCTCTACTCATTATGCTGTCGTTCTTCGTATCTTGCGCTATGTCAAGGGGACTTCGTTTCATGGTCTTCACTTTTCATCGCACTATCTTTGGAGCTCCGCTCTTATTCTGATGCTGACTGGGCCAGTGATCCTACCAATCGTCTCTCCACTATGGGTTATTGTTTCTTACTTGCTACTTCTCTCATTTCTTGGTGCAGTAAGAAACAGGTACTGTGCCCGATCCAAGATCGAGGCCGAGCAATCGTGCACTAGCGATACTACACCGAACTTTGTGCCTATGATGGCTTTTGACAGACATGGGTATTTCTCAGTCGACTAGTTCTCCTCTTTATTGTGATAATCGGAGCGCCATTCAGATTGCTCACAATGATGTTTTTCATAAGCAGACCAAGTATATCGAGATTGACTGTCGCTTCATTCGGCACCACCTCCAGCAGGGTACACTACATCTTCAATCCATCTCCTTCGAGGATCAACTTGCCGATATTTTCACGAAATCTCATCCTCCTGGTCGACTTCGTGATCTTGTTTCTGTTCACTCCCCAAGTATAGGGTTGTGATGTAGTAAAAACTCGATAAGACCGAGGTCGAATCCACAGGGACTGAAACCTGTACGTATCTTGAAAATAAACAGATCTAGAACTAGGCTAAGATGAAATCTAAACCAATTGTGATTTGAGGAATAATGGTGAATTATTAAGCTAAATTTAAGGAATTCAGAGAAGGGAACTAGGGATTCAGGGGATCCACTTGTAGAAATCAGGGAGATTACGCTTGATTTACGACCTTAACTGGAATTAAACTACTTTTGATTAAATTTCCAAGGAGATGAAAGGTGTGAGACTCAGAATCAATTTCATCACAAAACCATGCCCATGAGACAAAGTAAACAACAAAACGAAGCCAATCCACAACCAATCAACAATTGATGAATGTTAGAAAAAGTTCTGTCATCCAACCATGTCCAAGGGGCAATGATGAATAACAGGATTTCC
The DNA here is from genome assembly GCA_030180095.1 of Magnolia changhungtana. Classification (NCBI taxonomy): domain Eukaryota; kingdom Viridiplantae; phylum Streptophyta; class Magnoliopsida; order Magnoliales; family Magnoliaceae; genus Magnolia; species Magnolia changhungtana. The sequence goes on along the minus strand of JASAUF010000628.1, from coordinate 829,768 downwards.
TAAACATTAAGATAAAAATAAAGGAATTACATAAAGCTATCACAGATTAATTGTAATTACAGTCACAAAAAATCATTAAAAACTATATGTAATTTCTTATAATCAACTAATGGAGAAGTAGTTCAATGTATATGATCCAAGCCGTAAAATCCCATCACACTACAAGCTTCACCCCTTAGCCCTAGCTAAGGGGTTTAGCCAACCATGATTGGCTGGATTTCTCAATGATCAAAGAAAGAAAAGAAAACAGCAAAAAAACATAAAACAGTCCTCTTTCTCTCTCTGTCTCTCTCTCTCTTCTTCATCTTTTGATTTGGACGGATGCCCCCAAAAATCGGATCCCCTCTCTCTCTAAGCTTCTCTTTTATAGCATGAAGAACGTTGGATGGGAGGTCCGCTGCTAAAGAGGAGTCAGTGCGGAGGTTTTCCGCACTACGTGTATAGCTGGAGTCGGTGCGGACGTCAGTCACTTACGCGCAAAACAGTTAGCCTTTTGGTTTGGTTTGGGACGAACGACCATGATTTCTTTAATTTGGCCTTCATGGTGATGATCACGGCCCCCTGTTGGTGGGTTTGAATGGTTTAGATCTTCCAACCGATCGTGATCGAGATCACAAAACTGGCCCACCGCGCCGGTTTCCTCGGATGTCTTGACGAGCTGCGGATCTTCTTCCATTGTTGAAGCCGGTGGGTCCCATTTGGTGATGTTTTGAAAAATCCACGGTGCATTATTTTCTACTCAAAATTTCGGTTAGAAAAGGGTATTTTGGATATCCTTTGATGTGGCCCACGAAATCTGTAAAGCCACCGTCCGTTGTCTTTTTGACGCACTAGGATTTGATATGCGTTGTATTTGGGAATACCTCCACCTAGGACTGAATGAGAGGGACTTTGTGAGTCTCATGGATGGTCCAGATCAGTGAAACATGAGATGAGTGGGGCCCACAACCGAAACCGATGGGTTCGGTTGCGACACAGAGAACGGAAATTTCCGTTTTTAAAATCTTAAGAAGGCAAGTCGGTCAGCGCCACACCGACAATGAAGTTGTTAGTGCACACCGGTGCACTTGTACACCGTACACATGTTCTATACATGTGGGTCCCACAAAGATGTTTTTGAGATATCTGCTCCGTCCATCCACTTTCCCATCAAATATAAGCGGTTGAGACAAACTTTCTGGCATATCCAGATATCAGGTGGGCCCCACTTAAAGAATTACGGGGCTGATTTGCTCATTGGGCCACTTCCAGACGGATTCACTAGCTGAAATTCGACATGTACGGTTAATTTAGAGTCCTCAAGCCATATCTGAAGTTTGGAGCCGATCAGATGGTGGGAACCCTGTGATCTTGCATTATGGACGTCTTTCATGCCTGTTTAAAGTGAGTGGCTGGAATTTCTCTGATCTCTGGCGTGTAAATCCTCTATCTTGGTCCCATGGAGTTCCGTCCAATGCCTTTATGATGCTTGAACGTTAAAGCCATGTCTTTAGCAACCTTTTCAATTCATGCGTGTCAATTCACCCTGCATCACAAACATGATTAAAATAGCCCATTAAAACAGTATCATGTTCGTAATTCAGGTAATAAATGGGGTCTAATACGCAATATTTGACCCTCAACAGTTTCCAAACTCAAGTTGACTTCATCATCTCGAGTTTGAGGGAGGATGTTAGAATAATGTGTGATCTTGTTACCATACTTTGTGTGATCTTGTTATATTAGATTGTAAATCTCCAGCTATGTAATATTCTCTCTAGCTATGTAATATCCTATATTTAGCACCTAGGATCTTTCTTATAACTATGCATATTTACTATCAATAGGTTATAATCATACTATAAAGAGGGTGTTTTTCCTCCAATACAATGCACATTGAAATACAGAATTTATACGACAATCTCTCTCTTTCTCTTTATTTCTTCATATATATATATATGTGTGTGTGTGTGTGTGTGTGTGTGTGTGTGTGTGTGTGTGTGTGTGTGGATGAATGGGTGTATACATGTATGTGTGTACATATATATACCAATACATAAAAAATATCAAAATATTAAAATTAGACAAAATAAACTTGCATCATTACATAAGAATGACACATTTCATTACCTTGGAGATCAAGTGCTTCATGATCTTCAGACACATTTTATTATACTTGACCCAAATCTTGTAATCGACTTTATCTGGTTCTGAGTTAATGTTAGATGGTTTGGAAGATTCTAATTCTTCTAAGGCAAGGTCCAAGTCCATATAACCTATGACTATTTCAACTAACTTTTTTCTATTCAAGATATTTTAACCCGGTAATAAACATAGTGTTATATTGAGTTATAATATCAGAAAGATTCATATTTAAACATACAAATAAACATACTCACATTTGTTAATAAACATATCCCATCTAAACATTACATGAACTAAGTACTAAATATCATGCATGGAACCATTTTCGATTAATTGGAGCCTTCAATTGAATAGCTTAAAACAATGATGGGACATCATCATCTATTCAGGCAAGAATCCGATGTACCAGTGTGATTCTTCTTTTAGATAAATTTATAATACACAAAAGGCTTTACTAAACATGAAGCGTACCAATGATGCTGACATAAATTCAAGACGTCTAACACTTGTAAGTGAAACCAAGCTCTTAAACTTAAATCACCATCACCAATGACCTTACACCGCTCATATTTTACTGAACGATGGTTTTTCTTGATTCGATCATCGTGTGTTATGGACATGAATGCAACTTAATGAACCTCAAGATAGAGAGTTACTTAGTTCTATGTACACAAAAGGCTTTCACCTATTAGGGTCACTTTTATAGCTAGCATAACTAGTTCTAATCAACACATCCAGACACAAAGATCGTTATAGGGCCCTGCTAGCAATGAACCATTCTAAATAAATTTGATTTGGCCTAAAATATGACTAATGTTAATCGTCTATAAGCTATAAGTATGTTTTAAAATTAACAGTTGAATTAATTATTTAAAAATTAGTAGTTGATATTAACCCTATAGTATAGAAAATTGCCCTATTTTAGGCTAGATCAAAACTTCAATTGAATTAAACATGTATATTGAATTACCAAAGTTGTTTATCAAGTGAAACCCACAAGCCGTCCATTATTTAAACAGGTTCACTTGCAATGAAAATAATGACCATAATATAATTATTAACAATATCATATATAGATCGTATTGATTTTATAAAAAAAAAATACATAATTGAGTTATCCTTTAGTCAATATGAGTCATTAATTGTATTTGGAATATGTCAATTAGGCTTGGTAACAAATTTCAACCTAATTTGAGTTGAAGTCAATCAAATCCATCCAAATGCTCTTTAAATGGTTACAACCAGTTTGAACAGATTTGGATAGATTCTAAAAAATCTACCGGTCCACATTGGAGATCATATTGTTTTATCACTCAAATTAATTTTTATAAAAATTTAGCCATTAGATCTTTCCCTCTTAATGAGTGATCTATTTTATCCATTCAATATCTTCATGATCTAAAACACGATTGAGATGAATGACAACTTGTTTGAAAGCTCTTGATGAGGATAATAGAACCATTGGATCGGATCCTCTAAAATAGTTAAAACTTGGACCCTCTAAGCATGTGATTTTAGGCCCCCACACTTTGATCAATTTAATTTCATTTGTGAAACTCATCCCTAATTAAGAATATGGTGGGCCCAACATCCCAAAGACTCCACACCCTAAAGAGGTCAAATAACCTAATAGGTGCACATATCAAGGAAAAAATGTGCTTGTATTGTAAGTTATGGTGTAGCTACTCCGATCAGTCATCATCTAAATTCAATTAAAAAATTATTCGTTGACAAATTCTAATTTGGGGTTCTTGCCGTAGTTTAAAAACCTAAAAACTTAACTCTCGGGACTCAACTCAACTCAACTCGAGGGTCACTATTTATTAATTAAAAATAGTACAAAAAATATTCAAATTAATTATATGTGATGTAAGTAATAAAATATAAGAAAACAAAGAACTAAGCGTATAGAGCATCTGCTCTTCTTGCAGATGTCACGTTTGTGACGTAGGAAAGGGTTTGATGAGGAAGATCACCATCTACCTCAACTGTACAAAATCATAAATCCATAATAGAAAAAAAATAGAATTTTATTAATCAACAATACTCAGACTTCCCGACTACGTCACTTATAAATGAAAAGTAAAAGCCTAATAACTTGGAGTCTTAATTCGACTAAACTAAAATTTACTCAAAATAGTAAATTTTAATAAAAATAAAAAGTCTTAATTTAATCATGTCGAATGATTCTTGACATGATTAGAAGCAAATCCTAAAAATAGTATATATACTAAAACTCTAAAATCAAGGAGATACGTCCAAACTAAAACTTAATAATAATAGTAAGCTTTTTTCTAAAACTGCAATTTTGAATTGGAAGGAATAATTTTCTTGCAAAAGGGAACGACATGGCCCCTTTTGTGCGTCAGTTGACCCTATATGACCTGTTACAATCAAAATTCATAAGTCGTGTGTCCCGTAACGATACCTGAATAAAAAAATTATGGCCGATTTACAATTCGCACTTCAAACGGCAATTTCTCCCTATCCAAAATGAATTTCTTCAATCCGAACACGCCTAGGGACCAGTTACGTCACGCCCTATGTAAGACTAGGCCTGGGTTTGATAGACTATGTTCGCTTCCGTTCGGGTTTCTTTCGACCTAGTGTGCCAAAAATGAGTATGTTGCTCGATCTACATCAGTCCTCTCTACTTAAAAAGAACTCATTCCCGAGTTATCCATTGGAATCGATTCACTCATACAAATTTGTCTCATTGAACATTTGTGAGATCTCCAAGTCCTCAAGAAGATTAATGACAAAGGCGTCTATTTTTCTAAGTATCGAGACGGGGTCTATTTTCTTATTTCTTAGCTTGTTATATGTCCTAGTTAGAAATCATTCATTGTGTAGGTGAACCAGCATGTTATCACCTACTTCAAATAGATTTTAGCGTCGATGTTTATCAACCTCTTCCTTGTACTTGGCGATGGACGCTTGTAATTTTTTTTAAAGATGAGCAGCATAGTCGGGATCTGATCTACCATATTTTCCACAACAACATTCATTCCTGGTAACTTAGGTAATGGGATCAGGTCAAGCATATACTTAAAAACTCGACCATACACAACCTCGAATGGGGACTTGCTAATGGACCAATTCTACTTGTTGTTGAAGGTGAGATCCACCTAAGCTAGAGCAAGATCTACTACTTAAGCTTATCATCAAAGACATAACATATGAGGTTCTTAAGTGTACGATTCACAGCTTTTATTTGTCCAATCGTTGGGGGTCGTAAGCACTGTTAAACCGCAATATGGTGTCAAATCAATACCACAAAATCCTGTTGAGATATGGAGCCACATCTGGGGCCGCCTTCAACTAGTCGTAGGGGCCTGCTCGACCGGTCATGGACCGGCTCGACTCAAAGTCCAGCAAGTCCTGTTTTTTCATATCCTGGTCCTTCGACTAGTCGTAGGAATTGTTTGACCAGTCGTAGCTTCGACTAGTCGTAGCTCTCCTTCGACTAGTCGTGGTTACTGTGATTCGTTCCTAAATCTGATGCGACGGCTAACGGATTTTGGTGTCGCCTTTCGTAAGGGTGCGGAATGGAAGTTGCCTAAACTATATATAAGTGTTCCTAGGGCTTTTCTAGTAGTATTGGAATATTGGGAAAATAATTCTAAGGTGTGAACTAAGGGTTTTCTACTTCTAAGGGAGAGGTTAGTATATTGCTTGTAATCTTTGTTCTTCATAGTGGAAGTTTGCATCCGTGGTTTTTTACCCTAGTTTGGGGTTTTTCCACGTATATCTTGTCTTGTGGTTTGTTTTGATTGCTTTGATATACTTCTAGTTTATATTTCTTCTTGTTTATCGTTTGTGGGTGAGGCCTGAGATCGGATCTAGGCTCACTGCGTTGTTGGCGTGTTGCGTAACAACTGGTATTAAAGCTATTGGTTTAGTTCTATTGGGAGCAATGGCGGAAGATGGAAAAATTAAAATTGAGAAGTTTGATGGTTCAAACTTTGCCTTCTGGAAGATGCAGATGGAGGATTATCTGTATCAGAAGGACCTCTATATTCCTCTAGGAGGAAAAGAAAAGAAACCAGAAAAGATGACAGATGATAAATGGTTTTTACTGGATAGGAAGGCTTTAGGAACGATCCGACTCTCTTTGTCTAAGAGCGTCACCTTCAATATATCCAAGGTGAAAACTACAAAAGGATTAATGGAAGCCCTAGCCACCATGTATGAAAAACCCTCTGCATCTAATAAGGTTCATCTTATGAAACAACTATTCAACATGAAGATGTCAGATGGTGGGAGCGTGACTGAACATCTAAACGAGTTCAATACAGTCATGAGCCAGTTGGAATCCGTTGGCATTACTTTTGAGGATGAGGTCAGGGCGTTATTGATCTTGTCCAGTTTGTCAAACAGCTGGGATGGTTTGGTGATTGCTGTGAGCAATTTTTTAGGGTCGACAAAGTTGAAATTTGATGATGTAGCCGGTCTAATTCTCAGTGAAGAATCTAGAAGAAAGGCATTAAGAGTTTCAGGGGATTCAGGGAATGCTCTAAACGTTGAAGGAAGAGGAAGATCGCTGAACAAAGGAGGTAATAAACACGGGCATTCTAGGTCAAGGAAGAAGTCCAAGGGACCGAAAGACAAAGACGGGTGTTGGCATTGCGACAAAAAGGGGTACATGAAACTTGATTGTAGGGTACTCAAGAAACAAAAAGGAAGCTCTCAAGGCAGGAAGAATTTAGTGAATCTGTCTGAGGAGAGCGACACAGAGGCGTTGATCTTGTCTCTTGATGCGATGAATGAGTCTTGGGTTATAGACTCGGGTACTTCGTTTCATGCCACTTCATGTAAGGAAGTTCTGCGTGATTATGTGTCAGGTGACTTTGGGAGAGTCTACCTGAATGATGATGAGCCGTGCAGTATTGTTGTAAAGGGGAACGTTCATGTAAATCAGAAAGACGGAACGTCTTTGAAATTGAAGGATGTCAGACATGTACCGAGTTTGAAACGTATCTTGATCTCTATGGGGCAGTTGGCCGATACCGGTTATATGACGACATTCACCAGTGATTTTTGGAAGATCACAAAAGGTGCCTTAGTGATATCTCAAGGCAAAAAGTAAGGTACTTTGTACGTAACTTCAGGATCGTATTGTTCACTCATAGTGGCATTAACTGGAGTGAATGGCCAGTTATGGTATCAGAGGTTGGGACATATGAGTGAGAAGGGGATGAAAGTGCTATTGTCGAAAGGGAAGCTACCAAGGCTGAAGTCTATTGACTTGGAATTTTGCGAGGACTGCGTGTATAGCAAGCAGAAGAGGGTAAGCGTCAAGAAGACGGGACGCGCTCTAAAGACGCATCTGTTGGAGCTTGTACACACTGATGTATGGGGACCAGCACAGGTATTATCTCTTGGTGGCTCACGTTACTTTATTACTTTAATTGATGATGCTAATAGAAAACTGCGAGTCTATTTCTTAAAGCATAAATCTGATGTATTTGATGTATTTAAGAAGTGGAAAGTTATGGTAGAAAACGAGATAGGTAAAACAGTAAAATGTCTCAGATATGATAATGGGGAAGAGTACCGTGATAAGAGGTTTGAGGAGTATTGTGCAGCAAATGGAATCAAACATCAGAAAATGATTCCAGGGACACCGCAGCAGAATGGTGTGGCTAAGCGCATTAACAGGACCATCCTTGAGCGCGCCAGGAGCATGAGGTTAAATGCAGGGTTGCCCAATACCTTTTGGGCAGACGCTGTGAATACTGCCGCATATCTCATCAATAGAAGTCCCTCAGCACCATTGGATGGTGGGCTACCAGAAGAAGCCTGGACTGGGAAAGAAGTGAACCTTGCACATCTCAGAGTGTTTAGTTGCACTTCATATGTTCACATTGATGCAGAGCACAGAAATAAGCTGGATGTGAAGTCCAGGAGATGCACGTTTATAGGCTATGGGCAGCATGATTTTGGCTATAGGTTTTGGGATGCAGAAAACAGGAAAATCATCAGAAGCAAGGACGTAGTCTTCAATGAAAAAGTAATGCATAAGGACAGTGCGCAGGAAAATAAGGCCGAGGAGAAAGAACTCGTAGAGATGGAAGAGTTATCGGACACGGGTGTTACAACGCCACAGGATGATCATGCACAGGAGCATTATGAGGTAGAGCTGTATATACCGGTTGTGAGGAGGTCTACTCGGGAGAGGAGACCCACGGTCCAATACTCACCCTCCTTACATTATCTACTGTTGACAGATAATGGTGAACCAAAGTGTTTTGAAGAGGCATTACAGACGGATACACGAGTTAAGTGGGAGCAGGCCATGGATGAGGAGATGGACTCTCTTGAGTCTAATCATACATGGGATCTAGTCACTTTACCTAAGGGTAAGAAAGCTCTTCATAACAAGTGGGTTTACAGACTGAAGGAGGAGTACGATGGTTCGAAACGGTACAAGGCTAGATTGGTTGTGAAAGGTTTTCAACTGCTGCCAGGTATCGATTTCACTGAAATATTTTCACCTGTAGTGAAAATGTCTACAATTCGCATGGTCTTAAGTATAGTGGCTACAGAGGACTTACATCTAGAGCAGCTAGATGTTAAGACAGTCTTTCTTCATGGGGACCTTGAAGAAGAGATATATATGTATCAGCCGACAGGATATGTGGCAACAGGAAATGAGAATAAGGTGTGCAAACTGAAGAAAAGTCTATATGGCCTAAAGCAGGCCTCGAGGCAGTGGTACAAGAAGTTCGACAGTTTCATGTCGAGAAACTTGATTACTGAGGAGATGTCATGCGACCAGCGTTATTTTGAAGAAGTTTGATACGTCATACATCATCCCTCTTCTGTATGTTGATGACATGCTTGTGGCCGGTTTAAGCATGAAGGACATCTCAGATCTCAAAAGACAACTGTCTAGAGAATTTGTCATGAAGGATTTAGGAGCTGCAAAATAAATCCTGGGCATGAGGATAAGACGTGATAGGGAAAATAAGAAACTAGTTTTGTCACAGGCAGAGTACATAGCGAAGGTACTTGATCTATTCAATATAGGAGGTGCTAAGCCGGTTAGTACTCCATTAGCCAACCACTTCAAGCTATTTAAGGAGCAAGGTGCAAAAACGTAAGAGGAATGAGACTACGTGGCTAAAGTTCCATACGCGTCAGCTATCGGGAGTCTCATGTATGTTATGGTGAGCACGAGACCAGACATTGCTCAAACAGTGGGAGTTGTTAGCAGGTTCATGAACAACCCCGAGAAGGAACATTGGAAAGCTGTGAAGTGGATCCTTAGATACTTGGTAGGTACTAAGGGTGTAGGGCTGTGCTATGGTGGATTGAAAATCAAGCTATAAGGCTACGTAGATTCAGATTTGGCAGGAGATATCGACAGCAAAAGAAGCACTACAGGTTATGTCTTTACTCTGGGTAGTGTTGCAGTCAGTTGGGTCTCTCAGTTACAGAAGATAGTATCTATCAGTACGACAGAGGCAGAATATGTTGCGGCTATATAAGAGTGCAAGGAGATGGTATGGATGCAAGGTTTCATGGAAGAGTTGGGTAAGAAGCAAGCAGATTGCAAGTTGTATAGTGACAGTTAAAGTGCAATACACTTAGCTAAGAATTCAGCCTTTCATTCAAGGATCAAGCATATTGTCATCAGATATCACTTCATACGTTCGTTACTGGAAGATGGATTGATTGCTCTGGAGAAGATTCATACAAGTGAGAATCCTGCGGATATGTTGACCAAGGCGGTCACACGGAAGAAGTTGAAGCTCTGTTAAGCTTTGATTGGTCTTTAAGCTTGAAGACTGGGAGGTGGTGCACTTCGGATGAAGAAGACGAAGGTTTATGGCGATGTGTCTCCAAGTGGGAGATTGTTGAGATATGGAGCCACATCTGGGGCCGCCTTCAACTAGTCATAGGAATTGTTCGACTGGTCGTAGGGGCCTACTCGACCGGTCGTGGACCGGCTCGACTCAAAGTCCAGTTAGTCCTGTTTTTTCATATCCTGGTCCTTCGACTAGTTGTAGGAATGTTCGACCAGTCGTAGCTCTCCTTCGACTAGTCATAGGTTATGCAGATTCGTTTCTGAATCTGATGCGGACTGCGGATTTTGGTGTCGCCTTTCGCAAGAGTGCGGAAGGGAAGTTGGTTAAACTATATATAAGTGTTCCTAAGGCTTTTCTAGTCGTATTGGAATATTGGGAAAATAATTCTAAGGTGTGGGCTAAGGGTTTTCTATGTTCTTCCAAGGGAGAGGTTAGTATATTGCCTTGTAATCATTATTCTTCATAGTGGAAGTTTGCATCCGTGGTTTTTTACCCTAGTTTGGGGTTTTTCCACGTATATCTTATCTTGTGGTTTGTTTTGATTGCTTTAATCTACTTCTAGTTTATATTTCTTCTTGTTTATCGTTTGTGGGTGAGGCCTGAGATCGGATCTAGGCTCACTGCGTTGTTGGCATGCTGTGCAATAAATCCTCCAAAAGTTATTGAGGGACTTGGTATTGTAATATAAGGTAATAGTCTTGGGGTCACCATATAGCCACAAGACATCTCTGAAGAGTAGATTAACTCTTGCACAGGATGAAGTGAGGCATGTTAAAAAACCTATCAACCATCACAAATATTGAATCCATACATCGTTGAGTCCACGGAAGACCTAGCACGAAATCCATGAATAAGTCCTCCTAAAAGGCCATCAGGTACATGTAAAGGAGTATAAAGGCATGTGTTTCATGATTGTCCATTGATGTTTAACATGTATGACAACTCTGCACATCTTTCCCCACATCCTTCTCCAACTGTGACCAGAAGTATTGTTACTCCAAAAAAGTTATTATCTTGTCTCACCCTAAGTGACCGTTGAGGCCACCATCATATAACTCTTTAATGACTCGCTCTTGTAGTCTCGCAGTGAATTCCGCAGAATGCATAACTAGTTTTCCATGAGGAGAAAATCATCCTAAATATATATATGTCACTCGGCTGACTCGCATGGCATCTAGCCCACTAATCCTTGAAGTTATCTTCGTCTGCATATATTTCTTTAAGGTATTCAAACCCAACGACCTCGTTACTCATAGTAATTAATAAAGTCGCTTGCCTACTAAGTGCATCAACAACCTTGTTTTGTTGCCCTAGTTTATGATTCAACAAGAAAGTGAATTCTTACAAGAAAAAAAAAAATCAATCTAGCATACACATGATTAACAATAGCTTAACCGATAATATATTTGAGAGCTTGATGGTCTATATAGAAGATAAACTCTCTTTAAATCAGATAGTGTCTCCAATAGTGCAGGGCTTAAACGATTACATATAACTTCATCTCATATGTCGATCACTTCTTATGAGCCTCTCTTAGCTTCTCACTGTAGAATGCTACAGCCCTACTCTCTTAAGATGGCAAGCTTCCAATACCCACATAAAAAGCATTACACTCTATTTCAAATAGTTTAAAGCTATGGGGCATTAGGACCAAGGTGGTAGACAATCTCTCTCTAATCTCTGCCAATCTTCGATTTGCCTTCTCAATCCATTGAAACTAGCATTTCTTTATGCAATTAGTAATAGGGAACACAACGATATTAAAATTCCTCATGAACCGACGATAGAAAGTCACTAACCCTTGAAAACTTCTTGCTTTCTGAATATTTTTCGAAATCAGGCATTCCCTGATGGCTTTCATTTTCTCCTCGTCCACATGGATTCTTGTGAACATCACCACAAATCTCAAAAGTAAGAGACTCTCTTTCATAAAATTACACTTTTTATAGTGAGGTATAATTTGTTTTCTGTAAGCACTTAAAACACCTACCTGAGATGCCTCACATGATTTACCTCATCTTGGCTGTAAATCAAAATATCATCGACCTAGACTATTGCCGCAGGGCTGCAATATAGTAATAATTCGGTGAGACCGGGGTCAAAATCATAGAGAATGGGGAACACAGTCTAGAACCATTCTAAGTCTAATGGTTTGTCTGGATTTTTAATCTATCGAGATAAAAAATGATTTTAAACAATAATAATAAAATATTAAGGATTTATGAATCTACTTACAGCAATCACAATATTAATTTACTGATTAAATATATACAATTGAATCGAAGTCCTATTTTATCCAATTGGAAGATAATTCAGTTAAACCATTTATAAACACCAAAAAGAATATAATTTCAATTGAATGATTCTCTCACAAAACATTCAAACATCAATCACAAGGAAGTAAAAGCATCCAGTGCACTCTTAGGTGTCACTAGATCAATCAATTATATTCATTGATTCTTTCTCTTATTCAGGTTAACTAATTGTTAAATCAGAGCATTCATTGTCACTGGAGTGCACAACGAATCCAAAAATAAATAACTTAAAAACTTGAAGTAAATTGAAACTAAATCAGTTCTACTTTCATCATTTAAAATAATATCATTGAATCCAATAAACTAAATTTGAAATTAATTTACAAGCTTCATCCCTTAACATTAGCTAATAGATTAACCTAACAAGACTAATATCTTAAAAGAAAAACTAAAAGATTTACTAGAAACCATTAAGAAATTGAAGTAGAAGAACGTTGTTGGTGCTCCACCTAAGCCTTCCTTTCATTTCCAAACCCTAAAAGATGATTTGGAACAACTCCAACTTATAGTTGTGGAATTCTAACTTTCGCACCACCTTGAAAAAATTGCAAACTGACTTTGAATTTACGTAATTATCACACTTTCGATGGCATCGAGCTCCCATCGAAGAGTCTAAGTGAAATCAAGAAATTGTCCAGTAATGAACTTTCAAATTTGTATATTTTCTTGATGTCATCAAATCTCCTTCGATGGCATCGAACTTGGCCTTGATGGCATCGACGAATGCACAAATATGTTCAACAATTAAAATAAGATTTTTGTGATTTTTGCAAAGGGATCGAATGTGGCTTTAATGTTATCAAACTTCATTCGATGACATCGAAGCTATCATCGAACTGTCGATATATGTACTTCTGATTTCCTGTACTTCAAGTTTTTAATTCTCTTCATTTCTCACTTGATTTCCTTGGATCTTGGATACTTGAATTCTTCGATCTTGATCTTCATAGATTCAATTCTTCATTATATTCTTTTGAGCTCTAAATCCATCCTTTTAAACATATATTCATCTTATGCTTCTAAATCACCTTACATGACAAAAATATATATAATTAAATTAAACTAACACTTAAATGTCATGAAAAACTAATGTAATTAAAAGGTTAAATATGTAATATTTAAGTATCAACATTCATCAGCTTCATAAACGTAGTATATGCATTTGAGAGTCCAAATGACATAACCAGTCAATCGTAAAGCCCCTCTTTAGTCTTAAACATTGTTTTTCACTCATCACCTGACTAAATATGAATAAGATGGTAACTACTTCTCATATTCGGTTTAGATAATATCTTTATCTCTTTCAACATGTCTATCTAACTATAGTATAAAAACCAGTACTTCACGATTGTTTATGGCTAAACTTGGTAGCAAGGGTCAGGTCACTCTCAAAGCCGATTTTACAAATGACGCTTAGAAATCTCACCGACTTGACTCAACAGAAAACGTAAGTACTTTTATGGTATTACTACATTAGCATGTGATCCGATCTGGACCATTGATTAAGGGCCCATCTATGGATCAGTAATACCTTACAAACTCTTAAAAATCAGATATCTTGATGACCCAATATTTGGCCTTTTTTAATCCTTGCAGAGTTGCAGTGTTTTTCGTTTTACTTTCCATTTGGATGCCAACGATTTTACGAGGTCCACCTGATCTGGTCTTTCAAAAACATTTGCCTAGCGATGGAATCATAATCTACTTGGAAAGCTGATATTTACAGCCCTTAATCATTTTTTATACTGGTGGGCCACAGGAAACGCCAGCCTGTAAGGTGGCAATGTGTCAGGTTGGCGTGCAGGTGTGGGAAACGGATTGGTTACCCTGCCACTAGCCAATGGCTAGTGGTCAGTGCTCTGTGGGCCCCAACATGATGTATGTGTCTAATCCATGCCGTCCATCTATTTTTCTAGATAATTTTATTGTATGAACCTAAAAATGAAGTGGATTAAATTCTTAAGTGGGATACACAGTGTTGATTGAACTCTCACCAATAAAAACTTCCAGGGGCTACAAAAGTTTTGGATCATGCTGATATTTGTTTTTTACCTTCATCCAGGTCTGAATGACCTAATCTACAGGTTGGATGTCAAATAAACATTACAGTGGACCATAGGAGGTTTTTAATGGTAGACATTCAATCACTACTGTTTTCCCATGGTGTGGTCCACCTGAGATTTTGACCTGTCTCATTTATGGGATAAAGTATTAAAATGATGTGTACAAATAGATGGACAATGTGGATAAAACAAATAGATTATGGTGGAGCCCACAGAGCACCGACCACTAGCCACCTGGCTAGTGGCAGCGTCACTAGCCAAACCGCGTCCGCATGTGTGGGTCGGGCTCAGATTTAAATTTGAAATGGGCCGGGTCATGGCCCACATAGCTTATGTAGTGGGCCGACGGACACTTTCTACGTTACTTATCGATGGGCCAGGTTCATGTCCATAGAGGCCCATCTAGATTATCAATGGGCTGTGACAGATGACCCCAAACTACAATTGCTCGATCGTGGCAGTTCATCAAGATCAAGCAATCCATTAGGTGGGCCCCTGTGAGTAGACTTGCAGGCCAAATAATCAAACGTCAAGCAAGCCAGTGGGTGTGGCCCGTGTGTAGACACGCCGACCGAAGAATCACACCGGATTTCTCATTAGATAGGGACTGTTCTTTTATTCTTTTTTTTTATTTCTTCCCTTGCCTTTGTCGGATCTGAAGGTGGGAAGCGGATTGTCTGAAGCACCCGTCTCCGCGATATCCACGGACCCGTGATGTATGTGTTTCATCCACGTCGTCCATCTGTTTTTCCAAGTGGACCACGCCACACGAAACGGTGTGGATATTGACACCTACTGTTCAAACCTTCCTAAACCTACCGTGGAGTTTATTTGCCAACCAACCTGTTCAAACCTTCCTGAACGGAAGACTCAAACATCAGCTTTATACAAAACTTCTGTGCCCCCGAGAAGTTTTCAACAGTGGCCGTTCACTCCCCACTGTTTCCTAGTGTGTGGTCTACTTGAGCTTTCGATCTGTTTCATTTTTTTATCTGAAGCTTAAAATGGGTTGGCAATATGGATGTACGGCATGGATAGAACACATACATGGTGATGGGCCCCACTTCAGCCGAGTCATGGTCGATCCCATCATGCAGGGGAACGGATTAGGTGTTACCCTAACCGTGTGGGGCTCACCTTGATGAGTGTGTCGTGTATCCGCGCCACCCATCCGTTTTTTCAGCTCATTTTAAGACGTTACCCAAATCTTCAGCAGATCGGAATCTCTGGTGGACCATAACACTATAAAAAGTGGTGAATGACTGTTAAAAACTTTTCGTAGGTCCATAAAAGTTTTGGACCGAGCTGATATTTGTATTTTCTCTTCATTCAGGTCTGTTTGACCCCATCAAGGGGTTGGATGGCAAATAAACAGTTATTCATATGCATACGGTGGGCCCTTGGAAGTTGTGAATGGTGGGTGTTCAATCACCACTGTTTCCTCAGTTGTGGTCCACCTGAGATTTGGATCTGCTTAATATTTTTTACGATGTCCTAAAATGGGCTGTAAAAAAACATGGACGGCATAGATATAAAACACATCATCAAGGTGGGCCCCACGGTAAGGGTAACACCCACTACGGTGTTAACCAGGTTGGGACCGGATTAGGTGAGACCCGGAATCCACCGAAGTGGGTGGGCTACTGTGATGTATGTGACTACATCCACTCCGTCCATCCTAATTGAAAGCTCATTTTAGGGCATGATCCCATAAATGAATCAGTTCCAAGTCCCATAATCAGTGGTTATTGACAATTAAAAACTTCTAGTGAGCCACGAAAGCTTCGGAGCCTTGGATCAAGATGATGTTTGTGGTCTCTTGGTGTAGGTGTTTGTAACCTTATCAATAGGCAAATAAACATTCCGGTGGAATCCATGAAGTTTTTAATGGTGAGGATTCAATCATTAATGTTAACTATGGTGTGGCCCACTTAAAATTTGATTCAGCTTCATTTCTCGGATCATGCCCTAAAATGATCTTTCAAAACGGTTGGACGGTGTGGATTTTAGGCATATACATTACTGTGAGCCCCACAGTCAGGGTCCCACCCACCTCGGTGCATCCGGAGTCTCACCAAATCCGCTACCCCCGTTCCGTAGGCAATCCGCTTGAGGTGGCACTTGTAAAAGACCGTCTGCCTAATCCAACCGTCCATTTGTTTTGTCTGCCAACTCTTCCCAGCCGTCCGTTTGTTTTGTACAGCGTAGCCCACCAAACTACCGAACCACAGCTTGGTTGGTGGCGTATGTGCGACAAGCTCGTGGAAATAGAAACCTGCCTTTTCTTGTAACAGTTGCCATTCATGATGCTTCGATAAATGATCAAGATGGTCTTGCAGCACGGCACAGTAAGTACTGTTGCTCCTATCTGCACGGGTTCGCTTAAACCAATTCACGGTCACGATCTACACCTCTACCGATCAAACAGTTCAAGATTGTCCAGATCAAAACAGGTGGGTCCAGTAAACAATCTGAACCGTCCATTCTCGCAGAATCATCTGATCCACCTGAAACCATCCAATTAGTTTCTTGTGAAATGGATGGCTAAAACCTATAACCAACTTCCCAGGGATCATCTGATCCACCTGAAACCATCCAATTAGTTTCTTGTGAAATGGATGGCTAAAACCTATAACCAACTTCCCAGGGATCATCTGATCCACCTGATTTTGCATTGGGAGCCATGATGTGCGGACCTAAATGAACCATCCAGACCAATTGATTGGAGTGCCCATCTATTTCTGTGCAGCCCCGAAGCACCATACCTGATATTGAAAACATGACCATATCTCTTTCTAAACCTCTAACTAGAAATTCCTATGATGAAATCAACGGCCACAGCTCTTGGGATTTTAGACTTACAGTTTCAAGTTCTTACAAGTGGGGCCAAGTTACGTTAATCTAGACCACTGGCCTCTTAAGCCCCACCGTGGATGGAGAATCCCAGCCGTTTTTCAGTTTTGGGTCATCGTGGATGGAGAATCCCAGCCGTTTTTCAGTTTTGGGTCATCTCTCAACCTTCAATCCGTAGGACCACATTATACCATTGGTCTGGATTACCGGAAAACCGGGCCCACTGATTAGAATTGAGAAAGTTGTGTATATAGTGAAAATATCCCTGAAAAGAATATATAACTCAAGGGAAAGCCAAAATTCCAAAATTCCTCATATATTCCAAAAGTAACATCATACATTACAGGAATTTTCCTTGCATTTGAACGATCTGTAAAGAGAGAGATAGACGGTTGATCTTTGCCCCCTTTCTCTCTCTTGAAAGAAACCAAAACCAACACAGTAATAAAACAGAGAGAGAGAGAGAGAGAGAGAGAGAGAGAGAGAGAGAGAGATTAGCTGTATGCTTTTGGATTAGGCAGCAGATACAAAACCACATGAGAGAGCCATCAGCAGCACAGCTGCCTCTTCTTCCTCTGCCAGCTTCCTCTTTCTCTGCATCTGCAACAACATATCTCTTCCCAACCCCACCAATCTCACCTTCAATGAAGCTTCCCTTCTCTCCTTTTTATTATCCTTTTCTTCTCTCTTCTTCAACCCAAGGAGTCCTCTCCTTCTCTTCCTGTATTTTATCCCACATGCATTGCAGAGGGACTAAAGCCCAAATACAAATCAGACAAATGCGATAAATAAAAAAACCCACATCAAAAAAAGCATCAGAAATGTTTTTCTCTCTCTTTTTTTTTTTTTTAATATATATATAACACACCTTGGGCCCTGCAGGACCACTTCTCCACAAAGGGGTTTTGGTAGTCCTGCAATCAGCACAGCTCTTCTTCAACTCATCTGAAACCTCCCCTGCAGATTCCAGTTTCTGCAACAAACAAACAAAAAAAAAAAAATCAATGGTAATGATCATCTCAATATCAAAAAGCCCCGAAAGGAAGAAACCCCAATCGAAACCATCATGATCACCCACTCACCTTTTCATTGAAATCCATCACAACCCCCCTTTTCTCCTCTCTACAGAAGATTTGAAAAACCCAAAAAAGGCTATGGGGACTTTTTACACTAGAAACATGGTGAGATCCTGTTCTGACAGTTGTGATACATGTATGAGAAGCAGAGACTTCAGAGGCAGAGCAGCAGAATCCTAACAGGATTCCAGTGAAAGAAGAAAACCCAATAAGAGACTTGAGGGACTACCAAAACTGTATGGTATCAGAAGCTTTTGAAAGAGAGATTGTGTTGGAAAGAGAGGGAAACGAAAATAGAGGAGATTCACAAAGAAAGAAAGAGGCTGTTCTTGTATTGTATTTATTGTATTTAAAAAAAAAAAAAAGGAATGGGATCTTGGTGGCCGAGTATCTGTCCACACACGTGTTAGTGAGCGAGCAAGGGAACACACATGCAGGTAAAAGATCAAAAGATCAGGTGATCTACAAGCACACATACACATTACACATGCGAGATTTTGTACACGTGGCATATATAAAGTTTAAATTAGACCGTCCAAATTGTGGGTCATACTCTAGATAGGTTGTCTATCTAAAACGAGACTAATTTATTTACTTGGAAATTTGATTTGTATAGATGTATTTGTTGATTTTTGTACCGTTGAGAATTTTCCATTATAACCGTCTAATTATTTTGGTTTAATCGGTAAGTTTTTGTAAATATGTAGTTTTTTTTTGTATTTTATATTTCATCTAGAGTTTTTTAGAATGTTTGGACGGTTTTTTGGGCGTTAATGTTGTTTTATTTGAACGATTTAAGAGTGAAAGTGTTAGAATCATCATGCCTGCTAGAGTATTGGAGTTTTTCTCAGTGAAAAAAAAGTGGGAGATCTCAGCAGGACACGAAGCCCTAGCCCTTGGTTACAATGACTAAAATACCCTTCGAGGAGGGGATCGTCGGTTCTTCTACCGACTCGTCGCTGCGGCCTAAGGTTCTGATACACCGACATGTGGATTGGCTGATGAATAATGGCCCACGTGACTGTTAAATGGATGATCTAGACCGTCCATTCAATGGATCCTAGAATGGATGGACAACAATGCCAAGTTTACATCTTTTGGAGGCTTGTGTTAGTCGGATTAGCTCCGATTAAACAGACGCCCCTGACAAATCGGGTCCTTTCAACAAGGAAGGATTACGCCCTCTAGCTGAGGAGAGTTTTGGTATTTGAAAATTGAAGGCAAATGAAGAAACACGTGTGTTAGATCAGCGCCTTTCGTCTGATGATCCTCTTTGCAAAAATGCCGTGGCTGAAAAATAAGCCCGTACGATAATAAAGTGGGCCCTCAGCAAAAAGAACATGCAACAAATGATCATACAAGTATTTTTAAAGTACGGAGTTTCGCTAATAGCTGGTGGGCCACAGGCAGGCGTAGAATTTGGACCGTTGATAATTTTCACTTAGAGTGTTGGTTCATTCATTTTATGAATGTGGTGCCCACCAATAGATCACATCGACCGCACATTCACCTCATAAGCAGCTATGGTGTCCACATGTGCGCTTTTTTTCGGCCGTCAGGCGCCTATGACATACACTCGAGTTTTTCTCCTTTTCCCTCTTTTCCAACCGTTCATCAGGTTCCGCCGTGGTTCTTTTTGGCCTGTCGGGCGCCTACAACTGTTGTAGCACATCTTGTTAGAACCTGAGCCCATAGCTCGTGGGCCACGGAAAGCGTGGAATTTGGACCGTTGGTCATTTTCACATGTGTTTCCCACCTAGCGATAACATTGGGCGGACATTCACCTCATGGTCAGCACTATGTCCACGTGTCTCTTATTCGCCTGTCAGTCGCTTACAACATACAACATGCACTCGATGGAGTGCTTCACATTTTCCCTCCTTTCCCCATATATCTGGCTCCACCGTAATTCTTCCACGCCTGTCAAGCGCCTACTTGCACCGAACGCGGATTGCGTCATACCCCGCACGTCTCTAGCCAAGAACGGGCAGGTCTGTGGGTGGGCCCACTGTGATTTATCTGTTTATCTACGCCGTCTATCCCTTCTCTTATATTACTTTAAGGTATTTGCAAAATATTGAGGCAGATCCAATGCTCAAGTGGACCACACTGCAGATAACTCCTGCATTTAATGCAACTTACCTTTCCTGCTTTTGTGCATTTAACGCAGCCAAGCTTATTAGTTGGTGTAGCCCATGATCTACTCATAGTTTTTTATACAATACCTTAAAATGTCGCGAGAGAAGGAATGACATAGATAAACAGATGAACCTCAATAAATCCGCCCACAGAGCTGCCTGTCCGTGGCTAGGGAGGATGGCAGGACTCAATCCTCATCCCGTTGCACCACATCTTATAAGAAGAGTGGAGTAGGTGAGAACGCGCCCTTCCTGAGATTTTGCGGCCTTTACCAAGGCGTCTCACCTAATCTGCTCCTGATGTAGAATGGGTAACAGACCTGTTGATGTCTAAAGTGGACCGAGGAAAAAAAAAAAACTAACCAGGATCGGAACATACTCAGCATAATTTGATGGTTAATAAATTTGATCAACGCGTTGAAATTCTACCAAAAATTTTTAATTACTTGTTAGCTGATTTCTATCAATTTATACATGTTGAAATACTGTTCTATATTGCTTAGTGGCTGATTTTTACTAGTTTAGACAGATTGATGAATCTTGTTGGCAAGTCAAAATCCAGTTTGACGGGTTCGACAGGTCAAGCATATAAATTTCTGAATACTTTTTGGTTGTTTCGACATATTGATGGACAACTCAAAATTAAATAATTTTCTAAAATTGTTTCCTTGTTTGATTAGGAATCTTTGATTATGATTTTAGAGTTTGTTTACTGCTATTTAAAAGTGTTAAACTTATTTTTACAATTACCTATCAAATAAAACTTATAAATTTTAATTTTTATTGTGAATTCAAGATTTTCTTCTCATGAATTTAATGTATTGATCAAATAAAGCTCCCCTTGTAAGGACCTTAGCCAGATAAAGCAGGCCGCTTCAAAGTGAAGGTGGACCACACCAAAAGGAACTATTGGGATAATGAACCACCATAGATACTATTGTGGGGCCACCTTGTCGTTTAAATTCCATCTAAACCGTTCATCAAGTGAAATCACAAGGGTGTAGAGGCCACCCAAAATTTTATCCGATCCAAAGCTCAGGTGGGCCACACCAAGTTAGTTTAGATATTTGAGGGGTGATTTTACATTGTCCTTGTGTTGTGGCCCAACAGAGTTTTGATGGATCTAATCTTTTTCTATGTACAGTGAAAATAAGATTTGACTCAATTGATGAATAGAATGGTGATGTAGAGCGGGTCACGGACAGTTTCATGGCCAAGATGGATCAGAAAAAGCCCGGTCGAAGACAAAAGTGATCCGAACCGTCGGACCTTAGATCGGACGTATCTCGCAATCCGGAATGAATTAGCCGACGTAAAATATATGATTTTGGGGTAGAACGAGCTACTTTAGCCAACCAACCTCGCTATGTCAGGTTGCGATGCCCGGAATTGCGAAAAACCCCTGGATCGACGGTCGTTTCTCTGCTTTAATTTCCTTTTTACTATAAATAGTAAGTTTTAGTTTGATTATAACTCTTCATCCGTCGGGCTTTAGAGTTGCGCCCAACGTGAAAAGAGTTTAGAATAATTAGGAGAACGGTTTGGTGAAGCCAAATAGGACGCTTACTATTTTTGGCCAAAAACCTTGCGCACTAGTAGACATCACGACCAAAAGTTGCGATTTCTAGGAGTTTTAGTTGTCGTTTGTGTTGCGAGATGTCTTAAATCTGAGTCCTTTCGCAACTGGGATGCGAAAAGGAGTTTCGTGGATTTTGTGTTGCAAGTCCTTTCGCAACTGGGATGCAAAAGGAGTTTCCCCAAGTCCTTTCGCAGATGGGATGCGAAAGGAGTTTCGCATAGATTTTGTGTTGTAAGTCCTTTCAGAATCGGGATGCGAAAGGAGTTTCGCAGATTTTGTGATCTATGAAGTCCTTTCATGCAATCCTGGATACGAAAGGGAAGTTGCTAAAACTATAAATTGGGGTCCCTAGGGCTATTCTAAGATAATTCTAAGACTTTCTAAAGGTATTATAAAGGGTTCTAGGGTTATCAAAGGGTGTAGCAAGGGTGAGATTCGAGATTGTTCAAATCGGGTAAGTCCTTTCTCTTTGTAATTGATGCTTTCATAGTGGTGATTTGTCACTTTGTGCCGTGGTTTTTTCCCGCAAGGGTTTTTCACGTTAAATCTGTGTGTTATCTTTTCTTGTATGTGCTTGGTGCCATTGGATTACCATCCTAGATCTAGATCTGTGTGATTCCGCAGGCCAAAAATCCCAACAAGTGGTATCAAAGCAATTGGTTGGGACACAGATCTGAATCTGAGGGATTAGTAATAATGGCGAGCGCCAGGTATGAGATTGAGAAGTACTCAGAGAAAAATAATTTTGAGTTATGGAAGATCAAGATGATGAGTTCCTTAATCAAACAAGGCGAAGATGGTGCTCTTGAGGAGGGGAAGTCCACTATGACTGATGGTGATTGGAATACACTTGATAAGAAGGCTTTATCATCGATCCGTTTATGTCTCACGGATGAGGTTCTCTACAACGTCATGAGGGAGAAAACTGCGGCTAAGTTATGGGCGAAGTTAGAGGATATCTATGCGAAGAAATCCTCTGAAAATCGCCTACACTTGAAGCGGCAGTGATATAACTTCAAGATGGCAGAGGGTGAGATCTGAGGCTCACATCAAAGAACTTTAATAAATTGGTTTGCAAATTGCTGGATATGGAGGAAGTGATGAAAGATGAAGAACAAGCATGTATATTGCTAAATTCTCTCACGGCGTCCTATGAGTCATTCAAGGACACTATGTGTAGCATGAATAAAACCCTGAGTGTCGACACTATTATCTCAGCCCTTCAAGGGAAGACTATGAGACAGCTAGACAGCAACATGGGGACATCTTCTGATGCACTGTTTACAGTGAGTAGGAATTCTAAACAAGGTACAGGTTCTTCAGGTTCTAGATCCAAATCCAAGGGCAAGGGCAAATGAAAGGTAAAGTGCTGGAATTGTGGGAAGGAAGGACATGTGAAGAGGGTTGTGAAAATTCTAAATCTAAGAGGGAAGATTCTAAGGCTTCATGCAGGGAGGCTAACACTGCCACGTCAGATGAATCGAATGGATGTGATGGTGATGTTTTGTCTGTGTCTTCGCTCAGACGGTCATACGATGATCGTAAGGACGAGTGGATGCTAGACACAGGGGCATCTTTTCACATGACTCCTCATCGGAGTTGGTTCACTAACTACAGGGAGTACGATGGTGGACAGGTGTTTATGGGCAATAGCTTTGCCTGTAATGTTGTGGCTGTTGGTACGGTGCACATCAAGATGTTTGATAGGGTGGAGCATACCTTGACAGATGTGAGGCACGTTCCTGATTTGAAGCAGAATTTGATTTCTCTTGGTGTTCTTGAGGCAAAAGGATGCAAGTACACACGTATTGATGGTGCTCTTAAAGTATCTAAGGGGGCACGGGTAATCATGAAAGCGCAATGACTCGATCATGTATACAGGTTGATCGGGAGCACTTCAAAAGGTGGAGCTACTGTGGATGTAGCAAATTCCACCTCTACACATGTGTGGCATGATGGGCATGGCCACATGAGCGGGCAGGGCAGGAAGGCTGAGACGTGCGGACAGGGATATAGAGCAGGTGGAGCAGCCACCTGTGTGAAGAATCATATGGCATGATCGCAGGATATCGGCATGGTACATGGACGATTCTAATATCGCAGAGGACTCATCTTCTATTCTGATGGCTCTAGGTGAGCTTGGTGTTGAGAAGTGGAAGGTGACTATGGGCGATGTGATGGATTCGTTGTACCAGACCGACATATGGGAGCGGGTGGAGCTTCCAGTGGGCCGGTGAGCGGTTGGATGCAGGTAGACATTCAGGAGGATACGATATAGATTTGGTAGCGAGGGGTTATTCTCAGAGAGAAGAGATCGGCTTCTCAGAGATATTCGCGCCGACGGTATAGCACGTATCTATCAGATCTGTGATTGGCGCTGGTTAGCCAATATGATCTTGAGTTATGATGTGATGCAGAAATAAGAGAAGAGGTTAAGAAGCTACATGGTTGAAGATTGAAGACATGGTGGAGATTGTTGCGAGATGTCTTAAATCTAAGTCCTTTCATGCCCAGGATCTGGATGCGGGAAAGGAGTTTCGCGAATTTTGTGTTGCAAGTCCTTTCGCAACTGGGATGCGAAAGGAGTTTCGCGGATTTTGTGTTGCAAGTCCTTTTGCAACTGGGATGCGAAAGGAGTTTCGCGGATTTTATGACGCAAGTCATTTCGCAACTGGGATACGAAAGGGAAGTTGCCAAAACTATAAATTGGGGTCCCTAGGGCTATTCTAAGATAATTCTAAGACTTCCTAAAGGTATTTTAAAGGGTTCTAGGGTTATCAAAGGGTATAGCAAGGGTGAGATTCGAGGTTGTTCGAATCAGGTAAGTTCTTTCTCTTTGTAATTGATGCTTTCATAGTGGTGATTTGTCGCTTTGTGCCATGGTTTTTTCCCGCAAGGGTTTTCCACGTTAAATCTGTGTGTTATCTTTTCTTGTATGTGCTTGGTGCCATTGGATTACCATCCTAGATCTAGATCTGTGTGATTCCGCAGGCCAAAAATTTCAACAGTTTGATTCTGATTTCTTTCCCTTGGTACCCCTATTTAAAGGGTTGTGAACTCGTTTTTAGTGATCAATCAATCAATCAATTTCGAATTCCTTAGAATTTATTTCTATTTTTCTTCTTTCTTTCCTCGTGGATTCGAGAAGTCTCTGTGACGAGTCCAGAGAAGCTCCGTAGATTCGGAGTAGTTATCCTCATCACGTTCATCCCTGCGATCAAATGGATGTTTCACCTATACGGCCCCATGTGGTTTGGGTGTTGCACGAGCTTCCTGCAACAGGTGTGTTGTGGAATCCAGTCCATTCATCAGACACCTTGTGAGGCCGCGGCAGTATAACTATTTCCTAACCTACGTTTTAACTGATTTCTGGTACAATAGATTTTCTGATTAATTTGTACCAACATCCATCACATACAACTATATTAAGTGAAAAGATCAAAGCCGTTCAATACTATTAAGGCCAAATCATGAACGATCACGACAGCTCAATCTAGAAGATCTTGATCTCCACCTCAGGGCCAATTAGCTATAAATAAAGATGTGTGGATCGCCAAACCGTTAGCCCGCATTGGGTTACCATACCTGGGATTCTTGCCTGAATGGAATTATGGAGCGGACGAACCATCCGCGTGTGCAATCACCATATGTGGCCTACAATTACCTGACTCCAAACTTTGCAAATTGCGATCCCCACCGTATACAAAATGCACGATGAATCAACAGTTCAGATCATCTGGTTAGTGGCCATCAAACTGACCATAAAATCAAAAGTAATCAATAGTCAACCAAATAAGCAGAAAAATAATTAGTGGATATAAAAGACAATTAGTTGAATTAGTGCATGTGCCTCTGCAAGGGCTGAATGGAAGTCTCATATCTCCTGTTTGTAGCATCCAATCTGTCCATCATGAAAAATTGACGTGGACGTGATAAGATTAGTCATCATCTTCCTCAAGGATAACTACTCTAAATTCACATAATTTCTCTGGATTCCTTGGAGATTTCTCAAAATTAATATAAATAGTAAAAAATGAAATTAAAATAGACTTTTGACCTTAGATCTAATGGAATCTTGCAAATTTGGTGTGGGCAACCCCACATAGCATATTGTTTGGCTAAAGTAGCTTCTCCTGCCCCAAAATCATATACAGTGTGTTGAATAACTCATTGCGGTTTGCAATATATGCTTGCTTTATAGTTTTAACAGTCTTGATCACTTTCACCTTTGATCGGGCCTTCTTTGGTCCATCTTGGCCATGAAAGTGTCTGTGACCCACTCTACATCAAAAATCTATCATCAAAGTTGGATGTCCCATAAGTAATCTATCCATCATATGAGCCTGAAAATATCTTTTATTTTTGTTAGGATTTATGGAACCTATTTATCAAAGGTGTACGGCCGGTCACAACAGGTAACACTCCCTTGCTTGGAGATCCGAAGGAGTGCCCCTAGTTAATAGAATAGTTTCATAACTTCATATAAATTAATTTTACGCAAATCCTTAATCATTGGGAGTAATATATATCATGACATGAGAAAGAAATGTGTCGTCATATTGAGAGTTGCCTTTTGTTTTTACTTCAAGTACAATGGATTGATATGAATCCATCTATGTATCAAAAAAGAATCACGTAAATTTTTGTGTTGTGATTTGTCTTTTTCTTTTAATTGCTGTATGCATGGTACCTGTGGTTGAGCAGCGATCTCTTCTCCCAATAATTTTCTACCATGTCACCGCTACATAATTTCATAAGCTCCACCTTGTGCAATCCAAGGTGAGGGCTTCTCCTAATGCTCGGGTGGTAGACTCTGAGAAGTTTCAACTCCCAGTCAAGAGTTTCGAGTACCCATAGGTGGTGAAATTCCACTAGCGTAAGTGTGTGGGGGTGTGTGTGCATGTGTAAAATTTTTTATTATTTTTTTAAAAAAGGCTTCTCCTAATCCACAAGTTTGTGTGACATATACATCATTCAAGTTGCACCACACGAAACAACAGACAACTATCCAAAGACCTCAAAATTCCAATATTGGACCACTTGATGGTTTGATCTGCGGTAACTGACTTTCAAGGTGGGTCGAACCTGATCAACAGACGTCATATACACGACTTAATGGCCCACCTATAGAACGTTGTACAATGGCCTATTAAGGAAGTACTGGTAGAGGAACCGGCCTCGTCAAATAAAAATCCGAATCCGGCAATATGCCCAAGAAAGTGTGGCCCACCAGTTGGAAGGTACAGGTTGGCGTACATGCATGCCACGTCAACAGTTGCTGTGCACATTAGGCATGGACGTTGGTTCTTCTCATCATCAGCTCCATCTAACTAACATGTGGTAATAGGGAATAAGACCCAACCGGCCTTTTGTGGGTCACCACAAAACATGAGGGTCCCATCTTTTCTACCAATGTGAGATTGGTAATTTAGGTGGACCGTCAAACCAGAAATTTTCATGAGAGGGAGAAACTGAGAATGGGAATGGGGTAGAAATACAAAGGAAGGGACAAATCCGGCCGGAGATTTTCGGATGGCAGTGAGAAAACGAAAGCTCGAGTGGCCCATCTTTGTCTTCAAACCATACAAAAAGAAAAATCTACTCGAAAAGACAACTGAGTTATAAAAGGGGTAGGCTTCTGTTTCTTTCGTTTTTCGGTTCCCTTCCAACGCTGCGGTCAATGCAATTTCAAACTGCATCCGCTCGACTTAAGTTTCCATTTACTATCAGCTCACACGTGCCTGATTCTAGATATTTGCATGATCCAATCCGTTATTCCGGAGGCCCACCGTTGGAAAACTCAGGGTGGGTCCTCTCACGCAGTGGATCTATTGGGGCTCCATTAGTTTCCTGTCACGTGTAGTATGTATGGATGTGCCAGAATTGATAAAACAGTTCGATCCAAATGATTAAATTTGTCTTCGAGCATTAAAATAAGCAGATATATCTAATATATGATCAGATTCTAAAAAGATCAGTCACTTATTCAGCCATTTGCAAAAAATTTTAACGATTAGCTAATAATCGGAGGGTGGGATTCTTCCTCCGAAGATGGATGCCTTGCACATTAATAAATAAATAAAACCATGACTTTTTAGAATATTAGTATAATTAAACATAAGGAAAAACTCGCAATTGGATTGACTGTAATAATGAGTCTCTTGAAATAATTGTGTAATATTGCATAAAGGACAAATCAAGCATACAAGCATAAATTTAAATTACAACTAAATGATATAGCTAATAATTACCACTATTGAATTATCGTTATTCCTATCATAAGCGCTAATATAAGGTAAATTGATCTTCTCTTTTGTTATGTTTCCCTTTTGTGAATATTCATCTTCCGTGGTCAAGTTTTATCTCACGGTTGTCTTTTGTCTCTTGAACTATTCGACCGCATTTCTCTCTCTACTCATTAAACTTTTAGATAATTCGGTTGCATTACTTCGTCGACCATCTAATGAGTGTAAATTTAAATTTATGCCAATTATGATTCCACAAAAAACTCTCCAAGTATCTTGAAGATTTTTCATCCACTTCATATTTCTCGTGAATTGCCACATGTCGTCCTCCTATTGACTTTTACAGATTAGCAAGAAATAGGATACAACAGGATTATGCATATACGTTGAATATGAATCCATCTGTCAGCTCCGTCTAATCTTGTCATTATTGTACACATGTCATCCATCACCCATATGATGGTCTGAGTGACTAAAGCATATCTAAAATGCGGGGACCAACCGGGTGAGTGGACATGACCGAGCGCACGTGCCACAAGTTTGTACGGCGTGTGCATCCTCATTGCATTGGGGGGCTCGAGATCAAAACGAGATGAACGAGTTTGCTCCCTCTCATGTTTGGGAAATGATACATACGTTGTTACATGTTAACTTGTGGATAAACATCGTAGCCATGAAAAAAATGGGCCACATCATTATAGACACCCCACCCTAGGTAAAGCAGACCGTTGGTTGTTCATTAGCTGACGACCATTTAGCGCTGCAAATCTTTCCTTGGGATTTCCTGGCAGATTTCTGACAAATCGTGCATGTAAAATTATCGACTAGTGTCCATTGGCTAACCATTAGTCGACGGTTTTTAAGCCTATATAAATATGCATCCACCCCCTGACTAAAGAGGGACAAAGATGGCAGAAGGAATGTTTAAAAGTTTTTCAATTTTTTCTTGGCTTTCGCTCCTCGACAACGAGAAGATTTTGCTGCCTAGGCTCCTCGACATACTTACACCTAAGACCTGCCTCGACAATCTAACTTTGCAAAGCCAACCCTATCATATTAAGAGAAGAATCAAGATTAGGGACATCCGATCATACCTTTTCTGACTTAAGAAAAAGGTGTCTGATTTCCCTTCTCTTTCTCACACCTCAATCATGTTAAGAACGGGGTCCATTTTGCACATTTCCTTTTCTATAAATAATATTTTCTTTTCTTTTACTGCATTTATTTTCTATTGCCTTTATTTTTTATTCTATTTGCATGCCCGATGCCTCTACTCTGTAAAGAAAGGCTAGGATCCTTTACTTTCTAGCATATTTATTTTATTCTGTTTGCCTGCCTAGGGCCTTGGTTTTGTGAGGCAAGGCTATGATCTATTTACTTCTTTTTTTTTATGCCTATCTGACCCTCTTGTAGGGTTATGCGTATCATAGCCATATGACCAACCTTTCTTACGGATGTATGATTTCCCTGAAAATTTCACATCCCTTATAGTAGAGACCACACGTGAGTGTGGGCGAGAGAAGGTGCCTAACCCTTTCTTTTCTCGTAACCGAGATCCTTACCCAGATCTCTAGGATCGCAGGCTAATCACAGGTGTCATTTAGGTCAAAGGATTTTTACGATTATTCAACCTTACCTGGAAAGTTTACGGCTCTAGTCGACTGTGAATTTTTACCTCGCTAGATCGACTAGTGGCGACTCTAGTCCTTTAAACGCACAATATGACCACCTTGGAAAGGGATCACACAACCAAGGAAGCCAAAACAAGCTAAAAAAACATACATATATCAGGCCATTGTCACCCCCAAAAAGATCAACCGCACATAACAATGAAGACACCATCCAGTGAAAAGCCATCTTCCATCGTGTGTCGCACATTCCAGCACTATGCCGCACACATGTCGGAGGGAGGGCGATCAAAGAATGGTGACTTCGCTGGGGACTTGGTGCAGTAGCCTTTCTAAGGTTTGACTTGAAATAAGGGACATATATTCTTTAGGAAAATCATGGTATCTACAACACTAACATCCTGTAACACCCCGTACCTCTGGTACACGGGTGTTACCTCTTAAAATGACATTAATAAAAATCGGGATCGATTAGCTAGATAACTTGAATTTATCACATGCAGGATGAGACCTTCCATCAACGCTGAGGCCATCCACCATGACTCCTAGGAGCTCGATTTGCACTCCACACTCGTCAAGAAGGTAACCTCGATTAAACATCTTAAGCCAGATCATTTTTTAAGTCAATTAGTTATAGCAGCATTCTAAAACTCAATCCACGAGGATCAGTGGGTAGCCAATGGAGTACGACTGCGTCTTAAATCCATACTTAACCGTTGAAAACAAATATCAAACCCATCTGACCGTCGGATCATGACATATGGGCCAAACATGACCCCAAAAGGTGTGTAATGACCCACCTGGGCCTCATCGTCGGCCCAAAGTGGGCCAGGATGTCCAAGTAGAACCCATAAGGCGATTGGACAAAATTGATGCGATGCAACCATAGCAATGGGGCCCACACGCGGTGCGTGTGCACCTTATGCTATCGTGCACGACGTGCACTGGACCAAAGGAATCGGTCAAAGGACCCTTGACCGTGAATTCTTTGCAAACGGCGGAGCTCTCCCGCCTATTTTAAAATTTTGAAACCGTAAGGCTTCAAGCCCCAAAGTGGGCCACTCGAGGAGTTTTCCGGACGATCCAAACCGTCCATTTCACTCGAGGGGTCCACTGATCAAAACCGTATAGGGTCTTGGACCCACGCAAAGGGATAGGGAAGATCGGTCTGAACCATCCACTTCCTTCATGTGTGGCTGAGATCCAAAGGAGAGGACCATCAGGTAGCTTCTCTTGTAAGCCAGCACCACCATTATCCAGGGGATTCAGGCCTTCCACGAGCCAGCTGGGGAGAGTCCTCTCATGGCAAAAAATGGCTGAGCAAAACGGAAAGAGCAAAAAGGGGAGTTTTCCTTTCAAGAATGGAGAAGTTGGCACCTACGGGGGTTACATAGAGCGATCCCAGCCGTCGGTAGCCCCTCTCCCCTGCCTATAAATAGGGGCACCATTGCCCAAGGGTACACACCAGAAAGAGAGGAAAGAAAAGAAAAAAGGAAGGGAAAGAAAGAAAGAGTGAGGAGAAAGGAGAGAGGTCGAGCAAGGGAGAGAGTGAGTTGAGTGGTGATTCGGTGCCACCCTGCACCAGCTCAGCCCGCACAAATCGGACTGAGTTAAGTCTATGCCGACCAGCAGCACACCTACTAAGAGGGAGAGAAAGAGAGAGAGAGAGAGGCTAAGAGTCACCTTGCAGATCCGGGCAGGTAATGACCTAACTCCCCCTATTTTTCTTCCTTTCATCCAAACAACACTCTATATGGAAATTCCAGCCACATCTAAGGGGCCAAGATCAGGCCGAAACCAAGTTGGTAGCAGCCCTAAAGTGGAGCTTGGAACGAGCTAAGATTAGGCCCTTAACAGAGCTCTGTTATGAACTGAGAATAGCCTTAAAACGAGCCACGGCCTGGGCCCGAAACTTGCATCTGATAGGCTGTCCGATGAGTTAAAGTCGAGCTCCGGATGGACCATGAAAACCAGAGCAAAAGCACCCTTATTGGGATGTGTTGTTGGCCTGTAGATCTGATCAGTGCAGTGGGCCAAATCCGGGCCATTTGGGGTTGAAGAATGGGCCGGAAACATCAGTTAACTGGTGCTGAAAACAGCCCCGGGCTGGGCCGAAATCAGGCCTCAGTGAGGCCTTCCATCTGGGCCTTAAATTCAGGTAAAACTAGACCTATAAACTATGATCAAAACAGGCTTTCATCTGGTTTTGAGTTGGGCTGCTAACTTCCCCTGTCTGGACCCTGTAGCGGACTCAAAAACAGCCTTAGAATGGGCCTTGAATCCAACTAAGAACGGGCCCCAACTGGGCAATGCAACAAGCTGAGGAAGGGACTATGAAGTGGGTTGGAATCAGCCCTGGATCTGAGCCGAACAAACCCAAAAATGGGCCAAAACCAACCACACAACTGGGCTGTGACCGGGCCCAGTTTCGGTCCAAGAGGACTGGGCTGAAGTCTGTACAGTTTGGGCTGCAACCTGGGCCTGAATCCAACCACACCACACCTCCTAGTGGGCCGCACTTGAGATGAATCTCAGTGGGCTCCACTACAAAACATGTGGGCCACACTCTTGCAGCAAGTGAGCGGCTGTGCTGGGCCAAAAAGACGGGTCCAACCCAGACCGTCTTGGACAGCAAGTGACTAGCTGGATTGGGCCAAAAAGGGTCCAGTCCAGCCCAATTTTTGGGCCGTTTGTGGCCAATAGCATTGGGCCACAATCAAGCCTGGTTGGAGTTTGGTTAGAAGCCAGTCAAAGCCTTTTTTGTGACAGTGGGCCTCACTCAATGACCGATGTGGGCCCAGGGCTTTTGAAGTCGCATTGCAGGCCCAGCCCAACAATATCTAAGGCCATAAGGCGGGCCTGAGGTGGGGATAGCAATGGGCTACCCAGCCCCATTTCTAAACTTGATAGGGGACCCAATGGGCTTGGCCGAGCAAGGCCCAGCTCGGCCCTTGATCAGGGAGGATTTTGGGCCCAAAGTCGGGCCATTTGCAGGAATAAGGTCTGGCAGGCCTGGTCACTCAAAGGCAGGGCTAACTGACCTTGTTCATAAGTCCTTCCATGACTCGACGCAACTTTAATACGTTAGTTAACCATAGTTTTGAAAATACTATCTAATATAAGCTCTTGGGTTGGAAACAACACTAGGGAATCAATCACACGGCGTTGGACAATTAGTTAATCCAAATAATCTGAATCAAGAAAGAAGTTACAAACCCCCAGGTGATGAGTTCTTTCCCCTTGAGCTTTTCATCTCTAAGCTAGACCAATGATAGTCTTTTATAATAATTATAAATGATATTCTGGGAGTAGATTATCATTCAACTTATTTAGAATACATGTCCTCTTGTTTTGAAAATCATTGAATAACCATTGTTCATATATTTTAAAAGTGATCAACATTGTTTCATCACATGTTATGAAATTAACCATTTGAACTGGTTACTCTATCCTATGCCCTTGGAACCCATTGAATTGTTAAAGGCATGAGTGGATTTACGGAAATACTTGATTATTTACTTGAGATGCATGTTTTGGAAATTGATAAATTAGAAATGTATGCCCTTTGAAATGACTGTATATTTAAGTCTTACATCAATTATCAAGCATGTCTAAATCTTCATGAGATTGCATTGTTTGTAAGTCATACCTTATTTGAAAACTCTCTATGGAAACTCCTATCCTAAAGAGGGTCCATACTTAGGGTATAACCAAACTGATTGTAATGAGCATAGGCCCTCAACACGAAGGTTAAGTGGTGAATTAGTTTCCTTATATTAAAATTTGACTGGCCACGTGTTGATGTGCCCTATACATACCCAAAGGTGGTAACCTCATGAGCCGGAGATGGTGGTATGGGACCTATGTCCGAGCTGTCGGCCTATGCTGGTTAAAAATCCCCGTAGTGACTTTGAGTTTACTGAAAATGGCTGATTGTAACCGGACTAATAAAGGTTGGCTAATCATGAATACATGGAACAGACCAACGTCTATTACTATCGTACGTGATGTACGTATTTTCATTCGTGATGTACATATTTTTGTCCGACTGGTTGAGCATTCCCAGGTCGATGATTGCATGGGTGACGAGCCCAATATCCACACGGATATGCATCCCCGGGGCGATGATTGCATTCACGCATCCATGCATATTATAAAACCGCATTTACCATATCTTGTTTGCTTGTATCTTTTATGTTATTATTGTCTAGGGCGGCGATGTGTAATCTTGAGGGGAGATCACACTGAGCTGGCCACTCATTCGTCAATTTTTAATCGTACAGAGGAGGTAGGTATAGGTACTGACGAACATGCGGTGGACTTGGAACCAACTACCGTTGAATAGGAGTTTTACGACAAGGAGTCGCACTAGGAAGTGGTTGCCTATTATGGCTTGAATCAATAGATTAATTGTTATGGTTACTTTTGAACAATCACATTTTTTTGAAATTTTGTATATGGGCCGCAGCTGAGTGTCCTAAGATGTTTATTTTGAAATGGGATAATATTTATGCTACGCTTACTTCTACTAATCACACTTTGATTAATTGTCTATTTTGATCACCAATTAACACCGGGTTTTTTGGAAACGAGTTGAATACTCGGGTTTCGAAAACCAGAGCGTTACACATCCAACGTATGCCGGTCTTGTACGAACTAAACTAACTTGGTAACTTTTCAGTTCCATACTGGTCCATTTACTTTATTGCGAGCATTTCGCATTCCAGTTTTCTACTGGTCCATTTTAGTTTTCTACCAGCATTATGCATTCCAATTCCTCACTAGTCCATTTACTTTATTGTGAGCATTTTGTATTCTAGTTCTACATTGGTTCCCTTATTTGATAACCCCTGTGTGCCACATTCTCGCTTGATTGATTAGCAAAATAGGAGACAAGAGAGAATCAATGGGGAAAAGAAAGGACATTCAATCATCATTACGCCCAAAAGCAGTTTACAAGTCTGTTGCCCTCCGAAGCTGACATCAGCATACCATAGAACCATTCGTACTCACACCTAGGTAACTATGTCAACACACGAAGAAGCTCAAGCATCCCCTTCAAAATCTCTCAAGCATTGGGCACCATTGCCCACGACCACACCCTCACTAACCGAACTAGCATAGGACATGTGTAGAATCAAGGATATATTAGCACGCCTCCTTCAGCCTGGAACAGTCCTCACAATCCACAGTCCACAGCCACCCTTCACACACATACGACCCTCTCATCCTACCATCAACAAATTTTCCATCCCCCCCCCCCCGAAGGAAACTGGGTTCACTTTCAATATCCGCCAATCTCCATCCCAACACACCCCGACGAAATCTACCTGCAGTACCACAGCAGGCTCAATCCATCGAATCACAATCAGGGCAGTTCTAGCTGCCGCCCCTGCACCCCGATCAAAATCAACCACCGTCTACCCGTATGTAGTATCAGCCTACAGTTGAAACCTCATTTCCAGCTCCTCACCTAATCACTTACTAACAAATTCACCCCCACATCGACACCTTAGCAAGGAACAGAGGTGAACCACTATGAAGAGGAAGCAAGTCGAGTCAAGCAAGAGGCACTTCTGAAATATACCAACTCTGTGACCATTTTGAGGGCCAGCTTAAAGCCATGTAAAATGAACTAAAATGACATCATTACTTCGATAGGTAAAAAAAGGTGATAACACCGAAGAAGGTCGAAGAAATCAAAGCCCCGAGTACCTCAAAGATGGGTTTTCACAAAACCCTACTCAAAAATCACAAAATGAGACAAGAAAAGGAAAATACAAGGAGAAGGGTAAGAGAAATGAAAGAAAGAAACAAAGAGAGAGAGAGAGAGAGAGAGAGAGAGAGGCAGAAATGAAGAGGAAAAACAGTTAAGATGGTCGATTGTTCGCTGGTTGTTAGAAGAAGAAGTGGAACTAGACCATCGATTAACCATTAGCTGACGATCTACCAAGGACCATTATGACGCAACAGTCACACACCAACCGATGTTTGACCCCATTTATGGTACATTGAGCCCCACAACAGGCATCCCCTGGGGCCATTTTTCAAAGAAAATGACACCGATGGGCCCCACATGTGCCCTATGGTCTACCTTTGGTTAATCATGGCCCACCACACACTAATTGTGGCCACACATGGGATACCCAAACCTCAACATTAGGCCCCATCACTTTAAGCACCATCATGGCCTGCCTCAAGCCCAAATCATGGTTGCATAAGGGTTGGCCACCACAACGTCGAGCCCCACCACATCATCTGCATCAAAGATGGCCCACCTCAGGAGTGATTACCCTTGCTTCAAAATGAGTCCAATCTTGACCATCTAGACCGATCAAGACTGTTTAGATGATGGATGACATATTGGATAATTTAAAAACCATTGTAATAAGTCTAATATTAACCATTTGGAGTGATACATACTGTCTAGATGAAGGATGGTGGATTGGATCTTTCAAGAAATCAATATAAAAACCAATCTTGAATAATCTAGACCAATTAGGATCGTCCACATGAAGGATGATGGATTGTATCTTTTAAAAAATTGAAATAAAAACCAATATTGACTAATTTGGATTGATCAGGACTGTCCATATGATGAATGACAGATTGAATCTTTCAAAATCACAGCATTAAAGTTCAAGCTTGACCATTTAGACCTTATCAGGATGGTCCAGATGATGGATGGCGGATTGGATCTCTCAAAATTCATTGTAATAAGTACAATCTTGACCATTCGAACCATATTAGGACCATTCAGACATGGGACAATGGATTGGGTCCAATATTGACTGTTTGGACCCGATTAGGACCGTTCAAATATGGCATGATGGATTAGACCATTCAAAATATTTGTAATAAGTCTCAATATGAACCGTCCAATCTTTTGATCAAGTCTATCCAGGCTCGAAACGACAGATTAAGATGATCCAAATACGGGTTATCGCACTGAATTCGCAGGTGCGGTCACTTCATTTTCTAAAGCATGGGGGAGGGGGGGGGGGGGGGGGAAGAGGAATAAAAACCGCTTGAGGACCCCACCCATGAAATTGAGTGGATATTTTCGAACTAAATGGCCCAGAAAAAATTTTAAAAAATCTTTTGCAATAAAAACCCCACAGGATCACATCCTACAAGTGGGGACTTATTTCAAGAAAATCTAAAAATTTTGAAAAAAAAAAAAAAAAAAGACACTCATGACACCCCACAACCGGACAGTTCCTCGTACTCCCTGGTGGGTACCAATGCACAAGCAATAATTTATTTCGGGGACTTTCTAAAATTTTTATTTTCCCTAAAATCATATGTGGAATATAGGATAACTGACCTGAACCTTTACTGTCAACCCAGATGTCCCGGATCGCATACTAAGCAATGATTGAGATCTATGTCATGACTGCAGTTCAACAGCGAAAAGGCCCTATCTCAACCAAAGTATTAAGCCCAAAGCCTCGTATCATATGGCAACAGAATAATTTGAAAATGCTCTAGTTAAGAACACCTATCAAAGACCGGTATAGATAACGTGGGAGATCCGTAAAGCTGTAATAAACATAAAAAATTGCATGTTACCTATACTTCCTCCAGGTGACTCAGGAGGACTATATATGCATCTCACACAACAACTTCGAACTAAACAATTATCCTCGTAAGGTTGTAGAAAGCGCATGAATTCTAACCACTCCTACATAAATAAATAAATAAAACACCAGTACATTCGATGCATACGTATTAGTCACAACATGAATGGGTTGCTATTTGACAACCCGTAAAGCCGTAGAAAGCACAAGGACAAATCACAATGTCTTCCTCAACTCTCAAGAGCCATCCGAATTGATCATTGACAAGACGGGCATTTTAATCAAGATACTATGACTACCTGAGGCACGATCGCACCATCTTAAGGTAGTAGGTGTGTCCACTTGCTTTGGCATTTAGTTGCCAGGAACCTCTACCAAAGAGAGGCATCTGTAAACACCTCACCTTGGGAAAAGCGGACTATCAACTGTGTATTAGCCGACGACCACCTGGCACCGCAATTCTTGCCTCGGGATTTTTTGGTAGATTTCTGACATATCCTGCATGTAAAATTTTTTACAAGTGTCCAACAGCTGACCATTAGCCGACAATTTTAAAGCCTATATAAACAGGCATCCACCCTCTATCCAAGAAGAGGCAGAGATGGCAAAAGGAATTAATGTTCTAAAAGTTTTTCAGTTTTTTTCTTGGCTTCTGCTTCCCGACAACGATGAGATTCTGTCGCCTAGGCTCCCCGACAATAGCCATAGCTACGCTTAGGTCCTGCCCCAACAGTCTAACTATGTGAAACCGAATATCAAGAGTAGAGTCAGGAATATTAGAGACATCCAATAATCCCTTTTCTAACTAAAGAAAAGTGTGTCTAATTATCATTTTCTTTTTCTCACATCTTAATCAAGCTTAAAATGGGGTCTATTTTACACATTTTCTTTTCTGTAAATAATATTTTCTTTTCTTTTATTGCATTTACTTTCTATTGCCTTTCTTCTTATTTTGTTTATCCGCTCGGGGCCTTGGCTCTGTGAAGTAGGGATAGAATCCTTTATTTTCCTGCATATTTATTTTATTTTGTTTACCTGCCCAGTGCCTCACTTCTATGAAGCAAGGTTAGGATCCGTTTACTTTCCTTTTTCTTTTGCTTGTTAGGCCCTCCCGTTGGGTTATGCCTAGCATGTCCATATAACTAACCTCTTTTTTTTTCTTTTTTTTTTTTTTTTTTTTTTTTTTTTTTTTTGTAGATATATGATTTCTCTAAAAGCTGTATATTTTTTTAAAGTAGAAATCGCAAGTGATCAGTCCAAGTGAGAAAAAGTACCTAACTCAGTTTTTCTCATCCTTACCCGGATATCTATGATAGCAGGCAGGATTTTCACAATTCCTCAGCTATACTGGGCGAGTCTACGGTTCTAGCCAATTGTAACATGCTGCCTTGCCAGATCGGCTAGTGGCAACTACAATCCTTTAAACTCACATTCTAACCACACTGGAGAGGTACAGCACAACCATGAAAGCCAAAACAAGCCAAACAAGCATATACATCAAGCACATGTTACTCTAATAAAGATCAACCACACATCATCCATTGAAAGGCTACACTAGGTGTCACACATTCCAGCACCGCGCCGCAAGCGTTGGCGTTCACAGTAGTAAAGATCAACTGATATGGTAAAAAAGAAAAAAGAATAAAAAGAATAAAAAATGGTACATTCATCAAAAAGGCTACAGTTTTGAAATCAATGTACAGCCGACGGTCTGAATCAATTTATGTGTGTGGCCCACTTGATGAGTGGATGGTTCCAAATTTTTTCTCCAGGAGATATTCATTACATGGACACCCTTTTCACGGTTCGGATTTCCAATGAGATCACACGTTGTACGTGATCACTTATCCTCCTGTCAAACACTGCCAAAGGAAGAAAAGCTGAATTGCGTGCTGCTTGGCTCAGCCAATCACACAGTACGGGTTGATGATAAGGAGAACTGAAATATAATAGATTTCCACCTCTTCATGACACACTTGACAGGGTAATATTTCGATCCTGACCGTCCAAATATTTTTCCATTATTTTTAACGACAAATGGTTCAAAAGAAACAATAATCAATGATAATATATATCTAATTACTGGCCATCAAATATACTGTTTAGAACAGAAAATCTTAACAGTTAGAATTATTCTGAAAATAAGATTAACGAAAATTGTCTGAAATTCTCTGATACGTCTGATTTCTGACACATAGACATATCCTTATAGATTTAACTATTTTGACGGACCCGATTGATTAGTGACTCAGTCATGTTTCCTTACGAGAGATAGCTCTACTATATTTCCGTTACACCGGTTCTACCGTTCACCTCGCACTGCAACCCTCAGGCAATAGAGCCGGTAGTTAGCGTATGTCGCAACCTACTGGGCCCACATGCTGAGACGTTCCTGTGATTTGAACCGTCCGTTTTTTCGTCAGTAAAGTAAATAAGCTATTATCATATAATCACCTTTCAGTAATGAGCTTGACCTTTGATTTCTACAGTTGAATGCTAGCCATTGGAATCTGTTTTTCATTGTTCACAGTAAAAATTATCTGTTCAGAGTAAGTTTCCTATGAAAGCCACTAAATCATTGATTCCATAACATGGACTGTTCTGATCATCCGAAAGGTCAGCATGTGGGCCCCAGTGGGCAGCGACGCACACTGGGCGACTGAGGCAGAACGAACTCGTATGGAGGAGGGGAAGCGTGCAAGCGATTATATTACTGTATGATGCAGAGACAGTAGAACCGGAATACAGTGGAGCCATCCCAAGAAGAAGGAAACAAAAAAAACGCATCTCCCACAGCAACTTGGGTGATGTGTCAATCCAGAACGTCCGTCTGCTTGCCCATTGGTCGATTGAAAATGTCTACAATATACGTTTCATGGCTTTTCCAAAGCAGAAAATAAAGTGATTGGCAATTCAAATTGACGTAATACCCCATCCATGATAAGTCCCACCGGATGTACGGTTCCGATTTATGAAATAGTCTGCCATCTTTTTCTGCCAGGAGATGCTGCACCACATTCTCGTTCTACCGCGGTTGTACGGTATAGACTCTCTCGAGAAGTGGGAATAGAAATTTTCGTGAAAAAAAGAGCCGTTTGTAAGTTTTGACTCGCGCCCTTACCCGCGAAATGAAGAGAAGGGAGGATGAGAGAAAGAGAGCTGTCAGCTTCGGTAACATGAAATCATGTTCAAAATCTTTTTAATTTTTAATAGTGTTTTAAACTTCTGTCATTTGAATTATGAAAATGGAAAAGTATAGACTTTCATCTTATTTTGACCTTCTGACATGAACATGTGGCCATCGAATCTCACTGTTTGGGTCGCTTCGCCACTGGGACCCACTTTCGTCAGAAATCACGCCAGTTCAGTCATCAACGGAAACGGATTGACTACTCCCCTGCGTGCTCTGTGGGACCCACCATGATGTATGTCTTTCATCCACGTCGTCTATCTATTTTTCTAGATCATTTCATGGTATGAGACCAAAAATGACGTATATCCCAATCTCAAGTGGACCACATTACAGGAAACAGTGTTGAATGAATGTCGACAATTAAAAACTTTTTGGGGAACATAAAAGTTTTAGATCAAGCTAATCTTTGTTTTCCACTTCATCTGTGTCTGTATGACCTAATCAACAGATTAGATGTCAAATAAACATTTTAGTGGGCCTTTGGAGGATTTTAATGCTGGATATCCAATTGCTATTATTTTCCTGTGGTGTGGTCCACCTGATATTTATATTCCTCTCGTTTTTTGGATCAAGCCCTAAAATGATCTGTAAAAATGGATGAACGGAATGGATGAAACACATACATCATAGTGGAGCCCACAGAGCACCGACCATCAGCCATTGGGCTGGAGGTAGGGCCAGGGGAGTAGCCAATCCATTTCCGTCATCAGCGGGGCCACACTTATTTGGATGAAGAGAAAACATTGATACTCTGCTAGAGTGCGATGGATGATACGCTGGCACTAATAAATTACTTAGCAATTGCACACGTGGCATGCCAGTAGCTAATTAAATGGGCTAAATTATGACACCCTGAAATGTAGCTTATTTGATTAAATGGCTATCGTATAAGTAGGGGTGTACACGGGTCGGACCGAGTCGAACTGGGCTCAACCTGGCCAGGCCCGTTCAGCAGCCGCACCAGGCCCGAACCCGACCCAACCCGATCACCGGGCCAACATCTCCTGTCCGAACCCGGCCCCGCAGCAATCAGCCAAGTTCGGGCTAGTTTCGAACCTTAGAGTTCGTGCCAGTTTCGAACCTGAGTTCGGGCCAGTTTCGAACCTTCGAGTTAAAGCCTATTGTCTAAAGGCTTGATGAACTATGGTCTAATTAAAGTTATGGGGCAGGAAAGGATTCATGTAGCCGAACCCAGGTTGTTGGGATAAGGCTTAGATGATGATGAGTTCAGCCCATTGTCTTCCTGTTTAGGAGAGTTTAGTCTAAATTTTGAAATGGTCTGAATTTTGGAGTTCCATTTTCTTGATGGGTACATCTTCTAATAGATTGGATGGTAGATACAAAACATGGTGGTCCCCACACGCAATCAGAAAGGTTTTAGTGATGGTCCTCTCCATCCCAAATGCTCCTATGTTTGGCCCATCAGATTTTAAATTCACAAAAAAAAATAAAAATAAAAATAAAAATCTTAATTTCTAGTTGGGACTGTTATCCGCAGGATGAAGAATGCTAATACACAGGTTGCACTATAGAAGTGCTAGGCAGCTCCCCCTCCAAATGATACACATTCCAAACGTGTAGTGAATGGGAGTGTTGATCTGGCGGGCCTACATCTGTACATGCCATATCACAAAAATGGAGATCAAGACCATGTTAGCCATCCAATCAGTGGCCTGCAAAGAAATGTCAGAGCAACAATCCACCTTCAACTAACAAAACTAAACAATTTGTTGGCCTATAGACATCTAAGTGGTGGCCCACCTCATCAACGGTCCTTATCATGATTCATGACTCATGATTGCCACATTTACTGTGAGGAGGGAGCTGCATAGAAGTTCCATGATGCAAGCTGCATTATATAAAACATTTCTCATGCTGGATTTTCATGTGCACCATGTCATGGAACTGTGTAAGTGAAAACCACGTGCAGACACTTAATACCATGCCATCTCATGGATTTGTTCTTTTAATAGATGAAAATCAAATAAACGGTCATGATTTTGTCAAATCTATTGTGAGGAGGGATTTGCATAGATCTCTGAGGATGAGATCTGCATGTTAGCATTTGTGATGACCTCTGGATAATCTCTATGGCAGATAAATAAAAAGATTTAAGAAAAAAGGGAAAAAGATAAATCATTCATTAATTGAGCTTCACCTTAGATTGGTACTCTGGTGGTTGCACGGACGGACGAGCAGAGAGAGGCGGACAACCTCTAGTGGTTGCACGGACGGACGAGCAGAGAGAGGCGGACGACCTCTGGTGGTTGCACGGACGGACGAGCAGAGAGAGGCGGACGACCTCTGGTGGTTACACGGACGGACGAGTAGAGAGAGACGGACGACCTCTTGTGGTTGCACGGATAGACAAGTAAAGAGAGGTGGACAGTCTCTGGTGGTTGTATGGACGGACGAGCAGAGAAGGCAGACGGCCTTTGCTGGTCGAACTCGGACGAGAGAGAGAGAGAGAGAGAGAGAGAGAGAGAGAGAGAGAGAGAGAGAGAGAGAGATTTGGTGGGGTCGGGCAAGGAGGGAGCGAGCAGGGGAGGAGAGGGTTTGGTGGGGATGGTGGGGTCGGGCGTTTTGAAGCAAAGGGGAAAGTGCAAAGGGATAGGGTTTTTTTTTTTTTTTTTTTTCGTGGTTTATATACCTAAAGGCGGGTCGGGCTGAGTCAGGTCGGGTCGAGTCGAGTTTCGAACCGAGTCGGGCCGAATTGGGGCATATCCGAACTCGACCTGAACTCAGTTTTGGGCTGAGAAAATTGGCCCGTTCTGACCTGAACTCAGTTTCGGGTCAGGCCGAGTCGAGCGAGCTAACCTGGCTAGCCCAGTTTGTGTACACCCCTACTTATAGGTGGACATATGTTGAACGGGGACTTGGATTTCCTGTGAAAGGATTTTGGGTGGGGCTCACTGAGATGTCTGTGAGAAATCCAACCCGTCCATCCGTTTTTCGAGTTCATTTTAGGTTATGCAACCAAAAATAAGGTGGATACAAGTTTCAAATGGGCCACACGAGAGCAAACAGTGGGTATTTAGTGACCACCGTTGAAGCAGTTATATGGCTACTAAAGTTTTGTATCAGTCAACTTTTGGGTGTTTTTACTTCATCTTAATCTGAAAATAAACTTATAAACAGTTTGGATGGCATATCAACATCAAGTTGAAGCCTAGGAAGGTTTCAACTGTAGCAATTCCTTTCCCACTGTTTCATCTTTTATGGCCTACTTGAGTTTTGGATCATCCTCATTTTTGCCAAATGTCCTAAAATGTGATTGAAAAATGGATGAACGAATTGAATTTCTCATAAACATCACAGCGGACCCCACCTTGCATCCTTGCGTAGGAACTTCCTCCCACATGCTTTCGCAGGAAATCCGCGGCCGTTGGACGGTCAGAAACAAAATCAAGGTCCTACTCGACAGACGAGCGTCCAGGAGTCAGAGGTTTGTATTGTTCAACCTACCTGAGCTTGGGAAACGGATTGCGTCGTACCTTTCTATACCCCTGAACGGGCAGATCTGTGTGAGGCCCATCCTGATTTATCTGTTTATCCATGCCGTCCATCCCTTTTACCAGATCATTTTCAGATGTTAGCCCAAAAATGAGGAAGATCCAACGCTCAACTGGACCAAACCAAATAATAAGCTTGGGTTGCATTAAATGCAAGAGTCATCTATGGTGTGGTCCACTTGATCGTTGGATCTGAATCATTTTTGTGTTTATACCTTAAAATGATCTGAAAAAATGGATGAACGGCTTGATTAAACAGATACATCACGGTGGGTCCCCAGTCTGGGCGGGGTAGGACGCAATCCGCGTCCCTGAAGTTGGGGGAACGGATTAGGTGCGGCCTCGGCCTCACCCAGGACGTTGAAGTCCATACGGTGGGCCCCACCTTTATATGCATGTATTCTCTACTCAGGCCGTCCGTCCGTTTTTCCATATCGTTTTATGACCTGAACCCAAAAATGAAGAACATTCAGATCTCAGGTGTACAATGCCGCAGGGAATAGTGTTATTGAAGGGCGCGGATTGGGTATTACCCCACCAAGACGTAGCTTGAGAGGGACGGTCATGTCGAGCTCTATGGACCCCCAGTGATCTATATGGTTTATCCACGCCGTCCATCTATGTTAACAGAACATTTTAAAGCACAGGCCAAAAAAATTTTAAAAAA
This sequence comes from Magnolia changhungtana, assembly GCA_030180095.1. Lineage (NCBI taxonomy): Eukaryota > Viridiplantae > Streptophyta > Magnoliopsida > Magnoliales > Magnoliaceae > Magnolia > Magnolia changhungtana. Next base: position 784,981 of record JASAUF010000628.1, on the reverse strand, counting down.
GGTAGATCACGTGAATAAATGCAGATTTAAAACTTACAGCTGGAAACTTTTTGGTGGCTACAGAAGTTTTGGATCAAGCAGATATTTATGTTTATTTTTACTGTGATCTTATAAAAAGATTAGATGGCAAATAAACATCACAGTGGGTACTAATGTGTTTTTAACGGTAAAAGTTCGACTTCATCATGGTGTGGTTCACTTAAGCCTTGGATGTATGGAGCTTCATCTCTGATGTCGAGTGGGCCATGGACAGTTACATGGCCAAGATGGATTAGAAAAGGCCCTGTCGACGACAGAATTGATCTAGACCATCGGACCTTAAATCGGGCGTATCTCGCAATCCGAAATGAGTTATCAGGCGTAAAATATATGATTTTATGGTAGAACGAGCTACTTTAGCCAACCAACCCCGCCACACCGGGTTACCCAAGCTGGATTTGCAAAATACCGCCAGATCGACGGTTGTTTCCCTGTTTTAATTACATTTTTACTATAAATAGTAAGTTTTAGTTCGATTATAACTCTTCATCAGTTGGGCTTTAGGAGCTGCGTGAAAAAGCTTAGAAAAATGAGGAGAATAGTTTGGTGAAGCCAAATAGGACACTTACTATTTTTGGTTGAAAACCTTGCACAATAGTAGACATCATGAACTAAGTTTACTATTTATAGTAAGTCACAAATTCTAGGAGTTTTAGCTGTAGTTTGATTTTGATTTCTTTCTTATTGCTTGGTACCCCTATTTAAAGGGTTGTGAACTCATTTTTATTAATTTAATCAATTTTAAATTTATTAGAATTTATTTCTATTTTCTTGCTTTCTTTCCTCGTCGATTCGAGAAGTCTCTGTGAAGAGTCTAGAGAAGTTTCATGGATTCGGAATGGTGTTCGACCTCACGTCTGCGTCAATCCCTTAAGTTATTCTTTCAAAATAGATGGATGATGTAGATAAATTATATAGATAATATGGCCCCACAAAGCTCCTGACATGACTGTCCATCTCTAGCTAAGTAGTACCTAATCCGTTCCGTTATTGAATGTCATGCCATTAAAAACTTCCTAAGGTTCACTATTGTGTGTGTGTGTGTGTGTGTTTTTTTTTTTTTTTAGCCATCTAAACTATTGACAAGGTTTACAAAAAACTTCTAGAATGAAAAGAGTCCAAACTTTTATGGTTCATTAATGGCCAATCACAACTGTTTCTATGGTATGCTCCACCTAAGAATTGGATTTGGTTCATTATTAGGATCACAACTTAACATGATTGATCCATAAAAACGTACGGATGGATGACCTTGATATTGAATACGTACATTAAGGTCGCCCACGTACGGTAAGGGTCGCACCTTGTCCACTTCCCTGAACTTGGGTCGACTGTGAGTCGATGACCAATTCACGGCAATCATGTCATGCAACATATACCATCTCTAAGTGCCTAGATATCAAGTATCATACACAACCCAAGTATCATGTAACTGTTAGATGACAACATATAACTTGTTGACAGCCTCCGTGGCATGGAATGCTCGTCATAATTCAACACATGGGTAAAGCAGGATTCTAGGATCCATGAAGCATAGTGATCAAGCGAACATATCTGGTTCAGGCAACCGTGAGGACTTCTGGGATGTGGATTGCCTCAAACCCCACAAAATTCATGTGGTCAGAAGCGAGTGAGGACCACCATGATGTGTTGGGATGCCTTGCACAAACCTCTGGATCTAGCCTCTCGAAACAAACCAGAATTATGGATAATAAAGCAATGAAATAAATCAAAGCATCAATCACACACCACACAAGAGATTTTTACGTGGAAAACCCTCAAAGAGGTAAAAACCACGGGACCTCGTCCAGATCAACAATCCACTATGAAGTAGAACGTTACAATCTTCTTCACTCACGCGAGGTGGATAAACAATAAGAGAAATAGAGAAACGGAGAGATCTAACCGATTACGAGGACATAGAAGCACCGAGATATAGATTGCACGGTGAAAACCTCCACGAGCGAACCTCCCTTCTATAAGCTTCTCTCTCTCTTCTTCTCCTTTCTCTCACTTTGATAGCCCTAAACCCTTTAGCAAATCCCTTGTAAAGCTTTAGGAAACCCTCTTGCTGTGCATAGAAAAACCCTAGGCAACCCCTTTTATAGTTTAAGAAACTCCTTTCTGCATCCCTGTTGCGAAAGGACTCAAATCCGCAGTTTCGCGCAAAATCGCGGAACAAATTACGTAACCTTCGACTAGTCGAACTTAGTCTTCGACTAGTCATAGGACCCCTTCGACTAGTCGAGACATCCCTTCGACCAGTCGTAGCTACAGTAAAAAATAACAAAAATACTCGCTAGACTTTGAGTCGAAGTCACGACTCGAACCTTCAACTGGTTGACCACCAGCCTTCGACCGGTCGAGCAGGGCTCATGACCGGTCGAAGATGGGTCAAAAAACCCATCAAATCTCTCCCTTTTTGACCCAGGAGGGATCCACCTTCTTCAAGCCAGCCAGGTTTCTACAAACCTTAAACTCGCCCTTGAACAAAGCCTTGGTCATCATGTCTGACCCATTATCGTCCGTGTGGACCTTCTCAAGCTGTAACACCTTTTGTTCCAAAGTATCCCTGATCCAGTGATACCGAATCTCTATGTGCTTCGACTAGGAATGCTGACTTGGATTCTTGCTCAAGTGTATAACACTCTGACTATCGCAATAGACCACGTGCTCCTCCTGCTTTAGGCTAAGTTCCTGTAAGAACCTTTTCATCCAAAGCATCTCTTTGCATGCCTCTGTAACTGCAATGTACTCGGCCTCTGTCGTCGACAATGCTACGACCTTCTGTAGCTTGCTCTGCCAAGAAACCGCTCCCCCTGCAAACGTGAACATGAACCCCGATGTAGACTTCTTGGAGTCTATGTCACCTACCATATCTGCATCTGTGTAACCCTCTAACACAGGTTTTCCATCACCATAGCATAAGCTTAACCTGGATGAGCCTCTTAGATACCGTAGTATCCATTTCACCGTTGCCCAATGCTCTTTGCCAAGATTGGCAAAGTACCGGCTGACAACACCAACCGCATATGTTATGTCTGGGCGTGTACACACCATAACATACATCAAACTTCGTACAACTGATGCGTAGGGTATTTTCTGCATCTCTTCCACCTCTGCCTTCGTCTTGGGACATTGCCTGTCGCTCAATCTGAAATGATTATCCAATGGAGTATTGACCGGCTTTGCTGCATTCATATTGAACCGCTCTAGGACTTTCTCAATATACCGCTCTTGTGACAGCCAAAGTTTTCTGCTGCTTCTGTCACGGGTTATCTCCATTCCTGGGATCTGTCTAGCCGGGCCCAAGTCTTTCATCGCAAAAGACTTACCCAACTCCTGTTTCAGCCTATCAATCTTCTTGATGTCTTTTCCTATGATGAGCATGTCATCAACATATAACAGCAGAACTAAGAAATCACCATTTGATAACTTGCGCATGAACACACAGTGGTCCAACTCCGTTCTGTCATACCCATGTTTCAACATAAACGAGTCGAACTTCTTGTACCATTGCCATGGAGCTTGTTTCAGCCCATACAAGCTCTTCCTCAGCCTACATACCATATGCTCCTTGCCCTTGACTTCGAACCCCTCTGGTTGGTGCATGTAGATCTCTTCTTCCAGGTCACCATGGAGAAAGGCAGTTTTAACATCTAACTGCTCTATCTCCAGATCCATGCTAGCCGCCAACCCAAGCAACACCCGTATGGATGTCATCTTCACCACTGGTGAGAATATCTCTTCGAAGTCTATACCTTTCCTCTGACCAAACCCTTTCACCACAAGTCTGGCCTTGAACCTTGTCTGTGAATTCTTCTGCTCAATCTTCTTTCTGAACACCCACTTGTTGCTCAAAGCTTTCTTGCCCTTAGGCAATTTCACCATATCATAGGTGTGGTTATTCCATCTCCTCTTGCATAGCTTTCAACCATTCCCCCTTATGCTCGTCAGCTAGGGCCTAAGAATAATCTTCTGGCTCTCCCCTATCGGTTAACATAATGTACTCTTGCGGCGAGTACCTCTTGGATGGTTGTCTGTCCCTAGATGACCTCCTCACCTGTGGCTCAACAGGTGGATCAAGTGGGGGCTGCTCCCCTGGTCCATCTTCTGAAGGAACTCTCTCGTCCTCTGCACCTTACTGTACTCCCCCGTCATCAGGCATCACGAGAGGAATAATCGGATCCATGTCCTCTGGCTCACTTAAACTAGGCTGGTTCTTCTCTGGCTTACCAATGTCTTCTATACACTGATCTTCAAAGAAAACTACATCTCTGCTCCTGACGAGCTTCCTCTTGGTCGGATCCCACAATTTATAACTGAACTTTTCATCACCGTACCCTAAGAACACACACTGCCTGATCTTCATGTCGAGCTTGGACCTCTCGTCCTTTGGTACGTGGACGGATGCCTTGCATCCAAACACCTTGAGATGACTGTATGATGGATCATGTCCTATCACCCAGTCGGTGTTCTGACTCGTAGCCGTGAGACATACGTCATGATCTGTAGAAAAAATAACTACCATGTCGCCATCTGAAGCGACCACAGTGGAATCTGATTCATCTTCCTTCCCTTTTCCTTTCTTGTCGTTTTTCTTACCACGACATTCATGCTTGTAGTGGCCCTTCTTGCCACAATTCCAGCATTCAACATCTTTTCTGTTACTCGACTTGCCTCTTGATTTATCTCGGGCCTTCCCACCCTTCCTGTTCTTTCCTCTCCCCCGTTCCTGTGTCACAAGGGTCTCTTGCTGAGTAGACCCCTGAGACTTCCTCCTTGTCTTCTCATTGAAGAGACAACTGGTTACCTGTTCCATGGATATCTTTCCATCTGGCGCGGAGTTACTTAGAGACACCACCAATGTCTCCCAACTGTCAGGCAATGAACTAAGCAATAGTAAAGCCTGCAGTTCATCATCCAGGACCATCTTCATAGAGGTGAGTTGGTTCACTATATTGCTGACCTCATTCATGTGCTCGGCCACAGAACCACCATCCTTGAACTTGAGATTTACAAGTCGCCTTATCAGAAATATTTTATTACCGGCTGTCTTCCTCTCATACAGCCCTTGTAATTTTAGCCATAGGCTTGCAGCTGAGGTTTCCGTAGACACATGGTGGAACACAGAATCATCCAACCATTTTCTAATAAACCCCACCGCCTTTCGGTCTGTCTTCTTCCAATCATCATCAGTCATATCCTTGGTTTTTACTGATATGCCTAAAATTGGAGAATATAGGTCCTTGCAATAAAGCAAGTCCTCCATCTTAGCCTTCCATATGGTCCAGTTAGAACCGTTGAGGCTGATCATCCTTGAGCCACCTTCCATAATTCAAAACTGATCCTACTCGTTCAATGAACTTAGCTCTAACACCACTTTGTTGGGATACCTTGCACAAACCTTTGGATCTAGCCTCCCGAAACAAACCAGAATTATGGATAATAAAGCAATGAAATAAATCAAAGCATCAATCACACACCACACAAGAGATTTTTACGTGGAAAACCCTCAAAGAGGTAAAAACCACGGGATCTCATCCAGATCAACAATCTACTATGAAGTAGAACGTTACAATCTTCTTCACTCACGCAGGAGTGGATAAACAATAAGAGAAATAGAGAAAACGGAGAGATCTAACCGATTACGAGGACATAGAAGCGCTGAGATATAGATTGCACAGTAGAAAACCTCCACGAGCAGAACCTCCCTTCTATAAGCTTCCTTTCTCTCTTTCTCCCTTTCTCTCACCTTTGATAGACCTAAACCCTTTAGCAAATCCCTTATAAAGCTTTAGGAAAGCCTCTTGTTGTGCCTAGAAAAACCCTAGGCAACCCCTTTTATAGTTTAGGAAACTCCTCTCCGCATCCCTGTTGTGAAAGGACTCAAATCCGTAGTTTCGCACAAAATCGCGGAACAAACTGCGTAACCTTTGACTAGTCGAACCTAATCTTCAACTAGTCGTAGGACCCCTTTGACTAGTCGAGACGTCCCTTCGACCAGTCGTAGCTACAGTAAAAAAACAGCAAAAATACTCGCTGGACTTTGAGTCGAAGTCACGACTCGAACCTTCGACTGGTCGAACACCAGCCTTCGACCGGTCGACCACCAGCCTTCGACCGGTCGAGCAGGGCTCACGATCGGTCGAAGATGGGTCAAAAAAACCCATCATGATATTCATGGGAGATTTAATCTGTTCATTTGTTTTTTTTTTTTTTTAAAAAGCTTATAGTAGAAAAAGCTTTAAAATGAGATAAATTCAATACTCAAGCAAACAACGTTACAAGATCAGTGAAGAAGTGATTTTTATTACATAACTAAAAGAAGACAAATATTTTATTTATTAAAATGAGGTTTAAAATAGGTCAATTCATCACAACTATCACTCCAAAATTTTCCATACTACAAAAGCTAAAGTCTCTTTAAAATACTGAAAATACGTGCTTCAAATAATTCAATGGTTACAACCAAACCAATCAATCATGCTAGACCCACATAATGAAAGCCTTACATAGGTGTCTTGCCTGGGTGGCATATGGCAAGGAAGATGGTAGTATAAGGAGCCTTCTGTCCTGATCAGCTCTAGTTGACAAAATGCACACGTTCTTGTATTTTTCGTAAGGAAATTTCGAAACTTATGCATGCATAAAAATTTCACCTGTACTATCCTTCTTGATTTTGTATGGGTTTTGGGTCATGAGAGGGCTGGTCATCTGGCCCAGCATATAAACTATATAAGTGGGTTGTATATATAAAGAAGGGTTCAACCTAAGCCTGACTCATTTACTTAAAATGGGTCAAAATTCTAGCCCTAACCTGACCCGCCCACTGTCAATTTAGCTTGGCCTGAAGCCACCTCAATGGTCTCTTCCATGCAATTCTTCATGTACAGTGAGAGGGATTGATAATGTAATGAGCCACCATGTGAATTAGCTATTGGCCATAGATCTAGTGATTGGACAACCCTAACCATTGATTTGTTGTGATTTTTGCCCGGTGGTACTAGATCTCACGCTTGCATGCAGCACGTACGCCATGCTTGGCCAGCCGACTGGGCCATTCATTGTTGGCCTGGGTCGTTGGGCTGACAAAAAACACTTAGTTTTCAAGCCCATGCCCAGCCCTCATGCCATGCTTAGGGGCCTAGGCCCCGGTCACACAGTGCCGTGATACACGGCCTATTGGGATAAAGGTGGCCATTCATCATACCTTCCTGGATGTCACTGTGCATGAGCTGGGGAGCCCTGTTGCAATCTTAATTACTGTTGGGGTGACAGTTTAGTGGGTGAGTCCCTGACAATGGAGCTGACTTTGATGTATGTGTTGTATATCCACACCGTCCATCAGTTTTTCCAGCTCATTTTAGGACATGGTGTAAAAAATGAGGCAGATCCAAAATCTCAAGGGGACCTACCACAGGAAACAGTGGTCATTGACCATTAAAAACTTTTCGTAGGCCACACGTTTTGGATCAAGCTGATATTTGTGTTTTCCCTTCGTTCAGGTCTGTGTGACGTTAGGTTGTATGGCAAAGAAACATTCCTGGGAATTTTTTAATGGTGGGCATTCAATGACCACTGTTTACTGTGGTGTGGTCCACTTGAGATTTGTATCCGCTTCATTTTACAAACCATGCCCTAAAATGAGCTGGAAAAACTGATGGATGGAGTGGATATACAATAAATACATCAAGGTGGCCCCGCTGTCAGGGACTCACGACTAAGCTGTTACCCCGGACACACCGCACGTTCCAGTGGTACTAGGAAGATGTGGGGCCCACATGATGCATGCATAAGATCTAACCGGTCCATCAAATGCTTCAGCACATGTGACCATCAGTATCTTAAAATCAGGCAGATCAGTTAATCAAGTGGGTCACACCATAGAGAACATGTTGGGAGGGAAGTCCACCCTTTATTTGTGTGGAGGGTCCACCGTGGTGTATATATGAAGTCTATGAAATTCGGACCCTTAATCTGATTTGGATGAAGGGTCAGGATGAAAATTATGCTGTTTTGAAATTCAGGTTTCCCCCTGTGTAAATTAAGGATGGACGTTTCCCCTTTCATTAATATGAGGTAATGCATACGATGGACGGGTTGGAATTCCTTCAAACATCAAATGGGCCCCACTTCTGCCCTCGAGTGCTCCGCACTTAAGAAGGTACTGGACAGCCAATCACAAGTTCTAAGATCATGTGCTCAGAATAAATTTTGAGAGAGATAAGGTACGCCCACGTAATAAACGCCTTGGACCAGTGATTGAACCTTTTCCAACTTAATTAGTATGAAACTTACATTTTCCAGCCGCATTGATTAGAGGGTCAGGGCCATCTGGTCAAAGTTGTTTTTGAGAGGGATGGACGTCAAAGGTGGACCCACATGATGGATGGTCCCTGTAAATTATCTGACCTTTCCTAATAACCGGTATGGGTTATCTGTTTTCTAGCTATTGACCATGCAACTAGGATCATATAAAGTGACTTTTGGGAGATTTGGGCTACTAAAGGTGTCTCACAAGACAGCTGGTCGAAATAAATGATCAAACTCTTTTCAAGTATGATTGATATGGACCGTTTATCCTCTTAGCCATTGATTTGATAGTTAGGATTATTTTTTAGAAAGACAGCCCATCAATGGCAATGAAAGCAGAATCAGCCAACCAAGATGAGCTTGGCTTGGTAAATCTTTTTGGCTCCAACCACGCCCATGCTTGCTTGTTTTGGTTTCAGACATGTCAGGAGCTAAAGTTGTCCCTCTTTACACTCATTTTCGGACTCTTGATGTAGACAGATGAAAATCCACCACCGTAGTGTTAACAAGTTTGGTATTCACAAAAATCATATTCATACCAACAGTATTTTCAATTGATCTTCCATTGCCGGATGCACATTCCGCTAGCATTGACCCTATACATGCCTTTAAGGAAGCGAACTAGTGCATGCCATGTGGCTATGATTAAACGAGCCAACTAATGCAGCAGCGTGCATGACACGCTTAGAAAAGACTCACCCAGGTAAGAATAATAACATGGATTTGGCTATGATATACTCAGTGAGGTCGTCTCTCACAATCCTTCCAAAATAGAAGATATTCCTAGAGAAGTTTAGAGAGTTTACAAAATTCGTGAAGATCCCAAAAATCCGAAGATCGGACCAATATTTAAGCAACTCCAACTATGATTTGCCCCCAAATCAAGAGAGAGCGAACATTAAGTAGATCGGGTCCAATTCCGTACATCAATCGAAATTAAGAGAATGAGAGAGCTCGAAGAAAATATTTGATTTTGTCTATCCGATAACATATCAGTATCAAGTGTCACCATCCCTCTAGCACTTCAAACCATCTAGGAGGTTGTTTGATTGGATTATACAAATGTAGGAGGTGGGTCACCAGATGAGTGACCATGATCGATTTGAGGGCCAAACCAGCGATCTCCTGATCAATCTCGAATCCAATTAGTGGGCCCCATCAAAGGATCAACTATGAGAAAAAGATCCGAGAAGCTCGCAGTTCTGGATCTGCCAATGAGATTTTTTCATCCAGAATGCATGTCATAAAATACGGAAGGATCCAAAATCAACAAAGAAACCCAACGAGGGTTTAGCCGCCTCAACAAGCTATAAAAGATGCACACAAAGAAAAGCTTGAGGCATCATGCCAGACATATTTATCTACTTTCAATTTATCTTTCATTTTTTTTTTTTAAATTATCTTAGCATAACATAGGTCTAGTATAGATCACTATTGTCCAGCTTCCACTGCTATAATACCGTAGGATCATATTAAACTTTCATAACCCTAAGTTGTTGGATCCTAATCAACTTAGTTCTTACTCAAGCTATCACACCTCTTTGGTCGTATCATGCTAACCATTCACCTCGATTATCTATTCTTACAAACAAATCAAGTATTAATTATCTCTTGTTTATTTATTTATTTTGGTTATTTTGATAATTTATTGATTGTAATGGGTCATACATTCAAGTATCAATGAAATTGACATTGTTTAACTTTCTTTTTATTTATTTGTTTATCTCTATTCATCTAAGAAATATAAAACTAAAGTATTGGTGAAAGAACAAGTCCTTAGTACTCAAGGCAAAAATAATCCATCAGGAGGGGTTAACCCTATCCCTTCCCAAATCGCTTGATCACTGATTACACCATGTGGTTGATAGGATTGATGGATCTTGTGTCTAATCTCTACTCAGTCCGACTCAGCAAAGAGACACCAACGTGTTGTCAGAATAGATGTATTCAATTTGAATTTTTTTTCTTTGGGTTTGCTCGACCGATCGAGAGTATGGCTCGACCGGTCGAGGGTCCACTCGACCGGTCGAGACCCGCTCGACTCAAAGTCTAGCAACCTATATTTTTTAGTGTCTGGGTTACTCGACCAGTTAAGGCCCTCCTTCGACTAGTCAAGGTTACGCAGATCTTATGTGGACTGCGTACACTTGAGGTGGTTTCCAGACTTTTTCGGACTAGGTGCGTAAGTAGAGTTTCCTAAACTATAAATAGAGGTCCCTAGGACTATTCTAAGGTATTCTAAAAGTTTTCAAAGGGTTCCTAAAGGGTTCTACGGTTATCAAAGGGTGTAGCAAGGGTGAGATTCGAGATTGTTCGAATCGGGTAAGTCCTCTCTCTTATAATTTCTTTTCATAATGGATTTCTTTCACTTTGTGTCGTGATTTTTTTCCGCAAGGGTTTTCCACATTAAATCCGTGTGTTCTCTTATGATTGCTTGGCTTTATTAGATTGCTATCCTAGATCTAAATCTATGTGATTCCGCAGTATAAATCTCCAATAAGTGGTATCAGAGTAATCGTTGGGGCACAGATCTGAATCTATAGGATTAGTAATAACGGGAAACAACAAGTTCGATATTGAGAAGTACTCAGGAAAAAATAATTTTGAGTTATGGAAGGTTAAGATGATTAGCCTTTTAACCAAGCAAGGTGAGATTAAAGCTCTTGATGAGCAAAAATCTACCATGAAAGATGATGAATGGGAAAACCTTGATAGTAATGTTTTAACCTTTATCCGTTTATGTCTCACGGATGAGGTTCTCTATAATGTTTTGAGGAAGAAAACTGTGGCTAGTTTATGGGCGAAGTTAGAGAACATATATGCAAAGAAGTCCTCTGAAAATCGTCTACACTTAAAGTTACAGTGTTATACCTTCAAGATGGCAGAGGGTGGAGATTTAGAAGCCCATATCAGCAACTTTAATAAATTGATGTGCAAATTGCTCGATATGAAGGAAGTTGTCAAAGATGCGGAACATGCATGTATATTGTTGAATTCTCTTCCTGCATCATATGAGTCTTTCAGAGACACGATGTGCACCGCAAATAAAACCCTAAGTGTTGACACCGTTATCTCAACCCTTCAAGGGAAGGCTATGAGAAAGTTAAACGGTGACATGTGAGCATCTTCTGATGCACTAATTACGAGGGGTAGAGATTTTGAGCGAGGTATAGGATCTTCTAGACCTATATCCAAATCGAAGGGTAAGGGCAAATAAAAATTAAAGTGTTGGAATTATGGGTTGTCTGGACACGTAAAGAAGGATTGTAGAAATCCTAAAATGAAGAAAGAAAATTCAGTGACTTCTTCCAATGAGGCCAATGTGGTCACATCTGATGAAGAATCAAGTGGTGGTGATGTTCTATCTATTTCCATGATTGGTCACTTGCACGACAATCATAAAGACGAGTGGATACTTGACACAGGAGCATCTTATCACATGACTCCTCATCGAAGTTGGTTTACCAGTTACAAGGAATAAGATGGTGGACAACTTTTTATGGGCAATGACAATGCCTGTAATATTGTGGTTATTGGTACGGTGAGCATCAAGATGTTTGATGGGATGGAGCGTACCTTGACTAACGTCAGGCACGTTCCTGATATAAAGAAAATTCTGATTTCTCTCGGTGCACTCGAGGCTATAGGGTGCAAGTTCACTGGTGTTGATGGTGTCCTTAAAGTTTTAAAAGGGGCACTCATGGTTATGAGAGCGGAGAGGCACAGAAACCTTTACAGGTTGATTGGGAGCACTCAACAGGTAAGTGGTAGCAGCTATTGCAGACTCCACGTCTCTACGTATGTGCCATGCTCGTCTGGGCCACATGAACGAGCGGGGCATGAAGGTACTTTCTAATCAATGTTTGATTCCAGCTTTTAAAATTTCTAATTTAGATATATACAAGCATTGTATATATGGTAAACAATCTAGATTGTCTTTTAAATCTGGAAAACATGTTTGTAAGGGAGTGCTTGATTATATGCACTCTGACGTATGGGGGTCATCGCCAGTAGTTTCCATTGGGGGGTCGTCATGGTTTGTTTCATTCATTGACGACTACTCCAGGAAAGTTTGGGTTTACTTCATGAAATGTAAATCCGAAGTTTTCACCATATTCAAGCAATTGAAGACAATGATGGAAAAATAATCAGGGCGAAAAATAAAAGTTTTAAGGACTGACAATGGTGGAGAATTTACTTCCACTGAGTTTAATGAGTATTGCAAGGATGAATGGATTATCAGGCACAACACAGTGCGCCACACGCTCGAGCAAAACAGTATGGCTGAGCGAATGAATCGGACTTTCCTGGAGATGGCCAGATGCATGTTAAGTAATGCTGCGTTAGGCAATGACCTATGGACAAAGGCCATTAATACGGCTTGTTATTTGGTGAACCGATCTCTTTCAACGACAATTGAATATAAAATCTTAGAGGAAGTATGGAGTGGTCAGAAAATTGACTACTCAGATCTACGCATACTTGGTTGTGAAGCTTACTCTCATGTACCGTCAGTTGAGAGAGATAAGCTAAGCCATAGAGCCAAAAAGTACATCTTTATTGGCTATAGCATTGGTGTGAAGGGTTACAGGTTATTCAACAAGGTCACACGCAAGGTCATCACTAGCCATGATGTCAGATTCGATGAAAGCTCTCTATTCTGCAAGAATGATCAAGAGGGACAAGAAGAGCCAAAAAAGATGATCGTAGACGTCCAGATTGACATAGATGATACTCAAGCAGAGACAGATGTGAAGACAGAGGTACAGGATCAGGTGGAACAGCCACCTGTGAGAAGGAACTCACCGCATGATTGCAAGTTACTGGCAAGATTCAGGGACGACTCTAATATTGCATATGCCCTCATTACAGATGAGGGAGACTCGTCTACTATTCAGGATGCTCTTGATGAGTCTGATGAAGAAAAGTAGAAGGTGGCTATGGATGATGAGATGGACTCGTTTCATAAAAATCACACATGGGAGCTGATGGAGCTTCCTGTGGGCCAAAAAGTGATTAGATGCAAGTGGTTATTCAAAAGGAAACATGATGGATAGAGGTGGGCATCGAGCCGAGTCGAGTCGAGGTGGGCCAAGCTTGGCTTGGCTTGTCCATGATGTACTCGAGTTCGAGCTCGAGCTCAACATTGAAGCTTGGCTTGTTTGCCAAAGCTGTCGAGTCGAGTTCGAGTCGAGCTAGTGGTTCGAGTCGAGTCGAGTTTACCTCGAGTCGAGCTCGAACTTGTTGGGTAGAAACTCTAGGGTTTGTTTTTTATTTTTTATTTTTAAGTTTAAATTTAAAACTTATATTAATAATATACATATATAAAATATTTAATATATTTATTAATCGAGTCGAGTCGAGCTCGAGTTCGAGCTTCGAGTCGAGTCGAGTTCGAGTTCGAGTCGAGTTGAAATGCCCCTTGGTCAAACTTGGCTTGAATTCAACTCGAGCTTCAAATAATTAGCTTGGCTTGGCTTGAATCGGCCATTCAAGCTGAGTCAATCCGAGCTGACTCGAGCCGAGTCGAGCGAGCTTTTCGAGCTAGCTTGACTCGTGAACAGCCCTAATGATGGATACAAAGCAAGGTTGGTAGCGAAGGGTTATGCTCAAAGAGAAGGAATCGACTTCACAGAGATATTCACGTCAGTGGTTAAGCAGGTGTCTATCAGATTCGTGTTGGCGCTGGTTGCCCAACACGATCTCGAGCTAAAACAGATGGATGTGAATACTGCATTCCTGCACGGGGAATTGGAAGAGCAGATCTACATGAAGCAACCAGAGGGCTACGAAGTTAAAGGGGCAGAGAAAAAAGTTTGCAGGTTAATGAGGTCGTTGTATGGACTGAAACAGTCGCCTAGGCAATGGTATAAGAAATTTGATTCTTTCATGGTGAGTTAGAAATTTATTGAGTGAATACGATCACTGTATCTATTACAAGACATTGAGTGATGGAAAATTCATCATCTTAATACTGTATGTTGATGATATGTTGATCGTCTGTCATGATATGTCTGAAATCAACATACTGAAGGCTCAGTTATTAGGAACATTGGAGATGAAAGATTTGGGGGTTGCAAAGAGGGTTCTCAGCATATATATTCATAGAGACAGGAAGAAGAGCGGGCTTTGGTTATTATAGGCAGATTACCTTTAAAAGGTGCTGATCAAGTATGGGATAGACCAAGCAAAGCCGGTGAGCATTCCCATGCAGCTCACTTTAAGCTTTCCTCAGAACAATGTCCTAAATCAGATGAGGAAAAGCAGGTTATGTCTCATATGCCTTATTCAAATGCGGTTGACAGTTTAATGTATGCCATGACCGAAATTTCACAGGCAGTTGGTGTTGTGAGCAAATACATGTCAAACCCCGGTAAGCAACATTGGGAAGCGGTGAAATGGCTACTTCGATACATTCGAGGTACGAAAGACTACATCTTAACTTTTGAGAAAACATGAACAAAGTTGGTAGGGTATGTGGATTCCGACTACGCAGGCAGTATAGATTTCAAGAAGTCTACTTCAGGATACTGATTTGTACTAGCGGGTGGAGCAATCAGTTAGATGTCGAAGCTTCAGTCAATGGTGGCTCTTTCCACGACCGAAGCAGAATATATGGCTGTGACGGAAGCGTTTAAAGAAGGTGTTTGGTTCAGAGGCATGATAAATCAATTGAGACTTCAGCAGGAGCCGTGCTGATTAACTGTGATAACGAAAAAACTATAAATTTGGCTAAAAATTCTGTTTATCACTCACGTACTAAACACATTGATATTCGTCACCACTTTATCCGACACGTGCTTGAGGAAGGAGGCGTCACACTGGAAAAGATTTACACCAGCATTAATCCAGCTGACATGCTCACCAAGGTTGTTCCTATAGAGAAGTTCAAGTTCTGTGCAACTTCTCTGGGCTTGGCGATGGCATAAAAGAATGACGGAGTATGCACGAGAAGCGTTAATTGAAGCTATGATGCGATGAAGAGATAAGATAAGAGGTCAAGAAGCTACACGGTTGAAGATTGAAGACATTTTGGAAATTGTTGTCAGAACAGATGTATTCAATCTGAAATTTTTTTTCTTTGAGGTTAAGAAGCTACACCGGTTAAGGGTCCACTCGACCGGTCGAGACCCGCTCGACTCAAAGTTCAGCGACCTATGTTTTTTGGTGTTCAGGTTGCTCGACCAGTCGAGGGGATGGCTCGACCGATTGAGCGGATTGCTCGACCAGTCGAAGCCCTCCTTCGACTAGTCGAGGTTACGCAGATCCTACGCGGACTGCGTAAATTTGAGGCGGTTTCCGGACTTTTCCGGACTAGGTGTGTAAGTAGAGTTTCTTAAACTATAAATAGGGGTCCCTAGGGCTATTCTAAGGTATTCTAAAGCTTTATAAAAGTTTTCCAAGGGTTCCTAAAGGGTTCTAGGGCTATCAAAGGGTGTACTAAGGGTGAGATTCAAGATTGTTCGAATCGGGTAAGTCATCTCTCTTGTAATTTCGTTTCATAGTGGATTTCTGTCGCTTTGTGCCATGGTTTTTTTACGCAAGGGTTTTCCATGTTAAATCTTTGTATTCTCTTGTGATTGCTTGACGTTATTGGATTGTTATCCTAGATCTAGATCTGTGTGATTCCGCAGCACAAATCCCCATCACAACGTTCGATCAAACATTGAGCCATGTTCGACTTTTGTGCATCATAACTGTACATAAAATCTAAATACAGGTCTTTGATCACATGTGTGGCCACGTGTTTGATTGAATTCAGCCAATAGTTTCATGGGCTAGTCATGCACAAACCTTGTGATGGCTCAAGACCCTACCCAGGATAGCCCTATAGTTTCTCACCCAATGCTAGGATGGCAATGATTTTTATAGAATATTTAAGATGGACCACCCATTCCTTCAACATTGATCAAAAGGTTAGTTTTTAAAAGAGATGAGCAACTAAAGCTAAGCCCTACATGATAGGTTATCTGGATGAATGTGGGTTGTCCATTTTTCCAGCCATTGACTAGATGGGTTAGAATCATATGATCAAAAGTAATTTTTGAGTGAAATGGATAATATAAGGTTGGCCCCACATGACCATATTAATGACTAGGTCTTTTCAGTAGAATTAATGTGAGCCCTCCATTTTACGACCATTGATTATGTTGTAATTTCAAGCCATAACAAACTTGGATCAACCCTATATATTAAAATTTTGTATCTAATACCTTTGTTAATCCTATGCTTTGCGGAAATACATTCAACGAAGATAGAACAATCAAAATAGAAGATAACCAAATAAGCAAACACAAACACATGATTTTTTACATGAAAAACCCTTGTAAGAAAAAAACCACAACACAACACAATAAAAATTTCACTACAATCAAAGATTTAGAATTACACCACTCACCTTCTCTAATTATAGAAGCAACCCAATCTCTCCTTACAGTGCAAGCCTTAGGAAAAGCCTTACAAGTGTAGAAAACCCTCTCAACATGCAAAACCCTTGCCATAGAAGACATGATTTTTTATGTGAAAAACCCTTGTGAGAAAAAAACTACATCACAACATGACAGAAATTCCAGTACAATCAAAGCTTTAAAGTTACCCCACTCACCTTCTCCAATTACAGAAGCAACCCAATCTCCCCTTATAATGCACACCTTAGAAAAAGCTCTATTTTTTGAGAAAATCCCTTCCCAAGCCCTTACAAGTATAGACAACCCACTCAACATGCAAAACCCTTGTCATAGGAGAGAAAATACTTGTATTTTTTCAAGCCCTAATCGAAACAGGGCTTAAATACCCTGATTTGCTCAAAGTTGCGTAACTACATCGACCCATTGGTCGGACCTACGGGGACCGACAAAAACTGCTTTGCTTTTGAGAAAACCTACACTCTGTAGGTCAGATCGACACCCAATTCAGTCCGACCAACAGAGCCCTGCTTCGACTCGTAGACTGTGCAGAATCCAAGGCATCTACATGACAATCTCCACTTTGACTTATATTCTATGAGGTCACCCTAAAGATCTCTCATGCTAGCCTCTACCTTGAGCATATACCCTCTTGTCACGCCCCAAACCCGGAAATCGGATTCACAAGAATCCCGATCGCCGAATCCGGTGCCGACAGCCTCCGTAGTACCCCATTCTCGGCTCCTAGCGTCATACGCCAGATTTTCGATCCTGGGATCCTACAAGGAGGATTTTTTTTTTTGATGTACATTTAACTCATAATATGCATAACCATAAGATTACCCAATTCACAAAGACAACATCATCATCACATATCCACTAATATAATCAATTGAGTACAATGCTGAAAGGGAAATACATAAATCAAAAATCAAACTCCAGACGACCACTGCACGCTCCAAGCTCAACACTGCTGCAATCTAACATCACCTGCACGCATCTATCGTGCATAAGCTTATAGAAAGCTTAGAGGGTGGTGTAAGTGTGTGCACAAGGTAAGTCTTAGAGTAAGCAATATCGTATAATCGAGTGGCGAGAATACTAACAACCCATAAATCATACAATATCGAAATAATGAGATACTTGACAATAGCATGAGTATCAGAGTAAACAACATTATTAACAAGGTCATAAATCATACAATAACGGGGTAAGCAAAAATACAGACAAGTCCATGAGTCGATCAATATCAAAATACTCATTATAGAACATCTATACAAATGAAGAGTCATAAGGAGCCAAACATCAGATGCTAAGGATGCGATGCAATACGCAATTCCTGATGAGTGCACAAATACCATCGGTCGTATCTAGACCGTATAAATGCATAAACATAGTAACCGGGAATGCCATATGCAGTAGATGTAATGCTCTATGCCTGTGCGAATGGAATGACCATGCTGGAGTGTGAAGTCGGGATGATAGTACGTAGTATCGCAGGCTATGGGGTCCATCACAAGGGCCTTCTATCCAAACCAGTCCCATACCTAAATTTGGATAGTCAGACTCAATGTGGTAAACTCCTGATCTCAGGTTAGTCGCGCGCCCCAACCGAAATCCTTGCCATAACGAAGGCACACAACAATTAGTTGCGCACCACCAGCCCGAGTGGATAGTGAATGAATGAATGAATGAGCATGCAACTCCTACTCAATAAGTCCACATATCAGTACAGTTCGTCTCTGGGATCATCACCAGGGTTTAGTACACTCCAAATGGCACTGTCTCTCTCCCAGC
The DNA here is from genome assembly GCA_030180095.1 of Magnolia changhungtana. NCBI lineage: Eukaryota > Viridiplantae > Streptophyta > Magnoliopsida > Magnoliales > Magnoliaceae > Magnolia > Magnolia changhungtana. The sequence goes on along the minus strand of JASAUF010000628.1, from coordinate 766,424 downwards.
AGCACAGTCAAGTGAGCGCAAGAAACCTCACTATCCGCCTGGCCAATAGTCGGCCAATACCTATCCAAGCACGTCGATAGCGAACCCATTTCCGAGCTGGTCAAACTCAGCCTAGTAATGCCCCCTGCTCTCGGGCGAGTAAGGCCACCACTCCTTTCCAACCGACCACGACACAGTGAGAGACGCGGCCTCCTGGTATTCGGCCCTCATGCGCTCATATATCCACTCGGTCTCGACGTTGGAGTCATCTCCTGGCCACGGAGGTTTAGGGATTTTCACCCAGGGACATCTATGGCGCCCGTATGCTAGAACCAAATATTTCCGGTGTCCCGTCTGGCCATCCACGATATGCCTGTGGAGGCTACGACCCTGATGTCGCTAGGGCGTATAATACACAATGCAAGATGCATGAGTCACACAATCCAGTCATGCATCAATCCTGCGCGTGTCGTGCGCTCATGTGAGATAACCTCCGCCTATTAGGGAGTCTCATAAAAACACGCTCACTGATATATACAATGATCAACCACATCTCATAACAAACATGCAGATGATGCGTATGGGCATGTATCATGATGCTATGCTGTCAAATACTCATAATCAGTATAAATAACGGTGTATCGACAATCAACCTCGACAATGTGGACATTAAACCAACATTGCCCCCAAGGAACGGCCCTCATAGATCTTAACATATAAAGGACCCACGGCTAATATACAACACAATGGGCCTTGCTCAGGGCCACATATACACAACATGTGGATCCTGCACATGGGCCCCACAATGGGCCTTGCTCATGGCCGTGAATACATCATAATGGGCCTTATCCATGGGCCATGAATACGTCACAATGGGCCTTGCCCCATGGGCCTCAATTACATGACATGTGGGCCCTACACATAGGTCTCGAATACATCAGATGGGCCAGGCCCCATGGGACTAATATATATCACAATGGGCCTTGCCCATAGGCCACATACATCATAGTGGGTTCCATCGCCTAGCCCTCAAATGCATCACAATGGGCCTCATAATACACAACATTGGGCCTTAAACACGGGTTGAATACACATCACAACGGGCCTCAAATACGGGCCGCATATACATCACATTGGGCCTCGACAATCGGAATCGGCAATCAACCACGATAATCAGAATCGGCAATCGGCCACGATAATCGACCTCGATCGATAATCGGTCAATCGGTCACGACAAACAGAATCGGCAATCGGTCACGTCAATCGACAATCGGTTACGATCGTGTCGATCATGATAATCGGCCTCGATCGGTAGTCGGTCAATCGGCCATGACAAGAAGAATCGGCAATCGGCCAAGTCAATCGACAATCGTGTCGGTCATCGATGATCGGCAATCGGCCACGACAAATCGAGAATCGGTGTCGGTGTCGGCCTCGACCGATAATCAGCCTATAAACAAGGCGAGGTCCATAGATGGACGACCGATCAACCATAATATAAAGATCGGTCCATGGCCATGGTCATGTCAAATCTGATAACACGGAGCCATTCGTTTATGGCGAATAGGGCCCACTTATTTGGGTTAACACACTAAGGGAATGATGAGAATGGGCCTAATAAGGCTAAGAAAAGGTCACAATGTGGACATTTAACCATCATAATCATCGCCCATCAATGTGGATATTTAACCAACATTACTTCCAAGCAGTCGCCCACATAGAGCTAAACATAAAGTGGGCCCATGGCTTCACACAAAGGCCTAATATACATCACATGGGCCTCACCTGTGGGCCTCATATACATCAAGTGAGCCGCATCACATTAGCCGCACCAATGGGCCTAATACTTTACAATGGGGTGGGCCCTGCTCGTCCTAAATGGGCCCATCGGATGGACAACTTGGGTAAAACACGTGCGTCACGTGGGGGCCACATGAATGGACGGTGTGAATACAAAATACATACATCAAGGTGGGCCCCCACCCATGGGCCGTATAAACATCAAGTGGGCCGCATTACATGGGCCTCAAATACAAAATAGGTGGGCCCCATACATGGGCCAAAATACATCATGATGGGCCCCATATACATCACATCACCGTTGCACCAAATGGGCCCCAACATGTCAAATGGGCCGAAAATACATCCCAATAGGCCGCAGGACATGGGCCTCAAATATATCACACTGGACCACGACCATGGGCCTCTCATGCATCACATCGGGCCTTGCCATCTGGGACGGAAGTACATAACAATGGGCCATGACCCATAGGCTTCAAATATACAATAGGTGGGCCCTACACATGGGCCTCAATACATTACAAGTGGGCCCTGTACATGCGTCTCAAATATACATCAAGTGGAAGGTGTCCACGGGCCGCACCAATGGGCCTATATACATCAAATTGGTCATGCACAACTAGCAGGTGGGCCACACGTGCCATCAAGGTAGGACCCACCATAACGTTATTCTCTATCCACTCAGGTCATAAGGCCTCAAAGACCTGGATTAAGAGGAAAAGAACAGATATTATATTGATCCAGAACTTCTCTGATCAAAAAGGATCTCAATGGTGAACGTTCAATCTCCACCGATTTCTACAGTGTGGTCCACCTGATAAATCTTGCCAATTGGGTGGACGGTTTGGACATAACACAAACATCAGTGGGTCTATGTAATGGACGGCTGAGATAAAACACACATTTATTAAAGTGGGCCCCACCATCCAGTAGGTACCGAAAGGTGCAGACATGACCCATTCATCAAGGCAGGCCCCACACAGCACGTGAGGTCCACGCACATGGGCGGTGTGGATCAAACCCACACAACTTACTGACGACGTCACAGCAGGTGAGTCCCACCTTTATGACGGTATAGATGAAGCACATGTGCCATGTGGGTCCTGCACGGATGGATGGCACAGAGAAAACGCTCACAAATCATGGTGCCACAGCATCGTCCAAATGTCTCGACGGCGCAGACACAAAACAAACAAGGTGGCCCCACCCGTCCGGCATATGGACGGCGCGGATAACACATATATATTATATGTATCCATATATATAAATACATATTTTAATATAACATGATATAATATGATATATTATAATATAATATACACATATCTATAATCCCGCTGTCCAGAACGTAATATGACATATTATAATATAATATAAGATACACATGTAAAATATATATTATAATATACACATATATTATAATAATATAAAATACACATGTTGCTTTTACCTCATGATGAAACCCACGTACACATACATATATCTCAGAAGGGCCTACACAGCACCGTCCATATGGACGGTGCAGATGGCACACATACATCAGGGAGGGCCCCACGTGGGCTACGTGGAAGCAAGTCACATACATCAGAGATGGCCCATGCCCTGCACGTTCAGCACGTGTAGGGTGGCCATGATGGACGGTCCGTGAATAACAGGCCTCATGATCAGACCCTACCTGACGTCAATACAGCAGCTAGATAGCTGTTGTACACCAGCATATTTATTTCAAAGAGGTGGGTCCCACGTGGGCCCACCAATCTGTAGTTTACAAATCCAACCCATCCATTATGTGTGTCCCACTAAATTAAGGGGTCAGACCAAGTTTCAGGTGCATCCAAACCTCAGATGGACCCCAGAAAATGTTTTCATATGGTTTAGCATACCTTCACATGATTGAAGATGGTGTGGGCCACCTGAGAACTGTAAACGGTTGATTTTTGGAGGATCCCATTTCCCAAAGGGGACTCATCAAATGCAAGGTGTGGATGATTGACATACATCATGGTGGGACCTGTTTGAGTGGTCTACCTAAGTCTCTTGAACCAGGTTGATATTTGTGTGGTTAGCACGTCAGTGCACCACACCGTCAGTTCACGCTCACTTGAGGTCACGTCCAGCGTCTCTGGACGCTGGACACTCTGTATATAACACTGGCAGCAAGGTGGGTCCCACATGAACGTGGCCCACTTATTGGATCGACATGCTATTTAGTTTTCCCATCACCGTTAAGTAGGGCCCAATTGGCTTGGATGGCCATGGGGTCCAGTTGATGGATGGCTTGGACATCACATACATCAAGGTGAGGTACATCCGGGTGGGCCACACGGCCACATCATCACACCAAAATATTGAAAGAGAGAGGGGGAAAAGAGAGAAAGAAGCACCCACCTTGATCTTCTTGGATTCCTTCTTCCATGAATATATTTTAAAGCTCCAATGGTTGAGATTCAACGGTCAAGATGGATCATGGATGGTGAAGATGAGAGTTAGGAAGTGGGCCACACAAGGCCTCTCATGGAAGCTTGGACGATTTTTGCATGGAGAATGAGAGAGAGATAGAGAGAGAGAGAGAGAGAGAGAGAGTGAGAGAGAAAGAGAGAGGTGATGGGTGAAAGGTGGTGGGTGTACTTGATGTAAGGGAAAGTTGACTTTGGAGAGAGGTGGTTGTACTTGGGTATGGGTGTGAGTGATGGGAGTGATGTGTACTTGATTGATGTGACCGATGTGATGTGTCGTAGAGATTCCCTCGATATTTGCAACGTGCGGCATTTTCCTCGAATTGAACGCGGGCCCACATCTCCTGGCCTGGGTATCGCCTTGGCGCGTGGGACACGTCATCGGAACCGCGGCGACGGCGCGGTCGCCAAGGTATAGGTTTCGGGTCGAGCCGACTTTGGCATGCAAGTCTAGTCTTAGAATCGTGTGCAACGTTGGCTTTAGGTCGAGGATTGCCAAAATTCGACTGGAAGGATCGCGGAAGCTTTCGGAACAGTACGGACTAGGATACGGGTCTTACAGCTCTCCCCTCCAAATAAAAATTTCGTCCTCGAAATTTACAAAAGGAACAAGGGAAAATGAAACATCATAAAGTACATGCGCCAAGGCTAAATCAATCTACAAAAGGATGAAGATAGCGCTATCTAATCTCAACCTCGCCCTCTCAAGACGCATCATCAACATTACGGTGACCCTACTAATCTTCGGATCCCGGATTAGAAATGATCGTAATTGGAATACCATGTAACCTCTCTATTTCAAGGATAGGGAGCTATATCAGAAAGTCTCTAAGTTATTCAAACTCGGGGATCTAACCAATCTAGGTTCTCAACAATCATAGAGTGAAGGGTAGCTATTAGTAGACATGTGATGTTATCTTCAGGTATTCCCAAGTTATGCTCTGATACCAACTTCTGTCACGCCCCAAACCCGGAAATCGAATTCACAGGAATCCCGTCGCGAATCCGTCTTGACGACCTCCGTAGTACCCCATTCTCGGCTCCTAGCGTCATACGCCAGATTTTCGATCCTGGGATCCTACAAGGAGGATTTTTTTTTTTGATGTACATTTAACTCATAATATGCATAACCATAAGATTACCCAATTCACAAAGACAACATCATCATCACATATCCACTAATATAATCAATTGAGTACAATGCTGAAAGGGAAATACATAAATCAAAAATCAAACTCCAGAGACGACCATTCTTAGCACGCTCCAAGCTCAACAACTGCGCATCTAACATCACTGCACGCATCTATCGTGCATAAGCTTATAGAAAGCTTAGAGGGTGGTGTAAGTGTGTGCACAAGGTAAGTGCTTGAGTAAGCAATATCGAGTAATCGAGTAGCGAGAATACTAACAACCCATAAATCATACAATATCAGAAATAAGCAGAGATACTGACAATAGCATGAGTATCCGAGTAAACAACATTATTAACAAGGTCATAAATCATACAATAACAGGGTAAGCAAAAATACAGACAAGTCCATGAGTCGATCAATATCAAAATACTCATTATAGAACATCTATACAAATGAAGAGTCATAAGGAGCCAAACATCAGATGCTAAGGATGCGATGCAGTACGCAATTCCTGATGAGTGCACAAATACCATCAGTCGTATCTAGACCGTATAAATGCATAAACATAGTAACCCGGAATGCCATATGCAGTAGATGTAATGCGCTATGCTGTGCGAATGGAATGACCATGCTGGAGTGTGAAGTCGGGATGATAGTACGTAGTATCGCAGGCTATGGGGTCCATCACAAGGGCCTTCTATCCAAACCAGTCCCATACCTAAATTTGGATAGTCAGACTCAATGTGGTAAACTCCTGATCTCAGGTTAGTCGCGCGCCCCAACCGAAATCCTTGCCATAACGAAGGCACACAACAATTAGTTGCGCACCACCAGCCCGAGTGGATAGTGAATGAATGAATGAATGAGCATGCAACTCCTACTCAATAAGTCCACATATCAGTACAGTTCGTCTCTGGGATCATCACCGGGGTTTAGTACACTCCAAATGGCACTGTCTCTCTCCCAGCAGCACAGTCCAAGTGAGCGTAAGAAACCTCACTATCCGCCTGGCCAATAGTCAGCCAATACCTATCCGGCACGTCGATAGCGAACCCATTTCCGAGCTGGTCAAACTCAGCCTAGTAATGCCCCCTGCTCTCGGGCGAGTAAGGCCACCACTCCTTTCCAACCGACCACGACACAGTGAGAGACGCGGCCTCCTGGTATTCGGCCCTCATGCGCTCATATATCCACTCGGTCTCGACGTTGGAGTCATCTCCTGGCCACGGAGGTTTAGGGATTTTCACCCAGGGACATCTATGGCGCCCGTATGCTAGAACCAAATATTTCGGTGTCCCGTCGGCCATCCACGATATGCCTGTAGAGGCTACGACCCTGATGTCGCTAGGGCGTATAATACACAATGCAAGATGCATGAGTCACACAATCCAGTCATGCATCAATCCTGCGCGTGTCGTGCGCTCATGTGAGATAACCTCCGCCTATTAGGGAGTCTCATAAAAACACGCTCACTGATATATACAATGATCAACCACATCTCATAACAAACATGCAGATGATGCGTATGGGCATGTATCATGATGCTATGCTGTCAAATACTCATAATCAGTATAAATAACGGGTATCGACAATCAACCTGACAATGTGGACATTAAACCAACATTGCCCCCAAGGAACGGCCCCTCATAGATCTTAACATATAAAGGACCCACGGCCTAATATACAACACAATGGGCCTTGCTCAAGGGCCACATATACACAACATGTGGATCCTGCACATGGGCCCCACAATGGGCCTTGCTCATAGACCGTGAATACATCATAATGGGCCTTATCCATGGGCCATGAATACGTCACAATGGGCCTTGCCCCATGGGCCTCAATTACATGACATGTGGGCCCTACACATAGGTCTCGAATACATCAGATGGGCCAGGCCCCATGGGACTAATATATATCACAATGGGCCTTGCCCATAGGCCACAATACATCATAGTGGGTTCCATCGCCTAGCCCTCAAATGCATCACAATGGGCCTCATATACACAACATTGGGCCTTAAACACGGGTTGAATACACATCACAACGGGCCTCAAATACGGGCCGCATATACATCACATTGGGCCTCGACAATCGGAATCGGCAATCAACCACGATAATCAGAATCGGCAATCAGCCACGATAATCGACCTCGATCGATAATCGGTCAATCGGTCACGACAAACAGAATCGGCAATCGGTCACGTCAATCGACAATCGGTTACGATCGGTAATCAGTCATGATAATCGGCCTCGATCGGTAGTCGGTCAATCGGCCATGACAAGAAGAATCGGCAATCGGCCAAGTCAATCGACAATCGGTAATCAGTCACGATGATCGGCAATCGGCCACGACAAATCAGAATCGGTAATCGGTAATCGGCCTCGACCGATAATCAGCCTATAAACAAGGCGAGGTCCATAGATGGACGACCGATCAACCATAATATAAAGATCGGTCCATGGCCATGGTCATGTCAAATCTGATAACACGGAGCCATTCGTTTATGGCGAATAGGGCCCACTTATTTGGGTTAACACACTAAGGGAATGATGAGAATGGGCCTAATAAGGCCTAAGAAAAGGTCACAATGTGGACATTTAACCATCATAATCATCGCCCATCAATGTGGATATTTAACCAACATTACTTCCAAGCAGTCGCCCACATAGAGCTAAACATAAAGTGGGCCCATGGCTTCACACAAAGGCCTAATATACATCACATGGGCCTCACCTGTGGGCCTCATATACATCAAGTGAGCCGCATCACATTAGCCGCACCAATGGGCCTAATACTTTACAATGGGGTGGGCCCTGCTCGTCCTAAATGGGCCCATCGGATGGACAACTTGGGTAAAACACGTGCGTCACGTGGGGGCCACATGAATGGACGGTGTGAATACAAAATACATACATCAAGGTGGGCCCCCACCCATGGGCCGTATAAACATCAAGTGGGCCGCATTACATGGGCCTCAAATACAAAATAGGTGGGCCCCATACATGGGCCAAAATACATCATGATGGGCCCCATATACATCACATCAGCTGCACCAAATGGGCCCCAACATGTCAAATGGGCCGAAAATACATCCCAATAGGCCGCAGGACATGGGCCTCAAATATATCACACTGGACCACGACCATGGGCCTCTCATGCATCACATCGGGCCTTGCCATCTGGGACGGAAGTACATAACAATGGGCCATGACCCATAGGCTTCAAATATACAATAGGTGGGCCCTACACATGGGCCTCAATACATTACAAGTGGGCCCTGTACATGCGTCTCAAATATACATCAAGTGGAAGGTGTCCACGGGCCGCACCAATGGGCCTATATACATCAAATTGGTCATGCACAACTAGCAGGTGGGCCACACGTGCCATCAAGGTAGGACCCACCATAACGTTATTCTCTATCCACTCAGGTCATAAGGCCTCAAAGACCTGGATTAAGAGGAAAAGAACAGATATTATATTGATCCAGAACTTCTCTGATCAAAAAGGATCTCAATGGTGAACGTTCAATCTCCACCGATTTCTACAGTGTGGTCCACCTGATAAATCTTGCCAATTGGGTGGACGGTTTGGACATAACACAAACATCAGTGGGTCTATGTAATGGACGGCTGAGATAAAACACACATTTATTAAAGTGGGCCCCACCATCCAGTAGGTACCGAAAGGTGCAGACATGACCCATTCATCAAGGCAGGCCCCACACAGCACGTGAGGTCCACGCACATGGGCGGTGTGGATCAAACCCACACAACTTACTGACGACGTCACAGCAGGTGAGTCCCACCTTTATGACGGTATAGATGAAGCACATGTGCCATGTGGGTCCTGCACGGATGGATGGCACAGAGAAAACGCTCACAAATCATGGTGCCACAGCATCGTCCAAATGTCTCGACGGCGCAGACACAAAACAAACAAGGTGGCCCCACCCGTCCGGCATATGGACGGCGCGGATAACACATATATATTATATGTATCCATATATATAAATACATATTTTAATATAACATGATATAATATGATATATTATAATATAATATACACATATCTATAATCCCGCTGTCCAGAACGTAATATGACATATTATAATATAATATAAGATACACATGTAAAATATATATTATAATATACACATATATTATAATAATATAAAATACACATGTTGCTTTTACCTCATGATGAAACCCACGTACACATACATATATCTCAGAAGGGCCTACACAGCACCGTCCATATGGACGGTGCAGATGGCACACATACATCAGGGAGGGCCCCACGTGGGCTACGTGGAAGCAAGTCACATACATCAGAGATGGCCCATGCCCTGCACGTTCAGCACGTGTAGGGTGGCCATGATGGACGGTCCGTGAATAACAGGCCTCATGATCAGACCCTACCTGACGTCAATACAGCAGCTAGATAGCTGTTGTACACCAGCATATTTATTTCAAAGAGGTGGGTCCCACGTGTGCCCACCAATTTGTAGTTTACAAATCCAACCCATCCATTATGTGTGTCCCATTAAATTAAGGGGTCAGACCAAGTTTCAGGTGCATCCAAACCTCAGGTGGACCCCAGAAAATGTTTTCACATGGTTTAGCATACCTTCGCATGATTGAAGATGGTGTGGGCCACCTGAGAACTGTAAATGGTTGATTTTTGGAGGATCCCGTTTCCCAAAGGGGACTCATCAAATGCAAGGTGTGGATGATTGACATACATCATGGTGGGACCTGTTTGAGTGGTCTACCTAAGTCTCTTGAACCAGGTTGATATTTGTGTGGTTAGCACGTCAGTGCACCACACCGTCAGTTCACGCTCACTTGAGGTCACGTCCAGCGTCTCTGGACGCTGGACACTCTGTATATAACACTGGCAGCAAGGTGGGTCCCACATGAACGTGGCCCACTTATTGGATCGACATGCTATTTAGTTTTCCCATCACCGTTAAGTAGGGCCCAATTGGCTTGGATGGCCATGGGGTCCAGTTGATGGATGGCTTGGACATCACATACATCAAGGTGAGGTACATCCGGGTGGGCCACACGGCCACATCATCACACCAAAATATTGAAAGAGAGAGGGGGAAAAGAGAGAAAGAAGCACCCACCTTGATCTTCTTGGATTCCTTCTTCCATGAATATATTTTAAAGCTCCAATGGTTGAGATTCAACGGTCAAGATGGATCATGGATGGTGAAGATGAGAGTTAGGAAGTGGGCCACACAAGGCCTCTCATGGAAGCTTGGACGATTTTTGCATGGAGAATGAGAGAGAGATAGAGAGAGAGAGAGAGAGAGAGAGTGAGAGAGAAAGAGAGAGGTGATGGGTGAAAGGTGGTGGGTGTACTTGATGTAAGGGAAAGTTGACTTTGGAGAGAGGTGGTTGTACTTGGGGATGGGTGTGAGTGATGGGAGTTATGTGTACTTGATTGATGTGAGTGTGGGATGTGTCGTAGAGATTCCCTCGATTTTTGTAACGTGCGGCGTTTTCCTCGAACTGAACGCGGGCCTACATCTCCTGGCCTGGGTATCGCCTTGGCGCGTGGGACACGTCATCGGAACCGCGGCGACGGCGCGGTCGCCAAGGTATAGGTTTCGGGTCGAGCCGACTTTGGCATGCAAGTCTAGTCTTAGGATCGTGCGCAACGTTGGCTTCAGGTCGAAGATTGCCGGAATTCGACCGGAAGGATCGCGGAAGCTTTCGGAACAGTACGGACTAGGATACGGGTCTTACACCTCTCTACATCTTCCACTTGAAATGTTGCTCCATCCACACCCCTGTGTAAGGGTGATCGATCTCATTAATGGCTGGTGAGATTGATCAATCTCATGTAATGCTTGAACTTGTCTATGATCAACAACTTTATGAATATGTTTGCAGAATTCTCGTCTGTGTGAATCATCCGAAACTGAATTTCTCCCGAAGCAATGAGTTCTCATATCTTGTGAAACCTCACGTCATGTGCTTTATTCTTACATAATACACTAAATTTAGTGCTAGATGGATAGCGCCCTGACTATCGCAGTACAACTGAATCACCTCATTCTTTAACCTGAGTTTTTCAATTAGACCATTTAACCATAATGCATCCTTTGACGCCTCCGTCGCAACCATATATTCCACCTCGGTTGTAGAAAATGCTATTGTACACCGTATAGTAGATGTCTAACGTGTCAGTTGATCTCTAACATATCGATTCGCTTGCTAATATGAAAACATATCCCATAATGCACCTCTTATGGTTTAGATCTCCTATATAATTCGCATCTTTGTAACCTACAATTCCACCTAAAGCTCAATGTCCCCTGTACATGATCCCAATGTCGACTATGCTCCTGAGATACCTGAGAATCCACTTAATAACATTCCAATACTCTTTTCCTGGATTCGTCATATATCTGTCGACCACACTAATGCTTGTGAGATATCCGTCTTTGTGCAATCCATCAGATACACGAGACTCCATATTGCACTCGTGTACGATATCCGTGACATATCTAAAATCTCATTTTCTGTCATGGACATGACTTAGTTGATAACTTAAAGTGACCAACTAGAGGCGTGCCAACTGACTTAACACCTTCCATATCTATATGAACCACTCTAGCACATTCTGCATATATCCCCTTTGATACAGCCATAACTTCCCATATTCTCTGTCTCCATGAATTTTCATGGCTAGGATCTTCTTTGCAGCGCCTAGATCCTTTCAAATCAAACTCCTTGATTAACAAAAGATTTAAGCAAGAGTATCTCATTCTTATCCTTCACAACAATTAACATATCATTAGCATATAACATCAATAGAATGTAAGACTTGTCTTCAAGTTTCATGTAATATACGCAGCAATCGTACTCAAATCTTATATAGCCAATCTCCATGATATAGGAATTGAACCGCTTGTACCATTGCCTCGGAGACTGCTTCATTCCATATAATGACTTCTTCGGCTTACACATGTGATCTTCCTTACCAAACTCCTCGAATCCTTCTGACAGTTTCATGCAAATAACTTCATCCAAATTCCCATGAAGGAATGTCATCTTCACATCAACTTGGTCTAATTCCAAATTGAATTCCGTTATCATAGCCAGTAGCACCCTAATTGACTTACGTTTCACGACCGAAGAGAAAACTTCATCATAATCTACTCGTTCCTTCTGCGAGTACCATTTTGCTACAAGAAATGCCTTAGAGTTATATCACTTAACTTCTTTAATTACAGAAGCAACCCAATCTCTCCTTGCAATGTACACCTTAGGAAAAGCTCTAGCTTTTCCAGGTATAGAAAACCCTCTCAACTTGCAAAACCCTTGTCATATAAGAGAAAACACTTATCTTTTTTCTAGCCCTAAATAAAACAAGGCTTAAATATCCCAATTTGCGCAAAACCACGTAACTGTGTCAGTTCGACGGTCGGACCGTCGACGATTATTGATTGGACCAACAAGGATCGACAAAAATTGATCTGCTTTTGAGAAAACCTATATTTTGTAAGTTGGACCAACACCCAGTTCGGTCTGACTGACAAAGCTCTTCTTCTGACTCCCAAATTGTGCATAATCTATGGCATCCATACAGATGCTCAGCATCAGCCAATCAAAGTAGTTTTTTAGAGAGATGGACATCAAATGTGGGCCCACAAGATGGATGGTCTATATAATTGGTCAGACCTTTTCTAATAATGCCTCTCTACTTTCTAGTCATTGATTCTGTAATTAGATCATGCTAAAATGAATTAGGTAATTAAAGTTGGGATGCAAAACATAACTGGTACACTTGATTGAGTGGTTAGTAAGATCATCCAATTTGAGAGGGACAGGCAATCAATGACAGACTTACATTGTGGGGTAAGTTAGTGATTACTTCTTTTCCATACCATCAACTGAAACATCCTCGACAAACACTTTTCAAGAAGGGTTGTTAACGGGCCGAGCCTGAGGTAGATCTTGGCCCAGATATTGAACTGTTTTGGGCCAGGTCTTCAGGCCAGCCCTGTTCAAAATTCTGATTTTTCAGGCTTGAACCCGGCCCATTGACACTTTTTTTTACACCCCTAGTTTCAAGGCCTCTAACTTTAAAGGCAGGGTTTTCAGCCTTCAAATTGGGTCCTACAGTACCTGTACATGGCTAACCTGATTTGGGTCACGTCTTGTAGTATCTCTACGTGTACTAACCAGGTTATGTCTTTTTAGAATTAGATTTAGTTCTTGAAGATAGACCTGAATACGGTTGGATTTAGGCATCTATATAGTATCCCTCAGATCTTTGGATTTATGTTTCTAGGTTGGTTTGGGATAAAGAAGAGCTTTTACATGATTGGGCCTACCTGGTGGAAGTATTAGATCACACGTGTGCCAATTTGACATGCGTATTGTGTAAACTGGCTCTCTTACATGCATGTGGCTATATATGTGTACCTGTATTTTTACTATTAAAACTAAGTACCCAGCAAACTTGACCAAGGCTGATTTTTACCTAGGTCCAAAGGGTGAGACCCAAATCTGATGGATTTCTTAATAGGTCCAATAAAAAGACCTGGACCAAATAAAATCAGGTCGGCTGCTCCCTAGAAAAAGTCTCTTAACAACAATTACTTGGAAAAGTCTTTCCATAATAAGAAATCCGAGAAAGACATTCCAAGGAAATAAAATAAGCCCTGGGTAAAGGTTCAATGCAATGGCCTGTTAGATTATTAAAAAGAGAGATTTCAAAAATCTAAGAAAATTGATTTTGCCTTTGTTAATTCGCTTGGATTAATTGTGTTTAATTTTGTTCTATATTGAAAAGTTGTTAAGAAAATTCATCTTTTATATATATTAAAATTCCTCACTAATTCTTGGTAATGAAAAAGAAGGATGTGCCATGTGCGGCCATGATCGTTGTGAGGCGCAGTGTGGTATGTCTTTGATCAGGTACTTTTGGTTTTCTCTACATATGTTCTATCTTACTCATGCACATTAAGACAGAGCAATTGCATACCTACCTAATAATTAATGAGCAGATATGGGCCGACATGATTTATTACACTACTCACATGCACCTCGAGCTACAACGGTTATCTACTTTTTCTTTCTAAAAACATCTCCTATCAATTACAAATTCATCTAAAATATTTTATTTTCTTTTTTATTTTTCACTATGTTCTCTTTCGACAAATTAATTCGAGTTTTTTTGAGTTTGTATAACAGTGATCGAGTGTGTAATGGATCTAAGTCATTCATCTTGAAGGAGAATTGTTGCATGCTGGAGACAAATTTATTAGGACCCAATACATCGGGGATCATCTTCCCGTGAGAACAAATATACCTCTAAGACTAACCTTAATGTATTTCAGCTTTTTTTTTTTTTTTCTTTTTTTGATTTTTTTTTTTTTTTTTTTTTTTTTTTTTTTTTTTTTTTTTTTTTTTTTTTTTTTCCCGGTATTCTATAACCAACATGGTCAACTTGTTCCAATTCTTCGGCAACATTTATTCATAGAATTTGGTGGGCCCCTCCTCATCTCGTACATGTAAACAAAATCAGATTCATGGGATCATGATTCTAACCTTCTTGGACGTGCATCTCTGTTCAAATTGGACCGTTTACCTATGGTGGCTATAACTAGTCATTGAGTCATCTGTTAAGTGAATACCCATACGCAAGTGAGTCCATGATTTGGACGGTTTGATTGAGGAACATGCATGCCAACTGTACGGTTAGGGCTGTAGATGTAGAGAGAGAGGTCAGCTATCTCAGATGCCTTTCAAAGGAGCGCTAGCTGTCGGATTTTGGAGCCACCCCAACTTGCTACCCCAACCATAACGGGAAACGGATTGGCTACTCCCCCTGACACCAGCCCGTGGCTGATGGTCGGTGCTCTGCGGGCCCCACCATGATGTATGTGTTTCATCTAAAAATAAGAGGGAGATAAATCTTAGGTGGACCACACCACAGGAAAACAATAGTGATTGGATATCCATCATTTAAATCCTCCTAAGGCCCACTGTACTGTTTATCTGACATCCAATCTGTTGATTAGGTATCAGCTTGATCAAATACTTTTATTGCCCCCAAAAATTTTTTAATGGTCGACGTTCACTCAACACTGTTTCCTGTCATGTGGTCCACTTGAGATTGGAATATATCTCATTTTTTGTGTAATACCATAAAATGATCTATAAAAATATATGGACGGAATGGATGAAACACAACATCATGGTGGGGCCCACAGAGCACCGAACACCAGCCATTGGCTGGTGGCAGGGGAGTAACCAATCCGTTTCCACCATAACGTCTCCATATAAATATAACAAATTCGGTAGGGCTGAAAGTTAGGCGGGTTCAACCCGACCGACCCGTGACTGACCTGACATTGTGTTGGGCTCGGGCAGGATATATCGGGCCCGATCTTAAGCTTAGGCCATACAAACACCAACCCAACAAAACTTGGGTTGGGCTCGGGTTGAGGTCTCGGGTTGCCCGACCCAACCCGAACCTGATCATGATATATAAGTTACTTATAAATTATAATTGAGTGTTGATCGTTTGTGTCGAAGGCACACTAGTGATGTCGAGTCTCATTTGTCTATGTCATTTCCAATGACTCAAGCTAACAAGATATGCCAAATTTCTTTCCCAAATAGACTTTGTGCTATGCTACATAACTTTTAAAGTAGTAGTCTTATATTTTAGCATGTTTTTTTAAAGAAAAAAAATGAAGTTCTTTATAATGAATAATCACATATATAATTAATAAAATTATAGATAAAAAAAATAAGCCTTATATTGAAATATAATAAACCAATGTAATCACGAAAATATTAGCACGTATATACCTGACCAACCCGATCAACCCGACCGAGCCCGCTTGGGTTGGGCTTGGGTTGAGAATTCCCAACCCGAGATTGGGCTGGGTTGGGTTAGGGTTGAGGTATAGGAACCTTGGGTTGGGTTAGGGTTGAGCACCAACCCAACCTGGCCTAACCCGCCCGACTTTCAGCCCTAAAATTGGGAGCTTTTGCTAAGCACAGTCGCATCCCTCCACGCGCACGCAGCCCGTGCCGTGGACATCCGATCCGTTCATCAGGTGGGTCCCACGTCATACATGACCCAGGCGAAAATCAGGCCAGTCAGGCCATCATTTGGGCGGCACTAACTATCCACACTTCAAACGAATTGCCAACAGCCCACATTCAGGACATACACGTGGCCCACCTGATGAGTTAACCGTCCAGATCATCTAACACAGTGGGACCCACCTGATCCACAACTCGATGAGCACTACATGCAGCCACGTGTAGTGGTGCATAAAAAACAAGTGGAGCTATTTGCTAACTCTAGCAGCATATGAACCTTAATACGCGGCCACCCATAAATAATACATGTAATATCCATTAACTCAATCTAAACCCACCAATTTGTGGACCTCATGTCACTAACTTACAGACCCAAAATCAGATTTTTTAAATTTTTTGTCGAAATAGGACCATCAGATGCATTTCAGTTTTAACCGTCCAAACAATGCACACCAATATAATGTTAACTTTGTGTTCATGATCCATCTAAACTAAAACTCTTAATTTGGAAACATTAATTTAAATTAATTTTATGCCACGTATGCAATTTCAAGATGATTTCTAAGTGTCTGCGTATCATCTACGTGACTTTAGCAGAGCATCAAAGTTTTTCTCAATAAAAAGAAACACACCTCAATACAACACACAAATGTGCTGGTTTTACACCACTATGATAAAATGTACAAAAGCAAAGTCATGGACTTTCATCTTTTAAACCTGTCTGCCTTCTTTCCAAGATCGGAAAAGCAGTTAGCAAGAAAAGCAAAGAAAGCTGAGATGAAGCACATGGCCCATGAAACACAAACTAGGACCCAGTCCTTCATACTCTTCTTTGGGGAGTGACTCCTATCCGAGAAGAGCAATGCCCTGTATATCGCTTCTGTTAGCGTGTATGCCGTAACCGGGTCCGACTCAACGGCTAGGATTCCATGTTCGGTCAGGCAGACCACATCGTAGGCGCCCGTCGTCTCTGAAACACCAAGGAATTCACAGATCTTCTCCCGAGCCTCTAATCTCTCTTCAGTCGATAGCTCGTCGCCATGTGTCAAGATCAGGATGGGATTCTCATCTGCACACGCCGTGCACCGCATATTTATATGAATTCAATCAGGCCCACGCAAAAAAAAAAAAAAAAAAAACCCACATTGAGGACGCGGTTTGGCGAGTGACCCCAACACCAGCCGGCAAGCTGGTATCAAAGATCTGTGGAGCCACCATGATGTATGTGTTTTTATCCACCTCGTCCATCCATTTTGCCAGCTTATTCCAAAAATCAGGCAGATCAAATTTTCAGGTGGACTACACCGGGGGGTTGGAAGACAAATAAACATTATATTGGGTATAGGAAGTTTTTAATGGTGGATGTTCAATCAACATTGATTCCTGTAGTGTGGTCCACTTGAGATTTGGATCTGCCTCATTTTCGAGCTCATGCACTAAATGATGTAGGCATGGATAAAACATATACATCTTGGTAGGGCTCAAATCTTTGACCCCAGCTAGCTGGCTGTTATTAGGGTCGCACCTAGAGCTGTACATGAGTCAAACCAAGTCAAGCTTGGCTTAGCTTGGCTTGGCCAGTAGATAACCCCAGCTCAGCTCGATTCGGTCCTCGAGCCTAACTGGCCAGCTCGGCTAGGTTCGGTCAGCAGCTAGGGCAAGTTTGAGCTGAGTTCAAGCCTATGCGGCATTTTCTCAAACACATATAATGCATTTTCAATTTTTTCACATAATGCAAAACAATAAGAATAGCATACATGTATTTCATCAAACACTGGGCGGACAATATCAAAATCATGATTTGTGGGTAAGTTTATAATGTGAAGTTTATTTTTTTGTAGTGATTTATTTCATATTCATTCCTTCCTCGCCACTGGCCAATCCTGTGGAGAATATATGCACACGAGGCAACATTTCATCAAGTCATTTCATGCGAGCAACATCAATATCAAAATAACCGAGTCACCAAGTTGATTCAATCCGACTCAATTCGAGTTGAGACTCAATCCGAGTCGAGTCGAGCTCAGGCAAGCTCGAACTCAGTTTCAAACCGAGAATTTTCAAGTCGAATCGAATGGGCTAACAGAGTAACTCGGTTCACATACAGCTCTAGTCACGCCAAACTGGGACGCATTAAACATGCCTATTTGACTCAGATAAATGAGCAACCATCTACCCAGTGGAGAACTTAAAACCTATCATGTGTGTGCTGCATCCACTCCATTTAACAGGTTGTCCCCATCATAAGGATCAACTCGTGCAAAAATCAGCACCAACCACCCATCAGGTGCGCCAAAAGGTATATATGCTTCTACCTTGTGGCCCACCTGACAAGTGAATGTGGCTGATATTTTACACGAGGTGATCCTTATGATGGGACAACCTATTAAATGGTGGGGCCAACCGATTGGACGTTTTATATGCCGTACGCACATGATATGTGGAAACTTTTTAGGCCATAGTTCTGGATGAACATGCCCTGGGGACCCACATACATTGTATATGGGTAGTACTCCGGGCTACCAATGGGCCATCTGGCTCATTGGAATTTGGGCCTAGCCCGGTTCAGCCAGAGGATGATGGGTCGAGGCCTACAAGTACAATTAAGACCTTGTATTAATTGAGCCAGGCTCCTTCTACGTCTAAGATCTCACTAGCCTGACCTGAATCCAGCCAAGCCCGGCCCGCTTAGGGTTTCAGGGGCATTTTTGTCCTATATCATGGATATGGACACACCGAATGAACAATCAGTTATTGCACGAAAGCCAATGGCCAGGCTCGCACTGGGGCCGTGCAGGCCTGTTTGTTTCGGCCTGTCACGAGAATAGTTTGGTAGTGGACAGTGGGACCCATTCATCAAAGCCAGTGAAAGTTATTTTTATTAAACAGGGTAGTAGATATCGACTAATCAGACAAGAAAAGTAGATTAAAGCGATGGACTACTTCCAAGCAACCATCATAATGCTGGAGGGACCCAATTGCATCATCTCTTCATTTCTCATATTAAAATTTAACTTGATACTCTGGCAGTGTGATGGATGATGCGCAGGTACTTATAATAAACGACTTAGACATTTCTTAAGTGGAATACAGGTAATCAAATTAAGCTTAGACATTGTGGGACGCTGTTTAGATGTATCATGAATACAAAATTAGGCTTATTTGATCAGCTGACTTGGACATTTATTGGACAGTTAAAGTGATAAACCTCCAACGGTCCTACTTCAACAAACACGTGTCCACGAATTAGAGGTTAGGATTGATTGATAAATCTGATTTTGTGACAGTTGGTCCCACAATTTTGTCAGTTTTGTTTGAGCTAATGGATGGCTGATGTAAAATTATTGTAAGCGCCTGAGTATCAAGCGTCGTATGCCGTCAGAATATCAAGAGTCCACCGAAACGATGAGATGGCTGTCTCCATCGTAATACGATAAACCCATCTCCACTGTACACAGGGCAAAGGAAGACTCGAATTGGATGGATGTACGTGTCTTATCCAATGCTGTCCATCCAATTTGTCAGCTCATTTTAAGGCATGAGCCCAAAAATTAGATCCAAAACTCAAGTGGACCACATCACTGGAAAACAGTTATGATTTGAACTCCTACCATAGAAAAAATCTTGGGGGCCAACACCAACAAGGTGATTCAATGGTAGCGTATTGGATGATGAACCCAACACCACCCAGCTAGTGGTGTTGAGGCTATGTGGGTCCCATCATGGTGTGTGTTTTTTTAACACATGCGTTCACACCCAATATACACACACCATAGTGGCTTTTCACCCCAATGTGTATCGGAACTAGGGCTGAAAGTCGAGCGGGTCGGGTCGGGTTGGGTTGGGTCGGGTTGGGTTGGGTTGGGTTGGTGCTCAACCCTAACCCAACCCAAAGTTCCTATACCTCAACCCTAACCCAACTCAACCCAACCCAATATCGGGTTGGGAATTCTCAACCCAAGCCCAACCCAAGCGAGCTCGGTCGGGTTGATCGGGTTGGTCGGGTGTATACATGCTAATATTTTCGTTATTACATTAGTTTATTATATTTCAATATAGGACCTATTTTTTGTATCTATAATTTATTAATTATACATGTGATTATTCATCATAAAGAACTTCATTTTTTTCTTTTTTAAAAGAAGCTAAAATATAGGACAACTACTCATTTAAAAGTCACGTAGCATAGCACCCAATCTATTTGGAAGAGAAATCTGACATATCTTGTTAGCTTGAATCCTTGGAAATGATGTGGACAAATGAGACCCGACATCACTAGTGTGCCTTCCACAAAAACGATCCACACTCAATTATAATTTATAAGTAACTTATATATTGATCGGGTTCGGGTTGGGTCGGGCAACCCGAGACCTCAACCCAAGCCCAACCCAAGTTTTATCGGGTTGGTGTTTGTATAGCCCAAGTTTGAGATCGGACCCAATATATCCTGCCCGAGCCCAACCCAATGTCGGGTCGGTCATAGGTTGGTCGGGTTGAACCTGCCCAACTTTTAGCCCTAATCGGAACCATGACCTATTGTTGAAAGTCGTGTGAGTCTACTACTAAGACATGAGTAAGGAGTAGGGTAAATTTTGCTTAATGTTATGATAACTCAATTGGGCTAGGTGCCGTTGTCAGATAAGAGGCTTATGCAGAGCATGTTTAGAGTAGGAACTAGAGCTGACCCATGTTAGTAAATTGATGTTTGGATACACCGAAAAAATATAAAAAATAAATGTAAGAAAAATTATTTCACGAGGCTGAATCACATATAGAATACGCTGTCCTTAAAGCGTGATTCGCCCCCTTATCAATTGCTGATGGGTTTCAGGCGAATTGCTTCCAAGATAAGACAAGCCTATTCTGAATCTATTGTGCAGCAACCACGATGGGTCCACTATTGAACGTTGTAACACAATTGATCTGTTCTGGCAGGATCGAATAGAGAGAAATGTTCACAGTATTCACGAAGATATTTGGATGTTTCTGATGGGAGAGATTGTGTATTGAGATGATGAAATCGGACTGGAATGGTCCAGTTTATATAGGCATCAGGTATAGCACCGTTGTTGTGTTGTTATATTTTCAGATCCACCGCTCTAAGGCTCTGATCAAACCTATCGCACTGTCTCGCGCTGGTTCGCGAGGGAGCAACCACTCTGCGACATGATGCACACGTGCAAAGTGCGCCATCTAGCGCCACTACAGCCACACTGCCCAAGCTCACACTCGTGCCTGAGCGCGAGCGCACACGCGCATGCGTGCGCACTGGAAAACGCAACTCGAGTATCACCTCCTCGAAAAACTCTAAGTAAGAATACTCTTCACAAGTTCTCATGTAAACCACAAAACTTTTCTTTACATTTACGATGCGGGATAGCACACACACTGCACTTTTGAATTCAAAATTTTCAAAAAGCATTTTGGCAGAAAATTCCTGAAATTTTAAAAATTCAAATTTCTTTTTCAAGAAACCACTGATTTTCAACCACCCATCTCTAACAATGGCATGTGTCCCAGTTAACAATCAAATCACAGTGTGTTACCAGGCAATCCGCTTACTAGTTGTGCAGTCTGGGACTGCCTAGAGCTATGTTGGGCCTATATAGATGGCCGTGATAAATCCACTCCGTCCATTCTGTTTTGAAAGATAAAACAAGTACAGAATTCTAGAAATAAGGCAGATCCAAAACTCATGTGAGCCATATCCCACGAAACAGCAGGGATTGAACACCTAACGGTGATAGAAGTTTTGTATCAGGGTGATATTTGTTCCTACCGTTTATCTGAGTGGATATAATTCTATGAACGGTTTGGATGTCATATAAACATCATGTTCAGCCCAGGGTAATATCCTTATCACATCTACTCCGTTCACGTATGAATTTTATCCACACCATCCATCCATTTTCACGTATCATTTTATAATTAGTAATAAAAAATAACGAAGATTCAAGGCTCAAATGAATCAAAAAGTGGGGATTAAATTCCTACCGTTGAAAAATTCTTGGAGCCACAGAAGTTTTGGATCAAGATAATATTTGCTTTTTTTCACTTCATTCAGATGCATATGACCGTGTCAAAATTTTGGATGGCAAATAAACAACACGGTGGACCCTAAAAAGTTTCAATGGTTGGCATCTTTAGCACCACTGCTTCCTATTGGTGTGGTCCACTTGAGACTTGGACCTGCCTTACTTTTGTTTTGGTACTCTAAAATAATATGGAAAAATTGATGGACGGTGTGGATAAAATTCATACACCATGGTGGCCCCTCGCGCGCATAAAAATACTGGTGTGTCTATAAAATAATCGGGCGGTAGGTCGTTCGAGATGGACGCGGATTGCATCTACCCCCGCCCGTCTCCAGCTGAGAACGTCCACCAGCTTTGAGTTGCCACCGTCATGTATGGGTCTTAACCACACCGTCCATCCATTTTTTTCCTATTATTTTAGGGTATAAGCCCATAAATGAGCAGATCAAAGGCTCAAGTGGACTACACAATGGGGATTAAACCCTTACCGTTGAAAATTTCTTGGGGCCGAAGAAGTTTTGGATAGAGCTGATATTTGCGTTTTTTCTTTATATGTAACTTCAGGAATAGGTTAAACATTACTGTATGCCCTGGAAAAGTTACAACGGTGAGAATCATTATCACTGCTGCTTCCTGTGGTAGAGTCCAAAGTCCGCCCTGGAAAAGTTACAACGGTGAGAATCATTATCACTGCTGCTTCCTATGGTATGGTCCACTTAAGACTTTGATCTGCCTCATTTTTAGTCTTGTAACCTAAAATGATACGAAAAAATGGATGGACGGTGTAGATAAGACCCATGCATCACGGTGGCCACTTAAAGCTACTGCCCGTTCCCAGCGGGCAGGGGTAGGACGCAATCCGCGTCCTTTTCAGACTGGCTGGTTCACGGGGGCAAAGAGACGGCTACACTAGCCGAGTCTAGCCAATCCAAGCCGTGGCTCACCAGCAGCCAACCTGTACAACACCCACCAAGATATGCAAACCCCGACCATCAACTGCACGACGAAATGCCACAAAGAAGAAGAAAAAGAAAAAGAAAGAAACTCACTGCATCTCCTTATAGGAGGGAAGTGGAAGAGCTCCTTTGTCGCCTCCAGCGGTCCCGAATCCCCACCCTTCAAAGCTCGATAAATTTCAGCAGCGTTCGCTACCACCACCACGCAATTCACCCACCTTTTGGCGTACTTAGACCCCGACGATTTCAGGGAAGAAAGCACTCTGCCATCTCCACCCATCGATCCATCATCATCGCCTGACCTCCAACACAGCTGGCGATGGCGGATCCCATCCACCATCCACTCACACAGCCCATCGAGACTCTCATCCATCCGATCACGGTCCAAACCTCTCGAGTCGAACACACAAAACCCGTTACGCATCGACCTCAGTACGTTATGTTCTTCAAGGAAGTTACTTCTGTAATTCACCGAATTCCCTAAAAAACAAGAAACAAAAATTCAAATGAAAATTACCCAAGAAATATCCTTTCAAGACCTTCAAAAGATCACATTATCTTCTTACCAGAAGCTTGAGCGAACGGGATGAGACCCACTCGGCCGAGCACGCTATACATCATGTTTATAAGCGAGCTCTTGCCGGACCCGATAAAACCCACCAACAAGATTGTAATTATCGGCGGTATGTTCATCTCCTCCTTCTTGATTCCGCCCGTCGGCAGCCAGAAATCACCTGACTTATACGTGGTGAGCTTGTGGCGGAGATCGTAGAGTGCTTCGGGCGCAATCAGCGCCAGTCGCTCCAATTCCCTGAGGATCTTGATCCTGGGAGTAAGGTTCGAGACGTTGGACACGTCGATCTTGAGCCGGTCATTGTCGCAGCCGTCGAATTCTTCGGCCGATCGCCACCAGCAGAAGGGCGATCTGGAGTCATCTGCAGCGGCGTCGAGCGATGGCTCATGTCTCATGGTTGGGAATTTTGGACTGGACTGGATTTCTTTTGGGCTAAATGAGAATTTAAATTTTATAGGCGTTTGGTATTTTGTGTTGAGAGAGTTTTATGCGGATAAAGACAGCTCAAAGAGAGGAAACGGTAATGTCTGCAAGGGTTAGATTTCAGGTTCTTACGAACGGTTGGTTCGCATTGGATTCGAATTGGGTACTGAGTAAGTAAGACGGTACGCTCTATCTTTTCCGGAAACGGATTGCCTGGTGTAGCACACCCCAGCTATATATAGCTGATGTATTTTGACGTGAGCAAGTTCTGTGATCCCATCTTGAGGTATGTGTTATATCGAAAACCGTTTATCCATTTGGAGAGCTCGTTGTAAGGCTTGAGACGAAAAATAAGACATATCTACCGATCAAGTGGACCACACTGCAAAAAGTAGTAGAGGATTGAACATCTACAATTGAAACCCTTTTTGGGTCACAGAAGTTTTGGATCAACATAAAATTTATTTTTCCTCTTCGTATATGTATTTGTGACCTTATGAATAGATTGGATGAAAAATAAACGTCATGTGGGCTGTACGAATTTTTTAACGGTGAAAATGATTATCCCGCTGCTTTTTTGGTGTGGTCCATTTGAACTTTAGATATGATTATTTTTTGGCTAATGCTTTAAAATGATTTCAAAAAATTGATGAATGGTGTGGATATAATAAATACATAATTGTGGGGCTCACGTAACTTTGATCTCCCTTGAATCTACAACAAGGAAGCCCGAAGACCATCCGTGCGTACCTACAACTGTATAGCTGTATAGCTGGTGTGTGGTACACCGGCCAATCCGCTTCCGGTAAACTCTGGGAATTGGATTGTGGTGTGCCCCACACCACCAACTCCGGTGGTGGGTCCACATCGTAAGGTTCTGTGGGCCCCACCATGATGTATGTATTATATCCACATTGTCCATCCATCCTGTGATATCAATTCAGGGCATGAACATGTGGATGCTGGATTCCAGGATGAAACCGCCTTGCTTCCACGGGTGCCTCACTGGGCTTCCTAGTGATTGAAAGTATAAATTTGATCAAAGTTCTTGGTAGCTAATTATTCGTTCCTACGGTAGCTAGACCGCATAGAAATGTTAGTATAGAAGATCCAGAGAATCTCGATCCTAAAATAATTATATAGTATGTGATTAAAGATTCTAAGTAAGTGATCACAGTTATAGAGAGAAAAGGTGTTAAGCACCCATTCTGCCCGTACTGACATAGGGTATCTACTTCACGAGATTTCACTATTCTTGAGGATCAATGATCAGTTCTCGTACGCCAATGTCATATGGAATGCAATGCTTATGACTAAATTGATAAGATTTTTGATGGGCAAGATCCGATTATATCGACAAGATGTGGAGTATACTTTTGAGCCGATTTAGTGCAGATGTATATTGTATAAATAAGATGTGTGTTGCACAATGCGAATACTTCAGTTATGTGAGTCTTAATCGAAGATTGAATAGTTAGATGGATGGTAGTGTCGCAAGGGTCAGAATGAGATGCTTTGATTAAGATTTAGATGGCTTAGGTGGTTTTGGATTTAGCTAGACTTTGTTGTACCTGGCCGGACTCTTTTCTATACCTCATTCCTCTCCTTTGTGGAGGGATGAAGTGACTAGAGTAAGGGCTTAAGTAGTGAATGAAAAGACTTGAAATGAGATTGGATGCTTTGAAATGTGAAAGGAATGAGGGTATTTATAGCACCCAGCCTTTTAAAAAAAAAAAATAATAATCTTGCAAAGCTTAAGGCTAGAAAGGGTTTGGATGACTAAGATATGAGATTGTCATGTGACAAGATCTCATGGGTTAGATTGATGGCGTGAAGCATAATTTTAGCTCAAAGGATGGGCATCAGAGCAACTTCAACACTCTGCACATGCATGGGATTGGAAAAGAGGCCAAGTGCACGTGAGTAAGCAGCTGGCACTGCTGAGTGGTGCCTTGGGTACCGCTCGTCCCTCAATTTTGCTTCAGCTTTGGAAGGAGGCTCCTCTCATGCACGTGGACAACATGGGTCATACAAAAGTGCTTTGTTGTTTACTCTTGTACACTGATTTAGCTTTAGAATGGGCTTGGGCAAAAATGGGTTTATGGACCTATCTTGACAAGGTGAGTTAACTGGGTAGACTATGTGGGTTGACCGAGTGAGTTGACTCAATCCGTTGACTTGATAGGTTAGGTTTTCCTAGAGTTTATGTTTAACGTTAGATTCTTGACGGGTTTCTGTAACTGAGTTAATTAGGTTTAAGGTTGATTCCTAGGGTTTTAAGGTTTTTAGGGTTTGGATTGGGTTGAGGGTACGAATAAGGGTGTAAGGTATGGATAAGGGTTTGTTCAATCTTAATCATCTTATCAGCTTGAGGTGGGGCGTATACAGAACTAAAAAACAAGGCAGATTCAAACTCAAGTGGACCATACCAGAATGGGGGGAGGCGTGGGAGGGGTTTGAATGCCTACTATTGAAAACTTCTTGGGGGCCATATAAGTTGATATTTATGTTTTTCCTTCGTCCAAGTCTATGTGACCTTGTGAATAGGTTGGATGGCAAAAAAAAAAACGTCAGGGTGGGCCCTAGGAAGGTTTTAACTGTGGGTATCATTGTCCCCACATGGTGGGTCCACTTGAAGTTTGTATCTGCCTCTTTTTTGGGTTCATGTACTAAAATGATATTGCAAAATAAATGGATGGTGTGGATATAATACATACATTATGATGGGACACACGAAATTTGGTGATGTCACACTAGGTAATTCGCTTCCAATTTTGTGAACCTCACAGTGATGTATGTGTCTTACCCATGCTCGGTATGAGCCCAAAATTGAAGCATACCCAAAGCTTCTATTTAATTTTTTTTTTAATTATATCTATTGGCTTTTGGTTTGGTTCGATCACATGTGACCTATGAGACATGTCAGAACCAATTGTGTGACTTGATTCAAACTGAACAACTTGACCTCAAGCACAAAGATGGGTAGATACATCAAATGTGAACATATATGACCGAGACTTGAGAAGATTGGTTGCCTATCTAGCCACTCGTAATAAGATTGTAAGATAATCGGGCTCACAAAATTCCCGATTGCCAAATCCGGTGCCGACAGCCTCCATAGTACCCCATTCTTGGCTCCCAGCACCCATACACCATATTTCGATCTTGGGATCCTACAAGGAGAATTTTCAACATGAATTTCTTTGAAGATAAGCATAACCACAAGTTTACCCAAATCACAAAGGCAACATCATCATCACATATCAACTAATATAAACATTTGAATATAGTGCTAAAAGGGAAACACATATATCGAAAACCAAAGCTCCAGGAGTTTGCTGCACGCTCCAAGCTCAACACTGCTGCGACCTAAAGCCACCTGCACGCATCTATTGTGCATAAGTTTGTAGAAAGCTTAGAGTGTAGTGTAAGTGTGTGCACAAGGTAAGTGCCAAGCACGTTAATATCAGAGTAAGCGAAAATACTACAAGTATATAAATCATTCAATATTAGAATATGCAGTGCGGATCGACTATGTAAATGCGGAATCATAGAAAGCTAAATATCATATGCCGATGATGCAATGCAATACGCAAATCCTGACGAGCCACGAATACCATCAACCTCATCTAAGTCATACATCAAACCTGCGTGTATTGCGCGATCATGTCGGGATAACTCCGTCTCACAAGGAGTCCCATAAACATCTCAGCCCAATGGCATCTGCTTTAATCAATCATCTATCACAACATGCATACGAATGATGGGGGTCCACAGAAGGACACCGGATTAGTCCAAATATCAAGATAGGCTCACTGATTTAAAACGCAACACGATAGTTAAGGAAAGAATCTAACTTATAGCCACCACAATGTCGGACGATCCTCCCAATGTGGGATAAAGTTCTACCTTCACTGTGTACACAGTAGCTTGCCAATCACTGGTAGCTCACTCAGGTCCTCATGCCCCGCCCACTCAGTGTTCGCCCACGTGCGCCTTCCCACATGTGACCACAATGATGGAGCGTCACAATATCCCCCACTAAGGGCAGATTTGAGTCTAAGTGCAATAAGCGGGCTTCTTAACCCTCTCTATCGTGCAATAAACTAGACTTCCTATTGGGCTCAATAATTAAGGTCAACCCATTTAGAAAATGATGAGAATGGGCCTAACAAGGCCTAGGGGAAGGTCACAGTGAGGACATTCAACCATCATTGCCCATCAATGTGGACATTTAACCAACATTGCTCCCAAAGAATGTCCCACATAGACCCAAACATATAGTGGGCCCATGGCCTCACACAATGACCCAATATACATCACCATGGGCCTCTCTCAAGGGCTTAATACACATCATGATGGGCCTTACTTATGGGCTACATATGCATCACATTGGGCCTCGTTCATGGACCTCATGTACATCACAATGAGCCACAATACATGGGCCCCATATATTCCAAATGAGCCGCAATATATGGGCCGAAAAATACATCTCATTTGGCCTTACCAAATGAGCTGGAAATACATCACGATGAGCCTACCGAATGGGCTGGGAATACATCATAATGGGCCTTACCAAATGGGCTGCAAATACATCACAATAGGCCTTATCAAATGGGCCGAAAATATATTACAATAGGCCTTACCAAATGGGCCGAAAATACATCACAATGGGCCTCATCATATGGGCCGAAAATACATCACAATAGGCCTTACCAAATGGGCCGAAAATACATCACAATGGGCCGAATACACGGGCCTAAAGTACATCACCATGGGCCACTACCCATGGTCCTCAAATACATCACAATGGGCTACGACCCATAGGCCTCAATATACATCAAGTGGGCCGCATCAATGGCCACACCAATGAGCCTCATATATAAAAAGTGGGCCGCATTAATGGGCCGCACTAATGGGCCTCATATACAACAAGTGGGCCGCATTAATGGGCCGCACCAATGGACCTCATATACAACGATTAGGCCGCATTAATGGGCTGCACCAATGGGCCTCAAGTGAGAGCTTGGATTACACCAAAAATCATTTCAATAGCTGCAGGTGCAACATGTGTATCACTGCACACTATCATTCTATGGGGCACATGGCTCACTAATGATGATCAATACTGTCCAAACATTATCTATGTAAATCAGCACTGTCCAAACATGATCCATGTAAATCAGCACTGTCCAAACATTGGACATGTAAATCAGCACTGTCGAAGCATTGGACATGTAAATCAGTGCGTCCAAGCATTGTCCAGCACCGTCAACACCTGTCCAATTGCTAGACAGTGTGTACAATACACGTACATCATGGTTAGTCACACACAGATGGGCGGTGTGCATCAAAACATACATCATGATCGGCACACACAACAGGTAGACGACCGAGATGAAACAAACATATCACGATGGGGTCATCAGAACTTGCTGACGTCAATCACACCAGCCGCCTGCTGGTGTGAGGTACACCAACCAATCTGCTTCATATCAGGTGGGTCCCACATGGGGCCCACCACATAATATAATATAATATTATTATATATATATATATATATTTTGAAATGGGGCAGCATCCAGGCCCTGGACGGCCAGGACCGAGCACACGTGTATTAAGGTGGATCCCCACACACGTGGTAGGTGGTCCCACCGTCCAAAGGTCTGGGCAGTGAGGATGATACACATACATCATTATGAGGTCCACATCCCTTGTCTAAGGACTGGATGTCCTGGGTAAAACGCTTACAATGGGTCCCACATCCCACGTGTGGACAACCCACAGAGACTGTTGACTTTGATTGTAGCAGGGATATGCTGCTGGGCTGCTGCCCAGCAACCCAATAAATGGACAGTGCAGATTAGGTGGGTCCACACGCGTGGACACCACATGCCATCAAGGTGAGCTCCACGGCTCATGACCAGTGTGGTTAAAACACATACATCATGCGGCCTCATGGCCTGGACGGTGTGGATTTCACACGTACAGCGTGGTGGGTCCCACTCCACACGTCATCATCATCAAAAGAATGTAGAGAGGGAAAGAGAGAGAGAGAGAGAGAGAGAGAGAGAGAGAGAGAGAGACGTGAGAAGGGAGGGACCCCGCCACTATGGGCCCTCCTTATACAATACATACATCAAGATGGGTCCCACCACAAGTGGGCCCTCAAATCATCAAATCCAAGCAAAAACATATAAATCTAACCCTAAGAAAGCACCCACCTTTGATCTCCACTTCCTTTTTCCACCGATGTGTTCTACAGCTCCAAGGGATGCGATTCAACGGTCGAGATGATCTTTGAAGGGTGGGATTGGGTGATAGGAAGGTGGGACATACTAGCTTTCTCCTCTCCCATGGACGGTTCCACCATTGTTGCTTGGGAGATGGAGTGAGAAATGAGAGAGAGAGGGTTGTAAGGAGAGAGAGGGGTGGGTGATAGAGTGATGGAGTGATGGGGAGTGAGTGATGGGTGTACTTGATAGGTAAGAGTTGTAAGAGAGAGAATTGACTTTGGGGATGATGTTGTACTTGACATTTGATGTGTGATGTGTACTTGATTGATGGGATATATTCTCTTGAAATTTGCAACGCGCGACGTTTTCTCGAACTGAACGCAGGCCCACATCTCCTGGCCTGAGTATCGCCTCAACGCGAGACGCGGTGTTGGAACTGCTACGACAGCGCGATCACAAGGATACAAGTATCGGGTCGAGCTAACTCTAGAATACGGGATATGACTCAGGGTTGCGCGCAACTGCTATCTACGCGTCGCAGGTTGCCGAAATTCGACTAGGAGGATCGCAGAAGCCTACGGAATGGTACGAGCTAGGATACATGTCTCACAGTATTGATAAGAAGAATATTCTAGGGCAAAAGCATAGACTTAGATTACATCTAAAGATTATTGCTACTAGATTATGACTAAGGATTACCGCTACTCTTAGGATTGAGCTAAGATATGATAAGGAAAGATAATTTGATCTGTTTGTTGGATTGGTATGAGATGTCTTGCTTTGCTAAATTATTTGTTATTTATAGATCTCTGTTGCAGCTTCTCTTCAGGTATTTTTCTTCTTTATTTCAATGGTTATAACAGTTAAATTGTTGCAACATTGGTCTTCCATATCCTTTTGTCTCTTCTTTTCTTCTTGACATGTATCCTTTTAACTGTTTCTTTTGCTCAACCACTTTATGCCTCTTAGACTTCTCTTAGTTGCTCGTTTTGCTTTTGGATGCCTTTCAGCCACCCTAAGTATTCTCTTTCACATGCTACATTATTCCATACAATGATGCTTATCTAGTCCTTATTAATTGTATTAAGAATGGTCATAAATTAGGTACAACAATACCTGCACACACCTACACACTCGCACTACAGTAGGATTTCACCACAATGGGTATCAAAGCTTAAGTACACCGCACCATAGGAAACTAGGGGAATTTGTTGTTGAAAACTTCTTGGGGCCATTGAAGCTTTGGATCAATTTGATATTTGTGATTTCTATTCATCCATGTCTGTTTGACCTTATGAATAGGTTGGATAAGACACGTAAACATGATGCCCTACAAGGCAAAGGGTAATTTTACTACCTTTTTGTTTAAATTGGAAGCGAATTGGGTCCTGCCTTACCTTACCTCTACCATAATCCATCCATGCACAGTTTTGTGAGGCCCACCATGATGTATGGGTTTTATCTATGCCATCCATCCATTTTTTTCATATAACAAGCATGGAGATCAAATAAATTAGATACATGGCTTAACATTGGTGTGCCATCATTATAGACTTGATGATGTAGTTTTCCATACTTTACACTCTTAGGATACAAAACCAAAAATTAGTCCGATTCAAGGCTCAAGTGGACCATATAATAGAGATTGAAACTCCACCGTTAAAAACGTTCTGTGACCAGCAGAGGTTTCGGAATATAATATTTGTGTTTCCCCTTAGTCTAGTCCTACACGACCTTATAAATAGGTTGGATGGCAAATAAACCTCGTGGCGGCGAGTCCTAGGAAGGTTTCAACGAGTGTCATTATCAGTGTAGCTCCACGTGGTGTAGTCTACTTGAGCTGAAAAGATGGACGGACAGCATGGGTGAAACCCAAATATTTCGGTGGCCCCCATGCCTGTATGGACGTCTTAAGCATTTAAGAATTTAATGCGCACAGGTAGCACAGATCATGCCCACTTAATTGGAACAGAAGGAGCTCTGACAGTCCACCATACGTATGGGTATTGCCTGCGGACGCGGATTGGCTACTCCCCCTGACACCAGCCCCGGAGCTGGTGGTCGGTGCTCTGTGGGCCCACCATGATGTATGTGTTTCATCCATTTTTAAAGATCATTTTAGGGCTTGATACCAAAAATGAGGTATATCCCAGTCTCAAGTGGACCACATTACAGGAAACAGTGTTTAATGAACTTCGACCATTAAAAACTTTTTGGGGGCCATAAAAGTATTGGATGAAGTTGATATTTGTTTTATCCCTTCATCTGGGTTTTTATAACCTAATCAACGGATTGGATGTCAAATAAACAGTAAATCGGGCCTTAGGAGGATTTAAATGATGGATATCCACTCACTATTTTTTTTCCTGTGGTGTGATCCACTTGAGATTTATGTCCCTCCCATTTTTGGTATCAAGCCCTAAAATGATCTTTAAAAATGGATGAACGGATTGGATGAAACACGTACATCATGGTGGGGCCCACAGAGCACCGACCACCAGCTCCGGGGCTGGTGTCAGGGGGAGTAGCCAATCCGCGTCCATTGCCTGCACATTCGTTGACTTTGCTAGAAATGATGGGAACGGATTGGCTACTCCCCCCCTGCCACCAGCCAATGGCTGGTGGTCGGTGCACTGTGGGCCCAACATGATGTATGTGTTTCATCCCTGCCATTCATTTATTTTTCCAAATCATTTTATGGTATGAGATAAAAAATGAGGTATATTCAAATCTCAAATGGAACACATTACAGGAAACAGTGTTGAATGAGCGTAGACCATTAAAAACCTATGGGGGCATAAGAGTTTTGGATCAATTTATCTTTGTTCTTTTCCATTCATCTGGACCTGTATGGCCTAATCAACAGATCAGATTTCAAATAAACAGTACAGTGGGCCTTAGGAGGATTTTAATTGTGGATATCTGTGATGTGGTCCATCTGAGATTTAAATCCCTCTCATCTTTGGGATCAAGCCCTAAATTGATCTTTAAAAATGGATGAAGGGAATGGATTAAACACATAAATCATGATAGTGCCCACAGAACACTAACACCAGCCACGTGGGTGGTGGTAAGGGGAGTAGCCAATCCGTTTCCAAAAATGATGCATATCCATGTCTCAAGTGGGCCACACCATAGAAAGTAGCAGTGATAATGACATGTACGATTGAAACTTATGCAGAGCGGTCCCAAATACTTTCATGGCAAAGATAGACCAGAGAAGGCCTACTCAGAGGCGAAAATTATTCTAACAATCGGAACCTTAAAACAGTTGTATCTCGCAAATCGGAATAAGCTTTTGAATATATCATATATGATTTTGGGTAGAAGATGCTACTTTAGCCGACCAACCCAGCTACGCCGGGTTGCCCATGTTGGATTTGCAAGATTTCATCAAAACAACAGTCAAAAGCTAGTTGAGTAGGAATGGAGGCCAATATAAATGGTAATGTTGGGGAGAAAATATGCCAAGTCCAGAGACTCGGATATGGAGCAGACCAATCCTGCTGAACACTGCCCCGGAATTCCGAGGTAAATGTTGGGTCCGAGACAAGGTTATAAGTGAAGAGAATGAGACAAATTAAGTTAGCTCGGTTAATGAGCTAGCAACGTCAGCATGTGCCGACTGAAACCTAAGAGCCCATCTCCATAAAAGCCAGCTGAGACTCGCCTGATTGAGTCGGAATCGGCCGAGCCGAATGAAGGAGAGACGGTATAAATAAAAACACTATCCCGGATATCTCGCAAAAGGATCCCCGATCCCGATGGTCTAAGGATCGGATGGAGACCAGAAGCGGGCCAAAGTCAAATCTCCACGATATCAGGAAGAGAATTCCTGCACAGCAGGATTCTCCCGCATCTATAAATAAAGGACATCCATTTCACTAAAAGGTACGAAACTGAAAATCCTCAAAGTGCCTTCTCTTTAATCTGCAAAGTTGACTTAAGCATCGGAGGTTCCCAGGGTCAGAACAAGGGTCTTCGCTCAGTTTATCTTTTGTGCAGGTGATGAGCTTAGGGGAAGGCGCACCATAAATTTGCATCAACAGTTTGGTGTCGTCTGTGGAAAATGTGTGAAAAGTTGTTCTCTCATATTCCAATTTGCAAATTGGAAATTTGTTCTTATGGTGATGACAAGAAGGACGGTTTAAGAAGAAGAATTGAATGATGACGCGGTTACAGGGCCAGCAGGCGCAAGCGCAGTCCGGTGGCCCTAAATCTACCCAACAACCATCAGGGTTCCGCAGCACAACGAGTAACATCTGTTGCAACCAATAACCAGCGGAACCGCAATAATGGGCGGTTGGATCGGGAGGTTCAAGAAATCCGGTTTGATATGAATGTGATGAAGCAAATGCTAGAACAAATGTATCGTCAACAAATGCAACCGCCTCCGCAAAGACATGCAGCACACGTCCCAACACCAGCGGTCAATGTTCAACCTTCTGTTCCACGATCGTTCCATCAACTAAGTCAGCCCCAGGGTGCTCCCGAGCCAACGTCGGTTCGTTCATTGAGTCAGCCCCAGGGCGCTTCTGAGCCGGCACCGGCTCATTCGACCATGGCCGTCCGGCCCCCTACCGACCTTCGACATGAGATATATCGGAGGAGGCATAGCCGACCTCCTGTTGAAGGTACGACGGACAATGGTGAACCTTGGAAAGCTGACATCCAAGGCTTCAAAAGGGAAGTACGAGAAGAAATGGTAAAAGAGATGGCGGACATGAAACAGGGTCGAAATATACATCCGACCAAATCCGAGGCAAAAGCATCTCCTTTTGTGGACGAAGTAATGCATGCTCGGTTACCAGAAAGGTTTCGATTACCTCAAATCACTCCTTTCATAGGGAAGACCAACCTAATTGAGCATATTAAATGCTTCAGAACCTACATGGAGCTGCATAACGCCTCAGACGCCGTGATGTGTCGAGCCTTCTCCCTCACATTAACTGACGTAGCTCGACTCTGGTTCAAACAGCTGAAACCGAAATCCATTAGTTCATTCGTCGAGTTCAGCGATGCCTTCCTCACCAACTTCATCGGTGGAAAGAAGAAACTGAAGCCCCCCGTACACTTGAACAACATAGTTCAGAAGCAGGGAGAGCTACTGAAAGATTACATCAAGCGCTTCAATTTTGAATCTCTTCAAGTTTGAAAACATTTGGAAGAAACAATGCTCAATGCATTCATACGAGGAATCAAAGACAAACCATTCCAGGCGTCCTTGGATAAAAATCCACCAGAGACTCTAGTAGAGTTTATGGCTCGGTTGGACAAATATGCGAACGCCAAAGAAACACGACTCATGTGTGAGTCAGCCCAGAACGCAAAATCCTCGGTTGAAGAGTCGGCCAAAAAAGAAGCCGATTTGACTGGAGGGAAGAAGAGTAAAGATGATCAAGCACACGATAAACGAAGGTCAGGCAAACAATCAGATTGAAGGTTTTCCACATATACCCCCCTGAACAAGACTAAGGAGCAAGTACTGATGAAAATCAAAAGTGAAGGCTTCGTCAACTGGCCCAACAAGCTCCGGAGCAATCCCAATTGGCGGAATAAGGACAAGTATTGCCATTATCATCATAATCATGGGCACAATACAAGTGATTGCTATTACCTAAAAGAAGAAATCGAACGACTCATAAAAGAAGGTCGACTCAAAGAACATGTGGTGAAAGCCGGAACGCCCGAAGAACGTCCGAGCGAAAATTAGCCTACGGAAGAAATTCAGACTATCGTCGGTGGTCCCCGAGGCGGAGGCGATTCAAACAACGATCAGAAGAACCATGCCCGAAACATCAGCTGACCCGAGTCCTAGCTTATGATTATAGCTCGACCTTCAAAGGAGAAGAAAAGGGAGAAATGTTGCATTTCATTTACAGAGGAGGATGCACAGGGCATCTATCACCCCCATGATAACCCTCTAGTTGTCACTCTCACCGTCGCCAACCGAAAAGTATTCCGTATACTCATCAATACGGGTTCATATACGGATGTATTGTTCATTCAAGCGTTCGACAAAATGGGAGTTGAATGGTCGGCGTTACGTCCAGTTCGGACCCCGTTGATCGGGTTTTCTGGTGGACAGGTATTCCCTGAGGGGATCGTGTCACTGCCGCTAATTGTTGGAATTCCCTGAGGGGATCGTCGACCAATCATCGGTTTACAACGCCATACTCGGTCAACCTTCCTTAAGTCTCTTCCAGGCTGTGGTATCTACATACCATCTTTTCATGAAATTCTCAACTGAGTCGGGAGTAAGAGTTGTTAAAGGAGACCAACAAGACACAAGACTCTGTTACGTGACAGCTGTAAGAGGTCCCGCAGAGAGAGCTCCAACTGAAATATCGATGATCGGGTCGCTAGATCCCCGGGCCGAGACTTATGAACGAGGGCAGCCAGTCGAAGATCTTATATCAGTATCCTTAGTCGAAACGGATGGATCCAAAACAGTGTAAGTTGTCTCGTCTTTACGATCACCATTGAAAGATAAGTTGATAGCACTGCTTCGACGATACGCTGATGTGTTTGCATGGAATCATGAAGATATGCCCGGAATCGATCCGTCAGTGATTACTCACCGACTCAATGTTGATCCAATCTATCGATCAATCCAACAGAAGCGTCGACCCCTCGGCCCTGAAAGGTATGCTATCATTGAATAAGAGGTCAGCAAGCTCCTCAAGGTAAAATTCATAGAAGAGATCTACTATCCAGAATGGTTAGCTAATGTCGTACTCGTGAAGAAAGCCAATAGGAAGTGGCGAGTTTGTATTGACTATACCGACCTAAATAAAGCATGCCCAAAGGATAACTTCCCTCTTCATAAGATAGACCAGTTGGTAAACAGTACTGCGGAGCATGAACTTCTTAGCTTCATGGATGCATATTCAGGGTATAATCAAATTGTAATGCATCAGTTTGATAAATCAAAAACTATCTTTGTCACTGACAAAGGCCTTTACTGTTACCGAGTGATGCCATTTGGTTTGAAAAATGCTGGTGCAACTTATTAAAGATTGGTGAATAAAATCTTTGCTCGGCTGATTGGCCGAACCATGGAAGTATACATTGACGACATGCTCGTCAAAAGTGTGCGTGCAGTTGACCATGTAGCCGACCCAGAAGAAATGTTCCTTATCTTGCGCATATTCCGAATGAAGCTGAATCCGACTAAATGCGCTTTTGGTGTAAGCTCGGGAAAATTCCTCGGTTTCTTGGTCAGTTAGCGAGGAATAGAAACAAATCCTGAAAAGATAAAAGCCTTGCTCGACATGGAATCTCTGAAAATGATAAAAGATACTCAAAGGCTGACTGGACGAGTGGCGGCACTCAACCGTTTCCTATCCAGAGCAAAGGATAAATGTCTCCTATTCTTTAAACAATTGAAGGGACGACAGACCCTGAATTGGACGGAAGAATGTAAAGCCGCGTTCCAGCAACTAAAGTCTTATCTGGGATCTCCACCCCTTTTATCGAAGCCCGAGCCAGGAGAAGCTCTGCTGCTGTACTTAGCGGTGTCCGAGGCGGCACTTAGCTCGGCATTGATACGAGAACATAAAGGAAAGTAACTGCTTGTTTACTACGTCAGTAAAGCACTATTATCGACGGAAACGAGATACCCACTCTTGGAAAAGGTGACCCTAGTTCTAGTAGTTTCCTCACGTCGACTTCGGCCATATTTCCAGGCCCATACCATTGTCGTTATGACCGATCTCCCATTGCGTCAGATTTTACAGAAACCAGAGGCATTCGGCCGACTCACGAAATGGGCAATCGAACTCAGCAAATTCGACATTCAGTATAAGCCGAAAGTAGCAATCAAAGGGCAAGCCATGGCTAACTTCATTGCCGAAGTGACACCACAAACCGATCCGTCAGTTGAGCATGTGACCGAGTGTGTTGAAGAGTCGACTAATGCTTCTCCTGAGTCCTTACCCGACCCCATTCCCTAAAAGTTGTATGTCGATGGCTCCTCCAACTCTAAGGCAAGCGGGGCAGGAGTGGTTCTGAAAACTCCTGATCACACCTACATGCAATATGCCTTAAGACTTGGATTTCAAGTTTCGAATAACACAGTCGAATATGAAGCATTATTACTCGACCTCCGTCTTGCGGCCAGCATGGGCGTTACGCATTTAAATATTTTCAGCGACTCTCAGCTGGTTGTCAACCAAGTTACCAGTGTATATCAAACACGAAAAGAGCAATTAAAAGCATACATAGAAAAAGCTAAAGAGCTGATCAACGGTATTCAGTTTTACGTCGTCATCCGGATCCCTTGGACAGAAAATGTCAAGGCTGACCTATTAGCGAAACTCGCCTCAACCGACGAAGATGATATACCCAGGTCTGTTCCAATCGAGTACGTCGTTAGGCCAAGTATTAATGAACCAGTTAGCTCGGCGATCCATGCGATTGACTCGGAACCTTCCTGGCTTGATTTGTTCATCTAACATCTCGACAAGGGAGAGCTGCCTGAAGATCGTGCCAAGGCGAGACGGTTGAAGATCTGAGCCTCACGTTACACCATACTCAACGGAATTTTATATAAGAAGGGTTATTATGCTCCATTGCTGCGATGCCTAAACTCCAGTGAAGCTGACTATGTGCTACGAGAAATTCATGAAGGGATCTGCGGAAACCACTCAGGAAGACGATCACTCGCACATAAAGTTTTACGTCAGGGATACTACTGGCCGACTATCCAACACGACGCCCGTAAGCTCATTCAGAGATGCGACAAGTGTCAGAGATTCGCAGTTATTTCGAGACAACCTCCCGAAACGTTGACACCCATGACAGGTCCTTGGCCCTTCGCACAATGGGGAATCGACATCATAGGACCACTCTCAATGGAAAAAGGCCAGACCAAGTTTGTTGTGGTGGCTGTGAACTATTTTACGAAGTGGGCTGAGGCTGAGCCACTAGCAAAAATAACTG
Organism: Magnolia changhungtana; assembly: GCA_030180095.1. Taxonomy (NCBI): domain Eukaryota; kingdom Viridiplantae; phylum Streptophyta; class Magnoliopsida; order Magnoliales; family Magnoliaceae; genus Magnolia; species Magnolia changhungtana. The sequence goes on along the minus strand of JASAUF010000628.1, from coordinate 726,801 downwards.
AACAGAAGATCACTGATTTCGTATGAAAAAACATTGTCTGTCGGTTTGGAGTACCCCGTACCATTATTACTGACAATAAAAAGCAGTTTGATAATAGGAGCTTTTGCAAGATGTGTGACAACCTCGGGATCAAGAACGTATATTCATCGCCCCACCATCCTCAGACGAACAGACAGGTTGAAGTGGTCAACAAGATCATCAAACAGCATCTTCGGACCAAGCTTGACCGAGCCAAAGGAGCATGGGCTAAAGAATTCCTGAAAATATTACGGGTATATCGAATTACAGCTCGAACCACTACAGGAGAAACTCCTTTCTCTCTTGCTTATGGCTCAGAAGTCATCACTCCTGTCGAAATTGGGTTGCCTTCTGCCCGAGTCAGTTCGTTCAATGAAAAGGATAATGAAGAACTCTTAGCATTCGGACTCGACCTTGTGGACGAACAAAGAGAAATGGCTCAATTACGTGTGGAAGCTCGGCAACGGCAGGTAGCTCGGTTCTATAATGCCCGAGTCAAGGTCAGACGTTTTCAAGTTGGAGACATGGTTCTTCGAAAAACGTTTCTCAATACAAAGGAAGTTGGCTCGGGTACATTGGGACCCAACTGGAAAGGACCTTATATCATCTCGAGTACCATCCGACCAAGGACGTATCGGTTAAAAGACCTGAACGGACGGTTATTGCCTCATCCTTGGAATGCTAAACATCTCAAGATCTATTACCCTTAGCTCGGTACTCGATACATAAAGGATTCCAAAGTGGAAGAACATATAAGCCGAGTCATATGAATAAAACTAAGTAAATTCTTTTATCGGTTTAAGTGTTTTTACATCGGATTACATGTCAAAATCCATTACGATGTTGTCTCGAGAAAATAAGAAAGGCAAGACTAAGGCAAGATAGTCGTTCAGGACGGCAGAAGACACTCTTAAACTCGGCACTATGCTGATGTGAGTGCCAAAAATGAAGTCCTGGAACTCGGCACTATGCTGATGTGAGTGCTAAAAATGAAGGAGTCCTGGAGCTCGACGCTACGCAAGTGTGAGTGCCAAAAATGAAGCTCGGCTATTGCCCCTCGGCTGGAGCGACTCCCAAAGCAGTCCCAGAGGCATTAGGGGTTACTCCTGAAGCAGTCCCAGAGACACCAGCCTCGCCCCCAGCAACAACGTCAGCAGCGAGGTTAGCAGGACTAACAGTTGGATCCTCAGATCCCGAGGCTTCTCCATCGAATCCCGAGAGATCAAGGTTGGGGAAAGCATCCTTCATTACTTTGATGCATGCTGCGTACCCACCTTGATATAGGCGATCCCTCTCATCTTCAAACTCCTTGGACTCGAGGAAGGCCTAAACAGCCACATCCCTGGCTTTCTCAGCCTCCTGGACCTCCTCTTGAGCTGGCTGGATAAGCCCTGTTGCCTCGAGTTTAGCTCAAGTCAACGTGCCTTCACAAGAAGCATGAATTTCGAGAATCCGCCAATTCTCTTCTTCAGCCGCGGACAGCAGCAACGACACTCGAGCTGCCTCAGCTTTGGCGTCTTCGGTGACTTTCCTGGCGAGGGTCGCTTCGGCTCTCGCGTCCTCAGCAGCTTTCCTGGCAAGAGCCGCCTCACCGGTCAGGACACCGACCCGAATCTCTGCAATCTCTCGCCGTCCTTCTGCCTCAGCCACAAGATTGTGAAGCCTCTGAGCCGAGGATAATTCCTTGCAAGCCTTGACCAAGCAGGGGGCTAGCTGTAAAAGACAAACGCAGGGTCATGATGAGTGACCGAAACAATAAGCAATAAAAGAAAGGAAAAGAAGACTCTTACCTCAAAGAGCACTTTTGCTACATGACCAACGGTTTGTGTCATTGGGGCATTGTAAAGGCTGGCAAAGTCCTTTTCGCTCCCATGAGCTAGGGCCCAGGGGACCATCCCTGACACAACCGCTTAGAAGGGCGACGACTCCTATTGAGTCATCTCCCCTCTTGAAGACTCGGCTCTTGCCTCCTCTCTCTACCGCGGAGTCTCCTGCCTCGGGGCACCATGCCTCAGAGTCTCCTACCTCGGGGTCTCCTCTGAAACAGATACTGGTTCGGAAGCCGTCCGAGGCTCAACGGCTACCGCGTCCCTCGTCTCTGCCTTCTCATCCGGATCGGAAATCACGACCACAGTGGGAGCAGAGGAGCTTGCAGGCTCCTTCTTCTTCGACGCCGTCTTTTGCTTCTTAGGAGGCTGAGTCTTCGACAGAAGGACTGATTATGGGGGAGCCTTTATTTTTGAAATTAACTTAAGGGAGGGCCGAATACCGGCCATATCCGAAGAAACCGATTTAAGAAAAGGCCGAGCTTCAACTAGATCTGAAAGAAGAGGGAAACAAGTCAGACAAATTTCAAGGGAAACATGAAAGCGCAATAGGGGTTACCTGTGACGGCCGAGTCTAAACCTGAAAGGTGAAGGCGTTCCGGCTATAAGAGCACCTTCCAGGATCTATCTTCCGGACTCAACGTTTTCAAGTCCTTAATTCGAGCCAAGGCGTTGGACCCAAACTTCTGCCTCTTCTTCGGAATGTCTGCTAAACGCGAGTCCGTCAGACTCAGGGCATAAACAAAACAAAAAAAAATGAAAAATGCCGAGTCACCTGCTTTGCCAAATGCCCGAGGAACACGAGCCTCATAGAGTCCGGATTCGGCCGTCTCCCAGCGACCACATGCCCAGAACTAGCGTTCTCTCCAATGTTTGTTGGAAGTGGGAGGGTCGGTCATTAAAGAGCCGCCCTTGCCTCGCCAAGCGCTCAAGATGTAAAAGCCGGAATAATTCGGGTTTACCCACAGTTGATATAAGTGGAGGAATTCATCAACTGTCAGTGAGGGCTGTTCTAACTCAGCCCATAGCACCGCGCACCCGAATAAGTTCCTCCATCCGTTCGGAACTATTTGTCCGGGAGCAATCCGGATACGAGAAAGAAAGTTTCAAACGATGGGCTGAAGGGGCAAACGAAACCCACACTGCATCGAGACTTGAAAAATTACGACCAACCTAGCAGGAGGACGGTCGGGTAGATCATTCGGACGAGGAAGATAAACTATGGCCGAGTCCGGGACATGATACCCAATTCGGATTCTGTCCAAGTCTGCCTCAGTCAAAACTGAAGGAACTGAACCACTCACTTCATCCATTGACTCATCACCCTCGCTAGCCGAGTGAGGGGCTTGCATCGACTTACCAAAAGGAGCCGACCCAGAGGGTCCTTCAGTAGCCCCAGATTCCTCTTCCTCTTCCAACAAATCCATTAGAAGATTGGGTCTCCCAGGACGGGTTATCAGAGATGACCCGCCATGCGAAGGACTAACCGAAGCGGGACGCTCCGACGGAAGCTCCGGTGGCTCTCTTAGATAGGAAAGCGGCATTGGCGTCAACGGCAATTTCCGCCAGCAAAGAAGGTGATTCCGCAATGTACCAAAAACGCTGCACTTCACCCTCGTCACCGGAATTTCCCTCCCAGGGGCTCTGAGAACCACGCATTGTCAGTGTTGTTAATTAAAGGGGAGGGAAGAACTCACCGGAGAAAATGCGGAGGACAATGAGGAAGGAAACGGCAGGAGTGAAGACTGAAATGGCGGAACGCAAGGCTGACAGCAGGAAAGGAGGGGGAAGAAGAGAAGGAAAACGAATAAGAATTAAAGAGCGGGAAGGGCAGTAGCGAAAATGCGAAACGCGTGCCCTTCCTTTCCTTTTATAGCCTTGTCACGTAGCTAAGACAATTAATGGGGAGACGAATCGATGCTTGCATCGATTCCCCCGCTCGACACGTGGCGCACGCCGACTGACGACGGTAACGCTCTCGCCACGCGTCCAACGCTCATAAGCAAACGAAACGACTCGACAGTTGTCCGCACATGCGATCTCGGGCAACGAACCGTCTCCCATTGGAAACGACACAAAAGACATTAAATGCCTAATTATTAACTCGGACTTAGCAGTGAACCGACCTAGAACTCATTACTCCGTAGTGCCATAAGAGACACATGGAGTAAGGGGGCTTACTGTTGGGGAGAAAATATGCTAAGTCCAGAGACTCGGATATGGAGCAGACCAATCCTACTGAACACTGCCCTGGATTTTTGAAGTAAATGTTGGGTCCGAGACAAGGTTATATAGTGGAGAGAATGAGACAAGTTAAGTTAGCTCGGTTGACGAGCTAGCAGCGTCAACATGTGCCGACTGAAACCTAAGAGCCCATCTCCATAAAAGCCAGCTGAGACTCGCCTGATTGAGTCGGAATCGGCCGAGCCGAATGAAGGAGAGATGGTGTAAATAAAAACACTATCCTAGATATCTCGCAAAAGGATCCCCGATCCCGATGGTCTCGGGATCGGATAGAGACCAGAAGCGGGCCAAAGTCAAATCTCTACGATATCAGGAAGAGAATCCCTACACGGCAGGATTCTCCCGCATCTATAAATAAAGGACCTCCATTTCACTGAAAGGTACAAAACTGAAATTCCTCAAAGTGCCTTCTCTTTAATCCACAAAGCTGACTTAAGCATCGAAGGTTCCCCGGGTCAGAACCAGGGTCTTCGCTCAGTTTATCTTTTGTGCAGGTGACGAACTTAGGGGAAGGCGCACCATAAATTTGCATCAACAGGTAAGTTTACTATTTATATTAAGTTATGCTTTTAGGGTGTTTGGGTTCTAGTTTGAGCCTCACACTCCGACCTTAGGATTATAGTTTCATACCTTTATCATCGATGAATTTATTTCAAATTTCTAATATTTGAGGAAGCCCTATAAAGAGTCTAGAGCTCTATCAATTTGGAGTAGATATCCTCGAGGACCTCCCTCCTGCCTAAGAAACCTTCCTATGCCCCACCATGATGGTTAAGTGTCATCCAACTCGTTCATAAGGTCATGTGGACTTAGATGAAAGGAAAATACAAATATCAACTTAATCCAAAACCTCCAGAGCTCTCGAGAAGTTTTCAATGACAAGCGTTTAATCTTCACTGTGTGGTCCACTTGAGCCTAGCTCAATATGGCAAAGTAGATAAATAGTTAAAAGTTAAAACCCATGTATCACAGTGGCCCTATAGCCCCTGCCCGTAGTTCCAATCCTGAGACAGCGGCAGTAGGACGAAATCCGCGCTCGAATTTATTACGGTGAACTTGCAGAATATACATCGGATACGCATTGCTCAGCTTTAATCGCACTGGGTAAACTTTGTTAGGCCTACTGTGAATGTATATAGTTTATCTACACCGTTCATATTTTTTTTTTCAGCAAATTTTAGGGCTGGAAACTAAAATTGAATTATATCTAAACCTCAAATGGACCACACCTTTGAAACCTTGCTAGGGCTATAGTTATGTTTATTTGCCATCCAACCTATTCATAAGATCACACCGACATGTATAAAGGGGAAAAAAAATATCAGCTTGATTCAAAACTTCTGTCGCACCAAATAATTTTTCAATGCAAACGTTCAATTCACTGTTTCATGTGGTGTGGTCCAATTAGGCATTGTATATGCTTCATTTTTTCGGTTAAAGACCTAAAATTATCTGATAAAATTGACGAACAGACTGGATGAAGGATTACGGTGGACCCCATAGAGTTTAGAGTTTAATTAATCAGTACGCAATAAGCTTCCACGAAATTCCACAGGTTTTGTTTTTTACGAAAATGCCCATGGGTAATGGCTTCGAAAGGGACTGTTACTGGAAAATTCCTCCCGGAGATGCATATTCCCAGACAATTAAATGCTTTCTCAGAGGAAAATTTACGTTCGGTCCTCCTTTATTTACAACTAAGTGGAGAATGGAAAATAATTAGCCCACCTGACATGTGTGACTCAGAAGCTAATTGCGTGGTATGCCAGACATTAGTGGTGTATTGACGTCACTAAGTTATGTGGGCCCACCATGATGTATGTTTCACATCCCTAATGTCCGTCCACTTTGCCAACTCAATTTAGGAAATGAGCCAAAGAAATAAGGTAGATCCCAAGCTCAAGTGAACCACACCACATATCATGAGATCATATATATACCAAAGTTCAGCTTGATCTAAAACTTCTATGGGCCTTAAGAAGCTTTCAACGGTAGAGGTTCAATCCCCACTGCTGTTTGTGGTGTGGCCCACTTGGGCTTTCAATCTTCTTTATTTAATGGTCTGAGTCTTAAAATGATCTCACAAAATGAACGGATGATGTGGATATAATACATACATTAGGCCCACAGAACTTAGTGACGTGAACACACCACGGTTGGTGGCCTGTGGCTAGGGGTGTACACGAACCAAGCTAGCTCGGTTAGCTCGCTCGACTTGACTCGAAAAAGTTCAATTCGACTCGGTTCGAAGCTGAGTTCGAGCCGAGTCGAGCTGATTTTTTGAGCTCAAAAATGAGTTTGAGCCGAGTTCAAGCTGCCCCTACTCGACTCGACTCGAATCAAATCCAGCTCTAATCGAACTCGGATCGAACCAGTTCAGTGACTCTGTTACGTTGATATTGATGTTGCTCACCAATTGTTTGATGAAATGACTCAACGAAGTGTAGCTGGTGGAAAGGAATGTATGTATATGAAACAAAAACCCATTTTTTCTAGATTTTTATATTGCTTGGAAGGTATTTGATAAAATACCTAAAAAAACTTTTGTTGCTTTTTTACAGACAGTGGGATTTTGAAAGTGCAGTCCAGTTGTTTGTGGAAATGCCACACTGGCAAACGCGGCTCGATCTTGGCTCGAATCGCCCGGCAGAGTTCTTGACCAAACCGAGCCGAGCGCAGCCGAGTCGAGGACTCGAGGACCGAGCCGAGCCAAGTTCGAGCTGAGGTCAGCTAGTGGCCGAGTCGAGTCGAGCTGAGGCCAGCTTGACTTGGTTCAGCTCGATGTACACCCTTACCTGTGGCACACCACGCAATCCGCTTCCGTGTCTCCCATGTCACCCCTTACGTGGATTGAGGATCGATTCGCTCCTAGCAGGGGCTTTGTAGGGCCACCATAATGTATATGTTCTATCAATACCGTCTATTCAATTTAATAGATCATTTCAAAGCATGAGCTCAAAAAGAAAGCAGATCCAAGGATCAATGGGGCACACCGTATGAAGCAGTGGTGATAATCACACCACCGTTGAAACCTTCTTATGTGACACAAGGATGAACGTGATAAGGTCAATCACCGTCTTCCTCAAGGATAACTACTTCAAATCTATGGAGCTTCTCTGGACTCCTCATGGAGACCTCTCGAATCCATGAGGAAAGAAAGCAAGAAAAATATAAATAAATTCTATAAAATTCGTAATTTGATTGATTGATTAAATTAATGAGTTCACAACCCTTTTAAACAGGTATACCAAGCAATGAAAGAAATTTTAGAATCATACTACAATAAAACTCTTAGAATTCGTAACTTACTATAAATAGTAAACTTACTATTAGACGGTTGTAATGTCTACTAGTACGCAAGATTTTCGGCCAAAAATAGTAAGTGTTGAGCACAACTCTTAAAGCCCAACGGATGAACGGTTATAAACAAACTAAAATTTACTATTTATAGTAAAAACAGAATTAAAATAGAGAAACGACCTGGTGGTATTTTGCAAATCCGGCTTACGCAAGCCGGGTTGAGTGGCTAAAGTAGCTCGTTTTACCCCAAAATCATATATTTTACTCCCGATAACTCATTCCGGATTGTGAGACACACCCAATTTAAGGTCTGACAGTCCGGATCAATTCTGCCGTCGACCAAGCCTTTTCTGATCCATCTTGGCCATAAAACTATCTGCGACCCGCTCTACATCATTAGGTCCCACCATGATGTTTATTTTCCACCTAACCTCTTCTAAGGTCAAATTGACTTGGGTGAAGCGAAAATACAAATATCAACTTCATCAAAAACCTCCATATCAGCTTCATCAAAAGCTTTGGTGACTCTTAGAAATTTTTCAACAAAAGGTGTTAAATGGCCACACAGAGCCCCTTCTAAGACTAAGCACATCCATAGCTGTGCTTTTTCAGATGAAAAATTACATTATTGCTTTCCTTTATTTTTCCTTTAAAACAAAGTGGACAACCGAAAATGATGGGTCGACGTGATGTGTGTCTGATATATCATCAAACAATGAGGTACTTTTTCAATGAAAAAATTACATACTACTGTCGTTTATTTTTTATTTATAATGTTAGAGAAGAGCGGGCCCGCATCTTGTCTCACATTCAACCCATTCAACATTTGCACACCCAGGTTTTTATTAGACAAATAAAAAATACTGAGAATCCAACCAAAAGGTGAGCCAATCAATAAATAGGTTTTTTTAGGGAAGCAGATTGGCTGGTGTACTACACACCTGCTATATAGTTGTTGTAGGTACGTGTCGTGCGAAGACGAGCACTGACGCTCGTCCAGCTCCGAATTGTACGAACGGCTCAAAGGAGATCAAAGGTACATGGGCCCCACAGTGATGTATTGATTATATATACATCGTTCATTTATTTTTAGAGATCATTTAGAGTATCCAAAAAAATGAATCATATCCAAAGAACAGATGGACCACACCACAAATAGCAGCGGAGGTAATGATTTTCACCATTAAAACATTCGTTGGGCTAACCATAACATTTATTTTCCATCCAATCTGTTCATAAGGTCACAAAGACCTGGATGAAGAGGAAAAACAAATTTCATATTGATCCAAAGCTTTTGTGACCTAAAAATGGGTTCCAATGGTAGACATTTAATCCTCATCGCTTTTTTAACCACTTGATGGACCTTATTTTTAGTCCAAGCCTTAAATAGGGCGGATAAACGGTTTGAATATATTTTCACACGAGCGTTAAAATCAAGTACTCGACTCGACTTCATTCGGAATACTGACTCATAACATTTATTTTTCCATCGTTTAATCAGTAAAAATGCAATCTGAGGTACTCGACTGCGTGTGCTCGACTCAAAGACTCATAAATATATAGCCCGCCCAAAAAATCCTACCCACCCACATGTCATTTTCAACCGTTGACGGCCGATCGATCCCCTACCCCACCCACCGTTTTTCAACCAATGAAACCTTGAAAAAAAAACCTCTCTCTCTCTCTCTCTCTCTCTCTCTCTCTCTCTCTCTCTCTCTCTCTCTCTCTCTCTCTCCCCTCCCTCTCCCGAGCGCAGTTTCACTCATGGTAGATCCGTAACATCGTTACTTATCCTGTCGCACTGCGTCCCACGCTTTCCGTCATCGCAGCGTGGTCGTTCCTACCCAGCTCTCTCCCAATGTGATTTTTTATTTTTTATTTTTAGAAATTGTTTAATATATGTTAATATAGGAAACTTGGACTCGTACTCGGACTCGACTCAAAACCCTCTTTTATTTTTTATCCACCATTTTTAGCTCGTACTCGGACTTGACTCGAAACCCTCTTTTATTTTTTATCCACCATTTTTAGCTCGTACTCGGACTCGACTAGAAAATAACGACCTCATACTCGGCTCTAAAATGGATAAACGGTTTGAATATAACACATAACTCATGATTAAACCCACTGACATCAGCAGCTACATAGCTTACACCAGCCAATCCGCTTCCTTTTATTAGACGAATAAAAAAATACGGCGAATCCAACCAAAAGGTAAGCCAATGAATAAAAAGGTAACGAACACCATTCACGGTATCCCAATTCCAGTGTTGCCCATATACCATGTCCCTAGAATCTTCTCCATATTATCACGTGGTGGGGAATCATTTTGGATTAAAATCGATGGCTAAAAAGCTGGAGACTCTTAAGAAGCCAGCAACTGGCATGTTCAATTAGGAGCCCATTAACCCCATAAGCTTTCTCATTTAACCCATAACCCAAATCCACCATACGGTCCAAGCTCTCAAAGAGCCACTAAAATTTATAGAAAATTTTGAAGGGCAAACTCTACATAAACTGTAATAATATTCCCGTGGAAATCTATTTTGGCAATTCAAGAACAATGTGAATCATCAAGACATTATCACAACTTGTTGTGAAATGCGCATCTTTTACAAATAGACGGCAGTAATATTGTCACTCAATCCCATTTCAGCAATTTGGAGCCATAGAGGATCACTAGGAATCATCGGAAGTTGTTGTTGCAAATTCTTGAAAAGATGGTAATATTAAATTGGCATTGTTGCATTTAATTCAATCAAACTAGACCACTTGTGTGATTGAGGGTCTAAATTTGGTACACATGTGTATGAGTAGGATATCTGGGCATGCCAGAGTTTGCTTAACTCAAGGGTTGATTGAATTGTTGGTGTCCCCATCTCCAAGACGGACATATTAGAGACAGGGATCAAAGATCTAGAGTCATCTTGACAACCAATGTTGCACTCCGTTTAGGCAATTAGTGAAAGAAAATGAGATTAATCCTTCTGAATGAATTCTCTTTGTCTTGTGACAATATACATGAGTCTACGTACTTAAGAACTTGTTCTTTCACTAATACTTTAAGTTCAAAGCAATTCTCAAATGATCAAAGATACACATTCAAATTAAAGAAGGCAACGTGTTACTGATTTCATTAATATTTGGAAATTGTTTTCATTACAATCGACAAGTTGTGAGACAACCAAATAAATAAACAAAAGAAAATTGATAAATACATAATACGTCTATCAGGACAAACGATCGACACGTGTGTGATCAATCAAATGGGAACTTAGATGATCATGATTTACAACTTAAGGTTGTAGAAAGACATTTCTACTCATAAGGTACTGTAGCGAAAGTCACTAAGCAGTAACCGTAGACTAAGCTAAGTTATATTAAAGAAAAGATAAATAAAAAATAAATTGATGTGTTTGGCATCGAGCTCTTCTTCGATTGTTCCTTTTATACATTGTCAAGGCGATAAAACCCTCACTAGGGTTCCCCTATTGCTTATGGGTAGAGGTGTACACGGGTCGGGCCGAGTCGAACTGGTCTTAGCCCGTCTAGGCCCGTTCAACAGCCACACAAGGCCCGAACCCGACCGGGCCTGGTCACCGGACCAACATCTCCAGCCCGAGTTCGGGCCAGTTTCGAACCTTCGAGTTCGGGCCAATTTTGAACCTGAGTTCGAGCCAGTTTCAAACCTTATAGCAAGTTCATGGTAAGGGCTTTGGCAGGTAATCCGCGTCCCATTACAAGGCCCTCGATCAACGGTTTAGATAGTTGAACTATGGACTCCACAAAAAATCTAACTAGTTAGGACATTTACATACATTTGATAAAGCATAAAAAAACATTTTATACAAATTAAATACAGTCATACACGGGTCGAGCCGGGTCGAGTCGGGTCGGGCCGGGGCGAGTCGGATTTCGAACCGAGTCGGGCCGAACTGAGAGGTATCCGAACTCGACTTGAACTCACTTTTGGGCCTAGAAAATTGGCCCGTCCTGACCCGAACTCAGTTCCGGGTCGGGCCGAGTCAAGCTTTTTCGGTCCGGGTCGAGCGAGCTAACCGGGCTAGCCCGGTTTGTGTACACCCCTACTTATGGGTCCTTCGAGCTTATGTCACTGATTTTCCAGATAAGAAAATCTCCTCAAAAAATCCGTAACCTCTTAACTAGGAAGGTTTATGAAAAGCCAACGCGACTAGATCTCAAATTTTCACTTTTATACATAGATGCTCTTCTATAGGATCTAAAATGGTTAAGGAAGCATCTTGCTCTAAATCTATCATTGTCATTCATCAGAGTGGCCTAAAGTAGATCACTCAATCCCTAACCACAGGAGTGGAATTTGACACCTGATACAGATCTGCCATTAGAGAAGGGTCGAATATAGCAAATAGCCATATCCCATTCTTTTTATTATAATGAGACAAAGGAATGCCTGATACAGAACTTCCATCAGAGAAGGGTCGGATCTAGTAAATAGTCATATCCCATTATTTTTATTATAATGGAACCAAGGAAAGCTCTCTCTCTCTCTCTCTCTCTCTCTCTCTCTCTCTCTCTCTCTCTCTCTTCTTATGTCATTGATGAGCGGCCAACTCCTTCCTTATACGGTAGTAGCTTACCTTGGAAAATAAAGGGTTTTCTGAAGAGAGGATTATGAGTCTCACTAAACCATGAATGGGCCACTCCTTGGCTGATCTGATCCGTTCATTTTAATTGGACGATCGTGAACCACATAATGGTGTTTTCCACTTCTTAAAGAAAAGCTCTATGTGGCCCACAATGGATTATCATTCTTCATTAATTTTGAACTATTTCCTCTGGTATGTCTATTTATGATGAGTTTTGCCCTCAAACTTTGGCCGATGACATAAAATTAAAACTCATTTAATATATATGGATTGGATTTGGTTCACGATAAGCCAATGGACTCCGCATAAGATCTTAGATGGGTTCTTATGGGGGGGAGGCTGCTGCAGGAAGGCCATTTGGCCTTTTTTTTTTTCTTTTCTTCTTTTTTTTTTCACGGGAGGGGACCACACCAGATCCAAACCTCCACACCAATTGGTAGTTGTATAGAGATCCACCACACTCTCTAGGGGACCATGAAAATCTCTGGTGAAGGTCCGACGTAGCTTAGTATGCTCTGTGAGCGAAAAATAAGAATTTTTTGAAAATTTTCGGTCACACACTCCGACGTATAAGGTTTTTTTCTTAGATATGAATGATGGGAGTATGCGAAAATGAAGGTTTATGAATGCTTGGATCACTGATGTGCACCGTAGATCGCCGATATTCACTATGGATTGCCGATGTGCACGGTGGATTGTTGATATGCACCATGGATCGCTGATGTATACTATGAATAGCCAATACTCACTGTGGATCATTGATACTTATTGTAGATCATCGATATACATAGTGGATCACTAATGTGCACTGTTGATTGTCGATACTCGTTGTGGATCGCCGATACTCACTATGTAGGATTGTCGATAATAGTGTATCACCAATATTCACACACATTAAATGTACTGTAGACCAAAACCCATCGACTTCTAAATGCATCTGTTAGAGAACGAAAACATCAATCTTAAGAAGCAAACTATCGTCATACAGTCATCGTTCTGCTTATATATGTTTTTTAACCTTTAAGCCTCCTTATTCTGTAACGCCCCGGATTTTTGCCAACTTGGGATTAGACATCCTTAGGCAATGGGTCAATCCTAGATCATTTTCTTCACAAATCCCACCTTTCACTACCTTGTGCTTTCAATTTTTCAAAGCACCTTCGCCCTAGACACTATCTTAAACTAGCTAAGTAGTATAACTTGGATCACTTTATATACAAACTACAATGGACTAAGTTCCACCTCAGACGAAAATCACTTAGGATTAAATCCTTTAGAAATGAGACAAAGTAACTAAGTGCGAAACTCAATTAGCCATGAAATCCGTTAGGATCGCTTTAAATACGATCTGCAAGACCCAAAGTTGCGAATCATTGACGCTAGGTTACCCTAAAGTTTAGAACCAAACTCATTTCCCGTCATCTCGGGAATGAAACGAAACTTCGTATTAAGTCTAGATCGTACATCGGAGTCCGATTAACCCGGCTAAGGAAATAGGACCGCCTTGGGCTTAACAATCATCTCAAAATCAGCTCCATCCGATGTTCCACGGCCATTCGTTTCGAATCGGAGCGAGGTAGTGTGAAAAACACTATTCATATCCAAGAATAAATATCCGGAATAGTGATCCGGCATCGTTCGTTGACGCGTCAAGATAAGCAACCTGGCCGTCGAATCGGACCAAATTACACCCTCGGATTAAGAAAAATTTCAGAACATTTACATGTACTTGGAATTTCGATCGTGGCCCACCGACCGGCCGAATCGAAAAGTGGTCCGCCACGTGTGATCTGCGTATCCGAACGAGTCAAAAACGTAATCCCACGTAGATCCATCGATGGTGAGCTTAAGTCTGACGTTTGGCTCAAAGAGGGCCACCAGAACTTCCCTTTTGAGCTGGAAAAGCGGCGAATATCTTATATAAGCAGTACCCCTTGAACCTGAGTCTATTTTCAGAATGTTTTTGGCTATAAAAGGGCCTTAGAGCACCCTCTCTCACAGCCATACGAATTTGGGTTTGGGAGAGAGAAAAGAGAGAGAAGGACTTGGAGATCGTTCTTAGATCTTCCTCCACACAACTTTGCTACACGGCCTACACCTCTCTATTCTAGACGTTTTCCCGGCGTTTTCCGCCTCATTTGAAGGTAAGAAAACCTAACCCTAGGTCTGATTTGTGGTGGAATCGTGGTAGGATGTGTACCGACTAACCGATTCCGCTCTTTAGGCTAGAAATCGCCCGTAGACGGAAGATCTATCACCCTTGCTGATTCGTTCCGTTTCCAAAGGCAAAGGTGAGGACTTTAAGCTTATAAGTTACGGTTTTCAATGCTTTCAATGTCAGATAATGGTAGATTCATGATCTGCTTGCAATTGCACATGTACAAAGTGCTTTCCGTTTCCTGTTTTGATTAACGGTGTGAAATATGGAATTTCACATATTCTAGGTATACGTATAAATACCGTATACGTATTTTTTTTGGACAAATGCTTGACATGTTTATTTAATGTTTAATTATATAACATATGAATAAAATACTAGTTTGGCGAAAGGAATCGCCAAATTATATGTTTACTTGTAAATGCGCCGTATGTCGAAATTACGTATTGTAGCAATACCGTATACATATTTCTTTTGGAATAATGTTTGACATATGTATTTAATGTATGATTATACAATACATGATTAAAATACTAGCTTGGCGAAAAGAATCGCCGAAACCTATGTTCCTTTGCAAACACTATGTATGTCGAAATTGGGTATACGTGAAAGTACCCTATACGTATAAAATTTGCTGATGTGTTTGCTATGTTTATTTGTTTGTATGAATATGTTGTATATGTATAAAATACTAGCTCGGTAAAGGGACAACCCTAGTACACACTTCCTAGCATACGTCATGTATGTTGAACTATTGCATTCCAAGTGTTGGAGAATTCACTTGTGAGTGCAAGTGCTAAGTGTTAGAATCTTAGGTAGGTCTTTGAGGTGGGATTCTCGGCTACCTTAGAGTCACATACGACACTCTCCATGTGGTTGTTCACTCTAACCACTCACCTACGAAATGTAAGTATTTGTATACATATTTACATAATGCTTTATAACATGCTTTGAACATGCCTTGTGACTTGTTTATTAACATGCTTCATGTTATGCTTTTTAATATGCTTACTAGTGTTCTTGAATTACCACATTATCATGCCGTATTTCACATGCTATGGTTAGGGTTTGGTGAGCTTGGGACTATGTTTGTAGTCCAGGCATCCGGTATCAGATTTGAAGATGTGGTTGGGATTCGTTCCGCCATGCACGATGTGTTGGTGAACCCGTGTCGTACTTCGGTTGGCGATAGTGGTTGGCCACACGAGGTGCTTCTGCGCCTCATATCGCCCAACTTGTTGTCGCTCGAGCTAGCCGAACATGTCGATGGCGTATGCCTTATGTATGTTCACCATGTTTGGTCGCTAATGCTTGAACCTAGGGTACCAAACTTACCAGTGAAAATCCCGTTAACCATGGTACCTCGATCCGCTAAGACTCATGAGCCGGGCATGGTGGTATGGGACACCGTGGTCGAGCTGTCGGCCTCTGGCCCACGGGGCTACGTGCCTCCCGTAGTGACCGGTGAGCAACTCTACTCGTGAGCCGATTATGGTGGTATGGGACACTATATTCGCGCCGTCGGCCTACACGATAAGGTGATGGGGGAGTGGTGCGATCTTTGTGTGTCTGTACCACGGCAGCCCTTTGTAGTGACCGCGAGCATATTACGAAGTTGCGGCGTGCCTTAGGGTTCGCCGCGACATATAGAATATGAACTAGGGCTGTTTCAGTATAGTTGTATTGTGATGAATCGTTTAAGGGGTGATGGGGGAGTGGTGCAACCTTTGTGCGTAATGACCACAGCGACCTCTGCGATGACCTAGAAAACACACCATCGTCGATATTAACTAGGATGACGACCCTAGATTGGATCATGTTTGGATATGATCAGGAGGTACCTTAGTTTCCCAATCCTGCGCCGTTTGAAATGGACTAATAAAAACTCGGTAATCACGCTCATCATGCATTGCATGTGCACGGAAGATGTGGAGCACCGAGGATGAAAGCATGCCGCGAACGTGAGATGGTGTCGCATGAGGGAGGGTGTGGTGAGGGCATCCATCATACCTGCATTCATACTTGCATTAACCGGAGTAACTAGAGTGTTTGATTCTTGCTTTATCATTACTTGCTTGATTTGTATTGATAGCATGTTAACTTATGCCTTCTTGTTCCACCGAGTTAGCTACTCACTCCCACGTTACGGGACGGTGTTGTACACACCAAACAGATTTGTTGAGTTTCGGGTGATGGCGATGCTTGTGAAGCGTGAGCCTGGGACTACTTCTATGGTGATGAGGAGGAGCTCTCCTATCAGTATCTCTCCGACAGTGTCTATGAAGACCTCGGTATATTATCTTGACGGGGCTATGGTATTTGGGATAGGAGACTTTACACGTCATCACATTAGGTATATTTTAGAATTGTCCTTGTAATTGTTTAACCTGGAAATGTTATCACACTCTGGAGACTCATCATAGTTTATATATTTTGTCTATCTATTACAATCTTCCGCTTGCAACTTTAACTGTCTCTGGAGTATGATATGTTGTTTTGGCTTAATCTCACTCATGTTCACTACTCTAATACAGTCAACATTCAATCATCATTCATTTTGTTGCATAAGTGATGTTCTGGAACTCGAGAGTTGAGTTACTACTCGACCCCCGATTTTCAGGGCGTTACAAGATGGTATCAGAGCATGATTTTGATTAAACCGGACCTGGGTTATGGTCACACTACGCACTCTAACGCACTCTGACTTAGGAGGGAGCGACGGGATGTAGAAACAGTCATAGGTATCCCGATTTCGTCAATTGGCGAAGTTCATTGAAAACGAACGCCGAAATCGAGTCTGTATTCAACCATGGTCGCACGAGTCGACCCTAAAATGTTCCTAGGCTGTCTATAGATAATTCTAGATTACAACCCACCTCATCCCAGGGATGAACGTGATGAGGATAACTACTCCGAATCCCCGGAGCTTCTCTGGACTCCTACCAGAGACTTCTCGAATCTACAAGAGGAGAAAGCAGAAAATAGAAATAAATTCTAATAAATTCGAAACTGATTAATGAATGACAAAAAAAAAAGGAGTTCGCAACCCTTTAAATAAGGATACCAGGTAATGAGAAAGAAATCAGGAACAAACTACAACTAAAACTTCTAGAATTCGCGACTTACTATATATGGGTCGTGATGTCTACTAGTGGGTAAAGTTTTCGGTCAAAAAATAAAATAAAATAGTAAGTGTCCTAAACGACTTCACCCAACTGTTCTCCTAATTATTCTAAACTCTTTTCTCATTGGGCACAACTCCTAAAGCCCAACGGATGAAGAGAAATCAAACTAAAATTACTATTTTAGTCAAACGAAATTAAAACGGGAAATGATCACAATCGGAGGCTTTTTTTCGCAATTCCGGGCTGCGCAACCCAGCATAGCTGGGTTGGTTGGCTTCATTAGCTCGTTCTACCCCAAATTCATATATTTTACGTCAGACAACTCATTCCGGATTGCAAGTTACGTCCGGTTTCCCCGAAACTACCTAAAATGAAGCGAATCGGGATCGAGGGGCCAAACGGAGCACTCCCGGAGGGATCCAAGGTGGGACCCAGCATTTTTGGGGCCCAGGGGACTGGAGGAACACGTCCCCACCGCGGCGGCGCGGTTCGGCCAAGTCCGACAGCGGCGCCACCGCGGCACGCGGCGGACCGCGGTCCGGTCGGTTTTCCGAGGTGGGGCCGGGGCTGAGGTTGGTCGGACTGACCTCCTACACCCCCTGGTACGTGCCATTTTGGCAATGGTTTGGGATTTTTGGGGTTGGAGCCCCCTCTCTCTCACATCTTTCCTTCCAAACTCCCTTCCCTTCCAATTGCGATTTTCTCCCTCAAATCCTTCCTCCAATTTTTCAATCCATCATTTTCGGCCATGATTCACTCACCTCCATCGATCACAGCAACCCAAACCTCCTACCCTACCCCTTTCTTCCACGTTTAAGCACTCACACCTCCCCTTTGAAGCTCACATTCGTGTAAGCTTTCAACCCATCCCATCTAGTCATTTTTCCTCCTTCAATCCCTGTCAGTTGGGGCCTTTGCAATCTCAGTTGAGGCTCAAGTTCGTGGAGAACCAAAAAAAAAACTCCAGCCTTTTCTCTCCGTTTCTTTACGTTTCCATGGCCTTATTCGAGACCATTACGGCTAGTTTCTCGATGTCCACCTTTCTCTCTCTCATGGGAAAGAGGATTACTGCCTTTGGGTGTTTACATTTTCATATTGATGGGTGTAGTAGTTGGTAGGATGTTTTAGATGTTTGAGGACGTTTAGGGTCCGTTCGGCCAAATTCCATTAGGTAAGTTTACGGTGGATAGAATTATAAAAGTAATAATAAATGTGTATGTAGGATATAGCCCCTAGATTGGGTGTCCTATGTCTTTCGACACCATGTTTAGAATGTACGCAATTAAGAGTAAATTCCGAGATTTTCCTTTCCCATAACACTTAGAAGTTCATTACCCTGGGATTTGGAACTCCCATCTCACGTTTTTCCAACACCAGGCTCATTTTTCCAAGGCCTATAAAAATTTAATCCCCTCCCACCCTCCTACCAACCATGTCACACCCAATCCCAAGGTAGGATTAGTAATGCGGTCCCATTTAATACAATTTAGGGCCACTGGCCAAATTGCGTTGAAGTGATAAAGTCCCTTGATATACATTAACCCACCACACTCTGATAGCTTAAGCTTTTGGAGTAAATGGTTGTTTGACAAATAAGCCATAGAGTTTTGGACCTAGAGCGATACTCCTAGTTTTCGACAGACCTGACCGTATAGGAAATCCAACAAATTAATAATGTAAGCCCCAGGATCTTCTTAGCCGATGTGAGCATGTGTGAAATGCTCGAGCGTCAAGTACAGACAACTCAATTCCACTTAGACAACGTTTGACCCTACACGATGAATAATTTCTTGTATTAGAAATGATCTGAAATCATCTAGTGTGTAAGCATAGACTAATAGATTACCACTATTCATAAATTGAGACTAGGCTACTGGTTCTACTACGGAACATAAGAGACTGATTATGCTAAGGTAATTGCAAGATAGTTGGAAGATGGACTTAATTAATGGGCTGGATTAGGTTGGAGTGAGACCTCACTCCTTCGTCAGACCCCTTAATACTCATAGGCTCCTTTAGTAATTCTTAGAAAAGTTGTTTGATTAGTAACTATACACGCTCAGTATCCCTTTGATTTAATGTTAGGTCAAATCAATACACCCTCAGAATCGCCTTCTCAAGGACTTAGTACAATCGGGAACACGGGGCAGAGAAACTACATTTAAGCGAGGTATTCGCGGTTTGAATCGAATTCTCAATCTTGGTAGTGACCAATGAACCCTATGCTCTGATCAAGCAGAAGGTCGGGATCAACTGGGATTAAGAAATGATATGACAATTTTCTGTCCTAGCTAGGCCGAAGATCCATGTGTCCGACTCAGACCCACTACACAACATTCTTTCCGTGTTGGCCCGACATTTACAACTAAAAGTTTATAATTTTGTCCTTGAAAAGTGTTAGGAGTATATAACTGATAGAGACTTTATCCTTTAGGCCTAAGGAATTGCCCAAATGGGCAACAGTATGGTTAGGAATTAGGTCCCAAATCGCATGCCATGTCGGCATACATATTGTGCTTATGAACGTAAAAAGATAGCCTGCCTATTAAGCTAGACATGATTAAATAGGATAAGTCTAGACCGCGACAAAAATTCCTTAGTAGAATTAGGTATCTCGCCACAAGCTTCATCTTTAGCTCCTTTCTATGACCATAGGTATCAATGCCATAATACACAACATTGATGAAAAGAAGACCAATGTAGTGGGAGATCGCATCCCATTTCATGTCAAGGATAGATCCTAAACTACACCTTATTCCGATATACGGAGCAGGACATAAATCTTAAGCCTTAAGGGTGAAAATAAATTTTAAGGGGGGTAGAACATGATGAACCCGCTCTAGTTAGGTCACCTAATACACCTCTTGACCTGGGTGGCGCAGCGGAAACATGGTGGACCCTACTCCACTGGCCCAGGATCGAAACAGTGCTCGTTAACATATGTACATTATAGAAGCCCTAACAAGTTTTACTATGAAACCATTTTAGGATGATCTAGTAAGATTTGATTCACCCTCCCCTGGGACAGATAATATCAAGGACTCTCTTAGAGTAAGACCTAAAGGGCAACCTTAGAATAAACAATTTGAACCTTTCAATGATGGACATTCCCTACGTTTTTAGAGTGATCGGACTACGGAGTTACTGAAATATACAACTGCGAAGCATTCGCGGCTTGACCTAATTCTCAATCCTGGGCGATTACCAATGGACTCACCGCTTGGCCGAGCGAAGACCGGATCCACCAGATTCGGAAGTGATACGATGAGCTTCCTACCACGGCCCTAGATGATCGATGTATCGGGATCGAGTCCACTATTACCGTCTCTCCGTGTTGGTCAAACAATGAAAACAACTTGTCTTACTCTAAATTGATGGGAGTTGTCGTCAAGACTCCAAATAGGTAAAGAAATAAATTCTAGCAACCCATCGGGTATGAGAAATGGATAAAGAAATAAGTTTTAAGGGGGTAGACTAAAATGAACTAGCTAGTACATACCCTACCACGCGTAGAACTTGAAATCCATAAAACTTAGGCAAAGGAAATAATTAAATCTTTCCTTATTACCCTTAGCCAATTTCGGGGACGAAATTTTGTTTTAAGGGGGGTAGATTGTAACGCCCCGGATTTTTGCCAACTTGGGATTAGACATCCTTAGGCAATGGGTCAATCCTAGATCATTTTCTTCACAAATCCCACCTTTCACTACCTTGTGCTTTCAATTTTTCAAAGCACCTTCGCCATTTCTGTACACTATCTTAAACTAGCTAAGTAGTATAACTTGGATCACTTTATATACAAACTACAATGGACTAAGTTCCACCTCAGACGAAAATCACTTAGGATTAAATCCTTTAGAAATGAGACAAAGTAACTAAGTGCGAAACTCAATTAGCCATGAAATCCGTTAGGATCGCTTTAAATACGATCTGCAAGACCCAAAAGTTGCAGAATCATTGACGCTAGGTTACCCTAAAGTTTAGAACCAAACTCATTTCCCGTCTGCTCTCGGGAATGAAACGAAACTTCGTATTAAGTCTAGATCGTACATCGGGAGTCCGATTAACCCGAAGCTAAGGAAATAGGACCGCCCCACTGGGCTTAACAATCATCTCAAAAATCAGCTCCATCCGATGTTCCACGGCCATTCGTTTCGAATCGGAGCGAGGTAGTGTGAAAAACACTATTCATATCCAAGAATAAATATCTGGAATAGTGATCTGGCATCGTTCGTTGACGCGTCAGTATTAAGCAACCTGACCGTCAGAATCAGACCAAATTACACCCTCGGATTAAGAAAAATTTCAGGAACATTTACATGTACTTGGAATTTCTGATCGTGGCCCACTGACCGTCGAACTGAAAGTGGTCCGCCACGTGTGATCTGCGTATCCGAACGAGTCAAAAATGTAATCCCACGTAGATCCATCGATGGTGAGCTTAAGTCTGACGTTTGGCTCAAAGAGGGCCACCAGAACTTCCCTTTTGAGCTGGAAAAGCGGCGAATATCTTATATAAGCAGTACCCTTGAACCTGAGTCTATTTTCAGAATGTTTTTGGCTATAAAAGGGCCTTAGAGCACCCTCTCTCACAGCCATACGAATTTGGGTTTGGGAGAGAGAAAAGAGAGAGAAGGACTTGGAGATCGTTGCCGATCTTCCTCCACCTGCACTGGCTTGCTACACGGCCTACACCTCTCTATTCTAGACGTTTTCCCGGCGTTTTCCGCCTCATTTGAAGGTAAGAAAACCTAACCCTAGGTCGATTTGTGGTGGAATCGTGGTAGGATGTGTACCGAGTAACCGATTCCGCTCTTTAGGCTAGAAATCGCCGTAGACGGAAGATCTATCACCCTTGCTTGATTCGTTCCGTTTCCAAAGGCAAAGGTGAGGACTTTAAGCTTATAAGTTACGGTTTTCAACGCTTTCAATGTCAGATAATGGTAGATTCATGATCTGCTTGCAATTGCACATGTACAAAGTGCTTTCCGTTTCTGTTTGATTAACGGTGTGAAATATGGAATTTCACATATTCTAGGTATACGTATAAATACCGTATACGTATTTTTTTGGACAAATGCTTGACATGTTTATTTAATGTTTAATTATATAACATATGAATAAAATACTAGTTTGGCGAAAGGAATCGCCAAATTATATGTTTACTTGTAAATGCGCCGTATGTCGAAATTACGTATTGTAGCAATACCGTATACATATTTCTTTTGGAATAATGTTTGACATATGTATTTAATGTATGATTATACAATACATGATTAAAATACTAGCTTGGCGAAAAGAATCGCTTGAAACCTATGTTCCTTTGCAAAACACTATGTATGTCGAAATTGGGTATACGTGAAAGTACCCTATACGTATAAAATTTGCTTGATGTGTTTGCTATGTTTATTTGCTTTGTATGAATATGTTGTATATGTATAAAATACTAGCTCGGTAAAGGGACAACCCTAGTACACACTTCCCTAGCATACGTCATGTATGTTGAACTATTGCATTCCAAGTGTTGGAGAATTCACTTGTGAGTGCAAGTGCTTAAGTGTTAGAATCTTAGGTAGGTCTTGAGGTGGGATTCTCGGCTACCTTAGAGTCACATACGACACTCTCCATGTGGTTGTTCACTCTAACCACTCACCTACGAAATGTAAGTATTTGTATACATATTTACATAATGCTTTATAACATGCTTTGAACATGCCTTGTGACTTGTTTATTAACATGCTTCATGTTATGCTTTTAATATGCTTACTAGTGTTCTTGAATTACCACATTATCATGCCGTATTTCACATGCTATGGTTAGGGTTTGACTGAGCTTGGGACTATGTTTGTAGTCCAGGCATCCCAGATGTCAGTTGAAGATGTGGTTGGGATTCGTTCTCCGCCACGCACGATGTGTTGGTGAACCGTGTCGTACTTCGGTTGGCGATAGTGGTTGGCCACACGAGGTGCTTCTGCGCCTCATATCGCCCAACTTGTTGTGCGCTCGAGCTAGCCGAACATGTCGATCAAACCGTATGCCTTATGTATGTTCACCATGTTTGGTCGCTAATGCTTGAACCTGGGTACCAAACTTACAGGTGAAAATCCCGTTAACCATGGTACCTCGATCCGCTAAGACTCATGAGCCGGGCATGGTGGTATGGGACACCGTGGTCGAGCTGTCGGCCTCTGCCGGGGCTACGTGCCTCCCCGTAGTGACCAGGTGAGCAACTCTATTCGTGAGCCGATTATGGTGGTATGGGACACTATATTCGCGTGTGTCGGCCTACACCGATAAGGTGATGGGGGAGTGGTGCGAGTCTTTGTGTGTACATGACCACAGCGTGCCCTTTGTAGTGACCGCGAGCATATTCTCAAGTTGCGGCGTGCCTTAGGGTTCGCCGCGACATATAGAATATGAACTAGGCCTGTTTCTGTATAGTTGTATTGTGATGAATCGTTTAAGGGGTGATGGGGGAGTGGTGCAACCTTTGTGCGTAACGACCACAGCGCCTCTGCAAGTGACCTAGAAAACACACCATCGTCGATATTAACTAGGGTCGACGACCCTAGATTGGATCATGTTTGGATATGATACAAGGAGGTACCTTAGTTTCCCAATCCTGCTGTTTGAAATGGACTAATAAAAACTCGGTAATCATGCTCATCATGCATTGCATGTGCCTGGAAGATGTGGAGCACTGAGGGATGAAAGCATGCCGCGAACGTGAGATGGTGTCGCATGAGGGAGGGTGTGGTGAGGGCATCCATCATACCTGCATTCATACTTGCATTAACCAGAGTAACTAGGAGTGTTTGATTTACTGCTTTATCATTACTGCTTGACTGTATTGATAGCATGTTAACTTATGCCTTACTGTTCCACTGAGTTAGCTACTCACTCCCACGTTACGGGACGGTGTTGTACACACCAAACAGATTTGTTGAGTTTCGGTGATGGCGATGCTTGTGAAGCGGCCGACTACTTATGGTGATGAGGAGGAGCTCTCCTATACGTATCTCTCTCCGATGGGTCTATGAAGACCTGTATTGTATCTTGACGGGGCTATGGTATTTGGGATAGGAGACTTTACACGTCATCACATTAGGTATATTTTAGAATTGTCCTTGTAATTATTTAACACTGAAATGTTATCACACTCGGAGACTCATCATAGTTTATATATTTTGTCTATCTATTACAATCTTCCGCTTGCAACTTTAACTGTCTCTGGAGTATGATATGTTGTTTTGGCTTAATCTCACTCATGTTCACTACTCTAATACAGTCAACATTCAATCATCATTCATTTTGTTGCATAAGTGATGTTCTGGAACTCGAGAGTTGAGTTACTACTCGACCCCCGATTTTCAGGGCGTTACATATTCCCATTTACATCCTTTTAGTTTTCTGATCTTCTTATAGAAAATAATCTCTTTTGATATGGCTTCTGATGTTGATCGCGTAGCCCTTACTTTTGTGTTTTCTCTCTTTGAGTTAGATTTGTTGTCTGTGTCTTGCAGGAAGGCATGGAGAGATTGCTACACATGTCCAAGAACTCTAACCCTTTGAAACTATAGATACTTTTGTGTGGGAAAATGTCACCATTTTACAACTGGTTCAAGTTATTCTTGAAGAATTCTTCAAGGCCTGACGTTTTTACATTCTAATAACACAACAACTTCATACGTATCAAGCTCATCAGGAACAACTTAAACAAATGCAAGAAGACAATAATGCCCACCAAGCCATCTTAGATGCCCTCCACACGGATTACCATAATGCTCGATCCCCTGTTTAACAACTCTCTAGGCTTGAAAATATATTAAAATGTCAAATCAGAGGAGAAAGTTTGTCTAGCAGGACTGAAAGATAGTCTTCATAAAGTCAGAATTTGCTCAATCAACCCAACAAAAAGTACAATTAATGGTCAAAACTTTGGAAGAGGTCGAAATAGTTTTAACCATTAGACAAGAGCTTCGTGTGATGGTACTTGCCCTCTATTACAATATTCTTCCATTACAAAATTTATCCATTACAACATTCTTCAACACCCTCCTCCCTTTCACAAACTCTCATCATTCATACCTAACCCGAAAAAAAAATAACTACAAAGGGAACCACCATACCATCCTTCATTTTACGAACTTCGACTATTGATACGCACTGAAAAAAATAAAGACAACACAAAAAAAAAAAAAACCTATCTTTGGTCATCATAGCTTCTACATCAAAGAGTGAGGCCATTAGAGAGTGTGACTGGAGAACTTCAAAAATCCTCGTTTTCATCCCAAATTGATGGAGCTTTGGCTCTTCATGTGGTCCCCTCCCATGAAAAAAATAAATAAAGAAAATAAAAGAAATGGCCAAATGGCCTTCCTACGGCAAGGGTCTCCTCATTGGCTTGTCGTGAAGTAAATCCAGCTCAGCCATATAAAAGGGATTTTAATTTCATGTCATCGACCTTTATTTGAAGAAAAAACTCTTCATAGATGGATCACACCTCACACCAAAGGAAATAATTTAAAATTAACAAAGAACATTAATGTCATTGTGGATCATAGAGAGTTTCTCTTCGAAAACTGAAAAACATACTTTTGTGGTTCACGGTCGCCTAATTAAAATGAACATATCAAATCGACCAAGGAGTGGGTCCATTCATAGTTCAGTCCACAATCTCCTCTTCGAAAAGTCATTTTAATCTTCCAATGCAAGTTACCGTCGTACGAGGGAGCAATTGGCAGAGGAGCATTTTTGTCCAACATAAATGCAAAATATGCCCTCGAGGCCATAAAACTATGTTTTAGATGGGGGAGGCCAAAACCCATAAAACTATGTTTTAGAGAGGGGAGGCTAAAACCTTAGTTCTGTCATATCACGAGGCCATTGTCATTAAAAAAAAACTCTTTTCTTGCTAACGTACAGAATTCCTAACATATGTTTAGTGATCCAAACTGTCGATTTGATGGGCTCCATTGTGCATGGTCATGTGTC
Source organism: Magnolia changhungtana (assembly GCA_030180095.1). Lineage (NCBI taxonomy): Eukaryota > Viridiplantae > Streptophyta > Magnoliopsida > Magnoliales > Magnoliaceae > Magnolia > Magnolia changhungtana. The sequence continues at coordinate 700,508 of JASAUF010000628.1, read as the reverse complement.
AAAAACGTCTTCAAGTGGACAATCCTACGACTTTATTCACTGGACCACTTTTCATCGAAGGTGGACTATTGTTGTATTTTTGTTCACTCCCCAAGTATAGGGTTGTGATGTAGTAATAAACTCGGTAAGACCGAGGTCGAATCCACAGGGACTGAAACTTGTACGTAGTCTGAAAATAACCAGAACTAGACCTAAAATAAGATGAAATCTAATCAGGTGAATATGAAGGAATAATTGTGAAAATATTAATCTAAAACTAGTGAAATTTAAAGGTAGGAAACTAGGGTGCCAAGGATCCACTTGTAAAGATCAGGGAGATCTACGGTCGATTCATGAACTCAACTGGACTTCGAGTCCCATCTTCATCCAGTTGGAAGATATATCACTAAAGCACAATCTGAATTTCTTTTGATCTAGTTTTCAAAAGATAAGATGAATGTAGATTAGAATGGATTCCATCACAAAACCATGCCCATTAGACAAAGCAAACAACAGAATTAAACCGATCTACAGTTAATCTGAGAGATGTATGAACGGAAGGAAGGGTGCCATCATCCAACCATGCCCAAGAGATGATGGTGAACAACAGAGCTTCCCGACTTCATAATCACAAAAGGAAAAGGAAATACTCAAGCCATTGCAAATCTATTGTAATTTCAGTCACAACAAACCATTAACAACTAAAGTATTCCTTAATTATCAACTAAAATCAAAGTCATTCAAACATAAATCAAGCCGTAGAATCCTTCCCATCACACCACAAGCTTCACCTCTTAGCCCTAGCTAAGAGGTTCAACTAACCATGAATGGGCTGGATCCCTTAGATAAAAAATAAAAATAAAAATAAAACATAAACAACTCCCTTTTCTTTCTTTCTCTCTCTCTGCTCCCCAAGCTCCTGGAATCCTCATCTCCCTTTCTTCTCTTTCTCTTTATAGCTGCCAAAGGAGGGCTGTGGAAGGCTGCCTACATAGAGACGGTGGCTTGGAGTCTGTTTTACGCAATGGGAGGAGTTTACGCAGTTGAGCGTGCAAACGGGAATTTTCTTGCGTTTGGATCGAGATTGCAGTACAAAATCAACGCATCTGTTGAATCTGACACCTTGGCTAGGGTTATGGCCACCTTCTGAAGCTTGTGAACGGTCCGGATCAATCATCCGATCACTTCCATGCTCGTACAACTCCTCACAAGTTCCGGTTTTCCCGGATGTGCGTAAACCTTACGCAGGTTGCGCTGACGTGTTCGGTGGGCCCCATATTGACATTTTATGAGAAATCCGACCCGTACATTGGATTCCTGGCGCAAAAACAGTTGAGAAAGAGTGGTTTTTGTCAAGTTTTGGTGTGGTCTACTGTATAAAACCAACTCACCGTTAATCTCACGTTTTTTTTGACGATCCACATGAATACACATGCATGGACAAAAGTCCACCTAGGCGAGGGTCATTCCCCCCCCTCTCGACACAACGAACGGTTCTGATTATTATTTCAGTCGACGAGTGGGCCCCACTACGCAGAACCTGAGTCGGTTCGCAAGACGCTGTCCGTCTTTACGGCTTTTCGAAAGAGCGTCGGTCAGCGGGCGCTGACCGACCTCGGTTGCACCAGTGTGGTGTGGGAGTGCACCGCACTGTGCACTCACAGCCGAACAGGTGGGGTCCACTGCGGTGTATATGAGGAACCCACTCCATCCATCTGCTTTAGCACTTCATTTATCACGTTAAGACCAAAATTGAAGCATTTCCAAATATCAGGCGGGCCCCAGATTGATGATTAGTAGGCTAATTTGACTGTTGGGCCACTTCCTTAAGGATCCAACGGTTGAAATTTGACCTGTACGGTTAATTTATGGTCCTCAGGCTGTGTATGAAGTTTCAAGCTGAACGGATGGTGAAAATCCTATGATCTCGCATTCTGGACCAATTTTGGGCCACTTGAGCTTCAGTTTCTCGATTTTCTCGGATCACTGGAGTATAAATTCGTCGATCTTGGTCCCCTGGGGTTCGTCCCATGCTTTTTTGAAATCTAAGCATTAAATCTCAGCTTTTAGCATCTTTTTCAGTTCACGCTTGCAAATGTACCTTGCATCACAAACACGATTAAAATAGGGCATTAAATGGTATCATGTTCATAAATCCAGGCAATAATTGGGGTCTGATATGCAATATTTGACCCTCATCACAACCCCCAACCAGCATTTTGCTAGTCCCGAGCAAAGTATGCGAAAAATAAGTTGAGAATTACAGGACAATTTCTACGAACTCTAGTGATTTTTTATTTCTACGAACTCTAGTGAATTTTGTAAGATAATCCAGATACGAGAATTCTAAGATTCATAAATGTTGGGCACTATTTTCTCCTGGCCTCAAGTGCACAGTAAACTTCAAAGTCAAGTTTAACGTATTAATCCATCAATCAGACAAATTCTAAGCATTGAGTTCCATGGGTGTATAGTATGATCTCGACTTATCACCATTAAGATCCAATTCATTATTTCATGATATCATTGGTAACTAATGAGAGTACTTAAGACAACTACCTAACCAAAACTTGCCTCACAGATCAACTTTTCATTCTAACAGCCTTTGATTTTTCCATGAACAGTAGTGCCAAAGAGGGGAAACAAATCATCACCTATAGGGAGCAATCCTATGGTGAAGTTCGTTCGCCCAACCCTTTCCGCAGGCAACTATCTTGTAACTGGGTATTTTCTTTTTCTTTCATTCTTCTTATTGAACATGATGGACAAATTCTCCAGGTTGGTTCCTTACATGCTTAGTGATTACCAAGTTACAATTCAATATCGAACTGAAACCTTAATGTGCAAGCGAGATGTGTCTTGTGAAATCATGACTCAATCGATGTTTAAAACCTCTAACGAACTTAACTGTGAAATCTAACAAATACGGAATCCAAGAGTCATAAATTACCAACGTCACTTATCTTGTAATTCTAAATCTAAGATGGCCGTCAAAATCACTTCGACTTCATAAGAAATATCAGAAAAATTAAAAATTTTCACAATTTTTGCTCAAGACCAAGAAAACACTGATTAGGAAACCTAATCTCCCACCCCAACCTAAAATCTACATTGTCCTCAATGTATAAGATATAAGCATGCAATGCATATGAGACAACGATAGTAAAAGAAAAGTGATGGGAAGATAGTACCTAGATAACGAATCGAGATACTTTTTCAAAAATATCAGCAAGAGAGTAAGTCAGCGCAAGAGAGAAACCAACACAAGTAAAACACAAATAATAAAAATAAACTCCTACCTATACCACTTTCGCAGGTGCTCTCGATTACATTTAGCGCATGTAACAAGCCTTTAAACCCCTAGGTTGCCCCTAGTGGACGAGTTGTAGTCTCGTGAGGGTTTGCAGCAATGTTACCCACAAACATTGAATTGACTAATCATGGAATCAAAAGCTGGGTTACCTCCCAGGAGCACTAAGTTTAACGTCTTCAGCCAGACTAAAGAAACTACCCTAATCCTATGAAAGCAGGGGAAAGACTACTCAGTAATGCCACAAGGTTCCTCTTCCGGCCAATATCTAGATGAATTTCTCAGTAGGTTTCTCAACAGGATCATCCAAAAGCCCTTTTTGCAATAGGCTTTGATGCCCTGGAGCATGAATGGTCGGAGAGACTTATGTACCTTAGAAAAAATTTGTCGTTGATTCACCTGAGGTATCCAGAGTATATACGATTTACCTGTGTCAGAAAAAGTTTCAGAGTTAGTATCCCATGGTGAATCAAAGACTACAGGTAGCTCAAATTGAGAAAAATTTTCAGGAAATGGTGTAGTCTCAACACATTCCGAAGTTCCAAACTTTGGTTCAATTTTTAGCTCCTCCTCCCTTAATGGTAAACAATGAGGATCTAGGGAGGGAGGGGCTGCAGAGTAAGGGTTCTCTCGGTCAGTGATGACTACCGAGATGTTGTCTTGCAAGGCATTCACTATTTCTCTTATTATGGGATCGTTTGAATCTACAAAGTGTGCCAAGCAATCATCCACAAAGTTGGGAAGTTCAGCTGAGTGTGACTTATTTTCCACATTGGAGCTCGTGATGCACTGCCCAAGGAATCCATCGTCCTTGAAAGTAAATGGAGGTATACTCTCTTGCTCTAACCCTGCACAGACAGACTGAAGGTCAGTAGACGAAGCATTGATGTGTGAACTCTGCTCATTGAAGTTACCCAGTAGAGGCGTTGAATCATTAAAAGTGTACAGCTTAGATGGTAGCCTTAACTGAATGGTTTCAATTCCTAGAGTCATATTAGGCGACTCGTCCATCTCCCAAATTATATCATCATTCAATTCAGGGGAGTGGTACAAACATGCATCACGATGGTTGGAAGGTTTAGGTGGAAGCGGTCCATTCTCCACATTTAAATTGGTCATGTTAGATTGGAGTAGATCACTATGGTTGACAACCTCCTGAACCTCTTGATCATTGGCAGGGGCCACACTAGAGACTGAATCCCAATACTCATCATCGTCCAGTTCCGTGCAGTGTGCACTTGAGATAGGATCACATTCCTCACATTCTATTCCTAGATTGGGTTGAGGTTCGAATAAACTAACATCAACCTCATCAGTGTAATCATGTGTATCATGTGAATGAAGTGTGCCACTATCATTATATTTGAAAGACACCCACGTCTCTTGATCATTTCTTTGGACAGTCATCGAGATTGACTCATCAGGAAATTGAACCATCTGCTCATTAATGGAATCTAATTCCTCATTCGTAATTTCGGTTTCTGCCACAAGCGAGTTATGATCACTTTCTTCATATTGTGCTTCTAGATTGAGATGAGACTGGGATAACCTAGCCTCTTCCTTCTCCATAAGATGTGACTGAATGATTGGAATTGAGGATTTGAGCAATTCACATGATTGTACGACAAGTTGATTGAACTGCTCTTGTGCTTTCATGAGCTTCTGAAGTGAATCCTCTTGGATTGTTTCTGATTGAGTTTCAAAGGTAGAGGACCCAAGAGAATTATCACTATGATATATAACTGGTTCAGCTTCCCAACATTGATGTTTCCATTGATTATAGTCATACGAATCATAGGTGAGAGAATCTGATGGTTGGTAATACTTATTATCACTCATAATATAATCACGCATTGTTTTCTTTTTCTCAGATGGGTGATAATAATTCTCACTCCCATAGTTATGATAACCCCAACACTCACGTACTGTCCGTGGGGTGGAATTGTTCTCCCGTATATGATCGCGTAAGGACTTCTTAACCGATGGAGTGTTATGCTCAAGTTGGTTCTCGATGATTGGTTTAGGAAAATTCTGAGACATAGGTTGATGTTGGTCATAATCATCATACATCCCATCGCACTGTTTCGCATGCTCAAAAGCTATCTCAGCATATTGACGTTCCCACTTGTGCATACACATGGTGAAACCCTCAATCTGAATCTAATCCTAAGAAAACAAAAGAAAAGATCCTACAGCAGTATGGAAAGTAATAAGAGGAGAAGTTAAAATGAAGGTACCAAATGAGAAGTTCCTATGTTAAGATCCTGCAAAAGAAAACAAAAGAGATTAGTTCCTAAAATAGAAAATCTAAAATTAGAGAGTTTCTAAAAATAATTAGGAAAGTTCTAATCCTAAAGTTAGAAAGTTCTAAAAAAAACTAATCTTAAAATAGAAAGTGATGTTAGTTTTTAAAAAGGAAAAATTTTCTAAATTTAGAAGATAGAAAATTCCTAAAATTAAAAGAAAGCCTAGAATTAGAAAAGTTCTAAAAATAGAAAGTTAGTTTCTAAAAAGGAAACCTAGAATAAGAAAGTTTCTAAAACTAAAATCCTAATTCTAAAAGTAGAAGTAGAGAAATTAGAAAGAAATTACCAATTTGGAAGCTTATCTCAAAATCCTACAAAACGAGAAGATTGGGTTAGTTTCTAAAAAGGAAATAACAAAATCCAAAAATAGAAAGTTACTAAAATTATTTCTATAATTAAAAGGAAACTTGGAGCTAGAAAATTCTAAACTTAAAATCCTAGAAATTAGAAAAACCCTAATATGAAATTACTCCTAAAACTAGTTAAATTGAAAAAAATGCGTAATTGTCGATCACAAACTGCGCCTTCGAAAACTTGTTCACTCCCCAAGTATAGAGTTGTGATGTAGTAATAAACTCGGTAAGACCGAGGTCGAATCCACAGGGACTGAAACTTGTACGTAGTCTGAAAATAACAAGAACTAGACCTAGAATAAGATGAAATCTAATCAGGTGAATATGAACGAATAATTGTGAAAATATTAATCTAAAACTGGTGAAATTTAAAGGTAGGAAACTAGGGTGCCAAGGATCCACTTGTAGAGATCAGGGAGATCTACGATCGATTCATGAACTCAACTGAACTTCGGGTCCCATCTTCATCCAGTTAGAAGATATATCACTAAAGCACAATCTGAATTTCTTTTGATCTAGTTTTCAAAAGATAAGATGAATATAGATTAGAATGGATTCCATCACAAAACCATGCCCATTAGACAAAGCAAACAACAGAATTAAACCGATCTACAGTTAATCTGAGAGATGTATGAACGGAAGGAAGGGTGCCATCATCCAACCATGCTCAAGAGACGATGGTGAACAACAGAGCTTCCGGACTTCATAATCATAAAAGGAAAAGGAAATACTCAAGCCATTGCAAATCTATTGTAATTTTAGTCACAACAAACCATTAACAACTAAAGTATTCCTTAATTATCAACTAAAATCAAAGTCATTCAAACATAAATCAAGCCGTAGAATCCTTCCCATCACACCACAAGCTTCACCTCTTAGCCCTAGCTAAGAGGTTCAGCTAACCATGAATGGGCTGGATCCCTTAGATAAAAAATAAAAATAAAAATAAAACATAAACAACTCCCTTTTCTTTCTTTCTCTCTCTCTACTCCCCAAGCTCCTGGAATCCTCATCTCCCTTTCTTCTCTCTCTTTATAGCTGCCAAAGGAGGGCTATGGAAGGCTGCCTACGTAGAGACGGTGGCTTGGAGTCTATTTTACGCAGTGGGAGGAGTTTACGCAGCTGAGCGTGCAAACAGGAATTTTCTTGCGTTTGGATCGAGATTGGAGTGCAAAATCAACGCATCTGTTGAATCTGACACCTTGGCTAGGGTTATGGCCACCTTCTGAAGCTTGTGAACGGTCCGGATCAGTCATCCGATCACTTCCATGCTCGTACAACTCCTCACAAGTTTCGGTTTTCCCGGATGTGCGTAAACCTTACGCAGGTTGCGCTGACGTGTTCGGTGGGCCCCATATTGACATTTTATGAGAAATCTGACCCGTTCATTAGATTCCTGGCGCAAAAACAGTTGAGAAAGAGTGGTTTTTGTCGTGTTTTGGTGTGGTCTACTGTATAAAACCAACTCACTGTTAATCTCACATTTTTTTTGATGATCCACATGAATACACGTGCATGGACAAAAGTCCACCTAGGCGAGGGTCATTCTCCCCCTCTCGACACAACGAACGGTTCTTATTATTATTTCAGTCGACGAGTGGGCCCCACTACGCAGAACCGGCGTCGGTTCGCAATACGCTGTGCGTCTTTACGGCTTTTCGAAAGAGCGTCGGTCAGCGGGTGCTGACCGACCTTGGTTGCACCGGTGTGGTGTGGGAGTGCACCGCACTGTGCACTCACAGCCGAATAGGTGGGGTCCACCGTGGTGTATATGAGGAATCCACTCCATCCACCTGCTTTGGCACCTCATTTATCACGTTAAAACCAAAATTGAAGCATTTCCAAATATCAGGCGGGCCCCAGATTGATGATTAGTGGGCTGATTTGACTATTGGGCCACTTCCTTAAGGATCCAACAGTTGAAATTTGACGTGTACGGTTAATTTATGGTGCTCAGGTCGTGTATGAAGTTTCAAGCTGAACGGACGGTGAAAATCCTATGATCTCACATTCTGGACCAATTTTGGGCCACTTGAGCTTCAGTTTCTCTATTTTCTCGGATCACTGGAGTATAAATCCATCGATCTTGGTCCCCTGGGGTCCGTCCCATGCTTTTGTGAAATCTGAGCATTAAATCTCGGCTTTTAGCATCTTTTTCAGTTCATGCTTTCAAATGTACCTTGCATCACAAACACGATTAAAATAGGGCATTAAATGGTATCATGTTCATAAATCCAGGCAGTAATTGGGGTCTGATATGCAATATTTGACCCTCATCAATTTTCTCCTTAATCCTTTATGCGTGAGGCCCTCAATCAAAGTTTTAGGATCTTCCAGTTTGGAAAGATTTTGACATTCCAACCATCAACAGATCCCATGAGATTAATGTTTGGGATCATGAATTTATGGCCCCATTCAACGGGCAAAACTAAGGGATCATTTTGCACCATGAAAATGGTGGTGTAATTGCTAGTAATTGGTTATAAAGGTTTTTAAAAAAGCGTGTTTAGAGAGTTTTATTGTAATGTCTCGGAAAAATCCGTACAAAGACCTGAGTACTACCTCAAGTAGAAATCCCTAATGACCGAATCCTTTAAAAATTAGACAAAAATTAGTTAAGTACTAAGCTAAATTAATCGGTGAATTATCTTGAACCACTATCTATATGAACTACAAGACCCGAAACCATTAAAATCGCTAACTCAACATTACCCAAGAACCTAGGAGAAACTCCAAAACCCAATTGCTCTCGGGAACACATTGAAACTCCGTATCGAACCTGGACTGCGCGTCCGTATCGAACCTGGACCACATGTCAAAAGTCCGATTGCCGTGAAACTATAAGGTTATGACTGCCATACTGGGCTTGACAAGCAGCGTGGGAATTAAACCCAAATAGTATCCAGAAACGCACAACTTGAGCCCTGAGCAAAGTGTGTGAGAAACGCGAATATCTTTAGAAAATGAACTCAAACTTAAGTAAATTGGACAATTTACTTATAGGCGAAATTGAAGGTTTCAGACCGTCAGTTTCTGACCAAACTTTACCCGTAGATCAGGGAAATTTCTCTGCACATGTCAGTATACTTGTGGCCCTGATCGAGTGGCGATGACCGTTGAACTGAAACATGTCCTCCACGATCGATCTACAAATCCGATCAGACCAAAACCTTAACCTGGCTTAGATACATGGTCAGAGAACTTACTCCATGACTTAGGTGAGAAATAGACCTTCCTAAGGGCCCCGTTTGTCAAAAACAGGCACCCTTTGGCTATACCCTAAGTATATCATGGCCCTAGAGCCATTGACATCACTTCTAGGCCTATTTAAAGCCCTTAACCCACCCCTCTCTCATTCCATACGAATTTCTCTAACCCTAGGAGAGAGAAGAGAGAAGAGAGGAGAGAAGAGTGAGGAGAAGAGCGAGGGATCAGTATATCGTTGCTGGGATTCACTCCCACCACTCCATGTATTGAATCACCTCCCCGTCATCGCTACATCGTCGATTCCAGCTACGATTTGGGTAAGAAATCCTAATCCTAATCTCGTTTTAGGAATCCAAATAGAGGAATCAACATAATAGTTAACCTATTTAGTGATTTAGGTAGCCGTGGTGCTGTAGACGGAAGCGTAGTGTACAAACCGAGTTCGTAACAAGAAAATCGACGAAAGGTGCGGACTATAAATATTTAGGTTATGGTTTTTAAGACTTTCAATATCAGCAATGATTTAGTCTCACTTGATTGCTACCATATGATATTAGTTACGACGTGTTTGATAAACTACGCATGTGTGAAATATGTGAATATAAAATGCATTCTATGTGTTTGTTGAAATGTTTAAATGAATGTGAAATCCTGATTTGTGTTTATAGTAAGTTCTAATCTCATATACATGTATGTTATATCCTTTATAACCAATGTTGTGAAATGAATTGCTATAATTCAGGTCATAATAAGTCTAGCCTATATATTTGGAAATGTGTAGTCCAAGTGTTTGTTAAAATGTCTGAATGAGATCCTGTTGATGGATTGTACTTCTTAAGTGTATTAGGATAGGATTCTTAGTTTCCTTAGTCATATGAATAGTTTTCTTCATGTATTGTAAATTATCACTATACGATTTATGGATAAAATGCATATGTAGGTCAACTTGTCTAATGTGTTTGATAAAATGCTCAAATGAGATTTATGTTTGTATTATTTTTCAAATGTTGTTATGAGTAACATATGTGATTCCTTATTGCATCTGAGTATGTTTGGGACTACTACCTAGTCCAGGAAATCAGTAATGGCTCCTGATTGAGTGGCTGAACTAGTTTCGCCATGTTAGATACGTTCGATGAATCTGAGTTGTACGGTGAGTGTCGACAGTGGTTAGGCCATGTGGAGTGCTTACGCGCTCCATGCCGATTAATTCAATGTGCGCTCGTACCAATCGCACTTATCAGATAACTCGATTGGCCTATTGTGTATTTACCATGTATGGACGCTACTGCTTGAATCTAAGGTACCACTTACCAATGTAAAGCCCGTTTAACCATGGTACCAAGATCCGCTAAGACTCATGAGCCGAACATGGTGGTGTATGGGACACCGTGGTCGAGCTGTCGACCTACGTTGGGGTGACGAGCCTCCCCGTAGTGACCAGTGAGCAACCCAAACTCGTGAGCCGAATATAGTGGTATATGGGACACTGTATTCGAGTTATCGACCTATGTTCAGGTGACGAGCCTCCCGTAGTGACCTCGAGTATAAATTAGGATGCTGAGGTGATAAGCCTCTCCGTAGTGACCTCGAGTGTGAACTCGTGAGCTTACCTATCCACCGCTTTTCATCAGGGGTGATGCACGACAACTTACCTTTCGTATGTAATTAACTAGGATTGACGACCCTAAATGGATCATTGTTTAGGTAAGTGATAAAGGGAGGTACATTAGCTTTCCGAACCTGCTGTATGAATATGCCTAATAAATTACTTGGCTAACACGTTCATGCACCGCATTGCATGTGCTTTGGCGAGGAAGCGCACTTTTAGGGAGTTTGTCATACGTGATCGTAAGATGATGTCGCTGAGGGAGTGCAGGCGAGAGCATGCATCATTACGCATATCATTCCTCCACTAACAAGAGTACTTAGGATATGACCGTTGTATTACTTTATCATTACTGCCTAACTGAATTGATAACATATTAACCTTTGCCTTATAGTACCACTGAGTTGATCACTCACTCCCACTATGGGATGGTGTTTTAAAATACCAACTAGACTCTGTTTTAGATGCAGATTACGGTGAGGCTTATGCGACAGAGCCGGACTTCTTTGACGAGAATGAGGAGTTCTCCTACATTCAGCTCTCAGGCAGGTCTGTGTAGACCTAGAGCTGCATCGCTGAGATTATAGGGATTACATAGATTAGTCGTACATTCACATTTTGTCATTTTGTATATTTTGAAAAAAAAATTATGTATACATTCAACCCAGTGGCACGTTCATACTCTGGAGGTTATGAAACACTTATATATACTTCTATATTTATCTCAGTCTTCCGCTTACTTAAGTACATTAACTCTAGAGTATAATATGTTGATTTAGTGTAATCCCACTCATGTTCAATGCACTAATATGGACAACATTTAAACATCATTATCTATGTTGCATAAGTGATCCGTTGGAACTCGGGAGTTGAGCTATGCTCAACCCCCGATTTTCGGGGCATTACATTTATTCTATTTAACATCACTTCACCCATTTTGAATTTCTTGTCCTAAGGCTTGTTTTCAAGACACATTATACCACTCATTACCATGGACGTTGTTAAGCCCGTTATGACAGTTACCTTAACTTCAAGAATTGGTGTGCCCTCCATGATATTTATGTGAAATCCTCCCCAATCACTAAGTGCGTTACTTCAATTTAACCGTAGGGCCCAAAAATCATCCAGTTCATGGTTCAAGTGAATCATGTGAAGGGAAAGTTGGGAGATTGACGGCCACTCTTGATTTTTTTAAAGCCCACGGTGATGACTATATGAAATCAACTCCAATCGTTAGATATAAACCTAAAATGTAGGCCTCTAGACTAAAAATTAAGCCCATCATTAATCTAGATTATCTACACAAAAGAAAATAATTTAGAGGGTAAGCATTACTATTTCCCTTTGTATGCCCTCACTAGGCTGATATTTGGGCCCAATGGCTAAAATTATGTGACGCACTTGGTAATTGGGGTCAATTTTATATAAACATCATGATGGGCCATATCCGACAATTTTTTTAAGGCCTAAATGTTGACGTCACTACTTTTACATGATATTGGGTTATAGTTGACTTTAAGAATTGGTGTGTTCATTGTAATGTATACATGAAATTCACCCTAATCACTAGGTGTGTGTTAACCCATTTTAGCCATAGGACCTAAAAATCAATGTATTTTGTGATTTAGGTAAGCCATACAAAGGGAAACAGTTAGAAGGGGGGCACCTCATATACTCTTGTCAATCACATGGTCCACCTAAATACTCTTGTCAATCAAATGGTCCACCTAAACCATGGACTGGGATGTATGGCAAATATTGATTGATACACCTAGTGATTGAGGTGGATTTTGCATAAACATCATGGAGCGCCATGTCCAATAATTTTTTAAGCCTGAATGGGTTGAGGTCAAGACTTCGCATGAAAATAGTAGAAGTTAACTTCAAGAATTGGTGGACTCCCCATAAAACTTATATGAAAATCCACCTTGATCACTAAGAGTCATCCCATTTTAGCCATAGGGCCCAAAAAGCAACCCGGTTGATGATTCGGGTGGGCAAATGAAGGAAAACAGTTGGGAAAGGGGTGTATACTGTTTGCATTCAAATGGTTCACCTGAATCACAGAACAAGTTGATTTTTGAGCCTTATGCCTAAAATGGTGTGGCGCACTTGTTGGTGCACAAAAATGTATGAAGTTTCTATTATACGATGAAGAAGAGGATTTTGAAGGATGAGGAAGTATCAGAGACAAGGAAGAAAGAAGAAAGAAAGATAGAAGAGAAAGGAAACTAGAAGAAGTACGAAGAAATCATGAAGAAAAGAGAAGAAATCATGACCTTTGTGCAGACCCACGCAAAGGGTGGCGTTTGCATGAGCCCATGCAAACACCCTTATGGGTTGCGCACGATCGAGTGTGGCTAAGGCAAGTTGGAACCTTCACAAGAGGTATTGGGTGTTGCGTGGACCCGCGCAAGAGGTATTAGATGTTGTTGCACGGACAAGCTCAAGGAAGATTCAAGCGTGCTGACGTGGACAATTGAGATCTAATGAAAGGTAGGCCTACGGCATGGATATCGAGGGTTTGCACGTGTGGAGGCCTATAAATACCCCACTCCCCCTCTCGTTTGGGTGGTTGAAGATTTCCAGGAAAATCAGAGCTTTGGGGAAGAAGAGAAGGTATTCAGGGGAAAGAAGAGAAGGTATTTAGGAGGAAGAAGAGAAGCAAGTTGTGCTGGCCCGCACAACCAGTAGTGCAGTTGCACAGACCCATGCAACCAGTAGTGCCATTGCGCGGGCATCAATGAATGGTCTGAAATGATGCCGAAATCTCCGGATAAGATACAGTCTTTGATATTCCTTTCACACAAGGATATGAGTGTAAGAATGAGAGATCAGATGATCGAATCCGCATAACATTCCTCTTGATGAGATGATCAATTCGCAAGCCGAAATGCTGTCGGATTGAATACCCAGATTTGACATTCAAACTCTCTCAATTCTTGTATTCTAGATAGTTTATCTTAGAATCAAGGGAAATCAAAGGATGTAAATGAACTCAGAATGAATAATATGATGATTGTTCTCTTTCTATCTTCTCTTTGTTATGATTGAATAAGATAATCCCCCAAATTGAATGAATTTGTTTCTTGTCGAAACAGCGCTTATTGATGGAGGTGAATTTCATATAAATATTATGGTAGGCTCATGTGAGAATTGGTGAAATGCATGTCATGCATGTAGGGTGTCAAACACAAATTTTGGATTCACATGAAATACATATATAGTGCCAAATACAATTGAAAATTGTAATTCACGCAGATTCTATGTTATTGTGATTTGAATTCAAATTCACATAGAATCAACACTTCCAAACAATTATCTTTAACCACAATGTGCCACGACCCATTCACATGCCTTGAACTCACTCATGACAATTGCCATGTGTATGGTAAAGATGTTAGAATGGGCAAGGAACTCTGGCAAAAGAAGGTATTCGTTGGGTGGGTGGCGATGTTTCATTGGGTTGTAGAAGTTTTCAAAATGGGGACATTAACTTTAACAAGTTAAGTACATCAGTGAGGATGTGGTGCACGAATTGGGTACTACCCCCACTAGGACCAGCTAGAGACTATCAGTCATGTCAAGGGATCTTGATAGGATTTCATCGAACTTGCATAGTGGAATTCAATTTTCTACAAGTCCAAAAACCCAAGATTGCATGAATTTGATCATGTACAATTTGTAGAAACAAATAACTAACTTGAGAAAGTTAGATTATACTTAAATCTGACAATATGTACCAATGCAGTGTCGATGATGATCCTCCAAACTAGGAGGTCTCTCCTCGATCTATCTCAATACCGAAGAGATTTGGATGGCCCAAAGAATGTCTTCTTATAGGTGCCAATGAATTTCCATAACCATCCACAAGGATGGACCATATAAAGATAGTGAAGATGATGAAAAACTCCTCTCTTTTTTCTTTTTTTCTTTTTTTACTCTCTTTATAGATATTTCTCTTTTTTCTTTAATTCACACATCCAAGGAGAAAGGTGTCTAGGGCTTCTCATATCTACTCCTCTGGGATAGGATAAAAACAAATAAGGAGGAACTTAGGGTTTCAGGAAAATACCAATATGATACTCCGCCACCCCGCACACAACTTTATAACCTACTGTGAGGGAAGTGAGTTAATCCGCCTCATCTATGCATATACTCATGATCTAATCCCTCCATTGTTATAGTCATCCACTAATAATCATATATCATGTCAATTATAAGTGGACTATCATATCTAGACCACCAAGTGTGATCAAAGAACTTTTAACGGTTAAAAACCTTGGAAAACCCAATTAAAACAATCAAAGTGTTGTGGCTCATCAGAAAAATTACCTGATGAGTTCTTCATGTATCCAGGTCAAAGGCATAAATATGTTCCTGGGCAAACCAGTGGATCCCTTGTTGGACCATGCAAGAATCAATGGTTCCTAATAGAAGTACCCAGTTACATTCACTTTATTTTCCCTTGCAAGGACCTCATAGGAAGAGCCAAAACCGACTAATGAAGATCGTGACCCTTACATGTTCTTAGGTTTAAAGATCAATCATCATTCATACATCATCAAGTCATGATCTCACGATCATGATTCAGGCTAATGGGCATGCAGACCGTTGACTTGATCCTGATCCACCAATGTAAGTGATCAAAGGTCCAAATTTGGATCCTTTATTCCTTTATTCATGGCACACTCACCCTCCTATATAGAGTGAGGGTAAGGAATAAATCGACACTAAGTTGGTTCCCAATGGTAGAAGTTGTCCATCCTGACCAAGTCAATCCCCTCAAACAAGATGATCGTAATCTTCTGAATTGATGTCCACAAGCGTGTCCTATGCACCTGTGACAGTCGTGGTCTAACAATGTACTAAGATCTATGGACCATGACTCTCTCATGTCAATGACTATCATGTGCATTGTCAAGTTCCCAAGGACTATTAGATGAATTATTCTTCAATAAACTCATAATGAAGATTCAAGGCAACATTATACACTGAGGATTAATAGGATGTCCACCAAGAACTCATGCTCATCATGATTGAGCACATTAGTTTTACCCACCATGATACACACACACACAGATATATATATATATAGAGGAATGCTCAGCTACGCACCAGTTCGCACGTCATTATGTGCGAACTTTCCTATTAACCGTAGGATAAGGTAGACGGTTTGGATGAAGGTGCTCTTAGCGCAAGCCTAAAAAAGCGAGTTTCCTTCTCTCGCACGCCTCTTCACCCCCTCTCCGAAGGATGCGGCGAAAGCCTTTTACATAAAATTCTTTTGCTAGGATGCTAGGTGGGTCCTACCAATATGTTAATGATAAATCCACGCCGTCCATACATTTTAAAAAATAATTTTATGATATGACCCCAAAACTGAGGTAGATCAAATTCTCAAGTGGGCCACACAGTGCTGATTGAACTCTCACCAATAAAAACTTCCTGGGGCTACCAAATTTTTAGATCAAGCTGATGTTTGCTTTTTTTCCATCATCAGTGCATGACCTAATGTACAGGTTGGATGTCAAATAAATATCACGATGGGCCCTAAAAAATATTTAACGGTGAGAATCATTATCAGCACTGCTTCTTGTGGTGTGGTCCACTTGAGATTTGGATCTGCCTCAGTTTTGGGTTTATGCCCTGAAATGATAAGGAAAAAAGGATGGACGGGGTAGATTTCTCAAAAACGTCATGGTTGGCCCCACAGATTTTCAACGAACCTTGCAAATTGCGAGCATAATTCGGGGGCTGATTTGATTTCACGTGAAAGCCTTTCACAAGAAGTCCCTGCCCAAGGATGCTAGGTGGGGCCCACCACCATGTTTTTGGGAAATATACTCCGTTCATCCGTTTGTCAAGCTCATTTTAGGAAAAGCGACCAAAAATGAGGTGGATCCAAAATTAAAGTGGGCCACACGAGAGGGAAAATTAGAGAAAGAAATACCTACAGTTGAAACCTTACTGGGCTCCGCTTTGATGTTTATATGCCATCAAAACCATTTATAAGGTCATTAACACAGGGATGAAGTGAAAATATAGAAAATTTATCCTAAAAAAAAGCTTTTATGATCATAAAAATGTTTTAACGGTTCTCACTGAAACCCTACTGTTTCCTCTCGTGTGGCCCAGTCAAGTCTTGGATCCACCTCATTTTTTGCCGCCTATCCTAAAATTAGCTTACAAAACGGATGAACGGAATATATTTTCCAAAAACATGGCGATGGGCCCCACCCAGCATCCTTGCTCAAAACGCGTACCAAAACGCTACTGAAATCAAAGGCGGCTTTAGCATGAAATCCGCGTACCAAAACGCTACTGAAGTGATGTGGCAAAACGGCATTGGTTAGATACCAGTGGCATGTTCCCTGGGTTTAAATGCTACTCCGTTAGATCCGTTAACGAATCTTTCTCCGTTTCCGCCGTGCACCCGCTCGGCCATGAAAATGGATTGTCATACTGAGAAAATTCAGTTGGCCCACTGTAAATTTACGTGATTTATCCACACCTTCCATCTGTCTTTTCATCTAATTTTAGGCGTTGAACCCAAAATTGAAGCTCGTAAAAATCTCAATTGGACCATACAACAGGAAACAGTGGAAATAATGATTTCCACCGTTGAAACCTTTCCAGGCCCCACAGTGATGTTTATTTTTCATCCAAACTGTTCAAAGGATTAAAAAAACATGGATGAAGGTTAAAAATATTTATATATATAATCTTGATCCAAAACTTTTGTGGCCCCCAAGAATTTTTCAACGGTATAAATTCAATTCACACTGTTTCCTTTGGTGTGGTCGATTTTAGCCTTTGATATGCTTAGGTTTTGAGCTAAGGCCCTAAAATTATCTTATAAAATGGATGGACAGACTGGATAAAATACATAAATCACAGTGGACCCCACGGAGTATACTCAGTACGCACTCCGCTTCCCTTGGCCACGTAACGTTAAACTCTGACGCCGAAGTTCCTGGGAACCAGGTGGGGCCCACTGTGATGTTTGTGAGAAATCCTCCCCTTCCATCAGTTTTTTGAGTTCATTTGAGGACACGATGCCAAAAATGAACCGTATCCAAAGCTCAAGTGGGCCGTACTAAAAGGAAATGTGGTTAGGAAAATCTACCTAGGTTTCGACAGTGATGTTTACAAGCCATCTGTACCATTAATAATTCATTCACTCTGGGATGAACTGAAATAAAAAATATTAACATGACTCAAAACTTTTGTGGCCTATGAATATTTCAACTGTGGACGTTCAATTATCATGTTTTTGGCTCACTTGAGCTCTGGAAACGAATCATTTTTTGCTTCATGTCTTGAATTGAACTCAAAAAACGGATGGACGGGTAGGATTTCTCACAAACATCACAGTAGGCCCCACCTGGTTACCAGTCTTTGGCAGGAAATCCACGACCTTTTTTTCTTATGATAAACAATTACCTGTGCATGGCCGAGTGCGTTCAATGGTACGCGTTTTGAGCAAGGATGTTGGGTGGGGCCCACCACCATATTTTTGGAAAATATATTCCGTTCATCTGTTTTGCAAGCTAATTTTAGGATAGGCGGCAAAAAATGAGGTGGATCCAAGACTTGACTGGGCCACACAAGAGGAAACAGTAGGGTTTCAGTGAGAACCGATAAAATATTTTTATGATCATAAAAGCTTTTTTTTAGGATAAATTTTCTATATTTTCACTTCATCCCTATGTTAATGACCTTATAAATGGTTTTGATGGCATATAAACATCAAGGCGGAGCCCAGGAAGGTTTCAACGGTAGGTATTTCTTTCTCTAATTTTCCCTCTCGTGTGGCCCACTTTAATTTTGGATCCACCTCATTTTTGGTCGATTTTCCTAAAATGAGCTTGACAAACGGATGAATGGAGTATATTTTCCAAAAACATGGTGGTGGGCCCCACCCAGCATCCTTGCGCAGGGACTTCTTACGAAAAGCTTTCACGTGAAATCAAATCTGCCCCCTAATTACCTCGCAATTTGCAAGGTTCGTTGAAAATCTAGGTGGGGCCAACCATGATGTTTTTTGAGAAATCTACCCCGTCCATCCATTTTTCCTTATCATTTCAGGGCATAAACCCAAAACTGAGGCAGATCCAAATTTCAAGTGGACCACACCACAAGAAGCAATGCTGATAATGATTCTCACCGTTAAATATTTTTTAGGGCCCATCGTGATATTTATTTGACATCCAACCTATACATTAGGTCCTGCAGACCTGGATGATGGAAAAAAAAGCAAATATCAGCTTGATCTAAAAATTTGGTAGCCCCAGGAAGTTTTTATTGGTGAGAGTTCAATCAGCACTGTGTGGCCCACTTGAGAATTTGATCTACCTCAGTTTTAGGGTCATATCATAAAATTATTTTTAAAAATGTATGGACGGCGTGGATTTATCATTAACATATTGGTGGGACTCACCTAGCATCCTAGCAAAAGAATTTTATATAAAAGGCTTTCGCCGCATCTTTCGGAGAAGGGGTGAAGAAGCGTGTGAGAGAAGGAAACTCGCTTTTTAGGCTTGCGCTAAGACCGCCTTCATCCAAACCATCTACCTTATCCTACGGTTAATAGGAAAGTTCGTACATAATGACGTGTGAACCGGTGTGTAGCTGAGCATTCCTATATATATATATATATATATATATATATATATATATATATATATATATATATATATATATATATATATATATATATATAATCCAACCAGTCCATACATTTTGTTGGATTATTTTAGGACATGAGACCAAAAAGAAGGCAGATTAAATGATCAAGTAGACCACACGGTAGGAAGCAGTGGCGATTGAATTCATGCGGTTGAAAACTTCTTGCGGCCACCGTGATGTTTATTTGACATCTAACCTGTTCATAAGGTCATCTGCATGAAGGAAAAACATAAATATCAGTTTGCTACTCCCAGAAGTTTTGAACGGTAAGCTTTAAATCCCCCACTGCCTCCTGTGGTGTGGTCTACCTGAGCCTTCAATATACCTTTTGTTTTTCCTCATGCTTTAAAATAATTAGTCAAAATTTATGGACGGCGTGGATAAATTATATAGATAACGGTGGGGCCATAGAGCCCTCACAGGACCGTCCATCTCTAGCTAGGTCCGGTGGGGGTAGTACTTAATCAACGCCCGAGGATGCGACCCTTCCGCCCATGATATACTGCCACGTCTCGGATAACACCTAGCCGGCTCCCCATCATATATACGGGCCTTACGAACGTGAGGGGAGTACCAATCCACGTGATTGTCCTCCGTGAGGTTTTTCTAAAATTACAAACCGTTGTTATTCCCGTATTTGAAAGCCGTCCGATCTGAAACGGTACGGCTATGATGACGAGTTGTTGAAATTGGGTGTGGAACTGCTACCTACCCATTCATCATATGTACTTGCTTGTGATTATTTGAGGGTATTATCTCAAAAATGAAGCAGATCAGTTATAAAGCCTACCATACCATGAGAAAAAAGGGGTGATTCACCATCCTACCATTAATGTTTCTGTAGTGTTTATTTACCATCCAATCTGTTGGTAAGGTCACATGAGCATGGATGAAGGGAGAAAACAAATATCGGCTTGATCCAAACCTTTTGTGGCCCGTTAATGGTCAATTACCCCTTTTTCTTATGATATGGTCCACCTGATAATTGGATCTACTTCATTTTTGGAACGATGCCCTAAAATAATGTAGAAAAATGGATGAATGGTGTGGATTCATAATACATACGTCAAGGTAGGCCCCACGGTAATCCCATGGTAAGGGCCTCTTAGGTGAGGACTGGGCCTCCCCAAGACAGTGCCCCCTTACGGTGGAGCTGACCTTGATGTATATATTATGTATCCACGCCGTCCATCTGTTTTTCTAGATTGTATTGTCCCAAAATTGAAGCAGATCCAGTTATTAGGTGGACCATACCATAAGAAACATTGGTGATTGACCATCCTACCATTAAAAACTTCTTAGCGTGCACTTTAATGTTTTAGTAGTGTTTATTTATCATCCAATATGTTGATAAGGTCACGTGAGCATGGATAAAGGGAGAAAACAAATATCAGCTTGATTCAAAACCTTTGTGGCCCATTAATGGTCAATTACTACTTTTTCTTATGGTATGGTCCACTTGGTAATTGGATCTGTTTCATTTTTGGGACAATACCCTAAAATGATTTGGAAAAATGGATGGACGGCATGGATACATACTATACACTTCAAGGTGGGCCCCACAGTAAGGACCACACAGCTTTAGGTGAGGCCAGGTGTAACGCTCCGAATATTTCAATACCCGAGTATTTAAAGTTCTCGAGCGTTACTTAGAAATTAACATGTGTACGATACCCATCCAACTATCCTATCCTTACATCCTTGCCCTGACACAAACTTAACATGTAGGAATGATCCTCATTCATAGATCAAGCCATCTGACCGTTAATTTCAAGGCAAGACCATCCATCACATGATTTGACATAAGTAGCTTCCCGTGAATGACACGATAAATAACTCTTTATCCATAATGAATTACATGTAAGTCCTTTCCTAAGAATTGTTTGAAAATGGGCATAAGACCATGTAGAACCATTAGATTTCACAAAACTCTTAGATAAGCAATAATTACGAAAATGCCACTAACATAGACTCCTGAATTCTAGATCACATAGTTCCCATGATCCGTTTCATGTGAAATTTTATATCAAGCCTAATTATCATAAATTAACCATATACGTCGAATTTCAGCCCTTAGATCATAGTAAATCAGCTACTTGGCCTCTACATTTGTTCACACACTTGTCAGATCGAGATTCTGACCCGTTCATCTTGTTCACCCCATATGAATATGCTTACCCGTTATTAAAATTACAATCTGAGAAACTTATACATGTGATCCAGTCACTCGAATCTAACTTTACATATGTCCCACCCCTAATTACTTAAGAAACCCACTTTATGTCCATCCATTTACGAAACTGACCGTACATTCACCTATATAAATGGTCAGAGTGCTAATCATCAAGTTTCCTTATTTTTAGCAAGTCATCTAACCATCCATCATGATTAGATCTGCCAAATGGGCCACACAAATATTATGGTAAACTGATCATCATGAAGATCTCAAGGTATAGGCCTAAACCACTTGGTGACTTGTCGATTAAATGTATACAAATATTATTTTTAAATTAAGGAGTGAGTTAGCCATTTAAAAGAACATCTGGGACATCCTAGGGAGATTGGGGCCCAAACTGGAACGAAGGAAAGAGCACGAAAAATGAGGAATGCCTGCCAAATTTCAAGACATTCGGGCCGTATATTTCAACGTAATGGGTGTCATATGCGCAGTTGAGAAATAGAGGGCAAGATTGTAAATAGTCAATGCCACTACAAGTCACTGTAGATGCTTGATCGGATAGTATGGCCCACCCAATCAACAAATCTATCCCATTTTTGGAACCTTATCCTAATAGGGCGTGTTAAACACAATGAACAAAGCCGAATTGTACAACTACAAATAGTAAAGTCGACTTCACATTAAAGAACTCAATTCACGTGAAATTGCGGCAAGCTACGTCTATCTGTGCATGAGGTATAACGGTGAGTGTTGGGTGCTACTTGGACACATTGTACGGCCTACTCGACTAATCAAATTGCTTCATATTTGACATCGTGTCCTAACATAGGGATACAAAGGTGGTGAACGGAGTGGATCTTCCGAAAGTCAATCACAAATGAACCCCTCACAAATGAACTCAACCTATTTTGAAATAACCATCCCATGTAGCATCAGTCCGCACGTCGTAACAGAAGGCTTGAACGGTGTGTGTCACCCACACACTTCCTAAATGTGTGGCCCACCAGAGACTTGGAATTACTTCAACTTTGGGGTCGTTGCCTAACATGACCCCACAAAACCTATGGACAGAGTGGATCTTCTAAAAACACATCATAGTGGGCCCCACCAGAATCGCAAACTAATCAGTATCTCCGCTCACGAATCAATCTTCCGTCCGCAAAGGCGAACTTTCGGGAAGCTATAATAGGACGGACCACGTCCGTTTGAGACGTGTCATGGGCCATCGTAGCCGTTCCTTGAGGTGATCCAAACTGTTCATCAAGTTCGAGGGCCACCGCTGTCCCAACCCTAGGCAGTTTCACATGAGATCGTACACCTGTGTGCACAGGACTCCCAGTAAAGGAGGGATCTATGCACCGCAACGTTAACAGACAATGTTTGTTTGGAAGATGTTTTGGCACACCATTATCATCACTCTGGACTATCTGAACCATCCATGGTAGACGCGGATCAAAACCAACCACTCCCATGAAGGCCATTCGGAACAGACTTTGCACCTGAGTCGCTAGGAGAATCGTTTCTTCAGGCACAAATCCGCGACCGACTCTTTACGCAGAAAGAAGAGCTACGTAAAATGATTGCGCAGGCAGCGCCTTGCGGGAGGAATATGCACAAGAGTTCCGGCCTTCCCATGCCTATAAAAACAAACCCCTTCCCGCGGTCTTGAGAGCATAGCTAAGAAAAGAGAAAAAGGGAGAGAGAGGAAGAAAAGAGAAAGGAAAAGAAAGAAAAGAAAAGAGAAAGAGAAAAAGAAAGAAAAGAAAGAAAAGAAAAGAGAAAGAGAAAAAGAAAGAAAAGAAAGAAAAAAGGAAAGAAGAAAGGGAAGAGAAGAAAAGAGAAAAAGAGAGAGACGTTCAGACAAGCTGGGCCGTCTGCCTGATCATCAAGAAGAAAGAGAAGAAGAGAAGATGAGATTTCCACACAGTTCGTTAGATTTGGATCGTTGGGTTGAGACCCAAAGCTACACAAGGTACATTATCCATCTATGTGATAGCCTAGGTTAAATTTAGATTATTAAATTATATCACCCTAGACCTAAACTACGGGCCCAACCTTAGTCGTTTATCTTAACTATACGAACCATGTGTTAGTATGATTTAACCACATGAAGTATGTTAATCGTGATTAGATCCTGGCTGTAAAGTACGAATGCACCAAATCTTTGCAATTGAAAGGCGATTTATCTTAAAAGGTGAGAGTTTTATCCTTTAAGCTTACAATACTTTAAGTTAATTTATTTATTCTGACTTTGACCTATGTTCCTATTATTTCATTTGGCCTCTTTCATGCCTTTTACGATATGAATTATCCTATCTTTTTACATGTCTTTAATGATGTGAATTATCCTGCCTTTTATGATTACATGTTTTTCTGGGAATTATCCTAGCAATTGGTTTAGTTAATATCATTATAATTGTTGGCCCTTTTGGAATTATGACGTGATGTCAAATACAAGTAAATTTCTCTGAATTTATGTGAGGCTATGGATACAAGCCTTGCCTTTGCCTGTAACATCCTGGATTTTCACTATTTTGAATTTCTAAAAATCCTTTTAAAAAATTTATTAATTAACTTATAATATCACTTAATGACCATTAGTACTCAATGTTAGTCTATATAGGAGTGGTACCAGTAAAGAATCACACAAGTCCGATTAATCAACCGTAGGAAGCCAACGAATCCGGTGAATCACTTGAACATCAAGTGTAGCCCCAAAATTTACTTATATAGGACCCAAATCTAACTGACCCATCGCTAACTAATCAAGACAATCATGACTAAATTAAAAATCTAACCGGGGACGAGTCAAATAAGGCCCGGATCTTGAATAGTAGACTAAATCAACCTCATTACTCTTTTAGCCTAAACCCGACGATTTAGAGTAATCATGACCAAATCTCCACTTTCACTAGTTATAAATAGGCCACACTATGAACATAGTTAATCCAAACCCTGATCATTGCCCATGAGAAATTTCACTACCAAATTCATTCCAGAAATGCCCCGATTTTTCAAACAAGCTCTAGACCGCTAGTTAGTAGGCCACTAATTCCAAAACTATAGAATAATGTCCGTCTTACTGGGCTTGACGTCCATCACAGGAGTCGAACCTGGGATCTATCCAGAACCACTCAACTTGAGCAAAAGGACGAGTACATGAGAAGTGCAAATACCCTAAAAGAATGAACTGAAACTTAAGTGAATTGGGTCATCCACTCTTATGCAAAGTTGAGGATTTCAGACCGTCAGTTTACGACCAAACTTTACCCATGGAGTAAGGATATTTCCCTGCTCATATCCGTATAGCCACGGCCCCAAACGATTATCGTTGACCGTTGAACAGACTTCTAATCATATCTGTCAATCAGCGCATCCAAATGGCGGGCCGATCATATATAGTTCATCGCTAGGGCTAACTATCCTATGGTGTATATCAATATGTACACCCCATAGTGGGCCTTAGAGCTTAGAAAGACCCTCACATAGGTCTAGTATAGGAAAAACCTAGCCCTTGGGGCCATTTACACCAAATCTGGCATTACAAAAGGGGCTCATTTAGGCACTCCCTCTCCCCATACGATTTTGCCATAGAGAAGGAAAGAGAGAAGAGAGAAAAGGGAGAAGAGAAAGAGGAGAAAGGAGGAGAAAGAGAGAGGAAGAAGGAAGGAAAGGAGTGTGTGGTAGGAGGTGGGGCCCAAGGAAGCTTGGAACCTTAGAGAAATACCTTCCCCTTTCCCATATCCACAACTACAACCCACTTCCATCCGATTGGGGAGGTAAGCACCCATCTTTTTTTGTAATCTTTGGGGGTTGAGCTAGGAAATGCATGTAATCTTAACATACAAGTTTATTTGGCTCATGATCTCTACGAATCGACCCGCGAGTTTGGCAACCTTAGATCGTCTCTTAAAGCCTCCAACGATCAATAGGTGCGGACTATTATCCTTAGGTGGCCTAACACCAATTATATCATGAGTCTAATGATTTCGATTGCTAGAATGATGTACTTGGAGAATCTAGAGAAAACCTAGGATTTGGGTGTTTGTTTGGTGTTCACTCCCAAGTGCAGGGTTGTGATGTAGTAATAAACTCGGTAAGACCGAGGTCGAATCCCAGGGGACTGATATCTGTACGTAATCTGAAACTAAATAGAACTAGAACTAGGCTAAGATGAAATCTAAACTGAATGTAATTTGAGAAATAATGGTGAGATATTAATATAAAACTTAAGGAATTCAGAGGAAAGGAAACTAGGGATTCGGAGGATCCACTTGTAGGGATCAGGGAGATCTTACGCCTATATAAAAAATCATGAAAGTTAACTGAACTGCCGTTGATATAGTTTTCAAGAGATGAAAAGTATATGAATTAGAATGGATTCCATCACCAAACCATGCCCAAGAGACAAAGCAAACAATAGAATTAAACTAATTACCAACCAATCAACATGCTATGAGGGTTAGGAAGGGTACCGTCATCCGACCATGCCCATGAGACGATAGTGAACAACAGGGCTTCCTGATATCATGAACATAAAAAGGAGAAGGAAACACTCAAAGCCATCGCAGATCTATTGTAATTTCAATCACAACAAACCATTAAAAACTGAAAGTATTCCCTTAATAATCAACTAATATCAACTTTAATTCATAAATTAAATTAAAAGCATAAGATAGAATCTCCCATCTCACTATAAGCTTTACCTCTTAGCCCTAGCTAAGGGGTTTTAGCCTGCCATGGATGGATTAATCTCCATATGATCCATCAGGAAAAACACAAAAAGAAAAAGAAAAAGAAAGGAAATAAAGAAATTAAGAGAAATACGTTCTTCCCTCTCTCCCTGTTTACGTTCCAGCCTCCCTGTTCACGTTCCCGATCTTCCCATCAGCCGTAGATATCCTTCCTCTTTCTCTTTTCTTCTCTTTTATAGGCAAGGGTGGTTGTTGTGTAGCCTTGCTGGAGTCGGAGAACCGACTTCCTTTATGCAACAGAGGAGTCGGCTAGAGTTTACGCAGCTTCCATTACGCAACAGAAAAATGGATTCTCCCCACGCCTTTGTTTATGTGATCCTGTCCATAAGACGTTTTTTTAGTAGCCCACACGATGGATGGATCAGATCAGCAATCCGATCATCACCAAGACCACATCAAAGCCCACAAAAACAGGGCTGCGTCCGGACGCGAAATAGGGATACGTAGCTGTCCCGCGGTGGTGATGGTGGGGCCCACTTGATTGTTTTTTTGATCAATCCAATCCGTCCATTGGCTTAGTTACGAAAAACCACCCGGAATTGGATACTTTTTTCTCAGATTTAGTGCAGCCCACCTATACTTTTACTCCACCATCCGTTTTAATTTGAAAGGCTGAAAATGAATCCTCGCTGCTTCTTGGAAGTTGTCCACCTAGGTCTTGGTCCGGGCTCACGTCGTACTCTGATGAACAGTCTGGATCAGAGTTTTGACTCGCGATGGTGGCCCACAGGAAGGGACCGCAACTCCCTATCGCAGAGTGGAAAATGGGATTTCCCGTTTTAGGAAGGAGGTCGGGTCAGCAGGGACTTTGTGCATTTGGTGGTCAGCACCCCTCGTGTACATGGTGTACACGCCCCTCCACGTGGGGTCCACTGAGATGTTTGTTCAAAATCCGCTCCGTCCATCTTCTTTTACAGCTCATTTAATGGGTTGGTACTCAATTCAAAACATATCCAGGCACCAGGTGGGCCCCACTTAAGGAGTTACGAGGCTGATCTGTCTATTGGGCCGCTGCTAGAGGTCTCCAATGAATGAAAATTGACGTGTACGACCAATTTATGATCCTCGTGACATATATAAAGTTTGGAGCCGATCAAATGGTGGGAACCCAGTGATCTTGCATTCTAGACCAGTTTCGGGCCATTTTCAATGTGAACAACTTGATTTCCTCAGATCCCTGGCATGTAAATTCGTTGATCTTGGTCCTCTGGAGTCCCTCCCTTGCTCTGGTGACTTCGGAGCGTTAATTCCATGCTTTTAGCACCCTGTTTCCGTCCATGCTCCTAAACATACATTGCAGCATAAACACAGTTAAATTGAGCCGTTAAACAGTACCATATTCGTAAAATCAAGTAATTACTAGGGTCTAACATGCAATATTTGACCCTCAACACAACCCCCAACCAGCATTTTGCTAGTCCCGAGCAAAGTGTGCGAAAAATAAACTGAGAAGTATAAGATGATTATGAACTCGAGTGATTCTTAAAAAATAATTCAGATACGAGAATTCTAAGATTCATGAATATTGGGCAGTATTTTCAACTGGGACTCGAGCACATGGTAAATTTCATAGTCAGGCTCAAAGTATTAGTCCATTAATTAGAAAATTTCTAAACATTAAGTACCATGAGTGTATAGTGAAATCTCATCTTATCATCAAGGTTCACTTCTCTATGACATGATGTCCTTCGCACTTAACAAGAGCATTCAGGACAACCAAAACTTGCCTCACGGCACATTCTTTCATTCTTTCATATTTTTTTCCTTAAAAGTAACGCTATGGAGGGGAATCACATCCTCACTTATAGGGAGCAAACCTATGGTGAAGACCGTATACCTAACCCTTTTCGCATATTGTCCATGGGGAATCGAATCCCCACCTATAGGGAGCAAACGTATGGTAAAGATCATTCGCCCAACCCTTTCCGTAGGCAGCTATCTTGTAACTGGGTATTTTTTTTTCATTCTTCTTATTGAACATGATGGCCAAATTCCCCAGGTTGGTTCCTTCCATGCTTAATGATCACCAAATTATAATTCAATATCGAACTGAAACCGTAATGTGCAAGCGAGATGCGTCTTGTGAAATCATCACTCAATCAATGTTTAAAACCTCTAATCAAGGATTAACAGTTCGAACTTAACTGTGAAATCTAACAAATACGGAATCCAAGAGTCATAAATTGCCAACATCACTTATCTTGTAATTCTAAATCCAAGATGGCCGTCAAAATCACTTCGAATTCACAAGAATTTCCAGAAAAATTTTCATAATTTTTGCTCAAGACCAAGGAAAAACTGATTAGGAAACCTAATCTCCCACCCCCAACCTAAAATCTACATTGTCCTCAATGTAAAAGATATGAGCATGTAATGCACATGGGACACGAAAGTAAATGGGAAGTGATGGGAGGATAGTACCTGGATGATGCATCGAGAGAAACTTTCCAAGAGATCGCAGCATGGAAGCCGGTCAGCACGAGAGAGAAAGCAAAACAAAAATAACAAAAGATAAAATCATACCTATACCACTTTCGCAGGTACTCTCGATTGCATTTAGCATATGCAACAAGCCTTTAAACCCCTAGGTTGCCCCTAGTGGACGAGTTGTAGTCTCGTGAGGGTTTGCAGCCATGTTACCCACAAACATTGAACTAACTAACTAGGAAAATGAAATGGAATGAAAAAACTGGGTTGCCTCCCAGGAGCGCTAAGTTTACCATCTTCAGCCAAACAAATAAAGCAAACAACCCTAGTCCTATGAAAGCGATAAACCTACCATTACCTCCATCAGACTAAGAGATCAAGCCTGGTAAACAGGATCAATCAGAGGCATGGACATGTCCTCTGAATTAAATTTCTCGACAAATGGCTTTAAGCGATGTCCATTTACTTTAAACTCCTTGCCATTGTCGGGATCTCTTATCTCGACGGCCCCATGCGGATACGCAGTGACAACAATGTAAGGGCCTATCCAACGAGATCGAAGCTTACCCGGAAAGAGATGTAATCAAGAATTATACAAAAGGACTTTCTGACCAGGCGTGAATGATTTTCGCAAAATGTGTTAGACATGAAATGCTTTCATCCTGTCCTTATAAATTCTCGAATTATCATACGCGTCGTTCCAGATTTCTTCGAGTTCATTCAACTGAAGTTTGCGTAGCGAGCCAACGCTGTCTAGATTGAAATTCAAACTTTTGATCGCCTAGTAGGCTCTATGTTCCAACTCCACAGGCAAGTGGCAAGCTTTCCCATAGACAAGTCTAAAGGGAAACATTCCAATAGGAGTTTTAAAAGCAGTACAGTACGCCCATAAAGCATCGGTCAATCGAATTGACCAATCCTTACGGTCAGGGTTAACAGTTTTCTCCAAAATGTGTTTGATCTCCTTATTGGAAATCTAACTTGCCCACTTGTCTGTGGGTGGTATGGGGTGCTCACCTTATGAGAGATACCGTATTTCTTCATTAAACTCTCAAATGGTCTATTACAAAAGTGTGAGCCTCCATCACTAACGATAGCTCGAGGCGTTCCAAATCGGGAAAGGATGTTCTCTTTTAGGAATTTAATAACCGTACGATGGTCATTATTCCGACACGGAATTGCTTCAACCCATTTAGTGACATAGTCTACAGCGAGCAAAATATATAGATTTCTAAAAAATTGGGGGAATGGTCCCATGAAATCGATGCCCCAATAATCAAATGCCTCGATGATAAGAATGGGATTCAAGGGCATCATATTTCGACTGGATAATGCTCCCAATTTCTGACAACGCTCACAAGCTTTGCAAAACTCATGAGTGTCCCTGAACATATTAGACCAATAGAAGCCACACTGCAGAATCTTGGCTGTGGTCTTTTTTGCAGAAAAGTGACCACCACAGGCCTGTGAGTGACAGAAGGAGATGACACTCTGATGCTCATCGTCTGGCACACATCTCCTCAAGATTTGGTCTGGGCAATATTTAAACAAGCATGAATCATCCCAGAAGAAGTTGCGCACCTCGGTGAAAAATTTCTTCTTATCTTGCGCAGTCCAATGTGTCGGTATGGAACCTGTGGCAAGATAATTAGCGATGTCAGCGAACCAAGGCGAATGGGAGACTCTAAACAACTATTCATCAGGGAACATGTCATTGATGTGTGTCGTCTCAAGGGAATCAAAGGGATTAAGGCGAGAAAGATGGTCAGCCACTACGTTTTCTACTCCCTTCTTATCTTTTATTTCTAGGTCAAATTCCTAGAGTAGGAGGATCCATCGTATAAGGCGAGGCTTAGCATCATTCTTAGATAGAAGATACTTGAGCGCCGCGTGATCAGTGTAAATAATGATCTTTGATCCAATCAAGTAGGACCTAAATTTGTCCAAGGTGAACACTACGGCTAAGAGTTCCTTTTCCGTAGTCGAGTAGTTCACTTAGGCAGGATTTAGAGTCTTACTTGCGTAATGAATAACGTAGGGTTTCTTATCTTTTCTCTGACCTAGAACTGCCCCAAGAGCATAATCAGACACGTCGCACATAAGTTCAAAAGGAATGCTCCAGTCAGGTGGTTGTATGATGGGTGCACTAGTCAATATGCCCTTAAGCTTAGTGAAAGCTTCCTGACATGGTTCAGTCCACTCGTATGGTGCATCCTTTTAAAGTAGATTACATAGAGGACGAGAGATGAGATTAAAGTCCTTTATGAATCTTCTATAGAACCCAGCGTGTCCTAAGAAGGATCGCACGTCCCGTATGTTCTTGGATGGAGGTAGGTTAAAAATAAGATCAATTTTTGCCTTATCCACCTCGATTCCTTTGGACGAGATGATATGTCCAAGGACAATTCTCTTATGAACCATGAAATGGCACTTCTCCCAATTAAGTACCAAGTTCTTTTCTTTACATCTTTTCAGCACACATTTAAGACTTTCGAAGTACTCGCTGAAAGATGGACTGAAGACAGAGAAATCGTCCACGAAGACCTCTAAATATTGCCCCAACATGTCAGAAAAAATACTTATCATACATCGCTGAAAGGTGGCAGGGGCATTACATAGCCCGAATGGCATCCTTCGGTAAGCAAAGGTACCATAGGGACATGTAAACGTAGTCTTTTCTTGATCTTCAGGGGCGATCTCTATCTGGTTGTAGCCTGAATACCCGTCAAGGAAACAGTAATAGGAATGACCAGCTAACCTTTCCAAGATCTGATCAATGAAGGGCAAAGGAAAGTGGTCTTTCCTCGTGACAGTTTTTAATTTCCTGTAGTCAATGCACATCCTCCAACCAGTAGTGACTCTAGTCGGCAAGAGTTCATTATTGGCATTGCCTACGATGGTGATCCCGGACTTCTTAGGAACCACCTGAGTTGGACTCACCCATTGACTATCAGATATAGGGTATATGATACCCACATCCAATAGTTTAAGAACATCGGCCTTAACCACTTCCATCATGTTTGAATTTAGTCCACGTTGTGGTTGCCGAGCGGTCTTCGCATTATCCTCAAGATATATGCGGTGAGTACAAATCGAGGGGTCGATTCCCTTGAGGTCCGCGATTGTCCATCCAATGGCTCCCTTATGCTCCTGGAGAGTAGATATGAGCATACTCTCTTGTTCTTTCTCAAGGTGGGCAGAAATCACCACCAGATATGTCTTATCTTGACCTAAATATACATTTTCAAATCAGAGGGCAAAGGTTTTAGGTCAAGCTTCGGTGGCTTGAGGTTAGACGGTAGAGGCGTTTCATCAGTTTGGGGCAACTCTTCAAATTGTGGCCTCCACCGGTTAACTTCAATCGGCGCAGCATCAAGCATGACACACATCTCCCTAATCATGTCATCATCAAACTCATGGGAGTGGGCCAGGCACGTCTCTAGAGGATCAGAGGATAAGGTAAGGGGTGTCCTATCTTCCACGAAAGTATCGATCATGTTAATATCGTGGATATCGTCATCTTCCTCTAATCGTCTGCCAGTGTTGAAAAAGATATTCATTTCTAATGTTATATTCCTGAAAGACATACTCATGACACCATTCTTGCAATTGATAATTGCGTTTGAAGTGGCAAGGAATGGACGACCAAGAATGACAGGAATCTGAGTGCTCGTGTTATTAATGGGTTCGGTATCCAGGATGATGAAATCAACTGGGTAGTAAAATTGATCAACCTGGACCAATACATCCTCAATTATCCCTCTTGGTACACAAACAGAGCGATCAGCAAGTTGTAGTGTGGTTAAGGTGGGTTTTAATTCACCTAAACCCAACTGTTTGTATACCGAGTAGGGGATAAGATTAACGCTCGCTCCTAAGTCAAGAAGTGCGTGATCAATTCGATAGTCTCCGATTACACATGATATGGTTGGGCTATCGGGATCCTTGAATTTTTGCGGCACATCTTGTTTTAGGATGGCACTCACTTTCTCAGTTAGGAAGATTTTCTTTTGAATATTTTGTCGTCTTTTGGTCGTACATAAGTCTTTCAAGAATTTGGCATATGAAGGTATTTGTTTCACGGCATCAAGTAGAGGAATGTTGACCTTCACTTGTTTCAACACCTCTAGAATATCCTGAGAGTTAGAGAGAGGTTTTGGTGCAACCAACCGTTGGGGAAATGGAGCAACCGGCTTCCCTTGAGGTTCCGGTTCTAACTCTGGTGGGGCATGGCTAGATCCATCTTCTTTATCCACTTCCGGGTCCTTAGGCTTCTCAGCCCTAACCGGAATGGTTTTGTCAATGATCTTCCCACTCCTAAGAGTAGTGATGGATTTAGCTTGCTCCATCTGTTTTGAAGAGCTTGGGTCACTAACTTCATATTGCGGTTTAGGATTGGGAATAGGTTGAGCCGGGAAGCTCCCCTTGTTCCCAATCGTATTTTCAGCCGGGTCCTTGTATTGCTTTTGTAAGGTCTTGAAAGGCTTGTAGCATACCCTGATTGAAAAGCTCTTGCTTTTGAAAGTGTTTTAGAACCGAATCCTCTTGAGGTTTCTCTTGAGTTGGAATTTGATTTAGGAATCCTTGAGGTGTAGCGGTGTGTCCATTCCTCCAACTGAAGTTTGGATGATTTCTCCAGCCAGAATTGTATGTGTTAGAGGTGGGCCCACTGAAAGGTCTTTGGTAATTGCTTACGGCATTGGATTGCTCATTCAATACCTCTTGAAAGGCAGATATAGTTGGGCAATTCTCAGTAGTGTGAATGTTACAACTACAATACTACAAACAATTTCCTTGGCCTTATCCTTCTTTAATTTCATGGCCTCGAGTTTTCGAGTGAGATTGGCTACCTTGGCATTAATATCATATCCTCTTTCAGGAGATACATTCCACCCCTTTCCTTGGAATGAGTCAGCCTAGACATAGTACTTGGTCTAGGGGAGATGTCCCATGATTATGTGTTCTCAGCAAGTTTATCAAAATAGTCCCACACCTCATCGACACCTTTTTTCATAAACTCCCCATTACACATCTTCTCGACTAATTGGCGCATGGGGGATGTCAGTCCATCATAGAAAAAGTTCGTGATGCACCACGTTTCAAAACCATGTTGTGGGCATGAACTGACAAGATCCTTGAACCGCGCCCAACATTGGAAGAATGTTTCATCTTCCCTTTGGGCAAAGTTCATGATCGACTTCCTACGGGTGTTCATCTTATGGTATGGGAAAAACTTCTTAATGAACTCCCTTGTCATGTCATTCCATCTGCCAATAGATCGAGGACGTAGTGAATGTAACCACATCTTGGCTTTCTCTTTCAAAGAAAAGGGAAAGAGTTTCAACCTGACCGTATCATCAGACACGTTAGGAAAGTATAAGGTAGCTATGATCTCATCAAACTCTTTCAGATGTAGATATGGATTCTCTGACTCAAGCCCATGAAATTTAGGGAGGAGTTGGATCACCCCTGGCTTGATATCCATGTGCCCTGCATTCTCAGGAAAAACCATGCATGAGGGCGTACTCACCCCCGCCGGTTGTAAGTAATCTCGTAAGGTACGAGGCGGGGGTGCTTGATGCACCTCATTCTCATCCTAGACATCCTCCATCCTAGGTTGGGGTAGAAGAGGTTGATTTTCAGCCATATCCTCAATTAACTCAGGGGATTTCGAGCGGTGTCTAGTCCTACGATGGACAGTTAACCCCTCAACTAATCCTCCTTCAGTTAAGAGATGTCGAGTGTTGTCACGAGCCCACTTGGGCATGAAACACTCACAGCCCTCAATCAAATTCTAAACCTAATCATAAGAAGGGAAATAAAAATCTAAAAAGAAAGTGAGGTTGGAAGGAAGTTACCAAATTGGAGTCCCTAAATTAAAACATGCAAAATAAAACAAAACAAGTTAGTTTCTAAGAATAGCAAACCTAAGATTATAAAATTCCTAAGAAGAGAAATAGCAGTAAACTAGTTTCTAATTTAGAAAAAGAGAAATTCCTAAGAGAGTATAAAATTTCTAAAACTATTTAGGAAAGTTCTAAACTAGAAAGTAAGTTAGTAACAGAAATTTGAAAAATAGAAAGTAGAAATTAGAAAGAGCTTACCGAATTAGAAATTTCTAATAAGCCTACAAAACAGGAAAGTTAGTTTCTAAACAGAAGGTCCACAACTAAAAAAAAAATCTAAAATAGGAAACAAAGTTAGATTTTAAAAGAATTAGAATTAGAGACTTACTAAAAATGAATCCAAATATAGAAATAGCAAGGAAGAAATTAAGAAAGAATTTACCAATTTAGAAACCTATCTCAGAATCCTACAAAACATGAAAATTGGGTTAGTTTCTAAAAAGGAAATAATAAAATCAAAAAATAGAAAGTTACTAAAATTATTTCTATAATTAAAAGGAAACTTGGAGCTAGAAAATACTAAACTTGAAATCCTAGAAATTAGAAAAATTCTAATCTTAAACTAATCCTAAAACCAGTTAACTTCAAGAAACGTAACCGTCAATCCTCGGCAACGGCGCCAAAAACTTGTTCACTCCCCAAGTGCAGGGTTGTGATGTAGAAATAAACTCGGTAAGACCGAGGTCGAATCCCAAGGGACTGATACTTGTACGTAATCTGAAACTAAATAGAACTAGAACTAGGCTAAGATGAAATCTAAACCGAATGTAATTTGAGAAATAATGGTGAGATATTAA
Source organism: Magnolia changhungtana (assembly GCA_030180095.1). Taxonomy (NCBI): domain Eukaryota; kingdom Viridiplantae; phylum Streptophyta; class Magnoliopsida; order Magnoliales; family Magnoliaceae; genus Magnolia; species Magnolia changhungtana. The sequence continues at coordinate 664,990 of JASAUF010000628.1, read as the reverse complement.
TATAAAACTTAAGGAATTCAGAGGAAAGGAAACTAGGGATTCAGAGGATCCACTTGTAGGGATCAGGGAGATCTTACGCCTGTATCAAAAATCATGGAAGTTAACTGAACTGCCGTTGATATAGTTTTCAAGAGATGAAAGGTATATGAATTAGAATGGATTCCATCACCAAACCATGCCCAAGAGACAAAGCAAACAACAAAATTAAACTAATTACCAACCAATCAATATGCTATGAGGGTTAGGAAGGGTACTGTCATCCGACCATGCCCATGAGACGATGGTGAACAACAGGGCTTCCTGATGTCATGAACATAAAAAAGGAGAAGGAAACACTCAAAGCCATCGCAGATCTATTATAATTTCAGTCACAACAAACTATTAAAAACTTGAAGTATTCCCTTAATAATCAACTAAAATCAACTTCAATTCATAAATTAAATTAAAAGCATAAGATAGAATCTCCCATCTCACTACAAGCTTCACCTCTTAGCCCTAGCTAAGGGGTTTTAGCCTGCCATGGATGGATTAATCTCCATATGATCCATCAGGAAAAACAAAAAACGAAAAAGAAAAAGAAAGGAAATAAAGAAATTAAGAGAAATCCGTTCTTCCCTCTCTCCCTGTTCACGTTCTCGATCTTCCCATCAGCCGTAGATATCCTTCCTCTTTCTCTTTTCTTCTCTTTTATAGGCAAGGGTGGTTGTTGTGTAGCCTTACTGGAGTCGGAGAACCGACTCCCTTTACGCAACAGAGGAGTCGGTTAGAGTTTACGCAACTTCCATTACGCAGCAGAAAAACGGATTCTCCCCACGCCTTTGTTTATGTGATCCTGTCCATAAGACGTTTTTTTAGTGGCCTACACGGTGGACCGATCAGATCAGCAATCCGATCATCACCGAGACCACATCAAAGCCCGCAAAAATTGGGTTGCGTCCGGATGCGAAACAGGGATGTGTTGCAGTCCCGCTGTGGTGATGGTGGGGCCCACTTGATTGTTGTTTTGATCAATCCAATCCGTCCATTGGCTTAGTTACGAAAAACCACCCGAAATTGGATACTTTTTTCTCAGATTTAGTGCGGCCCACCTATACTTTTACTCCACTGTCCGTTTTATATTTGAAAGGCTGAAAACGAATCCTCGCTGCTTCTTAGAAGTTGTCCACCTAGGTCTTGGTCCGGGCGCACGTCGGACTCTAATGAACGGTTTGGATCAGAGTTTTGACTCGCGATGGTGGCCCACAGGAAGGGACCGCAACTCCCTATCACAGAGTAGAAAATGGGATTTCCCGTTTTAGGAAGGAGGTCGGGTCAGCAGGGACTTTGTGCATTCAGTGGTCAGCACCCCTCGTGTACATGGTGTACACGCCCCTCCACGTGGGGTCCACTGAGATGTTTGTTCGAAATCCGCTCCATCCATCTTCTTTTACAGCTCATTTAATGGGTTGGTACTCAATTCAAAACATATCCAGGTACCAGGTGGGCCCCACTTAAGGAGTTACGGGGCTGATCTGTCTGTTGGGCCGCTTCTAGAGGTCTCCAATGGATGAAAATTGACGTGTACGGCCAATTCATGATCCTAAAGACATATATAAAGTTTAGAGCCGATCAGATGGTGGGAAGCCAGTGATCTTGTATTCTGGACCAATTTCGGGCCATTTTCAATGGAACAACTTGATTTCCTCGGATCCCTGGCATGTAAATTCGTTGATCTTGGTCCTCTGGAGTCCCTCCCTTACTCTGGTGACTTCGGAGCATTAATTCGGTGCTTTTAGCACCCTATTTCCGTCCAAGCTCCTAAACACACATTGCAGCATAAACACAGTTAAATTGAGCTGTTAAACAGTACCATATTCGTAAAATCAAGTAATTACTAGGGTCTGATATGCAATATTTGACCCTCAACACAACCCTCAACCAGCATTTTGCTAGTCCCGAGCAAAGTGTGCGAAAAATAAATTGAGAAGTATAAGATGATTATGAACTCGAGTGATTCTTAAAAAATAATTCAGATACGAGAATTCTAAGATTCATGAATATTTGGCAGTATTTTCAACTGGGACTCGAGCACATGGTAAATTTCATAGTCAGGCTCAAAGTATTAATCCATTAATTAGAAAAATTCTAAACATTAATTACCATGAGTATATAGTGAAATCTCGTCTTATCATCAAGGTTCACTTCTCTATGTCATGATGTCCTTGTCACTTAACAAGAGCATTCAGGACAACCAAAACTTGTTTTTTCATATTTTTTTCATTAAAAGTAACGCTTTTTCATTCTTCTTATTGAACATGATGGCCAAATTCCCCAGGTTGGTTCCTTCCATGCTTAATGATCACCAAATTATAATTCAATATCGAACTGAAACCGTAATGTGCAAGTGAGATGCGTCTTGTGAAATCATCACTCAATCAATGTTTAAAACCTCTAATCAAGGATTAACAGTTCGAACTTAACTGTGAAATCTAACAAATACGGAATCCAAGAGTCATAAATTGCCAACATTACTTATCTTGTAGTTCTAAATCCAAGATTGCCGTCAAAATCAATTCGAATTCACAAGAATTTCCAGACAAATTTTCATAATTTTTGCTCAAGACTAAGGAAAAACTGATTAGGAAACCTAATCTCCCACTCCCAACCTAAAATCTACATTATCCTCAATGTAAAAGATATGAGCATGCAATGCACATGGGACACGAAAGTAAATGGGAAGTGATGGGAGGATGGTACCTGGATGATGCATCGAGAGAAACTTTCCAAGAGATCGCAGCATGGAAGCCGGTCAGCACGAGAGAGAAAGCAAAAAAAAAATAACAAAAGATAAAATCATACCTATACCACTTTCACAGGTACTCTCAATTGCATTTAGCATATGCAACAAGCCTTTAAACCCCTAGGTTGCCCCTAGTGGACGAGTTGTAGTTCGTGAGGGGTTTGTAGCCATGTTACCCACAAACATTGAACTAACTAGGAAAATGAAATGGAATGAAAAAGCTGGGTTGCCTCTCAGGAGCGCTAAGTTTACCGTCTTCAGCCAGACAAATAAAGCAAACTACCCTAGTCCTATGAAAGCGATAAACCTACCTATACCTCCATCAGACTAGGAGATCAAGCCTGGTAAACAGGATCAATCAGAGGCATGGACATGTCCTCTGAATCAAATTTCTCGACAAATGGCTTTAAGCGATGTCCATTTACTTTAAACTCCTTGCCATTGTCGGGATCTCTTATCTCGACGGCCCCATGCGGATACGCAGTGACAACAATGTAAGGGCCTGTCCAACGAGATCAAAGCTTACCCGGAAAGAGATGTAATTGAGAATTATACAAAAGGACTTTCTGACCAGGCGTGAATGATTTTCGTAAAATGTGTTAGTCATGAAATGCTTTCATCCTGTCCTTGTAAATTCTCGAATTATCATACGCGTCGTTCCAGATTTCTTTGAGTTCATTCAACTGAAGTTTGCGTAGCGAGCCAGCGCTGTCCAGATTGAAATTCAAACTTTTGATCACCCAATAGGCTCTATGTTCCAACTCCACAGGCAAGTGGCAAGCTTTCTCATAGACAAGTCTAAAGGGAGACATTCCAATAGGTGTTTTAAAAGCAGTACGGTACGCCCATAAGGCATCGGTCAATTGAATTGACCAATCCTTACAGTCAGGGTTAACCGTTTTCTCCAAAATGTGTTTGATCTCCCTATTGAAAATCTCAACTTTCCCACTTGTCTGTGGGTGGTCTGGGGTGCTCACCTTATGAGAGATACTATATTTCTTCATTAAACTCTCAAATGGTCTATTACAAAAGTGTGAGCCCCCATCACTAATGATAGCTCGAGGCGTTCCAAATCAGGAAAGGATGTTCTCTTTTAGGAATTTAATGACCGTGCGATGGTCATTATTCCGACACGAAATTGCTTCAACCCATTTAGTGACATAGTCTACAGCGAGCAAAATATATAGATTTTCAAAAGATTGGGAGAATGGTCCCATGAAATCGATGCCCCAACAATCAAATGCCTCGATGATAAGAATGGGATTCAAGGGCATCATATTTCGACCGGATAATGCTCCCAATTTCTGACAACGCTCACAAGCTTTGCAAAACTCATGAGTGTCCCTGAACATATTAGGCCAATAGAAGCCACACTGCAGAATCTTGGCTATGGTCTTTTTTACAGAAAAGTGACCACCACAGGCCTGTGAGTGACAGAAGGAGATGACACTCTGATGCTCATCGTCTGGCACACATCTCCTCAAGATTTGGTCTGGGCAATATTTAAACAAGTATGAATCATCCCAGAAGAAATTGCGCACCTCGGTGAAAATTTTCTTCTTATCTTGCACAGTCCAATGTGTCTGTATGGAACCTGTGGCAAGATAATTAGCGATGTCAGCGAACTAAGGCGAATGGGAGACTCTAAACAACTATTCATTAGGGAATATGTCATTGATGTGTGTCGTCTCAAGGGAATCAGAGGGATTAAGGTGAGAAAGATGGTCAGCCACTACGTTTTCTACTCCCTTCTTATCTTTTATTTCTAGGTCAAATTCCTAGAGTAGGAGGATCCATCGTATAGGGCGAGGCTTAGCATCATTCTTAGATAGAAGATACTTGAGCGCCGCCTGATCAGTGTAAATAATGATCTTGGATCCGATCAAGTAGGACCTAAATTTGTCCAAGGTGAACACTACGGCTAAAAGTTCCTTTTCCGTAGTCGAGTAGTTCACTTGGGCAGGATTTAGAGTCTTACTTGCGTAATGAATAATGTAGGGTTTCTTATTGTTTCTCTAACCTAGAACTGCCCTAAGTGCATAATCAGACGCATCGCACATAAGTTCAAAAGGAATGCTCCAGTCAGGTGGCTGTATGATGGGTGCACTAGTCAATATGCCCTTAAGCTTAGTGAAAGCTTCCTGACATGGTTCAGTCCACTCGTATGGTGCATCCTTTTGAAGTAGATTACATAGAGGACGAGAGATGAGACTAAAGTCCTTTATGAATCTTCTGTAGAACCCAGCGTGTCCTAAGAAGGATCGCACGTCCCGTATGTTCTTGGGTGGAGGTAGGTTAGAGATAAGATCAATTTTTGCCTTATCCACCTCGATTCCTTTGGACGAGATGATATGTCCAAGGACAATTCCCTTATGAACCATGAAATGGCACTTCTCCCAATTAAGTACCAAGTTCTTTTCTTTACATCTTTTCAGCACACATTTAAGACTTTCCAAGCACTCGCTAAAAGATGGACCGAAGACAGAGAAATCGTCCATGAAGACCTCTAAATATTGCCCCAACATGTCAGAAAAAATACTCATCATACATCGCTGAAAGGTGGCAGGGGCATTACATAGCCCGAATGGCATCCTTCGGTAAGCAAAGGTGCCATAGGGACATATAAACGTAGTCTTTTCTTGATCTTCAGGGGCGATCTCTATCTGGTTGTAGCCTGAATACCCGTCAAGGAAACAGTAATAGGAATAACCGGCTAACCTTTCCAAGATCTGATCAATGAAGGGCAAAGGAAAGTGGTCTTTCCTCGTGACAGTATTTAATTTCCTGTAGTCAATGCACATCCTCCAACCAGTAGTGACTCTAGTCGACACGAGTTCATTATTGGCATTGCCTACGATGGTGATCCCGGACTTCTTAGGAACCACCTGAGTTGGACTCACCCATTGACTATTAGATATAGGGTATATGATACCCACATCCAATAGTTTAAGAACCTCGGCCTTAACCACTTCCTTTATGTTTGGATTTAGTCTATGTTGTGGTTGCCGAGTGGTCTTCACATTATCCTCAAGATATATGCGATGAGTACAAATCGAGGGGTCGATTCCCTTGAGGTCCGCGATTGTCGATCCAAGAGCTCCCTTATGCTCCAGGAGAGTAAATATGAGTATACTCTCTTGTTCTTTCTCAAGGTGGGCAGAAATCACCACCAGGTATGTCTCATCTTGACCTAAATATGCATATTTCAAATCAGAGGGCAAAGGTTTTAGGTCAAGCTTCGGTGGCTTGAGGTTAGACGGTAGAGGCGTTTCATCAGTTTAGGGCAACTCTTCAAATTGTGGCCTCCACTGGTTAACTTCAAGTACCGGCACAGCATCAAGCATGACACACATCTTCCTAATCATGTCATCATCAAACTCATGGGAGTGGGCCAGGCACGTCTCTAGAGGATCAGAGGATAAGGTAAGGGGTGTCCTATCTTCCACGAAAGTATCGATCATGTTAATATCGTGGATATCGTCATCTTCCTCTAATCGTCTGCCAGTGTTGAAAAAGATATTCATTTCTAATATTATATTCCCGAAAGACATACTCATGATACCATTCCTGCAATTGATAATTGCATTTGAAGTGGCAAGGAATGGGCGACCAAGAATGACGGGAATCTGAGTGCTTGTGTTATTGATGGGTTCGGTATCCAGGATGATGAAATCAACTGAGTAATAAAATCGATCAACCTGGACCAATACATCCTCAATTATCCCTCTTAGTACACGAATAGAGCGATCAGCAAGTTGTAGTGTGGTTAAGGTGGGTTTTAATTCACCTAAACCCAACTGTTTGTATACCGAGTAGGGGATAAGATTAACGTTCGCTCCTAAGTCAAGAAGTGTGTGATGAATTCGATAGTCCCCGATTACACATGATATGGTTGGCCTACCGGGATCCTTGAATTTTTGCGGCACATCTTGTTTTAGGATGGCACTCACTTTCTCAGTTAGAAAGATTTTCTTTTGAATATTTTGCCGTCTTTTGGTCGTACATAAGTCTTTCAAAAATTTGGCATATGAAGGTATTTGTTTCACGTCATCAAGTAGAGGAATGTTGACCTTCACTTGTTTCAACACCTCTAGAATATCCTGAGAGTTAGAGAGAGGTTTTGGTGCAACCAACCGTTGGGGAAATGGAGCAACCGGCTTCCCTTGAGGTTTCGGTTCTAACTCTGGTGGGCCATGGCTAGATCCATCGTCTTTATCCACTTCCGGGTCCTTAAGCTTCTCAGCCCTAACCGGAATGGTTTTGTCAATGATCTTCCCACTCCTAAGAGTAGTGATGGATTTAGCTTGCTCCATCTGTTTTGAAGAGCTTGGGTCACTAACTTCATATTGCGGTTTAGGATTGGGAAGAGGTTGAGCTGGGAAGCTCCCCTTGTTCCCAATCATATTTTCAGCCTTAAGTCCTTGTATTGCTTTTGTAAGGTCTTGAAAGGCTTGTATCATACCCTGATTGAAAAGCTCTTGCTTTTGAAAGTGTTTTAGAACCGAATCCTCTTGAGGTTTCTCTTGAGTTGGAATTTGATTTAGGAAACCTTGAGGTGTAGCGGTTTGTCCATTCCTCCAACTGAAGTTTGGATTATTTCTCTAGCCAGAATTATATGTGTTAGAGGTGGGCCCACTGAAAGGTCTTTGGTAATTGCTTACGACATTGGATTGCTCATTCAATACCTCTTGAAAGGCAGATATAGTTGGGCAATTCTCAGTAGTGTGAATGTTGCAACCACAAATACTACAAACAATTTCCTTGGCCTTATCCTTCTTTAATTCCATGGCCTCGAGTTTTCGAGTGAGATTGGCTACCTTGGCATTAATATCATCATCCTCTTTCAAGAGATACATTCCACCCCTTTCCTTGGAATGAATCAGCCTAGATGTAGTACTTGGTCTAGGGGAGATGTCCCATGATTGTGTGTTCTCAGCAAGTTTATCAAAATAGTCCCACACCTCATCGACACCTTTATTCATAAACTCCCCATTACACATCGTCTCAACTAATTGGCGCATGGGAGATGTCAGTCCATCATAGAAAAAGTTCGTGATGCACCACGTTTTAAAACCATGTTGTGGGCATGAACTGACAAGATCCTTGAACTGCTCCCAACATTGGAAGAATGTTTCATCTTCCCTTTGGGCAAAGTTCATGATCGACTTCCTACGGGTGTTCATCTTATGGTATGGGAAAAACTTCTTAATGAACTCCCTTGTCATGTCATTCCATCTGCCAATAGATCGAGGACGTAGTGAATGTAACCACATCTTGGCTTTCTCTTTCAAAGAAAAGGGAAAGAGTTTCAACCTGACCGTGTCATCAGACACGTTAGGAAAGTATAAGGTAGCTATGATCTCATCAAACTCTTTCAGATGTAGATATGGATTCTCTGACTCAAGCCCATGAAATTTAGGGAGGAGTTGGATCACCCCTGGCTTGATATCCATGTGCCCTGCATTCTCAGGAAAAACCATGCATGAGGGCGTACTCACCCCCGCCGGTTGTAAGTAATCTCGTAAGGTACGAGGCGGGGGTGCTTGATGCACCTCATTCTCATCCTAGACATCCTCCATCCTAGGTTGGGGTAGAAGAGGTTGATTTTCAGCCATATCCTCAATTAACTCAGGGGATTTCGAGCGGTGTCTAGTCCTACGATGGACAGTTAACCCCTCAACTAATCCTCCTTCAGTTAAGAGATGTCGAGTGTTGTCACGAGCCCACTTGGGCATGAAACACTCACAGCCCTCAATCAAATTCTAAACCTAATCATAAGAAGGGAAATAAAAATCTAAAAAGAAAGTGAGGGTTGGAAGGAAGTTACCAAATTGGAGTCCCTAAATTAAAACCTGCAAAATAAAACAAAACAAGTTAGTTTCTAAGAATAGCAAACCTAAGATTATAAAATTCCTAAGAAGAGAAATAGCAGTGAACTAGTTTCTAATTTAGAAAAAGAGAAATTCCTAAGAGAGTATAAAATTTCTAAAACTATTTAGGAAAGTTTTAAACTAGAAAGTAAGTTAGTAACAGAAATTTGAAAAATAGAAAGTAGAAATTAGAAAGAGCTTACCGAATTAGAAATTTCTAATAAGCCTACAAAACAGGAAAGTTAGTTTCTAAACAGAAGGTCCACAACTAAAAAAAAATTCTAAAATAGGAAACAAAGTTAGATTTTAAAAGAATTAGAATTAGAGACTTACTAAAAATGAATCCTAATATAGAAATAGCAAGGAAGAAATTAAGAAAGAATTTACCAATTTAGAAACCTATCTCAGAATCCTACAAAACAAGAAAATTGGGTTAGTTTCTAAAAAGGAAATAATAAAATCAAAAAATAGAAAGTTACTAAAATTATTTCTATAATTAATAGGAAACTTGGAGCTAGAAAATACTAAACTTGAAATCCTAGAAATTAGAAAAATCCTAATCTTAAACTAATCCTAAAACCGGTTAATTTCAGGAAACGTAGCCGTCAATCCCCGGCAACGGCGCCAAAAACTTGTTCACTCCCCAAGTGCAGGGTTGTGATGTAGAAATAAACTCGGTAAGACTGAGGTCGAATCCCAAGGGACTGATACCTGTACGTAATCTAAAACTAAATAGAACTAGAACTAGGCTAAGATGAAATCTAAACCGGATGTAATTTGAGAAATAATGGTGAGATATTAATATAAAACTTAAGGAATTCAGAGGAAAGGAAACTAGGGATTCAGAGGATCCACTTGTAGGGATCAGGGAGATCTTACGCTTGTATCAAAAATCATGGAAGTTAACTGAACTGCCGTTGATATAGTTTTCAAGAGATGAAAGGTATATGAATTAGATTGGATTCCATCACCAAACCATGCCCAAGAGACAAAGCAAACAACAGAATTAAACTAATTACCAACCAATCAACATGCTATGAGGGTTAGGAAGGGTACCGTCATCCGACCATGCCCATGAGACGATGGTGAACAACAGGGCTTCCTGATGTCATGAACATAAAAAGGAGAAGGAAACACTCAAAGCCATCGCAGATCTATTGTAATTTCAGTCACAACAAACCATTAAAAACTGAAAGTATTCCCTTAATAATCAACTAAAATCAACTTCAATTTATAAATTAAATTAAAAGCATAAGATAGAATATCCCATCTCACTACAAGCTTCACCTCTTAGCCCTAGCTAAGGGGTTTTAGCCTGCCATGGATGGATTAATCTCCATATGATCCATCAGGAAACACAAAAGGAAAAAGAAAAAGAAAGAAAATAAAGAAATTAAGAGAAATCCGTTCTTCCCTCTCTCCCTGTTCACGTTCCAGACTCCCTGTTCACGTTCCCGATCTTCCCATCAGCTGTAGATATCCTTCCTCTTTCTCTTTTCTTCTCTTTTATAGGCAAGGGTGGTTGTTGTGTAGCCTTGCTGGAGTCGGAGAACCGACTCCCTTTACGCAACGAGGAGTCGGCTAGAGTTTACGCAGCTTCCATTACGCAGCAGAAAAATGGATTCTCCCCACGCCTTTGTTTATGTGATCCTGTCCATAAGACGTTTTTTTAGTGGCCTACACGGTGGACGGATCAGATCAGCAATCCTATCATCACCGAGACCACATCAAAGCCCGCAAAAATTGGGTTGCGTCCGGATGCGAAACAGGGATGCTTAGCCGTCCCGCTGTGGTGATGGTGGGGCCCACTTGATTGTTGTTTCGATCAATCCAATCCGTTCATTTGCTTAGTTACGAAAAACCACCCGGAATTGGATACTTTTTTCTCAGATTTAGTGCGGCCCACCTATACTTTTACTCCACCGTCCATTTTATATTTGAAAGGCTGAAAACGAATCCTCGCTGCTTCTTGGAAGTTGTCCACCTAGGTCTTGGTCTGGGTGCACGTCAGACTCTGATGAACGGTCTGGATCAGAGTTTTGACTCGCGATGGTGGCCCACAGGAAGGGACCGTAACTCCCTGTCGCAGAGTGAAAAATGGGATTTCCCGTTTTAGGAAGGAGGTCAGGTCAGCAGGGACTTTGTGCATTCGGTGGTCAGCACCCCTCGTGTACATGGTGTACACGCCCCTCCACATGGGGTCCACTGAGATGTTCGTTCGAAATCTGCTCCATCCATCTTCTTTTACAGCTCATTTAATGGGTTGGTACTCAATTCAAAACATATCCAGGTACCAGGTGGGCCCCACTTAAGGAGTTACGGGGCTGATCTGTCTGTTGGGCCGCTTCTAGAGGTCTCCAATGGATGAAAATTGACGTGTACGGCCAATTCATGATCCTCAGGACATATATAAAGTTTAGAGCCGATCAGATGGTGAGAACCCAGTGATCTTGCATTCTGGACCAGTTTCAGGCCATTTTCAATGGAACAACTTGATTTCCTCCGATCCTTGACATGTAAATTCGTTGATCTTGGTCCTCTAGAGTCCCTCCCTTGCTCTGGTGACTTCGGAGCGTTAATTCCATGCTTTTAGCACCCTATTTCCGTCCAAGCTCCTAAACACACATTGCAGCATAAACACAGTTAAATTGAGCCGTTAAACAGTACCATATTCGTAAAATCAGGTAATTACTAGGGTCTGATATGCAATATTTGACCCTCAACATTTGGAATGTATAAAATTGTATGCTTTATCTAGTTCTCATATAATATTATTCTTACCTCTCATATGAATTGCTACAATGGTTAATCACAGGGTCCGTAATAATAGGGTGAGTGATGTGTTGGGGATAGGTTGATTGATGTGTTGTACTTGACATTGATGGGATTGATGGGATATTTTATAGAGATTCCTCTCTTGAACTTCACAAATGCACAGCGTTTCCTTGAGATATGCGCGGGCCCACAACTCCTAGCCTGGGTATCGCCTTGGTGCGTGAGACGCGACGTTGGAACCTCGGTAATGACGCGGTCACTAAAGTACAAGTCTCAAGTTAAGTCGACTCAAGTTGACAGGGTACGACTCAGGGTCGCGCACAAATGCCGATTACAGTTCGCGAGTCGTCGAAATTCAACAGGGAGGATCGTGGGAATCTACAGAATGGTATTGACTAATATATGGGCCTTACAGTAATAGTCAATAGAAATAGAATCTCAAGTCCAATTTAAGACGAAATTATAGGTTTAGACAGATCCATAAATATTAAAATAGTGCGACCTGAAATATAATACAACATAAGTGCTGGCAAATCATGAAATCCATGTAAAGAATCTAAAAGTTAAATGAAACAAACATCCCAAGACCAAATTATCCAAGTTTACAATACTGCTATTACACAAACAACATAAAACAGTGACTAAAAAAAAATTTTAACGTCACTATCGCGTCTGAGAAAGGCTGTCATTCAACGTCCTCTCCGCAATTTAATCCCTCTTTTTTGCCCATTCCTCTCTCGCACGGTCTGTCACAATAGACCTTGCGCACTCTTCCTTGGCATTAGTGATGTTTATAGGGGATGGCAAAATTTCTTTAGTACTATCTCCACTATCCTCAACTGTTTCAACAAATTCATCTTCACCATTAACACGGATGAAGTTGTGCATAACACAGCAAGTTATAATAATTTTAACTTGTGTTTTAAATTTGAACTATGGTACTATACACAGTATAGGAAATCGTCCTTTTAAAAAACTGAAACACCATTCAAGTACATTTCGCAATTGGGCATGATGATAATTAAAGAGTTCTTTCTTATTAGCAGGCTTCCTTCCAGTACGAAATTCATTCAAATGTTATCGAACACCTCGATAAGGTGCCATAAATCCTGGAGAATGGGCATATCCCGTATCGACAATATAATATTTTTCTACATAAAGCAATATGTAAATATTAAGCACTAATCAAATTGCATGCTACATATTTATATCAAACTGGTAACAGTTATTCTTTACCATGAGGCATAAGGAAACAATCACGGCGACGAGTTAATGCATTCTGCAAAACATGAGCATTGAAAGCCGAACCATCCCAATCCGCTAGCACATATATGAATTTCATATCAAATGTATAGGTTGTCATTACATTCCAGGACAAGAAACCTTTTCAATTTCGAAAAGTTGCACTTACTTCTTTCGACAAAAAAGTCAGTATGTGGGTGCCATCGAGTGCCCCAATGCAGTCCTACAAGCAACATTCATCTGACTTTTAGATTTATATTAAGTAAACAGCAATTTAATTGTATCATAATCGAAAACTTTCAGATTGTATTACCTGAAAATAGGGGCTCCACATTAGATTATCAGATATTTCTTTCGGGGTATGTAACCCGAGGAACTTTACATATTCCGGATAAAGGCCAACTACAGCATCAAGAACTCTATTGAAATATCGACTCACGGTTTCTTCAGAGCGTGAAAACCGATTACCAATGACACGGTGTAACACCCCGTACTTTCCAGTACTCGGGTGTTACCATGTAATCTAGTTTAGTATAAATACAAACCTAACCTACGTAAATATTCACGATCATCACGGTTTAAATCTAATCGTTTAAAATAGTCTCCATCCATATGATAACACATCCATCCGTTGGAGTTCGGGATGAACCATCACACCATCAGCACTACCCGTTGTTCGGACTTCGATCGCCTCGATAGATGAATCAAACCATCCAGAGGTCATATGATATTTAATAAGTATATTATATAAACATAAATAAAAAAATATAGATGTATCTTAATAATCTATCTGAAAATGTATTGTAATCGAGTGATATGAATATACTTAATGTGTATGGAATATTATGAAAATAATATTATATTAAATAAACATAATGAGTGATAATTTTACTATGTATAATTGAACTATAAATATTAATGTAGTATTAAATACTTTTATAAATACGTATACAAAAGATTATTAGATATTTTAATAAAATTGTATATTATTTAATAATGTTACTGAATACAAATATGATTTTAATTAAATATAATATTTTCAATTCATTTATACGTATGTTTATTTATAATGTAATGTTATGAATTATGTATTAATAAATATGTGATCAATAGCATGTATATAGTAGTATATTAATATTAAAATTTTATTTATATATGTGTATGAGATTTTAATTATCATAATTATAAGTAATATACAATAGTAATAAAATTTATATTAGAATTGGTTGGTAACATATGATGAGAGCCTTACATATGGCCCAGTAGGATCTTTTAACCGTTGACTTTCAATCTCGAGATGATCCGACCGTTAGATCAACGGAAAACCCCCGTTAGAGCTAGGAATCAACTTGTATGGCCTACCTAAGCCTTGGATCTGTCTAACCAATGAGCAGAAACCCCTAGGTGGGGGCTCCCAAGATGAATGGATGGAGTGGATCTCTTAATGTAGTCATGTAAGCCCCACTTTGGGGCAGTGCATGTGCACAGTCTTCGTGCACTCAAGGTGCTCTAGACCTGTCAACACGGTCAGACAGTGTTGACCCGAGATTTTCCAAAAAAGGAGAGTTTCTCCCTCCTTTCCTGTCAACACCCGTTTCAAACAGACAGACGTTTGCAACGCCCATGGCCCACCTTGATCACCCCTGGGGAAGATCCAAACCCTCCGTTTGGTAGAGGGTCCGCGTGCGACCAAAACCCTTAAGTTTCACATGATTCAGCACGTGTGCATGCACACGAATCTCATTGCAAATGGGTCCTAGAAACACAAGGTTTCCAAAAATGGAAACCTGCTGTTGCCAGGTTGGCAAACCGCGTGAAGCTGGATCCGCCCATCCTAGTCGTCCCTCTACTGAAGCATCTCAGCCACCCATTTGCTTAGGGCTTTCCAAGTAAAACCGGGGCCGGTTTCGGTTCCTACCCACCATTTGGGGAAGCTGTTTTTACCAAATCGAATCTGGTTCATTCGTTGCTCATCCGACGGCTTAGGTCAAGATATAAGGCAAGAAGAATCGGACAACAAGGCCTCTCCTCCCTGTTATTGCGTCCGCCCGAGAAAAACAAGCCGCAAGCTTCATTCAGCGAACCCACCACCTAAACCTCCTCCAAGCTTCGAAAAAGCTTGTTTATAAGCTCCGTGGGGTTCATCTGGACTGCCCAGAAGAGACGGTTCGAAGAAACGTGCCTCCGATGTGAAACCACCATTGGAGCTCAATCGTCTTCTTCGGCCAAACCGCATTGTGTTTGGTCTGAGTTGGGTCTGTCCAACCCGTTGTTGGGTCGTTGATGGAGACAAGAAGAAAGAAAGGAAGGAAAGATAGGGAGAAGAAAGAGAAGAAGAAGAAGGAAGTGGGGGATGGTGGTGTGCGGTTGTTGAACCGCACCACCACACCCAAACTGAACTGAGTCTGTGCAATCTCGACGTCCATTGCTGGACGTTCCAGCGTATGACGAGAAGGAGGGTGAGGGAGAAGAAAGAAAAAGGAAGATAGGAGGTTGAGAAAGAGGGAACACCGAGAGAAAGAGAGCGGGTCACTGCCGCTATCTCGCCCGAGATTAGACCGAGTCTATTAAGTTTGGACCACGTCTGAGTTGAGTCCAGACTCACACTTGGTCATGCATGGAGTGGAGAGAAGAGAAAAAGTAAAAGGGAAAGAGAAACAAGAGAGAGAGAGAGAGAGAGATTGAACCTTGGTTGCTGCCAAGTCAACTCGGCTAGAACCGAGTCCACTCAGCTAGAACCAAGCCTAGCTGGATCTAGTCAGGGTTGGGCCTGATCTAGGCATGGCTGGTGGGTCAGCAGGAAAGAGATAGAAGAAGAGGAGAGTTAAGGGGTCCCCTCAAAGCTTCGGGCTACCGGGTTGACTTAACAACTCACTAAGTTGGTTGGGTTTGGCCCATTGCTGAGAGTAAAGCAGATTAGGTCCAGATTGTTGGGTGTGTTTTGTATAAAGGAGAGGTAGAAGAGATAGAAGATGGAGCAGAGAGGAGTGGTGGTCACGTGAGACTGATGGAGACAGATTGGGTTTAGAAACCCAAATTGATGTCGAGCCAACCAACGTAAGTTAGCTTCCTCTCTCAAAATGAGTTCTCTGACTTATCATTATCATTGGTGTTCCTATTTTCAATTGTTAAATATGATTAGCCATTAACAAGTTATGTATGCTAAGTAATAATTATTATAAATAAAACCACAACGGTTAGATGTTAGATATTAGTATTTATTTATCATTCCTAAATATAGTCATTAGTGATGGATCATACTACTCGACCATTATTATTATGATAGTTAATATTGACTACATCATTAAGGCTAACGGAAATTACTAAGCATGAATAACCATCAGTACACTGTCTACGCTAATGTTAGTTACTATAAATGAAATCACCATTAATGATACTAATATGGAATCCATCACTTGAAAAATATTACCTTTAATGATAGACTATACTATTTTATTTCCATTAGAATATTTATTATTACCATGATTGCAAATACTAATTATATCATTAACGTTAAAAACAATTATATTTACCTAATGCGGCGGTGTGTAATCTTGAGAGGAATTCACACTAAGTTGGTCACTCATCCGTCAAATATATAACCATACAGGTAGTACAGGTGGCTTAAGTGACATTCAGGTTTAGAATTGATAAAGAGCAAGGTACAAGTATCAGGGGTGCATGGTTGTATCTACTTCAAGGAGTTGCGTGACCTTGCGGCTCAAATTTATTTACATTCTATTATTTCTCATGTATTAAAGCATGTAATTCTTGTATTTATTAGTTTCAGAGACATTATTTGTATAAGTCATTATGGGCAACCTCTTGTATATTTTATATGTAAATGCAAACTTTCCTTTATGTTAATTTGTCCATCTTACGCTCATCTACTAACTCTGAATGATAAAGAATATATATATATATATATATATATACTCGAATTTAACCATTATTTAAGGTTAACACTCGAGTTTTTTGGAAACGAGTCATATACTCGGGTCCTGAAAATATGGGGCGTTACACACGATTTCGCACGTTGTGGCCAATAGTATGCAGGAACATGACGACTTGTTCCTCTAAACTGCATCTTCTTATATCAGACAGCAAATTCCTATCTCTTAACAAAGAACATAGCTTAAAGAACTTATCACGACCCATTCTTACCTGTGCAAGACAGTCTACATCGCTCTTCTTTATGATTCCATTAATAAATCTATTTCTATTTATTTAACAATCTCGAGACAACAATTTCATAGAATAACGACGATAATATTCAGCAACTCCCATAACACATGCAGAGGCTGCAATTGCGGTTAATGCAGCTGCTATTTCAGTTTCATTCCAATCACTATTGGAGGACTCCTCCCAGCTAGATTCACCACTGTGAGACCCCATGAGTGATATGGGGTACTGACCTGTTACTTTTTTAAGTTACCCTGTTTTTAGAGGTCTAAATAACAGTATAATCCGAAATGTACAACAATGCAAAAACACAGTTTATATAAAGCTTCTTATAGGAATTCTACACATAATTTCTATCTTATCAGATATATATTTCCTTGAAGAACATCAAAATCATTCTTACTCAAACATAAGACAAGATCAAGTCGATGGCAATAGTTCATAATATGAAACAGTAATCGGACAAGGAACATAACTAATACTAAATACAAAAGAAAAGCAGATTATTAATAGCTACAACAATTTTAGCATAAACTGACCAATAAACCACGCACCTATTAACAGTGTTAAATTGAAAAGCACTGATAACTTTGAGCGTTAGCACACTTGTGAGACTAGACTGCAGGAAAGGGTTACAATTAGACCTGTTTAATGTTGAAATCATGGTGCAATATGGAAGTACGAACATGATCTTGGAGTATGTTTACGAAGATAGGGTATTTATTTGAAAATATACGAAAAAATTACAAACTTCAAAGAAACACTAATAATTTCTTAACAGTAGCATACAATTATCACAAACAATGCTTTCATATGTGCTGCATATGAAACTTTTAAAACGTAGAACAATGATAATCCTTTACAGATCTTTATAAACTTGAGATTGGAATATTGCCTCCACTGTCCTTCAGCAGCTGGGACTCAGAGGAAACCCTAACAATATTTCAGAAAAATCGGTTAATGGTTATTCATCCAGTATAGAAGTTTTTCTTATATAGCCATTCCCGATATAGTTTTGACTGCAGAACTAGAGCATAACTCCCAGTCCCATTGACATGCACAAGTCATATCATAGACTTCTAGAGGTGAATCCATCTCCTGGATTTTTTCCAGATATGCAGTAATGTCACAATGGTACAGCATGAGAGAAAATCAATTTTGGATGTATTGTGTGGGTTACCCACATCGTAGAGGGAGAGGAAAGCTGCATGCTACTCCCATATGAGATGTGACTGCAACTACTTGGGTGTATCGTGGAATATATAGAGATAAGGAGGAGGAACATTGAAGGGATAAGATCCATCACAAGGCGTGTTTAGATCCTCTCTTCCCCAAAAACGCAATCACATTCCATGAAATCCACACCCTTTAAAAGTACCTTTATGCAATACCTGGATATGATGAAATCAGTGAGAAGATTGTTGTAATAGGCGAAACCACGATGAAATAAGGGCAACTTCACAATAACTCGACGATCTAGCTAACCATAGACGACCACATAACGTTCGCAGAGAACGAACAGGACCACACCGCTTTCTCCACGTCTCTGATCTTCTGTATGTAGAATGATCTTCTCTAGCAGCGACTGTGAGGATGAAGAGAAAGAGTGAGGGAGAAGTATTTGGGAATGATGGTCTGCAAGAGAAAAAATAGTGTCTTTACTTTTTCTCTGCAATGGCGGTGCAGTGCAATGACACCACTGCACTGCACGAAGCATTGTACTCTGACAGGAGTTACGTGTGGTAGCCATAAATCGGTTCGGCGTCATACTTGGGTCGCTCGTGGACGTCCATTTCGAATTCGAAATCAAACAACGGATAACGTACTTTAGATGTCATAATATAGTACAACACCATCTAGGCCGTAAATCCAAACACGCCCTAAGGGGAGTTATCTGATACTCTGGTTGCATATGGCGCTTGATAGGCAAGCACTTAAAAGAGGTACAGGCAGCATGTATTAACCCAAACCAAACCGGCTAAATTGTGGAACGTATTGTTTTTTAAGTTACACCATCAAAGCAAGTTTGGTTGAGCAATCCTAACCTCTGATTCATCAATACTTGTTTTTTTAAATAACGCCATTGGATAGTTTTTATTTTTTAATTGTCTCAAGCTTAAATTTTATATAATCAAATGCTGGGAGGTTTTCTTTTTGCTTTGAATTATTTGTAGGCCACATAAGCAATTTCTAAGTAATTTTTAATTGCCTGCATATCGTTTCATAACACTTAAGGTTAAGGGCCATTTGGCAATAAATACTAGGGGAAGGGATATTGAAAAGTATTCAGAAGTCAAGGGTCATTCTTTTTCACACTTACACACATTCACACCATAGCATAGGATTTCACTAGAGGTGTACACGAGTCTAACAGTGTCGAGCTTGGCACAGCTCGACTCAACTCGGCGACAAGCAGACCCTGCTCAAACTCGACTCGGCTCGGTCCTCAAGCTTAACTGGGCATCTCGGCTTGGTTCAATCAGCAGCTCGAGCCAATTTAAGCCAAGTTCGAGCCAAGATCGAGCCTCCGTGGCATTTTCTCAAACACATGGAGTGCACCTTTAATTTCTCACAAAATGTAAAATAGCGGCATCGGTTTACAGTTATTTCATCAAACACTCAATAGGCAGCATAAAAATCAAGATACAAGGGTATTTTTTTTATATCCATACCTTCCTCACCACTGGCCGACGCTTCGTTGAGTCATTTTATCAAACACTTGCTGAGCAACATCAATATCAAAATAACCGAGTCACCGAACTAGTTCGATTCGAGTTGGTGTTCGATCCAAGTCGAGTCGAGCTCGGACAAGCTCGAAAGCCCAAAAAATCAGCTCGACTTAGCTCGAACTCAATTTCAAACTGAGTCAAGTCAAGCTTTTTCGAGTCGAGTCGAACAAGCTAACTGAGCTAACTCCGTTCGTGTACAACTCTAGATTTCACCACATATGGGTACTTGAACCGTTGACCTAGTGTTGAAACTCTTGTGAGTCTACCACAAGGGAAGAGTAAAGACCCATATCCAATGGTCATTTGGCGGTATGGATTGGAAGTATTTGGAATCTAAAGGAGCTTATCCTCTTTTATTGGGTTTTACAATCTCCCTCTTTTGCTAAAATTATTAATTGTCTTACTTTTTTTTACCTATTTTTAAAGGTAGGAGAGTTACATGTATAACATAAGTGTCATCAGGTGTATACGTGGCTCATTCATGATATCCCAAAATAATCAAAAGTATCAACTATATAACTATAATTACATCAATACAATAATAACCAATCTAAACATTTGCCATCCAAATCAATGGTTTTTTAAAAAAAAGTTGGTCAGTCACTCAGTTATGATTGCATGCGACTCGTCCAAGACTTGGAGTTTCAACTTTTTTTTAGCTTAATTACATATTTCAATATATGTGTGTGTTTGTGCGCGGGCGCATGTGTGTGGAAATGGTACTATAATGTCCACCTCATGGAAACTTCTCAAGAAGTCAAGCTGTGTGGGTGCCATTGTGATGTGTGTTAACACCATGCATTTAATGGGTCCCCTTTAGGTTATGGAATATCCCAAAAATCAGCTACATACCAAACCCAGGTGGGTCATACCATATAAAGACATTCCTAAATCATATAAAAGCACTTTGTGGGGCCCACCTGAATTTTGGACATGGCTGAAGCTTGGTCTGACCCCTCATCCAAGTGGGACACACACAATGGATGGGCTGGATTTGTGAACCACATCTCCGTGGCCCCAATAAATGATTATGAATCATTTAATGGGAGGATAACTCTTCTCAACTGTTGTATGTGGTGTGGACCACCCAAGTCATGGATTGATATGATTTTTAAGCTTGTGGCCCACCATGAAATGGTGCATCTGACGGATGGGGTAGATGTTGGACACACATCACTTCCCATGAGGTGGACCTCATAGTACCATTTCCCAAACAGCCTTATTATATTCAATTAGAGCTGGGCAGGACTCGACTAGATCCAGCGGATCCGACTCGTTCGACTCGACCCGAACTGAATGCGAAAGTCGGGTTTGGATCGAGTAGACATAGTTAGATCCGAATCTTGACCGAGTTGAGTTCGGGTTATATAGTGACCTGATCCGACTCGAACCAAAACTCAATCCAATCGGATCCAAAACCCGACTCGATCCGTGGTGGGGCCAACGTTCTACACTTTCTGTAGTCCAGCAGACTACTGGGCATGTTTGTTTTCAAACCAGGCTGTTTGTTTTCTTATTTACAATGGTAAACAATGGTAAATAGGTAATTATAACTTATTCACGTTGTTTGCAAGAAAGGAAATACAAAGATAATTACACCACAATTTTTGGAATTTGCTTTTTGAAAAATATGGGTGGAAATGAGTGAGGGAAATTTGTGGGTCCTACCATGATGTATGTGATCAATCCACACTGTTTATCTATTTTATAAGATCTTGTGCCAAAAAATTAGGCAAATTATAAGCCCAAGTAAACTACACCCAAGAAAACAAGGGGATAATGACATCCATAGTTGAAATGTGAAGCCATCCGTGGACCGTGGGTTCGACACTGATGTGTATCCGTGATCCAACCGGTTGATATGATTACACAGACATAGATGAAGGGAAAAAAAAAAAAATCAGCTTGATGCAAAACTCCTATGACCCGGGAGAATTTTCCAACGGTGGGTGTTTAATTCCCTTCTTCTGGTGTTGTGGTGCACTTGCACTTTGGATTTGACTTTATTTTCAGTATACGCCTTAAATGAACTTTTAATATACTGTTTGGATCGTATACATGTATCATGGTGTGCCCGGCAAAATTTTAAACGTCTTCCCCAGTATTGGTGTAAGTCAAATCAAAGGCCACTGTTTATGGGCAGCTGGCTTATTTTTGGAAATAGAAATCGGGCCACGGGTATGTTTCTGATGGGAAATATAAATCGGATTGCGTACTGAGTTGGTCACTATACTTTTATCATACTAAGTAAACTAAGTTGGGTGATTGTGTGTGGGTTATCCACACCGTCAATCCATTTTTTTCAGATTATTTCAGTGGTTGAGACGAAAATTGAATCATGCCCAAAGCTCAAGTGGACCACACCACAGGAAACAGTGGGAATAATGACTTCCACGTTGAAACCTTGTTAGGGCCACAGTGATGTTTATTTGTCATCTAACCTATTCATAAGATCACGTAGATATAGATGAAGGCAAAAAAACAAATTACAAATTGATCCAAAAGTTCCGTGGCCTCGAAGAAATTTTCAACGGTAGTATTTTAATTGACACTGTTTCTCCTGGTGAGGTATACTTCGTTTTTGGACTAGAGCCCTAAGATTAAGTGTTGAAATGGATGGACGGAGTGGATAAAATATGTAAATCACGTGGATCACACAGAGTTTAGTCGGTACGCAATCCGAGGACTTTTATTTCCAGCAGTAAATAAGAAAACAAGCCGCTGTCTGAAAAGAAGTGATTTACCGTCTAATTTTCTCGAAAACCGTGGCAAAAAATACTGTGCACAGAGACTGAAATTATGGTAGTACAAGTTGTGGGTCACATTGTTATGCTGTATAACTATGGTAGTATAATTTGTGAGTCATGCTGTATAATTATGGTAGTATAATTTGTGAGTCATAAAATCACATAGACATGAATGAAATAAAAACACAAATATCAACTTGTTTCAAAACTTCCGTGGCCCCAAAGAAGAAATGAACGATAAACGTTCAATTTCCCATCGCACATGGAGTGGTCCACTTGAGTTTTGGATCTACTTCATTTTTGGGCTCATGCCATAAAATGAGTGAAAAAAATGGATAGATGGCATAGATCAAACGCATATATAACAGTGGGCCCATAAATTTTAATGAGAAAAAACTTTCTTAACCTTTTTAAAATGCTAAAAACTTTCCAAACAAGCTCACTGTCAAAGGCAACATCACGTAAACATCAAACAAACTTTTTAGATAAGCTTCCCTTGAACATCCCACACCATCGGTATCTTTGACCGTGTCAGACTCGGTTTGGATCAACCTAGCTGTTAGACTCGATCCCGAGTCGAATTGAGTTCGGTCAAGATTTTCACAGTACCGGATCAAGTTGAGTTAGGCCTAACTCAGTCCAACTTGACCCAATGCCTGCATCTAAGTTCAGGTCCAGCTATTTACGGTACCGAATCAAGCCAAGTTGGACCTAATTCATGCCCACCTTTATATTCAATACAAACTATGGGAAATGATTATCTGCCGACAATGCAACGAGGAGCAGAATTGCCTCACCTCAATTAGTCAAATACCCAAGCAAATTCGGTGCAAGCTATGGGAAATGATCATCTGCACACGACAAATGCATCATGCTGGGTGCAACATCTCCTCCCCATCCATAACCGGTGGGCGGGAATCTCAATGTGAATTTCAAAATGAGCATTTGAAATCTTCCATTTTAAAACCATTTGCTAGATTCCCTCCAACTGCCCCAGGTTAGACTAAAACTACCCACTCGAATTTATACAAACAAATTTAGAAAAGAGATTACCTGTCGAATGTTTACATGAAATGTTTCTGCGTGGGGAGCGGATTGTCTGTGAGTGGGGTTCACAGAGATTCCGTGACAAATCCACTCCGTCCATCTGTTTTGAAATACCACATAATATGGCATTCTAAAAATCAGGTATATCCAAAACCCATGTGGGCCATATCACGCGAAACAGTGGGGATTGAATGCCTGGCCACGACAGAAGTTTTGCATCAGGATGATATTTGTTCCTACTGTTTAATAATACTATGAACGGTTTAGATGGTATATGAACATAATGGTCAGTCTAGAAAAGTTTCAATGGTGGATGTTGTTGTTCCCAATGTTTTGGTGTGATCGCATGTTGTGGCCCATCTGCGGCTGGAGTTTCAACATTTTTTGCCGAAATATATATTTCAACAGGCTTATTTCAGCATATATACATTAATTATAGATATTAAAGTTGATTTAGTAATTATATTCAAGCTTCTGTAGATATATTACATAATTTCAATGCATTACAATTTTTCATGACAGGAGATTTCGAATATGAGCTGCCATCAGGAACTGTGAGGGTAGTTCAACCAAGCGCAAAGCCACCAATGTTAGTATGTATTCAGTTAATGCATGTTATCGAGATAGTGCAGCTGTCTTAGAGCTGTAATCGACCTGGGTTTGATTGAACGTTGGTCCCCTCCATCAGGAATTTCAATTCACACGGTTTCCGTGGTGGGGTTCACTTGAGATTTGGATATACTTTGTTTTTTACGAGAGCCCTCAAATTATCTATTGAAATAGATGAATGGAGTGGTTAAATTATGTAAATCATGGTGGCCCCGCAGAGTTTACTCCATATGCACTCCCAAGACTTTTATTTCCAGCGGTAAATATGAAAACAAGTAATTTTTTATTTTTTTATTTGTTTGCGAAAAAGTGATTTACAGTGTGGTTTTCTCGAAAACCGTGGTGAAAGTAACGGGCAGAGGGACTGAAATTATGGTAGTATAATTTCTGAGTCCCATTGTTATTCATGCATGTCTATGATCCACGCCGTTCATCTATTCTAAATACCCATTTTAAGGCATGAGCAAAAAATTGAGGCAGATACAAGCTTCAAGTGGACCACACCATGGGAAACAAAGAAAATTATGAATGCCTACCATTGAAAGTAAAAATGAGCCAAGGCCCAAAGGGATGTGTACCTATCATCAAACCCGTTCATGGCATTACACAGACATAGAGGAAGAAAAAACACAAATATCATCTTGATCCAAAACTTATGTCGCCCCAAAGAAAATATGAACGATAAACATTCAATTTCTCCTGTCTCATATGGAGTGGTCCACTTGAGTTTTAGATCTATCTCATTTTTTGGCTCATGCCATAAAACGAGTGGAAAAAATAGATGAATGACATAGATCAAACATAACAGTGGACCCATATATTTTAACCAGAAAAAGCTTTCTTTACCTCTCTTTTTAAATGGAAAAGCTTTTCATACAAGCTTCCTGTCAATGTCAACGTCACGTAAACATCAAGTAAACTTTTCAAACAAGCTTCCCGTGAATATCGAACCCGGTATATCTGATTGAGTCGAACTCGGCTCGGGTCAGCCGTTAGACTTGGTCCGAGTTAGATCGAGTTCAGGTCAATGTTTTCACAGTGCTGGATCGACTCGAGTTGGACCTAACTCGGTCCAACTCAACTCGATGCCTACCTATAAGTTCAGGTCTAGGTGGTCACGGTATCAGATTGAGTCGAATTGGACCTAACTCGGTACAGCTTGACTCGATCCCCACCTCTATGTTCAATACAAGCTATGGGAAATGATTATCTGCCCACAATGGAACGAGCATCGGAATTGTCTCATCTCAGTTAGTCGTATGCCCAAACAAATCCGGTGCAAGATATGGGTAATGATTATCTGCACATACAAATGCATCAAGCATCGGTGCAACATATCCTTCCTCGTCCATAAACGGTGGGCGGGAATCTTAATGCAAATTTCAAAATGGGCATTTGAAATCTTCCATTTTAAAACCATTTGCTAGATTCCCTCCAATTGTCCCAAGTTAGACTAAAACTAGCCACTCGAATTTATGCAAACAGATTTAGAAAAGAGATTACCTGCCGAATGTTTACATGAAATGTTTCTACGTGGGGAGCGGATTGCCTGTGAATGGGGTCTACAGAGTGACAAATCCACTCCGTCTATCTGTTTTGAAATACCACACAATACAGCATTCTAAAAATCAGGTATATCCAAAACTCATGTGGACCATATCACACGAAATAGTGGGGATTGAACGCCTAGCCGTGACAGAAGTTTTGCATTAGGATGATATTTGTTCCTACTGTTTAATAATTCTATGAACGGTTTAGATGCAATATAAACATAACAGTCAGTCTAAAAAAGTTTCAATGGTGGATGTTGTTGCTCCCAATGTTTTGGTGTGATCGCATGCTTGTGGCCCATCTGCTGCTGGAGTTTCAACATTTGTTTGCCAAAATATATATTTCAACGGGCTTATTTCATCATATATACATTAATTAGGGATGTTAAAGTTGATTTAGTAATTAAATTCAAGCTTCTGTAGATATACTACATAATTTCAATGCATTGCAATTTTTTATGACAGGGGATTTTAAATTTGAGCTGCCATCAAGAATTGTGACTGTTGTTCAATCAAGCGCAAAGCCACACATGTTAGAAAGGCCTATATGTATTCAGTTAATGCGTGTAATTGAGATAGTGCAGGTATGTAAGAGCTATACTGGACTTGAGTTTGATTGAACATTGGTGCCCTTCACATTGAGATAGACTGTTTAAGACCGAATTTAATAACTTGACCAGCTTCTTAACCACCAGTTGTAACAGCGATTGGGCGACTTATAGAAAGGTATGGATTAGTTTCAAATGGAATTTTCCCCTTGTATTTAATAACTTTTTCTTTCACTAGTAATTATAGCCTATGTATTTCTCAGTAGAATAAAGATGATCATATTTAAATTTGAAGGCTAAAAATACTGTCAATTTTATTGATGTATAAGTGATGCTCAGTACAATCAACAAATAAATTAATTTAAATAGAGAAACAAAACTAGAGATAAATACTTGAATCACTCACATGGATAGAAAATTAAGGTGAATAGTCAACAAGATGTGACCGGTGGTTTGATCTTTTTAAGTAAGGACTTGGTTAATCAGGATCTAACAACGGAAAGTTGCAGATATTTATATTACTCTTAAGCATATTGCAATGATAGCGCTGGACAGTAACGATCTAAGCTAACTTAAACCTCAAACATTCTACAGCATGACTAGATAGAAACTAAGGGCCTGTTTGGCCAGGCAAATCCCATGGGATTAGGAGGGATGGGATGGATTTTAAGGTAATGATGGTGGTGTCAGTGGATTGGTTTAAGATCCATGGAATTGCTATATCCCAAGACAAGTTCACTGGGCCTGTTTGGCACGCCCGGCATATCCCGGGATTTTACCTTCCAATCCATCCAACCAAGGGATGGGATCAATTTTAAGGTAATGATGGTGATGTCAGTGGATTGTTTTAAGATCCATGGGATTGCTTATATCCTGGGACAAGTTCACCGGGTCTGTTTGGCCCGTTATGCATATCCCAGGATATCGCGATCCCATCCCTCCTAATACCGTGGGATCGGTCCGGCCAAATAGGCCCTAAGTGACTAAAACTAAGTTGAGATTTAAAAAAAAATTTAAAAAAAATTAAAAAAAAAAAAAAAACAAGCGTTGCGCTATATAGACTTATTGTCTTTGGGATAGAACTCGAGCTCTTCATCACATTCACCTTTTATATATTTGGGAGCCGCAAAATCCCAACCGCATTTCTTTGCTGATCCAGGATTTTTAGTGGCCACAATGTTTAACTGCTCTCTGATCATTCCTGTCTGGCTTAAATATCTTCAAATATCATAAACCATTTTCAAATCTCTTGCTAGTGTGGCCGTGAAAATCCATAAATTTTATAGGATCAGTCTTGCTAAGTCTGGATCGAGACCCCCATCTGCTCTGATATTGATCCTATTCTCGAATCTTTGTAATTGCTATGAGAGCACTGAGTGTATATGGAAAGATCTCTCATTTCAAAAAGATTATGAGAGACGACCTTCCTAAGCATATCCATATTTGTGATAAGATCATTACTTTAGTGGGTCTTTTATAGACGTGTCAAGTACGCTACATCGGTCACACATGCCACATGAATTAGGGCTATGCGTCATTCGTCATTTCATCTTCCCTGCAAGCATGCTTGCGGTTCTGCATCGCTTAGCTACTATTAGGTAACGTGTCTCCAAATAAAATAGGAGAAAATTTATCCTTGAATGTGAGTATGATTTCGGTACTATTAGGTGCATAGTGCCAACACATGACGGCCTTTTATTAGTCCACATGAATGCCAAAAATGAGTGTAAACAAGAATCATCATCCCTTGATTCCGAATCTAGGTATTTGAAACCTAAGCTCTCAAACATGCTGCCAAAGTATCAAACTATTACTCTTTAAATAAGAAGTCTACAAAAAGGAGCTCTTTTGTCAAAATTACCATTATTATTATTAGTCAATGCTCAAATAGCCTCATTATATTTGATGCAAGCTAGGGAAAACAATTACCCGCACACAATGTAGTGAGCATCAAAATTGCCTCATCTCAATTAGTCAATGCCCAAACAAATTCAGTGCAAGCTATGGGAAATGATTATCTACACATAGTTGGACGGTCGGTTTACTTCTGTCACATGCAATGTGTGTGGGCGTGCCAAAATCGATATAGTAGCTTAATCCAAACCAATCAACTTTGACCCCAAGCATTGAAATAAGCAAATACATCTAATATGACCGAATTTTGAGAAGATCAATCGCTTACTTAGCCACTTGTAGAATTTGATAATGATTGGGCGATAATCAAAGGGTGGAGTTCTTCATCCAAAGATGTGTTGCTTTATGCCTTCCACAAGAAAAGACTTTCAGAATAGCAATGCAATCAAATAAAAAGAAAAACTCACAATTGGTCGGTAGGAGCAACTATAAGAATGCTTGTCTTGAAAGAACTATGTGATATTGGATAGAGAACAAATCCAGCCATATCAGTATAGATTTGGATTACAACTAAACATTATAAATAAGAATTACCATTCCTCTTGTGATAAGCTGAGATAAAAGATGAATTGGTATATTCAATTGGTTGTTGTTGGATTAGTTTGTACATTTTGTTATAGTGGATTCCTCCGGTATTTGTAGATTTTTGTTATAGTTTGTTATTCCATATCCTTCTTCCATTAAAAGCATTTCTCTAAATCCTTTTTTTGCTACAGTTTCCTTTTTGTTCATCTTCCGTCAACCAAGTTTTTTTCCATTTTTTGGCCACTTGTTCCGCTTTCGTACACCTCTCGACCGCTCATTCCTATTTTTTGGACGCTTCTCCGCCGCTCTTTCCTCTTCTGACGCCTCTCGACCGCTTGTTTTACTTTTGTACACCTCTTGGTCACTCAGTCGGCCGCTCGATTCAAATTTGGACACCTCTTGGCCGCTCGGGTGTGCTTTTGAACACCTCTCGGCTGCTCAATCTACTTTTGGACATCTCTTGGCTGCCTCCTAGATGTTTCTTGGCCACTAGTTTGCTTTTAAATGAGTCTTAGTTTCTTCGTCTTATCATCGTGTCATTTGCGATTTCGTAAAAATCTTTCCAAGTATCCTTGAATATCTTTAGCGTGCTATATCTTTCCATTGTTATCACACGTATCTTTTCTAATTAGGTTTTTCAAGAACGGTCAAAATAGGGTACAACATTGCCCCCCACGTTGCATTACTTTGATAAAAGATGAATGTGATGTTGATTCGTTGTTTGGCGCAATAAATGTGATTGCCCAACCGTGTAAAAATATCAATTTCGGCCATCTTAGTCCAACTCGGTCATTTTAATCGAAAAACATTAAAGTCAGTCGACTTAACCAAACTCGATTATCTTGGTCGAAAAATAACAAATTCAACCATCTTGGTCGAATTCGACCGTCTTAGTTAAAAAATGGCAAATTCGATCATCTAGGTCGAATTCGACCATCTTCATCGAGAAACGGTAAATTTGGTCATTTTGGTCGAACTCGGCCATCTAGATCGAGAGACGGCAAGTTCGAACGTTTTAGTCGAACTCGGCAATCTTGATAGAGAAACAGCAAATTCAATCATCTTGGTCGAACTTGGCAATCTTGATCGAGCAACGGCAAATTTAGTTGTCTTGGTCGAACTTGGTCATCTCGATCAAGAAATGGTAAATTCAGTCGTCTTAGTCGAACTTAGCCATCTTGATCAAGAAATGCCAAATCCGGTCATCTTGGTGGAACTGGGCCATCCTGATTGAGAGATAGCAAATTTGGTCATCTTGGTCGAACTCAACCATCTTAATTGAGAGATAATAAATTCGGTCGTCTTTGTCGAATTTACCCATCTTGATCGAAAAATGGTAAATCTAGCCGTTTTGGTCGAACTCAACCGTCTTGATCAAAAAATAGCAAAGTTGATCGTGACAATGGAGACTGTCAATCAATCCATTCCGAATAGGGCTTATGATTGAATGAGGCAATAATACGGACAAGAACTTGACCATGATTGAACGAGCAGTAATACGGATAAGAACTTGACCTACTACTTCCTAAACTATTTAAATAATTTAGTCACGATTCAAACAGTGAAATTTGGCCATTAGAGGTGGTTAAGGGCCTACCTGGTTTGTCTTCCAATGAAGGGTTGCCCCTAGGTATACCCTGGTTTCCTTCTTCAAGAATAACATTCCTAACCTTCCATTTACACCGCTTAAATTCAGCAGTTGGCATAAGATTCTACACTCCCT
Source organism: Magnolia changhungtana (assembly GCA_030180095.1). Taxonomy (NCBI): domain Eukaryota; kingdom Viridiplantae; phylum Streptophyta; class Magnoliopsida; order Magnoliales; family Magnoliaceae; genus Magnolia; species Magnolia changhungtana. The sequence goes on along the minus strand of JASAUF010000628.1, from coordinate 634,750 downwards.
GTATTGGAAGAGGCGTATTCTGTTGCGGAAGAGGTACTTATAGCATTGGCTGTAATGTTGGCGTCACGGGCGTTCTTTCGGCAAAGAGAGTCATCATCTGATTCATATTTTTGGCATGACTATCCATCCATTTGCCTAAAATTTCAGCCTTAACTCGTGACTATTTATCAATATGTTGAATTCCTCATTGCCTATCGAGTATTTCGGCCGACATAATCTCAATAGGATCTGTTGGGCATCTTGTTTTTACCTAAGTTTCATACTGGCTCATGTTGTACCAATATGAATATTCACACTCGCTCATGTTAGAGTCCCACCAGGCATGCTAAAAATGTTGGCGCTCGTTAAAATTGTTGCATAGCCGATCCATAATGAATATTTGTGGCAACTATTCATTGTTAGTTTGTTATCCCACCGAGCGTGCCAAAAATGTTGGATGCTTGGTTTGCTTTCTGTCATGTGTAGTGTGTGCAGGCGTGCCAGAATTGATATAACAGCTCGATCCAAATTGATCAACTTCAACCCTACGCACCGAAATAAGCATATATGTCTATATATGACTAGATTTTGAGAAGATCGGTCTCTTACTTGACCACTTGCATAATTTGATAATGATCAAGCGATAATTGAATTGTGGGGTTCTTCCTCCGAAGATGGGTTGCTTTATGCCTTCCACAAGAAAGGGCTTTCAAAATACGAATGTAATCAAACAAAGGGAAAAACTCACAATCAATCACTAGGAGCAACTGCAAGAATGTATATCTTGAAAGAATTGCATAATATTGGATATAAAACAAATCCAGCGTATGATTGTAGATTTGGATTACATCTAAAGATTATAAAAGCTAAGAATTACCACTACTTCTGGGATAAGCTAAAATAAAAGATAAATTGATAGATTTGATTGGTTGTTATTGTTGGATTGGTTTGTTTGTTTTACTCTGTTGGATTTATCTGTTATTTATAGATTTCTATTGTAAATTGTTCTTCTAGATCTTTCTTCCATTATTGCAACTATTGCAATAGTTGAAAAGCATTTCTCTATATCCTTCTTTCACTGCATTTTCCTTTTGTTACTTTCATCTTATGTTGGTCAAGCTTTGTTCTATTTCTCGGCTACTCGTACTGCTTTTGTACACCTCTCGGCTGCTCGTTCCTGTTTATGGACGTCTCTCGACCGTTCTTTCTACTTCTAGACACCTCTCAGCCGCCCATTCCTATTTTTGAATACCTTTTGGCCGTTCTTTCCGCCTTTGGACACTTCTCGACCACTCATTCTGCTTTCGTACACCTCTCAGCCGCTCGTTCCATTTCAGTATGCCCTTTGGCTGCTCAATCTATTTTTGGACACCTCTCTCGATAGCTCTTTCTGCTTTTAGACACCTTTCGACCGCCTCTTAGATGCCTTTGAACTACTTGGTTTGCTTTTGAATACCCGTTAGTTGCTTCATGTCTTATCATTCTACCAGTTGTAATTTCATAAAAAGCACTCCAAGTATAACCTTGAAGAATGCAGATCCTCAGCTTGCCACAAACTATCAACATACCGCCAGCTGTAATTCCATAAAAAGCGCTCAAAGTATCTTTGAAGAATCTAGATCCTATGCTTGCCACAAACAAGCAACTCGTATTTTCTTACATCATGATTGGTCCATGCCACCAATGATGTTATCAAGTGCACTCCAAGTTTCTTTGAAGAATCCGGATCCCCAATTTGCCAATCAATCATATTGCAACAAATCGGAGTTTATTGTTTGAGTCATGCAGAAGATTTCGATTCATCTTTGATGATCTTTAACAAGCTGACTTTTCCTCGTTATAACAGGTGTAATTTTCAATTGGATTTCCAAAAAACAGTCAAAAATAATTTAAAAGGCACAGTACCACATCTTCCCTCATCCACAGACGGTGAGGGAATCGTAACACAAATTTCAAAATAGGCATATGAAAGCTTCCATTTTAAAACAATTCGTTAGATTCCCTCCAACTGCGAACTGAGTCTTGGTGATCACCGTCCGTCGGTCAGTACGCAGTTATGATCTAACTTTAAATTCTAGGAGATGATCCGCACTTGAGGCGAAGTTAGACTAAAACTAGCCGCTTGAATTTATGCAAACAAATTTAGAAAAAAGATTACCCGAGGCATGTTCACGTGAAATGCTCGTATGGGAACTTTCTCGAGACGTCTTCCCCACGACCATGTCACTTGCCTAGAAATTCCAAGCCCCACACACTCGGAAACATTTCTTTTGATAGCCTCTACAGGGTGGGAATTATAAACAATGACAATTGGATATTTATCAGCTTTTGACCACTTTTATCCGTGAATTATAAACAATGACAAATGGATATTTTTCAGCTTTTGACCATTTGACCGTTTAGACAAGGCGTCACGTTCAAACAAGAAAGATTGAGACCCACACATCGACCCAAGTGGAGGCAGATTGCGTCCAGCAGGACGATAATCCGTCCAGGCATGGCTGTGGGGGGGGCCACCTTGATGTATGGCTTTTATCCACGCCGTCCATCTACTTTTTCCAGATATTAGGGCATGAGCCAAAAAATAAGGAGGATCCAAGGATCATGAATTGGGAATTTAAACGCCGACCGTTAAAAACTTTTTGGGAGTTGTTAAAATCAAGCAGATATTTGTATTTTCCCTTCAGGTCCCAGAGAGGTTTCAACGGTGAGCGTCATTGCCCCAAATGCTATCTGCAGTTTGGTCCACTTGAGCTTTGGATCAGTCCCAATTTAGAAAGCATAGCATAAAATGATCTAGGAGGATGGACGCGCAGAGAGGATAAAACCGATACATCACGGTGCGCCCTAAAGAGCCCCTGCAGTACACAATCTGCATGGATGGATGTTCACAATAACATCAGGATTGAATTGTAGACGAGAAATGGCAGTATGTGATATGGACTGGGTCTGATCCCTGATTTTCAGAATATAAACATCATATAGACGATGCTGCACCCGATCAACGATCAGGGTGCCACAACTCTTTTGAACTTCTGTATCCACGAGGAAAATGTATAACTCAACCAACAATGGAATGTCATCGTGGAAAGAATCAAAGAGTAAATAAAGCCCACTTGAAACAAAGGTTCCGACCCATATATTGAGCCACCGTTCAAGGTAGCCCACGCACCTGCAGTCCAGATCCCACATTCTACAAGTGACACATTTCACCCTTTGGCAAAAGTAGCATCATTTTTCAATCACCATCTAAACATTTCCACTTTGAACTGACCAGTTCAATTCAGTGTGCATCCAAACGCAGGAAAAACATCAAAGAGTCCCAAGTTTTCATGTTTCCGGAATATCAATGTTTGCAGGTTTGTGCTTGGGAGCAACCATAAAGGCAGTTGTATTGAAGACTACAATACAAAACCAATTAACAAAAATAATACTGATATTTTTTTTAGCTGCAAAAGCATCTAGCGTTTTAACACAACCAACTACAAATATCTGTTTTGGAAATCAGGGCTTGGACAAAAGAAACCCCCTTGTAGTAAAAGGATAAGACAAGGGGTTAAAGAAAAAAGAGAAGAAAAACCCAAAAATCACCATAACAGAACCTCTTTAAAAGGAAGCTCTTCGGCTCTTGCTATACATGAGAGATGCAGCAAGATTAGACAAAGAGGGACGCTACCACATATATTGACCTGTGTATCTCACCTGCGACATCGACACCTTGATACTTCCGCAGTAGCTTTTACTACAACCAAATGAATAAAAATCCATACTTTCTATCACCCTTTGACAGTATTATAAGATGACAAGGATCCATTTTCGCTTTCTGCCACCCAATACATCCTGTGAAAGCCAACACCCATTCAATCCACATACGACCCCCAAAATGCATGTCTTTCTTCCTTTCCAACCCACCTCTTTATTCTACCCACCCTTGCTGAAAGAAGCTCTCCCAGCACACCCACCTCTCAACCCGACCTGTGACTGGACCAAACAACACGACATGACTCCCAGACTGACTGACACGGCCCATCGTGCCCCCTGCAGGGCATCATACAACTGCAACTCAGACCCAAACTCCTGCAAGCATGAGAAGATCGTATAGCAACTGAGTCATTTTTATCAATAAAGGTAAAATCTTAATGGACTAGAGAGTGGACTGCATCACACCCAAGTACCACCACAGCCCACATGTACACCATCCAGCAGACCTCATCATCATGGAGGGCATAGCTCAAGAAATCATACCGGTCAGAAGATCACATCACTCTCAATCAGAGTGGGTTTTTAAGGAAAGAATATGTTTTCCTCATTAAAAAACGGATAGCCATTACAATCACATAATCAGTATGATCTTAGGCTATGGCACACTCACGGTGGAGCCTGGCAGATGAGTCCAGACGCCATACATGCATGCCATCCATCCATTTGGATGTCTGACATAAGAAGAGATTGAGAGACTAACATTCCTCCATAAGAACAATACTGCAGGTACCTCTAGCTGAAGTTGAATCCACCCGATGGAACAGAAGGATCACTTCCTCCAAAGCGGAACCCAGGTTGAGCGGCATCTTCTGCAGGCAACGCCTCATCTTCCTCCTCCAGCCAGTAGGTCTCAAGGATCTTCACTGCCTTCTCATAGATCTCAGTGTTGTCATGGCTTTGAAGGTTTTCAATCTTCTCCAACCCCTCAGCTTCATCAATCAATTGGGCATAGAGGTTCACACCTCCGGTATTGCCCAAGTTCTTCTCAGCTTCCCCGACCTTCAAGATGTTCTCAAGCCCTTCCAAACAAACTGTCACTATCCTCGGATCAGGGCAGATGAGGAGATCACACAATGGCTTGATGCACCCTTGGCTCACAAGGTACCTGTCACCAAAAATGAAAATCATTCATATAAATAATGACTACAAATGTTTTTTTTAATAAAAAATAAAAAATTAACAGTCTCCTATCAATCAGAGGAGAGAGAAATGCAAGGGCATACTTTATTTGATCATGGGTGCCACCAGAAGTTGCATTTGAGATAGCCCAAGCTGCCTCTTTCTTGATATCAAACTCCGCAGTTTGAAGCAAATTGACTAAAGGACCAATAATATCAGCAGCAATTACAGCCTGGAATTTTTTAGAAACAAGCGATTAGACTGTTTACAAGCAAACATGACAGCCACGTCCACACCATTGTCAACAGTAAAGCATTTGAAGGCTTCAAAAAAAAATATAAACAATAAAAGCTTCTAAACACTTTAATTTTTCAAGTTTCAATGAGAGGGAAACAATAACCAAGTATATTTGCATATGATACATGACCAAGTGCCAGGAGAGAGAGAGAGAGAGAGAGAGAGAGAGAGAGAGAGAGAACACTTAAGACCTAGGGTGAACATTGATTCCTTAAAATATCTGTACTTTCAATACCTGTATCTGATCCTTATTTCCAGCTGTGATGTTTGAGATGGTCCAACATGCTTCCTTCTTAATGCTTTTCTTGTGATTGTGTGTCAAAAGATTCAGGAGGCAGGGAAGTGCTTGATGGTTGATGATATACTGTAAAACAACAAAACAATAAGCCATCCAGCATAGAGAACTCCAATAGTTAAGACTGGTTAAACATCCATTATACTTCAATGTGTAAAAGACACGCAATCAATTATTACATCACCATTTGTTGCTCAATATTTCAGATTGCAAATTTTAGTAAAACTATTGTCTGTTGTGGCATGCTATCAAAGTAAGATTTGAATCTAAGCACACCAAATAACCAAATATTGCTGGCATGAGAATCCAAATATATACCTAAGAACTATATATGGTAGGCAGTTACCTGCAAATTAATACTCTTGCGAATGAGATACAACCAAATATATAATTGCATTGCTTCATAATGTGCATCATGGATCAACATTCTTGGCAAGTAAATCCATTCTTGGTGGTTAATTGATGTTTCAGAATGCAACAGGTAAACAATGTGGATGATGTGTTGAAGAAGACTAATACAAGTTTTTGGCACCCATACGAAACTGAATCTCGATACTGAATTTCCCCCAACTGCATTTACACACAACATGGCTGAAATACAGCAATCTGTAATGTAAAGCATCTTTTATTCAACCAAGAGGATAGATATAAGATCACCATTTGTCCAATATATAATAATTCATGATCACTGTCTATCCAATATATAATGATTCACCACCTATTGAATGTAAGTGAATCAATCTCCTCCATCACATTTCAATAGTGGTTAGGAAGTGGCTGTTAGGAGACTGAAAGTAATGCAGGGGCATTTTCACACCAACCTCGAGTGGGATGGCATGTGGGATGCAAGGGCACACTCGGGTTGGGCGGCCCGTGTGAAGTGGGTGGCTCGTTTGAGGCAAGCCCCACCCATGTGAGGCAGGTGGCTTGTGTGAAGCAAAACCTATGTCAAGTGGGGCCCACGAGGGGAGTTCGACCGAGGTTCTAACCCATGAGATGTGGGGCCTTGGCTATGAGATAAAGGGATTGATTCACCATGCTCTATTAGTTCAAGCTTTTACAGCGAGTGGCTAGTTGTCCTGCATCAAAGCGGGTATCAAAGCAGGTCTCGTGTTCAAGACTTCTCACCGGGTGTGATTAATGCAATGGCATTTTCACACCGGGCTCAAGTGGGGTGGCCTGCGGGATGCAGGGGCACACCTGAGGTGAGGCGGCCTATGTAAGGCAGGTGGCTCATGTGAAGCGGAACCCATGTAAAGTGGGGCCCATGAGGGGGGTTCAGCCAAGGTCCTAACCCATGTGATGTGGGGCCTAGACTATGAGAAGGGATTGATTCACCATGCATTATCAATTCGAGCTTTTAGAGCAAGTGGTTAGTTGTCCTGCATCAGTTGTTCAACAAGATTGCAAGATCATTGAAAAAGCCAAATGAATGAAGGAAAAGTACTGGGATACATATTAATAAGAATAAAGGAGAATACAAAGCTGCACTAACTACCATGAAATTAAACTTGTGAGCATGACACTGAGCAAAGACTATTAAGACATAAGACTAATGTATCAAAAAATCAAATTTTGTTACATGCCTGGAGGTATACCACAGACTATTTTCCTACTTAGACAATTGACAAAAAAATATAGTGAGTAACAACAAATGTGAAAACCACTAGTGGAGAGACAAGCAAGTTCCCAATTACTATAAGCTTAGCACCAGGGCTCGAGATTGAGGCCATAATTATTCACATTAGTCTGTACGAGTTAACAATGTATTTGCAGGAAGAGATGCATATGTTGTTTGCAGATGACAGTTTTGATTGACAAGGGGGACGTAAACACAAAGCTAGATTTATGGAGGGATGCTTTACAAACTAAAGGATTTAAAATTAGTAAAAGCTAAAATAGGGTATATAAAGTACAATTTTAGTAACAGTCAGTGGGAATGAGGAAAAGTTTAAGATTGCTGACCAAGAAATTCCCGAAAATAACCACTTCCAATATCTTGGGTCAATATGACCACTTATGATAACTTAGGCCCGTAAATTCATGAGTAGGAATGAAAAGGATGTTGCCCGTAGAATTCAAGCAGGGTGGAAGAAATGGAGATGTGCCTCTGGGGTTTTATGTGATCGTCGTGTACCAATCAAACTAAGGGCGTGTTTGGATTTGCGTATAGTATTGTACAAGGAAGCAAAACTGTCCCATCAAGGTATTAGTGGTCCTGCAACGGTAATGCGTCTGCAAATTGCAAACCACTCACAATGTTTGGATAAGAGTGCACTTGTAATTAGAGGAAACCATCGTTTACGAAATCAGTGTTTGGGAATGGAGTGTTCATCAGCCGGAAAACCGCCGCATTTCGACCTCTCCGTTGGAACTTGGCCGGAGATTTGTTCTCTACCCGCCGCATTTCGACCTCTCCGTCGTCTCCATCCTCACCTTTCTTCTCAGTCATTGTTGTTGTGGAAACGCTCTCGCTCAAGCTACAGAGATCGGAGATTTCATCGCAGCCATTGATCACGATCAGAGCCTTTTTCTCGATTTTGTCATCTTCTTCTTCGATCTTCGGAATGGAGGGTTTTGATGTCTCCGGAAGCACTTCCTTTACCGTCTCGTCTTCAATAGGAGACGTAGGTGGGAGAGGAGCTCTGCTCAGGTTATCTTCAAGCTGTGGGTCAGATTCCGACACGAGAGGTTTCGCCAGGAAATGGGGATGCGGAGGTAAGAGTCGGCTTCTTTTTCTGCTTGCTGCAACAGCTTCCCATTTGCGTCTGGATTCGGGATTATAGAAGCTTAGATGCTAGGGTTTTTCTCGTCTTCTGATATTGGGCTTGGAATGGCATGATGGGTTTTTCCGGTGAGGTTCTTTTGCCGGGAAATGACAGCTTTTGGGTGATTTTCCAGCCAAGATTTGAAGAAGCTCGATGGAGATTTAGAAATGGTGGGTTTTCAACGGCGGAGCTATGGCAGTGCAGTGCAATGAAGGCACGGCACTTACGCCTGCATTGTAGCATGATTTACGAGACGTGTGGTTTCGAGAAAGTGGGCTGGCGACGTACTCGGCCCGCCAACGTACCACGTGGCAATGTTTGGATAGATTAGCATTGAATTGTATATTTTATTAAAATATGCAATACTTTACATTATGGGCCCGGCATCCAAACACGCCCTAAAAGGGAAAATATTATAGGATAACAGCAATAAAAGACCAACCATTCTTTATAGGACTAAATGTTGGGCAATTAAGGAACAACATATTCATATGATAAGTATAGCTGAAATGAGGATGTCAAGATGGAATGAGTGGTCCCACGAATATATATATATATATATATATATATATATATATATATATATATATATATATATATATATATATATATGGATGAGTGGCAAGACAAGGATAGACTTAGAAATGAATACATTCAAGGGAACCTAGGAGGAACACCGATAGGTAATAGAGACAAGGGAAACAGACGAGGGAAATTGCACCGGTTAGGAGATGGTATAAGTCAAAGGCTCTAAAAGGACAAGGGGAAGACCCATAAGGATGGGGGTGGAAGTCAGAAAAAATGCTAGATGACCAATGGCCTAACTTATGAGCCTTTAGAGGGAAATATGAGAGAAGGATTCACATACCCGACACCAATTAGTTGGGATAAGGCTTAGATAATAATGGTGATGGTTTTAATAGCAGTTTTAAGAGTGCAACCCATCTGCAACCAACTATTAAGGCATAACAAACCCATTACAATTTGCCCCATTTCATCCCATTTTGGTCTAGTGAATCGTGACTCATCCAGCACATACCAAAACCACTGAGAGTCAGATGAACCAAACAGTATTGGATGATATTTAAAAGCACAACTCTAATAGAAACTCAATATAGACAGTCTGGGTCCAGCTGGTGGTGTAGTAGTTGTTAGAGATGAAAAGAGGATCATAAAATATGTTGATCAAATGGTGCATAGGATTCAAAACTGTAACAAGGGTCTTCATATTTTCTTTTCTTTTTCATTGAGGTGAATATTAGGAGGTATATGAAGCTGGTGGTGTAGTAGTTGTTAGAGATGAAAAGAGGATCATAAAATATGTTGATCAAATAGTGCATAGGATTCAAAACTGTAGCAAGGGTCTTCATATTTTCTTTCCTTTTTCATTGGGGTGAATATTAGCAGGTATAAGAAGCTTTATCAAATGTTTTCTTTCTCAAAGGAGCATCATCAAATGTCATCAAGTGAGTCATGCAACAGTACCAAGAACAGCAGCACCCATCTTCTGTTATTTTGGCATCAATGACACAAGGCAGAAATGACACAGTGCACTCTTAGAACACTGTAAGCAGTAGTGCCCCTAGTTGAAGTTGAACCAGAACATTGGACATTATAATCTATCAACCTAGTCTGTCTATTAGGTGGGAGGCGTGGAGCACGCTTTTGAGGGGCTACCAGGCAAAAATTATATCAACCGCATCATCTGACCATCTGCAAGTTCACCCTATTTTTTTAAGCCATTCACCCTGATAGAAGTGAATTAAGAAACATAAGAGATCTCCATAATAAGCCACCAACCAAATAGGTGGAGCATGCAACTGACTGGACCTACTATTTTACTAGTGATCTTGACCATCCATTTTCTAGGTTACTAACAAATGCTTACAATTGTTTGATTGGTGCTTTTACATGGTAGCATATGAAACATATGATGACCTAATGGACAGATCAGAATGGTTGGTTAGATTGTCCAAATAAAATGCTTAATTGATTGGACCTACTAATTTAGGAATGATCTTGACCGTCCATTTTCTAGGTCAATCATCAAATGCTTAAAATTGTTTGATTGGTGTTTTTACATGGCAGCCCATGAAACATATGATGTTCCTAATGTACAGATCAGTTATTAAAAACACACATGCACACTGACAGCAAATGAACTACCACCACATTAGGAAAGCTAGAAAACCACATGCCATACATGATCGGGAACCCAAAAATCTAAAAAGAATTTTCAGTGAGTTAGTATATCAGAATTTGTTGGAAGGAGATGTGGGAGCAGTAGCTAAAACTACAAGCAAAACAATTCTGGTGCAGACTGAATCCAAAGTGTAAAGTAATGGAACTCCTTTCTTCTCAAATCAAATGCTACTACTTATTTCAATAGACATTTCACAGATGATCACAAAGCTCCCTCCGTCCCTCTTTCATGCTCCATTAAACCAGAAACAACTCGGAATTAAAAGGTTAATCGAACCTGTGATAACTAGGAAATTAACCACAATGAGGGAGTCAACTACTGTAACAACCCCTAAAATCTCCATAAGCTAACTGTATTTAACACACCCACCCGAACACACCACAATACAGGAGTCAACAACTGTAACAACCCCTAAAGCCTCCATGAGCTAACTTTATTTAACATACACACACACACGCACCCAAAAAACACACGCACGGATCGTTTGTCCTATTTTTCCCGAATCTAGGGAGGGAGCTTGGGGTCCGTGCATTTCCACAGAACTCCTGTGGCTGGAAGAAGAAGACATTTGCCAGAAGTTTCAAGGAATGGTGTTCCCTTTCGGTTCAGAGGACTGGCCACAAGGTGATGTCAGGCTTCAAATAGGCCATACGAAACAACACACGAGGAAGCTGTGACAATACTTGAGGAAGAAAGCAACCGGGGTGGCAGAAACACAATTTTCGTGGAATAAAAAACTCAAGAAATGCAACAAGAAATATTCAACGAGAAAGGAAAGCTGCGTTGTCATGGTACCATGATCTTCTTCAGGAAGAAAGATGGTGCTTCCCCACACTCAACAACCTCAATTTTGAAGGAATTTCTGAGGAAGTGGCTACCATGAAAAGGCCTGACGAGGAATCAATCAAGCAAGCATGACTTCATTAGGCAGAGAAAAGGCACCTTAGTGCAGACAGCACCCAACCAATTTCTTCCTAGTCTTCTAGACACTATTGAATGGAATCTGATGGCATTCATTACAGAATTTTACACCAGGAGTCAGCTTTCCAAAGGCATGGATACATCAGTCATGCAATAATTCCTCCGAAGTAAGGGGCGGAATTCTTGACGGATTTAGGCCAATAAGCCTGCTCAAAATACAAAATTTTGGTTAAGGTCTTATCTAAGAGATTCTTCATGGTTTTGAGGAATGTTATTTCAAAGTTCCACGAGGCATGATCTTTGCAAACAGATTTTGGATGGTGTATTAATTGTTCTTGAATGCATCGATTAAAATATAGGGAAGAAAAAGAAAAGAGTTATATGCAAGCTCGATATGGAAAAAGCTTACAATCATGTTGACTAGAAATTTCTACTCTACCTGCTAAGAAGAATGAAAAATGGATTAAGTGAATCCAAGACTACATAAGCTCAATGACTTAATCTTGGCTGATGGTACCACTGAAGAATTCCGGACTAAGGCAAGGATACTCACTTTCCCCTTTTTTAACTCTTTGTCGTGGTCGCTGGGCCCTGACTAGAATATGGGGCAAAGCAAGATTGAAAATCTTTGGTTCAAGACTTCAAAGTGAAAAACATAGAATAACAGGTCTCCCATCTCAAATTTACAGTTGATACCTTGTTTTTTTTATGACGCAGAGGAATCCCAGCTCAACAACTTAAGTCAAGTGACCCACGGCTTAGCTCACTTCAGAGCTGCCTCTAATCAGAAAGTTAAAATCACAGCTTCTGAGAGTCAATTGAGTTGGTTGAAGCCTCTCAGCTTCTATGGGCGTTTGGTTGCAAGACAGGCATGCTTACTTTCTCTTTATTTGGGAGCCAGCACAACATCTTTGGGAAAAGGTGGCGGAAAGAAATCAAGAGACTTTTTAGTTGGAAGAGCAAATATCTCTGTCGATTGGTGGCAAGATAACGTTGATTACGGAGGCCATGACACTAATAAACCAATGCATTACATTTCCCTATTTCAGTGCCCAGCTAGTGTTATTAGCAGAGGCTGTAGAAAAACTTTGGGCGGGAGTCCAAGACAAGCAAAAGTTTCATAAGTCGGAATGGCAGAAGGTGTGGAAATGGAAGAAGACCGGCAGTAATCATAACTTAAAAATTATGAAATGTTGCCCACTTGGGTAAGTGGTTCCAGTTTTAGAGGTATTGTAAGGAGGAGGATCGCTTGTAGAAACAAGTGATCTTAAAGCAAAAACAGTGTGAAGGTCAGAGGTTGGCTCATCCTCATCTAAGTATACAGCTTTGGGTCCTTGGAAACTGACCTTTCATATCAAAGAACACTAGAAAAAGTAGTATCTTCAGTGTAGGAAACAACTCCAGAATCCATTTTGGGAGAATTTTTGGTGCAATGACAATCCTGCTTGTTATTGCTTTCTAGATTAGGCCAGTTGTTGTACCAGGGAAACCCTTATTTTTCAATGTCGCACTATTCATCCATTTTAGGATATCAAGTGGGGTATTGATTTTACTTGTGGGCACCCCTATCGCATAGAAACTTAAATGAGGGAGAGACTGAAAAAATGACTATTTTGCTATATTTGTTGTAGAAATGGATGCCGTCTCCAAATGAGGTGGATGAGCAGGTGTGGAAAGGCTAAAGCTCAAGATGCTTCTTTGTCAAATTGTTCTATCTAGCTCTCGAGGGATCCTCGTAGATGAGCTCACAGATCCCTAGAAGCACATTGCTTCCCGAAAGGTTACTGTGTTTGAGTTGAGTGGCATGTGGGAAGGAACATACCGACATGGAGGCTTTTTAATCCCATCGAGAACATCCATACAACACAAGAACAATAACTTAAATAGTATATTGTGATTAATTATACTTGCAAGTTTCCAAATAGATAAAAACAACAATTAGCCTAAAAATAATCATTTCCATGTAAACAAATGTCCGAAAATTAAAGATGATAACAACCAGACGTTAAAATAATATAATAACCAAACCTTAAGAAAGGTTCTTGTGCAAGCCATAACAACAAGTATTGACAAAATCTCGCAAAAGGGGAAAAAGACAACACTGTCCATGTTACATGGCAATACATCAATTTAGATAGACTTAGCAGATGATTTAATATCATAGAGAATAAGTCTCACAAAAGGAGAAAAGACAATGCTGCCCATGTTACATAGCAATACATCAATTCAGATAGAATCAGCAGCTGGCTTAATATCATACAAAAAAACACTAATCATATTTTATTTTTTTTAAATGTTTCACATGGAAATGCTTTTTCTAAGCCCCACACTGAAATACTTTACACTTCTAAAAGTAACATATAAACCTTCCCATCAAGAGGATGCAGCCAACAGATAATATCAACGAGTGATAAGAATATACAAGTTGTTTCATCATTCATATGGATAAATCATGAGGAAAAAACCAGAACACGGAAATGATAAATGTTACCACTGCATGTGCTCAATACCTGTGTTTGCATGTCATCCCCAGTGACGATGTTTCCAACTGTCCGAAGGGCAGGAATGAGCACCGAAGGAGAAGGGTGACTGAAAAAAATGCAAAAGGACAACATCTTCAGATTCCTAGTCATATATGGCAACACTCCTAAACCTTTTAAATGACACAGGGTGACCAAAGAAACAAGCCATGATGCAGAATCATACCAATCAGGTGGTCCTAATCTTCCGATCAAGCATAAAAATGGACAATCAAGGTTAACCAAAGAAACAAAATAGGTCCAATCTTCATCTTGAAACATCTAGTAGATGGATACTACTTTGTATTTCTTACGATTCTAAAGCCACACTTTGATTTGATGATCCTAACCATGTGATTTATGGCTCGTAAACAATGGACAGTTGTGACAAATTGGCCCCATTCAAAGGGTTAGGATCATCTGATCTGCGTGTGTGTACATGTGTGTGTTTCTATATGTGTGTGTAAAGGGTAGATCCTGCAAACCAAACAATAATAGAAGAAGACCAAGGTGAAAATCAATACTCACAGAAGTAACTCCACAAGCCGAGGACAGACACCTGCTTCTATGACAGCTTGAATTTTGTCGTTCGTGCCATCAGAGAGATAAGAAAGCGCCCAGCATGCGTCCGTGAGGACTTCCTCATCATTCGAATGAATGAGACGCTCAAGTGCTGGAAGTGCAGGTCTTGTCTGTCCAAATAATTAAAAAAATACATCACAATATTAACACAGAAATCAGAACAAAAGCACTGAAACCAACAACACAAACCTGCTCAAAAGGTGGCTGTGGCTTGCCCCTGCAGAAATTTGACAGAGTCCAGGTGGCATTTCTAAGCATTGAAAGCTTAGCATGCTCGTTCAACTGCGCCAGCAGCGGAACCAAGGCTCCATGGCTGAGGACAAGATCCCGGCATCTAGGGGAATCGCCAGCAACATTTCCCAGTGCCCACACTGCCTAGAATTTTAAAAGGGCACAAGTCAAAACCCAAACTTCCCAGTAGGCAACATGACTAGCAGTCAAGTAAGAAATAAGAATTCATCTTGTTTATGATTCAAAGGGCACATCCAAAAATAACAGCCAAATAAAATGCAAAAGCTTCGATAGGTGAAAGCTGTGTTTGAAAGCATGCACATATGTATGTATGTTCCGAAGGTAAAGAAAAGAATTGGTCTAATATATTGATTACAAGGTCCTTTCTTTCTTTATAGAAAGGTAACACCAGGGTTTGAATCCTGGATCACTCACACACTCTACACTGTTCCACGGCTCATCTAACGAGTGGGAGACCAATTGATTCCAATTTATATATACACATATAGAGAGACACAGGGAGAAGGAGAGAGGTCTCACCCAACCAGTTTAACGACAGAGTTATCAGCATAGATTTAAATAGCAGTTTCTGAGTGCAATTAATATGGGGACCAACACTAATACAACTCATCGTAGACTCATATCCGTGTGGACCGGTGACTTATTTCATTGCAAACCAAAATCATCATAATATGGACGAATACAGAGTCACAACGGGTTACCGTCCAACTGGCGGATAAATGTCAACATGTCATGTTTGTGAGATATCCAAAACATTCAAAAGGTTGGCCCCACCATGAAGATAACCTATTGCAAAAATCAAAACCGATCCACTCATCATGTGGGCCACACCATAGAACACAATGGATGTACAAGAGTGGATCAACTAATGAGTGCACCAGTTTGAATTTTTGTGTTAGGTGATCTTCATGGTGGGGCCGACCTATTGGATGAGTTGGATGTTATACACACATGACAAGTAGGGAATTATACAATAGTGGGCAATAACACTAACATCCAGCTAATTGTGTTTGAGACATACTAATGAGTGTGTATCTGCAGCTGCATAAAAGTACATTTCCATACACCATCTTATTTAACTGTAGTAAGGACAAAGGTCAAATTGCAATCACATCACTGCAATCTGGAGGTTGTGCAATTCAATCATCACTGTAGGTTGATCTTAATTTCACGATTCCATTCAGCCTTGCACCCAAATGCAGCATAAAAAGCTCACATGGCTTACCAAGTAACATAAATCCAACCCAAAAGAACACAACTAAGAAGTCAAGCAGGAATCCCCTTCATCAGTTATTTCATAGGGCAATTCAAAAACTGATCTTCCAAACAAAACAGATGAAATGATGTTATATTTACATGTACGACTGAACTAAATTGCAGAGAGAAAGGTTAATCAGGAGGATACAACTAGAGTGAAATAATGTATCTTAGCATTCACACCGAGGAATCAGCCCTCAAATTTGTAATTAAGTCACTCTCCACTTCAATGAATTAAAATTGCAACTCAATTCAACCATTCATTAAAAAATAATAATAATAATAATAATAATAAACTAAACTACAAGCAAGAATACATTTCAGTCTCTATACCTGTTCCCGGACATCATCACTCGGAGAAGCAAGAAGCTTCACAAAGATTGGCACAGCCCCATGATCAATCACGACCTTGGTGTTCTCAGAGGTTCCAGAGGCAATATTCGTAAGAGCCCAAGCTGCCTCAAACTGCCCATATTTCCGAAATTACACTTAATCAAGCATACGACAAAGAGAAGAAAAAGTTTTTAAAAAAAAAAAAAAAAAAAAAAAAAACTCAGAAATAGTAGTTCTTTCTTCAGACCTGCAGCTGCGGAAAATCTTCCCTGACAAGAAACTCAACGAAACGGGGAACAACACCCGAAGCAATAACTTCTTCAATCGGAGGACTCCGTTCTAGCATACCAAATTCCCATCACCAATTAGAAAACTAAAGAGCAATAAATAAAACTCTGAAAAAATCAGATCGAACCAAATCATTATCCCTACCAATCGAAAGCAGTTTCCTGAACTGTGTCGTTGCTTCGAGCTGCATGTTGCTGTCTTCTGACCATACACCCGCCACCATCGCAGGAAGACTCTCCAGCTGTAAAAAATAAATAAATCAATTTTAAAAAGAAAATGAAAATCAAAGGAAAATTTGATACTTTCCCCTCTTTAATTGAAGCATACAACCTTTTCATATGCATTACAGACTAGGATTAGTAGACTTTGGTGTTATTGTAAAACAAGAAGGGTGTATCGATCAAGAACATGCGGTGTGTAGATATCATCTACGAAATCAAAACCCTTAGATGCTAAAATTAAAAAGGGGGAAAAGAATCTGAAACCCTAATCCACCAAACAGATCGAAGCCCTATATCGAACCCTAAATCAGGCAATCTACGGACAGATCAGATCGGATCGTCCATACCTTCTTTTCAACGGCGGATGCGTGGATCAAGGCTGGGAATTGCTGGGCCTGCATGCCTTCACGGCGCTTCTTCTGAAGGCTTTCTTCCCTTCGATTCTTTCGGATCTCGACCATGTTATCTTCTCGCCTCCGCCGGCCTTCTTCGGCATCGACGGCGACCTTGTAGCGGTTGCGACGGACCTCCGTCCTCGCGCTCGGCCTCAGAGACATGGCTGCTGCAAACCCTAGAAACCCTAGAAATGGCAGAATCGTAAATAAAGTAAAAGAGATGTAAAGGAAGGAGGGTTTCTTGAAAATTAGAGGGGGAAATGGATATTTTGGAACCCTAGGAATTGAGAACACGCACCAAAAAAGAGAGAGGGAGAGAAGCGGTGACGTTGACAGTGACTGAGAGAGAGAGAGAGAGAGGGCGGAAAGAAAGAGGGTCGTGTTTTGAAGGAGGGTTTGGAAGGGGGCGATGTTCGAGCCTTTTAAAATAGGAAGGATGCGAGAATAGGCCCAGCTTTGAGAAGAATTTCGGAGGCTGCCACTGGTTTTGAAATGGGAGGTGTGGGAAAAGGAAGAAAACCTAACCGCCTTCAGTTCAGACGCGTCGTGAGGTCGTGTGATTTTGAACGGACGGTTTGGATTAGATGAGCCCTGTGAAGGGGAGGAACTGGATTGGAGGAATTGAATTGCTAGAATACATCCCTATGTACTGCAATAAGGTACGCCGTAACCTTAGTCTCTACGCATGGAGATATATTTCCATGATCCAAACCGTTTATATGATGGCCCTCACTTTGCAAGGGGTATAGAAATATAAAATCTCTTGAACCGTAAACTTTCAACTATTTGATCATTCGAACCCATTTCTTTTGAACGTGGACGATCAAATAGTTGGAACATCTATGTTTGTAGATTTTATTTGGGTATTTGTGTGGCCCATCGTATAAACAGTTTGGGTTATTCAGGAGAATCAGGACCCGAATCCATACGTTCGGTGTACTCTAGCAAACCTCACGGAGGAAGGAAGCGGATTGCGTCCTTGCCCCGCATGGACGAATTCGTTGCAGTCGGGGGTTTTGTGGGGCCCACCGTCATGTATGGATCTTATCCACGCCGTTCATTCATTTTGGCTGATCGTTTTATGCAGATCCTGAAAATGAGCCAGATCCAAGGCTCGAGTGGACAACAGAGTGGGGATTGAACACCCACCGTTAAAAACTTCCTTGGAGCCGTGTGAGCCGCAGAAGTTCTCCAAGATCTGATCGAGATGATATTTGTGTTTTTCCCTTTGTCCAGATTGGATAACAAATAAACATCAGGTGGGCCTAAGAAGGTTTCATCGACGGCCATTATTATCCCCTTCTTCCTTCCGTATGGTGCACTTGAGGCTCGGATCTTCCTCATTTCTTTGGCCCGTACCCTGAACTGACAAGGAAAAATGGATGGACGGCATGGATAAAACCCATCAATCAGGGTGGGTCCTAGAAAAGCTCTGATTAGACCGAGTTTATCCAGGCGGAAGCAGGATGCAATCGACTTCGTAGGAAGAATTGGGGGAAGGATGCGGGCACAAATAGGATATAGCAAATCCATCTCACCCGTTACACATGACAAGGTTATAAATCAATGGAGACCGTCCACATGCTTTTATTTATTATGAATGAAAAATAATTTAAAATAAAAATTAATGATTTTATTCATTTGATCAGTGGCTTAAAAAAGAGGTTAGTAAACTTAGTGTAGTTAACGGTTATTACTACGTGGGTATTCAAATTGGATATAAGATTACATATATAATAAATGATCCAATTTCAATTATGCAGTAAATGATTTGATTTTAATTATGCGTGTGCAAGTATATGTGTGTGTTGGGCATGCTAGAGTCATATTTGACTCAATTAAATTGAATGCATTGTGACCCCCAAGTGCTGAAATAGCTGAATTAAGACTAGATTTATGAATATTGGCATGATTACTCAACTACTAATTTATAATGAGATTAGGCTTTATGAAGGGGGTTAGTTCTTCGGATGGATTCTTTTTGCCACAATAACTTGTATTACAAAGTTATAGCTTGGTCGCGTCTATCAACAAAAATAACATAAACAAGAAAAAGAATAAGTAAAAGTTAATAATAATTTTATTAATCTAGATATAAATGTAATATAATTGGCAAATAAAATTATGTAGATAAATTACCAAGGTGATTCGAGCAAGTGAGATGGTTGTGGACGGGCCAATTGTCAGAACTGAAACGGTCTTGGTTTGTTCAATAGAATGAAACTAATTAATCACTAAGTAAGAGCTTAGGAACTTGGAGTACCGACAACAAAGTTGTAGATATTTAACTAAACTAAATTTGACTTTTTGTAATGATGCATTGGACAAAGTGGATAACTAAACTAAGCTACGTTGATCAATCTAGACTTGTTGTAGCGACAAGGGTAGAGAGACTGAATTAGGCCAAACTATGATAAGATAAGTATCTATGGAAGACAAAAGATTGATAAGCAATATTGAACTGAAAAAATATTGATTGATTTGGATTGGTGATGACTCTTCATGTTGTGTTGTTTTTATAGACTTGGGAGTACAATAAACTTGTATGGTGTTCAGCGGCGTGAGAGCTTAAACCAGCTAGCCATGCAAATTTTCTTAAACTTTCACGTAAGTGTAGTATATTGCATTAAGTTATGTGTAGGTGAGAATTATTTCTAACAAGTGTGTGATTGTGTATGCTCTCATGTCATTTCTCTTGCTATTATGGTCTTGCAACATAAATGGAAAGCTTTGTTGGAGAGTGTCACATTGTTGGACTCTTGCATTTAATACTATTGCTAGAGAGTTGCATTTAGGGCCTGTTTATTTTTTCAAAGAGATGGTAAATACACGGTAAATAGTAATTCTCCCTATTTCACGTGTTTGAAAATTCATAGAAATTCGTGTCTTTGAAATTGGTTCAAAAGAGGTAACTTTAATTTTTGAACCGCATGATAATGCGTATGATATATCTATTCTGTCCATCTATTTTACTACAATATTTTGAAGCATAAGACAAAAAATTAAGTAGATCTAATACTCAAGTGGCCCACGCCAGAAGAAACAGTGGCCCCACAAAGTTTTTAACTGTTAGTATTCAATTTCCTTTTTCGTATGATGTGGTCAACTTGAGTTTTAGATATGCCTCATTTTTTTTACTCATGTTATAAATTCAACTGGAATAATGGATGAATGGTGCGGATAAGCAAAATGCATCATAGTGAGACCCACGGGTATTTTACAATTTTCTTGGTTTTTGTGTCAAAAAGTAAGCAGTCAAATCAAGTATGATATAAATGCACAGGGAAATAATTATTATTTTTTTACACAGTATTTACCATTTCACCCGGAAATCAAACATGCCCTTAATGCTTCTACTAGAGAATTTTTGATGGAGTGTTGCATTTAATGCTTCCAACACAAGCATGTCTCTAGGCTCTTGGCTTTAAAGTTTATCTTCACCATGTGTGGCATATGCCTATCACGTGGCATCTTTTAGGTTGTCCGATCTAATAATGTCATATCAAGTATGAACACATTCAACAAAAAAAAGTAGAAAAAACTAATGTATAAATGTGTCAAGTTTATTATCCGATCATGAAATACGGATCGTTTTGATTGATTATTCGTCCTTCTACGTGTAGTATACAAGGATGGATCTACCACACTCAAGTTCTCTCTCATCTCTAAAATATCATATCCCCGTAAGAATTATAGCATCGACTCGACGCTTTTGAATAGTATATTCAAATTTTTATCGGTTGTGAAACTTCACATTATCGATTGTCGCATTCTTATGTGGATTGATCATAATCCTAAAATCAAATATCATAACAACTAACATTAGGAGATTTGTCATTTTATTGTGGACGTAAATTGTTATAGTAACTTAACACCATGCACCACGAGGACATAGCAGGATTTCACTAGAGCACATGCGACTGTCAAAGATAGACTCATCAAGTACATACTCGATCTACATGTTGGTTTTGAATTTAGTCACATGTGTTATGTGTGTGTGTGAGCCAAGCATGCTATAATCAACAGTGGTTCAACTTGAACCTAAACGCCTTGTGACCTTAGTCACGAAAATAGTTAACTTAGGATCAAATATGTAAAGATTGGCCAGACTACTTAATGTAGAACGTGTCAAAGATATGTTCCTAGCATGGTTAGGCTAAAAAAAGGTGGACCGCAAATTGATCATAAATTTTGATCCGGGTATTGTTATGGGGTGCACAACCTATCAATCTTTACTAAAATGGGCCATCCGAGGTGAACCAACTCACAAAGTGGGTCACACCTGTTCGTTTTGTCAGAAAATGCTCTCTTTTAGCTCAAAAATGAGTTTTTAAGGAAAAAAAATTACTATATTTTTGTAATTATGAATTTTTTAATATTTCCTATTTTTTAGAGTTTTAAATTTTCTTCCTTTTTAAAAATAACTTGTAATTATGCTAGGACTCTTCTAACAAAAGTTTATTTGAAATTTTTATTTTTAGAAATTAGGCTTTAGAAGAGTTTTAGTAGAATTAGGATTTTTATTAGAGTTAGAAATTTGCTATTTTTGGTAATTATGAATTTTAGTTTTTTTCTATATTAATGATGTAATAGGCACATACAGATTAGTCAGATCATCAATCAATTTTAAATTTTATAGAATTTATTTTCTATTTTCTTGTTCTTTTCCTTGTGGATTTAAGAAGTCTCTTTGAGGAGTCCAAAGAAGTTTGGTGGATTCGGAACAGTTATCCCCTTGAGGAAGACAGTGCTCGACCTCACGTCCTTCCCTACATCAATTTGGTATCAGAGTGAGGCTTTTCCTCGAATTTATGACTTCTAATGACGGGTCGGGCAACAATCCTGTGGATGGTGCTCCATGGGATCATCTTTCAACAGCTTTAAAGCAACACAGCGAGAAAATCAGCAAGCCATGCAACAGGCTTCCATCTATTGTATGGCGGGTTACTTAGCAAATCACATAGCGGAGGCCCTAGGGCAGCTTCGTGTTCATAGTGGTAATTCACGACCAGCAATTGTTGGAATTCGTAATCACACTGATCGTAGGGCGATGCTAGCAATGAACCACATGATCACTCCTGAGAAGGTGGGATCCGGTAACATGATTCCACAACATCTTAGATGAAGCATTGATCAGATAGATAGGACGGATCAAGAATTCAAAATGAAAGTCGATCTTCCTAGTTTCAATGGTCAGCTCTACTTAAAGTGTAAAGGCCGTGAAAAATTTACTAATAAGAATGAAAGAGTTCTAGTTAAATGTAAATATCCCTCTCCACATCTCTTAAGAATAAAAGAGTTCTAGTTAACTGTAAATATCACTCTCCGCATCTCTTAAGAATAAAAGAGTTCTAGTTAAATGTAAATATCTCTTTCCGCATCTCTTAAGAATAAAAGAGTTCTAGTCAAATTTATATATATATATATATATATATATAAAAGAGGCTTCATGCGACAACAGAGAAATGGAGAAAGAGAATTTTGGAGTACTTAGATCGGGTATGTATATTGTCCTCCTTTTAATATTTTTATATATTTAATATAATTTGATTCGGTGAATGCAATGAACGGTGTGGATTGGTCATACGTTCATTGTATTGAATTATGAGTACAAGTCATTTATAGGGGAGGGGAATCTAAAATTTTGTAATTGTAGTTGGTGTGCATCTGATCAAATTAGATTAGATCTGTATGGATCACATGATCCCTAAAGCCAAAATATACAAGGGCCCTAATATTCAGATCAATCTAACCATCAGATGGGCCACATTATTTAGACCTAAAAGTGTTTGATAAAGGAATCTTAAATATTTTGCGCAAGTGTTGTTATCACTTGGCGTAGAAGGTTGAGATGGGCCATTGGTGAATGTGTAGTTAGATCCACACCACTCCTCAAATGCATAGAGGTAAAACATAACAAGACCTCAAGAATCTGAATGATCTGACCATCCGATAAACCACCCCGATCAAGTGATTATCATTTAATTTTATAACCTTATAAAAGAGAAAAAAAAATAGAATAGAAATTTGAATTATTTAATTATTTTGGATCTGGCCACATAAGATGTTAATCAAAGGTGGGCTCCACTATGTAATACAAATAAATGAATAATAATACCGTTGATATAATTGATAGGACCCCGACATTCAAATCAACCTAATTACATTGTAGAGTCAATACTATCAAACTCAAGTGAGTGATCCAACTTGTCTCATAATTCATTAAAATTAAAATAAATCATTGTGATTGTTTGATTGATTTACTGGTTTGAATATTTTGATATGATAATTGTACGATAAATTTATATGTGAATATTTTAATTGAGACAATTATGCCAAATATGAAAAATATGCATTATATATCATCCCTTATTCATTGCATTGCATAATGCATGGTCGATCCTAGGGGCCCTCCTTGGAAGAAATGTCGATCCTGGTAGAGTGTTACTAGATGCGGGCTATGCTCAAGTCTACCGAAAGGTGGAAGCCTACCCAACGGGTGGATGTGGGTTGATGACCTCCAACCCAAGCAGATGGACGATCACCCCATCTGATGCATTCATACCCCATTTTACATTCATATCTTTGTACATGTATTTTTGTATTATTTTAATTGCTATGATTATGAACCATGCTAGGTTATATCACTAAGCCTGGCCAGCTTACATTTTTATTGATGGAAAAACCATAAAGAGGAGTCATTAGCAAATGATGTGGCGAAAGAACTGGAAGGATCTACTGTACCTGAGCACGACCCACCTGAAACATGGCCATACTTATCTGAGGATGAAGTGGCGGCATTGAAAAATTTTTAATTATATGTTTTATTTGGTTAGCACAGTTTAATTAACGAATAATGCATACTGGTATTTATTTTGAGACTTTAAGAAATTATTTAGCTTTATTTCTTTGGATCAATATTAGCATGGAATAAATATCATTATAGTATAATGGTATAATAAATGAATGATTTTAAGGTTTATTTTATTTTAAGGGTTATCAAAATTTATAAATGCTTAGTTGATTGGTGTTATGTATTATGTATGTGTGATTGAGATTATGGTGAACTTTATATTGAATGTAAATATCACATGCGATTATACTGATTAAAGAATTAAGTTAGTATACTTTGTGTATAAGTTACGAACCGAAACTCGGGTCTGAGGGTGCACACTCTGTATCCGGATTTTGGGGCGTGACAGTTTGGTATCAGAGCGTTAAATAAATCCCGTAAGTGACTTGTAGGGTATGAACCCCATACATGCATAATGTGTAGGACCCTGGAATTGGAAACTTACAACTTCCTATTATAATGCTAAATGAGAATATATATATAATTTATAATTTATTTATTATTATCTGAAGTGAAAATTTAACTTATTTATATAATTACATTCACTGGAGACGTAAATCTTGACCTTTGAACAAATTTTGAAGTAATTTAAGTTGTAATGTACTGTTGGACAACAATGGACAACAGAAATCACTTATCTTTGAAAAAATGTAACTAAATAAATATAACTCCGATTTAGGTGATTTAAAAATTTAATCGTAGATATAAAAGTATAAATTCAATAAAAAATAATTAAATAATTTAAATATAACAGATACTGTACTGATTTTAGGAATTAGAGCAAACTGGTTAAAAATCATCTAAATCTGAACAAGTCTAATTGCAACAATTTTTGAAAATTCTGTGGTTGTCTGATTAAGCTGAAATTTTCTGAAAATGTTGTATACTGATGTAAAAACTTTCAAAAAAATTTTGAGATATATTTGAAAATTTTAACCATATAAACTAATGATTGGAATAATAGTCACAGATAGTGAACTAGTTTGTTCATAATGTAACATTACTAACTTGATGATTTGTAGAATTT
This sequence comes from Magnolia changhungtana, assembly GCA_030180095.1. Lineage (NCBI taxonomy): Eukaryota > Viridiplantae > Streptophyta > Magnoliopsida > Magnoliales > Magnoliaceae > Magnolia > Magnolia changhungtana. The sequence continues at coordinate 609,679 of JASAUF010000628.1, read as the reverse complement.
TTCTTGTTAATAATGCTAAGGTATTTTTATAATATTTAATATGAATTAGAGAATATATAAAATCTACTGAATTATTAATAATTTATCTTATAGGAGTTATGGCCCCAAAGAAGACACGTAGTATTCGTGACTTACTACCATCCATAAGCGCACCTCTCCCAGATACTCCCTTACCAAATCCTTCTATCCCCGAAGAATCTGGAATAGCTCCTGATGAGCAAGACGAGAATGAAGTCAATGAAGCAGGGCAAGCTCCTCCACCGCCTCCTCCTCCAGTTAATATGGCAGATGTTGGACCAAGTACGCAACTCCCGTTATCTCCAACCACTATTCGAACTAACCTCGCAGGACCAAATGTTCAGCCGTGAGATGCCTTTGGGTTGGTAGCACAAATGGCGAGAATGCTACAACAACAACAGGAACAGTTCGCCATTCAGTGGGACATGTTAGCCACCTTAAATCAGACACCCCAACCTCTACGGAACACATCTTCACTAAGGTTTGATCAACTTTCGTGAGGTAGATTTGCTTGAAAGGTTTACAAAGTTACGACCACCAAGATTCAAGGGTACATCTATGACCCATCAACAAAGAAAGATTGGTTGAAGCAGTGCATTGAGAAAGTACTAGAAGCCACTGAATCGCCTCGATGATCGAAAGTTAGATCAAGGCCCTTATTCTTCGTGGCGGCCGATGTATAGTGGAGAGCTGCAAAGAGAATGGTTCCAGCTAATCATGTGTGAACCTGGAATGAATTTCAGGAAAAGTTCCGTGAGAAACATTTTCCTAAAGTGTATCGCATCCAAAAGATGATGGAATTTTCAAAGCTAGAACAAGGTTCCATGTCGGTAGCCCAGTATGAAGCAAAATTTGCTTAATTAGCAAGTTATGTGCCAAAAGTAATGGAAGATGAGGATTATAAGATTACAAAATTTGAAGAAGGGTTAAGACATAATATCAGAACAAAATTTTGTTGCATGGACATGAAGAAATACTCAGAAGTAGTCGATAAGACCTTACGAGCAGAACAAGATACAGAGCGATTTCTCAAATCTCGTGTACAGCTAAAAGAAACAGGACAAAGAAATAGGCCAACACTTACCCAACACCAACCACCAGAAAAGAAACCTAGAATGGAAATTCAATCATCAACATCGAGAACCCAAGAGTGATATTTTCCAGGAAATTGTGCGTACTGTGGTAAGTATGGTCACATGGCTCAGGTGTGCAGAACTAAGATGAGAGATATGGGTATAACGCCTCTTCAACAGATACCACCGCGATTGCAACTTCCAGCATCATCTCAACCAACAAGTCAGACATCGCAAGCATCACATACCCAACCGCCTCGACCACAGCAAAATTAGCAAAATCAGCCATCTCCATCAATTCCTCAAGGCCAAGGGAATCATCCCAACAGGCAACAGCTACCACGTGCACGGGTTTATTCCATCTCATCTAAAGAGAATCTAAAAGAAAACAATAACGTTGTGGAAAGTATGATCGAAACGCATGGTACTCCAATTTTTATATTATTTGATTCTGGGGCTACTTTATCTTTTATTTTATCATCATTAGTATCTCGGTTAAGATCGAAGTCAGAAATCCTAGATAAGCAAATTTTGGTAGAATCCCCCATCGGCAAGTCAATTATTTTGGACAAAATATGTAAATCTATCCCCCTTATGATAGGTGATATTCCTATACTAGTAAATTTAATAGAAATGAATATGGCGGGATACAATGTTATTCTCGGAATGGATTGGATCACTCGAAATCGTGCGACGTTGGATTGTTATGCGAAGACAATTACCTTTGCAGCGCCAGGAAGAGAACCACTTATGATTCAAGGGAAGAAGAAGAATGAGAAGATTGAGCTTGTTGTGACATTGATTGGTAATGAGAAACAAGAAAAAATGGTGGATTTGATTCCGGTTGTGCAGGAATATCCTGAAGTTTTTCAAGATATACCAAGACTACCACCTCGGCGAGAAGTGAATTTTGGTATCGATCTCTTACCAGGATCGGCACCAATATTTGTCTCCATATCGAATGACGCCTATTGAATTGAAGGAGCTGAAGGAGCAGCTGAAAGATTTGAGGTCCCGAAGATTTATTCGACCAAGTACTTCTCTGTGGGGTGCGCCAGTACTTTTTGTAAATAAAAATGATGGCACTCGACGATTGTGTATTAATTATCACTGCTTAAATCAGACGACGATTAAAAATAATTACCCATTACCCCATATAGATGATTTATTTGATCAGTTAAAAGGAGCTCAATATTTTTCTAAGATCGATTTGAGATCAGGTTACCACCAATTACGTGTTAAAGAAGAGGATATCTGTAAAACTGCTTTCAGAACACGTTATGGACATTATGAATTTTTGGTCATATCGTTCGGGTTGACCAATGCACCTGCAGTGTTTATGGACCTGATGAATAGGGTGTTCCAGCCTTATCTGGATAACTTTATCATCGTGTTCATTGATGACATTCTGATTTACTCGAAGACTAGTGAAGAGCATGAGCTACATCTAAGGACGGCGTTGCAGACTCTAAAAGATAATCAACTATATGCTAAGTTTTCTAAGTGTGAGTTCTGGAAGGAGAGTGTTAAATTTCTTGGGCATATTGTTTCAGAAAAAAGTATTGCGGTTGACCCTATGAAGATCGAAGCTGTAGTGAAGTGGGAACAGCCCACAAGTGTCTCAGAAGTTAGAAGCTTTCTTGGGATCGCTGGATATTATAAAAGGTTTATTAAGGATTTTTTGAAAATTGTCGGACCGTTAACAAGTTTAACTCGAAAAGGAGTGCCCTTCAACTGGACTGAAAAGTGTGAAGAAGCTTTTGCTGAACTGAAGCAACTCTTAACCTCAACTCCCATTCTAACCCTCCCGAAGGATAGGTTGGTATTTGAAGTTTACACCGATGCATCAACTAAAGGTCTGGGTTGTGTATTAATGCAAGGGGGCAAGGTGATTACATATGCATCGAGGCAGCTTAAACTCCATGAGCGTAATTATCCAACCCATGACCTAGAGTTAGGTGCTATTGTATTTGCGTTGAAGATTTGACGGCATTACTTATATGGCGAACAATTTGAGCTTTATACAGATCACAAGAGTTTGAGGTATCTATTCTCTCAGAAGGACTTGAACATGAGGCAGAGAAGATGGATGGAATTTCTTAAGGATTATGATTTCTCGTTGTCCTATCATTCGGGTAAGGATAATCTGGTTGCTGATGCTTTGAGTAGAAAAGAATATAAACAAAAGAGTGTAGCCAGCTTAATTGTACACGAATGAGAAATGTTGAATTTCATTAAAGAGTTTGATATTCGATTGAATTTTCAAGAAAAGAAGATTTGCATATGTAACATTATGGTAACACAGACTCTTGTGGAGCGAATAATTGAAGCTCAAATGAATGATGAGTGGTTTTTAAAAATGATAGCCAAGTATCAAAATGATAAGACTTCAGATTGGAGTATGAGGGATGATAAAGGAATTCGGTATCGAGGTCGACTATGTGTGCCTAATATTCCAGATATAAAAGATGAGATTCTAAATGATGCACACCGAACTAAGTTTACAATTCATCCGGGAAGCACAAAAATGTATCATAGTGTGAAACGATCATTTTGGTGGCCGAATATGAAGAGAGAAATCGTTGATTATGTGTCGAGATGTTTTGTGTGTCAGCAGGTAAAGACAGATCATCAGAACCCATCAGGATTATTGCAGCCTCTGAAAGTACCTGAATGGAAGTGGGATTGTATTTCTATGGACTTTATAGTCGGTCTTCCTAAGACACAAAAGAAGCACGATTCAATTTGGGTAATTGTTGATAGACTAACCAAGTCAGCGCACTTTATTCCTATCCGTATTAATTATTCAATGGAAGAACTCGCCAAGCTATACATCAAGGAAATAGTGAGACTTCATGGTGTCCCTAGTTTTATTGTATCGGATCGAGACCCACATTTTACTTCGCAATTCTGGATAAGTCTAAAGGAAGCTATGGGTACGACTATGGACTACAGCACAGCATATCATCTACAATCTAATGGGCAAACGAAACGCGTGAATCAAGTATTAGAAGACCTGTTACGTGCATGCGCTTTGGATTTCAAGGGGAGCTGGGATGACAACATACATTATGCCGAATTTGCCTACAATAATAGTTACCAAGTAAGCATTGGTATAGCTCCGTACGAAGTCTTGTATGGACGTCCTTACCGAGCGCCTAACTATTGGGCCGAGGTAGGTGAGAAATGCTTAATTGGGCCAGATGTTATACAAGATGCTGCTAAGAAAGTTGAAATTATTCGAAAGCGACTACAAGCTGCTCAGAGTCGTCAAAAGAGCTACGCCGATAATCGAAGACGAGATCTAGAGTTCACAGTAGGAGACCACGTATTTTTGAAGGTTTCTCCCATGAAAGGATTGATGCGATTTGGTACTAAGGGAAAACTCGCACCACGTTTTATCGGACCATTTGAAATATTAGAGCGGATTGGAGCAGTGGCATATCAGCTCGCATTACCCCCTCAGTTGGCCAGTGTCCATAATATTTTCCATATATCGATGCTACGAAAGTATAAAAGAGATGATTCTCATGTGATTGACTGGCAAGATCTTGATTTACAGGAAGATACATCTTACGTGGAGAAACTAGTTCGAATTTTTGATCGTAAGGAGCATGTTGCGCACTAAGACGGTGCACTTAGTCAAGGTTTTATGGAATCATCATGAAGTAGACGAAGCATCTTAGGAGCAGGAAAAAGAAATTCACGAGAAATATCCTCATCTCTTTGAGCAGTAGTTTCAAGTAAATTTCGAGGACGAAAATTTTCTTTTAGGGGGGTAGAATGTAAAGGCCGTGAAAAATTTACTAATAAGAATGAAAGAGTTCTAGTTAAATGTAAATATCTCTCTCCGCATCTCTTAAGAATAAAAAAGTTTTAGTTAAATGTAAATATCTTTCTCCGCATCTCTTAAGAATAAAAGAGTTCTAGTTAAATGTAAATATCTTTTTCCTCATCTCTTAAGAATAAAAGAGTTCCAGTCAAATTTAAATATATAAAAAAGGGGGGGCTTCATGCGACAACAGAGAAATGAAGAAAGAGAATTTTGGAGTGCTTAGATCGGGTATGTATATTGTCCTCCTTTTAATATTTTTATATATTTAATATAATTTGATTCGGTGAATGCAATGAACGGTGTGGATTGGTCACACGTTCTTTGTATTGAATTATGGGTACATGTCATTTATAGGGGAGGGGAATCTAAAATTTTGTAATTGTAGTTGGTGTGCATCTGATCAAATTAGATTAGATCTGTATGGATCACATGATCCCTAAAGTCAAAATATACAAGGGCCCTAATATTCAGATTAATCTAACCATCAGATGAGCCACATTATTTAGACATAAAAGTGTTTGATAAAGGAATCTTAGATATTTTGCGCAAGTGTTACTATCACTTGGCGTAGAAGGTCGAGATGGGCCATTGGTGAATGTGTAGTTAGATCCACACCACTCCTCAAATGCATAGAGGTAAAACATGACAAGACCTCAAGAATCTGAATGATCTGACCATCCGATACACCACCCCGATCAAGTGATTATCATTCAATTTTATAACCTTATAAAGGAGAAAAAAATAGAATAGAAATTTGAATTATTTAATTATTTTGGATCTGGCCACCTAGGATGTTAATCAAAGGTAGGCCCCACTATGTAATACAAATAAATGAATAATAATACCGTTGATATAATTGATAGGACCCCGACATTCAAATCAACTTAATTACATTGTAGAGTCAATACTATCAAACTCAGGTGAGTGACCCAACTTTTCTCATAATTCATTAAAATTAAAATAAATCATTGTGATTGTTTAATTGATTTACTAGTTTGAATATTTTGATATGATAATTGTACAATAAATTTATATGTGAATATTTTAATTAAGACAATTATGCTAATTATGAAAAATATGCATTATATATCATCCCTTATTCATTGCATTGCATAATGCATAGTCAATCCTAGGGGCCCTCCCTGGAAGAAATGTCCATCCTGGTAGAGCGTTACCAGATGCGGGCTATGCCCAAGCCTACTGAAAGGTGGAAGTCTACCCAACGGGTGGATGCAGGTTGACGACCTCTAACCCAAGCAGATGGACGATCACCCAATCTGATGCATTCATACCCCATTTTACATTCATATATTTGTACATGTATTTTTGTATTATTTTAATTGCTATGATTATGAACCATGCTGTGTTATATTACTAACCTGGCCAGCTTACATTTTTTATTGATGGAAAACCATAAAGAGGAGCCATTAGCAGATGATGTGGCGAAAGAACCGGAAGGATTTACTGTACCTGAGCACGACTCACCTGAAACATGGCCATACTTATCTGAGGATGAAGTGGCGGCATTGAAAATTTTTTTATTATATGTTTTACTTGGTTAGCACAGTTTGAAACTTTAAGAAATTATTTAGCTTTATTTCTTTGGATCAATATTAGCATGGAATAAATATCATTATAGTATAATGGTATAATAAATGAATGATTTTAAGGTTTATTTTATTTTAAGGATTATCAAAATTTATAAATGCTTAGTTGATTGGTGTTATGTATTATGTATGTGTGATTGAGATTATGGTAGACTTTATATTGAATGTAAATATCACATGCGATTACATTGATTAAAGAATTAAGTTAGTATACATTGTGTATAAATTACGAACCGAAACTCGGGTCTGAGGGTGCACACTCTGTACCCAGACTTTGGGGCGTGACATAAAGGACTTACTTGATTGGTTACTTAAAGTCGAACGTTTCTTCGAGTACATGGACATCGTAAAAGAAAATAAAGTTAAAACTGTGGCCTACAAGTTGACAGGTAAAGCTTCAACTTGGTGGGAACAACTTCAACTCGAGTGAACGAAACAGATGAATGTGTCAATCCGCACATGGTCACAAATGAAGAAGTTATTGCACATGCAATTTTTCCCTTGCAATTACGATCATGTATTATTTCAACAAAACTAAAATTAGTGGCAGTATAGCTGATTAGAAAGGGGTTATGCAGAGAAATCTCATTATTTGATGACGAGAGATGATCGTGTCAAAACAGAGTTGCAACAGGCCACATGATTCATCAATGGCAGACATGTGGTCCTTATGGGAACAAAGAACTAACTCAAGACTTCTAAAGTGGAGGGACGATCTTTCATAACTGGTCAAGATTTCGTAAAACAATCCAAGGAGATGGGAGATAGATGTATTAGTTGAGAAAGAAAAACATGTGGAACTTGTTAACATCCCAGAGGATTTGAAACTAGTGTTGCAAGAGTTCAAGGCGATTATGCTCGATGAACTCCCTAATAAATTGTCTCTCATACGAGATGTACAAAACTACATTGATCTTGTCTCAGAGGCAAGTCTGCCTAATTGCCAACATTATCAAAAGGAATATGAGATCTTGAAGGCAGAAATGAATGAACGGATCGATACTAATTAAGTCAAGGAGAGCATGAGTACATGTATTATGTCAGCTCAAGAGTTTAATGCCAAGTACAAGAGAATGACTAATAAACATCGACATCAAAAGTTATCTTAGAATCATGAGCCAAGTCCCTTGATGTAGAATTTGTCACATGTAGAATTTGTCACAGATACGTTCTTAGCATGGTTAGGCCAAAAGAAGGTGGACCGTAAATTAACCGTAACTTTTGATCCGGGTATCGTTACGAGGCACACAACCTATCGTTACGGGCCATCTAAAGTGAACCAAAGTGGGTTGTGTCTATCTGATTCGTCAAAAAACGTGCACTTTCAACTCAAAAATGATTTTTTTGGAAAAAAAATACTATTTTTTGTAATTTTAAATATTTTAATATTTTCTTATTTTTTTAGAGTTTTAGATTTTCTTCCTTTTTATAAATAACTTATAATTATGATAGGATTCTTCTAGCATAAGTTTAATTGAAATTTTTATTTTTAGAAATTAGGCTTTAGAAGAGTTTCAGTAGAATTATGATTTTTATTAGAGTTGGAAATTTACTATTTTTTGGTAATTACGAATTTTAGTCTTTTTTTTTCTATATTAATGATATAAAAGGCACATACAGATTAGTCAAATCATCAATCAATTTTGAATTTTATAGAATTTATTTTATAGTTTTCTTGTTCTTTTTCTCGTGGATTCGAGAAGTCTCTGTGAGCAGTCCAAAGAAGTTCCATGGATTTGGAACAGTTATCCCCTTGAGGAAGACAATGCTTGACCTCACGTCCTTCCTTGCGCCACTACTTAGCCACTAGTTGCGCAAAATCGAGCGATTTACGAAAGGAATAGTTCATTTTTCTAATGAGTTCTTTTTACGTATGAAGAAATGACTTCTCAATTAAGCATATGATTTGTTTTACACTGTTTAACAACAGAAAATATAATTAAAAATGAATAAAACTAGGTTAAAACCAATCAATTAAATAAATAAATTTTAATTATATAAAATTGTAAAAGAAAATAATAAAAAGAATAAGAATAATTAACGTTAATATATTTCTATCATGACAATCGTCAAAAATAATTATCTAATCATGGTAAGAAGGTCGTTGGGTGTCACGTCCCGAAAATTGGCACCCGAGTATAAAGACCCCGGTCTCGAGTTCCCATGTGTGAACCAAATGAAAATGCATGTGTGACCTCGTTCAAATTCATAATCATTTCTGACGAAGGGATGAACATGATGAGGTCGAGCACCATCTTCCTCAAGAGGATAACTATTCTGAATCCACAGAATTTCTCTGGACTCCTCACAGAGGCTTCTCGAATCCATGAGAAAGAAAGCAAGTAAAATAGAAAATAAATTCTATAAAATTCGAAATTGATTAATGAATGAAATAAATGAGTTTACGACCCTTTAAATAGGGATACCAAGCAATGAGAGAAAAATCAGAAGCAAACTATAACTAAAACTCCTAGAATTCGCAACTTCCTATAAATAGTAAACTTAGTATTTATAAATGGTCGCGATGTCTACTAGTGCGCAAGGTTTTCGGCCAAAAATAGTACGTGTCCTATTTAGCCTTAACAAGTTGCTCTCCTAATTATTTTAAGCTCTTTTCACGTTGGGTGCAACTCCTAAAGCCCGAAGGATGAAGAGTTATAATCAAACTAAAACTTACTATTTATAGTAAAAACATAATTAAAATAAGGAAACGACCTTCGATCCGGGGGTATTTCACAAATCCGGCTTGTGTAACCCGGCGTAGCGAGGTTGGGTGGCTAAAGTAGCTCATTTTACCCTAAAAATCATATATATTTACGCCCGATAACTCATTCAAGATTGTGAGATATGCCCGATCTAAGGTCTGACGGTCCGGATCACTTCCGTTGTCGACCAGGCCTTTTTTAATCCATCTTGGCCATGAAACTATCCGCGACCCGCTCTACATCAATTTCATACACAAGCAAATAGAGTAGCACAATTCAAATTAGCAGATCAAAAACGAGGTAGAGATACTAAAAATCAATAAACATAGGACTAACAGTCAAAGTACAATTCAAAAATTATTTCTGTCCAAATGAGGATTATACAAGCCACAATATATATACTCAAAATCAACACAGATTACACTTAATCGAAGACTCCAACATATACATGCGCAAGATTGCAATAAGTAAAAGGTTTTCTAATTTCGCCCAACTCTCCCAAGACATCACAACGAAAGTACGAGCCAATCCAATCCTACCCATCGGAGGCCTCGATAGGACCAGCATCAACAACAATACCTGATTGGTGTTTTAAAACACCGTCCAAGGTGGGAGTGAGTAGCTAACTCAATGGTTCCATTAGTTTTAAGTTACATATGTTATCAACTCAGTCGGCGCTAGTAATAATAAAACAAGAAATCAAACAATTCTTAATTACTCTTGTTAAATGTGCATATGAAGATATGACATGATGCATGCTCTTTTCAAACAACACTCTCTCTCAAGCGACTTCAATACCTATTTCGCATATGCTAATACTTCTTTACAGGCGACCCAATGTCAAATCGTAAGTCCTATCTAATATAATGTGATGAATGCGTATGTTAGTTGAGTAGTTATTATGTTTCATTCATCCAACATATTGTGGAAGTTAGGGTACCCTCATTTTATTATGGTCTTAACTGAATCACTAGGCTCAGGGTGGCCAAAGCAACCCATTACCTGTGTCCCTTGATCCCTATTTGGATTTATCACCCAAACGACAACTTCTCAATCAATGTGAGACTAACATTGGCCCAACCAACTGGCCCGACCGATCACTAAGAACCCCGATGACACAGCCCAGATGCACAAAGTTAGGCAGCTCATTGACGAGTGGAGGGCACCCACAAATGATATAAGATTTGTCACTCAAATACAAATGTGGAGCGATCGTGGCATCATTACATGTAATGCTCCACATTTTCGGGACCCGAGTATATGACCAGTTTCCCAAAAACCCGAGTGTTAACCTTAAAGGTGGTCAAATTCGAGTATATGCTTTTTTTTTTCATTTATTAGAGTGAGCAGATGAGCGTAGAATGGACAAGTAAGCATAAAGGAAAGATCGCAACTACATTTAGAACATACAGAGGTTGCCCATAATGACTTATACAAGCCAATGTCTCCATAATAACAAATATAAGATTATACACATGAGAAATTTAAAAGCATATGAAACACAAACGAAAGTCGCAAGATCGCGTAGCTTTTTTGACAGGTACAACCACGTGTCCTTGACCACCATAACGGTTCCTCATCAGTCTGAACCTGCATATGACTTAAGCCACCTGTGCTACCTGTACGGTTATATTTTTAATGGATGAGTGACTAACTCGATGTGAATTCTCCTCAAGATTACACACCGCCGCATTAGGCAAGCATAATTATAAAACAACAAGGCAATGACAACAACATATGATGCAGTCTTTTTAAATGCATAGATGCATGAATGCACATCGCCCCGGGGATGCTCATCCGTGCGGAATTTGGGCTCATCACCCATACAAATCATCAACTTGAAAAAATCATCCAGTCGGAACAGGGATCGATAGTCGGTGGTATGGGAGTTAGCGAAACGATACCTCGATGATCCTAAGGGCACATGCTACAACATCCAGAATTAGCCACCCGTCATCGCCAATATGCTATGAATGTATGATTATCCAAACCGTTATTAGTCCAGTTACAATCAACCAATTTAGGTAAGCTCAAGGTCACTATAGGGGCTCGTCACCAGCATAGGCCGACAGCTCGGGCATAAGTCCCATACCACCATCCCCGGCTCATGAGATTACTACCTTTGGATGTTTAACGGAAACCTGTCGACTAGTGGCTAATCATATTACAAAATATGGGGCTTACCATCGCATGGTCGAACGATAAAAACATCAAATCCATATAGGAAAAATACTAGAACAAAGCCTCATAGGGCGATACCTAAACAAGCCACGTAGGGTAATTATCAAAATAAGCCACATAGGGCGAGTATCGAAATCATGCAATAAAAGACCATCCTTGAAAACCATTGGACACATCAACCCTGGATGGTAGGCCCACATCAATGGTCAATTTGAATCAACATTCAATAACCACTAAGCCGAAGGTCCATTTTAATCACAACCAATCAGGTTACATCCCAAGTATGGGTGTACATTTATAGGTGAGAATTTTCCACTGATGTACTAGTTTAAATTCCATAGGCAATCCGTAAATAATCCACAAGCATGAATAAATATGCAGGATAAACATTAAGCATGAAATGTAGCAATTCAATTCCGATAATTAACACATGTGACTATGAAATGGAGATATCAATTTTAAATTAGAATAAGAACTATAACTTAGGCTAATGAGAAGACGGAAAGCTCAAGGAGAAGAATCATCACCTGATATTTTGAGTTTCCAACTAACGTTGCTAGGAAGTGTCTGCATCCTCAGAATTGAATCCTACCATGAATTGTGAAGTTGTACGTGAGATTAATGTCCTATTAAGCATTTATGGTTAAGACCAATATTTACTGGGGTTTGAATTACTTGTTTTTAGGGTTTAAGGTTTTATCTTAGAGTTTAGTTGTAGCCTTAACTCTAGGGTTTGAATTGTAGTTGATGTGTAATAGCTTATAAATACTAATTTAATTGTTATAAAATACTTACTAACATTAGTGTTATAGTTAATATTAGTTAATAACCATTAAGATGATAATTAATATTATGATATACTACCTATGATAAGACAATGCATTAACATTTAATAATGGTATCCTTTTAATATCTTGTACATAATAACTATCATTAGAATGGATAATTTACTAATGGTCATGCATCCTAATATTTAACAATCTTATTAATAATGGATATGGTAATCAATGTTAATTTAATAGTCAGAAAATAATTGTCAACATTAGTGTTACAATTAATATTAGCTAATGTACCAAAATAATAATTATGGTAACACCAACGACTATCCAAAATGAATATTTAAGAATAATCAACAGGATACTACTATTTACTCATTGTAATTTATTTATAATAACTAGTTTAACATAATGGGCTACTAATGACTAATCTTTGCTAATATTAATAATCCTAATGGCAACAAATGATAATAGTACATCGAAACATAACTTCAATGAGGGGAAAATGTTGACTCACCTATGTCAACATGGCTCGACTTGGTTTCAACCGAGTCAACTCAGCAGCCGCAAAAGACTAACTCTCTTTTCTTCTTCTCTTTTCTTCCCCCCTTTTCCTTCTCTTTTCTCTCCATTTTCTTTTCTCCTTACTGGACCAGGCCCATCCTTGGCTCGACCGAGTCAAACTCGGTTTCAGCCGAGTTAGGCTAACGATCTACCTTTCCTTCTCTCCATTTCCCTTATTCTCTCCTCTTCCTTTCTTTATTTTCTCTCACTCTTTTCCTACTTCCTTTCATTTACTTCCTTCTCTGCCGGAAATGCCCAGCCCAGATAGACAGTAACCCTGACTCACCCGACTCGGCCTAATGACTCGGCTCGATTTGAGTTCAACTCGGCAACCAGTCTCCCTCATTTTCTCCTCCTCTCCTTCCTTCCTTCCTCCCTGACCTTTCATAGAGTTTGGAGTGGACTGAACCCCCGCGACAGCAGTTTTGCTGGCCAAGACCGGACCGAACTCTGTTCGGCTTCAAACGAAGGAGATGATCCGCCATTAATGGCGGAACACGATCCAAACCTTCCTTTTCCATTTTGATTCTTCTGGAGTCCTTATATACGTCTAAGAAAGTTTCAGGAATGCAAGAACTAGAGGTCTGTGATGATTTGGGAGATGGGTTCGAGCTTGGAAGTTCTCAGCCCAACTCTCTCTTGGGCGGCTGCACAATGAGATGGGAGGATGCTGTAGCTGAATCCCCTCTCTTCTACACCTTTCCCTAATCCGTCCAGGCTGTCAGATGAAAAATAAACAGTCAGGATTGAGTTGGCTTACAGTGGTCTCCAAATACGGCTGGCAAAACCAACCCGCCTGTGGTTTTCTTTTTACCGTGGGTATAAAACCCTGGGGTGGCTTGAAATGGGCGGTTAGGATAATCCTAAACAAATGGTTGAGATTGAGAGTCCCTCTTCACGCGGATTGCCAACCTGGCGATTTTTGTTTTTGGAAAGATTGGTTTTCCATAGTTTGAATGAGCCTGAGCTTGTGTCCATACGTGCATGCACCAACGTGTAACAACACATAGGGTTTGGTCAAAAAACTTGTCCGAACCAGATGGACGGTTCAGATCATAAAGATGGGCCCCGCTGGTGGGCCACACTCGAAACAAACGGACGGCGTTCGATCGTTCGCAAAATGTAAAGAGAGAGAGAGAGATGTCTCTCCTTTTTAAGTGAAACGCGAGTCAACCCGTTACTGACCGAGCTAGCACGCCCGGCACACTGCGGGTACGGGTACACTAGGTCTACTCGCACCTCGTGTGAGGCCTATGGTGCTGTTTGGGAGAAATCCACACCATCCATCTTATTTGGTGGGCCCTGCCACGACCTTTTACCAAAGGTGGGGCAGTTCCAAGGTCCAAGTGGGGCCCACACGATGCAACAGCCTATGGTGACAATTACCGTAAGCGACCTTAAGTAACAGAATTTCTTGAAAGTTAAACCTTTGGTTCGGTTGTATAAAATCAATGGGGTCCACTAGTATGGTTTCTAGAAAATCCATTCCTTCTATCAGTTTTGTAAGGTGATGTTAGGCTAAGGGTCAAAATATGGGGTGGATCCGAGTTTTGGATGGGCCACACCACTAGTCAACGTGTGGTGATAATTCCGTGAATTCTAATTTTGCGTTCGCTGTTACAACATGCAGACAAGTTTCTTTTCTATCTTGTTGTTCAAAATAGATGAGGTCCACCTGTGATGATCTTCCGGAAGATCCACTCTATTCATCGTCTTTGGCACGCCGTGCTAACCCATGGTCCCAAATTTGAAGTAGATCCGAACTTCAGGTGGGCCGCACAATCTGCTAATGCATTAAATGGTATTCACTGTTAAACAATCTCCACTCATACGTATGTGCCATGCATCCTTAATTATAAATTTACCATCAATCTTCAATCAATTTCCACCGTCAGTTATATCTGATTGCATCGTCCAAATGCCCTGAAATTTGGTAGATGTTCTTCATTTTTCGTTCTCTTTCCATCGGTCAAGTTTGGGCCCCGATCTCTTGAGGATGTCCAAGATACTGTTTTAAATGGCCAACACACTCTGTGTTTCAGAATGTCAGTTATACATGTCTTGTTGAACTATTACCTGGTAGTTTGGTCATATACTTTAGGATCTTTAAAATGAACGATTTATCTTAATTTTTGGATGACCCATTTGACGGATTCAAACCTGATGTGTAGTAAGATGACTTGATAAAAATAAGTAAACTTGGTGGTTAGTATTCTAATCACGTATTTAGGTAATTGTATGATCAATTTTGTAAATGAATGAACACAAATGGGTTTTTAGAGCGATCAAGGGGTCGAACACGTATACTGTTGGATTCGAGTGACTTGTTTACATGTGCAAGTTCCTTGGATTGTAATTCTAATAGTAGGTTAAGCATATCTATATGGGGTGAACAAGATGTACGGGTCAGAATCTTGATCTGATAAGTGTATTATCATGCCCCGAACTCGGAAACCGAGCTCACAAAATTCCTGATCGCCGAATCCGGCGTCGACAGCCTCCGTAGTACCCCATTCTCGGCTCCCGGCACCCATATACCAGGTTTCGATCCTAGGATGCTACAAGGAGGATTTCTAATATTAATTTGATTCGTAATGAGCATAACCAAGCATAACCCACGAATAATAACCACAAGAACACCATCACAAAATCCACTATGATCAAAAACTTTGAGTATAGTGCGTATAAGGAGAAATATAAGATAATGGTAATATTAAAACTCCAAAGCTCGGTACGCTCAGCTGGTGAGACTACAATCTAAGGCTCAGCATCACCGCACGCATCAATCGTGCATAAGCTTATGTAAGCTTTAGAGGGCGGTGTAAGTGTATACGAACGTGTTCGAGAATGCAATGCCTGGAGTAATGCTTGAATCATCAGTCATTGATGAGCACGTAAATGCAACAACCACTAAGGCTATGCATCTATGCATACAAGATGTGAATGCTATCGGCCATACCAAGGCCATGCAATGAAATATGTAAGTCAAGCATGCCAATCCTCATACCAATGCAACTCCTCACTAGAGCATCAAATCGGTACGGTTCTCAGTCTGGATAATCACCGGGGTTTAGTACACTCCAAATGACACTGTCTCTCTCCAAGCAGTACAGTCCAAGTGAGTGTAAGAAACCTCACTATCTGCCTGGCCAATAGTCAGCCAATACCTATCCGGCACGTCGATAGCGAACCCATTTCCGAGCTAGTCAAACTCACCTTAGAATGCCCCCTGCTCTCGGGCCAGTAAGGCCACCACTCCTTTCTAACCGACCACGACACAGTGGGAGATGTGACCTTCTGGTATTCGGCCCTCGTGCGCTTGTATATCCACTCGGTCTCGACGTTGGAGTCATCCTCTGGTACTATCGGGATCAGGGACTCTCACCCAGGGACATCTATGGCGCCCCAATTGCTTGGAACAAGATTTTCGGTATCAACTGGCCACCCACGATATATCCGTGAGGCTATGGCCCCATGTCGCTAGGGGCCTATCTCAATCATACAAATGCAAGTGCATGAATCATACTACCAGTACATGCATCAATCCTCTCATGATACCGTAGCGCTCATGTAGGGCATCCCGCATATCGGGGAGCCCGTCCAGACCGCTCAGAAGGCACATGCTATGATCGATGAAGCATACATATGATGCGTATGATCATGAATCATGGGGCTATGCTAAACATGTTATAAAGTAATAAACTATTCTCTCAATGAAGATGAGCCTAGATGGCCTACATGAAACAAATACGGGCCTATCAATGGCCTTAGGGAGAGTTATAATGTGGACATCTAACCAACATTACTCGTACAATATGGACGTCAAACCAACATTGTCCCCAAGGCTCGGCTCGCCTTAAATATCATTAAATAACCCTGGTGGAATTACACATTGTAATGTGCCTTAGGTACATTCCATGGGGCCCTAAATACATCAAATGGGCCGTATCTCATAGGCCTTATATTCATCAAGTGGGCCACCTCAATGAACCTCACCAATGGGCCTTAAGTACATTGCAATGGGCCATCACCCATGGGCCATAGAATGCATTAAAATGAGCCCAATCACATAAGCTTTGTGTATCAAATGGGCCTAATCACATAGGCCTTATACATATATCAAAGTGGGCCTCAACAATGGGCCTATATACATGCCAAGATGGGCCTAAATACATGAGCCTATATGAATCCAAGTGGGCCTAAGTACATGAGCCCATATGCATCTAAGTGGGCCTCATGTGAAGCCCACCATAATGTTTATTTTACTATCCAATCCGTTGATAAGGCCACATGAATAGGGGGCCCACCAAAATGTTTATTTGGCACCAACCTGTTTATGAGATCAAGTGGGCCAGGGGCCGACTACAACGCTTATTTGACATCCAATTTGTCCAGGGGCCCACTGTCAGGGGAGGGGACCCACAGTAATGTTTATTTTCCACACAACCTGTTTATAAGGTCACGTGAGCCAGGGCCCACGTGATGTATATTTGTCATGCAACCTGTTTATAAGGTCACACGTGACACACTCATACGTATGGTTCACGATCCAGTCCACCCATTAGGTGTGTCCCACTTGGCCGAGGGTTCGACCAAATTTCACCGTGTCCAAATCTCGGTAGGCCCCACCAAGTGGTTTTATATGTTTAGGCATGTCTTCACATGACTTTAGATGGTATCTTCAGTTCAGATATCGGTGATTTTTTACCCCACAATTTAAAGGGGAACCATCAAATGCACGGTGCAGATAGTTGAAACGCACCATGGTGGGGCCCCCAGCTGGGCCGTGAGGCCCAACCCGTCCATCCGCTTCGGGCCGGCTCCGGCGTGGCATAGAGACAGTTCTTTGTTTCTCGATTTTTTTTTTTTTTTTTTTTGGCCCACCGAGATGTGATTCACAATCCAAACCCACCCATTATGTGTGTCCCACGTTTACGGCCGTCCGAGACCGTTTCAACGTCTAAACTTCAGGTGGGTCCCACCAAGTACTTTTATAAGTTCTGCATGTCTTTACATGGTTTTAGAGGTATGGCCCACCCTATGATCGATCACCTTTTGGCTAAAATGGCCAATCACTCATACATCAAGGTGGGGCTCATGACGACCCACCCCAAAAGCACTATTTTTTTGTTAGCTTGTTAGTACACCACCATGTCACTAAACGCACTCCATGTTAGTACACGTCCGGCGTCTCCGGACGTTCTGAAAATATCATGGTGGGTCCCTCATGGTGGGTCCCACGTGTACATGTCCATGCTCATCAAGGTGGGTCCCGCATGTTTGTGGCCCACTCTACATATAAATATTAATAAAATATTATAATATATCATATAATTTAAATAGGTGGTGGATCTCTCCTAAAATGAAGTGGGCCACCCCATTTGATGGATGGAGTAGATTTAACATATTGGCGGGACCCACTTCATTCTAAGGAAGAGAGAAAGAGAGAGAAAGAGAGATACACGTGGAGGGGAGGGACCCCGCCACTATTGGGCCCTCCCAAATACAATGCATTCATCGAGTGGGTCCTACACAAGTGGCCCTACAAATTGAGATTAATGGTGAATCACCCACCTTGTTGGCTTCCTCCTTGCTCCCTTAGGCTTGTATGCTCCTTGCCTTCTCTTTCAATGGTGGTTGATGATGATCCAACGGTTGAGATGGGAGATGTGAGAGTAGGGGAAAAGTGGGCCACCTGGTGTTTGGGAGGAGAGGAGCTTGAGTATGGATTTAGGTTACTTTGGATTGAGTTGTGAGAAATGAAAGAAAATGAGAAATGATGGATTAAAGGGATGGATGGAGTGGTGTTTGTAAGGAAAGGTATGGGTTTGTTTGAAAATGTGAAAAAGAGGAGTGGTGAGGGGAGAGAGAGGTTTGACTTGTGGGAAAAGGGAGAGAGGCCACTTGTACTTGTTGTTGGGTGAGGTGGCATGAAGATAAGGTGGTGTACTTGACTTGATTTGATGGGACATCTCATAGAGATTCCCTCGAGATTCGCAATATGCGGCGTTTCTTCGAAATAAATGTAAACTAGCATCTTCCCACCCAGGTATCGGTTCGGTGTGCGAGTCGCGGTGTTGAAACTGCGGCGACGGCGCGATCGCTAGGATACAAATTTCGGTTCGAGCCGACTTTGGTATGCAGGACTCGGTTTGGGATCGCGCGCAACGTTGGAAATGGGTCGATGATTGCTGGAATTCGACCGGTAGGATCGTGGAAGCCTACGGAACGGTATGGACTAGGGTGCGGGTCTTACATATATGAACGGATGTAGAGGTCAAGTAGCTAATTTACTACGATCTAAGGGTTGAAATTCGACGTGTATGGTTAATTTATGATAATTAGGTCTGGTATACAATTTCACATGAAACGGATTGTGGAAACCATGTGATAAAGGATTCAAGGGTTTAAGTCAATGACATTTTCGTAATTGTTACTGATATATGAGTTTTGGAAAATCCAATGGCCCTACATGGTTATAGGCACATTTCTAAGAAGTTATTACAAAAGAATATATATCTAAATTATTATGGATAGGGATCTATTCGTCGTGTCATTCATGGGAAAGTACTTGCCTCAAATCACGTGATGGATAGTCTCGTCTTGAAATCAACTGTCAAATGTTTAAATCTATTGAATGAAGATAACTCCCAACTGTTAAGTTTGTGTCAGGGTAAGGATGTAAGGCCAGAATAGTTGGATTGGTATCGTACATGTGTACAAACTAAGTAAATTACTTGGTAACGCTCGAGAACTTTCAATACTCGGGTATTGAAAAGTTCGGGGTGTTACAATCCCCCCCCTCCAAAAGAAAATCTCGCCCTCGAGATTTGGTAACAAGGTGTACCCTATTTCGTGTATGCCTAAGTGTAGAAATTCAATGCTATATCCCAATCTACCACAACCCTTAACTCTCTGTCCTAGCCAATCGTTGGTACTTTTAGGTTCCACTAAATGTTAGAATCATTTCAGTATTAACTAGAACCAGGAAATCTTACTAGCGCTTGTCAACATCAGGGTTTCTCATAGCACTTACTAAGATTTTAAGTTCTTCTGTCTAGAGAATACTAATATCCTAACTTTGCTTTTATTTTCCTTTACTTTTAATGATAATTTCCAACATCTAAAGCATAATACAATTTTCTAGTTTTTCAGTGTTCGAGTTGTCATAGATAGATGGTTGTAGTGGGTTTGAGCCCGATACTTCGATCACATGTCTGTATAATAGAGGATCTACCGGTATCAATTCATAATCCTGTTAAATCTCAATATTCTACCTGATCAGGGCATTGAGATCATTAAGATTTGTTAAGACTTAGAACTTGAGCTAAACCGCGTACACATCGCGTAATCATGATTTCATTAATCCGTGATCCCGACTAGTCTAGACTCATGGGAAATATCATGAAATCTTTTAAATGAGAGCACTTGAAAGTTTACCTGAATAGATGCGAATGACCATCACGCTTCCAGTGCGCACTTTGATCACCTAAGGCACTACTAAGAAAATTTCACGACCAAAACTTCTACGTGGGAATTGAGCTTGAAATTTTGCCAAATTTACCTAAGATTTCAAATCTAGCCTCCACATGCTCAGCCTATGGTTGAAAATTTTTTAAAAATCATATAATCTTACTTTTACTAAATTTTACGTGATAGGATTTGTGGGAACCATTATTTCTAAGTAAGATGATGTATTAGGAATATAAATTATAATTCCTAGTATTGCTCCTTGAGTTTAAAGAGCATTTATGATCGATCTAAGGTACATTATGGTAAGGAATTTCCTATAGGCCTAATTTCATTTCATGTACTGAATATCGTAATAATATCATTTCTAGCTAGTAGAGTCTTATGAGAGTCAGATCTTCGATTTCTAGAAATTGTTCATTTAGAAGTCAATTACAAAGAAGGTCCTCATGTAGTCTTATGTACATCCTAATGAGTTTTTTGTACACATATTTAATCCCTAAGGCCCACAACTATTTTGGTAGTTTATAAGGGAACCAAGGTTGTATTTATGAGTTTCAAACAACGGTCCTATTGTTTATAGAGAGACCAGAGTTTTTGTCTCTGAGTTCAAATGACTAAACTTAGATGTCCAAAGAGGCCTAAGTTCATTTCTAGGTTCTCCACCTTCCCTGACTCAATGGAATCTCATATAATTTTGAATGGTTATTCCACTTCAATTCAGACAACTATCTTAGCAACTTCTGAGGAAACCTAGGTTCAGGTTTTTACATTCTCAATCATACTTCTAAGCCTAAGGGAAATTCACCTAAGTTCAAATTTCTAATTTTAAATATCCTAATTTGAAACGTTTAAGGTTTGTATAAAATCATTTCTCAAGACCAAGTTTATCCAAATTATGCTCTGATACCAACTGTAACGCCTTGCATTTTCGGGACCCGAGTATATGACCCGTTTTCCAAAAACTCGAGTGTTAACCTTAAAGGATAATCAAATTCGAGTATATGTTTTTTTTTTTTTCATTTATCAGAGTGAGCAAATGAGCGTAGAATGGACAAGTAAGCATAAAGGAAAGATCATAACTACATTTAGAACATACAGAGATTGCCCATAATGACTTATACAAACCAATGTCTCCATAATAACAAATACAAGATTACACACATGAGAAGTTTAAAAGCATATGAAACACAAATGAAAATCGCAAGATCGCGTAGCTTCCTTGATAGGTATAACCACGTGTCCTTGACCACTATAACGACTCATCATCAGTCTGAACCTACATATCACTTAAGCCACCTGTGCTACCTGTACGGTTATATTTTTGATGGATGAGTCACCAACTCAGTGTGAATTCCTCTCAAGATTACACACCGCTATATTAGGTAATCATAGTTATAAAACAACAAGGCAATCACAACAACACATGATGCAGCCTTTTTAAATGCATGTATGCGTTAATGCACATCGCCCCGAGGATGCTCATCCATGCGGAATTTGGTCTCGTCACCCATGCAAATCATCGACCTGGAAAAATCATCCAATCAAAACAGGGATCGATAGTCGGTGGTCTGGGAGCTAGCGAAACGATACCCCGATGATCCTAAGAGCACAAGCTATAACATCCAGAATTAGCCACCCGTCATCGCCAATATGCTATGGATGCATGATTAGCCAAACCGTTATTAGTCCAATTACAATAAGCCAATTTAGGTAAGCTCAAGGTCACTACGGGGGTCGTCACTAGCGTAGGCCGATAGCTCGGGCATAAGTCTCATACCACCATCATCGGCTCATGAGACTACCACCTTAGTATGTTTAATGGAAACCTGTCGACTAATGACCAATCATATTACAATATATGAGGCTTACCATCGCATGGTTGCATGATAAAAACATCGAATCCATATAGAAAAAATACCAGAACAAAGCCTCATAGGGCGATACCAAAACAAGCCACATAGGGCAATTATCAAAATAAACCACATAGGGCGAGTATCAAAACTATGCAATAAAATACCATCCTTGAAAACCATTGGACACATCAACCCTTAATGGTAGGCCCACATCAATGGTCAATTTGAACCAACATTCAATAACCACTAAGCCGAAGGTCCATTTTAATCATAACCAATCGGGTTACATCCCAAGTATGGGTGAACATTTATAGGTGAGGATTTCCAACTGATGTACCAGTTTAAGTTCCATAAGCAATCCACAAATAATCCACAAGTATGAATAAATATGTAGGATAAACATTAAGCATGAAATGTAGCAATTCAATTCCGATAATTAACACATGTGACTATGAAATGGAGATATCAATTTTAAATTAGAACAAGAACCATAACTTAGGCTAATGAGAAGATGGAAAGCTCAAGGGGAAGAATCATCACCTGATATTTTGAGTTTCCAACTAACGTTGCTAGGAAGCGCGTGCATCCTCAGAATTGAATCCTACCATGAATTGTGAAGTTGTACGTGAGATTAATGTCTTACCAAGCATCTATGGTTAAGACCAATATTTACTGGGGTTTAGATTACTTGTTTTTAGGACTTAAGGTTTTATCGTAGAGTTTAGTTGTAGCCTTAACTCTAGGGTTTGAATTGTAGTTGATGTGTAATAGCTTATAAATACTAATTTAATAGTTATAAAATATTTACTAACAATAGTGTTATAGTTAATATTAGCTAATAACCATTATGATGATAATTAATATTATGATATACTACCTATGACAAGATAATGCATTAACATTTAATAATGGTATCCTTTTAATTATTTGTATATAGTAACTATCATTAGAATGGATAATTTACTAATGGTCATGCATCCTAATATTTAACAATCCTATTAATAATGGAAATGATAATCAATGTTAATTTAATAGTCAGAAAATAATTATCAACAATAGTGTTACAATTTATATTAGCTAATGTAGCAAAATAATCATTATGGTGACACCAACGACTATCCAAAATAAATATTTAAGAATAATAAACAGGATACTACTATTTACTCATTGTAATTTATTCATAATAACTAATTTAACATAATGGGCTACTAATGGCTAATCTTTGCTAATATTAATAATCCTAGTGGCAACAAATAATAATAGTACATCGAAACATAACTAGAATGAGGGGAAAATATTGACTCACCCATGCCAACATGGCTCGACTCAGTTTCAACCGAGTCAACTCAGCAGCCACAAAAGACCAACTCTCTTTTCTTCTTCTCTTTTCTTCCCCTCATTTCCTTCTCTTTTCTCTCCATTTTCTTTTCTCCTTGCTGGACCAGGCCCATCCCTGGTTCGACCGAGTCAAACTTGGTTTCAGCCGAGTTAGCCCAACGATCTCCCTTTCCTTCTCTCCACTTCCCTTCTTCTCTCCTCTTCCTTTCTCTATTTTCTCTCACTCTTTTCCTACTTCCTTTCCTTTTCTTCCTTCTCTGCTGGAAATGCCCAGCCCAGATAGATAGTAATCCTAACTCACTTGACCTGGCCCGATGACTCGGCTTGGTTTGAGTTCAACCCGGCAGCCACTCTCCCTCATTTTATCCTCCTCTCCTTCTTTCCTTCCTTCTTGACCTTTCATAAGGTTTGGAGTGGACCGAACCCCTGCGATAGCAGGTTTGCTGGCCAGGACCGAACAGAATTCGCTTCGGCTTCAAACGAAGGAGATGATCCGCCATTAATGGTGGAACATGATCCAAATCTTCCTTTTCCATTTCGATTCTTCTGGAGTCCTTGTATACGTCTAAGAAAGCTTCAGGAATGCAAGAACTAGAGGTCTATGATGATTTGAGAGATGGGTTCGAGCTTGGAAGTTCTCAGCCTAACTCTCCCTTGGGCGGCTGCACAATGAGATGGGAGGACGCTGTAGCTGAATCCCCTCTTCTACACCTTTCCCTAATCCGTCCAGGCCGTCAGATGAAAAATAAACGGTCAGGATTGAGTTGGCTTACAGTGGTCTCCAAATACGGTTGGCAAAACCAACCCGCCTGTGGTTTTCTTTTTACTGTGGGTAGAAAATCCTAGGGTGGCTTGAAATGGGCGGTTAGGATAATCCTAAACGAATGGTTGAGATTGAGAGTCTCCACTTCACGCGGATTGCCAACCTGATAATTTCCGTTTTTGAAAAGATTAGTTTTTCATATTTTGAATGAGCCTGAGCTTGTGTCCATACATGCACGCACCTTCGTGTAACAACACTTAGGGTTTGGTCAGAAGACTCATCCGAACCAGATGGACGGTTCAGATCATAAAGATGGGCCCCACTGGTGGGCCACCCTCGCAACAAACTGATGGCGTCCAATCGCTAGCAAAACGCAGAGAGAGAGATAGAGATGTCTCTCCTTTTTAAGTGAAATGCGAGTCAGCCCGCTGCTGACCGAGCTGGCACGCCCGGCGCACTGTGGGTACAGGTACACTAGGTGAACTCGCACCTTGTGTGGGGCCCATCGTGCTGTTTGGGAGAAATCCACACAGTCCATCTTATTTGGTGGGCCCTGCCACGACCTTTTACCAAAGGTGGGGTAGTTTCAAGGTCCAGGTGGGGCCCACACGGTGCAACAACCTATGGTGACAATTAATCTTACCGTAAGCGACCTTAAGTAACGGAATTTCTTGAAAGTTACACCTTTGGTTCGGTTGTATGAAATCAGAGGGGTCCACTAGTATGGTTTCCAGAAAATCCATTCATTCTATCAGTTTTGTAAGGTGATGTTAGGCCAAGGGCCAAAATATGGGGTGGATCCAAGTTTTGGATGAGCCACACCACTAGTCAACGTGTGGTGATAATTCCATGAATTTCGATTTTGCGTCCGCTGTTACAACATGCAGACAAGTTTCTTTTCTATCTTGTTGTTCAAAATAGATGAGGTCCACCTGTGATGATCTTCCGGAAGATCCACTCCATTCACCGTCTTTGGCACGCCATGCTAACCCATGGTCCCAAATTTGAAGTAGATACGAACTTCAGGTGGGCCGCACGATCTGTTAATGTATTAAATGGTATTCACCGTTAAAACAATCTCCCCTCATATGTCTGTGCCATGCATCCTTAATTACAAATTTGCCATCAATTCTTCAACCACTTTCTACTGTCAGTTATATATATCTGATTGCACCGTCCAAATGCCCTGAAATTTGGCAGATGTTCCTCATTTTTCGTTCTCTTTCCATCGGTCAAGTTTGGGCCCTGATCTCCTGAGGATGTCCAAGATACTCTTTTAAATGGCCAACACACTCTGTGTTTCAGAATGTCAGTTATACACGTCTAGTTGAACTATGACCTGGTAGTTTGGTATACTTTAGGATTTTTAAAATGAACGATTCATTTTAATATTTGGATGGCCCATTTGATGGATCCAAACCTGATGTGTGGTAAGATGACTTGCCAAAAATAAGTAAACTTGGTGGTTAGTATTCTAATAATGTATTTAGGTGATTATACGATCAATTTTTTAAATGAATGAACACAAATGGGTTTTTAGAGCGATCAAGGGGCCGAACACGTATACTGTTGGATTCGAGTGAATTGTTCACATGTGTAAGTTCCTCGTATTGTAATTCTAATGATAGGTTAAGCATATCCATATGGGGTGAACAAGATGGACGGGTCAGAATCTTGATTTGGTAAGTGTATGAACAGATGTAGAGGTCAAGTAGCTAATTTACTACAATTTAAGGGCTGAAATTCGACGTGTATAGTTAATTTATGATAATTAGGCCTGGTATACAATTTCACATGAAGCGGATTGTGGAAACCATGTGATCAAGGATTCAGGGGTCTAGGTCAATGACATTTTCGTAATTATTGCTGATATGTGAGTTTTGGAAAATCCAATGGCTTTACATGGTTATAGGCACGTTTCTAAGAAGTTCTTACAAAAGAATATATATCTAAATTATTACGGATAGGGATCTATTCGAGTGTCATTCATGGAAAAGTACTTACCTCAAATCACGTGATGGATAGTCTCGTCTTGAAATCAACAGTTAGATGGTTGAATCAATTAAATAGAGGTAACTCCCAACAGTTAAGTTTGTATCAGGGCAAGGATGTAAGGCCAGAATAGCTGGATTGGTATCGTATACATGTACATATTAAGTAAATTACTTGGTAACGCTCGAAAACTTTAAATACTCAGGTATTGAAAAGTTTGGGGTGTTACATTACAGTTTGATGTACTAGACTCATAGCCTTCTTGGTTGCTCATTGGTGTTCACTCCCCAAGTATAGGGTTGTGATGTAGTAATAAACTCGGTAAGACCGAGGTCGAATCCAAAGGGACTGGAACTTGTACGTTATCTGAAAATAACTAGATCTAGAACTAGGCTAAGATGAAATCTAAACCAATTATGATTTGAGAAATAATGATGAAATATTTAATCTAAAACTTAGGAAAAATCAGAGAAGGGAAACTAGGGATTCAGAGGATCCACTTGTAGAGATCAGGGAGATCTTATGCCTGTATTATAAATCAGGGAAATTAACTGAATTGCCTTCGATTTAGTTTTCAAGAGATGAAAAGTATATGAATTAGAATGGATTCCATCACCAAACCATGCCCAAGAGACAAAGCAAACAACAGAATTAATCTAATTACCAACCAATCAACGTGTTTATGAAGGTTAGGAAGGGTACCGTCATCCGACCATGCCCAGGAGGCGATGGTGAACAACAGGGCTTCCTGACGTCATAAACATAAAGAGGAAAAGAACATGTTCAAAGCCATTGCAGACCCATTGTAATTTCAGTCACAACAGACCATTAAAGACTGAAAACATTCCCTTAATTAAAAACCCCAAAATCAACATCAATTCAGTCTAAACAAAGGCACAAGCAAAGAGGTCTCCCATCACGCTACAAGCTTCACCTCTTAGCCCTAGCTAAGAGGTTTAGCCACACATAGATATGGTGAGGCTAATCTCTTACTTGAACATAAAATAAAACAAGGAAGAAACAAACAAAAGGGAGGAAGAACCAGCCGGCTTCCACCTTCACTCTCTGTCTCTATCCACGTTCAACCTTCCTTAATCTCTCAGCTGATGCCTCCCTTGATACCTCCCAGCCGTGAATGATTTCCCATAGCTGCTTTCTGTTCCTTTTATAGCCAGCGAACATGCTTGCCAAAACAGACTTGCGCCTCTCTGTTTTTACGCAGGAAACCGCAGAAACGTATTGCGGTTAAAACGAATTTAAGGTGGACCGTCTTTCCGTCTTTGAAGATTGCGATCGTGGTGAGGGTAAGAACCCTTTACTTGACAATTCGGACGGTTCGGATCAATGATCCGACCGTGATCAATGTTACCCAGCCGGCCCACATCATCCGGTTTTCTCGGACGCAGAACGGAGGTGGATTCTGCGCTGGACTGGTGGTGGGGTCCATGATCGACCTATCAAGAGAAATCCACCCCGTTCATCAGTTTCTCCTAGAAATTTCGGTGGGAATGACTGATTTTGAGTTTATTTTGGTGCGGCCTACGGACTGATTCAGTTCGCCGTCCATCCTCCGTCCGGACGATCCAAACCCAATCTACACTGTCTTTTGAAATATTGCCACCTAGGCCTGAGTGAGATGGGCCACGTGAGTCACATGGACGATCCGGATCAATGCATGTCATCATGATGGTGGCCCACAGAGGAAAATCGCGTCCGTCAGTGCGAACGCAAGCAGAGACGCTGCGATGATTGGTGGGCCCCATAATCAACGTCGGTTGGAGAATCCAAGCCGTCCATTAGCTTCATGACGAAAACCGTCCAGAAGGGCGAGATTTCTTTGATTTCAGTGTGGCCCACTTGATCTTTTATTCCGCCGTCCATCCCGCTTTCGACGGCCAGGATCTTCCAAAGAGTTCGCATGGTTGAGAAAAGACACCTAGGTGAGGCTACTACCTCCCCTCTGTGCATAATAGACGGTCCAGATTGGTGATTCGATTAAGTAGTGGGCCCCACAGAGAGGAACCAGCGGACGCGGTGCGTCCGTTGTTTGAAACAGAGAAGGAGATGAAGACGATCGCGGTCAAGGAGTCGTTTGACCGATTTGTCGTTGTCGTGCACGGCGAGTGCACTTGTGCACTATGCACGCTCATGCTCACGTGGGGCCCACTATGATGTTTTCGAGAAATCCGCTCCATCTATCCATTTTGTCAGATCATTTAACCCGTAGGGACCGAAGATGAGGTCCATCCAAACAGCAGGTGGGCCCAGAATCATGATTCTGAGGGCTGATTTGTCCGTTAAGCCACTTCCACCAGGATTTAATGGTTGAAATTCGGCGTGTACGGTTAACTTATGGCGTTCAGGCCACGTATGAAATCTTGTGTCAATCGGATGGCGGGAAACCTGTGATCTTGCATTTTGGCTGACTTTCAGGCCACTTGAGCTTCAGTTTCTCGATTTTCTCGGATCTCGGGCATTAATCTTGGTTTCCTGGGGTCGTTCCCTTGCTCTGGTGACTTTAGAGCGTCAAATCATCCTTTCAAAGACCATTATTCGGTCCACATTGTAATTACCCCTCAGATTACAAATGTGATTAAAACAAATTGCTAAAATGCTTATTTTGCCCAGAAATCCGGGTAATACATGGGGTCTAATATGTAATATTTGACCCTCAACACAACCCCCAACCAGCATTTTGCTAGTCCCGAGCAAAATATGCGAAAATTAATTTGAGAATTACGAGACAATTCTTACGGAGCCGAGTGATGTTTTGAAAAACAATCCAGATATGAGAAATCTTAAGATCCATGAATGTTGATTATCAATTTCCCCTGGCCTCTCATGCACGGTGAATTTCATAATCAAGTTCAAATATTAATCCATAAACTAGAATAATTCTAAACATTGAGTTTCATGGGTGTATAGTGAAATCTCGGCTTACCATCATTAAGAGATTCAATTCTTTATTTCAGGATTTCGTTGGTAATCAACAAGAAAATTCATGATAACCGAAACTTACCTCACAGATCATTCTTTCATTTTTTTTTATTTTTTTATTTTTTTATTTTTTAATTCAAGATGGGAATCAAATTTTCACTTATAGGGAGCAAACCTATGGTGAAAATAATCACCCAGCTCTGTCTAACTGTTAATCATAGAAAATCAAATCCACACCTATAGGGAGCAAACCTATGGCGCAATTGCTTTTATACCCTGATGGCCAAATCTTTTAGGTTGGTTTCTTTCATACTCAGTGATTACCAAGTTAATCATTCAATATCATTGAAATCTCAATGTGTGTTTAGATGTGACATGTGAAATCATGACTCAATCAATGTTTACAACTTCTAATCATGGATTAATAATTCAAACTTAACTGTGAAATCTACAGATAACTGAATCCAAAAGTCATGAATTACCAACAATACGTATCTTGAAATTCTAAATCCAGGATATCTGTCAAAATTACTTTGAATTCACAAGAAAGTCCAAAAAAAAAATTTAAAAATTTTCACAATTTTTGCTCAAGACCAAGAAAAAACACTGATTAGGTTACCTAATCTCCCACCCCCAACCTAAAATCTACATTGTCCTCAATGTAAAAGATATGAGCATGGAATGCACATGGGACAACGAAAGTAAAAGAGAAGTGATGGGAAGATAGTACTGAATGATGAATCGTGAGAGACTTTCCAAGAGATCTCAACATGACAAATGTGAGCACGAGAGAAAAAGCAATACAAAAATAACAAGAAATAAAATCCTACCTATACCACTTTCGCGCAGTGCTCTCGATTGCATTTAGCATATGCAACAAGCCTTTAAACCCCTAGGTCCTCTAGTGGACGAGTTGTAGTCTCGTGAGGGTTTACAAAGAATGTTACCCACAAATATTGAACTCACTACTCATGCTTTGCAAGGTTCATCTTCTCGCCGTATCTTGATAAGTTCCTCAAGTAAGTTCCTCAACAAGATCATCCAAAAGCCCTTTTTTGCAAAAGGCTTGGGTGCCTGAGCATGACTTTCCAGAGAGACTTATGTACCTCATAAGAAATTTTCCATTGCATTGCTTGAGGTAACTGTAGTATGTACGATTCACCCAGTGACAGA
This sequence comes from Magnolia changhungtana, assembly GCA_030180095.1. Classification (NCBI taxonomy): domain Eukaryota; kingdom Viridiplantae; phylum Streptophyta; class Magnoliopsida; order Magnoliales; family Magnoliaceae; genus Magnolia; species Magnolia changhungtana. Next base: position 579,391 of record JASAUF010000628.1, on the reverse strand, counting down.
AGAGTTTCAACGTTAGTATCCCATGGTGAATCGAGACTACAAGTAGATAAAGTTTAGAAAACTTCGCAAAAAGTGATGTAGCCTCAACACATTTCGAAGTGTCAATCTTCGATTCAATTTTCAGCTCCTCCTCCTTTAATGGTAGACGGTTAGGATCGGGGAAGAAGGAGCTTCAAAATAAGGGTTCTCTCGGTACGGTGATAACTACCGAGATGTTGTCTCTTCTGGCATCCACTTTGTCTTTTGACATGGGATCGTTTGACTTTGAAAAGTGTGCCCAATGAATTATCAAAAGAGTCGAAATTTCAAATGAGAGTGACTTATTTTCCTCATGGAAATCAGAATGAGATGCTCAAGGACTCCTCGCCCTTAAAAGTATATGAAGATATGTTCTCTTGCTCCAAACTGCACAAACATATTGAAGATCAATAGGGAAGCATCGATGGGATCACTTTGTTCATTGAAACTACTCAATCGAGGCATTGAACTCATAGAGCGTGTATTCGGATGGTGGTCTTAATTGAGTGGTTTCAAATTCTAGAGTCGTAGCGAAACTCGTCCTTCTCCCAAATCACATTATCATTCAATTCAAGAGAGTGGTCCAAACATGTCTCACAGAAGTTGGAAGGGTCGGTTTTAATGAGCTCATCTTCCATTTTTAAATCAGACATGTTAGGTGAGTGGAGTAGCTCAGTATGACCGATCACTTCGTGTGCTTCTTGAGCATTGACCTGGACCATACTTGAGATTGATTCCAGGGAATTTGGGTTGTGCTCTCATGAATCTCATCCCAATACTTCTCAGCTTCCAATTCAGTGCAGTACACACTTGAAATGGGATCACTTTCCTCACAATCTATTCCTAAATTCGGTTGAGGTTCGAATGAACTAGCCTCTACCTCATCATTGAATTCATGTGTGTCAGTAAGGGAGGTGTGTCATCATCACTTGTATTTGAAAGACACCCATGTATCTCCACCATTCTTTTGAGCAGTCATCGAGATCGGCTCATTGGGAAATTGAACCACGTGCTCGTTAATGGAATCCAACTCCTCATTCCAAATTCCGATTTCATCAAAAGTGAGTGAGGATCACTTTCCTGCATTGTATTTCTGGATTGGATTGTAGTTGGGATGCACGAGCTTCTTCTATCCTTTCAAGGCGCGAATTCGGTGCTTCCATTGCTTTCATCGCTTCGAACATGTTGGTTGAATTGTTCTAGATTAAAACATGAATCCTCTTGGATCGTTTCGGTTGAATCTCAAAGGTATGGGATCCAAGAGAATAATCATTATATGTTGTTGGTTCATCTTCCCGATTTTGATGGTTCCACCGATTATAGTCATACGGATCATAGGTGGGAGAATCGATGGTTGGTAATACTTATTATCACTCATAATATAATCACGCATTGTTTTCTTTTTCTCGGATGGGTGATAGTAATTCTCACTCCCATAGTTATGATAACCCCAACATTCACGTACGGTCAGTGGGGTGGAATTGTTCTCCGTATATGATCGCGTAAGGACTTCTTAGCGGTGGCTTTTTGTATTCGGTCGATTCTCGATGATAGTTTCGAAAAAGTTTTGAGACATTGGTGGATTTCTATCATAATCATCATCCCAATATAGATTATTCTTCTCGGCATACTTGACGTTCCCACTCGTGCATATACATGGTGAAACTCTAACTCAATCTAATCTAGAAGAAAGCAAAATCCTACAAAGAATACGAAAGTAAATGAGAAGTTAGTAAGATGTTACCGGACTAGAAGTTCCTATGTTAAAAACCCGCAAAACAAACCAAAACACGTTAGTTTCAAGTAAACCAAATCTAAAGAGTTAGAAAATCTAGAAATTTAGAAAGAGTTTACCAAATTAGAAGTTCTATCCTAACAACCTACAGAATAGGAAATAGGTTAGTTCTATAAATAAAATAGAAAACAAAATTAAAAATTAAAATTAGTAAAATCCTAATCTTAAACTAACTCTAAATCCAATTAATTTCAGAAAATCGTAGCCGTCAGTCCCCGGCAACGGCGCCAAAAACTTGTTCACTCCCCAAGTATAGGGTTGTGATGTAGTAATAAACTCGCTAAGACCGAGGTCGAATCCCAAGGGACTGGAACTTGTACGTTATCTGAAAATAACTAGATCTAGAACTAGGCTAAGATGAAATCTAAACCAATTATGATTTGAGAAATAATGATGAAATATTTAATCTAAAACTTAGGAAAAATCAGAGAAGGGAAACTAGGGATTCAGAGGATCCACTTGTAGAGATCAGGGAGATCTTATGCCTGTATTATAAATCAGGGAAATTAACTGAATTGCCTTCGATTTAGTTTTCAAGAGATGAAAAGTATATGAATTAGAATGGATTCCATCACCAAACCATGCCCAGGAGACAAAGCAAACAACAGAATTAATCTAATTACCAACCAATCAACGTGTTTATGAAGGTTAGGAAGGGTACCGTCATTCGACCATGCCCAGGAGGCGATGGTGAACAACAGGGCTTCCTGACGTCATAAACATAAAGAGGAAAAGAACATGTTCAAAGCCATTGCAGACCCATTGTAATTTCAGTCACAACAGACCATTAAAGACTGAAAACATTCCCTTAATTAAAAACCCCAAAATCAACATCAATTCAGTCTAAACAAAGGCACAAGCAAAGAGGTCTCCCATCACGCTACAAGCTTCACCTCTTAGCCCTAGCTAAGAGGTTTAGCTACACATAGACATGGTGAGGCTAATCTCTTACTTGAACATAAAATAAAACAAGGAAGAAACAAACAAAGGGAGGAAGAACCAGCCGGCTTCCACCTTCACTCTCTGTCTCTATCCACGTTCAACCTTCCTTAATCTCTCACCGATGCCTCCTTGATACCTCCCAAGTGAATGATTTCCCATAGGCTTCTGTTCCTTTTATAGCCAGTATGAACATGCTTGCCAAAACAGACTTGCGCCTCTCTTTTTACGCGAGAAACCGAGAACGTATTGCGGTTAAAAACGAATTTAAGGTGGACCGTCTTTCCGTCTTTGAAGATTGCGATCGTGGTGAGGGTAAGAACCCTTTACTTGACAATTCGGACGGTTCGGATCAATGATCCGACCGTGATCAATGTTACCCAGCTGGCCCACATCATCCGGTTTTCTCGGACGCAGAACGGAGGAGGATTCTGCGCTGGACTGGTGGTGGGGTCCATGATCGGCCTATCAAGAGAAATCCACCCCGTTCATCAGTTTCTCCTAGAAATTTCGGTGGGAATGACTGATTTTGAGTTTATTTTGGTGCGGCCTACGGACTGATTCAGTTCGCCGTCCATCCTCCGTCCGGACGATCCAAACCCAATCTACACTGTCTTTTGAAATATTGCCACCTAGGCCTGAGTGAGATGGGCCACGTGAGTCACATGGACGATCCGGATCAATGCATGTCATCATGATGGTGGCCCACAGAGGAAAATCGCGTCCGTCAGTGCGAACGCAAGCAGAGACGCTGCGATGATTGGTGGGCCCCATAATCAACGTCGGTTGGAGAATCCAAGCCGTCCATTAGCTTCAGGACGAAAAACCGTCCAGGAAGGGCGAGATTTCTTTGATTTCAGTGTGGCCCACTTGATCTTTTATTCCGCCGTCCATCCTGCTTTCGACGGCCAGGATCTTCCAGTAGTTCGCATGGTTGAGAAAAGACACCTAGGTGAGGCTACTACCTCCCCTCTGTGCATAATAGACGGTCCAGATTGGTGATTCGATTAAGTAGTGGGCCCCACAGAGAGGAACCAGCGGACGCGGTGCGTCCGCTATTTGAAACAGAGAAAGAGATGAAGACGATCGCGGTCAAGGAGTCGTTTGACCGATTTGTCGTTGTCGTGCACGGCGAGTGCACTTGTGCACTATGCACACTCATGCTCACGTGGGGCCCACTATGATGTTTTCGAGAAATCCGCTCCATCTATCCATTTTGTCAGATCATTTAACCCGTAGGGACCGAAGATGAGGTCCATCCAAACAGCAGGTGGGCCCAGAATCATGATTCTGAGGGCTGATTTGTCCGTTAAGCCACTTCCACCAGGATTTAATGGTTGAAATTCGGCGTGTACGGTTAACTTATGGCGTTCAGGCCACGTATGAAATCTTGTGTCAATCGGATGGCGGGAAACCTGTGATCTTGCATTTTGGCTGACTTTCAGGCCACTTGAGCTTCAGTTTCTCGATTTTCTCGGATCTCGGGCATTAATCTTGGTTTCCTGGGGTCGTTCCCTTGCTCTGGTGACTTTAGAGCGTCAAATCATCCTTTCAGCACCATTATTCAGTCCCTGCTTGTAATTACCCCCTGTATTACAAATGTGATTAAAACAGCCGTTAAACAGTTATTTTGCCCATAAATCCAGGTAATACATGGGGTCTAATATGTAATATTTGACCCTCAACAATTGGTCACTATGGGGAGGCTCGTCACCACAGCGTAGGACGACAGCTCGGACACGGTGTCCTATACCACCATGCTCGACTCATGAATCTGGTGGATTGTACCACTAATGGTTATAAGTAGACTCATTTAATGGGAATGGGGTATCCTGAATTTTGTTCGGTGTTGTCATACATTGTAAACATAACCAGTCAGTCAACTTTTAGGGCGATTTAATCGACTTGAGGCACTCCGGCTTAACCGACATTGGGTGCAAGTATCTCTTGTAGTTCAGCTACCGTCGGTCATACGTGTTCGACCGGGTCGACCGAACAAGTCTAAGGTAGCCAACCTACTGTCCCCCCCTTAGTTTGAGCGGTTAGCCGACTGACCAAACATCCTAAGCAATTCTAATATCACTACGAACCTAATAACTCATCATGCGATCATTATGAGGTTTCATAAGAATCATATATTTAACAACGCAAACAGTTGGGCATTTCATCAAACATGTGAGCTTTAATAGAGTAATATATTCACTGGAGCATTTAATCAAACACATGAGTATCAACAAATCAACACATTTAATCAAACATGTGAGCATCATTAGAATAACCAATTTAATCACCTAGGCATTTTATCAAACATGTGAGAATTTATAGACAAGCAATCACACATATTGTAATTAAACACGAAATATGAACATGCTAGCTATTTACAAATCATTCACAACAAGAAATCATTAACCGGGATCCTTAATGGTCGATAAATGGAAACCTAGGTATAATAGTACGCACCTTAAGAGGGGATTTCCAATATTTGAGCTCCTAGGGTTGTGATTTTGGAGAAAATCACGAATTCCTAAGGTAAAGCAATGAAGTATCATTAATTGCACGTAAAGTAGGTATAAGTTGCGAAATCAAAGAGTTGAATGCAAGTCTTACATTCGGTTTCAAGTAACGGTGGATTTGGTAAGTTAAAGAGTTTGATCGATGAGATACGGACCCCCAAACACCAATATCCTTTCCTTCCTCTCGCACACTCACTCTCTTCCTCTTTATCTCTTATTCTCTTTCTTTCTTCCTTTTTCTCTTTCTCTCATAAGGCAAGAAAATTCGTATGGGAGCAAAGTAGGACCCTAAATGCCTTATTTATAACACCAGATTTGGTGCAAATGGCTCTAAGGGCTGGGTTTTTACTATACTAGCCATAGGGGAGTGTGTTTGTACCCTTCAGGAGCCACTATATGGTGAGGGGGTTGACACCCATAGTAGGATAGTTGGCCCTAGTGATGATTTATGCATATAAATAATCAGCCCACCATTTGGACACGTTGATCGATGTTGTTGCTACTATTGATGTTGTCCCTGTTGAAGGACGAATGGAGCGACTTCAGTAAAAGCGACAAGATCGTCTTCTTTCATTGGATGGGGGACGGGAACACTTCCATTACCGTTCTCACATTCAGTGGGCCTTCTTTCATCTATTGGTTGTATTGGGGCAGCCTGATAAGGCCACTAAGGCGATATCGTTCTAGCTCTTATTTCGACTTCGACTTGTTCCCCAACGCGGATGAGTTGGATGAAGTTGACATATGTATGCGAGATGAGGAATCCAAAGATAATCGGGTTTACCGAGTGGACGATCATGGAGATTTGCTTCTCGTCGTCGATGGGTGTCTTCATTCTGACGGTCATGGCCCGCCACCATCTAATGAAAGTTGACAATGACTCATCATCCTGCTGTCTTAAGGCAGCAAGATTTGCTATTTTGGGCACTACATTAAGATTATATGTAAATGATTAATGAGTGCTTGAGAAATTTGTTCCCAAGTTTTAATTCGATGATAGTTCGGTGATGTGTACCAGTCTAATGCATCGCCTTTCAGGAACTTTTGAAATAGATGGATCAACACTCTATCATTGCGTATCACAATATTAAGCTCTCTGAAAAATGCTCTTAGAAGGTCTAAAGGACATCCTGTACCATAATATTTTTAAAATTTTGGTACCTCAAAGCCCGGAGGAACCTTTATGTCAAGGAAGGGATAGAGGTCCCTGAATTTGGTGGATGGGAGATCAACCCTACGCTGCTTCTATAATTTTCTCTCCATCTCTCGTAATTGCTCTCAGAGTTGCTCGATTTCAGAGGGACCAGATGAGAGAGGCTTTGCCCCTTGCCACGCCTGCCTTATATTCTTCTTATAATAGTTGACCTTGTTAACACCTTTATGATTCATACTTGGAGGAGGCTGGACTTGCTGGTTGCTCCCGTTATAGGGAGTTTGTTGAATTAGGACTAGAAAAAGAAGCTGCAAAGAAATCCTGGTTGTATGAGATTGTTGAAATTGTTTAGGATTCTCGTAAGGGATAGGATTTTGGAATTGAATGGGAGTCCATGGTGTAGAATGATGGAACTGACTCTCATTTGTGGGAGGATATTGGAAGAAATGCCCTGAGGTATATGGTTGTATTGGCCAGATGTCTCAATTGGGAGGGTATCGAAAGTCCTGTACAAACCTTGACTGTCGCCGTTGTTGTGTTGGGCCAACTTGGGTGATGGATATTGGAACTAGAGATGGTACGAGCTAGGGAAGCATTTTTTGCATGATCTTTGTATTTTGGACCACCTTCTGGATGCAAGAGACTAGCATTGATCCCATTAGATGCGGTTGTGAGGGAATGTCTTTCTGTATATTGAGAGCGAAAAAAGGAAGAGCTACTTCTTTTTGGTTGGCCATGGCTGTTCAAAATTTGATTTAAAATACGATGTGAGAAGGGAAATTTTTTGGACTTCTAACTCGTAAAGGGGCAATTCTTTTTTATTCTTTTTAGTTTTTTGGGATGAATGCAGATGCAGATGTAAACGTACGAGAATTGGTATTTTTTAGGAATCCGTAAGATCTTCTTATGGGCATGATCAAACTATATCAGCAAGCCGCGAAGCATACGTTCGAAATGATCAAGTGTAAGGTGCAAATTATATATGTATGAAATGCTTAATGCTGTATAGATGCTTATGATAAAATGACAGCTAATCGGCTAAGGTTTCTGTTGAACCTGCTACGATTATATCGGCAAGTCTCAGAGTATACATCCGGCAGTCAGAAACGATGGAAAATGATGGAATGCAATGTATATGCTAAAATGATGGTTAACTGGCTAAGGTTTCTGATAGGTAAGATTTGATTATATCGGCAAGCCACAGAGTATATGCCCGCTAGTCAAATGTGAGAAATTAGTGAAAAATGTACTATGATGTTGATATATATGAGGAGCAGTGGGTTGAGAAAGGAATGAATGTTGCACAATGCTAATGCACTGATTTGATGAAACTAATAGAAGCTTGAATGGTAGTGTCATAAGGATAGATTGAGTGACTCTGATTTGAACTTAGGTGGTTCAGGAGGCTTATACTCCAGCTAGGCCAGACTAGATCAGAGCTGGGCTCTCTCTTTCTCATTCACACTCTCCTTGGTGGAAAGATGGCTTCCTGACGGGTGTGCTCCATGAAATGAGAAGGGATGCTCTCTGATGCTTGGTGTGTATCAAATGAGAAGGGGATGAGGGCTATTTATAGTCTCCTAACCTGGTTTTTTGTAATTTTTGATGATCTTAGGGGCAAAAAGTGGTTGAAGGGCTAGGATTAGAGATTGCCACATGACATCATCTTATAGGTTGGATGAGGTTGTAAAAGGATAATTTTGGGTAAGGACATGGGCATCAGAGTAAATGCACTTCAATCACACACTTGAGGTTCGAAAAATGAAAGTTTCATATGTTTGAGGGACGTTGCTCCAAAGGGGGGGAGTGCCACGTGGCTAGCAGTAGTCTGGCTGTCACCGGTCTCCACTTGGACTCCCCCTACTTTGGCAGGCAAAATCATCTAAGCACATGGAGGCTCTACTGTGAGGGTTGTTGTTTTAAGATTTCGATCATTTCTCTGATTGGGCTTAGATTCGAGCTTGGTTTTGGGCTTACGTAGGTGAGTTGATTGGGTTATTGGATTGGGTAGGTTGACCGGGTGAGTTGATCATGTGAGTTGACTCAAGGCTCTAAGGTTTTTGGGTTCTTAGGGTTTATGGTTAGGCTAACCGGATTGATTGGGTTAAATGTGTTAAGTTTAGAGTTTAGGCTTCTATAGTTAGAGTTTAGGATTGGGGTTCGGTTGTCTATCCATTTGTTCAAACTCAATCAACCTATCAACCTAAGGTAGGGTGTCTACAGACATGTAGAAGTATATATATGTATACGTATATGTGAGCAAGGTCTTTAGATCGTTATTTCAACAGTAGGTTAAGTATATAAATAGGTAACAAGTAGGATGAATGGATCAAAATCTCAAACCGATGTGTGTTAAAATAGATATGATGATCTCATAGTTGGTTTAGCATGATTGGGTGCTCCAAAAGTGAGATGGACGGCCAAATAGTTTCATCTAGTGATGAATAGTTATTTCAAAGGTTGATTTAATGAACGGACGATTATACTAAGATCTACGATGGCATGGGAATTATTATGGCGTATAAGTGTGAATTAGAGTTCATAAAATAAAGAAAAAATCTATTGTTAAAATACACACATGGAAAAGTACTCGTGTACCTACTTGTGTGTAAACATTTTCAGATTATTACACATATATATATAAAACATATAATAACTCAAACTAAAACTAAGTAAATTGTGGAACCCATTGTCGGAAAGCCATTGTGGAACCCATTGTTAGTAGAATTAAGACCATCGGCTATTCTTTATTTTTTAACCATCCAACAAATATATGCCAATCTCATAATCAGACAATGGCATGAGCATATTTTTTTGTTCATGATGAAAATTTAAAATTTGTATGTTACACATACACCTTTTGAGTAATTTTAAAGTGCCTACATACCATCCATCATAATCTGTAATAATGTCATGACCATATGATTCATCGAAAAATGGAATGATATGACCCTCATCCGTGGACGCGAATTGGACACCACATATAGTACACGGCAGGAGCATCGAAATTATAATTTAGATGCTGCCCAATGTAGATGGATTATGTCTTAGAAGATAATATTGATCTAGTGGGTCCCTCTGCTTTGGATGCAGATGGGTTGATTACTCTACTAACTTGTACTTGATTGAGGCTGGCCTGAAACCGTGAGTCCAATATCATGGAATTGACCTGGCTAACTTGGATGAGTGTGACTCATGTTCATTTGATAAAACTTAATTTCATAACTTATCACTAAAAAAATATCATTTTTCCATTTGGTAACAAAAAGATATTTAGTGCTTAATTGGAAAAATCACTTAATTTTTTTTTTATTTTTTATTTTTTTCCAGCCACAACTTGGTTTAAAATTTATCACAGAATGCCGTATGTAATTTCCCTTTAAATTTTGGATGCATTTTGACCAAAATATCCACACTAACTTTTAAAAATGACAAAATTACCCTTTAAGAAATTCAAAATGTTATTCTATTCTTCAAGTTGTTCATTCCTCTCTCTTTCAGAAAAAAAAATCCCAGCTATCCGGAGGCCAAATCCTTTTGAAATCTCTTATTTCTTCTAATTAATCTTGATTTAATTGGAAGATGAGATTTCAAATTTTCTTTTCTCTTTTTAAATAGTTTTAGGGCCCACAATGATGTTTATTCGCCATCTATAATGTTCTTGAAATCACACAAACCTGGATGAAGGGAAAACACAAATATCAGCATATACACACTTTTATAGCCTTCCAAATGTTCTAAAATGTAGACATCCGATTCTATTGCTTTTATGTGGTGTGGTCCACTTGAACTTTGGATTTGCCTCATTTTTGGGCTCACGCTGTAAAATAATCTCACTAAATGAATGTACGGTTTCGATATAACACATACATTATGGTAGGGCCCACAAAATATAATGTAAAAAAACGTATCTTACTGTTAGTTGCCTAACAAACCGGACAGGGATTGCCCATTGATGCCTGTCTACGGGATTGTGATATGTGGGATCCACCATAATGTATTCATTTTCATCGATGCCATCTATTCATTTTGGATAATTATTTTTGGGCATGATCTTAAAATGAGGTAGATTCAAGTCTTAGGTAGACCATGGGTGTCAATCATCACTGTTTCCTATGGTGTGGTGCACGTGATATTTTAATTTACCTTACTGTTAGGATCATAACCTAAAATAATCTGAAAAATGAATGGACGGTATGGATAAAACGCATAAATAATGATGGGCGTCACATAGGACTGTCCAATAACTGCAGGGCAGCGTCATGGAGCAATCCGCTTCCGCACGACGCGTCTACAGTGGATTCCCACAACTAACTGCAGGGCCCACTGTGATGTATATTCCTTGCATTTACGCCGTTAATCTGTTTTTCCATATCATTTCATTTCAGGTAATGATGTTAAAAATATTGTGGATTAGAATCTTAAGTGGACCACACCACAGGAAATAAGGGGTGTTTGAAAGATTAAAAAAGACATGGATGAAAGGTCCATTCAAATATCAGTTTCATCCAGAACTTTTGTGGCTCATGAGATATGATAATGGTTAGTCACCACTCTTTTTTGTGGCGTGGTCCATTTAAGAAGTGGATTTAATTCATATTTGGGATCATACACTAAATTGAGCTTGCAAAACAATTGGACGTCGTGGATGTAAGTCACATACATCAAGGTGGCCCACAGTCGGGGATCCAACCACGTCCGTGAAACTCCATATGCACCGAAGATGCATCTGGCTGCGGATTGCTGACCGCACTCGTATTCGGGCTGGTGGTCGGTGCTCTGTGGGCCCCACCATGATGTATTTGTTTATCTATGCCGTTTATCCATTTTTACAGATCATTTTAGGGCTTTATTCCAAAAATTAGAGGGATATAAATCTCAGGTGGACCACACCATAGGAAAACAATAGTGATTAGATATCTACCATTAAAATCCTCCTAAGGACCACTGTACTGTTTATTTGACATCCAATCTGTTTATTAGGTCATACAGGCCCGGATGAAGGGAAAAAACAGATTGATCCAAAACTTTTATGTCCAAATGGTCGACACTCATTCAACAATGTTTCCTGTAATGTGGTCCACTTGAGATATGGATATACCTCATTTTTTTGTCTCATATCATAAAATTATCTGGAAAAATAGATGAAAGGCATAGATGAAACACATACATCATGGTGGGCCCACAAAACATTGATCACCAGCAATTGGCTGATGACAGGGGAGTAGCTAGAGGTGGGCATGTCGGACCCGATCCGATGGATCCAACCCGATCCGACCCGACTCAGTATCATTTTGAACAGAACCGATGGCCTAGATCGGCCCTGATCGAGTCTGTCAATCCAGATCCAATTTTTTTTCGGTCTGGTTCGGATAATGGTGTATCCGGACAGAACCGATCCAAAAACCCGAACCGAAAGGATCCGACCCGACCCGACCCGACCCGACCTGGGATGAAATAGCTCTGTATTTTTACAAAAATTTCTTTCTCTATAAAGATTTACCAACCACTCATATTTTCGAAAAACAAAAGTTTTACCGCCCAGCCTTTTCATTTGGCGCCAAAAAAACCCAACTCTTTCTTTATATCTGTCTATATCTCTTTCTGTATCTGTTTATCTCTCTCTCTCCGTGTATGTCTCTCCCTTTCTGTTGAAGAAGAAGGCTAGCTAGATGTGTTCTGCTAGATCAAATCCCTCATATTCTGTCGTCGGGTTCCGAAGCTTTATGCGATTTATCTGTTGGAGAGATGTATATATGGAGAAATAGTGTATAGCTGTGTACGGAAGAGAAAAAAGAGAGAGAGAGAGAGGTCGCAGCGGCATTGATTAAAGAGTGGAAGTGGATGGCGTACTGAGTAACTCAGTACCCTAAGCGTACCGAGTAAATTCTGTGGGGTCCACCGTGATTTATGTATTTTATCCACTCCATCCATCCATTTTACCAGATAATTTTAGGGATTGAGCAAAACAATGAAGTATATATAAACCTAAAATGGGCCACACCACAGGAAACAGTGTGAATTGAATATCTACTGTTGAAAATTTCTTGGGGGGCTATAAAAGTGTTGGATCAATCTTGTATTGGTTTTTTCCCTTTCATCCATGTATGTGTGATCGTATGAACAGGTTTGACGAGAAATAAACATCATTGTGGCCCCTTAAAAGGTTTCAACGGTGGAAATCATTATTCCAATTGTTTCCTATGGTATGGTCCATTTGATCTTTGGGTATAGTAAAATTTTGGTCTCAACCGTTAAAAGAAGATGGAAAAGCGGATGGACGGCGTGGATAGATCATATACATTCACAATGGGCCCACCGGAGTTTAACTGAGTACGCAAGCCAAATCGTTGGAGAATGTTTTGCGGAAGAAGTAGCTGTTTACAGGCCGTATTCTTGTCCATCAGACCCAAGTTGACAGAAGCAGATTGGGTAGTATACAATGTAGATTGGCTGGTGTAACGTCAGTGAATTTTGTGGGTCTGATCACGAGGTATGTGTTTCATCCATTTTACAGATCATTTTAGGGCTTTAGTAAAGAAAATGATAGGAATACCAATCTCAGGTGGACCACACCACAGGAAAACAATAATGATTGGATATCCACCATTATAATCCTCTTAAGGACGAACGTACTGTTTATTTGACATCTAATCTGTTGATTAGGTCATAAGGAACTAGATTAAGGAAACAATAAATATTATTAGCTTGATCAAAAACTTGGTCAATGTTCATTAAACACTGTTTCCAAAAATGTGGTCTACTTGAGATTTTGATATATCTCATTTTTTTTTTTCATAAAATAAAATGATCTATAAAAATAGATAGAGGGTATGGATGAAGCACATACATCATGGTGGGGCCCACAGAGCACCGACTACCAGCCAATGGCTGGTGGCAGGGGAGTAGCCAGTTTCCACTCGTCTGACACTCCTCGAGCTCCGAGTTGTACGAACGGTTCAAAGAAGATCAGATTTATTTGGGCCCCATAGTGATGTATTTATTATATCTACACCGTTCATATATTTTTAGAGATCATTATGAAGCATCATAAAAAAAAATGAATAATATCCAAAGATTACTTGGACCAAACCACAAATAGCAGCAAGGAATGACTTTCACCATTAAACAATTTGTGTGGTCTACTTGATAGTTAGATCTATCTTATTTTTCGTCTCAAGACTTAAGACGAGCTCACCAAATGAATGGACGGTTTGGATATAACACATACCCCATGATCAGACTTACAGAACACGCTAACGGTCGAGGCTGTGCTTGTGTAAGAAGCAAGTCACTACCGTTTCATGCAGTGTACGTCAACTGCTGGTTAAAAACGTGATTACGGTAGATAGTGTTCTTTCATAGTCATGTGGGGCCCACCTTGATGGATATGTTTCATCTAAGCCGTTCATTGATTTTGAAATATCATTTTAGGCCTTGAAAAAGAAAACGATATATTAAAAGTTGAAGTGGACCACACCACATGAATCAATTGGATTAAACCATACATTCCGAAATGCACCTAACCCGATCTGATTCGGTTTTCCTGATCGAGTCGGAGTCGGTTCGGGTCAGGTCAACCCTCCGTCGGATCTGTCCGAGTCAATTGTCCCAAATCTGGCCACGGATCTGATCGAATTCGGTTCAAGGCATTGATATTGCGGATCTGATCGAGTGGGCCACAATCTAATCCGATCAGGACCGATGCCTACCTCTAGGAGTAGCCAATCGGTTTCCATGCCTGAGGTTGTGTGGGGTCTATAGAGATGGCCATGACAAATCAACTCCGTCCATCCATTTTAAAAAACCACGTTATGATAGGATTCAAAAAATAAGGCAGATCCAAAACTCAAGTGGTCCATACCTAAAGAAACAGTGCAAGGGAAATGTCCACCGTTGAAAATTTCCTGGAGCTGGTCATAACGTTTATATGCCATCCAAACCAGTACTTCTGTCACCCTCGGCTTTCAATCTCCACTGTTTTGAGTGGTATGGCTCACATGAGTTTTCGATCTAAATAATGTTTAGGCCCCTATTTTATTTTATGGACATGCAAAATAGATGGACAGTGTATTTGTCATATATATCTCTGTGAGTCCGTAAGAATATCTTATGGAGAAGAGTATAACACATGGTCCATTAATCAAAGGATCATGTTTGAAAGATGGATGTGGATGGGGCAATAATATGTTTTGTCCCGTTTTTTTCCAGAATTAATAAGTACAAATATGATAAATTATCAATTTTCAGACATTTGTAATTTATTTCTACCAAACAAGTTTTTGTGAAAAAAACTATTTATTTTCAGATATCAAGATTTTCTTCAAACAAATTATTAAACAAAATTTTCAGTTCTCGTAAGTACTTAAATTCAACAATTTAAGCATTCAGAAGCTAAATTAATTTTTAGGCCTTAATCACTTCAGATGATTCAGCCCCAGTGACTTGTCCAGTTACAAAATTTCACACAACAAGTGTCTGCCGCGAGGATAGCATGCCTGCGGTCATGGCCAATGGTTTTTTAATTGTGGCAAGTGGGGCTCATAGTCAGCAATCCAAACCATTGATGGTGTGGTAGAGTTTAAAAACCATGCTTAGGAGTGCTTTTTTTTTTTTTTTTCAATTTCACCACCTATGGATACTCGAACCCTTAACCGGGTGTTGGAACTCCTGAGAGTCTACCACACAAGCAAGAGTAAGGATCCTTAGGAGTGCTTAGGTTGGTATTAAGTTTTACAATTTCTTTTGTTTTTAAAGCCCACATCAAATAAGATTTTATTAGAAAGTGATTGGTAATGTATTATATAAAGGTCCTAGGCCATTGTAAATGGTGCATTTATTGGTCCACCAAGTAAATAACTTCCAACTTTTTTATGTGTGACATCCAACTCTTTCAAGAGATTGGCTCCACCATGATGATCACCTTATGCAAAAACAAGCCCAATCCACTTAGGTGGGCCATACTAAAGAAAATAATTTCTAGTCATTGATAAATAAAGAGTGTGATACTCTCAATGTGTTGATGTGGCCGGTTTTTGCCTAAGGGGGTCTTCGTGATGTGGCAACTGGATATCATAGGCATATAAAAGGTTTGAAGCTTTTGTTCGGTGGATGGTTACTTATGGTCTGAGTGGACTTAGATATTGAAAGAGATGAATAATACTTTTGGTAAAAGAATTTATTCCTTTTTACTCTCTCCTTTTCCTTTGTAATTACCATACTTTTTAAGATTCTCTGTCATGTGCTGTTTTCATATCTATGCATGTTCCCCTAGTTATTTGACATAGATTTCTCGATGAAACTCAATTTGGACTTTCAATGGAAACCATTACGAGTGACGTGTAGGGTTGTACATTGAGTTGAGTCGAGTCAAGGTGGGACAAGCTAGGCTTGACTCATTCGTGCTCTCCTCAAGCTTACCATTAGAACTTGGCTTGTTTGCCAAACCTTTCAAGTCTAGCTCGAGGCAAACTAGTGGGTTGAGTCGAGCTTAACTCGAGTAGAGTCGAGCCTGCTCCCAAGTCCCGCCCGATTCAACCCAGCCAAGTGACCCAACCCGTACCCGACGCAACTCCTAAGTCAAATATTCAATTAATAATATAAAAAATATTAGATACAGCCATAGAGGTACCTTGTTATTGGTGGAAAAAGAGAGAGAGAGAGAGAGAGAGAGAGAGAGAGAGAGAGAGAGAGAGAGAGAGAGAGAGCTCGGGCGAGTGACGGAGTGCAGGCCGTACGACTAAGATGAGTTGGGCAAACATTAAGTCAAGATCGGGCGAGTGGAGAGAGAGAGAGAGAGAGAGAGAGAGAGAGAGAGAGAGAGAGAGAGAGAGAGAGAGAGGAGCTCGGGCACGATAGGTTAGGTAAGGAAGGGAAATGATAAAAAATGAATGGACGAGTAAAGTAAGGTTTAAGTTTTAACTTTTTTATTTTTAAATTATATATATATATATAAATATAATATTCGGGTCAAAACAAGCTCAAGCTTCGAGCTGGGCTGAGTTCGAGTCGAGTTGAGTCGAGTCAAAATTCACCATGATCAAACTTGGCTCATTTTCAAAACAAGTTGGGTCATAAGAATCTTGGCTCACCTCGAGCCATCGTTCAAGTCAAGCTTGATCGAGCTAAGCTGAGCAAGCTTTTCCAACTAGCTTGGCTCGCGTACAGCCCTAAGCATGTGTATGAGGTTGATGAAAGTTTTAAAATTGCTTACCACATGTTGGGAAGTTGTATAAGAAATGTGATATATAAATACACACACACACACACACACACATATAGGAATGCTCACCCACCCACCTTCTTACCTGAGCACCCATGCACACTGCACACGTGTCTTAGGTATAGAATTTGAATGGTCCACGTAATGCGACATCCCTTGAAACCTCATAAGCCCAACTTTTAGCCTAATACAAAACTTTGGTGGCCCATGGAAAAAGGAAACAATTTCCTCTATTGTTTTACATTTCTCTTTGTTATGTCCCATTACAGTTTTGGATTAGGCTGAAAATTGGGCTGATAGAGTTTCAAGGGGTGCCACATCACTTGGACCGTTCAGATTCCATGCCTAAGACACGTGTACAAAGGTGCACACATGTGCTCACATAAGAAACTGCATAGGTGAGCATTCCTCTCTCTCTATATATCTATAAATCAAGAGAAATTTACGACTGTGGACCCCACCTTTTATCCAGTGGTTTTTATGAAGCAATACAAACTTAACATACGCACTTAGACCTCCTCGTACAGAAATCAAATTTGAGGAAAATACCCTTGCCTTCCTCTAGCTAGCGTGCAGAGACGAGTGCTGACGGACGGTCCTGCGATGGGAACTCAGGTGGGGCCCACTGTGATGTTTGTGAGAAATCTTCCCCGTCTAAGTTCATTCATAGGGTCATAAAGACCTGGATGAAGAGGAAAAACAAATTTCAAAATGATCCAAAACTTCTGTAACCTAAAAGGGTTTCAATGGTAGACGTTCAATTCCCCACTGCATTTTACAGTGTGGTCCACTTGATAGTTAGATTTGTCTTATTTTTTGTCTCAAGCCTTAATATGAGCTCGCCAAATAGATGGACGGTTTGGATATAACATAGACCTCATGATGGGACCCATAAAAGCAACACAGTAAAAAAAATAAAAAATTACAGATCGTTAGCAGATTACTACTACAGCCGTAAGCTGAAGGCTTGCGATAATCTGTGCATTTTATTTTTATTTATTATTTTTTTTACAAGGAGAACTTTTTCCCCCTTATATTTTTCTCTAGTACATAATTATGTAAATATGTATATATAAGTATATAAAAATATTTTTCTATTTTTTAATTCATTTCTTTATCTACTTATTTAATAAGCATATCTCCTAAACTAGAATGATTTACTTAACGTACCGCATATGATTTTGGGATAGGAGAAGTTAATTTAGCCAACCAACCTAGTTATTTTCCAAGATTCCATCGGGTTGATGGTCGAAAATCCATTTCATTCACTTCGTGGTCAATTTCAATCACTTCGCGGTTGAACTGGAAATTCAGCAGGGTAAACTAGAAATTGAGCTGGGCAAACATGAAATTGAGCAGGGCAAACATGAAATTAAGTGGGGCAAACATTGGGTCCTTACTCTTACCCGGGTGGTAGACTCCCTAGAGTTTCAACACCGGGTCAAGGGTTCGAGTACCCACGGTGGTGAAATCCCCTGGTGTGCGTGTGTGTGTGCGTGTGGCATGAGTGTGTGGGGGTGTGTGTGCGTGTGTAAAAAAAAAAAAAAGAGCAGGGCAAACATTAAATTGAGCGGGGCAAATATGAAATTGAGCGGGACAAACTAAAAATTTAGCGGGGCAAACATGAGGTTTGTGTTAGGGATCGAATGCATTTTATATAGGGGAGTGGCTATGGGAGAGAGTCCACCAATTATAGAACTCTTTTACTTACCTACGTCTTCTCAATCTCTCACGTATAAGGAGATAAGTCATTCTTTAATACAATTCTATCTTGAGTTGTCTATAGTACTTCATGCCTATAAAACCGTATATACCCAATGTGATTAATTTAAACCAATCATTGCATTACCAGATGAAAACATGCCATATATGGCCAATGATTCCAACATTCTCTAACTTGGGATAATCATGATATTCTTCAATATGCAATGTATTATATGGTAATTCATTAACGATCGAGATTCTACTAGATATTTTAATGGATCCTATAACAGTGATGTTTGTTTGTTATCAAACCAGTTCATAAGATCATACAGACATGGATTAATAGAAAACACAATTATAAGCTTGATCCAAAACTTCTGTGGCCCCTAAGAAATGATCAACAGTAGAAGTTCAATTCAAAATTATCATGTGGTGTTGTCCATTTGAACATTAGATATGTTTAAATTATCATGTCGTGTTGTCCATCATGAAATTATCTGTTAAGTTTACCCCGCTCAATTTCATATTTGCTGCCCTGATTTTCTAGTTTGCCCCGCTCAATTTCATGTTTACCCTGCTGATTTTCTATTTTGCCCCGCTCAATTTCACTTTTGCCCCGCTAAAATTCATGTTTGCCCCGCTCAATTTCATGTTTCCCTCGCTGAATTTCATGTTTCCCCCACTCAATTTCATGCTTCCCCTGTTGAAGTTCATGTTTCCCCCACTCAATTTCATGTTTCCCCTGCTCAATTTCTAGTTTGCCCTACTTAATTTCTAGTTTGCCTTGCTTAATTTTATGTTTGCCCCACTGATTTTCTAGTTTGCCCCGCTCAATTTTATATTTGTCCCAGTGATTTTCTACTTTGCCCCGCTGAAATTCAAGCTTCCCCGGCGAAATTTCATGTTTGCCCCACTCAAATTTCAGTTTGCCTTGCTCATTTTCTAGTTGTAAAGGTAATAGTGTATGATAAATATGAAGTGATATGCATTCCTCTAGCCTTTGGTTTAATAACAAATATATATCATGATGGCCTCTAAGAAGGTTTCAATAGCAATATCATCATCATTACTGCTTCTTGTGATGTGGGTGTGATTTACTTGTGTTTTTTTATCTGCTTTCTTTTTAAGCTTGTGTTTTAAAATGATTTTCAAAATGAATGAACAACTTAAATAAAGCACACATATTATAGTGGGCTTTATAAAAGCCCCTAGTAGGATTATTCAACTCTAACTAAGTTATTCAAATAGGGAGTTTTGAAACTCAATTGAGCCATATGCAAACTAAATTGTCTAAAAGTTATGCAAGTTGCTTGTAACCTAGGGTTATATGAATTCCTTATAATCCAAAGGGATGTAGATTGCCCACAACAACTTAGGGTAGGAACTCCTTACTATTGAAAGCTATGTGGGTCTCACGTCAACTCAAGTGGTGTGGTCCATTTGAACACTGGATATGTTTAGATTTTTGGGCTCAAGCCATGAAATTATCTGTTAAGTTTGCCCCGCTCAATTTCAAGTTTGCCCCGTTGATTTTCTAGTTTGCTCCGCTCAATTTCATGTTTGCACTGCTGATTGTCTAGTTTGCCCCGCTCAATTTCATGTTTGCCCCGCTAAAATTCAAGTTTGCCCCGCTGAATTTCAAGTTTACCGCACTAAATTTCATGTTTGCCCCGCTGAATTTCATATTTGTCCCACTGAATTTCAAGTTTACCCTGCTAATTTTCTAGTTTGCCCCGCTCAATTTCATGTTTGCCCCACTCAATTTCATGTTTGCCTCGCTCGATTTTCATGCTTCCCTTGCTCCATTTCTAGTTTGCCTCGTTCAATTTCTAGCGGGTCGTTAGTCGAAAATCTATTTCATTATCTTGTTTGCCCCGCTCAATTTTTGGTTTGTCCCGCTCAATTGCTAGTTTGCCCCGCTCAATTTCTGATTTACCCTGCTTAATTTCCAGTTTGACCACAAAGTGAATGAAATGGATTTTCAACCATCGACTCGATGGAATCTTGGAAAATAACTAGGTTGGTTGGCTAAATTAGCTTCTCCTACCCAAAAATCATATGTGGTACGCTAAGTAAATCATTCTAGTTTAGGAGATATGCTTGTTAAATAAATAGACAAAGAAACGAATTAAAAGATAGAAAAATATTTTTATATACTTATATATACATGTTTACATAATTATGTTTTAGAGAAAAATGTAAGGGGGAAAAAGTTCTCCTTGTATAATAATAATAATAATAATAATAATAATTTGCCAGACCGCCGCGGCGGCAATTTGTAAATTTTTTTTTTGATTGTGTTGCTTTTGTGGGTCCCATCATGAGGTCTGTGTTATATCCAAACCATCCATCTATTTGACGAGCTCATATTAAGGCTTGAGACGAAAAATAAGATAGATCTAACTATCAAGTGGACCACACTACAAAATGTAGTGGGGAACTAAACGTCTACCATTGAAACCCTTTCAGGGGTTATAGAAGTTTTGGTTCATTATGAAATTTGTTTTTCCTCTTCATCAAGGTCTTTGTGACCCTATGAATGAACTTAGAAGGGAAGAATTTCTCACAAACTCACAGTGGGCTCCACTTGAGTTTCTAATGGTTGACGCTCATTCAACACTGTTTCATGTAATGTGGTACACTTGAGATTTGGATATACCTCATTTTTGGTCTCATATGATAAAATGATATGAAAAAATATATGGACGACATGGATGAAAAGCATACATCATGGTGGGGCCCATAAACCATAGAAGATCCGCCATTGGCGGGTGGCATGAGGAGTAGCCAATCTGTTTCTGTTCAAAGGAGGGTATTTTTGCCCTGGAATTTGTCGTCTATACGAGGAGGTCTAAGTTCGGAAGTTAAGTTTGTATTGCTTCAAGAATATCTAATGGAAAAGGTGGGGTCCACGGTCGTAAATTTCTCATAAATCAAAGTTGAGCCGACATAGATGGATGCATGTGTATCTGTAAACACATGTATATACATGAGATGGAAATCGGATTGCGTACTGAGTAACTCAGTACGCTCTTATCGTACTGAGTAAACTCAGTTGGGCCCACCGTGAAAATAAGTGGTTTATCCACACCGTCCATACGTTTTTTCAGCTCATTTAAGGGGTTGAACCCAAAGTTGAAGCATATCCAACTCTCAAGTGGATCATACCACAGGAAACAGTGGGAATAATGATTTCTACCGTTGAAACTTTCCTAGGCCCTACAGTGATGTCTATTTGTCATCTAAGCTGTTAATAACATCACAAAGACATGGATGAAGGGAAAAAAAACAAATATAAGCCTAATACAAAAATTCTGTGACACTCAAGAATTTTGCAACGGTATAAGTTCAATTCACACTGTTTCATGTGGTGTGGTGCATTTGAGCTTTGGATATCCTTCGATTTTGGACCTATATACTAAAATTATCTAATAAAATAGATGGACGGAGTGGATGAAATACATAGATCACGGTGAACCCCACAGAGTTTACTCAGTACGCTTAGCATACTGAGTTACTCAGTACGCAATCCGCTTCCCATGAGATGTACAACTGCTCACTTTTGTGGCAAGACTCGGCCAGGGGGAGGGGCAGTCTGTCCGAGGAAGCAAAAGCTTCGTGTCTAGTGTGATTCCTAGTCAGGGTCCTGCTATAGTGGGGGCCCACAAATTGACGGTTTGGGCTGAGGCACATGCGTACCATGACCATCTTCGGTGTTGGGTCGTTTTTGCTGACGACATGCTCTACTCTCCTACCAAGAGGCCACAATTTCGACGGTTTGGAATGAGTTGAAAGATACTTCGAACTCGTATGTACGAGTGCTCAGATGCTCCAAAGTTGGCACGTGTGAGATTTTTTTGCTGTTCATCAAATGGGCCCATGGCGAATGTGCTCTTGCGTGGAAACCAATCTAGTCCACTAATTTAACGGCCCATTAATTTGTACGTGTGTGGCCCACCTGAAGCCTATCCAGCCAAGGGCCTCGATGAACATACCATGTTGACTTGGGTCAGTCCTGATTTGACTCTGGCCTGAAAGAGTCCCCTTGAGCCCCCAAGTCTTTTTTTATTTTTATTTTTAATTTTTTATTTTTAAAACCATGGGATAGATGGGCCTGGAGATGAGCCCATTTTTTTTAATGAGCTTGTAAGTAGACCAGACCCAGCCCAGGGCCCGAAATTCAGTCCGGTCTGGAACACTCCTAAACAGGCCTGGACTCTGGTCTTAGGAGTCTTATACATGGGTTACAGCCAATCCCTATTAGAAACACTACCAAACTTGAGAGAAGTTATACAACTTGAGCTTCTAGGTTCGGTGTAAGAAACACAGAGGCTCAACCATATGGAACGTTGGTTTGTTGGACCCCACCATAGAACCATGCTCCTAAAATCTTATAGCGACCAATCTCAAGCTTTTTCCAGCTGCGGCACTGATGGCGTATTTGTCATTCCTCAGTGTATTCTCAAGCCACAAGCTGAAAACTTAGGACTGTCCCGAATGAGATTTTCGGGTCAAAGTCCATCGATGGTGCAACCAAACAGATTGATGGTCTACATCAGTGAGTAATGGACCACTTTGTACAAACTGAAATCCAAGTATACTTAGGGGATCATATAATCCCATGGCACCCATGTGGACCGTTTATCTACTGGGCCGGAAACATAGGCCTTGCCTAAATGCAACAGAGAAAGTTCTAAAAAGCAAAACTGGAAATTGCATCAAATCTAAAAATTAAGGGTGTGTTTGGTTGCACCAAGAGAGAGAGAGAGAGGTTGGCTTTTCAATTGGGCATTTAGACAAACTCAAGCCCAAATCCAACTAAATTGGTGGATGGAAATGAAATTGAATTCCTGACCTAGATCACATGCTTGTGGGTTCAGTCCAAATTCATACGTAAGCGGGTCAGGCTTGGGAAATTTTGATAAACCGCAGAGAGTTTACTCAGTACGCTAAGCATGGTGAGTTACTCACCAGGCAATCCGCTTCCACAGCTAGCTACATGTGGGGCCCATTGTAATGTGTGGATGTCATCCAACACCTCTGACAGGGTCATCCCAACATGACAATGGGATGCCAAAAAGCCAGGCCGATCCATTCATTAGGTAGGCGGCATCATATAAAACAATTTAAAAATACCCAAAGCACATGAATGAGTTTTACAGGCATATAAATTCTAGAGTATATGAATAGATTTTAGACATACATGAATATATAAAACATATGAGTTTTCCACTTGGGTGGTGATTATTTTACCTAAGGGCGTGTTTGGTTACACCATTGTAATGTGTGCATACCATACCACCCATCCAACAGGGTCAGTCTCCCATGAAAACGGTTTGCTAGAAAGCCACGCGGATCCAAGCACACATAAAAAACAATGGAAAAACACCCAGAGCACATGAATAAGTTTTATAGGCATATAAATGAGTTTTATTTTTAGACATATGTGAATACTTGTAACATATGAAAAAGTTTTCCACTTCGGTGGTGATTATGTTATCTAAGGGTCTGTTTGGATACCACCAAATATCTAACTTTCAGATTTTCAAGTCTTGTCACTCAAGAGTTAGTTTGGATGCCACCAAATAAGTTACTTTCTCTGCTTACAGCAGTAGATGAATAAGTTTGGTTTAAGATCAATTATAAATAACTTTTTTACTTAATAGTAAATCACTTTAATTATATTTATATATATATATATATATATATATATATATATATATATATATATATATATATATATATATAAAAAACAAAGCTTTTCTACTTCTCCTAAGTTAGTAAAGAAAGGCATTAGGAGAGACCAAAGAGGGAAGAAGTGGTTAAGTATGTTGTTTTTCAAACATACTTATCTTCTTAATAAGTTGAAACTAAGATAAGTTACTTGTTGCATAAGTAGCTTGTTTTAAGTAACTTACGATCTAACACCCTCTTAGGGTCCGTTTAAATACCATCAAATAAATTACTTTTTCTACTTACACTATTAGATAAGTAACTTATTTGAGATAAGCAAGTTTGGTTTACGATCAATTGAAAGTAACTTTTTTACTTAAAAGATACTCAATCACTTAGCTTGAGAGTGTTTAGATAGTTAGTTATTTAAGATAAGCTACTTATGCCTCCAGTAACTTATTTTGATTTCTACTCATTAAGCTAAAGTGATCAAGTAACTTTAACTAAAATATTTATTTATAATTGATCTTCAACTAAACTTACTTATCTACTGCTGTAAGTAGAAAAAGTAACCTATCTAGTTATTTGAGATAAGCAAGTTTGGTTTAAGATCAATTAAAAGTAACTTTTTTACTTAAAAGATACTCAATCACTTAACTTGGGAGTGTTTAGATAGTTAGTTATTTAAGATAAGCTACTTATGCCTTTAGTAACTTATTTTGATTTCTACTCATTAAGCTAAAGTGATCAAGTAACTTTAACTAAAATATTTATTTATAATTGATCTTCAACTAAACTTACTTATCTACTGCTGTAAGTAGAAAAAGTAATCTATCTAGTTATTTGAGATAAGCAAGTTTGGTTTAAGATCAATTGAAAGTAACTTTTTAACTTAAAAGATACCCAATCACTTAGCTTGGGAATGTTTAGATAGTTAGTTATTTAAGATAAGCTACTTATGCCTCTAGTAACTTATTTTGATTTCTACCCATTAAGCTAAAGTGATCAAGTAACTTTAACTAAAATATTTATTTATAATTGATCTTTAACTAAACTTACTTATCTACTGCTGTAAGTAGAAAAAGTAACTTATCTAGTGGTATCCAATCAGACCCTTAATATGTAGAAACCAAGATAAGTTATTTGAGGCATAAGTAACTTATGATCCAAATGCGCCCTTAAAAAATAGGAAAGAACGAGGACTTACCTAGCTAAGCATGTCCAAAATCACCTCCTAACAAGCAGGATCTACTGCATGTTTTTCTTCCAACTGGACACTCCTTGGGACTTGCTTGGGTTCAAGTAAAAGTCACGACTCATCCAAGTCAAGATGAATATTAGTCTAACTCGTCTGAGTTGGGGTTCGAATCAACTGGGATGAGCCGACAGTCCATGCTCAGATGCTCCATTGGCCTACCTTTCAGTGATCCAGGCCATTGGTCTGATGCATTTTGAGGCAGATGGACCTTTGCCTGACAAACCCATCAATCTTGAACCTCCTTTTGAATTGAATGTAGGAGCTCTGTGATTATCTTCCTAGCCATCGATTAACCGTCACATTGAGGACGCTGTGGGAGTGATGTATGGTGTCCAACAGCACAATGGTCTAGATCAAGTTTACCATGGCCCACTTGCACAAAATGAAATCGAGTATGCAGTAAACACAGGGATCTAGGATCACATAATTCCTCTTTAATAGCAGACATTAGTGCAAAAGCTATATGGGATATGGGTTTTACATGATTTTCCCTCCAAATATTTTGCATTCTCTCTCAAAATTCAAATTTAGAAAATAGAGATAAGATTGGATACAATCATGTCCTAACCGACTCCTCTTGATCCCCTCCGATTCTAAAGAGCGGTGTAAGGATATCCCCAATCCCAAATACCTGCGAGAGAGAGAAGATCAAGAGGAAATAGGAAATACCCATTTGTTCATAATAACTCCCATTATACACCATTGATCATACCCAGAGTGTGATTAGCTCATTTCTGCTTTTGTAGTAATTAAAATATTAGTCGAATTTATAAAGGTCCTATAAGTAATATAAATACCGTTTGATCTTACCATGCCCCATTTGGGATTTTAAAAAACTCCAATTGTGACCTTATGTACATTCAAAGTAACAAGTAACTACATACATGGCATGGTCCCTACTCATGGCCTAGTGGTAGACACAGAAGACCTTTCAACACTACTAAGGTCATGGGTTCAAGTACCCATTTTGGTGGGTGTGAGTATGAGATTGTGTACTTTTAAAGAAAAATAGCATCTTGATATTGACCATTAAAAACATTATTGGTTTCTTTGTATCTTCTTCATTTTGGGGTTAAGGTTCCACCCACATCTATATAATGACCCATGAAGAGTATTGCACGGCAGCTGATTTTCACCTAGGATTGTGAGTTTAAACAATTATCTCAACGGTTCATCTTTTAGATTCTATGCTAACAAGGCCTGATAAGGAACATTTGCTGAACGGGTGATTTTGTATGAAGATGGATATTAAATGGTTCACATTCAACTAAAAGAATTAAAGGTGAAGATAAAAAAATGAAGCATAACTAGAAGATATTTAGTTTCTATATTGTGGTACTGAGAACATGAATGGTTCAGATTAGTCGTAAACTAGCCACGTACATACACTCTTCAATAGCAAAAACACTCCCAACAAAGGGACGCGGATTTCCTGGAACGTATGCAGAGTCCACCATGATGTTTTTGATCAATCCACCACGTCCATACGTTTTGCGAGCTCATTTTAGGATAAAGGGACAAAAATGATCCGGATCCAATACTCAAGTGGGCCACGGTAAAGGAAAAGGTGGTAGGGAAATTCTTACGGTTGAAACCTTTCTAAGGTCGACACTGATGATTACATGCCATCCATAACTTTCATAACGTCATTCCTACCGGGATGAAATGGAAAAAAATAAAAATAAAAAATTACTAGCCTCATTCTAAAGTTCCGTGGCCCCACGAATATTTCAACTGCCGACGTCCAATTCTCCCCTTTTCGGCCCACTTGAATCTTGGATCGGGATCATTTTTGGCCTTTTGTCCTGTAATGAGCTCGCAAAACGGATGGACGTGATAGATTTATAAAAAAAATCACGGTGGACCTTTCTTAGGTTCCTATAGCAGGAAATTCCTTTGGCAGGAAATCCGCGTCCCTGACAAAGGCATTTTGCAGAAAAACGCACGGGTGAAATAGGATGCGGATTTATCGCGAAAGCCTTTGGCACGAAGTTCCTGTGCTCGAGACCTAGGTGGGGCCAATGTGATGTTTGTGGGAAATCTACCCCATTCATCCGATATTTGAGCTAACTTAAGTACTTGAGATCAAAATTTAATTGGATCCAAGATTCAAGTGGGCCGCACTATAGGAAAATGTAGGTAGGGAAATTGTTACAGTTGAAACCTCCCTGGGTCAACAGTAACGTTTATATGACATCCATACATTTTCATAACATCGTTCCTACTGTGATGAACCGAAAACGCAAATATTAGCCTGATTCAAAACTTCCGTGGCCTCACTAATATTTCAACTGTGGACGTTCAATCCTCGTGTTTCCGGCTTACGTGAGTATTAGATCCGGTTCATTTTGGCCTCTCTCATGAAATGAGCTAAGGGCCTGTTTGGCCGGGCAGATTGGAAGGGATTGGAAGTTAAATCCTGAGATTGGCCGGGCGTGCCAAACAGACAGGGTGATCTGATCCGGGGATATAGCAATTCTAGTTCAAATTTACCTGGGACGTGTTTGGTTTGAGGGATTGGAAGGGATGGGAAGCTTCAATCCCGAGTTTGGCCAGGCGTGCCAAATAGACTCCATGTAACAATCCGGGGATATAGGTTCAATCCCGGGATTGACCGGGCATGCCAAATAGACTCCATGTAACAATCCGGGGATATAGCAATCCCATGGATCATGCACCAATCCACTGACACAGCCATCACTACCTTGAAATCCATGCCATCAACCCTAATACCATTCAACCCACCTAGCCAAACACGCCCTAAAAAATAGAATGAAATAGAGTGGATTTCTTACAAACATCACGGTGGGCTCCGCCTACGTTCCCAGAATGGAACTTCCTGCCAAAACCTTTAGCAGGAAATCCGCTTCCGAATTCAAGCTGTACACGTGGCAACAACACATTTTTTATTCCGAAAATACACATAACAGCTGTGAAATATCCTCCTATTTTCCTTTAATATTCATTACTTTCCCGTTTAAGGAAACTAAAGCCCATTTCTTACAAAATGGGCTTTGTCCGAATACTAGGCCCAATGAATAGGCCAGCTTAAAACTTAACCCATTTATTAGAGCTAAGATTGGGCTGTGTCTATGAGCTCATAAGATCTTAGCCCACTTCACATGCATCAGATGCACCCCCTCTTTCAAGTGTGCTGCCGCATTTCCACCATGGTTCATAAAATTCAGTCGAATCTAAAACTTAGATGGGCCACAGTATAGGAAATGGTCCACACGAGCCCTGCAATGTCCTGATTTTAGAGAAATTCATGTATTCTAATGTGGCAAGTCAGATGAGTAGATTGGAGTGGCTCCATCTATGTCAGTGATGTAAGACTCCTATCAGGTGGCTCCACATGATCATTAGATCTGACCGTTGGATTATTCAGATTGAGCGATTCAGCGGGTCCTATAACAGTTGTGATAATTGTATATAGGTTTGGGGTGGGACGCTTGAACTGCCGTCCCTAAACTCGGTTATTAAGTCAGATATGGAAACCTATGGTGTAAAGACCCTATAGGGAGAATATGTGATGGATAAGCTTCTAGCCATCTTTCCTATATATAGATGTCTTGGTCCCCTCACCAATACAATCGAGAAAACCCTAGTCCCATTGAAGGTTCTTCTAAAAGTGTAAGGTGCGGAATATCAAGATTCTTGTCGGCAGAATGTCTTCTCAATCAGGTACGCTTTTAGGTTATGATTTTGAATCTCCATTATTGATGCGTAGACGATCCGTCAATTCCGCAATATAGGTATAACATTTGGTATCAGAGCCACCCATGCATTGATCTGGTAGATTCGATCCACACTCGTTGAAGTATGATGGATTTCTTATGGGATTCATGTTCGGAATGAGGTGCATGGATCAGCTTTGTGGTAATGCAAGCTACCTGGATTGGTAGTCTTGGCATGGGCCGTGGCAATGGATAACAATCCATTTAGAAAATCGGATTGAAAACCAACGTTTATGCAGCTTAAAATCTGGCTAGCACCATGACTACTAGAGTGCAATCTCGAAACTCTGTCCGCATCAAATCCCTGTCCTTGACACCCATATATACCAAACCGTGGCCCTGTTTTATGCGCCATTAGCAAGGAGGAAGGGACACCGATCATGGTTGGCTGCCAACAGCGACAACAATGGCTAACAGTGGCGAAACCCCTACCCATCTCCTTCTTCCTCCAGTGATGCAAACCGCCATTAATGGCTGCTGCACCTGTGGAATCCCACCTCTCGACTAGCGGCAATGGCGATCCTGCCTCATCTCCTTCTTTTTTGTTTTCGCCAGCCATTTTTGGCAGCGGCATAGGCCACCGGAGATGGAGATGATGCTGGTAATGGCGGCTTGGGATGTGCAGAGATCCCGTGCAGTGAGATTTTATGCATGATTGGATTTAGAAAGTGGGACGGTGCTGCTAGACTTTCGGCTGCAAAGAGGAATGTGCGGGCGTGAGTATAGGGTTTCTACCGTTTGTTGTTGTCGATAATGGGCATGGCTAGGGCTTTAGATATTTAAGGTTTACATTCACATGGCCGTGCGACGAGCTTATGTTTGGGCCTGTGCACATTGGGTCCAGCATCTAGACTCTTTAGGCCTGATTTTTATAGGCCCATCTTAGGCTTATTTTTGTTGTTGGTTAATGGGCCGTGGACATGGGCTCATTTTCAATATATTAAATCCATTTTCAGCTAATCTTAGGCCCAATTATGATGTCCATTTGTTGGTTATTATGGGCCAAGTGATGGGTTCCATGAATGATTGCATTGGGTCAGATTTTGGGCCCATATCAAGCTTATATAGGGTCAGCTATTGGAACCTATTTTGTGCCTAACTTTGGAACTAATGTCATTTTCATTCTCTTGTGATTCCGGCCCGATGTCCTATTATGATGATCTAAACCATTGCATTAATTATACTTGGGTCATTTAAGAACAAGTGAAACCTAAATAAATTAATTGATGGTTGGTAGGTTACACTTGTTAAACATCCCTGGTAATTCAGTAAATATGATTAAATGCATCATTTAGTTTTGATCTGACACGAATAAGGGCCATTATCCATGTGTTTGATGATGATATTAAGTAGTTGACCATTAAGAATTTAATCCAACCATCACTTTAGAATATGTTTGGCCCTACGGGTAGTCAACATCAGTCATATTTTGGGCTAAATCAAAACTTTTACAGAATGGTCCATTATGGGTAGGACCATATAACAATCCATGAGTCTGGGAGTGAGAATAAGAGTTGGTTGTGTTAGCCACCAAAGTGACCTCAATTGGTGAAAATTTTTACTTTCAAACTTCATTTTATGGAATTTAGTAACCTTCCATTATAGGATTGCATTCAGTTGTGTTCGTATCCATAGCGAGTGGTGGTCAGAACAAAGAGGTATCATTGCTTGGCAGGATATGAGTGGGGTGAAGTGATTGGTGATGGTAATATAACTTTAAGATATTCATTTTACCCAAAGGTGATGAACGTCTTAGATTTATTTCAGTAGCACTGGTCAGTTTCATGTTCAATAGAGCCTCCTGTATGTCGTAATTTCGTCCAAAGGAGGAGTCGCGATGATATACCGGGCTCTTGCCAGAATTTGATGACTATGACCCATCATCATTCTGGGCCATTTGATTGAAGGCCCAAATCAATCGAATGTTTATATATACATAATGTTTGTAGTTTACATTCATATAGTATTATGTGGGACTTATTCATTCATTGATGTGAGTGTTATGCTTTTTTATGTCCAGCCGTGATTGTTTCCAATGTTCCAAACCGGTTTAATTTCATACATTTGCTTATTCGGTCCAACTTTAAGAAAATGAAGCACTATTTAGAAAATCGTTCTTCTAGTCCTGCAGAGGAATGCACACGATTTAAAGAATAGGTAATTTCTAAGGATAAGAATCAAGTTTTTGTTTGTTTTGAATCCAATTTAGCTGATATATCCATAGGCTCTTGGTGGATAGACTCTGGTGCGACTATTTACATATGTAATTTAACGCAGGATGTGCTCCAAAGTCAAACACCAACAGATACAGAAAGGTTGGTTTATATGGGGAACGACATTAGAGCAGACGTGGAAGCTATTGGAGTCTGTAAGCTTAGGTTATCGTCAGGACACCTTCTTGATTTAGTAGATACTGTATGAGTGCCTTCTATAAGGCGCAATTTGGTTTTCATTTTCAGTTTAGACAAATATGGTTATGAGTTTAAATTTGAAAATGAAAAATTAAGTATTTCTTATGATTCGATTATAATTGGTTTCGACACTTTAGTTAATAACCTTTATCAACTAGATTTAGATGTTTCACATGTTTACAATATTAACTCATCACATGGAAACACTAAAGGCATTAAGTGAAGGTTAAATTGTGAAAATTCCTCCATACTGTAGCACAGACGATTAGGACATATCTCTCATGAGAGATTAGAAAGGCTTATGTGTGAAGGAATTCTTCACTCTCTAGACTTCTCAAACTTTGGGGTCTGTACAAATTACGTTAAAGTTAAACAGACTAGAACTATAAAAAAGGTGCCACTAGGAGCGTAGGACTCTTAAAAGTGATTCATACAGACATCTGTGGACCATTCCCTTCAGCATCTTGGAATGGACAGAAGTATTTTATTACTTTCATAGATGGCTACTCTCGTTATGGGTACTTATACCTTATTAACACCAAACCAGATGCCCTGGATATATTTAAGATATATAAGGCTGAAGTTGAGAATCAACTCGATAAAAGATCAAAGTCGTCAGATTCGACCGTGGTGGTGAGTACCACGAAAGGTATGATGAATCTGGGCATAATCCAGGGCTATTCGCTAGATACATACAAGATTGTGGCATCGTCGCCCAGTATACCATGCCTAGTACTCCAGAGCAGAATGATGTAGCGAAAAGGAGAAATCGCACCCTAAAAGACATGGTGCGGTATAAATTAGTAATTCGACGTTGTTAGAATCTTTGTGGGGTGATGCATTGAAAATAGCTGTGTATATCCTTAATAGAGTCCCTAGCAATGTTGTAATGAAAACTCCATATGAATTGTGGACAGGACGAAAGTCTAGTTTACGATACTTTCATGTATGTGGTTGTCCTGCAGAAGCCAAACCGCATAACCCGCATGAAAGAAAGCTTGACCCTAGAACGGTTAGTTGCTTCTTTATTGGATACCCAGAAAGATCTAAATGATTCAGATTCTATTGTCCATCCTATTCCATGAGAGTCATTAAGACTGCGAATGCTAGGTGTATTGAGAATACTGATGATAGTGGGAGCACGAACTTAAGAAACATTGTGTTTGAGGAAGAACGGATTGTAATTCCCACCACAATCATTCGGAGTAGCGTGATCGTCCGTCCAAAAGCGGACCCTGAGATTCTTATGGATGGCCATGTAGAGCTTCAAATACAACCTACCGATGAGGAAACAAAAAATCCAATTCAGAATAATGAGCCTTTAAGACGATCACATAGAGAGAGAAGATCTGTGATTTTAGACGATTACATCATCTATCTGTAGGAGCATGACTTTGACATTGGGGTTGAAAAAGATCCTGTATATTTTTCACAAGTCAAACAAAGTGCGAATTCTTCTTAATGGTTCGATGCCATGAATGATGAATTGAAATTCATGAAGGATAACAAAGTTTGGGACCTTATTGAATTGTCTAAAGGGATTAGGCCGATTAGTTGTAAGTGGGTATTTAAAACCAAATGAGACTTTAAGGGTAATATCGAGAGGTATAAAGTTAGACTAGTTGTAAAGGATTTCAGTCAGCGTGAGGGCATTGACTTGAAGGAGACTTTCTCACCTGTATTTAAGAAAGACTCCTTTAAGATCATTATGGCTCTTGTGGCTCATATGGATTTAGAGCTACATTAAATAAACGTGAAATAACATTTCTCAATGGAAACGTAAGTGAGAACGTATATATGTTGCAACCAGAAGGTTTCAAAGCCAAAGACTCAGAATATCTGGTCTGCAAGCTTAAGAAGTCAATTTATGAGTTGAAGCAGGCATCACGACAGTGCTACCTAAAGTTTAATGAAGTTGTTTCTTCATATGGTTTCATTGAAAATACCGCGGATGAGTGTATATACATGAAAATCAGTGGGAGTAAGTTTATTATTTTAGTTTTGTATATTGTTCACATTTTGTTGACCAGTAGTAATATTGGATTGTTACGTGAGACTAAGAAATTTTTGTCTCAAAACTATGAAATGAAAGATCTTGGTGATGCGTCATTTGTCATCGGCATTCGGATTAGCCGGGATAGATCACGTGGACGGCTTGACTTGTCGAAGAGAGCCTATATAGATAGGGTTCTCAAAAGATTTAACATACAAGGTTGTGCTCTTGGCCAAACATCTATTATAAAAGGTGATAGGTTTGGCCAATTTCAATGTCCAAAGAATGACCTAGAGAAGGACAAGATGAAAGATATTCCGTGTGCATTAGCGGTAGGGAGCATTATGTATGCTCAGGTCTATACGTGTCTGGATATTGCCTTTTTGGTTGGAATGTTGGACAGGTACCTTAGCAATCCAGGGATGAACCATTGGATAACTGTTAAGAAAGTATTTCGCTACCTGTAAAGGACAACGAACTTCACACTCAGTTACAAGAGATCCGACCGTTTGGAGTTGGTTAGATATACAGATGCAGATTTTGCAGGCTGTCTCGACAGCAAGAAGTCCACCGCGGGCTATGTATTCATGATAGGTGGTGGAGCCATATCATGGAAGAGCGTAAAATAGTCGATTATGACATCTTCTACCATGGAAGCAGAGTGTATGTAGCTTGTCATGAAGCCATGAGTCAGGCGATCTGGCTTCAGAGTTTTTTCTCTGGTTTACGGGTTGTGCAGATGATCCCGAAACCATTAAAAATCTATTGCGATAATTTACCTATAGTTAACTTCTCTAACAACAACAAGCATTCATCAAGGTCAAAATATATTAACATTAAGTATGTTGTTATGAAGGAGATAGTTCAGAATCGTCAGGTGTCTGTAGAACTCATCTGCACGAGGTAGATGATAGCGGATCCTCTCACTAAAGGTCTTCCTATTACGCTTTTTAAGGAACATGTGACGTCTATGGGAGTTGTAAATCCCAATGATGTATTTCGGTAGTGTGAGTTTTTAGTTTTGATCCGATTATGTACAGACATTTCAGAGATCTCTTTATGCATTGATGATTTTGTTATTCATTTTATATCTTGCTTCTCCTTCAGTGAGCACTTTCAGTTTTAAGTAAGCAATAATTTGGTTTGTGTCTTCGTGACACATTCAGATGGACCACTTGAAGATAGGTACGTGTGATCACATTAGATGTGCAATCTTCATACCACACCCCATATCCTTGATCCATGCCGTTAAGGCTATTGGTATTCATGACCTTGATTCGTCGCACTTTGAAATATATAAATGTTGTGTTGACTACCACGATTCAATATCAATAGTTTTGATGGACCGGATCTGACAAGCATTGCTCATAATTATCTAACGGTATTGTTTTGAAATTTAGTAGGGCGCCCATTAGAAACTTTTTAAAAGAAAATGCATTTTTCAGAATTGTTTTCACAATTAAAATAAAATGTTTTATTTTCTTTTAGAGATCAGTGTAGCCTAAGTGGGAGAATGTAGGACTCCTATCAGGTGGGCTACACATGATCATCAGATCTGACCGTTGGACTATTCAAATTGAACGATTCAGTGGGCCCCACTACAGTTGTGATCATTGTATATAGGTTTGGGGCGGGACACTTGAACTGCGGTCCCTATACTCGGTTATTAAGTCAGATATGAAAACCTATGGTGTGGAGACTGTAGAGAGAAAAGTGTGATGGGTAAGCTTCTAGCCATCTTTTCTATATATAAATGTCTTCGTCCCCTCACCAACACAAGCGAGAAAACCCTAGTCCCATTGAAGGTTCTCCTAAAGGTGTAAGGTGCAGAAGATCAAGATTCCTGTCGGCAGAATGTCTTCCCAATCAGGTACGCTTTTAGGTTATGATTTTTAATCTTTATTGTTGATGCATAGACGATCCGTCAATTCCGCAATACAGGTATAACAATGAAAGTAACTTCCAGGTGGTGCTGACCACATCACCCCTAGCAGTGGTGTCGTGATGTGTTGGGTGCCGTGGGGCCCACCCTTTTTTTATGCGTTTTATATCCATGCTGTCCTAAAGCTCAAGTCCACCCCACCATAAGAAACAGTGGGGATACAGACAGACACCATTGAAACCTTTCTAAGGCCACCATAATGTTTATTTGCCATCCAACCTAATGATAAAGGTTTAACGTCCCGTCCAACCAGCACAGTATCCTGGGGCGTCCACGTCGGATTTGCCGCAGGACCATCCGTGTAAACTGCTCAGGGTGAGGTACCACAGTTAATCAACCTGGGATTAGCCCACTAAAATTGACCAGACAGGTCATGATGGGACCTGGTGTGGCCCGCCAAGCCTGATGGCTGTTTGCACTTGATAATAGCCCGTATGGGCCACCCAGTGACTGAGGAGGGTCAGAAAAATCTAAAACTTTAGAAAATCATAGATCTCACTGGGCTTGTGGTCCATCGCGGACTACGGACCCAGTTGACACCTATAACTGGGATCTAGCACTAGCCGAATGTAACCCACCAATGTCAGAATTGGAATCTGGCACTTACAAATGAAATCGGGATACCAGGTGTTCCAGCCGTCGGATTTCTTCCAAATTTACGGTGACGGTTTAATATATATTTCTACATCCGTCCACCAAATCTGGGACCTGATCGTGGAACGGTGACCGCTGATCGCAAATCGGACCCGTACGACCAAACCTCGCATCCGATCGTTCCCAATTTTAGTGTGGCCCTTCATCGGGCCATGGATCACCTACCTTACAAGTTTCATGGCCAGAGGGCCGCCAGAACTGCTTCAATCACCGGATCGGCCCCCGCAGGGCCATTTATGGGTTGGAAACGCTTTCTCAGATCATAAATCCGTTCATCCGTTCGTCCTCAATTTTTGCACGGACCATAGTAGGGCCATAAGGCACTTACACGCCAAATTTGGTGGCCAAAGGGGTGGTAGGGCCACCCCAACACCAATGGGAGTCCCATAAGGCTATTTTGGGAAGATGTTGTAGCTTGGGGCCAAAGGACCCAACTCTAGGGAAATAAACCCTAGCTCATATCTCATTTCTCCCACCATTCTCCAACAACAAACATCCCTCTCCCTCCTACCCTTCTCCATTCCCCAACAACAACCTCTCCCTCATAACTTCCTACCCCTCCACCCATTAAATCCTCTCCCTCATAAACCTCCATCCCACCACAACCACCATTGCTAGGGGAGTAAAGCGAGAGCAAGAGAGTGAAGGAGAGCAAAGGAGCACCCAAAATCGAGGTGGGGCCAAGAAAACTCAACCCTTTCAATTCCCTACCCCTCCTCCAAGAAGAAACCCTCCGCCACAACTCCCAAATTCGTCCATTGGCCATCTAGGTAAGAACCTCTCACCCTTTCTTCGTGAGATCCGAGTATTAAGAAGGGATTGGCATAAAATTTCTCACATGCAAGGTTTGGTTTTAGAGATTCCGGCCGATCTACCCCGAAATCCACATCTCCTAGGTCGTTTCCAAGCCTCCATCAAATCCAAGGTGCGGACTATTGCTCTTAAGTGGCCTAGCACCAATTTTGGTGTGGCTGTAATGATTTTGGATGCTTGAATGTCACATTAGAAAATCTAGAGAAACCCTAGGGATTTCATGTTTGATGGAATTGTTTGGATGTGCATGATTAGCTCTCAAATGTGGTTTTGATCTTGCTTTTCACATGATACTACGTATGGATGATATTATGTTTATAATTGATTGATTCATTTCCCTCACATGTGATGCTTCATTGTGTGCGTGATTATTTACCCCTATACTCATTATTTCTCAAGATGAAAGAAGTGGTTAACTTCCTTACACAACCCACACACTCACATGCACCTTAAATTCGTGATGATAGATGCTTGCTTGATGGAAGTATTCGTTTGGTATGGTTAAGATGCATGAGCATATGATATTGATGTGATAGTTGATAACATGAGTAGTGGCATGTTGTAGACCCCCTTTTACCCTCTTGGGTTGGTCAGGAACCCGACGAGAGATGGCAGTCCCATCAGTAGGACTCCGCTAGGGCTAGACCCATGGATTGGGCGAGAGTGTTTCGGGTGGCTGTAGTTTGACTACATGGGTTCCTTGTGCCCAAGGTTATTCGTTTCACGCTCACCTGATTCGCGCGGTCTGGCCTACTACCTTATCAACCCTGTTTGTTAACCATGTTCACTCACATATGTATGGAACCTGATGCACCCTACAACCTTTGTGGCCCATTGATAACTAGATTACAACTGGTCCACAGTCTCGTGAGCCGGGCATGGTGGAATGAGACACTGTGTCCGAGCTGTCGGCTTACGCTGGGATACCGTGCCTCCCCGTAGTGACTGCGAGTGATCCCTTCCCTATCGGCACTCCTCATGTGCTTGGAATCAGGGATGAGGACCTCGACGGGATCACGGACCGTGGGGACTCGGCCTCACGCGTTGATGGGGCCTTGGCCTCGCAACCAACTTAGGGCAGTGATACGTAGGGTGAATCAGAATCCCCAACCTGCTGGATGAATGGATTTAACTAATAACTCAGCTAACATGAACGCACTGCATTACATTAGTTAGGGTAGCGACTCGGCAGTCGAGGTCGCTCCGAGGGAGTGTTGCCATATGCGATTGTTAGATGGAGTCGCTCGAGGGAGCGTTGTGGCGAAGGCATGCATCATATCATCGCATTGCATGAGCATTTAATAAGAGTTGTAGGTGTTGCTGATTGGCTGCTTTTCATTATATTCATATTATAATTGATGCTTGTTATAACTTAAGATTAATAGTTCACACTGAGTTGATCACTCACTCCCACTCTGGGACGGTGTTTTAAAACACCAACTAGATTCTCTCATAGATGCAGGGGATGCAGAGCTGTTGGAGCGTGGCGATGCTACCTTCGACGTGGAGGAAGAGCTATCATATTTTCAGCTGATGGACGGCTCTTAGTCAGTTGGAGAGGCGGGATTGGACCACTGAGCTGTGGGCTCAGTCCCATTCTTTTGGACATCTTATTCTTTTGCGGTTTTATCGGGTGTCGCCATGTGCCCTTTATTCTTTTGGACATGTATATAGTTATTTATGTTGTCTTCTTCCATTTCAGTAGACTTGTGGTTGTGCTTCATGTTCCAGGTTGTTCCAAATTGCGCAATTAATTTGACTAATCACCAAACCATAAAATGTATGATAAGTGACCCCGAGAACTCGGGAGTTGAGTATATACACGACCCCCAATTTCCAGGGCGTTACAAAAGGTCACACCGAAGATGAAGGGAAAACACAAAATCAGCTTTTTGGGACATGAAATCAGCCCTGCTCATCAAGTACACTACCTTTGCTTTGCCTTCATCGAAGAAAAAAAAAAGGCTGATTCGAATAGTCTCGTAGTGGAAATGAGATAAGAAAAAATAGTGTTTATATGTGAGGAATGGAGTACCTTTATATTTCTTTGGTTGATTGGTAGAGAATTGGGACTTGCATGTTCACATTGGACACCTACACTCACGGGCTCGAACTCTATGCGATGTTGTATGCATGTGAAGGCAGCGTGACTATAGAGCGGCGCCTTGGCGACCTTACGCGAACCGGTGTGACATGAAATATGGGTCAAGTGGCTGGAATGGGCTAGTGATCTGAATGAGACCTGTGTGGCTTTTATAAAAGTTGAAAACTAGCCATTGGAGTGAGGTATAACTCCTTATGTAACATAAATGCGGAGCATACAGAAACTGCTACATGTGACTAGCCCAACAGCTATAAAATGGCTAGCCAGCGACTTTAAATGGCTAGCATGTAGCAATAATTATCTCACATGCACAACGGTTAGAAACTACTAATAACAACTAGTTTCTCACCAACAGATTGAAAAGAAGTCACATTGGTTTATGGCCCTGGACCAAAACGGTCAGCCACCATAGCCTATATAAATAGTACTTGGATGGTTTAACAAACCATCACCAACACTTGAACCATACTTATTTATGAATTAGAATAAAGAAGTAATAATGTACTTTGATTTGTTAACAAAGTTCATACGAACCTCAGACAGAAGACCTCAAGAAACATACCAACTCAGTGGTCTAAAATTTTATAATTCTCTTTTTGAATATGGTATTCTTTCTTTTCTTTATCTGCCAGAAAATTATGTACAAAGTTCCATTCCATTCGTAGATCTTCGTATTTGTTGAATGCAGATCCACACCCAAGCTCATTGTATCCTAGAAGTTGTTTGTCTAAAATCTATCAGCATTCTTAATTTTTAAAAAGAGACGAATAACACTTTAAGAACAGCGTGATTACACGTGCTTCAACCTGTCCTTATATTTTTGATTTAATTATTTTACAGAAATTATAAATTATGTATTTTTTTTAATAACAATTCGCAGCTGAAGTGGGCCACCCCACATATTTACCTAAGGTATCTAAATTCACATGGCAAGGCCTACATAAGTTTTGTAAAAATGTGATCTTTAGTTAATTCTTTTTATGTTGATGAAATATGAATGG
Source organism: Magnolia changhungtana (assembly GCA_030180095.1). Classification (NCBI taxonomy): domain Eukaryota; kingdom Viridiplantae; phylum Streptophyta; class Magnoliopsida; order Magnoliales; family Magnoliaceae; genus Magnolia; species Magnolia changhungtana. Next base: position 539,461 of record JASAUF010000628.1, on the reverse strand, counting down.
ACTGGATGGCAAATAAAGACATGGTGGGCCCCACGTAAAACTTACGGTGGGTGTCCCATCCCAATATTCTCATTGAGTGTCGCAACCAAAGTTTCGGATGATCATTACTATTGGGTTTCTAGGTGAGTAGGAGGTGTCATACCTGATGGATGGGGTGAATCTCACTCAGCTAACGCGAGTAACCTATGCAAGGTGGCCAGGCGACGTATGGTAGAGCTTTGCGGGTTGGTGGATCCCTGTGGGACCCACCGTGATATATTTGTGTTATATCCACGCTGTTCATATGTTTTCCAGCTCATTAAGGCACGAGCCAAAAAATGCAGCAGGTCCAAATCTCAAGCGGGCAACGCTACAGGAAACAGTGGTATTGCATCCACCATTGAGAACTTGGAGGCCACCGGAATGTTTATTTGCCATCCAACCTGTTGATATGGTCACAAAAACCCGAGGAAGGGGCCACACAAATATCAGCTTGATACAAAACGTTTGTATCCCATACGAAGTTTTTAATTGTCAATCATCAATGTTTCCTGTGGTGTGGTCCAACTGAGATTTGGATTTTCTCAATTTTTGGGCTCGTGCCCTACAATGAGCTAGCAAAATGGATGGACGGCATGGATATAAGACAAATACATCAAAGTGGGACCCACAGTCCCTCTCATTTTAAGACTTGATCCTGGATGGAAGGTCGATGCATAAACTAAGGTGATGCATGAATCAAGTGGGACATACCACCAGGAAACAATGGAATGAGAATGCCCACCGTTAGGCTTTTTGGGCCCACCATGATGTCAATATGCCATCGAATCTGTTCATAAAGTGATTACAACCGAGATGAAAGTAGAAACCCAAATATCACAATGATCCAAGCGTCGGTGGGACCCAATAAGTTTTCAATGGTGTGCATTTCGATCCCACCGTTCTGTGGTGTGATCCACTTGAGTTTTTGGATCACCTTGAATTTGTGGCTCACGTCTTATCATGATGTTTCGCATATGATGGACAGAGTGGTTTTCACCTAGAAACACCATGGTGGACCCACATAATGTTAGTTTCACACAGGACACGCAAAAGAAGCGTAGCATTGCTTTTCCCACAAGAGGACTGGAGATTAGGGACGCGGATTGTCTGCAGACCCGGTCACTAGGGTGACTCGCCCCGTAATAAGGCTGAAAGTTGGGGAGGTTCGACCCGATCGACCCGATCGGGTTTGGTTTCGGGCTTGGCCCATACAAACACCAACCCGATAAAACTTGGGTTGGGCTCAAGTTGAGGTCTCGGGTTGCCCGACCCAACCTGAACCTGATCAATATATAAGTTCCTTATAAATTAATTATAATTGAGTGTTGATCGTTTATGTTAAAGGCACTAGAAATTCCACAGTCCCTCTCATTTTAAGACGTGATCCTGGTGTTCACTCCCCAAGCATAGGGTTGTGATGTAGTAATAAACTCGGTAAGACCGAGGTCGAATCCACAGGGACTGAAACCTGTACGTAATCTGAAACTAACTAGAACTAGAACTAGAATGAGATGAAATTTAAATTGAGTATGATTTGAGGAATAATGGTGAAATAATTAAACTAAAATTTAAGAGAATTCAGAAGTGGGAAACTAGAGATTCAGAGGATCCACTTATAGAGATCAGGGAGATCTTATGCCTGCTTCACGAATCATGGAAATTAACTGAACTGCTGTTGATATAGTTTTCAAGAGATGAGAGGTATATGAATTAGAATGGATTCCATCACCAAACCATGCTCAGGAGACAAAGCAAACAACAGAATTAAACTAATTACCAACCAATCAACATATTTATGAAGGTCAGGAAGGGTACCGTCATCCGACAATGCCCAGGAGACGATGGTGAACAACAGCGCTTCCTGACGTCATAAAACATAAAAGGAGAAATAAATACTCAAAGCCATCGCAGACCCATTGTAATTTCAGTTACAACAGACTATTAAAGACTAAAAACATTCCCTTAATAAAATTAAATCAAAATCCATTCAGTTTAAATAAAAGGCACAAGCATAGACTCATCCCGTCACGCTACAAGCTTCACCTCTTAGCCCTAGCTAAGAGGTTTAGCCATGCATAAACATGGTGGACTCAAAATAAAATAAAACAGATAAAAGAAAAAAAATAAACAAACTCCTTTTTTCTCTCTGTCTCTTTCTCTCCTCACGTCTGCCCCAAGCCCCCAGATGTAGATTGAATGCCCCTCACGTTCTTTGTCTTTCTTTTTTATAGGCAACCAAAAGTCGGTGGATGGGAGCTCTTGCCAGCGGCGTTCTCTTTACGCACAGCAGGTGTGGAAGTCAGTGCGGAAGTTAGCAGCTCAGTTACGTGCATATCTGAGCCGAGGTTGCTGGTTCATTTTCTTTCTTTTCCTTTAAAAAGATAACGTTCCCTGGGACATTTTTGAGTGTACCAGAAGATGGATGGCCCGGATCAGCCATCTGATCAGCGACGACGGCCCACTTGAATCGGCCGTAGCTCTCTGCTGCGAACAGAGCTTCAGATGCCATGTCGCCGTGGATTGGTGGGACCCACATACCCTGATGTTTGAAAAATCCACACCGTCCATTCGATCTCTCACGAAAAACTGTCCAGAGATGGCTGGTTTTGGATGGATTTAAGGGTGGCCCATGGAATTTTGTTTCCACCGTCCATTTGATGCGGTGATGATGTCTTTATGCGTACGCATGCTGGGATCTGAAAGCCCACCCTTTGTACGGTCGGTTTTGCCCGTTGGAGTGAATGAACGGTCTAGATTGACCGCCTGATCGACGGTGGTGGCCCACTAAATGGACGTGGTTCGTCCGTTGCGCAACAGAGATAAAAATCTCTGTTTGTATTCGAGCAGGAGTCTGGTCAGCTCGCGTTGACTGACTTGGATGGTCTCGGTGGGACGCGAGTGTACAACCAGTGTGTACTCTCGCTCACTTTAATGGGCCCCACGATTGTGCGTGTGAAAGATCTTCTCCGTCCAATCGATTTGTCACTTAAATTGAAGGGTTGAGACCAATTTTAGAGTGTATCCAAACATCAGGTGGGACCCAATTCACCGATCTATGGGCTGATCTGTCTATTTAGCCACTTTCACAGGGATCCAACGGATGAAATTTGACGTGTGCGGTTAATTTGTGGTCCCTTGGCCCCGTATGGAGTTTCAAGCTGAACGGATAGCGGGAACCCTGTGATCTTGCATTCTGGACGACTGCGTGGCCTCTTTAACGTGAACGGCTTGATTTCCTTGGATCTCTGGCGTGTAAATTCGTCGTTCTTGATCCCCTGGAGTCCGTCCCTCGCCTTAGAGCTTCTTGAGTGTTAAATCCACGCCTTTAGCGCTCTGTTTCGGTCCAAGCTCGCAAATGTACCTTGTATCACAAACACGATTAAATGACGACATTAAATGACATCATGTTCGTAAATCCAGGAAATTACTGGGGTCAGATATGCAATACTTTACCATCGACACAACCCCCAACCAGCATCTTGCTAGTCCCGAGCAAGGTATGCGAAAAAAAAAAGTTGAGAACCATAGGATAATTTCTATATACTCGAGTGATTTTTGCAAAATAATCCAGATGCTAGAATTCTAAGATGCACGAATGTTGGGCATTATTCTCTCCTGGACTCAAGCGCATGGTAAACCTCACAATCTAGTTCAAAGTATTAATCCATCAATTAGTACAATTCTAAACATTGAGTTTCATGGGTGTTTAGTGTAATCTCTACTTATCATCAAGGTTCAATTCTCTATTTCAGGATATCATTGGTAACCAATAAGAGAAATCATGATAACCAAAACTTGAACCAACGTGCCTCACATATCATTCTTTTTCTTTCTTTCAGCTTTTGATTTTTTCTTTCTTTCTTTTCTTTTCTTTTCTTTTTTTTTTTTTTTTTTTTTTTTTTTTTTTTTTTTACTCATGGTAACACCAAGGAGGCGAATCAAATTTTCACCTATAGGGAGCAAACTTATGATGAAGAATATATACCCGAACCTTTTTACATATTATCTATGGGAAAGAAATCCACACCTATAGGGAGCAAACCTATGGTGAGGATTCTTCGCCCACCCCTTCCTAAAGGCATTTGTATTTTCTTTTTCTCCAATTGATCATGACAGGCAATTTTTCAAGCTCATTCCTTCCATGCTCACCGATCATCAAATTAACCCTTCAGTTTCGAACTGAAATCTTAATGTGTAAGCGAGACGCGACATGTGAAATCATGACTCAATCAATGTTTAAAACCTCTAATCATGGATTAATCAATTCAAACTTAACTGTGAAATCTAACAGACACTGAATCCAAGAGTCAAAAATTGCCAACATAACTTATCTTGTAATTCTAAATCCCAGATGGCCATCAAAATCACTTTGAATTTACAAGAATGTAGAAAAAATTTAAAATTTTTTTACAATATTTGCTCAAGACTAAGAAAAACACTGATTAGGTTACCTAATCTCCCACCCCCAACCTAAAATCTACATTGTCCTCAATGTAAAAGATATAAGCATGCCATGCACATGGGACAACAAAAGTAAAAGAGAAGTGATGGGAAGATGGTACCTGGATAACGAATTAGGAGACTTTTCCAAAAATATCAGCGAGAGAGTAAGTCAGCGCAAGAGAGAAAACAAAACAAGAATAATAAAAATAAAATCCTACCTATACCACTTTCACAGGTGCTCTCGATTGCATTTCGCATATGCAACAAGCCTTTAAACCCCTAGGTTACCCCTAGTGGATGAGTTGTAGTCTTGTGAGGGTTTGCAGTAATGTTACCCACAAACATTGAGCTAACTAACTAGAAAAATGAAATGAATTAAAAAGCTGGGTTGCCTCCCAGGAGCGCTAAGTTTAACGTCTTCAGCCAGACAACTACAACAACTACCCTAGTCCTAAGAAAGCGATAAACCTACCTATACCTCCATCAGACTAGAGATCGATCTGGTAGACAGATCGCCGAGGCATGGACATGTCCTCTGAATCAAATTTCTCGACAAATGGTTTTAAGCGATGTCCATTTACTTTAAACTCCTTGCCATTGTCGGGGTCTCTTATCTCAACGGCCCCATGAGGATAGGCAGTAACAACAATGTAAGGGCCGGTCCAACGAGATCGAAGCTTACCCGGAAAGAGATGTAATCGAGAATTATACAAAAGGACTTTCTCGACTGGCGTGAATGATTTTCGTAGAATATGTTGGTCATGAAACGCCTTCATCCCGTCCTTGTAAATTCTTGAGTTCTCATACGCGTTCGCATTTCTTCAAGTTCATTTATTTGAAGTTTGCAGAATGAGCCGCATTGTTCAGATTAAAATTTAAATTTTTGATCGCCCAGTAGGCTCTATGTTCCAACTCCACAGGCAAGTGGCAAGCCTTCCCATAGACAAGTTTAAAGGGAGACATTCCAATAGGGGTTTTAAAAGCAGTACGGTAAGCCCATAAGGCATCGATCAATCGAATTGACCAATCCTTACGGTCGGGGTTAACTGTTTTCTCTAAAATGTATTTGAACTCCCTATTAGAAATCTCAGCTTGCCCACTTGTCTGGGTGGTATGGGGTGCTCACCTTATGAGAGATACCGTATTTCTTCATTAAACTCTCGAATGGCCTATTACAAAAGTGTGAGCCCCCATCACTAATGATGGCTCGAGGCGTTCCAAATCAGGAAATGATGTTTTCTTTTAAGAATTTAATGACCGTGCGATGGTCATTAGTTCGACATGGAATCGCTTCGACCCATTTAGTGACATAGTCTACGGCAAGCAAAATATATAAATTCCCAAAAGATTGGGGAATGGTCCCATGAAATCGATGCCCTAGTAATCAAATGCCTCTATGATAAGAATGAGATTCAAGGGCATCATATTTCGACGGACAATGCTCCCAATTCGACACCTCACAAGCTTTGCAAAACTCATGAGTATCCTCAACATAGTGGGCCAATGAAGCCACATCATAGAATCTTGGCCGTGGTCTTTTTGCGAAAAGTGACCACCACAGCTGTGAGTGACAAGGAAATGACACTCGATGCTCATCGTCCGGCACATCTCCTCAAAATTTGGTCCGGGCAATATTTAAACAGATATGGATCATCCCGGAAGAATTTGCGCACCTCGGTGAAAAATTTCTTCTTATCTTCAAGCTGAATCCAATGTGTCGGTATGGAACCCGTAGCAAGATAATTAGCAATATCACGAACCAAGGTGAATGGGAGACTCGAACAGTTGTTCATCGGGAACATGTCGTTGATATGGGTCGCCTCAAGGGAATCAGAGGTATTAAGGCGAGAAAGGTGATCGGCCACTACGTTCTCTACTCCTTTTTATCTTTAATTTCCAAATCAAATTCTTGGAGTAAAAGGATCCATCGTATCGGGCGGGGCTTAGAATCATTCTTAGAAGAAGATACTTCAAAGGTGCATGATCTGTATAGATAATGATCTTGGATCCGATCAGGTAGGACCTAAATTTGTCCAAGGCGAACACCACGGCTAAGAGTTCCTTTTCTGTAGTCGAGTAGTTCACTTGGGCGGGATTTAAAGTCCTACTCGCATAATGGATGACGTAGGGCCTCTTATCTTTCTCCGCCTAAGCACCTCTCCAAGAGCATAATCGAAGCGTCGCACATAAGCTCAAAAGGAAGGCTCCACGGGTGGTCGCATGATAGGTGCAAGGTGGTTAACATGCCTTTAAGCTTGGTGAAAGCTTCCGGCATTGCGTCACCCACTCGTATGGAACATCCTTTTGAAGAAGATTACATAAAGGACGAGAGAAGAGACTAAAGTCCTTTATGAATCGCCTGTAAAATCCTGTGTGTCCTAAGAAGGATCGCACGTCCCTGATATTCTTGGGTGGAGGCAGGTTAGAGATAAGATCGATTTTTGCCTTATCTACCTCAATTCCCTTGGACGAGATGATATGTCCAAGGACAATCCCCTTATGAACCATGAAATGACACTTCTCCCAATTAAGTACCAAGTTCTTTTCTTCACATCTTTTCAGCACACATTTAAGACTTTCCAAGCACTTGCTGAAAGATGAACCATAGACAGAGAAATCGTCCATGAAGACCTCTAGATATTGCTCCACCATATCAGAAAAGATACTCAACATACATCGCTGAAAGGTGGCAGGGGCATTACATAGTCCAAATGGCATCCTTCGGTAAGCAAAGGTGCCATAGGGACATGTAAATGTGGTCTTTTCCTGGTCCTCAGGGGCGATTTCAATCTGATTATAGCCCGAATACTCGTCAAGGAAACAGTAATAGGAAGGACCAGCTAGCCTTTCCAAGATTTGATCGATGAAGGGCAAAGGAAAGTGATCCTTCCTAGTGACAGTATTCAACTTTCTGTAGTCAATGCACATTCTCCAACCAGTAGTGACTCTAGTTGGTACGAGTTCATTATTACCATTGGCTACGATGGTGATTCCGGACTTCTTAGGAACCACCTGAGTTGGACTCACCCATTGACTATCAGATATAGGGTATATGATACCCACATCCAATAGTTTAAGAACCTCGGCCTTAACCACTTTCTTCATGTTTGGATTTAGTCTAAGTTGTGGTTGCCGAGCGGTCTTCGCATTTTCCTCAAGATATATGTGGTGAGTACAAATCGAGGGATCGATTCCCTTGAGGTCCACTATTGTCCATCCTAGGGCTCCTTTATGCTCAATGAGAGTAGATATGAGCATACTCTCCTGTTCTTTCTCCAGGTGGGCAGAGATCACCACCGGGTATGTTTCATCTTGACCTAAATAGGCATATTTCAAATCAGAGGCCAAAGGTTTTAGGTCAAGCTTCGGTGCCTTGAGGTTAGATGGCAGAGGCACTACATCAGTTTGTGGCAATTCTTCAAATTGTGGCCTCCACCGGTTAACTTCAAGTACCAAAGGCAATCAAGCAAGACACACGTCTCCCTAATCATATCATCATCAAACTCATGGGAGTGGGCCAAGCACGTCTCTAGAGGATCAGAGGATAAGGTAAGGGGTGTCCTATCTTCCACGAGAGTATCGATCATGTTAATGTCGTGGACCTCGTCATCATCCTCTATGTTGCTGCCGTTATTGAAAAAGATGTTTGACTCCAATGTCAAATTTTTAAAAGACATAGTTATGACACCATTCTTGCAATTGATTATTACATTTGACATGGCAAGGAATGGGCGACCAAGAATGACGGGAATCTGAGTACTCATGTTGTTGATGGGTTTGGTATCCAGGATGATAAAATCTACAGGATAGTAAAATCTATCGACTTGGACTAACACATCCTCAATAATCCCTCTTGGTACACGAACAGTTCGATCTGCAAGTTGTAGTGTGGTTAGGGTGGGTTTTAACTCACCAAATCCTAACAGTTTGTATACCGAGTAGGGGATCAGATTGACGCTCGCTTCCAAGTCAAAAAGTGCGTGATTAATTCGATGGTTCCCGATTACACATGATATGGTTGGGCTACCGGGATCCTTGAATTTCTGCGGTACATCTTGCTTCAGGATGACACTCACTTTCTCAGTCAAGAAGATCTTCTTTTGAATGCTTTGCCGTCTTTTGGTCGTGCATAGGTCTTTCAGAAATTTTGCATATAGAGGAACCTGTTTTACGACATCAAGTAGAGGAATGTTGACTTTCACTTGTTTCAACACCTCCAGAATATCCTGAGAGTTAGAAAGACGTTTTGGTGCAACCAACCGTTGGGGGAACGGAGCAACTGGCTTCTTTAGAAGTTCCAGTTTTTGTGGAACATCACTAGATCCATCATTATTGTCCTCTTCTGGTTCTTGAGGCTTTTCGGGCCTAACCGGAAGGGTTTTATCAATGATCTTTCCACTCTTAAGAGTGGTGATGGATTTAGCATGCCCCATTTGATTTGAAGAGCTGGGATCATTTATCTCGTATTGCGGTTTAGGATTGGGGAGCGGTTGTACAGGAAGCATCCCCTTTTCTATAACCGTCATACGTGAATCTATTTTTTGCATAAAGTCTGTAAGTCCACGCACTGCCTGAGTCAGCTCTTGTATGGAATTTTAAACCGATTCTTCTTGAGGTTTCCCCTGATTTGGATTTTGATTGAAAAAACTTTGGGGGGTAGCAGTTTGTCCATTCCTCCAACTAAAATTTGGATGATTTCTCTAACCAGGATTGTATGTATTGGAGCTAGATCCATTGAAAGGTCTTTGATAGTTATTTACGGTATTAGCTTACTCATTCAACACTCCTCGAAAGGTAGATATGGTAGGACAATTTTCAGTTGTGTGAATGTTGCAATCACAGATGCCGCAAACAATTTCATTAACCTTATCCTTCTTTCCTTCCATGGCCTCGACTCTTCGCATGAGATTAGTCACTTAAAATTTACATCATCCTCTTCTTTCAGGAGATATACTCCACCTTTCTCCTTAGATTGAGTTGGCCTAGGCGTGGTGTTTGATTTTGGGTAATGGTCCCATGATTGTGCATTCTCGGCAAGTCTATCGAGGTAATCCCATACCTCATCGACTTCTTTATTCATGAATTCTCCATTACACATTGTCTCGACCGGTTAGGCGCATGGAAGATGTCATCCATCATAGAAAAAATTTGTAATGCGCCACATTTCAAAACCGTGTTGTGGGCATGAACTGACAAGATCCTTGAACCTTTCCCAACATTGGTAGAATGTTTCATCTTCCTTTGGGCGAAGTTCATGATTGCTTTTCTGAGGGTAATCGTTTTATGGTGTGGGAAAATTTTCTTTATGAATTCCCTCTGCAAATCATTCCATGTGCCAATGGATCTAGGACGCAATGAATGTAACCACGTCTTAGCCTTCTCTTTCAAGGAAAAAGGAAAGAGTTTCAGCCTGATTGTATCCTCGGATACATTGGGAAAGTATAAGGTGGCTATAATCTCATCGAACTCTTTCAAATGTAAGTATGGACTTTCTGATTCAAGCCCATGGAATTTAGGAAGGAGTTGGATAACTCCGGCTTGATGTCCATCTCGTCTCCCGTGTTTTCAGGAAAAATCATGCATGAGGGCGTACTCACCCCTGCCGGTTGTAAATAATCTCGTAAGGTACGAGGCGGGGGTGCTTGAAGCACCTCATTCTCATCATGTACTTCCTCATCCATCTGTTGAGGTAGTACTTGAGGTTGTTTTGCAGCTATAACCTCAATTAACTCAGGGGAATTCGAGCGGTGTCTAATCCTGCGATGGACAGTCAACCCCTCAACTAATCCTCCTTCAGTCAAGAGACGTCGAGTGTCGTCACGGGCCCACTTGGGCATGAAACACTCGCAGCCTTCAATCAAATTCTAAACCTAATCCTAAGAAAGAAAATGAAAATCTAGAAAGAAGGAGAGGGTTGGAAGGAAGTTACCAAATTGAAGTCCCTAAGCTAAAGACCTGCAAAACAAAACAAAATAAGTTATTTTCTAGAATAGATGAAGTTCCTAAAGCAAACCAAATCTAAAGAGTTAGAGAATCTAGAAAATCAGAAAGAGTTTACCAAATTAGAAGTTCTATCTTAACAACCTACAGAATAGGAAATATGTTAGTCCTATGAATTAAATAAAAAATAAAATTAAAAATTAAAATTAGTAAAATCCTAATCTTAAACTAACTCTAAATCTAATTAATTTCAGAAAATCGTAGCCGTCAGTCCACGACAAATCTATAAAACTTGTCACTCCCCAAGTATAGGGTTGTGATGTAGTAATAAACTCGGTAAGACCGAGGTCGAATCCACAGGGACTGAAACCTGTACGTAATTTGAAACTAACTAGAACTAGAACTAGAATGAGATGAAATCTAAATTGAGTATGATTTGAGGAATAATGGTGAAATAATTAAACTAAAATTTAAGAGAATTCAGAAGTGGGAAACTAGGGATTCAGAGGATCCACTTGTAGAGATCAGAGAGATCTTATGCCTGCTTCACGAATCATGGAAATTAACTGAACTGCTGTTGATATAGTTTTCAAGAGATGAAAGGTATATGAATTAGAATGGATTCCATCACCAAACCATGCCCAGGAGACAAAGCAAACAACAGAATTAAACTAATTACCAACCAATCAACATATTTATGAAGGTCAGGAAGGGTACCGTCATCCGACCATGCCCAGGAGACGATGGTGAACAACAACGCTTCCTGAAGTCATAAAACATAAAAGGAGAAAGAAATACTCAAAACCATCGCAGACCCATTGTAATTTCAGTCACAACAGACCATTAAAGACTAAAAACATTCCGTTAATAAAATTAAATCAAAATCCATTCAGTTTAAACAAAAGGCACAAGCATAGACTCATCCCGTCACGCTACAAGCTTCACCTCTTAGCCCTAGCTAAGAGGTTTAGCCATGCATAAACATGGTGGACTCAAAATAAAATAAAACAGCTAAAAGAAAAGAATAAACAAACTCCCTTTTTCTCTCTATCTCTTTCTCTCCTCACGTCTGCCCCAAGCCCCCAGATGTAGATTGAATGCCCCTCACGTTCTTTGTCTTTCTTTTTTATAGGCAACCAAAAGTCGGTGGATGGGAGCTCTTGCCAGCGGTGTTCTCTTTACGCACAAGAAAGTGCGGAAGTCAAGGGAAGTTCGCAGCTTCGCGTACGTGCATATCCGAGTCGAGGTTCTTTGGTTCATTTTCCTTCTTTTCCTTTAAAAAGATAACGTTCCCTGGGACGTTTTTGAGTGTACCAGAAGATGGATGGCCCGGATCAGCCATCTGATCAGCGACGACGGCCCACTTGAATCGGCCGCAGCTCTCTGCTGCGAACAGAGCTTGCGCAGATGCTGCGCTGGTGGATTGGTGGGACCCACATACCCTGATGTTTGAAAAATCCACACCGTCCATTCGATCTCTCACGAAAAACTGTCCAGAGATGGCTGGTTTTGGATGGATTTAAGGGTGGCCCATGGAATTTTGTTTCCACCGTCCATTTGATGCGGTGATGATGATGTCTTCATGCGTACGCGTGCTGGGATCTGAAAGCCCACCCTTTGTACGGTCGGTTTTGCCCGTTGGAGTGAATGAACGGTCTAGATTGACCACCTGATCGACGGTGGTGGCCCACTAAATGGACGTGGTTCGTCCGTTGCGCAATAGAGATAAAAATCTCTGTTTGTATTCGAGCAGAGTCGGTCAGCTCACGCTGACTGACTTGGATGGTCTCGGTGGGACGCGAGTGTACAACCAGTGTGTACTCTTGCTTACTTTAATGGGCCCCACGATTGTGCGTGTGAAAGATCTTCTCCGTCCAACCGATTTGTCACTTAAATTGAAGGGTTGAGACCAATTTTAGAGTGTATCCAAACATCAGGTGGGACCCAATTCACCGATCTATGGGCTGATCTGTCTATTTAGCCACTTTCACAGGGATCCAACGGATGAAATTTGACGTGTGCGGTTAATTTGTGGTCCCTTGGCCCCGTATGGAGTTTCAAGCTGAACGGATAGCGGGAACCCTGTGATCTTGCATTCTGGACGACTGCGTGGCCTCTTTAACGTGAACGGCTTGATTTCCTTGGATCTCTAGTGTGTAAATTCGTCGTTCTTGGTCCCCTGGAGTCCGTCCCTCGCCTTAGAGCTTCTTGAGTGTTAAATCCACGCCTTTAGCGCTCTGTTTCGGTCCAAGCTCGCAAATGTACCTTGTATCACAAACACGATTAAATGACGGCATTAAACGACATCATGTTCGTAAATCCAGAAAATTACTGGGGTCAGATATGCAATACTTTACCCTCAACACCTGGATCTAAGGTCGATGCATAAACCAAGTTGATGCATGAATCAAGTGGGACATACTACCAGGAAACAATGGAATGAGAATGCCCACCATTAGGCTTTTTGGGCCCACCATGATGTCAATATGCCATCGAATCCGTTCATAAAGTGACTACAACCAAGATGAAAGTAGAAACTAGGGGTGCACATTTAACCGGTAGAACCGTGGAACCGGACCAGAACCGTTGGATCGGTTCAGTTTAGTTCGGTTCTAGATAGCACTGGTTCCAAAATTGCAAGAACCGTTGGATATAGTTCGGTTCCGGTTTAGGGGCATGTAGAACTGAATCGAATCGTGGACCCGAACAGTGGAACCGATCCGTTGAACCGTGGCCTAGAACCGTGGATCTGAACCTTGGATCCGAACAGTTGATCCAGAACCATTCCATTTTTTATTTTTTTATACCTTGCTTCCTCGGCCCATTTACAGCCCTACTAATCCCATCGTTCATATATGACTATCTCTGATGAGGCCGACCAGGCCAATAATATGATAGTGTGGTGATTCAAGTGTGGGAAAAGGAGTCACTTGAACACGTGGAGCCACTTCAGCATCTCTTTTTCCCCGTCATTCATGAGATACGTGTAGGCTCAAGGGTGTCAGGCTTAGGTTGGGCCAGACTCAGGCCTTATCCATCCATAATCATCACAGGTCGGGCCAGGTCTGTGTCAGATCTGGATTTTACATTGCATTATGGGCTCAGCCCATTGACAACCCTACTGTAAACTAAGTCATGCCTGGGTACAAGATCCGCTATTGTCCAAGACAAGGCCATGGCCAGGCCCATATATCTGTAGGACTTAAAGATTAGGCTCAAGCTCCACCATGTGGCAGGCCTAGATGTGCCCGTTAAAAGCTGAGATGTGAAATGAAGAAATGACATACCAGATACATGTACACGTCGTGGCCCCCATGACGTGGTGATTTTTTTTTTCACCTTTTTTCTTTTGTTGAATTTTCTAAAAACCCAGAACCGAGGAACTGAATCAGTTTTCGTGGTCCGGTTCTGGTTCGGTTCTAGTATGCTAACGGTCCGGTTCTGGTTCCGAAAATTCCAGAACCGTTAGGAACAGTTCGGTTCCGATTTTACCTCAGAATCGGACCGAACTGATCTGTGTGCACCTCTAGTAGAAACCCAAATATTACAATGATCCAAGCATTGGTGGGACCCAATAAGTTTTTAATGGTGTGCATTTCGATTCCCGTCGTTCTGTGGTGTGATCCACTTGAGTTTTTGGATCACCTTGGATTTGTGGCTCACGTCTTATCATGATGTTTCGCATATGATGGACAGAGTGGATTTCACCTAGAAACACCATGGTGGACCCCACATAATGTTAGTTTCACACCAAGACACGCAGATGAAGCGTAGCATTGCTTTTCCCATAAGAGGACTAGAGATTAGGGACGCGGATTGTCTGCAGACCCAGTCACTAGGGTGACTTGATCTCGTAACAGGGCTGAAAGTTGGGCGAGTTCAACCCGATCGACCTGACATTGGTTGGGCTTGGGCAGGATGTATCGGGTTTGGTTTCGGGCTTGGCCCATACAAACACCAACCCGATAAAACTTAGGTTGGGCTCGGGTTGAGGTCTCGGGTTGGCCGACCCAACCTGAACCCGATCAATATATAAGTTCTTTATAAATTAATTATAATTGAGTGTTGATCGTCTATGTTGAAGGCATTAGAAATTCCAATGCCGTCGGGTTTCATTGGTCCACGTCATTTCCAATGACTCAAGTTAAGAAGATACGCCGGATTTCTCTCTCCCAAATAGATTGAACTTTATGATAAATAACTACATATATAATTAATAAAACTATAGGTACAAAAAGTAAGACGTGTATTGGAAATATAATAGACTAATGTAATAATGAAAGTATTAGCATATACCCGACCAACTAGGTTAACCCGACCAAGCCCGCTGTTGAAAATCAGTGGTTTTTCAAAATAAAAAAGAAAATTCAAAATTTTCAAAATTTCAGGAATTTCCGCCAAAACGCCTTTTGAAAATTTTGAATTAAAAAGTGCGGTGTGTGTGCTTTGTCCCACATTAGAAATGCAAAGAAGGGTTGTGTGGTTTATATGAGATGTTGTGAAAAGTATTCTTACTTGAAGTTTTTGGAGGAGGTGATACTCGGGTTGGGTGTTCCAGTGTGTAGCACTGGAATACACGCACGCAAGCGGGCGCGCTCGGGCACGGGCGAGGGCAGTGAGGCAGTAGTGGCGCTATGGCGCACTTTGCACTTGGTCTATGCCTGTGTGTAGTGGGGTTTGACACAGCAACAGTGCTATACCTGATGCCTATATAAACTGGACCATTCCAGTCCGATTTCATCATCTCAACACACCTCTCTCCCATCAAATCAAATACGATCTATATCTTCATCATTGAATACTTTAATCATCTCTACCGTCTAAGTCTGTCAGAAGAGATCTGTTGCGTTAAAATTGTTCCACAGCGGACCTATCATGATTGCTGTACACTGGATCCTGATAAGGCTTGTCTTATCTTGGAAGCAATTCACCTACAACCCGTCAGCAGTTGATAAGGGGACGAATCACGCTTTAAGGACAACGTATTTTATACGTGATTCAGCCTAATGAAATATTTTTTCGATTTATTTTTTATACTTTCGGTGTATATAAACATCAATTCCTAAAACCCGCTTAAGTTAGGCTTGGGTTGAGAATTCCCAGCTCGAGGTTGGGTTAGAGTTGAGGTATAGGAACCTTGGGTTGGGCTAGGGTTGAGCACCAACCCCACCCAACCAGCTCGACTTTCAACGTAATGTATATATATTTTATCCATGTCATCCATCCATTTTTTCAGGTAATTTTAGATTATGAGCTTAAAAATGAGGCATATTCAAAGCTCAAGTGGACCACATGCTACAGAAATGGTGAGGATTGAATGCCTACCGTTGAAAACTTTTCAAGGCCATAGAAATTTTGGATTAGCTGATATTTGTCTTTACTTCCTCCAAATTTGTATAATCTTATGAACATGTTGGATGGCAAACAAACATCACGGTGAGCCCTAGGAAGGTTTCAACCAAGGGTGCCATTATTCGCACGGTTTCTTATGGTGTGGTCCACTTCAGCTTTGGATCTGCCTTATATGGGAAATAATATAGTAAAATGATTAAAAAAAAAAAAACAGATGGACGGCGTGGATAAAACAAATACATCATGGTGGGCCCAACAGCTGCGTCAGCAGTGATACCCTAGTGATCAGCGGGACTGAAGGCAATCCGCGTCCATTGAAACGGAGTTTGGAATAGGATTCTCCACCGACTGCTATATTCGTACTATGAATGGACACTGGAATCTGGACAATTCATAACGTAAGACGTCTTACGGGGGTTGAAAGCGGATTGCGTCATACCGTTCATCCATTTTCCCAGCACCATGATGTATGGACTTTATCCACACCGTTCATCGATTTTCCCAGGTCACTTTATAATGCAAGCCGAAAAATGAGATAGATCCAAGGCTCAAGTGGACCACACCACAGAAAGCAACAGTGATAATAATGCCCACTGTGTTGTTTATTTTTCATCCAACCTGTTCATAAGGTCACAAAAACATGGATGAATGGAAAAAAACAAATCTCAGATTGATGCAAAGCTTCTGTGGTCCACAGAAAAATTTTAATGGTGGGCGTTCAATACTCACTATGTGGTCCACTTGAGCCTTGGATCTGCCTCAATTTAATGGTGGGCCTTCAATACTCACAGGCTAGAATGATCTGGAAAAATAAATGGACAATGCAGATAAAATCAATACATAATAGTGGGCCCACAGAACCCCTTCCAGGCGTGGCTAGGACGCAATCCGCTTCCAACGAGGTTGCGTGGAGCTGAAGGGGTGTATATGGTCATTATCCGTTGGAAATTTAACAGTTTCCGAGTCCAATCGATTGGACCGTAATTTACGGTCCACCCATAGGAAAACTAACCATCTTTCCTTTCAGATCAATAGCTTGGTCCCACCTAGGGGTGTACACGAACTGAGATAACGCGGTTAGCTCGCTACTCGAAAAAGATCGACTCGATTTGAAGCTGAGTTCGAGCCGAGTCGAGCTGATTTTTTCGGCTTGAAAATGAGTTCGAGCAGGCCTCAGCTTGGCTTGACTTGGATCAAATCCAGCTCGAATTGAACTCGGATCAAACTAGCTCGGTGACTTAATTACTTTGTTATTGATGTTGCACACCAACTGTTTGATAAAATGACTCAACAAAATGTGGCCGGTGGCAAGGTGGCAAGGAAAGTTTGGCTGATGGCACTAAAGGTTTGGCTGGCTGGTGGCAAGGAAGGTTTAACTGGTGGTAAGGCGGCAAGGAAGGTATGTACATAAAACAAATATCTTTTTTTTTTTTTTTTGGTTTTTTGTTTTTTGGTTTTTATGTTATTTAAAAGGTGTTTGAGAAAATATCTACTACCGTTTGTAAAACAGTGGGATTTTAAAGTTGCAGTTAAGGTGTTTGTAGAAAAGCTTAAATGGCGAACTCGGCTTAAGCTGCTAACCGAATTGAGTCGAGCTGGCCAATCAAGCTCGAGGACCAAGCCGAGCCGAGTTTGAGCTGAGGTCAGCCACTGTTCAAGCCGGGTCGAGCTGAAGCAGTTCGACTCGATATACACCCCTAGTCCCATCTTGATGATCTAGCTACATCCACTCATCTGGTGGGCCACACTATCAGGTGCGCTCCATGAGTGAAGCTAACCATTTTTTAAAATACAAAAGGTGATCTTTATGACGCGGACAACTATTGAACGGTTTGGATGTGATAATCACATGAATCTGCCGGGTGATACTAACATATGTTCTCCACACTTCTCATGTCACGAATCTTTCGTCATGCACTCTATCTCAGCACGTCACATGTGGCATATGCGTGTTGGTGTAGACCTTTCATCTGGTGGGCCCACCATGCACGTGATTACGTACGGCGCAAACTCATCATTCTGATTATTTTATTCGCGAAGTATAATCTGGTGCCTTAAAACGTGCACCACGGATTTCATAACATATGGAGTGGTAGAAAGTAGATTTATTGCCAGTTTTATAGATTTATTGGCTTATTCGGCCCGTCAATCTCCATCACACACTTGAAGAGCAACCTTTATGGGACAATCATAGCCGTTAGATCAGTAGTGACCAAAGTTTACAGTGAGGGATTAGCTGTAATAGTTTATAATAAAAGGACAGGAGGTTCAATACCCATGCAATGTGTGATGGATGACAATTACTCAAAAATTACTTAAAAATAACTCAAGTTGAACCGTCCAAACTATGGTTTTAGTTTAGATGTATCTTGAACCAAACATTATGATTATTTGATTATCTGACCACTTCAATTGATTGGACAGGTAATGAAAAATATCTCATGATATTCTTTCAATAAACAAGTGTCCACCAATCAGAGGTTGGGATGGTTCAAGCACTCCCATTTTGGTAGTGTGACTTAGTGAGAGTGAGTGGGTTATGGATAATTTCATGGCCAAGATGGTTCAGAAAAGACTCGGCAGACTATTTTATGGCCAAGATGGATTAGAAAAGGCTCATATTGGATTCGGAAGTGATCCGGACCGTGTTCGTATCTCGTAAATTAGAATAAGCTACCCAAAATACCATTTATGATTTTGGAGTAGGACGGATTTTCTAAAATATTATTTTTAATTTGTTGCTTACATTCTCGTGGATTCGAGAAGTCTTCCTGAGGAGTACAGGTAAGCTTCTTGGTTTGGAAGTACTTATACCGGTGAGGAAGATGGTGATTGACCTCGTCAAGTCCATCCTTGCGTCACGTGACCTTGGAATGATTGCCGGTCAAGAGCCACTTTCATGGGGCATCCTAACCATCCAAATTGTTTCTAGAAAATGGATGGTTGTAACACATGCATCATCTTTGGAGTTTTGTATCACTTTGATCAAGAGATTATTACCATCTGGTGGTGAGTTGAGGAAAAGGAAATGATACATAAAACAAGGAAACAATAGTATATTTAGGAGCATTCAAGTAGTGTGATTCTTATACTAACCAAGCCCAGTTATTAATTGGGCAATGCCTCGGGTTTATAAAATGGGCCTTCAAATTTCAACTTCGCCTGAGCCATACTAGCCCATTTATAGGGCCCAGTTATAAATGTAAAGGGCCCAGATATATTTTAGTAAATAGGCCTTCATTTTCAGATCTGGGCCTGTCCATTAACATCACTACTGGGTTTGAAATATGCAATACACATGCGAGGAAGAGGGAGAGAGAGAAAAATTGGGGGATAGATCCGGTGGGAAGGGGTGAGGGCTAGATTAGCTCGGATGGGCTATGTAAACCTAAGTGGGCTCAGCATAGGCCAGGCCCAAAATACAGAAGACCCGACCATCAACCAAACCGTCGTGCCTTTTAAGAAGCACGTGGTATTCCTGTAATTTCTTATTCGATCAGTGGCGTTTTAATCGTGCCTCATAAAATATCTACCACAACCAAAACCTCTCGAAACTTCCCACGGTCTTAGTACTCAGATATTTTAGTAACCAAAGACTTATTATATACTCTGGCAGCGTATGAAGCTTGATACGTAGGCACTCAGATATCGTATACATGACATATATTTAATCGAATAAAACCGACCAAATTGTAGATACTAATGTTTATATCTAAAGATACAAAAAAATAAGTTGTTTGAGCCATCCTAACCTCTGATTTATGGACGCTAGTTCGTTGAATCATGACCATTGGATAATTTTAATTTTTAAACTTACCATAAATGTTCGTCACTCAAATATTCTTATTTTTGGTACATGATGCGTATGAGATGGGGCCCATAATTTGGACAGTTGAATTTCAAATTATCCATTTGCCAGTTATGCAATTACTAAGTGCCTACGTATCAGCTACACACTCCGCCAGAGTATCAAGCTTCCTCTTTTAAGACTTTAGGAAAACAGGCCAAGGACGTTTCTAAAAATCTGCTTTTATATATAAAACCGCCATTCCACCATCGCTTACCCCTCTGTCTCCTTCCTGCTTTCAAAGGGAAAAAAAAACAAAGAGAAACCAAAATCCCGATCTTCCCATTCCTTTCTTTCCATGTTATAAAATTTCTCCCGGTTTTGCCCCTCGTCGGAGAATGGATCGTCCAGGATCCGACGGCGCCTGTTACTACTCCGTCCTCGGGATCCGCAAGAACGCATCCGTTGCTGAAATCCGCAGCGCTTTTCGGAAGCTCGCGATGGTGAGGTCCTTTTTGGTCTTTTTTCTTCAATATATGGATTTATATATTTTTCTTCGTTTTCTATTTTCTATTTTATTATTTATTTTATTTTTAATTTTTTGGTGGTTTGAAGAAATGGCATCCGGATAGATGGACGAGAGATCCGACGGTGGCTGGAGAAGCGAAGCGGCGATTCCAGCAAATTCAAGAAGCTTATTCTGGTAAGAAACGGAGATTCGTTTCTTGTTAGTGGTTGGTTGACGGCGTCTTGACGGCCAATTATGGCGGTTTTGCAGTTCTGTCAGACGAGGGGAAGCGAGCAATGTACGACGCGGGGTTGTATGATCCATTCGAAGAAGAGGACGAGGTGGGTATTTATGTTTTTGTTATTGTCCTTTTTCGGTATAATGGCTTTTTTTTTTTTTTTTTTTTCGGCTGAAAATTTGGGCAATTTTGAAGGGATTGTTACCGCAAAATTCCTCTGGGAAGGGGATTTTACCAAATAGTTCCTCGACTAGTGTTTTTTGAGGGGAGCAATTACCACAATGCCCTCGTTCTTTTTTTTTGTGGGGCCCACATTCTATGTGTACGACAGACAACGCCGGTTTCCTGCGAAAGAACTTCGCAGGCGCTGGGATGGTAAGTGGAGCCCACCGTGATGTTTGTGAGAATCCACTCCGTCTATCTATTTTGCTATTTTGCGAGCTTATTTTCGGACATGCCACAAAAAATGAGGTGGATCCGTTGAAATCTTTCTAGGTTGCTGATTGCTTGCCTCCAAGTGCAGAGGTTCGTAAGTAGTATCCCGTGAATACAGGGTCGATCCCACAGGGAGATGAATTGTGAAAAGAAAAAAAAATCAAATGCAAAATAAACTAAGTAATAAAAATTAATCTTTGATTTGATTTTGGGATTTTTTGAACGGATGTAATTCAATTGAATAAAATAACACCCAAGCTTCAAAGTTCCACATACGTTAATGTTCCAAAATCATGATGACTTGGATAACACAACTAGGATCTGATCACTATGGTCACCTCGTCGTAAAATAAAAACAGTTTAAATATTTTAATAAAAAAATTAGAAAATAATGGATTTGCACCATTAACATATATTCTCAAGTCATTTTTTAAGATTCAATATCTATAGGATAATGATAATCAATATGACAGTTGAGAACATCTTCTATCTAAAAATCTAATTGATCTAGATAAGCTTCTATCCATCAATGTGATCTCATATGATGGAAACATATGGATCTCACAAGAGGATAAAAAAACAAAACCTAAATAATAGATAACATGCATACACCATTATTCTCATCATTAAAACAATCCATCATCATAATCTTAAAGAAACATTAAACCCATGTGCTTCCTTTCTAGCTTGGGATAGAAGGAACTTAGAAAAATATAATTAAATTACAAAATAAAAAGCAACAAGAAATAAAGAAAGAAAATGCAAATAGAAAAGATCTAAAAATTAACTTATAAAGCTTTAATAAAACTAAAACTCTTTAAAAACCCTAAACTTTGCTTTGGGATGCCTTGAATAATGTTTTTGAATGCCCTAGAACCCCTATTTATGAGTAGGGAATCTCCAATTTTCGTATAAAGTTGAAAAACCCTAGAAATCGCCTCAAATATACGTATTTTTCTAAAACAGACTTCTCGCTGCATAGTTAATTTAAAACAGACTTTCTGCTGCCAGTTTTTCAAAATAGACTTCACAGCTTCAGAATACACTTTTTCGGTCAATTTCAAGCATTCTTCACTTCAAATCTTCAATTTTCTTTATTCTTCACTCGATTTTCTTGATCTTTGGCATGTGAGTTCTTCAATCTTGGTCTCCTAAGATCCATCTCTTTCCTTGGTAATTCTTGAGCATCAAAATCATGCTTTTAACACCATTTTTCAATCCAAACACTTAAATTCACCTCAAGCAACACATACATGAGTAAAATAATATTAAGCGGATCCATATTCATAAAACCAAGATATAAATGGAGAAAATTATGCAATATTTGAGTCTCAACAGTTGCATCTTGATGTTTATATGCCATTCATGCCCTTTATAATGTTTACTTGGATGAATTGAAAACACGAAAAACACAAAAAACTTAGCCTCGTTAGAAAAAAAAAAAAAAAAAACTTTTATGGTCATAAGAATATAAATCTCCACCGTTTCCTATTGTATGGCCCACTTGAGTTTTGGATCCACCTCAATTTTGGTCTTAGCTCCTAAAATGAGCTAACGGGGTGAATTTCTCACAAACATAGTGGTGGCCCACCCAGTATCCTTGCGCAGGAACTTCCTGCCAGAGGCTTTAGCAGGAAATTGGACGTTCGAATCATCCAATTGGCTACATGAGAATCTGGTGTATAATGTTTTTTATGGTGTGTCACGACTTATGATTGGATGTGCCAGATTTTTGGCCGTCCGATCATCATGGCAGGGTACATTTGTTGGACGGGTTGGATGTTAGACACATATCCGGGACCCACGGAGATGTATGTGCCTTACACAGACACCGTCCATCCGTTTTGACAGCCCATTTTAGTGCATGATCCAAAATATAAAGCCGATCTTAAATCTCAGGTGGACCACACCATAGAAATAGTGGTCATTGACCATTAAAAACTTCTCTTAGGCCAGAAAAAGTGTTGGATGGGTAGGATCACGGACCTACGACCAGACCGTAAGGGGTCGTTCGGCACCGTGGATTGGAGGGGGTTTCAAATCCCCTTTTTGTTTGCCCCATAAAGTAAAGGGGGGTTTCTAATCCCTCTTTGAGGAGGTTTGCAATCCGGAGTCAGAGCTTGGATTACACCTAAAATTATTTAAATAGTTGCAGGTGTAACATGTGTGTCACTGTGCGCTATCATTATATTGGGCACATGCCCCACTAATGATGATCAGCACCGTCCAAACATTGTCCACGTAAATTAGCACCGTCCAAACATTGTCCAAATTAAAAATCATTGGTTAGTCACTAAGACATTATCTTGTACTTGCAGTCCATCCAAGACTTGGAATTTCATCATTTTTAGGCAAAACATATATTCCAGCGGGCTTATCACAACCATAGTGTCAAAAATTATATATCTCACCAATTAGGGATATTAAAGTTGATTTAGTGATTAAATTCAAACCCCTGAAACTATACATGCATAGGTATTTTTGAAGTAAAGTTGATTCACACTCCTGGGTGCCAAACACATTGGGAGGATTGTCAATCCAGGGGGTTTCCAATCCTGGGGTTCCAAATCCACGCTCCCAAACGGGTTGGATGTAAGGCACATGCATCACCGTGTTTGCATTTGCCGGCTGGATTGAACGGGATTAGGAGGGATGGGATCAATTTTAAGGTAATGATGGTGATGTCAGTGGATTGGTTTAAGTTCCATGGGTTTGCTGTATCCCAGGACAAGTTCACCGGGTCTGTTATGTTTGGCATATCCCGGGATTTTACCTTTCAATCCCTTCCAATCCGTCCGTCCAAACACACCCCAGGCCCCCGATTGAACAGGATTAGGAGGGATGGGATCAATTTTAATGTCAGTGGATTGGTTTAAGATCCATGGGTTTGCTATATCCCGGGACAAGTTCACCGGGTGTGTTTGGCACCTTTGGCATATCCCGGGGTTTTACCATTCTATCCCTTGCAATCCGTCCGTCCAAACACCCCCCAACATTCTTGACTTAACACGCTTACAAAAGGAGAAAAAAGCCCCTAACATTCTTGATTCACAGAAGGAGAAAATAAGTGAGGGTAGTTTGGTAATTTTTCGTTTAAAAGCACCGTCTAGAAATTTCCATGTTTTGAGTCGTTATTTGGTAAAAATCTAAATTACTTCTGAGTTTTTGGTTGAAGTACCAATTTTGTTTTTGAAACAGGGATTTTCTGATTTTATGCAAGAAATGCTCTCGATGATGGACAATGTGCGGGCCGAGGTAATCATGGTTTCTTTCGATTAATTACTATATTTAGAATAAAGGTTTAGTAGTCCGCGTTACCACTCGGTTGTATAGTCTTGCGCATGAGGATCCCGTGATCGGAACCATTCATGGGCTAGTCCCATCATCGATGGTCCGGTTGAAGAGATTCTACAAGTGATGTTTGAATGGTGGATTTGCCCCCTATGTTACATCATAGCCCAAGAAATGAGGTAGATCCAGAACTTATGTGTGCCACATGGAAGGAAAAAGTGGGGAGGGAAGTTGAAGCATTCCCTGGGTGTCCACAGTGATATTTATATCCCATCCAAACCCTTCACGGGGATATTTGCAATGGAATGAACTGATAAGACAAATGTAAGCTTGATCCAAAACTTTTGTAGCCACATGAATGTTTTTGACTGTGGTAGTTCAATCCCCATTGTTTTTTGTTTCCCTTCGGTGTCGGGTGGCCTACCTCAGTGTTTCAGGGCACACCTGTATCGATGGTGATCCCTTGTTGCTGGCTCATTTTAGGATATGATAAAGAAATGAGGCATATCGGAATCGCAGGTGGACCACACTATCTGAAACAGTGGTGATTGAACGCCCACCTTTAAAAGCTTCTCACCTCTGTTTCAGATGGTGTGGTCCACGTGAGATTTGTATTTGCCTCGTAGTTTGGCTCATCCACTGAAATGAGGTAGAAAAATGGAAAGATGACATGGATGAAATACATTCATCATGGTGGGCGGTAATGGAGGAGTCCCAACTCATTTGAGCTTATGTGGCAAAATGGATGGACAGAGTGCATTTACCATCACCATCATGGTGGGCCCCACCTAGCTTCTGAGGTTGCAGGCAGCCCGATCATGCCACGAGCCCACACAGTGGAGGGCTGTAGTAGTCATGGTCCCACGGGCCACCATATTTCTTTACATGTATTTACAGTGGGTGCGGATGGCCTTATACCCCCTATGTCCCTGGCTTTGTGGGGGCCATGGAGGAATCCGGATCCTCTTCTTGTCACAACCAGGATTTTCCTCCTTTTAGCAAGCAAAGGATCCGGATTACCCGTAGAAATGTCTGTGACAAATCCACTCTATCAATTTTGAAAGACTTAAGATATGACAAGATTTTAAAAATCAGCGGATCCAAAACCCATGTATGCCATACCACGGTATTTGTTCCTACAGTTTATCTGAATGGTAATAATTCTGTGAAGGGTTTGGATGGCATATAAACATCATGGTCAGCTCGAGGAAGGTTTTTACTCAGGATGTTGCTGTTCCTGCGGTTTTGTTAGTGTGGCCCACTTACGTTTTGGATCTTCCTAATTTTTTAAATCCTGTCCTAGTGTGGTCTCTCAAAACAGATGTACGGAGTGGATTTGTCACAGACAGGTCCATCTTGGGAGTCGGATTAGGTGTGCGACCCTTAGTGTGGGGCCCACCTTGATGTATATATATATATATATTATGTATTCACAGTCCATCCATTTTTACATATTATTTTAGAGCATTATCTCGTCAATGAAGTATGTCCAATTAGTCCAATTATCAGGTGGACCATAACATGAGCAGTCGTTGGTGATTGAACGTCCCACCATTACACCCTGATACATAGCTCAACTTGCAGACTGAGGTAGCCTTTTTTTTCTAACGCACGTGCACACACCCCCACCCAGTTATGCCTTAGTGGAACCCACCCCCACCCACTTATGCCTTAAAAAATGGGTACTGAACCTTTGACGTCCTACACCATTAAATACTTCATGTAGGGTTGACATGCCTGTAATGTTTAGGTACTGTTTATTTCATTATTTGCCATCCAATCTGTTGATACGGATGGACCGCGTGTATGCAGAAGACATGCATCAAAGTGGGCCCCATGTGGGAAACAGATTGGCTACTCCACCGGCCACCTGCCAATGGCTTCGGTGCTATGTGGCCCCCACCATGATGTATGTGTTTCATCCATTTCGTCCATTGATTTTTCTACATCATTTTATAGGAAGCAGTGTTGAATGAGCGTGACCATTAAAAACATTTTGGGGGCCATAGAAGTTTTGAGTCAACCTGATCTTTATTTTTCCCCTTCATCTGGGTCTGCATGATCTAATCAACAGATTGGATGTCAAATAAACAGTACAGCGGGCCTCAGGAGGATTTTAATGGTGGATATCCAATCACTATTGTTTTCATGTGTTGTGGTCCACCTGAGATTTATATCCCTTTCATTTTTGGCATAAAGCCCTAAAATGATCTGTAAAAATGGATGAACGGAATGGATGAAACACATACATGATGGTGGGGCCCACAGAGCATAGGTGGCTGGTGGCAGGGGGAGTAGCCAATCCGTTTCCTCCTTTCCAAACCGCTCCCTCTGCACGTACATATCTTTTTTCAATGGGATCCTACTTTTGCCCAGAAAAGACGAAGCAAAAGTAAAAAAAAGAAAAGTAAGCCCGGTTCCTCTGCAACGTTCGTAGGATAGAAGTTGTTTTTCCGTTTATTGTGTGGGGCCCATCGTGATGTGTGCATCAAATGCAATCCGTCGGTCATGTTGTCATTGGAGGTCAAAAATCAGGCGGGATACGCCACATAAAATCTTGCGCAGAACTTGGGATTTGTTCGGATCTTTTAGTAATCCATTGATCCTGGTGAGCTGCATCTATGAGTATGAAGGGGTTGGATGGCATGTACATATCATGGTGGGACAGTCCTTTTCATGTGGGCCTCGCCCATTTAATGGTTGCACGTCACCGTCTCCACCAACTTGAACCACGAAGACCAAATGATTTTGATTAGAGCCGTGGGACCCATGGTACGGTGTTAGACCGTTTCTCTGATGGGGCGTCGTGGGTGCGTCCTGTAATAATCCCGGTGGGGAATCCTTAGCCACTTGATCCAAATATCAGAAGATCCTAGGGTTAAGATCATCCAATCTGAAAAATCTGACCCACGTACCGGCATCCACACCCTATGAACGTTTTGGATCGCCCAATTTACTGTATCTCGTGCAGTCTCAATACGATACGTAAGGCAGGCAAACACTGACGTCTCTGAAATTTGGGTTTTTTTTTATAAATTTTTTTTTTTTTTTTTTAAAAAAAAGAAGGACAGCTTCGAGGACCTTCAAAAAATGTTTATGGAGATGGTGGGTGGAGACGAAGCCCTGAAATTCGGGGACGGCGTTGATGGGAAGGAGCATCGAGTGGCGTCCGACTCGTCGAGAAGGGCAGGAGGGAGCGCCCCGAAACGCGGCACGTCCCAGGTCAACATCTCGAGTTTCGGCAGCGGTTTGGGAAGTTTCTCGACGTTTGATCGATAGCTTCAACTTGTTCTCTCATGCATTGTTTCTTTCCTTGAATTTCAATTTCAAAGGGGAAAAAGAAGTAGGGATATTTCAAATAAGTGCAGTGGGTATGCAATTGGGGCTTATTTTTTGGAAGGCTACTGGTCCATTTTCTATGGCAATAGACGCTCTAATTTTCACCGGACGTCTCCTACAATATATATATATATATATATATATATATATATGTGTGTGTGTGTGTGTGTCTATATACGTGCGCTCGTGGGGGGGCCCACTTGGAGACTTGGAGGATACGTGGCCCATCATGTGAGCCCTACCTTCAATGTGGGTTGCACATCATGTGCGCTCGCATTGGATGTGGGCCATTCATCATTAGGGGTGGACCTTTGATGTGGATCGTCCATCATATTGGGCCACCTTAATATGGGCCATCATCATGTGAGGCCCACTAGGTAATCTACCTGTTAATTTGATGATTTTCTATTCTAATGAACTTTCATAGCCACAAAGAGTATATTTCCTTAAATAATTTTCTAAGTTGTCTAGTGAGACAACGACATCTAAGAAATAAGTAACTTGTGAAAGTTTAAAATAATAAAAATAATTAACAAAAATTAAGATACTTTTTTTAAAAAAAGCTACTTCTTCAGTTTTAATAACCAAATTAACTTATTTAAGAAAAATAACTTTTTAACTCACGTAACTTAAAAAAACTACTTATTTGGTAGTAACCAAATGGGCCCTTAGTGGCAGGCTTCACAACTTTTTAAGGGCCCACTTAAGTTACTAATGCTAGAAAGATGAGTACGATTTGGTAAACAACCTACTTAATGACTTATGAAAAGTAAAAAAACTAAATTTTTTTTTTACTGAAGTGACCAAGTACTAAGTAAAAAAAAGTCACAACTTATCATAAACCAAACTTACTTACCTAAAATAAGATACTTATCTAATGTAAGTAGGAAAAATAACTTTTTGGTGGTATCCAAACGGGCTCTAAGCGTCTGTTTGGTTGGAAGTACTTACATGCATTTTCATGTAATTTCTCTCAAATAAGAATTAAATGCATCCATAAAACAACACCACGAGCGTTTGAAAGTATAGAGGAGTTGCCCCGAATCAGATTTCATGACGAAGTCAAAGCTTAGTAAGCCTCACCATGATACACGTGGATATTCCACTCTATCCGTTCATTACTAAAAATCATTTTAGGGCATGGCCCAAAAATGAGGTGGATTCGAAGATCAAGTGGACCACACTACATAAAATATTGGAGATTGAATACTAACCATTTAAATATTCTTCCCCTAGTGTGGTCCACCAGAGTCCAAGTCCGTCTCATTTTCCGTACCTAAAAGTTGATGCTGTCAATGTCATACAACATCCTTCCCTCACAAATTACTGTAGCATGTAATTAATACTTAAAAAGTATAAAATATATTGCAATTCCCTTGAAATACATCCAACCAAAGAGGCCTTAAGCGACTCAAAATCTTATAAAGTTTGGTGTATATATATATATATATATATATATATATATATATATATATATATAAACTCCAAGATGTAAAAAAAAAAAAAAAAAAAAAAAAAAAAAAAAAAGAGGAAGGGACATAAGATGGAGGAGGAGAAATTAGCTAAATAATGACCATGCCTGTAGTGAGGCTGGAAAATTTTAACCGCGGCTCTGAAAAGGTAGTTAAAATCTAACCCTCCCCCCTACCACGGTCCCCAAAAACCAAATTGCAGCCCACCTTTCATTCATCTAGTTTCAACCACCAATTAAAGACATAATCAAACATACATCAATCCAAATACTAGGGATTTAATCAAACTCAAAATCATAGCAGTATCTCAATACTCATGAGTACTCCAAGGTCAAATAAAGACCATCAATTTTAATCAAATACAATTCAGGTCCACACAAAAAGCATTAAATCGATCAAATTCGATTCGGGTCTGCACATAAAGTGGGGTTTAGAGACTCTGCTCTCAAATTAGCACTTAAATTCAAATAATTTAGAGGTTTAGAGTCTCAAGTAACTTGGTTTTGTATAATTATGTGTAGTGAGTTTGAATCCTCATAAATTTCAGAAAATAAATCTAAAAATGATTTAGAGCTAGAGATCTTAACAAATAACTTGGTGAGAAGGAGAGTGTTAGGTACCTCATGTGAAGTTGCAATTCTAATGTATAATTGGTTGCAGATACTATCATGTCCAAGATGGACTAGAGAAGACCCGATCAGAGGCGGAGGTGATCCAGACCGTCAGAACCTTACAACAGGCGTATCTCGTAAATTAGAATGAGTCACTCGATGTATCATATATAATTTTGGGGTAGGAGAAGCTACTTTAGCCATAGCTAGGTTGTCCACACTGAATTTGCAAGATTGAGTCAGATTTACGGTCAAAAATACATTTTATTTTCATTTTTATTATTTATAGCAAGTTTTAGTTTGATTATAACTCTTCATCCTTTGAGATTTAGGAGTTGTGTCTAACATGAAAAGTGCTTAGAAAAATTAGGAGAATAACATGGTTAACCCAAATATGACACTAATGAAAAATATTAAATTTCTTATTTATAATAAGTTATAAATTTTACGGAGTTTGATTATGAAACTTCTTCGAAGTTTTAGTACCATTATTTAAAGTTTGTAAATTCCTTTTTACTATCAACCAATCAAAATTTGAATTTTTAGAATTTATTTTTATTTTTTAATTTTTCTTTGTGTAATTTATTTCTATATATAAATATATATTTTTATTTTTCCTTGTGGATTCGAGGTATCTCAATCCAAAGAAGATCCATTGATTCGAAGTAATTATCCCCTTGAGGAATACGGTGATCGAGGTCATCACTTTCATCCCTACAAGTTGTTTCTAAGTTCGAATGGTCCAAGTCGAGTGGTGTCCATACATGATGGTCCAGGTTGGTACTTTTGTGTGAATGTGACGGACACTAGTGTCAATTTATTACGGTGTCATTTTATGGAGATTCTCTGCTGCAAAAAGAGCCTCTTGTTTTTTTTTTTTTTTTCCAAAGCCAAATTACCTGTTTGTGAATATATGGGGAACTAGAGTTGGGCATCGGACTGAGTCGGATCGGATTCGGTCTGAAACGTAGCTGTGCTGATCCGAACCCGATCCAATTCGGGACCAAGTCCGGGACATAGAAATTGAACTGATCTGACACAAGGTTATCCTGACCCGAACCGAGTTCGACTCGGTTAGAGAAACCGAGTCTGGTCGGGTTGGGTACGATTCAGATAGACTTTTTTAACGGTGAAAATCATTATCCTCGCTGCTATCTTCGGTGTGGTTAAGCTTTAGATATGATTTGTTTTTTTTTTTTTTTTTTTTCCAAATGCTTTAAAATGATCACAAAAAATGGATAAACGGTATGGATATAATAAATACTTCATTGTGGGGCCCAAGTGATGTTAATCGCATTTGAGCGGAAACGAATTGGCTACTCCCCCTGCCACCCACCTGGTGGCTGGTGGTCGGTGCTCTGTAGGACTCACCATGATGTGTGTTTTTAATCCATTCCATTCATCTATTTTTAAAGATTATTTTAGCACTTGACCCAAAATATGAGAGGGATATAAATCTCAGGTGGACCACACCACAGGAAAACAATAGTGATTGGATATCCACAATTAAAATCCTCCTGAGGCCCAATGTACTATTTATTTGAAATCCAATTTGTTGATTAGGTCATAAAGGTCCAGATGAATGGAAAAAAATAAAGAATAGATGGATCCAAAACTTTTATGGCACCCAAAAGTTTTTTAATGGTCAACGCTCATTTAATTCTGTTTCCTGTAATGTGTTCCACTTGAGATTTAAATAAACCTCATTTTTTTTTTTTGTCTCACACCATAAAATGACTTGGAAAAATAGATGGACGGCATGGATGAAACACATACAGCATTGATGTGTTGTACACGGCGTGCAGCGTGTCGTGCAAGTGCCTGCATTGCTATGTACAACGTGCCGTTCGTACACACATCATGGGACATGTGTTATATCCAAACTGTCCATCCATTTGGTGAGCTCGTTTTAAGGCTTGAGATGAAAAACAAGGTAGATCTAACTATCAGGTGGACCACACTGCAAAAAGCAGTGGGGATTGAACGCCTACCATTAAAAGTCTTTTTGGGGTCACAGCCTCACAGAAGTTTTGGATCAATTTGAAATTTGTTTTGCCTCTTAATTCAGGTCTTTGTGACCTTATGAACAGATTGGATGAAAAATAAACGTTATGGTGGGCCCTACGAATTGTTTAGCGGTGAAAATCATTATCTCCGCTGCTATTTGTGGTGTGGTCCACATGATCTTTGGATATGATTCATTTTTTGGATAATGTTCTAAAATGATCTCTAAAAATAGATGAACGGTGTAGATACAATAAATACATCACTATGGGGCCCATATAACTTTGATCACCTTTGAACCGTTCGTACAACTCGGAGCTCGAGGGAGCGTCAGTGCTCGTCTTTGCACGACACGCACCTCCAGCTATAGCCTATAGCTTGCGTCAGCTATCCTATCCTACAGCGGCTATATAGCTGTGTATGGTACTCCAACAAACCTCTTATTATTATACTAAGAAACTTACCGTGAATGCATATCCAGAACCACCATTTTAGGGTTGAACTCAAAATTGATGCATATCCAAAGTCGATGGACCATTCTACCGGAAAAAGTAGAATTACAGATAAGAACCACCTCGGATTGGGTCGAGTCGATCGGATCGGGTTCGGTCGGTCCGGATCCATTCGGATCGGGTAGGTCTGGATTGACCAGAACCTGATCTCGATCCGAAAAAACGTCGGATCTGAATGGTCCTACCCGATCCGCACCGATTCAGGCCGTCGGTTCGGTTCGGAATGGGTCGGATCCACTGGATCGGGTCAAATATGTCAAGCTCTATGAGGAACTGTCCTGTTTTTTAATAAGTTCGTGGATGCAGGACCCATGGTGGGTTTATCCAAGCCGTTCATGGGCCCATCATAGACGGTCCATGTCCCCCCAAAAAGAAAATATCCTTCTATCTTTATCATTGAACGTGGATTGTTGGTAAATTTCTTCTTAAAGAGAATGGAAATGTTAGATTGATGAATTTAAGAAATTTTTTGGGCATGGTTTATCCATGATGGGGACCATCAAATCAATGGCTTGGATAAACCAAAAGGTCCCCACATGTGAAGATTCGGTACAAGCAGTTGCCAAGTAGTAATACTGAGTGAAAGATACCTCGTTTCAGCAATGAGGTCTTGGTATCGGTTCTCCAGTGGGGTTAAACACAGTGTTGCGTACTAACAAGCTAACACAAGGGAAAAAAAAAAACAGGTAGGTGTCCTTTTTTATTCCCCGTATTTAAAGATATGAAAAGAGGAAAAAGAAGAAGAGCAAGTTGGGATTTGTAAATTTTGTTTGTATTTATCATCATTTTATAAATAGTGGCTCTTCAATGGTACACGTGGCATATTTTGTAAACTAATCCAGACCGTCCAAGTGATTGACCAAATAGTTGATGAGTCATAACCAAAAAATTAGACGGATGAAGAGCCGTAAAAATCCGATTTTGCACCTGGGATTTGGAGCACTTGCTATTGTAGTTTCCGACCACTCAGATGATAGCCACCGATTGTATGGTTAATATTTTTTGGTCAGTGTGATTTTAGAGATATGGTCCATTGACAATACGTCCTGAAATTTGGATGGTCTTGATAACTGTACACGAGGGCCATATTTGAGGAGGATGGCCCACCACTATTTTCAAAACGGTGGTGAAGCATCACAGGAGTCTTAGGATCTTAGCCCTTGTCTGATGGGTACGATACCCATGTGACAATCACGTGATACTTTCCCCATTTGCACCTCTAGAATGTGAGGCTGTTTCTCTTCTCAGGCTAGTTGCTATTATTAGACGGAGCCACCAAAAATCTTGTAGCCCTAGGATCTGTTTTATCCAGAAATAGAAAGGAAAGATCTTGAAGGGGATGGCCCCCACTAGCAAGTTGATGTATGAGGCCAATCGCTTCTATGACACCTAAAACTTGCCGTGTCTCCCCCGTTTCGACCTGTACAGACCATATATTCTCTGACAGGGACCGTTCAATTAGTGGGCCCCAGATGGGAGCTGATTAGGTGCGGCCTTGACCATGGGCCCACATTGATGTATGTACTGTATAACCACGCCGTTCATCTGTTTTTCCGGCTGATTTTAGGGCATGAGCCCAAAAATTAAGCAGATCCAAATGTCAAGTGGACCATCCATACTATAAGAAATAGTGGAGATTGAATGGCTACCATTAAAAACCTCCCAGGTCCATCGGCAGGTTTATTTGCCATCTAACCTGTTTATAAGGTCACACAGACCTAATAAAGGGAAAAAAAAAACAAAAAACAAATATCAGCTTGATCCAGAGCTTTTGTGGCCCACATGAAATTTTTAATGATCAAACACTATTGTTTCCTGTGGTGTGGTCCACCTAAGATTTGGATCTGCTTCATTTTCTCAATCATGCCCTAAAATTAGCTGACAAAACGGATGGACTACGTGGATATACAACACATATATCAAGGTACGCCCTACAGTAAGAGTCATGACGTCGCTCTGTCCCAGATGGGCCGTACCACACAAAAAGTAACAGCAAGACTCCAGTCGTGTGATATACCAAGATGGTTCTGTACCATTTTGGAAAAGGGTTGCCATTCAAATTGTGTGAATGGAGTATATATATCTCAAAAATCACATTTGATCAAGCAATACTAACCATCCAATCTATGGCTATCAAATGGATGGTTAAAAATACTGAGTGGTTCAAATTGCAAGGGAAATATCGGAAGGTTCTACCAGAATGAAAAAAGGTACATGTATTTTCGCAAGAAAAATGAAGGCGAGATCAAGCTAATTTAGGAATTTTCTGCCCAAACAGCCCCACCCAAAATGATGGAAGATCTTTCTCTCTATATATAGAGCATTCCTCTATATTTCAATTCCACAGCTGCTTAAAAGTCCCTTCCATCCCCACTTCCCGCTCACGTGAATGTTCTTAATCTATCCGTTGATTAAGTGGGTCACGCATACACAGAGAGATAGATATTTTAGAAGAATAAAACAAACGGTCTGTATTCAAGATGAATGGGTTGCCTATTCGAGGATTGGAATGGCGTATTATTAGGATATGACACATAAAGTCCGGTTGGGGTGGGATTGGTCAGGCTAAAATGACTTGAGCCCAAGCCTAACCCAAAAATGAATGGGCCACACATGCACAAGAGGTCCGAACCCGGCCCACAGGCCAAGGTCCATGATTGGCTCAAACCTAGGTTGGGTTCGTTGGGTTGCATGGGTCCACTGTGATATTTATGTTATATCTACTCCATCCATCAGTCTTGTGGGTTCATTTTAGGGCATGATCCCAAACATGAGGGAGATCCAAACCCCAGGTGGGCCACACCACAGGAAACAGTGCAGATGGAAATGGCCACCGCTGAAACCATCCTGGGCCCATTGTGATATTTATAGGCCTTTGGGCCTCCAAAATTTCAAGGGTAGGTTTTCAATCCCACTGTTTCTTGTGCTGCAGCTCACTCGAGCTTTTGATCTTTTTCATGTTTGGGCTAATATACTAAAATGACTCGACGAAACAGATGGACAGAGTGGATATAACACAAATTCGTCTCACCAGATGCAACTGGAAGAATGAAAAATCCAGCATTTGATTCTTAAGTCAGAATCCAAATCCATGCAACCAAACAGCTCCTCCAATTCAATCCAATTTCTGCATATTCTAATATTAGTAACCCTAGACCACAATTCTACTCCAACTTGTGCAATTTCACAATCCCATGAGCTGCAATTCCACAATCCGCAAATTCATTCAAATTCCCGAAAATATCAAGTGCAATTGAAATGAATTGTGGTAACCACTTCAATAAAGAAAAAATGACTAAATTGTAATGATCTGAGGGCTTGTTTGGGTGTCTGTCATTTTCATTTTTCATTAAATCTGTAGGGAGCTGTTCCAAATATTTCTTGCCCTTTTTAAAGAAACATGAGGGCAATCCAGTGAGACAGGCAGATTGTATGCCTCTTATACACGTGTAAATGTGTGCCATGTGTTTGAAATCTGAACCACCTACCCACTATCACCGAAACAGCTGGCAGTGAAATTTCAGGTTCGTTGGATGCAATCAGTACTTGAATATTTAATTGTTGTTTCACTTTTGATAGCATCTGCGGTTGGGAGAAAATGTAATAAAACTCCATGGGTGTCACTCAAACCAAATTGGATAAGATAAAGAGAGAAACTACTAATACGATGCTCAATTCTCATCGGATTCATCATAAATATTTCAGAAAAATATAAATAAAAAAGAATAAGAAATTGATGAGAAACCACTTCATGGGGGTACGCTTCCTCATTCTTTGATATATATATATATATATATATATATATATATATATATATATATATATTCCTTTATAGCTTTTTAAGAAATATACCACTCTTTATTCTCCATTTCTAACTGCTCTTATCTTATAGCATCTGAATTTTAAAACAAATATTTAAATTTAAATATAACAATCTAAAGAGAGAATCAAGGTATAAGTGATTATTTTATTCCAAACTTTAAAACTTTCTAAATCTAGGGAACAACCTAAAAAGAGAATCATGGTAAGATTTAAGGTGTTTTCCTTTACTCTACATGTGTGCATAATCAGTGGGGTGCACAACATTTTCCGCCCCTTAAAAATTAGGGTCATCAGGTGATGCTTGTCAGATTTTCTATTCTCGTATTTCTTTCATACTTTCTTTACAGAGAAATTGTACAAATATATAGGGAGATTAGCAACCCTATTCTTAGCTATACATAGATATTATACAATCAATCAATGAGTTGTACAATCACGAATATAATCTTTCTGATTTTCTTTTAATTGACAACTCATTAATTGATTTGACAACTCACGCCAACACTCTCCCTCAGGTGAAAGCATCCAAATCTTCAATGCGCAACTTGTTTAGTGAGCTGTAGAAAACCTTGCTTGATACGGCCTT
This sequence comes from Magnolia changhungtana, assembly GCA_030180095.1. Lineage (NCBI taxonomy): Eukaryota > Viridiplantae > Streptophyta > Magnoliopsida > Magnoliales > Magnoliaceae > Magnolia > Magnolia changhungtana. The sequence continues at coordinate 503,100 of JASAUF010000628.1, read as the reverse complement.
TGTAAGAATATCCGCTAGTTGGTCTTCGGACTTCACGAATGGAAATCGAATTACTTTAGCTTCGAGATTTTTTTTGATAAAGTGTCTGCCAACCTCCACGTGTTTGCTACGATCATGCTGATCGGATTGTGAGCAATGGCGATAGCTGCCTTGTTATCACAAAAGAGGTCCATCTCGGAAGTAGGAGCAAACCCAATTTCAGTTAGAAGTCTTTTGAGCCACAGAAGTTCACAAAGTCCTTTAGCGATTCCACGGAACTCTGCTTCAGCATTTGATAATGCCACCACTTTTTGCTTCTTATTTCTCCATATAACAAGATTCCCTCCAACAAACATAAAGTATCCTGAGGTGGATCTTTTGTCTGTGGTATTCCCCACCCAATCTGCGTCTGTATAACCATTAACTCTGAGATGGTTATTTTTCGAAAACATAAGCCCTTTTCCTGGAGAGAATTTTAAGTATCGTAAAATCCGGATCACCGCCTCCATATGATCCTTACTAAGTTGATGCATGAATTGACTTACTACACTCATTGCGTAGGCAACATCTGGACAAGTATGGGAGAGGTAAATAAGTTTACCAACTAATCTCTGGTACCTTCCTTTGTCCGTTGGCATTTGACTTGGATATTCTTTGAGCTTGTGGTTCTGAATGATTGGAGTGTCTGCTGGCTTACAATCCAACATTCCAACATCACATAGTAAGTCTAATATATATTTTCGCTGAGAAAGAAATATATCTAACCTTGATCTAGTAACTTCTATTCCCAAGAAATATTTGAGTCCTCCTAGATTTTTCATCTCGAATTCGGCTGCTAATTGTTTCTAAAGCTTAGTGATTTCCTCCTTATCATCCCCTGTGATGATCATATCATCGACATATGCAATTAAAGTTGTTACCTTGCCCCGTTGGTGCTTCAGAAATAATGTATGATCTGAATTACTTTGGTGGAAGCCATATTTCTTCATTGCCAGATTGAACCTCCCAAACCATGCTTGAGGTGATTGTTTTAATCCATACAGTGCTCGCTGTAATTTGCACATAATTTTAGCTTTTGAAGATGCTGTGTAGGCTGGAGGAGTATCCATGTAGACTTCCTCTTCAAGATCACCATGGAGAAATGCGTTCTTTACATCAAATTGGTGCAATGGCTAGTCCAAGTTAGCTGCAAGAGATAACAGGACCCTGACTGTATTTAACTTAGCTACCGGTAAAAAAGTTTCTTGATAATCTACGCCATATGTCTAAGTGTATCCCTTTGCGACTAGTCTTGCCTTGTATCGTTCTATAGATCCATCTGCTTTGTGTTTAACAGAGAAGACCCATTTGCACCCGACTATTTTTTTTCCTTTGGACAATGGAACTAAGGTCCATATTTGATTCTTTAGTAGTGCTTCCATTTCTTCCTCTATTGCCTGTGTCCACTTGGGATCAGCTAAAGCTTCCTGAACTGTAGTGGGAATATAACATGTGGACAACTCGTGTGAGAATGTCTTGAGAGGTTCAGGTAGCTTTTCGGTGGAAACATAGTTGGTAATTGGATATCTCGACCTTCTCTCTTCAATGTCTGGAGAGTATCTATTTGGTGGCTTGCCACGGTTATGCCTGAAAGGTAAGGTATACCTAGTAGACGTATCTATGTTATTCATAAATGATGGTGTAGTGAAATTGCTTACCTTAGGAATATTCTCAGGAGATGGGTCTAAGAAAATCTGACTTGGGAGAGAGAGATTCCTTTCTTCTCCTAATGATGTGAGCTCGATTCTTGAAGGCCCTCTCAGATCTCGGAGGATATGTCGTGAAGCCACGAAGATGTATTTATCGATTCCTCGCCAATCATTGGTGTGTCATTCCGATCTTCAAGCCAGTCAAAACTCAGTCAATTCAAATCTTCATCCAGTGTCTCCCCCTGAAGAGAAGAAGTGGATGCCGAAGAAGGATAGAACGGTTCAGATTCCAAAAAGGTGACATCTATAGTCACATAGGTACGCTTGGTAGCAGGATCATAGCAGCGGTACCCTTTTTGATGCGTAGTATAGACCAAGAAGAGGCACCGAAGGGCACATGGGTCAAGTTTGGTGCGCTGGTTCTTAGGGAGGTGCACATACGCCACACACTCAAATATGCGAGGAGGGAGCATTAGGGCCGTAGGTAGAGAGACCAAGGCTGACAGAGACTGTAACGTGGTCTTAAAATTTTATATTTTGGAAGGAAGACGATTGATTAAATGTACGACAGTGGTAATAACATCAGGCCAATGTCATGTGGGAACATGAGCGCCTAGAAGGAGAGCCCGGACAGTCTCAAGAATATGCCGATTCTTCTGTTCAGCGACTCTATTTTGCTGAGGAGTCTGAGGACATGAGGTCTCGTGAATAAGACTATGTTGTTGAAAATAGGAATGAAAGTGATGATTAACATATTCACCATCATTGTCAGAGCGGAGAATCCGAATATGAGCGGAAAACTGAGTCTAAACCATAACATGAAATGACTGAAAGAGACGAAACACTTCATCCTTATGTTTCATCAAATACAGCCAGGTCATCCGGGTGTAATCATCAACAAATATCATAAATCACCGTACACCAGATATAGTAGATAAAGGAGAGGGTCCCCATACATCAGAATGAATTAAAGCAAAAGGTATATCACTCTTATTCATACTTAATGGATAACTAGCACGATAACTTTTGGCTAAAATACAAATATCACAGTGAAATTAAGAAGTCTCCACATTAGAGAATAAATCAGGAAATAAATGCCGTAAATACCCAAACGATGGATGTTCCAAACGACGATGCCACAACCAAATTTTTCGAGCCTTAGAACTAAGTGTAGAAGATGTATGATGCGCACGACCCAAACTGAAATCTTCTATATAGTATAACCTCCCCTCTTAGTACCACGCCCAATTATCTCCTTGGTGAAAATATCTTGAATAAGACAAAAATAGGAAAACATTAACACTACACAATTTAGATCTGTAGTAACTTGGTTAACAGATAATAGTTTGTGAGATAAAGAGAGAACAAACAGAGTGTTGGGTAAATGAAGAGAGGGTGATAGGGTTATAGATCCGGCTCCTGTGACAGGTGAGGTCACTCCATTAGCATTTGCAATGCTGGTGCGCCTTGGAAGTGAGTGATGAGAGAAATCTGTGGGATCAAACGTCATATGATCCATGGCCCCAGAGTTGAGGAGCCAATCACTATTGTCTATATCATGACGACGACTAAGCAAGGCATAATAGATGTTACCTAGATCCGTAGGAGAGAAGTCCGATTTAGGTGAGGCAGTGGGTGGGATGAGAGAGAGATAAGGTTTGGCTGTTGCCACAACAGCCTTTCTCACACCTTCAGTCGTACCGTCTAGTTTTTTTTTCTAGCTTGAAGCTCGTGCCACCAATCGGGGTACCCATGCAACTGGAAGCAGTTTTCACGTGTATGATTCGTATTGCCACAATGAGAGCATTTGAGACCATCGGATGAGCTACGGGCTTCAGAGGAAGATTTCCTAGTATGCTGAGAAGTCGATCTAGACAGTCCAAGCTTGATGCCTTTCGAAGTAAGAACCACCCTTGGAGGTGGTTCGTGGTCGCCAGCGTTCATCACCACCTGGCGAAGAGCCTCCCTGCGGACATGGGTATACGCTTGCTTCACGGTTGGAAACGGGTGCATCTGCAACACGTCGCTGCGAATATTGTCCAACTTGTCATCAAGACCATCTAAGAATACATAGACCCGATCTTCTTGGAGAAGATTATTATAACGTTCAATATCGGCAGGGCACTCCATCAGATTGGGACGTCGAAAATCAATCTCACGCCAGAGGCCTTGCAAATCGGTGTAATATTTTTCCAGGGAGCCACCTGCTTGGCAGAGACGTGAGACGTGCCGCCGGAGATCATAAACTTGAGAGGTATCGCCACCATCAAAATAGGTGGTAGCAATTGAATCCCAAACCATTTTCGTCGTGGGAAATCGAATGAAATTGCCGATTAATGCCAGATCCATGAAGTTAATCAACCATCCTTTGACAATGATGTTGTCAGTACGCCGTTTGCGGAAGGACAGATCGGTCGAAGATGGTGGAGGTAACTCGCCATTGATGTAGCCCAACTTGTCTTTCCTGGAGATGTACATCTCGACAACTTGGGACCATAAAGCATAATTGGAACCATCTAACTTGATGCCGATTGGGACAGCCGCAGGTTCAGAAAGCACGGTAGGGGCCTGAGCTTTGTACAGAGCTTCGGCCATTTTTGTGGTGAATATTTCAGAGAGGATCGTATTATGGTTGATGGAGGAGTCACTGGACTTCGTCGGGGTTTTGGTGTCTCCCATATGTAAAGGTGGTGGTGGAAGAAGGCGATGAATAAGGGTTAGACATAAACCAAGAGCCAGAAATCGACTAGCTCTGATACCATGTCAGATTTTCTATTCTCGTATTTCTTTCATACTTTCTTTACAGAGATATTGTACAAATATATAGGGAGATTAGCAACCCTATTCTTAGCTATATATAGATATTATACAATCAATCAATGAGTTGTACAATCATGAATATAATCTTTCTGATTTTCTCTTAATTGACAACTCATTGATTGATTGACAACTCACGCCAACAATGCCAACTTCTAGGATGGGTTCTTCCTTTTCCACTACATGTTCTTCGGACCCCATGAGAATGACTAATTATGTCTTACACTTAGCGACACATATTAAACTTTTCATCATAGTCATATCATAGTCAATGTCTTCAACGTTTTTGCATTTATTGTAAAGTCAACGGCTTAATAGGCTTTGTCCCTCCTTAAGCGAGGAAGTCGTCATAAGGGTAAAAGGTTTCAAGTCATGGGTTGTAAAGCTCAAAGTTACCTCTATTAGGATATGTGAAGCCTAATCATCAGAGGTGTACTGCTCGTCCAGTCATTACTTTCACAGGTTGAGCACCATGCTGAGCTCACTGAGGGTCGCAGGGGGGGCAACGCCCTCCTGCTTGGGGGTCTGGGGGCGTATCCCTCAGCTTGGAGGGCATTTTCATAAATTTATATAGAATTTTATGCAAACCCATTTTATATTGGGGTAATATATATTTTATCGTGAGAGAAAGAGAGAGTCGTTATTATATTGAGAGTTGTTACTTCATTTTTTGCCTTTGAGCATAGTGGATTGTTCTGAATCCGTGTACGTACTGAAATGGAACTATGTAAATCCCTATTGTGATTTGCATATTTTTTTCTCCTTTCTCTTAATTGATATTGCTCTGTGTGTGGTTGAAAAGGGATCTCTTCTCCTAACAGCCTCTTCATGGAGTGACGTCATTTAGAATGCTTCTACAAGAGTGGACGGTTGAGAAAATTTAACCCCCACTCGAATATCTTCATGTATCTGACACTGGGAAGGACATGATAAGGTCGATCATCTTTTTCCTTGGGGATAATATCTACAAATCCACAAGGGATAAAATAGAAATAATTTCTAATAAATTAGAAAATAAATTGATTGATGATAAAAAAATGAATTTACAATCCTTTAAATAATGAGCTCAAACTTAGGAAGAAATGTTAGACCTAAACTCAAACTCGAACTCCCAAAAAACGTGATATACTATAAGGGCATGTTTGGATTCGTGTATTGTATTGTATTGTACTGTATTTGGGTACTGTTCATGTATACATTGGCCGTTTTTCAGATTACATTCAAATCAATCAGATACTAATCAATGTTTGGATTGGAGGTATTATTCGACATAGTATACACTACATCATACAAATCAATGTTTGGATAAGAGGTATTATGTCTGGGTACTGTACAATCATGCATGCTTCAAACTGATATGTACGGATGGTCAACCCCCATTTCGAATACAATTTCTTTACTATAATTCATTGAAACTTGTGCCCACAATTACTTCACTCCACCAATCCGTTCCATCAAAAGGTCCATTTGAAAGATCCTACCCATCCAAACATGCATTTAACGTATTAACACGTACGGATATGCATGACTGTGGAAAAATAGAGAAGCTGGAAAGATTTTGAATGGAAATTATGATGAACTATTATGATTATAGATAAATATACAAATGATGTTTAACACACAAAACAGAGAAGCTGGAAAGATTTGGAGTATCTGTTTTTGGGCAAACCAGAGCATTATCTATTTACTTAAATTTTGATTACAGTTCCATGCGGGATGAATCTATTCTTACAGCTGAACGAAGAATGCATCTCACTACACAGTTGGATGAAGCATGAATCAAACATACAATAGGCATATTGAACCATGAATATCTGTTTATAGTTATGTAAACAGAAATGAATCTGTTTACACTTACATATCCTTATAATGAACACAAAAGTTTGCGTTTACTGGCATGAATCAAAGACCTTGTATAATCTCTTTTTACAATTGAATGGAGGATGAATCTATTCTTACAGCTGAAGAATGCATGCATCTCAGTACACAGTTGAATGAAACGTGAATCAAACACACAGTAGACATTGAACCAATAATTATGTTTATAGTTATGTAAACTGAAATTAACTCGTCCACGCTTACATATCCTTATAATGGACATAAAGTTCAGGGTCTACTAGCATGAATCTAACAAAATCGTAAAATCTCTGAATACAGAAATCTGTTACACCTGAAGGAAGAAGCATCTCAGTACACCAGTGGCATGAAACATGAATCAAACATACAGTAGACATTGAACCATGAATATCTATTTGTAGTTATGTAAATGGAATTGAATCTGTTTACACATACATATCTTTAAACCAAACATAAAGTTCAGGGTTAAAATGCATGAATCGAAAAAACTTGTAAAATCTCTTCTTACAGTTGACTAAAAGATGAATCTGTTCTTACAGCGGAAAGAAGATGCATCTCAGTACACAATTGAATGACACATGAATCAAACATACAGTAGACATTGAACCAAGAATATCTGTTTGTAGTTATGTAAACAGAAAAGATTCTGTCCACACTTACATATCCTTATAATGAACATAAAGTTCTTTCTACTAGCATGAATAAAAATATTGTAAAATCTCTTCGGAGATTGAAGGATGCATGTGTTTACTTATATAAGTAACATAATGAATATGTGTTTATAGTTGTAAATCCAATGCGTTGATCATCATCGATAAACATGGGAATATCACAATCTTATTTTCTAGTCTCACGAATCGAAAATTGTAGCTATTGAAATATTGCATTTGAAGACTTCTACTGCCAACATTGCCAACTTTAGTTGTGGATTAGCATTTGTTTTGCCGATAAAGACATTAGATGAAGGAGATGGCAAAAACAAATGCGTGCTCTGATAGCATGAAGCAACGACTGTAAATCTTAGTGCTTTTATATATTAACTTGCAGAGTGAATTTGTAACAAGGCTTATAAGAATGTTATGATGGAAATCCTACACTACTCTCGCATAACAAAACACAAGGACTTTATTGCTGAAAATGGTAGACATATACATCTGCATGCATTTTAACAGAAAAAGGGTTTTAGAAGTGAAATACCTTAAAGAGAGATGAAGCTCAGGTAGATGGAGAGCCTAAGGAGAACACAAATTTTTCCAAATACGTGAATGTTTACTAGATATCACGATGATGAGTGGGTATTTATAAACCAACATTCTAATTTTTCAAATTCACCATGCCACGAGATAGAATCCATAATCGAAGGGGTGGCATGCATTCGTCGTTCTAGGGGCGCCACCCCATTAGGGATTTTGTAAATTTCGGTGATGTAGGGATATGTGGCAAGAGGAATAGGGGTTGACAACATAGGCATGTATATGGGGTATAAATACGCCATCGTGAGAGAAAGGGAGTCTTTACAATACGATGAGGGTGAAGGAACATAAAACCATGAATCAACTCATGGTTACAGATTCAAATTGCAGACGATCAACGGGAAGAGAGTGATCATACATTGTGATTTGCATATTTTTTTTCCTTTCGCCCTTCCACCTCGGAGGTCGGTGGTCCGAATGACCGGATTTCTTCAACCCGCAACGTCCTCTTCAGGTTATCCCTTTAGAATTCTTTCATAAGAGTGGATCGAAGGAAGAAAAATCACTTAACCCCACTCGATGGCGACATGCAATCATGGCGGTGAAGAGCGTAGGAGCTTTTTCCTTGGGATAATAGGATAATGACCATTCCCATGGGACGTTGAAAATAGAAATAATCTCTTTAAATTTGAAATAAATTGAAGAGATGAAAAAATGACAACGCTCTACCACCATTTCAAACTTTTGGTTTCTCAACGTATTCGTGCGCGTTTATTCTTCGCTTCTCAATGAGCTCCACATGTTGAATAATGAGAATATTTGGAATATTTGCCAAAGTCAAACTTGAACTCCCAAAAAACGTGATATACGATAAATAGTAAACTTATTATTTATAGACAGTCATGATTCTTACTAGACTTCATGGTTAACTACATTATCTTCCTAATTTTTCTAAACCATTTTCATGTTGGGCACGACTCCTATAACAAAAATGATCAAAAGTTATGATAGAACTAAAACTTACTATTTATAGCAAAAATAAAAATACAATGGACTTTTGACCGTCAATCTGATGGAATATCGCAAATCTGGCGTGGTCAACCTAGCATAGCAGGGTTGGTTGGTTAAAGTAACTTCTCCTACCCCAAAATCATATATGATATGTCGAAAAACTCATTCCGATTTCTGAGATACGACTCTTTTAAGGTTCTGATAGTCCTGATCGCTTCCACCTCTGTCGGGCCTTCTCTGGTCCATCTTGGCCATGAAAGGTCTACACTAGTAACCATGAAATGAAACACCCGATTAAGAAATATTCAGACAATCGTGAGGTGCGAAAACACATAAATTAAATACCCGTTTGTGTGCACTTCGGACCTGCAGATGGTGAAGACCCTAGGAGCATCTTAGAGCTTTCTAATTTGACTTTCATAGTGATATCTATCGCATTGTGCAATGGTCTTTTCCCGTAAGGGTTTTTCAATGTTAAATTCGGAGTCTTTATGATTGGGCTTGATTGTGCGATTGGAAAACTTTACTTATTCATCTTTGCCTTCTTCTTCAGTCCCCCAACAGAAATGTATTCAAAATGTTTCAACATTTCTTGTAGTTGACCACGAAGATTACTAACCTTCTAAGCAAGCTCTGCATAAGAAACCATGCTTAATAGTATTTGTAAGCTGTCCAAAGATCATCTATTCTGATACGGCCGGTCGGATATGATGCTCAACTCGTATTATGGATCTACCTAAATATTTCAAGGAAATACACCACTCTTTATTCCACTCCTATCTACTCCTGTCTTGTAACAACTAAATTTTAAAACAAACATTTAAATTTAAACATAACCTAAAAAGAGAATCAAGATAAAGTTAATTATTTTATTTAAACTTTAAACTTCCTAACTCTACGGAACAACCTAAAGAAATAATCAAGATAAAAATCAAGGTGATTCTCTTTATTCCACGTGTGTGCATGATCAGTGGGTTGCACAACAACTACACAATTTTGGATATTTCCTTGCCATGGACTAAGAGAAATGACATCGTGGGTGCATTTTCAAATTGAGGCATCTTGACATATGTGTAAAAAAATAAAACTAAAAAAGTAAAAAAATTAAATATGAGTGTTTCTTTTCTTTTCTTTCTTTCTTTCTTTCTTTTTTTTTTTTTTTTTTTTTAAAATTTTTTTTTTATTCCCATAAATTAATTAGGGCTAGTGAGATTCGTGATGTGGATGTCGACCAGTCCAAATGTAATTAGGTGCATGGAGAGGTTTATGTACACCTAGCCCAAGAGATTATTTATGATGAAATTAATTACAATTCAGTTCAATTGAACATCCAAATGCAGCTTAAGTACTCTCCAAAACTTGAGGCTCCCAAAAACAACCTCGAATAGAGAAGGCTGCGACGACGACGACAACAACAACTACAACGATATGTTATTATAAGTAGATTAAATAATTAAGTGATTAGAATAAAATTATCAAAGTGGTTTGATAACTAAAAATGGTAAGCGAATCTTCAGCCACAGGCCTGAAAATCTAAGCATTGTGTCTGTCCAGCGCGAGCATTTTAATTTGATGAATTTTTGGGCTTTTGAGGCCTGCCCAATCAGCCCCATTCACAGCACCTATCGTATGGGGTAAAACAAGCAAGCCCTGTGGGGCTCACCTTCTTGTGAAATTTACTACACCCACAAGGAACAACTCAAAGTCAGGCTTAAAACTCCTTAAGTTCACGCGGTGAGGTTCGCTTGATTTTCGATTGGGGTGTTTTTTTAGAGTGTGCATCTCGGAACGGGCTGATGGAATGTATACACGATGTTAGGCTACTCACACAAACCCATGGCTGGCGTCCCTTACCCATTGTTCACTGTGGTGTGGCCCACCTGAGTAGTGGACCGGGCTGATTTTTGTGCCTATTGCAACATTTACTCCTATGGAACTCATAAAAAGCATTTACATGTTTACTTAAAAATATAGAGATGTTCATGTACCGGTTGGACTTCTAATTTAAGGATGATTTATTTATTTAAAAATCCTATCATGCTCGCGTGTGATGTCCAACCAGTCTAAAAGGTTGGCCCCCACCACATGGATCACCTTAGGTGGGTCATACCTATAACTACTATTATATCAACTGTGATTCATTATATTCTATGGTGTGGTCCATCGATGAGTGGAATGAGTTGATTTCTGTAGTAGACGATCTTCATGGTGGGACCAACCTATTGGATGGGTTGGATTTCACGGACCCATGAAAGGTTGGAACATATGAGGGTGACTTATCATCCAACCTGTTGAATATGGGCCTTTTCCATTATATGGGTTTTGCTAAGTTGACACCTACCTTAACAATGCCTCCAAATAAACCTTTGGAATGACACGTGGGATGCCTAATCATACCATTGGGAGCAAGCCATGGTGTAGGAATTATGTTGTGTTTGTTTTTTGTTTTTTGTTTGTTTTTTTTTTTCCTTCTGTGTTTGCCTTGTTCTTTCTGCCTTTCCCTCTTTTGGAAGTAATAATGCTTTTGCTGATCTTCCAAAAAAAATAAAATAAAAAATCACATCAATTCAATGATCCTAACCATTTGAATGATGCCAATGAGCCATAAATTACATGGTTAGAATCATCAAACTCTAGTGTGCTACTTTGGAATCATAAGCAACAAACAATGGGATTTATCAAATAGATGTTTCTAGATAATGATTGGACCTATTCTCCTCTTAATATTGACTGTCCTTTTTCCATGCTATTGGTCATATGTTTAGGATCATTCGATCATATGTTTAGGAAGGAAGAATAAATGGTTCAAATTGATGATAGGATATCCCATGTATCTTTTAAAAGCTTTGCGCAGTTGCTAGCATCCATGAATGAAGGTGGGGACGTTAGCAAAACCCTATAATGCAAATATTCACACTGTATGTATGTATATGTATATGGAGAGAGAGAGAGAGAGAGAGAGAGAGAGAGAGAGAGAGAGAGAGAGAGAGAGAGAGAGAGAGAGAGAGAGAGAGAGAGAGAGCCTTGAAGAAAACGAAGACATAGTTACTTAATTAACCATTCTACAGAAGAAGGCATGAAAAGCCAAACAACCTGAAAGCATTAATAGAAAGAGCAACTTATAACGGCAAAGCAAAGAAGAAAGAGATATGAAAGCAAAGACATGGTTACTTAACCACCCTAGACAAGAAATCATGGAAAGCCACACAACCTCGAAACATTAGAAACAGCAACTTAATACGGCAAATCAAACAAGCTTCTATGCATCTTAACGAGCAGGCATCCATTGCAGTTCAATGCCATAGTTCCATGAGCTGGGAGGGCTCTCTGGCTTCAAATCCACTATACTAGTGTATGCAGTGCACCCACCTATCCTGAGCCTGATCCTGTGTGACGTCATCGATGCATCCTTCAAGTACGTGCAACAAAGTGTACTTTGACATGCAATCCCTTCCTCAATCTCATCCTCAAACTTCCTACACAAGCTCTTCGACGAGCAATCCAACGGCGACAAAAGGATGTTGTCGGAACAATTAAATAACATAACCGTGTTACGGTTCGATATGTTGAATGGAGAGCTCTCTTCAATCTTAAATCCACCATCCATGAGATCAGATGAGTAACATATATCCTTTCTGATCTCAGGTGTGGAAATTACGATCTTACGTTTGCTTGTGTTGATGCTAAGGATCTTGTAGTAAGACCCTTCAAGTGACCTAAACTCCAAAACATCATCGTTGCAATAAACTCTATAGTTAGAGTCACCACAACCATCTCGGGTGCTAAGAGGAAATGGGACCCTCATGCCACCACATTTTGGGCAGGGCCAATATCCATGTGCGCACGTTAGCAGCATGAACATTGAAATCCAGATCACCATAACCACCCTCACCATTTTCATAGTTAGAAGGAGATATCTATACAAATGTAGTAAGAAACATGTAAGATTCAAGTGCCCATTTATACTAGTTTCTACAAGGTACGGACACATTACCAAAAGTCATGGCTGTCCACCACGTATCATTTAATAAAGTTGAAAAAATCCCTTGGCACCATTGGAAAATCTGGAACTTTAGGGAAAAGGGAGGGTGCACAAGGCTCCTTTGTGCTGTCATCAGAGCGGCCGTCCATCACTCATGGATCTAGCCAATGGCCATATCCACATAATCAACCTTTCAAAGCCCAACACGTGGAGGGACCGGCCCATGTGGCCATTAAATGAAATAAGTCACTAAACCCACTTTCCTTGTTTAGAATTTCTTGATCCACTTTCCCCATGAGGAATCCCAGCTTGCTTAGATTAAAGAAAGGGCCATAGTGTTATTGCTTATACGGTATAGTATTAAAAAATTATAAGACCATTTTTTTAAATGAGTACCTAAAATGTTTGATCCAAGCTATAGATTGGAGAAATGGGTTTTGGTGATCTTTTAGAAATGGCTCCTTTGACAATGATTATAGGTGGGTGGAATAGAGTTTTATCGGATTGGATGGTATAGTAAGAAGTGAACACATGGATGGAGGATGTGGATTTCGTGTTGCACTCTCCTCCTTCGTTGGAATACAATACTCTGGTGATTTTTTAGTGTCATTGTTGACTCGTGACACGTCATTCATGTGGTCACTACGAGTGTGGCACGTCACCCGTGCCATCATTATCAGTAAATCTTGTAGTTTCATAAATTAGGTCTGATGTGGGTATGTTTTATTAGTTGAGAGTGATGTTTTCTTTTAATTTCTTCTTTCTTTTTATTATCTATTTGTTGCTCTTTAGGCATGCTGGATCCTTGCTCTTCCTCGGGTGATAGACTCTCAGGAGTTTCAATACTCGGTCAAAGGTTCGTGTATTCATAGGTGGAGAAAGCCCACTGCGACGTGAGTGTGTGGGGGATGTGTGTGTGCATGTGTTAAAAAAAATAAAAAAGGCATGTTGTGATTTCTTGTACTTTTGTGAGTTTTGTGCATTTAATGCGTGTGGTGATGGGAATGTCACTAATGAATTTGGTTGGTGTAATGAATTGAATAGCAGTAAATTCGATATATGAGAAATGATCAAAGGGGAGTGATATCATTTTGGGTCTTGTTTGAGTGAAAGCCATTTATCACTCAAAATGGAATACTACTATTTTACTGTGACTTTGCAAAAAAGAACCGTCTATAAAGAGCAAGTTCTTAATTTGGTATTGTAGAAAAATACTAGCACACAATTTATGCAAGAAAGGTAAAATGACAAAAGAAAGGAGCTAAAGAGAAAGATGCTAGAAATACGGAGATTTATATGCTTTGACGATATATCTATATTCACAAGATAACAACACAGAATTTCATTCATCAGTAAAAACAAGGGAAATTAAAGAATATAAGGTTCATTTCTCTATCTCTCTTCCACCATTATAAAGTCTCTTACTAAGGAATCACTGGTAAGGTCCCCCTCTCTTTACCAATGTTGTTGTTTTCATAACCTATATATTCTAAGCGAGAGCACCTGCTTAAAGCCTATCTAAACTAGGCTTCACGCGTTCGATAACAAGAGTAGAGAGAGAATGGAGTACATGTCTTTGTATACATGAATGTATTTGATCACTTGTGACCAGCATCAACATCTCAACATTTGGATGGTCGTTGCACGCGGCACAAGGTCCAAATCATCATATGTTGTGCTGTAAAAACTCTACATCTGTGAAATTATGTCTATTTATTCTTTGTCTGTAGTGTTGGCTGTACAAGCTAGATTTGTTTTGCTTCAAAAGAACAAATTTATTGGCTTTGCTAAGCTTTAGAAAAATTATTTCTGTAAAAGGAAAGATGAGAAAATAGAAATGAAAACTTTTTTTTTTTCATACTATTTTTTTTTTGCTGTGTACTCTTCCCACTTGCCACAACCGGATACACAACACCTTTATATAGACGTTTGCAACAACTGTGAAATGACTACAATACTCTTATTGGATGCTTCCATCATTTTATGTTCATAGGAAACTACATAGTCTTCTCATTTTTCAAAACAACTCCATGAAAACGGCTGCAGTTGCATTGGAAGATCAACAGTCACCTGAAAAATGGGTTTTGGGCTTGCAACTCCAACATGTGAGCTATAGTGAATGAAGAAATCCAAACTACACTATTGAGTTTCTCGACAAGAGTTTCCAGAGATAGCTTAGTGCCTATGGGTTAAAAAACGATGAAAAACTGATTTTAGATGTCACCTAAACGAGACTTTACTGTGCGAGGAAAAGCCAAATCCACGGTGTGGACATGGATAACTATAAGGACTATCATTTTTAGTATTGCATTCCAAGAATTAATCCAGTGTAATATTTGAATAAAAGTGTAAGTTTTAGTTTTATTAGACAATGTCATCTTGCAGGATGCATGCACCTTGACACCACTGACCTTCACGTAATTTAACGTGGTGGGATTTGATTGAGCCGTGCAATTGTCAAAAATGACCCAATCAATCATGCGTGTACCTCCCCTTTGACAGTGGCACATCGAGTCACCACATATATTGGTGACGTCCAATCTGCATCCCTTGAATTTTGAGTTGGGAAATTATAGCAGTTTCGACATACTGGCAAGTCCCCATTATGACAGTGTGTGACTAACCTCACTCAGGCCACTTCCACTTTGTTGAATTTTGATTATTCTAGTTAGGTTTAAATCCGTTGAGCATCCAAATGTGCATGATTGTCGGAAATGACTAGACTCAACCCAGTGAGGAGTGGCCCTGCGTGAGCACCAAGACATGCACCATGTTGCTCACAAGTGTGAGATTTAGTCCATGTTGCACACTAATTATCTAAGTGTAATTTGCAAATACAAAAATCTAAGAACTACTTAATTTTTTCTTGACCAGCACTTGTTTTGTAAACTGGCCGACTTGATTTGCTGATCGGCATGAATCAGTAGGATATCTACATTAGGGGGTGTTTGGCGCATGGTATTAGATGGGATTAGTTGGGATGAAATTGCATTTGGTCATGTGCCAATTCCACCCAACGTTTGGGGAGAATGGGAAAGCTTGGAATTAGTTTAGATGAAATTGTAGTTGATCCAAGGCACTGTAGCTTTTTGCTACCTGCCAACTGTTTTGAAAATTTTGAAAAGTTTTGTTGATGTTAGCAAGTTGTGTAGGTCCCACCATGATGTGTGGGCTATATCCACATGTCCAACCATTTTTTTGAGATCATTTTAGAGCATGGGCCAAAAAATCAGGTAGATCCAAAGCTCAAGTGGACCCTATCATAGAAAGCAATGGTGATTGAATGCCTACCATTGAAAACTTCTTTGGAGCTACATAAGTTTTGGGTCAAGCTGATATTTGTGTTTTTCTTTCATCCAAGTTTTTTTGACCTTATGAATAGATTGAATGGCAAATAAACCATCACGGTGGACCTTTGAAAGATTTCAACTGTGGGCATCATTGTTTCACTGATTTCGGTGTTGTGGTTCATGGAAGCTCTAGATTTGTCTCATTTTTAGGCCCATACCATAAAATGAGGTTGCAAAACAGGTGAACGGTATGGATATAACACATATATGTTATTCTCAACAGTTTCAAATGATGGTGGGTATATCTATTCAATGGACAACAAACCAAAATGTGAATGAGACTATCACATGAACATAATATAGAGTTAGGCTTGTCCCATGGTAATAGGGGATAATCCTTGTCATATGTAATAATTACATTTTTTAAATTCCATCCTGCCTTATCCTTTCTAACAAGGGACAATTCTTGTCATACGTGATAATTACATTTGATAAGAGGGATGGATTAGATCATGCATGAATTATATAGAACCCACTTTTTTATTCTCACTTTTCTTTATGGTGTCAGCTTTGGCCCAAGGCATCCCTTTTGAAGAACCTGATGTGGTATGATTTAATTGGGCTACATGTCTCTCTGTTAGAGATGGGGCTACCCTTTAAGTACCTACTTGATTGAACAACTTTCAAATATGATTTGATGATATTTCTAACAACAGTGCATGGTCTAATCACATCTCACTACATCATGGAAATATAATGGCTTGTAATTCTCTCGAATCTATGTCCATCCCTTCTTGGGCCATTCAGGTGAAATGCGTTGAATATGTGCCACGTGTACACTAAAATTACACGAAACTTGATGGAAGCAAAATTGGGGACTGCCCTCTTATGGAAGACAAAGGACAATGATGCATATGATATATATCTGCAACTGGCTAAATGGCTTTTAGGGGTAGAAGGGAGGGCTGGGGCCAGGCGAATGATGAGTGGCCAGGCATGACCTGGTCCAGGCTAACGATAAATGGCCAGCCATTGAAATGCTCTATCTTGCACACAAGGGTGACATCTAGCTGACCCATCTCAAGGGTCCCATCATGTAGATGGTCTATCTTGGACAGTCACAGTTCACATGATCAGTCCCACTCTCGAGATTTGATGGGCCATAATCCAAAATGTCCCATTTCGAGCATATGGTGTTTAGAGGGTGGGAAATACATATGTGCGGTGCACACGTTGTACTGCTACATGAATCCCTAATCCTCCATTCCGCCAATGGCCATACCTTCAGTTAGGGGTGTTTCTTTGACCGTGGGCCCACCTTGAGATATGTGTTAATTGTATATCCACGCAGTCCATTAGTTTTTATATATCCTTCCAGGGATGGTCCAAAAATTGAAGCAGATCCAAATCTTAAGTGGACTATACAGTAGGGAATGAATGCCCACCATTAAACTTCTTGGGGCCACCAGAGTTTTGGATCACGCTGATATTTGTGTTCTCTTCATGCGTGACCTTATCAATAGATTGGATGGCCAATACACATTACGGTGGGCCTTAGGAAGCTTTTAATGGTGGGTGTTGAATGACCACTGTTTCCTGTGGTGTGGTCCACTTGAAATTTTGATCTACTTCGATTTTTTTTTTTGACCATGCTCTAAAATGAACGGAAAAACTGATGGACGGCATGGATATGAAACAAAGATATCAAGGTAGGCCCTACGGTCAGAGAATCACCCAGCAGGTTGTTTCCCGGGTAACACCTAATCCACTCCCGGGCTCTTCACTCTTCAGTAGGGCGGTCAACGGGTCGGGCCTAGGGTGGGTCTCGGCTCGGATTTTGTACTGTTTTGGGCTGGACATTCCGCCGGCCTTATTCACAAGTCTGATTCTTCAGGTCCGAGCCCGGCCCATCGACACCCCTACTCATCAGTAGTCACCGGCCTAAAGTAGAAAGCAGGGCTAGACCATTACTGTAGTGAACCACCATTTTAAATTAGTATGATAGTCCACTACCTTTTAAAACAGGGTGGTGATCCTTCAACCGTACAAATGCCATAGTTGCCTTGAAATACACTGTTAGAATGGCTGACCCACTTGCGGATGGAGCATACTCTGCAAGGTTCAATGATAATATGATCACAACCGTCGGATATTGCCCTTGGAATTTGGACCACTCAGATATTATTTTAAACCATCCATTTGATTGATGTTGAATTATGATTGCTTCATCATGTGATTTGGAGAGACATACACCAGTGACAATGTGCCACACAACCTGTATTGTCTGGAATCTGGTCAGAAATATACACCAGGTGTCACACCTCCCGAAGGATGAGTCATTCCACCATATAAAGATTACATTTCCGTACTTCTCCAAAGCTTTTTAATTCAAGGGAATTTTACAAATTACTACCTCATAATTTAGTATTTACATTATAATACCTTTGTAAAAATGGTTTTCAATAAGTTACCCAATTGATTTAAGTAATTATTAGCTATATACCTTCCGTTAAATTTCTAAACGTAAGTTGGGGTGGGACGTGCGAGAGGGCTGGCAGCTCAGGTGGGGCTCACCGTGGTGTTTATATGAAATCCATTTCGACCATGACTACCTGGAGTGTTACCCCATGTTAGGCACAATGCTAGAAAAATTAATTTCATCCATGATTCAAATGAATTATGATTGTAAATACTGTACAAGGCAATGCTTACCTCCACACCTATATCATGGATAGGTCCGATCTTTTAGCCTTGGGGCTAAATTGTGGTTTGGAATGGAATGATCAAGAGTGTTTATATGATCATCATAGTGGGGTCTATAAAAAATAATGGTGGTCATGTATATCCCAACCTCTTTCCTTTAATGTGGCCCACCTAAAATCACATGTTAGCCTACTTATTTTTTTAAATTATCTTAAGCCTTGCCTTGAATGACACATCTAATTGTTGCAGTGGATTTTACAAATGCATTATGGTGGATTCCTTAAAAAATTAAAAAATCAATGGTGGGCTACTAAATTTCCTCTTGTGTATTTTTGAAAAAAAAGTCCTAGTGTCCAACTAGTTGTACCACAAATTACCGTCCATCTAAAAGATACCTTCCAATCTTTCATATGCGTACAACATCTAACCCGTCCAATAGGTTGGAATCACTGTGATGAGTTATTCTTGCAAAAATTAATAACATCTACTTATTGATTGGTTCTCACTTGTATTTTGCTATTTATCAATGGAAAAAAATTGTTTTCTATGATCAAGTCCACCGGATGATTACTCTTGCCCGGGTGGTTGACTCTCAGGAGTTTCAACTCCCAGTCAAGGGTTCGAGTATCCATAGGTGGTGAAATTCCACCAGTGTGAGTGTGTGGTGTGTGTGTGTAAAAAAAAAAAAAAAAGTCCACCGGATGATTGGATAGAGTTGATTTTTAAATAAGTGATCCTTCCTATGCGACTAACTTATTAGAAGGGTGGGATGTTGTATTCATGTCACGCCTCAGACTCGGTAATCGGATTCACAAGGAATCCAATAGCTGGTTCTGGCTGCAACAGCCTCCGTAGTACCCTATTCTCGGCTCCTGAAGCAGGTTCAGATCCTGGGATTCTATAGGGAGGATTTCCATAACAGTATAATCATTACCAATATGAGCATACCCAAGATCACAACAAGTATATCTGAGAATAACGAAGGCACACACAAAATCCACTATGAATTTGAACTTTTACAAATATCCATAAGGTCCAAAAAGACATACATAAGATAATAGAAGAAAGGAAGAAAAGTCTGCAACACTGGGCTCTCAAGCTCAACTCTAATCCAAACTCTGCCACTACGACGCCTGCCTAGGATCTCTTGCATGCATCAATCGTGCATAAGCTTATAGAAGCTTAGAGGGTGGTGAAAGTGTGTGACAATGGTGCACAGAAGAATGGTAGGAGGTACGAGAAGAGAAACATGTTCAATGACAATATTACTAGCCTTACCAAGGCTTATCATGAATACGATGCAATGAGTACTGGGCGCCATACCAAAGCGATGCATGAAGGGGCTTATACAACTGATGCGAATGCGATACAAAGTAATGCCAGTGCTCATGACCAATCCATATATCAAATACAATTTCAATCATAAGGAAATCATCGGGGTCCATTACACTGCTGGATGACTGCCGCTCCCTAGACCTGCATAGTCAAACGAGCGTAAGAGACCTCGCTACCTGCCCATGGACAGTCAATTACCAACAAGGCCCAACGGCAGCAAATCCATTTACAAGTTGGTCAGACTTAGCCTAGCAATGCCTCCTCACAACAGGCAGGTAAGGCCACACCCCTACCCAACTGACTATACGACAATGAGAGTCGCGGCCTAGCGGTATAAGACCCTCGTGCGCTTATAGTTTTCACTCAGTCACGGCGTTGAGGCAGATCCTTAGTACTATGGAAGTTTTGAAAATTTCACCCGTGGGCATCCTATGCACCCAGTATGCCCAAGTAATATTTTCGGTGTCCGCATATACAGCCGTCCACGAACGTCCTTGTGGAGGTGAGGCCTTGATAAAGTAAGGGTAGTATCATCATGAAATGCGATGCTAATGCATGAGTCACACATACAGATCATGCACTAGCTACAGGCACTCAATGTGCACGAGGGGAGAAACTCCATCCCTTAATGACCACCATACAATGCAATCAATTCACACAGATGATGCATATGGGCCATAATGAAGTAAGTGTGCTACCTGTAGCATATGTAATCCTCCGTCCCAAGGAAGGTCAAGGTCTAGGTACATAGACAGGTGCTCTAAGGAGAAGTGAAGTCTTCTAGTGGGGGTCCAATACTTTGGGGTGACCCACAAGCTAAGAGAGTCATAAAGTCTTAATGGAGGAAACAGTCCTAGCCAGGCCCAAGGTGGGCCTTTAACCATCTATAAGGGCCCTATGGGCCTACCTTAGGGCCACCAAGGAGGACATCCAACCTCAACTGGGTGCCAAAAGGTAGCTCGCTACGCATATAAAGTAAGACCAAGGCCTAAGTAGTCCATGACCTAATGGGCTATACACAAAGCCCAACTCATAGGTAATATGGTGGGCCCTCAAGAAAGGTTTGGGCCCAACCACAAAGGTCATAAACCCCCATATCGTGGTGGGCCTCATGGGCAGCCTAGTAGTTCATCCACATGGACAAATTTTACACTTAATACTAGTGAGTTGGGCCTCACGTCTTAGCCCAAGTACATGGTTAATTTAGTGGGCAGCCAAGGGCCCAACTACTTGCATATTATAGGCCATAAACCCATCACTAGGGCTGTACATGAATCGGGCTAGCCTGGTTAACTCGCTCGACTCGGCTTGAAAAAGCTCGACTCGGCCCGACCCGAAACTGAGTTCGGGTCGGGACGAGCCATTTTCTTTGGCCCGAAACTGAGTTTGGGTCGAGTTCGGATATGTCCCAGTTCGGTTCGACTCAGCCCAAAATCTGACTGGACCTGACCCGACTCAACTCGGTCAAGTAGTGTGTGTGTGTGTGTGTGTGTGTGTGTGTGTGTGTGTGTGTGTGTGTGTGTGTGTGTGTGTATATATATATATATATATATATATATATATATTCAAAACCCTATCCGTCCCTTTCCCCTTTACCCTTCTAGGATAGTTCATTGCCCATCTTTAAAGTGACGGTAAGGTCTGAAACTGGCCTGAACTCGCCCTATTGCTGACCGGGTCAGGTTCGGGCTGGACATGTTGGCCTGATGATCGGGCTGGGTTTGGTGGTGACCGAGTCGGGCCGGGTTTAGCCCACTTTGACTCGGATCGACCCGTGTATACCCCTACCCATCACAATAGGTAGAAGAGTATAGGCCCAAAAGTCAATGGGCCTACGTAGAAGGTTCTAATCCAAAAGGGCTTAAGGAATTAGTCAATTAACCACATACAATGTTCCAATAAAAACCTAACTTGGATGGGCCTTAGATGAACACTAATTATACCTAAAAATACTGAAAGAAAGTGGCAAGATAATTGGTTAAATCAACCTTAAATCTGATGGGCCATGTTGCCCCAAACACAATATTTATGGGCCTATCTAGAAAGTTCCATGCATAGGTAGCTTTATGGGCTTGGGTATATGACCCAAAAACTCATCCAAAGAACCCCAATTGAATGCTACTAAAGGGGATGATGATTAAGTCCCCTATGGACTCCACATAGATGAACAGTGGAATATAAAATACATTAAAATGGGCCCATAAAGTGGCTTGAAGGGCCAACCAAGGCTGGATGCCCCAACCTGGATGTCCCAGTCTGGTGGGCCACTCCAGGCTGCACCACGGACTGTACAGAGGCCCGTTGGCCTTGAAAATTTTCAGAGTGGTACTTCCATGGGTGGGTCACACCTCCACAAAATTTTATGATTTTTGGATAACTAAAAGTATTTTAATTAATTTAAATAAAACAGATTATTCAGAAAATCTGGTTAATTTGGACATCCCAACATGGTGGGCCGGTACAGCCCTTTCCACGGTGTACATAGGGGTCCGTTGACCCTAAAATTTGGTAGGTGGATCTTACCATGGGTGGACCACCTCTCTATAAATTTTCATAATTTTTGGATACCTAGAAGTATTTTAATTGAATTCAGGATTACAGACTGTCCTGAGTGAAATGTTGCCGGAATTATAATTGTCCCCATGTTTGAGACCACATGGGGTGGGTTCGGGACCTCCAAAATTTTTGAAATTTGGGCTCAAGGTTCCTCATCAAGCCTAAAAAAAGGTGGGACCCAGAAATATGGTCCAACATCAGTAAAAGTATTTTTTAAAATTTAGTTTTTAAGGGACTATGCTGCCGGATTGCACAACAGAAATTTCTGTCAGTCCACTATGTTGGCCCACCCTTTTGGATTCCCAAATGGGGTCCATTGGGACTAAAATTTGGTATGGTTGTAGGTGGGTCATGCAGATACAAGAATCATATATTAATTTGTATCAATCTTCCCACAAAATTACCAAAAATTAGGCCCCAAGGTGGTCCAAAAATCTGTCCAAACGGTTTCTGGACAACAACAATAGGTTGGAAAGAAATAATTATAAACAGTATTTAAAATGAGATTTAATCCCAGAAAATTAGAGAATGGACCTCTTTAGTGGGCCCCACAATTATCCAGACCATCCCACCATCCAAAATACTTTTGCATAGGCACCAATTAGTTGAATTTT
Source organism: Magnolia changhungtana (assembly GCA_030180095.1). Lineage (NCBI taxonomy): Eukaryota > Viridiplantae > Streptophyta > Magnoliopsida > Magnoliales > Magnoliaceae > Magnolia > Magnolia changhungtana. Next base: position 480,075 of record JASAUF010000628.1, on the reverse strand, counting down.
GAGACCACATTCATATGGTGGAATGTCATAGCCGTCCTCCCTCTTTTGGGTGGCTAGATTTTTGTTAGCCTACAAGGTGGGCCACACACCATGATCAGGGATGAAAGTAAGGGAAAAAAAGAGGAGGAAGGGCAATCCGGTTGAAGGGAAGGGCTCCACCACTATTGAGCCCTTCTAAGAGCAATCCAATCACACATCATTTATAGATTTACATCTACAACCTGGATTTTTCACATGCATGGCTAAAAATTAAAATGGATGGTGGGGATACCATTCCCACCATGATTCCAAGGTCTAGATGACCTCATCATGCAAAGAAATCAAAAGATCCACCATGATGAGGTCCATAGAGGAAAGCCCTATGCATGGGACATGCATGCATAAGGTGGGCCATTTGGCCACACCTATGGGGACGTGTGGGACCACCATTGACTGGTGGGTCCTACACTCCCATCATGAAGAGAAGAAGGGATCTACACAAAAAATAAATAAATCAGATTACACCATAAGGAAGCACCCACCTCTTGAATCTCTAAGCTTTTACCACCACTAAGGACCTCAAGCTCTAAGGTTTATGATTCTATGGTCAAGATGGAGTTATGATGGTTAGATGGAGTGGAAATGAGAAAGAAAATGGGCTGAAAAAGAGGGGAGAAGGGGCTGGAGGTTTTGCAAATGGGAGAGGAAATGAGAGAATGAGAAGAGAGAGAGAGAGAGAGAGAGAGAGAGAGAGAGAGAGAGAGTTGTTGGGAGGCAATCATTGTCTCTCTCTCCTTAGTTAGAGAAACCATGATGGCCTATGGTGACAATAACAAAGTGCTAGGCTTTAGTAGGTCTTAGGGGGGGTAGGCTAGTAGGCTCTCTAGCAAACCTACTATAGGGTGACATCATCCTTACACAAGCACCTAGGAGAACGTACGGGGTGGGGTCTACCATCATACATCAAAGGCCCAAATCGAACGTTGTTCATAACTCATGATGTGCACGTCGGATTCATGCCCGGGACGCTGCGTCGGAACCGTGGCGACAAGGCGGACGCAATGGCATAGGTCTCGGGTTAATCCGAGTCGGGTTTATATGACCGAACTCAAGGATGACCGCAAACACTATCCGAGAGTCGCGGGTCGACGGAATTTGACCGGTAGGACATGGGACCAAAATGAATGAGATACATACTCACACACACACATATGCACACATACGAACTCAGGTCGGGTCTCACAATTCAATTAATAGATTTGAAGTTATCCACTTTAGAGGAGGTCCACCCTTGATTTTTATGGGGGCTACTTGAATGTTTATGCAAGATCCACTCTGACAATTAGATGAGTACTTTTATATCAGTACCAAGGAGAAAAAAATTAGGCTGACGTGTGATATAGGTGGGCCACACCAAAGGCACTAGTTGGGAGACCCATGATTTTTATATGGCCCCGTGATGATTATATAAAATCCACTCGTCATTAGATTCAAAACCAAAATTTAGACTTAGGGCAGAAAAAAAAATAAATTCAAACCTATCCGTAAGAGGGCTACACTAAGGGAAACCGTGTGGAGGGTAACCATTGTCGTGTACAATATTTTTAATTGTGTAGTCCACCTAAATTGCGGATGGGGCTGATTTTTAGAAACTAGGCTAAGCATGGGGTGACACAAGTGGTGGTTGGAGTGGATTTCATATAAACATCACGGTGGAGCCCACTTTAGCCACCAACCCCTTGCTCAGATAGCCAAATTAACTTTAGTTAAGAAGTTTAATCGAAGTTGCTCCAATATTAACTAAAGTTAATGGGATAACTTATTGAAAATCTTCTTGAGAAATGTACATGTTAATTAGTTGCTCAAGTGAGTCCCACCATGATGTTTATATGAAATTCACCCCAGCCATCAGGTTTGTAAACTCCTGTTTGGTCTAGGGCCCAAAAATTAGTTATATCCTTGATTTAGGTAGACTTTCTTATTGGAAATAGCGTGCATGGCAATGATCACCCTCCAAATTGATTCTCTTAACATGGCTCATGATTCATTTTTATATGGCATTTAATGGTTGGAGTGGACTCCATATAATCATCATGGTGGGGCCACCTGAATCACAGGTTAACCTGATTTTATCCCTGGACCTAACATGGGACTTCATATCTATTGGTCAAAGTGGATTCATGTACAGATCATGATGGACCCATTAAAAATAAAGGGTGGGCATCCCCTCCCCACCATCTAAAAAGACGGATTTCGTGTGATATACTAAAAAACAAAATTCCCTCTCCCCACACATCCATTTCTAGATATACCTATTTCTCCAAAGCTCTGAACGAACCAACCTATTTGAGAAGGTAAGTCTACATAATAGAAAAGCAAGAAATATATCATTTAAATTCAATGGATGATATATTATATATTTCAAAATTTTTTTTTTAAAATTTATAAGAATCGTCGACGGTTTTAACCTTCGCTCTTACCGTCGAAAACATCAACGGTTTTAGCCGTCGAAAACTCTGACGGTTTTGGCTGTCGCCCTTACCGTTGGCAACGTCGACGGTTTTAGCCGTTGAAAACGCTGATGCACCCTTTGCCGACAGACCTTGCGACGGTTAAAATCCGTCAGGGAAAGTCACTGCCAACGGTTTTTAACCGTTGACGTTACCCTATTTTCTGGTAGTGTACCTTTATTTTTTATGTGGCCCACCATGATGTATATGTGAGATGCACTCCAACCATTAAATGTGCAATCCCACATTTGACCCAGGGCTAAAAAATCAAGTTGACCTATGATTTGGGTGGGCCACATAAAAGGAAACAGTTGAGAGAGACACCCTTGATTTTAGTGTGCCCACCATGTTAATTATATGAAATCCACTCAAATCATTAAATGTCACACCAAAATCTACACCGTTGGTTTAAAAAAGAAGAAGCCATATGTGATTCAATTGGGCTATACAAAGGGAAATAGTTTGGAAGGTGAGTGTTGCCTTGGACATTATTTCAAATTGTGTGATTTACCTAAATTATAGATGAGATTGATTTTTTTTTTTTTTTTTAAAGGTTGGGCCTAACATGGGGTTACTTGTGGTTAGAGTGGATTTCACATAAATATTGTGGTGGGGGCTCACCTGAGATGTCACTCTGATGCTCACATAGATCGTTCTGTCATTAATATCTCTACATTAATGAGGTACTTATTAAAACCTTTTCGGAAATGTAATTTTTATATCAAGTACGTTGGTTTTTTTTTTTTTTTTTTTTAGAAAACTTTCCTTTTAAAAATGATGTCCTTGGGCTAGGGCTAGACTCTCATGTTAATTTTGCATAACTTAAAAAGGATGGAAGACCTGAATACGATCGGCTAGATTCTCATGTTAGTTTTGTGTAACTCAAAAGCATTTAGATGACATTGCTTGACGGTGAGTTAATGCACAGATGGGAGGCTATTTCTAACCTTTAGGGTCTACTATGGGGTGTAGGGGTTGATATACACTATATGATAGTTGATCCTAGTGATGATTTACGTATCCTAATGATGATCTACGTATAGATATGACCGGCTTACCATTTGGATGCACCGATTGAAGGGTATGCTTAGAAGTCAATTCGATGATTACCAATGGTCGATCAAGGCTGCAGTTATTCGAATATGTGCAGATTATTAACTTAGGTTGTTATCCTAAATTTGGTCGTGATCTAACGGTTCGAAAGCTACAATTTTGCCAAGAATCGGATACAGACAACTAACTTAATATCTTGATTAATTTCATAAATATTTACACATCTCATGCACTGGCCTTGCGAGTCCAAGTTGAGCGATTCGAGATGCGATCTAAGCTTGATGTCTCTCGATAGACGACAAGTATGCTAAGACGAACGTTTTTCCTATAGTCTTGAGTTTAGTAGTCCACTGACAAACGGTTTAGAGCTTGTTCAGAAAATTATGGTATTTTTATAATGAATTAGATAAGAAGATTTCTTGTACCCGATGATTAAAGTTTGAATTACCTAAGTTTATAGTGTGGCCTATTCGCAATTAGCAAAAATGATGATTCAATCTTAATCATCCTAAACCATTAGTTCTTAGGCTAAATGAGTAACTCGGTCGGTTTGTCTAATTAATTAAGCTTCGACTCCTAATTATCTTGGCTTTTGGTAGGTATTTATTTAATTGCAGTTGTCTTGATTAGCCAATGATATATCGGTTAGATTTGAGTTTTAAATGAACAAATCACAAGGCTAGACTAGAAGTTTAAGCGATTGTGCAAATGGTTAGCTTCTTCTGATTGATTAATTGAATTTATGTGATTCTTTATTGGTACCATCTGCGTATTGGCTCATATCGAGCGTTAAGGATTAGTAAATGACAACAAAAGCTAATTATATTTAAAAATTTCAAGAATTTTTTGAAATAAAAAACAGCAAAAATCCAAAAATGTTGTGAGATATTTAATAACTTCCCATTATGAAAGTGTTGGGGGGCCTTGCACAAAACCTTAGGATCTAGCCTCCCAAAATACTAGAATTATGGGATAATAAAGCAATAAAAACAATCAAAGCATAAACCACACGACACAAGAGATTTTACGTAGAAAACCCTCAAAGAGGTAAAAACCACGGGACCTTGTCCAGATCAACAATCCACTATCAAGTAGAACGTTACAACCGATCACAAGCACACACCACTTAAATCAAACTTTCTTCACTCACGCACAAGTGGATAAATAATAAGGGAGTAAAAAGAAAACGGAGAGATCTCACTGATCACGAGGACGTAGAAGCGCTGAGACGTCAACTCCCTTCCACAAGTTTCCCTCTCTCTCTCCCTCTCTTTCACCTTTGATAGCCCTAAACCCTTTGGCAAACCCTTGCAAAGCTATAGGAAACCCTCTTGCATTGTCTAGAAAAGCCCTAGGCACCCTTATTTATAGTTTAGGCAACTCCCTTTCTTACCCCTTGCGAAAGGGCCTCAGATTTCCGTAATTCGTGCAAGATCTAGACTAAAATCTGCGTAGCCTTGACTAGTCGAGTAGAGTCCTTGACTGGTCAAGACTGTTCACTCGACCGGTCGAGATAGGTCCTCGACTGGTCGAGCATTGTTCACTGAGCTCCCTGGACTTTGAATCGAGTGACCCTCGACTGGTCGAGCACTGTTCACTCGACTGGTCGAGCAGCGCGGTGAAACACTCCGATTTTCAACCTACTGTACTATCTCTCCTCTGAACTGAGGAGGAAAACCCTATTAAATCTCCCTCTTTTCTGACTCAGGAGGAATTTGCCTTCTTCAAGCCAGCTTGGTTTCTACAAACCTCAAACTTGCCCTTGAGTAAAGCATTGGTCATCATTTTTGACCCATTATCGTCCGTGTGGACCTTCTCAAGCTATAACATCTTCTGTTCCAAAGTATCCTTAATCCAGTGATACCAAATCTCTATGTGCTTCGACTTGGAATGTTGACTTGGATTCTTGCTCAAGTGTATAACACTTTAACTATCATAATAGACCATGTGCTGCTCCTGCTTCAAGCTAAGTTCCTGTATAAACCTCTTCATCCAAAGCATCTCTTTACATGCCTCTGTGACTGCAATATTTTTTTTATTTTTATTTTTAGTCTTTGGTCAGTCCTTTTTTTTTTGCCATTTAACATATATATTCATTGTCAAAAGGCACAAGGCTGTACATCCAAACACATTCGGGGTGGGCCAACCGACAAAAAGAGATGAGCCCCCTATCATATAGAAAATAAACGACACCACGAAAACTGCAAGAAAGAAACAAAAGACCACCTGAACTCACACTATTCTAATCGATCCTAAACCAACTGTGTCAAGAAAAATCGTACCTCGAACTTGACGGGGAAGCTCAGATAGATTCTCGAAACAAGAATGAGATTGGGAAGCGCTACCTTGGCGAGCCATCAAATCAGCGGACGAATTTGCTTCCCTAGGAACGTGCACAATGCTAATGTTACCCATTCTCCTTAGCTGGTTTATCCTCAACAGCCACGCCTTCCATTTCTACCCTGGTCGAGCCTCTCCATTGACGATATCAACAACCAGCCGCGAGTCTGACTCAATGATGATTTGGCGGAAACCCCTTAAAAGGCCAAGAGACAGACCATCATGCACCGCGCGAAACTCGGCAACGGTATTGGAACCGAAGCCATAACCCGAAGAAAACCCAAAAATGAAGTTACCCCTCTCCCCTCTACAGATTCCGCCTCCCCCTGAGCTCCCCGGGTTGCCTCTAGCAGAGCCATCGACGTTAATTTTGACCCAACCGCTCAAAGGCCGCACCCACTTGATAACCATTGGACGACCGGCCCTAGCAGATATAAAGCTTGGGCGAGATGTCCTCGAATGTTGACAGATGCTGGTGGGATCGTTAAGTAAGGCCACCCACCATTTGATCTTGGCAATGACCCGATCAGAGCACACCAATCTACTATCAAACACTGCAGCATTTCGGGCCTTCCATAACTCCCAAATAATAAAGCAAGGAGTTAACATAAGATTTAGCGATTTATGCTGCAAGGGAGCGGCAGCCGCCCACCATTGCGCAAGTCTGGCATCAATAGAGATGGCAGGCATGACAGAAATCCCAAGCCAACAGCCAATTGTCGACCAAACCCGCTGCGCCAAAATGCTCTTAATGAACAGGTGGATCGGAGATTCGATTGTAGAGATCTGATTATTGCAGCAGATACACCTGGACGCAAGCTGAACTTCTCAGGATTGGACTGCACTATCCACCAGAACTGCATCATGGATTGTTTTCCAGATGAGGAGGGAGATCTTGGGAGGAAGTTTCGAATGCCATACCCATCTTGCCCAGCTCCGACTTGGACCAGGGGCTCTGGACATCGACCAGGCAGATTTGACAGAAAATTCTCCAGAAGGAGTCAACGGCTAGAAGGGAATGTCCCCTTCCTCTGATGTACAAAAACCACCCTGAAAAATGTGATCGATGGCTGACTGAGGGAGGCTGAGGAGAGCAGTTGAGGGGGGGAGAGGTCCACATGGACCAATCACCTGACAAACCTGGATGTCCTGCAGACCGATCGGCACATCGGTTTCAGCTAGACAATGGAGGAGGCCGAGACCAGTCCAATTCACCTTCCAAAAGTTACATTTACCTGCACCAATTAGCCATTGGACCCGAGCCTCAACTGACGGAATCAGCTCCTGAATTTGCTTCCATAGGGGAGAGGAAAGCCGGCTTGACGTCACCAATCCAGCAGAAGTCTCAAGAAGATGATACTTTGCCGCCATGAAAGACTTCCAGACATTGTCCTCTTTCCCGAATTTGATTGCCCAGGCCATTTTGAGACGAAAAGCCTTCATGACATCCGCAAGCTTTCTAATTCGAATACCCCCCTCATCCTTAGGCGTAGAAATCGACTTCCAGGCCTTCCAGTGACACTTCCGCCTTCCTTCTGACCAGCCCCAAAAGAAATTTGCCATGTGCCTCTCAATAGACTTCAGCACCTTAGAATGAATATGAACCGCCGCCATAGTGTGAACCGGAATACTAGATAAGACGTTCTTAATAAGAACCACACGCCCTGCCTGAGACAATATACGGGCCTTCCATTCATTAATCCGCCCCACTACTTTGTCCACCAAAGGCTTAAACGCGCTTGCTATAAGGCGCCCGTCCGCTATCGGAACCCCCAAATAAGTCAAGGTTGAAGGTGATTTTTCGAAACCCAAAATGCCTTCGATGAGTCTTTGCCGCGTGGCCGACATCTTTTTGGGACTATAGAAGGAGCATTTTTGCTGATTTAATTTTTGGCCCGAGGAGGCTTGATAAGAATCCATGAACCTCTTGAATTGAAGAAGAGAGGACTTGCTCCCATTTGTAAAAATTAGAGTATCGTCTGCATAGAGCAAATGAGAGATCAAGGGGGCACCCTCTACTAAGCGCAAAAGGCCGGGTGAGCTTAAGCGATACCATGCTTTTAAGCCCCCTACTAAGAACTTCGGCTGCAATAATAAAGAGACTAGGAGAGAGCGGGTCCCCCTGTCTCAAACCCCTTGAAGACTTAAAGAAGCCAGCCATTTCTCTGTTAATGAGAACAGAAAACCAATTATTCGCCCAACATTTTTCTACCATCTCAATCCAAGGCCGGCTGAACCCAAATCGGGATAAGACCTGCATGAGGAATTCCCAGCTGACCCTATCATAAGCTTTATCCATATCTAGCTTTAGAACAATATTTTCCCTGCGAACTGCCCTATTCAACTCCCTAAACCATTCTTGAGCAAGAGCAATATTCTCAGCGATCGATTGACCCTGCACAAAAGCCCTCTGTTCTGGGGAAATAATCAGCGGCAGAATCTGACTAAGCCTTGACGCAACAACCTTGGCGAAGATTTTATACAAACAATTGCATAAACTAATCGGTCGAAAATCTGAGAACTTCTTAGGAGATGCTGATTTGGGGATTAAACAAATAATCGAAGAAGTGACTGACCTAGGCAGCTTTCCCCCATGAAATAAGAAAGAGACAGCCCTGTGAATATCCTGACCAACCATCTCCCAGCAAGATTGAAAGAAGCTAGCTGAAAACCCGTCTGGTCTCGCCGCACTGTCAGCCGGGATGGAATGAACTACAGCTTGGACTTCCAAGATAGAAGGAATCACCATCAACATTTCATTTTGAGCTTGCGTGACCTTTTAGGAAATGCACTGGAGGAGATCCAGATCTATCTGACCCGGCTCTGCAGTAAAATTCTATTGAAAATGCTCCACTGTTGCAGCCATTATATCTGCCTGGTTGTCGGCAATCTGTCCTGACCCCAACTCTACCTGATGGATGAGAGCTCGCCTCTGTTTGTCCATAACCGTCGCATGAAAAAACTTCATGTTTTTATCCCCCTCCTACAGCCAATCCACTCTGGATTTCTGTTTCCAGAATATTTCTTGCATAAGCTCTAACGAAGCTAACCGGGCAGAAGAAATATTGAGCTCCTGCTGCAAACAACCTAGCTGATCCGACGAACCTGAAAAGTCCTGTATCTTTGCCTCCAGGTCGACCACCCTACTCTCCATCACCTTTAGCTGCTCAAAGATATTCCCAAATTCCTCTTTGTTCCAAGATTTTAGCTCTAATTTCACCTGCTTGAGCTTGGACAGCACATTGTAAATTGGCTGATTTGAATCCACCTTATTCCACGCTTCCCTGACTACGTTTTTAAAGTTTTCGTGTTTCGTCCACATTCTCTGGAAGCGAAAAGGTTTAGCACCACTATTGAGTTGCTGCGGGAAGGAGAGAAGAAGCGGAGCATGGTCGGACTGAATACGAGGTAAATGGGTCACCTGAAAATGCGGGAACTGAATGGACCACCTGGCATCAATGAGAACCCGGTCCAGCCTCGCCCAAACACGAAAAGAACCCGCCTGGTTGTTGCTCCACGTGAACCTATTACCTGAAAATCCCGCATCAAGCAGGCCCGCACAATTGATTGCATCAACAAAATCAGCAGAGAGCGGGCTCTATCGGCAGCCCCACGGCTTCGTCTTTCTGAGTCGTTGACTATCGCATTAAAATCCCCACACACCGCCCAAGGACCTTGAATCAAAGAGGAGAGGGAGGCCAGATCTGCCCAGAGGGTTCTCCTTAGAAGCCTAGTACACCTGGCATAGACAAAAGTGAGATGAACAGGAAATGCACAGTTCTGATTTGTTACCTCAATTGACAAACACTGATCTGATTTAAACCGAATAGAGACCGAAAGCATGGATTTATGAAACAGCCAGATCTTGCCACCCTCGTCACAGTTAGACATTGATGAATGAAAACCCAAGGATAGACCTGTTCGCACTCTTTTCTCATCACCTAACATAGGCTCGAGCAGCGCCAAAATCCAAGGATCATGCTTCTTGACCAACCTGTTGGCGGTTCGCACCAACCTTTGATTGCCAATACCATGAACATTTCACACAATTATTTTATCCATCCGTCACACATCCTGAATTTACGCCCTTCTCTTCAACCTGCGAAGCCTCGAACTCCAATTTCCTTTAGCGTACAGGATTCTGTGTCTTCTTGTCCTCGCCAAAATCTGAGACTGTCCCTCCTGCAAACCTTCTTCTGCCAACTCCTGACTCCTGCAAACCCAGTCGAGATCAGGCCCCCTTACCATATCCTGTTCCTGATTCTGTCCCACACACTGATTGGCAGATGGACTAACGAGATCTTCCTCCCGATTCCCAATTAAAAACTTGAGGGGTCTGATGGATGGAGAAAAGTATGGGGAGAGATCCACCTCGAGGGTTGCCCGCCCAAATTGGTATTTCCTGCTGTCAGTTACCATGGTTGGAGCTGAGTGTCTGCCACTTCCTTTTGCTACTCTACCTACACCGAGATTATACCTATCAAAACCACTGTCTCCGCTGACCTCCTCGGTCCTGAGCGCTGGGGTACGGTTTACCTTTCCACTGTCTTGAGCCATTCCATGCATCTGCCCCTGGAGTTGCTGGTGGGCCATGATAATCCTTGGGGATTGCTCTGTTAAGTCTGTTGGAGCATTTCCGTCGACTAACCCATCAGAGAGGATCAAATCCAAGTGATTATCCATAGGGATTAAACAATTTTGTGGGTGGACATATGGCTGCAGCCCATCTAACATATCTGCTTCACCTTGTCTACCAAGAAGATGTCCTGTATTCTGCAAACTATCCTGAGCCTGTTTCTGCTGGCATTCACCAGTAGTTAAGTCTGGTGGAACATTCTCTTTGCCATAGACCTGTTCCATAACCTGCATCTATCCTTGGCATTGTTAGGTGAAACTGTTAACCATTGCAGGTAGCCCCTCTAACTCTTTAACAACATCTCTCCCCACAAAGACATCTGGAAGAAGAGAATAGAACTGACTGGCCCTAGCAGATAAACTTTGCTGGGGTTGAATATATGATTGCAGCCCAATCAACATATCCGCCTCACCTTAGCTGGCAAGAAGTTGGTCTGTTAACTGCAGATAGCCCTGTTTCAAATTTTGCTGACCCTCCTGTGTTTATAGCGTGGTGTCCGATGTGGCAATCAGGGAGATTTTGACAGGAAAACCAATCCTAAGACGTTCAGAGTCCACACCATCTCCCTCTGATCCCAAAGGAGCATTGACGTGAACCTCCTTGACAGCAATTCCACCTGATTGGACGTTTTCACCTGCTATGGAAGGTATAGTAATAGAGGCATTTTGACAAACACCTGCTGAAGATGCACTCCCAGCGCCAACATTCTCTCCTACACCTGAATATCCCTTAGCACTCTCATCTATGCTACCTTTGGCTCCATCGATAGTATTCACAAATCTCCCAGCATCCAGGAGAGGTAAAACTTCCCTCCCCTTATTGGCAGTTGTTCCAACGCCAGACGAATGGCCCAACAAAACATTGCTAATTTCACTCGTATTGATAGAAGCATTTCCACAAACGTCAGCTGGGGGCCCTGTACAACCATGAAAACGTCGGATGACCCAGTCCTTGGTGCTCTCATTTGTTGCTATTTTTCTGGAATGATTGGAACCGAACTTGAATAGAGGTTCCATCTCTGCAAATATGGGGTATTTCTTTCCCAAAACTTTTAACCGCAATACCTGGTTGAAGTTCACACCCGGACTGGGGATGATTTTAATCCGCGCAAATGCCTGAAAGTAGCCGAATCGCGAGTTGGCGTCGATTTGAATTATCTTCCCAAAGAAGCTTGCCAGATCAATAATGACGGTCTCAAACCATGCATGGGCTGGAATCCCGAACAATCTGATCCAAACCCCATCATTCCCAATAACCTCTTCTGGTGACCACGTTTCTAAGGACTACAGACCCATTTCTTTATGTAAAGCAACGTTCTTGCTGAAGACATTCCTCTCTGCATCAGATTTGAATGTAATTAGGAATTTTAAAGGGGAAATCCTCACAATCTCCACATCAGCTAACTTCAGATCTGAGTTCTTCAGAGGAGCCAACAATCGGTCAATGCGGACATCCAGATCCACCGCTGTCCCCACCAAGGCGTGGTGCAAGCTATGAAGCCAGTTCTCCACCGCCCTCGGATCCGCGATGGTAGTGACCCCCGGACACACTTCTAACCGGTCGTTCAAACCCGATTTTGCCGTAGCAACCACCTCCCTGAACGATCGGTCCAAGACCTGTTTTCTCGTAGGATGGGGTATCAGAGGCAGATCCTCCTGGGATCCAGAATGGGAGAATGGAGGCATTGCAAACTGGGAGGCAGAATGGCCCTTTGCCCAAGCAATATGGGCAATCCTTCCGTCAATCCTTCTCTCGTGAAGACACTGGATGGCATTGTATGCATCCTGTTCATAGCAGAAGTGAATGAAAGCGAAACCACGAGGCCGATTGAGCTGGCGATTCCAGGGGATGAAGACATCCCGGATTTTCCCAAATCGACCGAAAATCCGCCTAAGATCATCTTCCATGGTGTCGAAAGTAAGGTTAGCAGCAAACAGCGAGAAATAGGTTTTAGACGGATGAGATTTTCATGCTGAAACCCTCACCCACGCTTCCTCCCGTCTCCGGCTCGCGTTATTCGACCGCTCCCGTTCCTCCATAGAAAGTCTCATACATTCTGTAGCTACAATATACTCAGCCTTTGTCGTCGACAATGCTACGACCTTCTGTAGCTTGCTCTGCCAAGAAACCGCTCCTCATAAAATGTGAACATGAATCCTGATATAGACTTCCTGGAGTCTATATCACCTACCATATCTGCATCTGTGTAGCCCTCCAATACAAGTTTTTCGTCACCATAACATAGGCTCAACCTAGATGAGTCTTTTAGATACCGTAGTATCCACTTCACTGCTGTCAAATGCTCTTTGCCAGGATTGGTAAGATACCGGCTGACAACACTAATCGCATATGCTATGTCTGGGCATGTACAGACCACAGCATACATCAAATTTCCTACCGCTGACGCGTATGGTATCTTCTGCATCTCATCCACCTTTGCCTTCATCTTGAGACATTGCCTGTCGCTCAATTTGAAGTAACCATCAAGTGGAGTACTGATCGACTTCGCTGCATTCATATTAAACCGTTTTAGGACTTTCTCAATATAACAGTCTTGTGACAGTCAAAGCTTTCTGCTACTTCTGTCACGGTTTATCTCCATTCCTAAGATCTGTTTAGTTGGACCCAAGTCTTTCATCGCAAACGACTTGCCCAACTCTGAGCTTAGGACGGGCAGAGGCTCTGAGGGGCCATCATTATGTATGGATTTTATCCACACCGTCCATCTATTTTTTCATATTAGTTTAGATTATTAACCTAAACATAAGGTTGAGTCCAAACTTGAAGAATATTCAAAGCTCAAGCGCACCACATCACATGAAACAATGGGAATAATGATTTCCACCATTGAAGCCTTTGTAGCGCCTAAAGTGTTGTTTATTTATCATCCAACCTTTTCATAAGATCAGGTAAACATGAATGAATGGAAAACACAAATATAAGCTTAATCTAAAACTTCTGTGGCCCTCAACAAATTTTCATAGGTAAACGTTTAATTCACACTATTTCCTGTGGTGTGGTCCACTTGAGTTTTGTATATACTTCAATTTTGCATTCAACCACTAAAATTATCTTGTAAAATGTATGAACAGAGTGGATTATATATATATATATATATATATATATATATATATATATATATATATATATATATATATATATATATATATATATATATGAAGGTGGACCCACAGAGTTTAAATGATGCACATCCAAACCTCAAGTTGACCACACCACAGAAAGGAATATGAATTGAATGCCTACCATTGAAAACATCGTTGGAGCCAAGATTTGCGTCAAGCTGATATTTGTGTTTCCACTCATCCAAGTCTGTCCAACCTTGAGAGCAGGTTGGATGACAAATAAACATTACAGTGGACCCTAGGAAGGTTTCAACGGTAGGTGCCATTGTCCCCACATGCATTCTATAGTGTGATCCACTCGAGGTTTGGATTTGCCTCATTTTGTGCTCATGCCCTGAAATAATCTCGCAAATGGATGAATAATGTGGATATAACACATACATCATGGTAGGTTCCATAGAACTTTGCCACATTAACACATCACACAATTCATTTCCTTAGCTTGGAAGCAGATCAATGGTTGTTACCTGAATAACACAGACTAAAGTGGGCCGTTTCATTAGTACGCAGGAATTTCAGAGTGAGGCTAATAAATTTCAGAGGTCGTGCATGTACTAGACCCTTCTTTGCAGGTATGCTGCAACCCAATGATATGCCGTTGGAAGTAACACCCCGGGTAACATCTAATTAATCCACTCCTCCCTGGGTTCTGGGTCAGGTTTAAGTTGAGTTGTGGTAACCTGTCTTTACCCAACAGGCCAATAATTCTGAGTTTAATGTAAATTGTCCCTCTTAAAATCATCAAGCCCAAATCCAAGCCCAAGCCCAACTTAACCTGACCATTTAATTATAATCAAATGGGCTTGATTGATCCAACCTGACCTGGCACTGGCCAACACATGCATCACATACGCATAGAAAGATAGGGTGGAGAGAAGATACTAGCTTATCGCTTCAAAAAATTAAAATGACAAAAATGCACCTAAAGCAAAGACAAAAAATAAAACAAAATAAGCATTCCAATTACCTAGATAACTTGTCTTATGTTTGAAATCATGTCTCTATGAAGACTAATTCTGTGGGTAAAGTTGTCCAAAGCTAGTAAAGATTAGTTTGTTTGGGGTTTAGGATTTTGGGTTTTGTGTTTTGGGTTGGGTTGGATTGGTTTAACCCAGGTCATTTGACTCACTGGGTTAGGTTGGCCAAGGTTCAATATCCAAACCTCACTGATCTACATACATGGGCTATATTTTCTAGCTTGAGCCCAACCTTTTATCATTCATCTTGGACCAAACCTAACCCCAAAACAGGTTGAGTCAAGTGACTCACAGCCCAACCCGACCTATTGCCACCCCAGCTGCCATGCATTCACCAAAGATCTCTGCATCAGATCCAATGTATACATAAGAGTTTATGTATCAGGCCATCCATCAAAGGGGCGTAATACGACCCGTTTGGAGAACTAAATTATCTGTCCAAACTTAGAACCTGTATAGATCTGTACAAATACTTGACCTGAACATGGGATATTAACCTCTGTATATTTTAATATTTACAGATCATAGAGGCCGAAGACCGAGTTAATATCTGTTGGTCTATGGTGAGGAGAGGAGTGGTAGATGGATGTCGTGGTGTGTTGATTCCTTTCTCCTACACCATATATCGTCCCACATGTGACCATATAAACAAGTTGCATGACAAATAAACATCACCGTGGGCCATGGGAAGGTTTCAACGGTGGGCATCATTATTACTATTGCTTCTTGTGGTTTGGTCTACTTGAGCTTTGGTGTTTGGTTTGAAATTTGGTTGTATGTATAGTGCTAGGTGTGCTACAGTCTTTTACAGCTTAATTTGAAGCAAACGTGCCCTTGACCTCAAGAGCCTAAATGGATAGAAACTAGAGACCGTAGGTAGTCAACTATGAAGGCTGGTGCAAAATGCTATTCCAGAATTCAAGCAAAAGGAATTGCTTTGGCTTCAAAATGCCGCTGTTGCTGTCAAGGAAACGATTCCTGTCCAGATACTGAAACCATCAACCATTTATTTCTCTCCAGTCAGCAGGCGGTCCAGCTCTGGTCCTACTTTGAGGCTCTTTGTGGAATCTCTTCGTCCCCCCAGTCCTCGGTTCTTGTTAAGATCAGTCAATGGAGAAACGCCTCTGCTCCAGGGGCTGCCTCCCATCAAATCCGTTCCACTCTCCCTCTTCTAATTCTTTGGGAATTGTGGAGAGCTCGTAATGAAGCGACCTTTGGAGATAAGGACACAGACTCTCAAAGATCCATTGGGCGGATTAAGTGGTGGGCCGCCCAAACGATCCAGAACATCCAGGCGCTGGATGTTCCCTCCCCGTCTTCGTCTCCAATTCCGAATGGTGCCTCTCGTTCATCCTCTGCTCTCAGGACTATCAGGTCAGCTTCTGTTGTCGTCAAATGGAAACACCCAACCCTTGGATGGGTTAAATTAAATGTGGATGGCTCTGCCAGGGGCAACCCCGGTCTCTCTGGAGGCGGTGGGATTTGTAGAAAGGAGGATGGATCCTTTATTTTCGCCTTCTCGTCTGGATATGGCTTTGGAACCAATAACCATGCTGAATTACGAGCAATCATTGACGATATTCAGTTTTGTCTGCTGAAAGGGCTGAAAAGAATTATTGTTGAATCGGACTCGAAGTTAGCAATTGCCGTCTTAACGGGCAATTCTCACTACCCGTGGAATTGGAAGCCTTGGGTGGATAGGATCAACAATTTAAGGCAATTCGGTAATTTCTCCTTCAAACATATTCTTAGGGAAGGTAATGGTCCGACTGACTGCTTGGCGAAAGTGGGGAGTGAAATGCAGGTGCAAACATATCACGAGCACTTCGGGCCTCTCCCTAGGCAAACTAAGGGTCTGGTGTTTCTCGACAAGGTCGGGATTGGCTCGATCCGTACTGTGTTCAATGTTTAGTTTTTTCTTTGGGTCCTTTTGTTTAGAGTTAGTATATGATAGGCGGACCGCCCCCTTTTTTGGTAGCGGGTTCGGCCTGAAGTTGTGAAGGGTTTTCCTGTTGACATTGGGCTTAATGAAAAAAAAAAAGCTATTTACATTAAAAAAAAAAAAGGTAGTCAACTATGACTGAGTATTGAAGTAGTTCAGTTGTTTATTCAACTAGTCATATGCACAACCAAGAAATTTGTGAATTGGAGGGTTCATCCTTGTAATGAGTTCTTTTCTCCTTTTAGTTGAAAAAACTTTTTTTGACATTGATAGCAGAGATGATCTAATAAGTACAACTCGTGAGTAAAAGATTTAATAAGTACAACGTGTGAGTAAAAGGAACTTAATCGTATTAATTGAAATGAAAATAAAACATACAAAGATGTCCCTCGACAATTCAACATCTATGGCGTAGATGACGATGCATGCCCTAGATTTAAATCTTACTTGGTCCAATAACACATGCATACACTACTGAAAGTAAAAGTAAAAGTCCTCATTATTATCTGGCACTCGATGTAGATGGAAGTAAATTACACTACTGTTATATGTCAGCACATCGTAGTAGTATAGATGGATAAGATTACACTATTTCCTAGTCTAAGACCCGTTTAACTTAACAACGTAGATGGGTTGTCCTATGCTAAGATAACATAAAAGATAAAATCGATAGGTAGCATTGTGTTATAAATTAGATTATTATTATTATTATTATTATTTTAAACGTGTTATGTTGGTGAGGGCACGAAGCTTTTCAATCTTCCTCCTAGTTATAAGACATTGAAGATTGTTCTAAGGAGAGAACTTCATAGCCGCTTCTCATGTTCATTGATGTTGTAGATAACCGTTTGGACTCATAGATAATCGTGACCTATCAAATGACACCACATGTGCTAGTAATTTATCATGGGTTGGCCATTGATTGTGTGCACATCATATTCTCGTTACATAGATAGCTACCACATGTGGTGATAGTTACCTACTTCTCCTGCGCACAAATGTGAATAATGAGCCGTGATATTAGGTCAACTTAGTGCAATCACTACTATCCTCTTTAAATGTCTCTCCCATGGTAACCATGCAGCATGCCATGGTGGGTTAGCAGAACCTTTTGCCAAGTGTGATCGTTTTTCAATCAAAATCCAACTTTCGTAATGACACAGGAGAGGACGTGATGAGGTCAATTACCATCTTCCTTAATCAATAAATACCTCAATTACCATCTTCCTCGATCAACTTTGAATCCACAAGAGAAAATCACGAATCCACGAGAAGAAATAGAATTTTAAGAAGTTTTTAATTGATAGATCGAATGAATAATAAAAATGAGTTTAACACCCTTTAAATAACCCTAAACAAATCTTAAAAATATAATCAAAATTCTAATCAAATAAGAAAACTAATTCCAAAAAACATTTAAATTTTCATAATCTATTGACTTATTGTTGATCCGTCGAGTCAACAGATTGAAACAACAAAAAAGTATCCAGAGATTTAAACCAGAAATTCTATAATTAATTTTCGACCTGCCAACTTCTCGAACTGAATTTTGACCTGTCGACCTGTTTGAACTGGTAGAAATCAGTCAGCAAACAATCTAAAACAATATTTATACCCGTTTAAACTGACAGAAATTAGCTAGCAAGCAATCTAAAATTTTAGGTAGAATTTCGACCTATCAACCACAAAGGTTGATCTGTCGAAACAATGCTGAATTTGTCGATTTCTCATTGGGCTTCTTCCGGTTCATGTGTATTAGAAATGTGCTTGATCATCATCCTACATCAGACCCCTCCACTTAAGAAAAAAAAAAAAAAAAACTCGTCATCGAGTTTGGTTCATGGTACGTGTTTAACTTCCTCGAGTTCTTCAATGAACCTGGTTCACAATACGTATTCAACTTTGAGTGTCGACATTTATAAGCATCTTCTTTGAACTGCCATACATTTATCAACATGAATAGTTGCTACCTAAACTACTATATTCTTCACTGCAACACTTAACCCAGGTAATTTAGGTAAGTCAAGTACATGTTTATGAACTCAGGCATACACAATCTCAAATAGAGCCTGGTTGGTGAATTGACTCTTTGTGTTATTGCGGACAAACTAAACTTAAAAAAAAAAAAAAAAAAAAAAACCAATCTTCTACTCAAGAGACAATTCATTAAAAAATTTGGTGATCACAATCGTCTCGAAATCCTGTAACACGGGTACATACATCACTCCCAACCCTTCAAGGTGTTTGATGCAATCCTGTTAATTTATGAGATGCTACTCATCCATTTTAGAAGTATTGGATTTGTTCTCCACTTTCATAGGAGTCACACGTACACCATTAATGAATCTAATAAAATTCAAATAAGACTTTCTAAATTATGATTACAAGTTTAGATGTATCATGAAGTAGGTGGAAATTGATTGGACGATTAAAATCCTGGGTATTATTTACAACAAGCAAGTGTCCAAGAATTAGATATTATAATTCTTCAAATAAAATCCTGGCATGCATGAAAAAAAACTTAGCCGTTTACCAGATGGGCCCCACAATGTGGATACCTTGGATTAAAAATCAGTTTGTTCAAGTCATGATGTTAGCAATAGTCTTCACAACAAATGGACGGCTGAGAAAATTCTAGGCGGAGTTTCTTGAATGTTTCAGCCATTTTAGTCGCTATAGTGAGTGAACTGGCCTGATTCTTCTTCTAGGGAATCCAAATACTGGGTTATATCTGATGGACGCTTTAGATCTTGCACACGTATCCCGTATTAACAAGCGTGGATTAAAGAAAGACTGGCGCAGAGGCATTGCAGTGAAAGAACTTAACAAGACTGGTAGGTCAACCGTGAAACAGTTCCTTTTACCTCCGTCGCGACTAAGAAAACAGTGTGTGTCACCAGCCACTGGACCCACATGATGAAATGGTCCTATGATTTGAACCGTCCATATTAACGTTAATACTATAAATAAGCGATTCGCCTTAAATCAAACTTCCTTGATGATCCTAACCTTTGATTTTTACAATTAATTTGATACATTGAAAATCTTCTTTTCATCGTGCTAAATTCATCGAAAGAGGATGGCTAGTATCATCTGTCAGCATAACGTGGACTTTGTAGCGTAGGGAAATCATGGACAGTTCTGATCATCAGATCACTCAGCATGTGGCCCCCACTGGACGGCAACACACGCTCCATCTGAGTAAAAGAAAGAGCCAAAACGTACTCTAGGTAATCCGAATCCAATCGTTCGAAGGGGTGGTCAAGGACGCGAATTGCCTGTGGGGGCCACAGGAACTTCCGGAGGTCGGAAGATATGTGGGGCTCAGCAGAGACGCTCGTTAGAGATCCACTCCGTGCATCGGTTTCTGAAACTCACGATAGAGCAGGAAACAAAAAAATGGGGCAGATCCAAAACTTAGGTGGACCACACGACAGGAAACAACTCGGATTGAAAGTCCACAATCGGAAACTTTGTGGGGTCCACATACGTTTTAGAAAGAATGGTATTTATTATTACAGTTCATCCCAGTGGTAATAACCATATGAACAGTTTAGGTGGCAGATAAGCATCATGATCGGAGACCGAGTTGGACTCGATTCGGGCCCGGCCAACGTACATCGGATCGATTCGAGCCGGGTGTCCTGGCCTCAGCCCCGGATCGGATCGAGTTCGGATTAGCTCAGGTAAATTTCAAATCGGATTGAGTTGGACCCAATCCAATCCGACTCGGGCCCATGCCCTGCTCTACCTGGAAGGTTTCAACGGTAGATATTTCTGTTCTCACTGTTTCCTGCCGTGTGGCTCAATCAGATGCTCCTCACATGTAAGGTCCACTACTCAGAGTCTTAGGGGCCCACCAAACAGGTGGTGGTCCCTACATATGACAACCATCCAATCCATCCTATCATTGTTAGCCATTAGATTAAGGTGATCATCAATCTCAAATCCTTTGCTCTCTATTGATTTTAGTGGTCCAAAATCCAAATCAAACGTACCCCAGATGCAAATTTATTTTTATAAAATCCCATCTTTACCAGGATAAAGCATTCCTTTGCTGCAGCAAACATGTAGCAGGCAAGGGTGCATGGAAAACGAAACAAACAAGTAAAAAACCACACTATCTTATGAGTTATGATAATAAGGAGACTGAAAGTGTCCTTTCTTTCAAGCATAGGCATCAGGATTCTCCAAGAGGTGGGCCTCCACAGCTTGGAACATCCCCATCACTCCTTCCTTTCCAATCTTGGCTTCCTCATCCGTGTATTGGACCCCGGGCACTGGCGTGAATTCGGCAGTTGCTTTGATGAGACATTCACCATTGCCAGCAGGTACGATCTTCACGTGATAGACGGCTGAGATGAGTTTTGTCCCCACATCTCCGCCCTCTGTTACTGTGTACTTGTACTCAAAGTTCTCTTTGTCGAGTGCATCAATCCGTTCGTTTATGTGACTGAAGGGAACAGCTGCAGCACAAGATGGAAGCTTGATTGTATTATAACCCTAAAAATGTTGTATGGAAGGGTGATCCAATGTGGTCCATGCATTTCAAAATGATCATCACCGTCTGATCAAGATCAGATGATGATGAGAAGTGGGCCATATGGAGAAATATGTACTAAAGTCAATGTTACCATGGATGAGTAAAACCCAATGAAATTTTGGTGTGAGTGGACACTACAACTGTCCAATCTCCGATCGAACGGTTGATCGGTTGGCCAGCATCGGACCGCTATCAGTCAACCAATGGATGACACCTGAAAATGCCCGATCGAGATTCGACAACGGTGACATCGATGTACCCTAAAATTTCATGTGGTGGACTCATTTGATACATGACTCAATGACTCACTGAGTCAACCTTGAGTCACACGTTCCTACTAGATAAAAATTACAGGAAAAAGCTAACCATCAGTGAACTTGAACTGCTTGACACTTCCGACACCACCATCTCCTTCAATTAGCCCGGCACCTGATACGATCTGGGGCATGATCTTGGGGGCTAGGTTGTGCACGTCCAGGACAGAGGCCTTGAACATTCTAGCTGGTGTGACCGAGCACACCAACTCAAAGCTGAAACTGGTCACACCCATATTTTCTTACTGTGAGAGAATGAGAGATGATCTAAGGAAGAAGGGATTGAAGGGCGTTTGGGTAGTGATAGGAATGGGAAAATGAGGTGTATTTATAGATAGATTTTGACAAGGGTTGGTTTGAAGGAAGGAGTCATGGGTTCTATCTATTCATGTGAATGTACAGTATCAATACTATTATTTTAGTCGCCATATTTCGTAGACTCTTGACCAGCTGCATCGACGAACCCCCGTTCTTCGTATTAGGATTCGGTAGGTACCTGGCGGGCGCGGATTGGGTACGACCCAGCTAGAGACGGACGGTCCTGTGAGGGGCACCGTGGGATTTACCATGATGTATGTGTTTTATCTAAGCCGTCCATCCATTTTGACAGATGAATTTAGGGCCTGAATCCAAAAAAGTAGGCAGATCTACGGCTCAAGTGGACTACATTACAGGAAATAGTGGAGATTAAGTGCCTACTGTTAAATGTTTCTTGGGGGCCATAGAAGTTTTGGATCAAGCTGATATTTATGTTTTCCCTTCATCCAGGTCTATGTGACCGTATGAACAGTTTAGATGGCAGATAAACATCACTGTCAGCACTGGGAATGTTTCAATGGTGGGCATCATGTTCTCCTGTTCTTCATGTGGTGTGGTTCACTTGGGCATTCTTTCTGCCTCCTTTTTGAGATTATGAACTAAAAGTATCTATCAAAATGAATGGAGGGCGTTGATCAAACACAGAGATCATGGTGGGCCCCACAAATCCCTGACAGCACCGTCCGTCTCTACCTACCTCCTGGTGGTATACTGGAAAAGCTCTGACCCCAAAATGATGTATGTGTTTTATCCACGCCGTCCATTTATTTTTCAATCTCATTTTAGTGTCTGAGCCTAAAAATAAGGCAGATCCAAGACTCAAATGGACCACACTTGAATATTTTTTCCCCATGAATCACATGGTGTACCTTCAATACACATATTGTAAGGTAGGTTTGCTAATCTCATACACGAGTGCATGTGTGGACAGGATTGTCTCATTGGTGTACATTTTTTTTTTTTTTCTGAGACATTAACCATATATGCTAGCCCTGCACATGGTTGGACCTGATTTGCATTTGCTATATATGTGTGCTTTGGAGAGATGGCTCCACCGTATCATCTTCCTACGTTGTATTGTAAGGTTCATCCGTTCGTTGGGTCCAACCGCATGACGTTAGGATGATGTGGACCGTTGATCCATAAGAGGCTTGTTACATACTAGGATTTGTTGATCGCGATATAGTACCAAACGGTCATTGAATCATGCCCTCATTGTTTGACTTATACCTAGTGTTTGGTTTCGAAGGGTTAGGATGTTGACATGTCATCAGTTTTCAAGCCGATGGTTGACGATTATGTTCATCTAATAAGTACCATTTTAAGGCTTCACCATCTCCGTAGAAGGGTTTAGCTTGTGAACGGTTCAGATCATGCCGTTGTCTGATCGGTGGATCCAATTATGCCCGTTCATAAGTTCGGCATTCAACTTCCAGTCGCGAATAGTGTCCGTTCAATATGGTTCTTGCCGATGAACCATCCAAGTTGGGGCGCGTAGGATGAACGGACTAGATCAGCTAAACCTGTGCCACTTGTACGGTCTTAGTCCAAGGACGGGAAAAAAGTATTTCACAGATGACGAAAAAAGGGCAAGATGACATTTTGTAATCCCTGCCATTCAAGGATTATTAGGTCACCACTCGCTACATTACAAGTGGCATATGTATGCTCATATCCAGACCGTCCAACATGGTTTGGTCCCCAGCATTCCTTGCTAATAGCCCAAACATCTCACTGATCGGATGATCTCAAACGTCAGATTTTTCCCGTTGAACAGCTAAGCTCAGTTGATGGACACCAATTGGATAACTAAATTCGTTCAATCTCAAGTCTGTTGGGGATTTGTGCTGCAGAATCACACAGATATAGATCTAGGATAGCAATTCAATAGTAACAAGCAATCACAGAAAAATACAAAGTTTTAACGTGCAAAACCCTTGCGGGGAAAAACCATGGTATAAAGTGATAGAAATCGACTATAAAAAGAAAAATATAAGGGATAGGACTTAAACAACCTTGAATCTCACCCTTGCTACACCCTTAGATAACCCTATGACTCCTTTAGAAAGCTTTAGAATTATTTTTCATACCCTAGCAAAGCCCTATGGACGCCTACTTATAGTTTAGGCAACTTTCCTTTCGCACTCTTGCGAAAACCGACTCAAATTTCTGCAGTCCACATCAAATCCGGAAACGAATTCTGCGTAACCTCGACTGATCGAGCAGACTGCTCTACCGGTCGAGGGACCCCTACAACCGGTCGAGCTGTCTCCACGACCAGTCAAGCGGCCCGGACACCAAAAGGTGAGCTTGCTAGACTTTGAGTCGAGCAGTGCTCAACTAGTCGAGCAGCTCTCTCGACCGGTCGAGGTTGGCCCACGACCGGTCGAGCAACCTAAAAAATCAGATTTAAGATTTCTGACAACAATCTCCACTAAGTTTTCAATCTTTAACCATGTAGCTTCTTGACCTCTTCTCTTATCTCTTCATTGCATCATAACTTCAATCAACGCTTCTCGTGTACACTCCATCATTCTTTTACGCCATCGCCAAGCCCAGAGAAGTTGCACAAAACTTGAACTTCTCAGTGGGAACGACCTTGATGAGCATGTCTGCTGGATTCACGCTAGTGTGAATCTTTTCCAGTGTGATGCCTCCTTCCTCGAGTACTTATAGAATAAAGTGGTGACAACTATCAATGTGTTTAGTACGTGAGTGATAAACCAAATTTTTAGCCAAATTAATAGTGTTCTTACTATCACGGTTAACCGGCACGACCTTCTGTTGAAGTCTCAACTGATTTATTATGCCTCTGAGCGAAACACCTTCTTTAAACGCTTCCATCATTGCCATATATTCCGCTTTGGTCGTGAAAAGAGCCACCACGAACTGAAGCTTCGACATCCAATTGATTGCTCCACTCGCTAGTACAAACGTGTATCTTGAAGTAAACTTCCTGTAATCTATACTGCCTGTGTAGTTGGAATCCACATACCCAACCAATTTTGTCTATGTTTTCTCAAAAGTTAAGACGTAGTCTTTTGTACCTCGAATGTATCAAAGTAGTCATTTCACTGCTTCCCAATATTGCTTACAGGGGTTTGACATGTATCTGCTCACAACACCGACTGCCTGTGAAATATCCGATCTCGTACAGACCATGACATATATTAAACTGCCAACCACATTCGAATAAGGCACATGAGACATAACTTGCTTTTTCTCATTTGATTTAGAGGAAAGCTTAAAGTGAGCAGCGTAAGGAACGCTCACTGGCTTTGTTTGGTCCATCCCATACTTGATCAACACTTTTCAAGGTATTCTGCCTGTGATAACCAAAGCCTGCTCTTCTTTCTGTTTCTATGAATATCTATGCCGAAAACTTTCTTTGCAGCCCCTAGATCTTTCATCTCAAATATCACTGATAACTGAGTCTTCAGTATATTGATTTCAGACATATCATGACAGGCGATCAACATATCATCAACATACAGTACTAGGATGATGAATTTTTCATCACTTAGTGTCTTGTAATAGACACAGTGATCGTATTCACTTCAAGTAAATTTTTGACTCACCATGAAAGAATCAAATTTTTTATACCACTGTCTAGGTGACTGTTTCAGACCGTACAACGACCTCATTAACTTACAAACCTTTTTCTCTGCCCCTTTAACTTTATAACCCTCTGGTTGCTTCATGTAGATCTGATCTTCCAATTCCTCGTGCTAGAATGCAGTCTTTACATCCATCTGTTCTAGCTCGAGATCGTATTGGGCAACCAACTCCAACACGAATCTGATAGATACCTGCTTAACCATCGACGCGAATATTTCTGTGAAGTCGATTCTTTCTCTTTGAGCATAACCCTTCGTTACCAACCTTACTTTGTATATATCCTATTTCCTTTTGAATAACCACTTGCATCTGATTGCTTTTCGGCCCACGGGAAGCTCTACCAACTCCCATGTGTAATTTTTGTGCAACGAATTCATCTCATCGTCCATAGCCGCTTCCACTTTTCTGCATCAGGCTCATCAAGAGTCTCCTTAATAGTAAACGGGTCTCCCTCATCTATAATGAGGGCATATGCAATATTAGAGTCGTCCTTATATCTTGCCGGTAACCTGTGATCACGCGGTGGATTCGTTCTCACAGGTGGCTGCTCCACCTGATCTTATACCTTTGTTTGCGCGTCTGTCTCTACATGAGTATCATCTGTGTCAATCTGGATGTCTACGATCACCCTTGCTCCTCTTGATCATTCTTGCAAAATAGGGAGCCTTCATCGAATCTGACGTCACGGTTAATGATGACCTTGTCGAATAACCTGTAACCTTTTACACCAATGTCATAGCCAAAAAAGATATACTTTTTGGCTCTATGGTCTAGCTTATCTCTCTCAATTTACGATACATGAGAGTAAGCTTCACAACCAAATATGCATAAACCTGAGTAGTCAATTTTCTGACTACTCCATACTTCATCTGGGATTTTACATTCAATTACCGTTGAAGGAGATTGGTTCACCAAATAACAAGACGTGTTAACGGCCTCTGTCCATAGGTCCTTATCCAACGCAACATTATTTAACATGCATCTGACCCTCTTTAGGAGATCCGATTCATTCGCTCAGCCACACCGTTTTGCTCGGGCGTGTGGCGCATCGTGTTGTGTCTGACGATCCTTTTATCCTTGCAATACTCATTAAACTTAGTGGAAGTAAACTCTCCACCATTGTCATTCCTTAAAACCTTTATTTTCAGCCCTGACTGTTTTTCCACCATTGCCTTCCATTGTTTGAATATGATGAAAACTTCGGATTTACGTTTCATGAAGTAAACCTAAACTTTCCTGGAGTAGTCGTCAATGAATGAAACAAACCATGATGACCCACCAATGGAAACTTCTGGTGATGGCCCCCGTACGTCAGAGTGCACATAATCAAGCACCCCCTTACAAACATGTTTTCCAGATTTAAAAGACAATCTAAATTGTTTATCAAATATACAATGCTCGCATATATCTAAATCAGAAATTTTAAAAGTTGGAATCAAACATCGATCAGAAAGTACCTTCATGTCTAGCTCGCTCATGTGGCCCATACGAGCATGCCACATACGTAGAGACGTAAAGTCTGCAATAGCTGCTGTCGCTCCACCTGTTGAAGTGCTCCCAATAAACCTATAAAGGTTTTTGTGCCTCTGCGCTCCCATAACCACAAGTGCCCCTTTTGAAACTTTAAGGACACCATCTATACCGGTGAACTTGCACCCTATAGCCTCGAGTGCACCGAGAGAAATTAGGCTTTTCTTCATATCAGGAATGTGACTGACGTCAGTCAAGGTACGCTCCATCTCATCAAACATCTTGATGCTCACCATGCTAATAGACACAACATTACAGGCATTGTCATTGCCCATAAAAACCTGTCTACCATCGCATTCCTTGTAACTGGTAGACCAACTCTGATGAGGAGTCATGTGATAAGATGCTCCTGTATTAAGTATCCACTTATCTTTATGATTATCGTGCAAGTGACCAATCATGGAAACAGACAGAATATCACCACCACTTGATTCTTCATCAGATGTGACCACATTGGTCTCCTTCAAAGAAGCCGTTGAATTTTCTTTCTTCGTTTTAGGATTTCTACAATCCTTCTTTATGTGTCCAGACAACCCACAATTCCAACACTTTAATTTTCATTTGCCTTGCCCTTGGATTTGGATATAGGTCTTGAGGATCTTGTACCTCGCTCAGAATCTCTGCCCCTCGTAATCAGTGGATCTGAAGATGCCCCTATGTTGTCGTTTAGCTTTCTCATAGCCTTCCCTTAAAGGGCTGAGATAACGGTATCGACACTTAGGGTTTTATTTACGGTGCACATCGTGTCCCTGAAAGACTCATATAATGTAGAAAGAGAATTCAACAATATACATGCTTGTTCCTCATTTTTGATCACTTCCTTCATATCCAGTAATTTGTACATCAATTTATTAAAGTTGCTGATATGAGCTTTTAGATCTCCACCCTTTGCTATCTTGAAGGTATAACACTGTAGCTTCAAGTGTAGACGATTTTCAGAGGACTTCTTTGCATAGAAGTTCTCTAACTTCGTCCACAAACTAGCCGCAGTTTTCTCCCTCAAAACATTATAGATAACCTCATCCATGAGACATAAACGAATAAAGGCTAAAGCATTACTATCAAGGTTTTCCCATTCATCATCTTTCATGGTAGATTTTCGCTCCTCAAGAGCCTTAATCTCGCCTTGCTTGATTAATAGGCTAATCATCTTAACCCTCCATAACTCAAAATTATTTTTTCCTGAGTAGTTCTCAATGTCAAACTTGACGTTTCCCATTATTACTAATCCTGCAGATTCAGATTTATGCCCCATTGATTTCTCTGATACCACTTGTTGGGGATTTGTGCTGCGGAATCACACAGATCTAGATCTAGGATAGCAATTCAATAGTAACAAACAATCACAGAAGAACACAAAGTTTTAACGTGGAAAACCCCTGTGGGAAAAAACCATGGCACAAAGCGACAGAAATCCACTATGAAAAAAAAATACAAGAGAGAGGACTTACCTGATTCAAACAACCTTGAATTTCATCCTTGCTACACCCTTTGATAATCCTAGGACCCCTTTAGAAAGCTTTAGAATTATTTCCCATACTCTAACGAAGCCATAGGGACGCCTACTTATAGTTTAGGCAACTTTCCTTTCGCACCCTTGCGAAAACCGACTTAAGTTTTCGCAGTCCGCATCAAATCCGGAAACGAATCTGCGTAATCTCGACTGGTCGAGCAAACTGCTTGACCGGTTAAGGGACCCCTACGACCGGTCGAGCTGTCTCCACAATCGGTCAAGCCGCCCGGATACCAAAATGTGAGCTCGCTAGACTTTGAGTCGAGCAGCTCCCACGACCGGTTGAGGCTGACCCACAATCGGTCAAGCAACCTAAAATATCATATTTAAGACTTTTGACAAGAAGGTCATGCTCCATCCACGATGGGCTTACAATTCAGGCAGTTTAATTAGATTGATACGTTAATGCCACATGGACGGTGGATGTTTATTACCATCTAAAAGTTGGTGGTGGACCCGAACCGTAGTTTGGACGCTATCTATGAAAGTTTCGACATAAAATAAAAATTCCCCGGTGGATCAGATGAGTCTTCAAGAATTCGTATTCCCTAAACTACCCTTCAAAGGCATTTAAGACTACGTTGCTTGACGGGAATTGAAGGCTTTTTTTTTTCAAAAAACAACCGACTTCTAGAAGACTATTTATTTAAGCCATCACGGCCTGCATCACATGGGCTAGACTGTGGTGAATGTTAAAAAAGAAAAAGCTTTTAATACTCTGGCAGTGTGTGATGAATGATACGCAGGCCCAAAATTATGAGTCCCTGTTTAGTTGTATCATGGCCCAAAATTAAGCTGATTTGAGTATCAACCTATTGGATGGGGTAACAATTATTTGTTGGTTGGAAATGAAAACCAACCAATGGTCCGATTTCAACAAAGAAGTGTCCATAAATCAGAGGTTATGATTCTTCCATGATACTGATTTTGGGACTTTGACTTCGCAATAGTGAGTTTACAATGCATTTTGTTTGCTTTGGGTTAATTTATGATTATGTACAATTTCTGAATGATTGTGTATTAAGTGTCGTTCGCAGCCGGAGTATCAAATAACTCCCCTAGTTAGATATCATTTTCAAAATAATGGTGAGTTAATGCACAGATGGTATAAATATAGAAGAGATCTGGACCGTCCAAGTTGTGGGTTCTTTTGTGGGCACAGCACGAAAATCTCACTGAACGGTTATTAATAACCATGTTATTTTCCCCATTGAAAATGGACGTTTGTCTGTATTTTTCAGATGTCTGTTTGAAAATCATCAATTGGGTTGTTGTGATTGTATTTCATGGTGTGGATTTCGGTCTATGCTCCACCTAACACAGCCTGACAATTTGGGTGATCTGGATTCCATACACGTAGGCCATGTGCACGGCGGATAAGCATCATTATTTTGAAAATGGTTACTGTCTCGGGGAATGAAGCCGACAAAATATTTTAATATTTAGGTTTGGATTACTTTCTTGGTGAGCTAAGGTCGGCTTGGCTATTTGGATTTTCATCAGGGCAGTTATTTGATGCTCTGGCGGAGTACTATGGTTACTACGCAGCCACTCAGAAATTGTACACGTGGCACTCATGGGCTCATCATCCAAAAGGCAGAGTGGTTGAATAATCCTGAGAAATCTAACTGTAGACAGTTCATCATTCAAAAGGCAGACTGGTTGAATGATCCTGACCTTTGATTATGCATGGCCGAAGCTTGAGCCTTGCCCGAGCTCGAGCACAAGTCCAGCCATCACTTTTGTGGAAGATCTAGGCGGTTCGTTAGGTGTGCTCCAGCATGCATGATATATACATAACTGGCCTTGAAATTCTAAATGGTTCGGGCTGACGGGCTCTTAGATAAAACCCGAGCCCGGCCCTATTAATAAACGGGCTTAGATCGTAGTCCTGCCGTTCTCTCCTGCCTAGTGTTTCAGTCCAAATTCAGTCCTAAAAGGAGCAGACCAGGCCCAAAAGCCTGATAAGCCAGACAAGCCAATGGGCTTGGCATGGTAGGGCCGGCCCAGTTTGTTCAATATGTTGGCCCAGATGGCCTGTAACATCCCATTTACCACCTGAGGAATGCTATTGGCAGACAATCCACACACGTGCAAGATCCAGGAAATTCATTAGGTGGGCCCATCAACCTTGAGAATCTGCCTGATCTGCTTATCAGGTGGGCCAATCATGTCTATTGATTGTTATCACGAATAAACTGGTCACCTAATTGGTTAAGTCACTTGAATTCTCCTATAAGCTTATGCAATTTTGGTGTGGAATAGTCTTTGAGTGGTTATAACTGTCCAAATTCATGGATTTCAAATATCCTCTCTTTATTTTCGTTGCAGATTATCGAAGTCTATACGAGACATAAAAAAAAAAAAAAAAAAGAAGAAAGAAGAAAAAAGAAGAAGAAAAGAAGAGGCTAAATCCCTATTTAAGAGTAGATTACTAAAAATGATTTCGTCTTATTTAAGTTAAGAATACATAATTACTATTAGGTACTTTAGCTTTTGGATTTGGGGTCATCTTTAAATAATCCAAACTATTTATATGATGGGCCTCACTCCAGATGAGGGATAGAGAAAAATTAAATTCACTTCGATTGGAATAATTCGAATACATCATTTGGCTCTTTTCTTTTGAGTATGGACCTTTGAATAATCAAATGTTTCAAAATCTTTAAGTAGGGGATATAGTTTTCTTTCCTTTTCTTCTGGAATGAGATGCATCATACAAACTGTTTGGGTCATCCCAAAGTACACCGATCCAACAGCTAAATCTCGGTGCATCCAATTGCCAAAGTAGGCATGTGTTCTAGCAAATCTCATCCTCTTACATTATTAGAAATAAGTTATTTATTATATATTATTATTATTATTGTTATTTTACACTCACCCACACTTCATGGGCACTGATCTGAATGTTGAAATAGAGTCTGCCTACTAGGGATGAAAGTGGGGTGGTTGGGTCGAGTTGGTCTTTAACCCTAGCTACCTCAACCCTAAGCCAACTTCAGGTTGGGAATTCTTAATGCAAGCTCAACCCAAGTGAGCCTAGTCAGGTGGATACATGCTAATATTTATGTTATTACATTAGTCTATCATATTTCAATGCACGTCTTATTTTTTATCCCTATATATATATATATATATATATATATATATATATATATATATATATATATATATATATATATATATATTTTAAAGAACTTCATTTTTTTTTCTAAACAAACATGCTAAAATATAAGACAATTACTTTAAAAGTCGTGTTGTGTAGCATGTAATCTATTTGGAAGAGAAATCCAGCATTAACTTGTTAGCTTGAGTCATCAGAAATGATGTGGACCAATGAGACCAGACGGCACTGGAATTTCCCGTACCTTCAACACAAATGATCCACAATTATAATTTATAAGTAGCTTATATATCAATCGGGTTTAGCTTGGGTTGGGTTGGGTTAGGTCAGAACAACCCGAGCCTGACCCAAGTTTGGTCGGGTTGGTGTTTGTATAACCCAAGCCCAAGATGGAACCCAATACATCCTGCTTGAGCCCAACTCAATGTTAGTTAGAGGTTGGTCAGGTTGAACCCACCTGACTTTCTGCCCTACTGAGCCATGGAACCAAACCCTAGAAATAAGTTCTTAAATCCAAAATAAACACTTTCCAGGGTTTGTTTTCAATGACACAAAACAAGCCACATAGATATATTGATTTTTAATTACAATCCTCACATTCATCCCAAAACCAAAAGATACAATGCCAAGAAAATAAGAAATCTAAGGGTGTTTTTGGACACTAGAAAACATAATTTCTTTGTGCATGCCTTTACGTCATGGATTAATAAACTAACCATCCCCACTCAATTCTCTTATGCATCCAAACACAGCCTACAAAAGATCAAACAGCGACGCAATGCAGGCAAACACAAACCAAACCTAATATTCCAAAATCCTAACTAAGCATAGGCATCTGGATTCGCGACGAGATAGGCCTCAATCCCTTCGAAAGCTTTAATGAACCCTTCCTTGCTCGCCTTGCTTTCTTCTTCCAGCGGCACGTAATCACCCACCGTCTTGTAATCCCCCCTTACCTTGTACACGCTCCCACCATCGGCAGAAGCCCCGATCTTGATTTCAAAACACACTGACTCATATTTTTTGCCAATTTCGAGGACCAAGTATTTGTAGTTGAAATTCTCTCTGTCCAGCACATCGACTCTGTTCTTCATGTAGCTTGAGCCATTAATGGCTGCACATTCCATGATGCAAACCATGTAATTAGTGTGATATCTTTGTTACTATTTTATTGGGTTTTCTAGCTTAATCTCCATAGCATGCGAGGTTTCGTCAGCTCAATTTATGACATGTTATTTAAAAACAAGCAGATTCAAAACTTATGTGGGCACAATGCAAGAAACGGTGGAATTGATCACCTACATTATTGGAAACTTTCTCGAGGCTATGGAAGTTTTGTTTTGGGGCTGGTATTTTGTGTTTTCTCTTCATCCCATGGGAACTGCCAAATGCATGGATTATTGGGAATCTGCGTGACCAAACCTCGAATTCGGATCACACGAGATTAAGCAAATATAAACCAAGTAATCACAAAGCTTACACAATTTTACATATAAATATTGGAAAAAATCATCGGTACAAAGCGACAATGAATCACTATAAAAGAAAAAATACAAGAGATGTAATTACTTACAATACTTATTTTTTTTTCTTCGTTTTCACCTTCTTAAGCCCCCAAAATGTTTAGCTATTGTTCACACCCCAAGTATAGGATTGTGATGTAGTAATAAACTCGGTAAGACCGAGGTCGAATCCACAGGGACTGAACCTTATACGTAATCTAAAAGTAATTTGAATTATAACTAGACTAAGATGAAATTTAAATCAAGTGAATATAAGGAAATAATAGTGAAAATATTTATCTAAAAATTATAAAAATCAAAGGTAGGAAACTAAGGTGCCAAGGATCCACTTGTAGAGATCAGGGAGATCTACGCTTGATTCAAGAACTCAAATGGACTTCGAGTCCCATCTTCATCCAGTTGGAAGATATAATCATGAAAATCAAATCTG
This sequence comes from Magnolia changhungtana, assembly GCA_030180095.1. NCBI lineage: Eukaryota > Viridiplantae > Streptophyta > Magnoliopsida > Magnoliales > Magnoliaceae > Magnolia > Magnolia changhungtana. The sequence continues at coordinate 446,582 of JASAUF010000628.1, read as the reverse complement.
AACTTATTTTGATATAGTTTTCAAGAGATAAGAAGGATGTAAATTAGAATGGATTCCATCACAAAACCATGCCCATGAGACAAAGCAAACAACAGAATTAAACTAATCCACGGCCAATCTGAGTGATGTATGAATGTTAGGAAGAGTTCCGTCATCCAACCATCTCCAAGGGGTGATGGTGAACAATAGGGCTTCCTAACTTCACAATCATAATAAAGAAAAGGAAATATTCAAAGCCATCGCAGATCTATTGTAATTTCAGTTACAATAAACTATTAAAAACTAGAGGCATTCCTTAATCAAATTATAATTAAAATCAGTTCAAAATAAAAATCAAAGCCGTAGAATCAGTCTCATCACTTCACAAGCTTCACCTCTTAGCCCTAGCTAAGAGGTTAGCTAACCACAGGCATGATTAACTAATTCTTAAAAGAAAGGACAAAAAAAAAAAAAAAAAACTATAGAAAAACTCTAATCTCCCTCTCTCTTGTGCTTCACGTCCAAGATTTGGATGATGTCATCACTTCTTTCTCTCTCCTTCTTCTAGGCAGCCGAGAGTCGGTGGAATGTAGCATAAGGAAGTCGGTCAAGGAGTTTTCACACAAGAGGCGATTCAGCAACAACGGAAGTTCTTCTGCAACAGCATACGAAAGGCGCACATCTCTTGCATTTGGAATGGATTTTCAGTACGGTGAACGTCCCGAACTTCATTCTGAAACCTAGGTTAGACTCATGGCGACCTGTTGCAGCGTGTGGACGGTCCAAATCGTCCATCCGATCATTCCATTGATCGTACAACTGTCGCAGAAATCGGGCAGCGTCTGGATGCAAAAACAGGGCTGATCTTTGCTGCGTTGCTTGGTGAGCCCCTGATCAGCGTCAAAAGTGAAATCTACTCCGTCCATTGGATGCCTCGTGGAATCTTAGCTCGAGAAACCAAGTTTTTGATCCGAGATTGGTGCGGCCTAAAGAATTAAATCAGCTACATCTGCTTTGAATGTTGTAAAACAATCTCCTTATGACCTCTGTAGCGGATACATGCGTACGTATGGTTACCCACGGTCAACATTGGTTTAACTATTTCGATCCCCTCTGCATGATGAACGGCTTGGATCATTCACATGGGCCATGATGGAGGCCCACCGACTTTTAAATGGTGGCCCTATTTCACGCCAGAAGAAACGGATGTTTCCGTTTTTGCTACGGGTTAAAGTCGGTTTGACCTGACATTGCGTCCAATGCACTTCCAGTGCGTGTGTGCAATGCACACTCATTCCATATAAGTGGGTCTCATCGTGATGTTTCTAGAAATCTAATCCATTCATCCATTCTTCCATCTAATTTAAGGGGTCGAGCCCAAGTTTGAAGCATATCCAGAGATCAAGTGGGCCCAAAATAGACAGTTTATGGGTTGATCTGTTTGCTGGACCACTTCTAGAGGGATCTAAGAGTTGAAATTTGACGTGTACGGTTCATTTATGGTCCTCAGGCTAGATATAAAGTTTCGAGCCGAATGGATGGTGGGAACCCTGTGATCTTGCATTCTGGACGACTTTTAGGCCTCTTTAGGGTAAAACACGTGATTTTCTCAAAGTTCGGCCGTGTAAAATCATCGATCTCGGTCCCTTGGAGTCCGTCCTTACCCTGGTGATTTCTGAGCATAAAATCCATGCTTTTAGCATCCTTTTGCAGTCCAAGCTCCTAAATTTACCTTGCAGCACAAACACGATTAAAATAGGGCATTAAACGGTATCATGCTTGTAAAATTAGGTAATAATTGGAGTCTAATATGCAATATTTGACCCTTAAAAGCCATCCTTAGAACAACTTATGATTACCATAATCCCGCAATTACACCTATACATATAGAGTCACACGGAATAGGAAATTATACTGATTCTGCAAAACTGCATGCTTCTATCAATCAGATCGATTACCATTAAAAGCCCTTCGATGGGATCGAAGCCTTCCTTAATGGCATCAAGTAGCACCCCAAAAAATAGTCCACCGTACAATTGGAATAAATCAGAATTTTCTCGATGGGATTGAACATGTCTGTCGATGGCATCGACCGATGCTCAATGAGATTGAGTGGTCTATCGATAGCATCGACAGGCCCTGTTCCACCCATATTGAAGACATGACAACCTAGATCGGATAACATATCAGCATCACGGTGGACCTTGGGAAGGTTTTGTTGTAAAACAAATGTCTTAAATTTGGTTTCACTGCGCTGCTTGACTAGTCGAGGATCCCTTCGATCAGTCAAAGCTCGCTCGACTCGAAGTCCAGCGACAAGGTTTCTAAAAATCTCGAGGTCTTGGACCAGTTGAGGGATAGGCTCGACCAGTCGAAGGTTACGCACATCTTACGTGGATTTTGCCGGATTGTGTAAATTTGAGATGGTTTCAGAGAAATGCGTAAGTGGACTTTCCTAAACTATAATAGGGGTCCCTAGGGTCTTTTTAAGGATTGCTAAGGCTTTCTAAAGAGGTTCTAAGAGTTCCTAAAAGGGTTTTAGGGTTTAAAGAGTGTAGCAAGGGTGACATTCGAGGTTGTTTGAATCGGGTAAGTCCTTTCTTTTTGTAATTTCTATTTTTATAGTGGAATTCTGTCACTTTGTGTCGTGTTTTTTCCAAAATAGTTTTCCACATTAAATCTGTATGTTCTCTTGTGTTTGCTTGGTGCACTTGGATTACCATCTTAGATCCATATCTGTGTAATTCTGCAGCACAAATCCCTGACAAGTGGTATCAGAGCAATCATTGGGGCACAGATTTGAATATGAAGGATTAACATCAATGAGAAGCACTAGGTATGAGATTGAGAAGTACTCAGGGAAAAATAACTTTGAGTTATGGAAGATTAAGATGATTAGTTCCTTAATCAAGCAAGGCGAAAATGGTGCTCTTGAGGAGCGAAAGTTTACTATGACTGATGATGATTGGAATACTCTTGATAAGAAGACCTTATCATCAATCCGTTTATGTCTCACAGATGAAGTTCTGTACAATGTCATGAGGGAGAAAACTGTGGCTAAGTTATGGGCAAAGTTAGAGGATGTCTATGCGAAAAAATCCTCTAAAAATTGCCTACACTTGAAGCGACAATGGTATAACTTTAAGATGGCAGAGGGTAGAGATCTGGAGGCTCACATTAGTAACTTTAATAAATTGGTTTGTAAATTGCTAGATATGGAGGAAGTGATGAAAGATGAAGAACAAACATGTGTGTTGCTAAATTCTTTTCTGGCATCGTATGAGTTATTCAAGAATACAATGTGCACCACGAATAAAACCCTGAGTGTCGACACCGTTATCTCAGCCCTTCAAGAGAAGGTCATGAGAAAGCTTAACGACGACATGATGACGTCTTTTGATGCACTGATCACGAGGGATAACAATTCTGAGCAAAGTGCAGGATCTTCAGGGTCAAGATCTAGGCTTATGGGTAAAGATAAAGGTAAGTTAAAGTACTGAAATTGTGGAATAGGAGGACATGTGAAGAAGGATTGTACAAATCCTAAATCTAAGAGAGAAGATTCTGAGGCTTTATACCAGGAGGCCAACGCTGCTATGCAAGATGGATTGAGTGGGTGTGATGGTGATGTTTTGTCTGTGTATACAATCAGACACTTTTACGATGATCATAGGGACGAGCGGATTCTAGACACGGGCATCTTTTCACATGACTCCTCATCGGAGTGCGATGGTGGACAAGTAATTATGAGCAATGACAGTATCTGTAATGTTGTGGCTGTTGATACGGTGCATATCAAGATGTTTGATGGGACAGAGCGTACCCTAACGAGCGTGAGGCACGTTCTTGACATGAAAAAGAGCCTGATTTCTCTCGATGCATTCGAGGCTATAGGGTGCAGGTTCACAAGTATTGATGGTGCTCTTAAATTATCTAAGGGGCACAGGTAATCATGAAAGCGCAACGACTTAGTAACATGTATAGGTTGATCAGTAGCACTTCAAAAGGTAGAGCTGCAGTGGTTGTAGCGAATTTCACCTTTGCACGCGTGTGACATGCTAGGCATGGCCACGTGAGTAGGCAGGGCAGGAAGGCTGAAATGTGCAAATAAAGATACAGAGTATGTGAAGAAGCCACTTGTGAGAAGAATCACACGGCATAATTGTACGATATGGGCGAGGTACATGGACGACTCCAATATCGCAGGAGATTCGTCCTCTATTCAGATAGCTCTAGGTGAACCTGGTGCTGAGAAGTGGAAGGTGACTATGGGCAATGTGATGGACTCGTTGTACCAGATCGACACATGGAAGTTGGTGGAGCTTCCAGTAGGTCGGGAAGCGGTTGGATGCAAGTGGATCTTTAGAAAGATATAACATAGATACAGAGTGAGGTTGGTAACAAAGGGTTATGTTCAGAGAGAAGGGATCGGCTTCTCAGATATATTTATGCCGACGGTACAGTAGGTGTCTATTAGATTCATGATTGGCGCTGGTTGTCCAATGCGATCTTGATCGGGAAAGGATGGATGTGGAGTCTGTACTTCTGCACGGAAAATTGGAAGAGAAGATCTACATGAAGCAACTAGAGCGGTTCGAAGTTAAAGGGGCTGAGAAAAAGAGTTTGTGGGAGGTCATGGTACGACCTATCGTCTAGGCAATGGTTTGATTCCTTCATGATGAGTCAGGAATTATATGCTAATGACATGTGGATCGCCAATTATGACATGTCTGAAATCAATGTACTGAAGACATGGTTAAGTTAGACATTCAGGATGAAGGATCGTGGGGTTGCAAAGATGGTTCTCAACATTGAGACTGAAAGAGGAGTAGGCTTTAGTTATCTTAGGCAAAATACCTTGGGTAGGTATTGATCAAGTATATGATGGACCAGGAAAAGCCGGAGAGCGTTCCCTATGCATCTCTCCTCAAGTTTTCCTCAGGACATGTTCCAAAACATATGAGGAAAAGCAGGATATGTCTCATGCGCCTTATTCGAATGTGGTTGGCAGTATATGCCATGGTCTATATTAGATTGGTTATTTCACAGGCTATCGGTGTTGTGAGCAAATACCCCGACAAGCAATAGCCGGTGGCGGTGAGATAGTAAGAAGACTACGTCGTTACTTTTAAGAAGACAAGGACAAAGATAGTATGGTATGTGGATTCATATTATGCAGGTAGTGTAGATTCCAAAAGGTCAACTTCAGGTTACTCGTGGGTGAAGCAATTAGTTGGATGTCCATATTATCCGACAGGTGCTTGTGGAAGGAAGCTAACTCTGGAGAAGAGTCACACCAGCGTGAATCTGGAAGACATGATCACCAAGGTCGTTCTTGCACATAAGTTCACGTTCTGAGCAACTTCTCTGGGCATGACAATGGTGTAAAAGAAGGACGGAGTGTGCACAAAAAGTGTTGATTGAAGTTATGATGCGATGCAGAGATAAGAGAAGAGGTCAAGAAGCTACACGATTAAAGATTGAAGACATAGTGGAGATTGTTGTAAAATAGATGTCTTAAATCTGGTTTCACCGCACTGCTCGACTAGTCGAGGGACTGGCTCGACTAGTTAAGGATCCCTTCGACCAGTCGAAGCTTGCTCGACTCAAAGTCCAGTGACAAGGTTTTTGAAAATCTCGAGGTCTTCGACCAGTCGAGGGATAGGCTCGACCAGTTGAAGGTGCCCTTTGACTAGTTGATGCCCAGGCTCAACCAGTCGAAGGTTACGCATATACTGCGCAGATTCTGCATGGACTGTGTAAATTTGAGACGGTTTCAGAGAGGTGTGTAAGTGGAGTTTCTTAAACTATCAATAGGGGTCCCTATGGTCTTTCTAAGGAATGGTAAGGCTTTCTAAAGGGGTTCCAAGGGTTTCTAAAAGGTGTAGCAAGGGTGAGATTAGAAGTTCTTCGAATCAAGTAAGTCCTTTCTCTTTGTAATTTCAATTTTCATAGTGGAAGTTTGTCGCTTTGTGCCGTGATTTTTCTTAAAAGAATTTTCCACGTTAAATCTGTGTGTTCTCTTATGTTTGCTTGGTACACTTGGATCACCATCCCAGATCCATATTTGTGTGATTCTGCAGCACAAATCCCCAACAAGTTTCAACACTGGGAGTTTCCATCCCCACAGTGGTCCACTTGAGTTTTCGATTTGTCTCATTTTTTAGCTTATGTCCTAAATGAAGGGGTGTAAACCAACGGATAAATGAAATGTGACATCACGGTGGCCACTAGGGATTCTTGTAACCAATGCTTGAATTAATACAATGAGACTGATTCCATTAAGTAGGCCCATGCACTCACATGAGTTTTGCATGATCCTAACATTCCATCTAGTGCCCCCACTTTGGAAATTCCACAACTTAAAACACCTCTGATGGAGAAATTCTAAATGAACGATCGTCTAATGAGAGGTTTGCGAATTTGTGCATAATGTGGCTATCTGGATGGATTTTCTTGGTGGATTTAGGCATTTTATGGTTAGACCGGATCATGGAATTTAATCGGAAGGTTTCAATAGTATTGCTCCGTGTAAATATAGTCACATGATGAATCAATGAACATTTTAATCGATCATGTAACTAATGGACATCAAGACACACCTTCCCTAACTTGCGATGACCAAATGAGTACACACATGTACACATGTATGTATGAGGTAGTATTGCGCAGCACGCCAACAACGCAGTGAACTGAGATCCAATCTCCGGTCTAACCCACAAATGATAAATAAGAAGAAATATAATCTAGAGATAGAATCAAAATATACCAAACAAACCACAAGACAAAATATACGTGAAAAAACCCCAACAAGGAAAAAAAACCACGGGTGTAAACTTCTATTATGAAGAAAAATGAGATTACAAGCAATATACTAACCTCTTCCCTTTGGATGTATAGAAAAACCTTTTGTATACTCCTTAGAACAACTCCCATAACCCTAGGATAGCTTTAGGGACCCCTATTTATAGTTTAAGCAACTTCTCTTTCACACCTCTACGAAAAAAGCATCAAATTTACGCAGTTCATGTAAAATTTGGAAACGAATCTGCCTAACCTCGACTGGTCGAATGGATCCTCAACTGGTCAAGCATGGGCCTTGACCGGTCGAGCACCTTGGACCCAAAAAACTGTAGGTCGTTGGACTTTGAGTCGAGCGAACCCTCGAATGGTCGAGTAGGCCACTCGACTGGTCAATTAGCCCACTCGACTAGTCGAGTGGCCCTGTCCAGATGTGGCTCCACATCTCAACAATCTCTCACTTGGGGACACATCACTATAAACCTTCATCTTCTACATCCAGAGTGCACTACCTCCTTGTCTTCAAGTCTGAAGATCAATCAAAGCTGAACAGAGCTTCAGCTTCTTCCGTGTGACCGCCTTAGTTAGCATATCTGCAGGGTTCTCACTTGTATGGATCTTCTCTAGAGCAATCGATCCATCTTCCAGTAACGAATGTATGAAGTGATATCTGATGTTAATATGCTTGGTCCTTGAATGAAAGGCTGAATTCTTAGCCAAGTGTATTGCACTCTGACTGTCACTGTACAGCTTGCAATCTACTTGCTTCTTTCCCAACTCTTCCATGAAACCTTACATCCATACTATCTCCTTGCATACTGTTGAGGGTTAAATATTGCATATTAGACCCCAATTATTACTTAATTTTGTGATCAGAATACTGTTTAATGCCCTGTTTTAATCGTGTTTGTGATGTAAGGTGTATTTAGGAGCCTGGACTGAAAAAAGGTACTAAAAGCGTGGATTTGACGCTCATAAATCACTAAGGTAAGGGACGGACTCTAGGGGATGAGATCGAAGAATTTACATGTCCGAGATTTGAGAAAATCCAGTAACTCACATTAAACGGGCCTAAAAGTCGGTCAGAATGCATGATCATCGGGTTCCCACCATTTGTTCAGCTCAAAACTTAATATCTAGCATGAGGACCTTAAATTAACCGTATACATCGAAAATCAGTCATTGGATCTTTGTGAAAATGGCCCAACGGAAAGATCTGCCCACAAATCGTCAATTTGGGGCCCACCTGATATCTGGGTACACTTCAAAATTGGTATCAACCCCTTAAATTGGACGGGGAAGCAGATGAACGGAATAGATCTTCTGAGAAATATCACAGTGGACTCCACTTGCAGGTGCATGTGCACGTGTATTGTGCACTAGCAAAACATCAAATGAACGGAGTCGGTCAGCGCCGACTCTTGCTCAAATTCAAAGATTTCAAAAAGCAGGGACTTATGGACGGCTTCAGGTGGGCCACCATCATCATACATTTCGATGATCCACACCGTTCAATAGATTTAGGGGGTCAAACCGGCCGTGCCCCGATCTGCAGCCTAATTTCCTCAGTTATTTCACGTACTTGAATGATCCAAACGGAGAACAGATGGTAGGATAAAAAGCCTGATGGGCCACACTGAATCTGAGCCAAAACAGACCATACATGACTGGTTTTTCGAGAAGAACACGTTGGACGGGGTGGATTTAGCAAAAATTGGAGATTTTGGACCGTATAGAACTACAACAACATTTCTAGCGTAAAGGAAGTTGCATCCGTAAAAACCGGACGTAAAACAGAGTTGTGTGGTTACGATCAGGATCTTATCCCCGATCTGAACCGTTCAAGCTACTAACACAAGGGATCTGCCCCCTTTCACGTTGGCATAATCGGTTAGAGGAAGGAACGATGGCTCTTATGTAGTCCTGATCAACGACGTGCGGAAAACAGGGGCCACGACAAGGCCCGTTATCTTTTTTTTTTTTTTTTTCTCTCCAACTACCAGCCATCCTGGCCCTCCAAGACCCCATGGAAGGAATCGATTCTCTCCATGCTGACCAACTGAAAGGAAAAAAAAAGGAGTCACACAGCCCATCGTTGTGCACGCAGGAAGTTGCGTTGGAAGAGCTGGCTGCATAACCTCTTTGTTTCCACCAACTTGTTGAACCAACGCTTATGCGTAAGAGTTCCACCGACTCCCTTTGTTTTATATAAAAGAGAGGAGAAGGGTGTTATAGACGGATGTCTTAAATCTATCTATTGGTCTGTCGATGACATCGACAGGGTTTCGATGACATTGATGGTAGTCGTCGATGACATCGAAGGTTGCTCGATGCCATCGATGATTGTCGGAATTTTTCACCCCTGGTCGCTGGACAGTTTTGGTCCGTTTTCGATGACATCAATGTACCTTCGATGATATTGAAGATTTTATGCAGATTTTATGTGGAAACGCAGATTTTGTGATTTTTGTTTCCTATTCCGATTCTACTTCTTTTTAAACTTATATAAAGGGGTGTATGCGGGGTTGAGAGGTATGCTAAGGCTTTCTAAAGGAGTTCTAAGGGTTCCTAAAAGGATTTTAGGGTTTCTAAATGGTATAGCAAGGGTGAGATTCGAGGTTATTCGAATTGGGTAAGTCCTCTCTCTTTGTAATTTCTATTTTTATAGTGGAGATCTGTCGCTTTGTGCCATGGTTTTTTCCCACAAGGGTTTTTCATGTTAAATCTGTGTTCTCTTGTGTGTGCTTGGTGTTATTGGATTGCTATCCTTGATGTAGATCTGTGTGATTCCGCAGTACAAATCTCCAACAAGTGGTATCAAAGCAATTGTTGGGGCACAGATCTGAATCTGAGGGATTAGTAATAATGGGGAGCATCAGGTATGATATTGAGAAGTACTCAGGGAAAAATAATTTTGAGTTATGGAAGATCAAGATGATGAGTTCCTTAATCAAGCAAGGCGAAGATGGTGCTCTTAGGGAGCGAAAGTCTACTATGACTGATGATGAATGGAATACTCTTAATAAGAAGGCATTATCATCGATCCGTTTATGTCTCACGGATTAGGTTCTCTACAATGTCATAAGGGAGAAAATTGCGGCTAAGTTATAGGCGAAGTTAGAGGATGTCTATGTGAAAAAATCCTCGGAAAATCGCCTACACTTGAAGCGACAGTGGTATAACTTTAAGATGACAGAGGGTAGAGATCTGGAAGCTCACATCAGCAACTTTAATAAATTGGTTTGTAAATTGCTGGATATGAAGGAAGTGATAAAAGATGAAGAACAGGCATGTATGTTGCTAAATTCTCTTTCAGTGTCGTATGAGTCATTCAAGGACACAATGTGCAGCACGAACAAAACCCTGAGTGTCGACACCGTTATCTCAGCCCTTCAAGGGAAAGTTATGAGAAAGCTTAACGTCGACATAGGAATATCTTCTGATGCACTGTATACAAGGGGTAGGAATTTTGAACAAGATATAGGTTCTTCAGGTTCTAGATCCAAATCCAAGGGCAAAGGCAAAGGAAAAGTAAAGTGCTGGAATTGTGAGATGAAAGGACATGTGAAGAAGGATTGTGGAAACCCTAAATCTAAGAGAGAAGATTTTGAGGCTTCATACAGGGAGGCCAATGCTGCCACGTCAGATGGAACGAGTGGATGTGATGGTAATGTTTTGTCTGTGTCTACTATCAGGCGGCCATACGATGATCATAAGGACGAGTGGATGTTAGACACAAGAGTGTCTTTTCATATGACTCCTCATCAAAGTTAGTTCACTAGCTACAGGGAGTGTGATGGTAGACAGGTATTTATAGGCAATGACATTACCTGTAATGTTATGGCTGTTGGTTCGGTGCGCATCAGAATGTTTGATGGGGTGGAGTATACCTTGACTGATGTCAGGCACGTTCCTGATTTGAAGTAGAATCTGATTTCTCTTGATGTACTTGAGGTAAAAGGTGCAAGTACATAGGTATTGATAATGCTCTTAAGGTATCTAGGAGGACACGGGTAATCATGAAAGCACAACGACTCGGTAACTTGTACAGGTTGATCGGGAGCACTTCAAAAGGTGGAGCTGTAGTGGATGTAGTGGATTTCACCTCTGCACGTGTGTGGCATGTTGGGCATGACCACATGAGCGGGCAGGGTAGGGCATGAAGGCTGAGACATGCGGACCGGGATATAGAGCAGGTGGAGCAGCCACCTGTGAGAAGAATCACACGACATGATTGCAGGATATCGGCGAGGTACATGGATGACTCTAATATCCCAGGATATCGGCGAGGTACATGGACGACTCCAATATTGTAGGGGATTCATCTTCTATTCAGAAGGCTTTAGGTGAGCCTGGTGCTGAGAAGTGAAATGTAACTATGGGCGATGTGTTGGATTTGTTGTACCAGATTGACATATGGGAGCTGGTGGAGCTTCCGATGGGCCAGAGAGCGGTTGGATGCAGGTGGATCTTCAGGATGATACAATATAGATACAGGACGAGGTTGGTAGCGAAGAGTTATGCTCAGAGAGAAGGGATCAACTTCTCAGAGATATTCATGCTGACGGTATAACAGGTGTCTATTAGATCCGTGATTAGCACTGGTTGGCCAATGTGATCTTGAGCTGGAAGGATGGATGTGGAGTCTACACTTCTGCAAGGGAAAGTGAAGAGCATATCTACATGAAGCAACCAGAGCGATTCGAAGTTAAAAGGGGCTAAGAAAAGACTTTACAGGAGGTCGTAGTTCGACCTGTCGCCTAGGTAGTGATTTGATTCCTTCATGGTGAGTCAGGAATTGATGACATGTATATCGCCAATTATGACATGTATGAAATCAATGTACTGAAGACTCGGTTAAGTGGGATATTCAGGATGAAGGATTAGGGGGTTGCAAAGATGGTTCTCGGCGTTGAGACTGAAAGAGGAGTAGGCTTTGGTAATCACAGAAGGAATACTTTGTGTGTAGGTATTGATTAAGGATGTGATAGGCCAGGAAAAGTCGGAGAGCATTCCCTATGCGTCCTCCTCAAGTTTTCCTCAGGACATGTCCCATAACAGATGAGGAAAACAGGATATCTCATGAGCCTTATTCGAATGCGGTTGGCAGTGTATGTCATGGTTTGGATTAGACTAGTTATTTCATAGGCTATCAGGGTTATGAGTAAGTATCCCGACAAACAATATTGGATAATAGTGAGATGGTAAGAAGACTACGTCTTTTCTTTTAGGAAGACATGAGCAAAAGTGGTTGGGCATGTAGATTTAGATCCGGCAGACATAATCAACAAGAATGTTCCTGCAGAGAAGTTTAAGTTATGTGTAACTTCTCTAGGCTTGGCGATGGCGTAAAAGGAAGACAGAGTGTGCACGAGAAGCGTTGATGAATCTACGATGTGATGCAGAGATGGACAAGAAGCTACACGGATGAAGATTGAAGACATGGTGGAGATTTTTATAGACGGATGTCTTAAATCTGTCTGTTGGTCTGTTGATGACATCGACAGGGTTTTGATGACATTGATGGCAATCATCGATGACATCGAAGGTTGCTCGATGCCATCGATAATTGTTAGAATTTTTCATCCCTGGTCGCTGGACAGTTTTGGTCCGTTTTCAATGACATCGATGGACCTTTGATGACATCGAAGATTTTACACAGATTTTCTGTGGAAACGTAGATTTTACGATTTTTGTTTCCTATTCCGATTCTACTTATTTCTAAACTTATATAAAGGGGTGTATGCGGGATTGAGAGGTATGCTAAGGCTTTTTAAAGGAGTTCCAAGGGTTCCTAAAAGGATTTTAGGGTTTTTAAAGGGTGTAGCAAGGGTGAGATTTGAGGTTGTTCGAATCGGGTAAGTCCTCTCTCTTTGTAATTTATATTTTCATAGTGAAGATCTGTCGGTTTGTGCCGTGATTTTTTCCTGCAACGGTTTTTCACGTTAAATCTGTGTTCTCTTATGTGTGCTTGGTGTCATTAGATTGCTATCCTAGATCTAGATCTGTGTGATTCCGTAGTCCAAATCCCCAACAAAGAGAAGGAAGGGGGACTCAAGTTGTGGACATGGAGTAGAGCGAGGGAGAGTTGGACGTGGAGCAGTTTCTAAACAGAGTTTTCTTTCCTTTATTTTTTTTTTAGAGAATAGTTAATCATGGTCATGATTTTCTAAACATCTTATCTAGGGCTAAGAGGTGAAGCTTGTGGCATGATGGGTAGTACTCTACAGCTTTGATTCATGTTATGAACTGATTTTAATTCTGGTTTTGATTATATGAATACTTCTAATTTTTAATGGTTGTTGTGACTGAAATTACAATAAGTCTGCGATAGCTTTGAGTATTTCTTTCCATTATTTAATTGTGAAGTTAGGAAGCCCTGTTGTTCACCACTGCCCCTTGGATATGGTTGGTGATGGAATCCTTTTCTAACATTCATACATCTTTCTGACTGGTTGTGGATTGGTTTAATTTTGTCGTTTGCTTTATCTCATGGGCATGGTCTTGTGATGAAATCAACTCTAATTCTCATACCTTTCATCTCTTTGAAAACTAGATCAAAGGAAGTTCAGATTGAACTTTAGTGATGTATCTTCCAACTGGATCAAGATGGGACTTGAAGTTCAGTTAAGTTCATGAATCAAGCAAAGATCTCCCTGATCTCTACAAGTGGATCCTCTGAATCCCTAGTTTCCCACTTTTGAATTCTACAAATTTTAGTTTACTATTTCACCATTATTCTTTCATATTCCTCTGATTTAGATTACATCATCGTCTAGTCCTATTTTTAGTTACTTTCAGAGTATGTACAAGGTTCAGTCCCTGTGGATTCGACCTCGGTCTCACCGATATTATTACTACATCACAACCCTATCCAATTGGAAGATATACAATTAAGATCAATATGAACTTTCCTTGACCTAATTCTCAATGGATGAGAATTGTGATAATTGGAAGAGATTTCATCACTAAACCATGCTCATGAGACGATGACTAACAACAGGATTTACTAATCCCACAATCTCAAAATCTGGAAAAGAAGATACTCAAAGCTATTGCAGATTTACTGTAATTTGAATCACAATAAACCATTAAGAACTGAAAGTATTCCTTTAAAATTAAACTAGAATCAAAGAAGGTTCAATATAAATATGAATCAAAGTAAAAGAAACATCCCATCATGCTACAAGCTTCATCTCTTAGCCTTAGCTAAGAGGTTTAGCCAACCATAGACATGATTGAACTAAAATCTCTTAAGAAAAACATAAAAACGACTAAGGAAAATGAAGAAAAACTCTTGGTGATAGCTTCTCCACACTTTTGCTCCACTCCTCCAACCCTAGAAGATGCCTAGGAACATCCTAGGGACTCTTATTTATAGTTGTGCATTACCTCCTTTCGCACCGAGTTGGAAAAATCTAGAAACCGCCTCAAATTTAAGCAGTCCGTGCAACATCTGGGTAACTCTCGACTAGTTGAGGATAGCCTTCGACTGGTCGAGGGTCTTCTTCGACTGGTCAAGGATGACAGGATTTAGAGAATTTTGATCGTTGGAGTTTGAGTCAAAGATCCTTCGACTAGTCGAGTAGGAGCCTTCGACTAGTCGAAAGAAGGCTTAGACTAGTCGAAGCAGGCAGATTTTTAGGGCTCATTTTCTTAGATCGTTGGAGTTTTAAGTCTTCAATTTTCTTCATTCCTCACTTAGTTTTCTTAGATCTTTGGCATGTGAATTCTTCATTTTTGGTCTCATAAGATCCATCCTTACTTTGGTGAGCACTAAATCTATGCTTTTAGCATCATTTTCAATCCAAGCTCTTAAATTCACTTTGCAACACAAACATGAGTAAAATAGGACATTAAGCATTATCATGTTCATAAAACTAAGATATAAATGGGGTCCAATATGCAATATTTGACCCTCAATTGTGTCATCCCAAGTGGCTGCCATAACTTTACCCTTAGATTTCTTTGTGGGACATTCCGTAGAGATGTGACCATATTTTTTAGAGTTGTAATATTGGAGTTCTTTGGACTTGTTGAAAGCTTTGCCTATCGTGCGCTTGCGGTCCAAATGAATCCCTTTGTTATTGTATGGTTTTCTAGAAATTAAGTAGATCCAATTATCAAGAGGACCATACCATAGGAAAAAGTTGTAACTGAACATTTTACCATTAAAAACTATTAAAAACTTCTTAGGGCACACCTTAATGTTTCCTTAGTGTTTATTTGCCATCCAATATGTTAATGAGGTCACATCAGCCTTAATGAAGGGAAAAAAATAAATATCAGCTCAATTCAAAACTTTTGTGGCCCATTAAAGGTCGATCACCACCATTTGGTATGGTATGGTCCACCTAATAATTGGATTTGCTTAGTTTTAGGAATAATTCCATAAAATGATCTAGAAAAACAGATGTACAGCGTGGATATAGAATAAATACATCAACGTGGGTCCCACGGTAAAGGCCGCACCATCTTGGGTGAGGCCGGGGTCTCACCTAATCTGGTCCCGACCCAATCACATAGAGAACAGATCCATCATCCGTTCTAGGCCTTAAAACATTGCCTAGCTTAATAAATAAAGGGTAGGAATTCACTGCGCACCCACACACATACACAAGCAGGATGGCTTATTCTTCAGTCGGCCGATGAATTCCACCATCTCCTTAAGCCATCCATCCTGTCCACACAGATCGACCAAGCATGCGTAATGGTCTTCTCTCACTTCCATCGATGGGTTTCTCATCAATTCATTGAAGTACTCCATTCCCTCATCAACTAGGCTCGAGTGGCTACACAGAAACTACCCTGACATATGTGACATCGTCGGGTTCAAACTCATTTTGCCTCATCTTATCAAACAAATGGATTGCTTCTTTGCTATAACCATGGTGGGCATATGCAGTGATCATCTTCCAAGACCCCAAGTCCTTCTAGTTTGACTGATCGAACATCTCTCTGGCAATGTCGATCTCACCACATTTTGCATATATGCTTATGAGAGCTGATACGACAAATTTGTTGAACTGAAAGATGGTTTTGCTTATGATATGATGAATTTGCTTTCCTTCACCAAGACTAGCAAAACTGCTACCACAAGCACTTAGAACGCTCACAAAAGTTCCTTGGCTGGGTTAAATTCCATCGTTCAGCATTCGTGAGAAGATCTTCATGGCCTCTTCACTCTGACCATCTTGCACATAGCCCATGATCAAAGAAGTCCAAGTAATTACTTATGATGTCGGAAGCCAAACCAACTTTTCCACTGTTTAGCTGATAAGTATGTTGTTTACTAAATATACTTATCTGCTTAATAAGTAGAAACCATGATAAGCTACTTATTGCATAAGTAACTTATCTTGAGTAACTTATGATCCAAACACCCCCTTAAGTAAAATTTAGGCTTCTCTTCCACTCCCTACCATAAGAAATCCCTCCTAATTTGTCTTGATGACCCAAAATTGACTTTGGGCACCTAAATAAATACATAAAATACACTGGGAGATCAGACATGATTTCCTTTGTCAACATCAACCTCCCCTCTCAAGACAAAGCCTCCTTTTCCAACTTGATAATTTCCTTTCAAATCTAACCACCACCTCCTTTTCCAACTTGATAATTTTCTTTCAAATCTAACCACCACCTTCTCCCACAAGTGCTTGTCAATTTCCCTACACATAAAGGAAGACCAGAATAGTTCTTCCAATTCATCCTTAGATAGATTGACCTCCAACACCGTTAGTCTAGAAACTGCCTCAAAACATGCCATCTCAATTCTCTCTTTGCCCTGGCATTCGTGCTCTTAGACATCCAGGTGGGGCCTCCAGAGGAATATCCTGAACATGCCATCTCAATTCTCTCTCTGCCCGATTCAAAATTGCCTTTGGTGACACCTTAAGCAATGTAGGGTCCACGGGCAGCTTCAAAACAAACGTCACATCGTGTAACAGTGTCATCAACTCGGGATTTGGTGCATATTGTACCATCATAGAAGCAGCGTCCCGCTGTGACGCTGAACCAATCGGACCCGCAAAGGAATTGGGGTGAAATGAGGCTGCAAGTTGTACTTTAAGATCGACACCGACTCCTCGACAGGTGCAGTCCGTATATGAAATAGCCCAACTCCAAGGCTGCTGATCCAGAGCCCTGCATCACAACCCTCTTCACCCCAGTTATACCATTAATTCGGAAAGAGAATTCAGTTTCTTTCCTAACTGATTCCTTTGTTGGCAGCATTTTCAAATACACAATGCCTTGTAATCCAACTCTGGCAAGCAAGGATTCCCATAATTCTACACTGATCTCTTCGGCAATGTACATTTCCGGGCCCTTCATTATGGGCATTTTCTTTACTAGAAGATTTCAAGTGCATCAGCTGCACCCCCAGTGGATACAACTGTCGTTGTCTTCAGTGAAATACATCAGCCAAACTCTTTATCTTTAAAAGGGTAGAAAGAATGATTGAACTTAGGGACAATAAAGGAAAGAAAGAAGTTCATACAATTAGTAAAAAAAAAAAAAATTGATCTTGGAGCAGAAGATGTTGAGGTGGCCAAAGGAAATAAATTCTACCCCTAATGGAATGGATTTAATAAACTTCGCTCCCAAATACTCATAAAATTACATCTGTACAAGTCAGAAAGATCTACCAGAGTGGTAAAATTCCTTTGTAGTTGTTTCATACATGCTATGGTAAATGTGGCCAAGCATAAAGGGGGTAAGGGCAAGTCGACATCCTTGAGCAGTGACTCAGCCAGTTAGATATATTCCTTGGTGATTTGCCAGGCACTCACGCATAACAGGAATCGAAAAATTCACATTAAAAGGAAAGCATAATGTTCTTGTTCATCAACCTCTTCCCGAGATTTGTGTTAGAGTCACGAAGGTGGAATATGCCTGGTTGATCTTATCTGGTAGAGTTAGGGGATGAGGAAGTTTCATAGCAAAGCTTGGATAGACATACTCCCTAAAATGTAAAAGGTTGGTAAATGCACATATATCGACGATCGTTGGACCCATGGGGCCGCATCCAAAATGTAATGTATTAGTCAATTGACTCTAAAAATTCGACGGTATTGCAATGAGGAAGGAGTTAGCTAGATATTCATGGATAGAGAGTTTGATGTATTCATAGATTCTTGCTTGCCTCCACGTGTCACCATGTTGTGTTTCAACGTGAGTGAACCATTCGACCCAGCCATTCATCAGTTTTGGCCATACTCGCTGAGACTTAAACGAATTAGAAGGGTTTGAGAGATTGTCAAATTGGACAAGCAAAACCTTATCAATGCACTTTGAAAAATTGGTCTCGGTTTCATGAAGTTGTTCATAGGTGACTGTAGGATGAAAGCCGGACTAAGCATTAACAATGCATGTTTGGTTCGATCAGAGTGTTGAATAGAAAATCATTAATCATTCTCTATAACAGAACATCTAGGTCTTTGATCAATGATTCTAATAGTGAGCTCGAATGGAAGAAGAAGATGTAGCCATGACAAATTAAAAGCAGGAAATTGAAAAAAAAAGGGTTTATGCAAGAGAGAAGCAGTGACGAGTGAAAGAAGAGGAGCACGGACTTAAAGACATCTGTGTATCAGCCACGATACGTGTGCATTAATGAAAAGATAATAATGACTCCTCATATGATACAATTCTATGCCACATGTCACGTGGACAACTGAGAAGAGTAACATTAAGGATATTTCTTGATACGACGTCGGTCGGGAAAAATCAATAGGAAAATAACATATGGATCAATCACCGATTGCATTTATTGTATCGAGAAACAGAACAATGGTGCGTTCAACTTTTTTCCAAAGGCAAAATGACATGGGGGCAATGTTGTACCCTATTTCTGGCCATTTTGGGAAAGCTAATATGAGGGCAACATGTGGCACCAAATGAGGAATATAAAATGATGAAAAGATCTTCAAGATACTTGGAGAGATTTTTGTGGTATTATAGTTGGCATAAATCCAATTTTACAAGTCATGGGATGGTTGACGGAGTGTTGTGGTCGAGTTACGAGCGAAGAGATAACTGTAGTCAAGTTGTTCAGGATATAAAAGGTGACTAAGAAGAATAAAGTCTTGGCTAACATAAGAGGAAACGTCGTGAAAAGAAACGTAACAAAAGAATGATTTAGATAAGAGAATGATTTAGAAAGACTTTTCAACTACTATAACATGTTGTAATAATGTAAGAAAGATCTAAAAGAACAAACTGAAATAGAACTCTATAATGATAGAGGAATCCAACCGAAAAAAAAATCTAACACAACATCCAATCAAACCAATTCTATCATTTTTAAAAAAAAAAAATTTAATTTCATCTTATCATAGGAGTAGTGATAAACCAATAACAGCAATTCTTAACAATTCTTAATAGTCGATTATGAGTTTTTTCTTTTATCTGATTGCATTGGTGGTATTTTACAAGTTATTTTTTTGAAAAGCACAAAGTAATTCATCTTGAGAGGAAGAACTCCTCCATCTGATTATTGCCTGATCATTATCAAATTCTGTGAGTAGTTGAGTAAGTGACTAATCTGAATCTGATCATATTAGTTCATATTAGAGGTATTTGTTTATTTTAGTGCTTGGGGTCCAAACTTCAATTTGGATCAAGCTAACTGCTATATTGAAGTATCAACACACTAGTTTGATAATCATGTATGATCCGTGGCTTTCAAAGGATGATACAACAAAATAAGTCAATGGTCCACATTCGAAGCAAAATTTACACTAATATGAACTGTAAAATCTTTTGAATGGTATAGAATTTATATGGCGGGGTATCCATTGTGGTGCCTACGAGATGATTAGTCCATAGTCATTGATTGTACATATGCGTGTAGGGAATGTAACTCGCAATGAATTAAAACAGGTTTATCAAGAGGAACCGGCAAGTTGTCAGATGCTGGGTAGTAGATTGCGTCTAACCTCGATCGGACAATTATCTGTCTTACTTGGAGCTCCTGTGAGGCTCAACATGATGTATTTGTTTATCCATGCTGTCCATCCATTTTCTCAGGTCATTCTAACGTATGAGCCCAAAAATGAGGTAAATACAACACTCATGTGGACCACACTAGATAGAAAGCTTGGGTTACATTGAATGGTCAAAGAATTAAACGCGAGAGTCATTTGTGGTGTGATCCACTTGAGTATTGGATCTACCTTGATTTTGGGCTTATACATCTAAGAAAAGGGATAGACTACGTAGATAAACAGATACATCACAGTGAAGATGAGGCAGTTTGCCCTATGGATATCATGAAAGTTCCACCCATGTGGCCCTTAGTGTGCGAGACACTCCCTATTTAAGTGACTGAGAGTATGTGTATTAAGTGTCATATGCATCCCAAGTATCAAATAACTCTCCATCCAAATCGAAGTATCATGTCATATTCAAACACTTTCATTTATTATTAGTAAGGTTTGTGAATTCCACAAGTAGAACAATCAAACTCTACACATGCACTATAGTACAAGCAATAGTAGAATTCAACTAGCCTAAGCATTTGCGTCTAGGTTTGCTTGTAGATAGCCTTCGATGGCCTTGGTAATCCTTATAATCCCACCCTTGATCATGTTGACATCAGCATCAGTCAAAGACCAACAATCCATTGTGTCGTACTCTACGGTGAGCTTGGATATGGACCCACCGTCTCTTGCAAGCTCGAAGCAAGTTTCGAATGAGTAAGATTTCAGTTTCAACCCGATTAACCCTCCCTCTATGATAGTGTATTTGAAGACATGCTTCTTATCATCCAAAACATTGATGCAGTGCTTCAATTGAGTAAAGTCCTTAATAGTTGCACAAGGTCACGATAAGTTCATAGTCACTAGCATTATACATACAAACATTCATATATGATACAAGTAGAGCTGGGCATCGAGTCAAGTCGAACTGAGTTAGGGCTGACCCGAATCGATCTAGTTTTGAAATAGACCTGACCCAAACTTGACCCGACTCGATACCAAGTCTAGCATGCCTGACCCGATCCAAGTCTGAGTTTGGCATGGACTAATCCGAACCGAGTCCAACCCGGTCACAAGTACCAAGTCAGGTCGAGTCGGGTCAGGTGCAACGGGTATCCATGGGTTGAAATCACAACTCAAAACCAGATTCACTTGCCAGAATTACGGCCTCTCCATCAGCTACACGACATCTCAGATCTGAAACGCCTGATCTAATACACACACACATGAGTTGAGTTTCGGATTGAATCGAGTCAGTACCGAGTTGGATTTCAAGTCAAGTTGGGTCGAGTTACTGGCTGACTCGAACTTGACTCGATTTGAGTTCGGATTGGATGAAGTTAACTCGATTCAGATCGAGTTAGACAAGTTGAGTTTGCCCAGTCGAGTCGTCCTATGCCCAACTCTAGATACAAGTATGAGGGATTCTAGGAATGGATTTTTGAAGTCGTGATTTTAAAAGTCCATAGATTTCAAATATTAAATTTAGGATGGAATTTGTTAAATTTGTATATTATTAAATTTTCATTAGTTTATAAATTTGTGATACTCAAATATCTAAAAATATTAAAAGACTTGACAAATCCACAAAATGGCCATCGATACAGGAAAAAATAATAATAAAACACATTCCCCATATGGTCATTTATAAATTTATAACTTGATTCCCCAACTATGTACTTTAAATTTACCGATTTCAATTTTCTAATCTCAAATAAAGTTGCGGGATATTCAAATCTCTGAAAAAACTAAAAAACTTAACAAATCCACAAAATGATCAATCATAAAATAAATAAATAAATATTTTTCAAATAGTCATCCATGAATTTGATTTACCCATCTCAATTTAATATAAATTCATGTTTTTCTTTTCCCTGGTCTCAAATAGGCTCGTAGGGTCATAAGAACTCTATGCCAAATCCATTATATGAACTGTGCATTTGTTTAGCCAATCATACCTGCATTCTCAAATAGTGATATGCATAAATAAATATATTTGTATGTGCATTCATGTGTGCATGGATATTAGTATAGTCGTAAGCGTGTTAGGAGAAGAGTGTGATCGCGTGGTCAAAACCTTCAGTAAATTTCATTTGTCTGATGGAGCCAACCCCACCATCTCCTTCAATGATCATGATGGTCACGATGAGTTCTGGCAAGACCTTAGGATTTAGGTTGTGGGTGTCGAGGATGTTCGCCTTCCATAGCCTTGCTGGAGGGAAGGCCGACACTTGCTCTATGGTGAAGCTATGCACAACCGTGTTGTCACGAGATAATGAAGATTGATTGATTGATTGATTGATTGATTGATGATAATGATGAGACTTGTTTGTGGGAGGACATGGGTACTTATAGAATGGTCGACTACATGTATGAAAATTTGAAATTCATATACCGTCCAATATAAAATTGCATGCTGATGTTGTACTGTTTGTTGGTTTCTTGGAGGCAATGCGAGAATAACGTCAAAAAGAGACGGCATTGAAAGTGTGAAAAACCTAAAATCTTACCTGCTAGTAATCTGTTTTTGGGATACGTGATGTGTGGGATCCACTGTGTTTCTTCCATTAAGTCCAATCGGTACATCTTGTTTGCCTTCTATTTTTATGCTAGCCATTTAAAAATCAGGACAATCCAAAAATTAGGTGGGCCACAACACAGGGAACATTTGAGATAGGACACCCCTGGTTAAAGACCTTTCAGATTTTTTGGGGTTCACTGGTTGTTTTTTATTATTTATTTATTTATTTGTGGCATCCAATACATTCAGAAGATGCAACTAATCAGGACGATTGAGTATCCAAAAACTCAGGCCATTCCAAAACTCAGGTGGGCCACACCACGCAATTTTAGATCGGCCTGGTTTTTGGGAGATGGAGAGAACACGAGAGGGGTGCACATGATCATGCGCGCATCATCGTGGCCCCACACATCGGATTGTAGGTTAAGCTTCATTTAATTAGCCGGCCTCGGACCAGAAGGAAATATGGCTGATCCAGTGTGCGTCTGCTATTGTTTTGGTGAAGAGGCATTGTTAAGTCCTGCTGAAGAACCTAGGAATGTTGTCCATTAATTTTCGTTGATCCAGACCATTGATCTGATGGACCACACCTTCCATAAGGATACCTCAAAACTCTCCTAGATCCAGATATTCATTGATTTGTTTTAATGTGCAACTATTTATAATCTGTAGCCCACTGATCAAAATTATAACATTTAAGTTCTAATTTAGATTTTACGGGGAATCGCCCATCAGTGGTGGGGTCCATGTTATCAATGGCCTGGATCACCAGATAACACGGCCGCTTGTACAGGCCGTCACACATGACACCATTCTTTTTAAAATAATCAAGAATGATAATTCCTCCTCAGGAAATGGCGTCAACTGGATATTTTATAAGATTGGGCGTTTCTGACAATTCCTACCATGGCCATTTTCAATGGACCATTTCTCTGAACGTATCTTGACCGTTCAAAACTTGGTGATGGATCAGATGGTCGTGATTCTATCAAAGAAAAAAAAAAGGTGGACGTACCTCTTCCAGAAATGTGGTCCACTAATTGTATGTACATCCAGGTCCATCACCAAAGTGCACTAATCAAATGTACATGTGCGATGGCATTTTTCTAAATAATATTAGACACACACTTGAGTCGAACAATATCTGTCAGTTAAAAGAAAAAGATTATGTGGAAAGGGTCAGAACTTTCTTTACCTCTCCATGGCTGACATGAATCAATCTAGGTTAATTGCGACTCAGCTCAACATATGTGTCCGTACGGTTAGTTAGCCGTAACCAACCATTTCATATGCCCTATACCAGTTGGATAATCTTGGCCGTCTGATCTGTGTCCTTCAAAGGACGATACAACAAAAGAAGTCCCTGCTCCGCATTCCAAGAAAAAAAAATTCGCATGAACTGTAGAATATTTTCATCAGTAGGGAATTTATATGGGGGTATTCACTGTTCATAGTCACTAGATATACATCTGCATGCATGTAGCGAATGTAACTCACGATGAGCTAACTTAGGTTTATCGAGAGGAACCGGCTAGTTGTCGGATGCTCCGCAGTTTCTCCTCCGACTTTCTCTACAAACAAGTATCCCGCATGTGGTTTGCCTGCAGGCTGCAGCCCTAAGATGTGGCCTGTGGGGTCCACCGTTCCATCCATTTTGCCTGCTCATTTTAGCGGCCACCGCGATGTTCATATGCCATCCAATCCGTTCATATAAGCCCACGCGGTGATGTTTCAGATCAGCTTGATTTTGGGTGACAATGAGAACATGAGGGGATCCACATCATGCACGTATTGGATTCCATACACAGGCCACGGCGGGTTCCACACATTGGATTGTAGTGGATCTGGCCTCAGAATGAGATATAGCCCATCCAGTGTAAGCAGCTGGTTTGAGTCCTGCTGATGCACCCATTACGAATAATTGTGCCCATGTTTCATTGATCCGGACTGTTCATCTGATGGGCCACACCTTTGGTGAGGATGCCACAAAACTCTTCTATATTCAAATCTTCTAGCCAGACAGTTGCTTTTGTTTTAACGTCAGATTTATTGAGGATATATATGTGGCCAAATGCACAATCAGATATTCATAAGTAAATTACATCGTGGCCATTACCTTTCCAAGCCTATAAATGTAGCAGCCGAAGCCTATAAATGTAGCAGCCTATAAATGTAGCAGCCGAAGCCTATAAATGTAGCAGGGCTGTCACATGCAATCAATCTCTTTTCAATGCAATAATATGTTTATCATCAGTTTAAAGTATTAGCTTAGATATGTCACTTCTGTCAATTATGCCAGTAGGATGTCTGGAATCCATTAGTCCAATTTAGATCCGCTACTTTTAAGTGTCATTAATTCAGTATACTTTAAGAGTAAGTTAAATATCCACGAACACCATCTTTGGATCTCCTAATCATAAACTCCTTACAAGATACATCACCAGCCACATCTTGCTCACTTCACAACACGGCGTTTGGAATATTTTTCACCTCCGTTATACTAACACAAGTAGTTGTAGGTATTTATTTTCTTTTTTGCTTAGTTTATTATTCTTTTTTATTGGATGTAGTGTTTGTATTTTTAAATCAATAAAAATAATAATCAACTTATTTTTAAATTTGCTCCATTTATTATTAATTCATTGAGAAACTAAATATGCTATCAATGTTGAAAGAAAATTCCTTACCTAAAGGCAAAATGATCCTAAAAGATTAACCCTCCCTTTTTTAAATTGAGGGACCATTGCAACAATTGGTGGTGACATATTTAGATTAATCTTTACACGTCTGATCCTAATTTGGCTATTTTGGTGCTTGAGGTTACAAATAATTACTAAATTTGAGTCGAGTATGACTTTGACATGCCCCCACCTTATTTTTAATCGCACATGATTGGCTAAATTTAGGCTGTTTGTAACATGTGAAGCCATGTGTCCAGATTTAACGAAAACACTGACAAGTCAGGTAAGCCACAGTTGAAAATATAAAGCAAGGCTTAGAAAAACCTTCCTGAAGTTTTCTCCTTGGTCATGTTTCTTATATTGTCGTCTGTCCATTTATTGGACTGGATCCACTTTTGCGTGAGGATATCCACAGAGTCAGATCCACCTAATGGATGGCTTGGATATTGAGAGAGCTTGCCACGCTGGCAGATATGGTGGCATGTACATGAGCCTTATTGGACACACATGCGGCCTCAGCAAAGCTCTTGGCATTTTTTTCCTTTTTTTTTTTTTCCAAAACGAAGACCCATTGCGAAGCCGATATATAACTAAGCAACTGCATGCCTGCAAAATTATACAAATAGGACAATGATTGAAGAGCTCCCGACCACTCGCCAACACGACCAAATCCAAGACTATGCTATATATCTTTGTCCCTCATCGATGCCTATCTTTTAATTTTATTTTAGTCTAATTTCTCAATGTTGTTAGCATGACTTCTAGTTTGTTTGTTTGTTTGTTTGTTTTTTATTTTTTATTTTTTATTTTTTATTTTTTATTTAAAGAAAGAAAAAAAGCTCTTCTGCATTTCATATCATAGAACAAAATTTACATTGCAAGGTACTTTCGAGCTTCCCTAGGAGAAAAAAAGACCTAGGCGAAGCCTATCATAAGTAAAACAGGAAAAGAGAAAGAAAAACAGAAGGGAGCTATATCTTAGGCCAATCTTACGGGACTCCGACCCGGGTCACTGATAGTTTCCACTAGGGCAAAGCACTTGGCATGATACCATGAAATTTCATGATATTCGATCGTTGCAACCAAAGGCAGCTTTTGTGGAGCAAAATGTTGTGTCGATTCATGATATTTGATGCAACCAAACGTGCCCTAAGAGATCATTTCCCAGTGTGTTCTCTGAACCGCCCATTCGAGGGTTCCCCTAGTGGGGCTCATGAACCTGCACAGATGGATGTTTCTGACCACCTGTCCATTGGGACCTAACAGTGGCAAGCTGGTCAGAAACTAGGCTGTCAATGGGCTGGGCTCAGGCCAGTTAAAATAAAAAATTTAAATAAGCCTAGCCAGAACAGTTCAAAATCCAGACCCAAGCCAACAGGCCTATCAGAAATCATTCAGATGACGCGACCATCAAAAGTATGATTACACTTGGCCATGGTCCACATTCAAAGGGAGGGTTAAGCCAAGCCCAGCCCAACCCAACCCAACCTCAAGGGCAGTCAATCCGACTCTCGAGCCAATCTGAGAGCTGACCCGAGCCAACTAACTTCAGCACCCACGTGACTTACTGAATACTGCACAACATGGGTTGGGTTGGGTTAACATGAGTTGGGCAGGGTTTTCGCTGCTTTACTAGCCCAAGGACTCAACCATTGCCCAACCGGCTCGAGGCACAACCCAACCTATTGGGTCAGTCAGTTTGGGGTTGGACCAACCCTAGTTGCACCCATTGTTTTAAGGCTCAGGCGAGTCTTGCATAATCTGGATTCATTCAGACCTGATCGAGTTCCACAAGTTGCGCGGACTCAGGCAAGTTGGGTCAATTCACCACTCAGGCAACTGATTTACCACCAACATGGGCGAGTCTGACTAGACTCGGGACACAACAAGTTGGTTGGAGCCGCTCTAGTCTTTTAACCGAGGTTGGACAAAGCCAGTTGCTTTAGGGTTAGGGCCATATAAGGTAGGACCACTAGATGGAGATTTCAGATCATCCAACCAAACAACACTGTACACACCTCCTAGTTCTCTTTATAAATGTACCATGGTTGACGGGGAGCCGATTAGGTGCGGCCCCGGCCTCACCCAAGACGGTGTGGCCCTTAATTACCGTCGGGCCCACCTTGATGTATATGTATTAATATATCCACTCTATCCATTTTTTTTCAGATTATTTTAGGACACTGAACTAAAATTAAAGCATCCAATTCTTAGGTGGACCATACCAAATTAAACAGTGGTGATTGAGCATTAATGGGCCATAAAAGTTTAATATCAATCTGATATTTGTTTTATCCGCTCATCTAGTTTTATGTGACCTTAATTAACAGGTTGGATGAAAATAAATATTTTTGGGCACCAGGAGTTTTTAATGGTAGAGCGTTCAATCACCTTTGTTTCCTAGAGTATGGTCCGCCTGAAACTCGAATCTTCTTCGGTTTTGAGTTCATGCCATACAACGATCTGGAAAAAACAGATGGACGTCCAAGTCACATGACGACCGACCGGCCACTGTATCTAAGATGGGATGGGTGGAGTGCATGGTTCCTTTTCCCCCAAGTTATAGAAGGGTGAAGGAAAGTTAAAGACCGCTCGTGACTGGTGAAAACGATCGCTAGCTCATTGGTGCTCATAGCCCATATTATTATTATTATACAACAATATCGTACATCAAAGCAAAACACATCACCGTCTATCACAACGGAGAGAGCAACACACAATTTTGACCCTTAAAAGTATGCATGGCCCATCCATCCATTCTAGCTACGCATAAGCAGCAGGGTTAGCCTGTAAATATGTAGAAACAGCCTTCACCATCTCCATGACTCCTTATCCTCCGTGGTGTTGGGGGGATTGCACAAAACCTTAGGATCTAGCCCTCCAGAACAAACCAGAATGGATAATAAAGCAATGAAAACAATCAATGCATCAATCACACACCACACAAGAGATTTTTACGTGGAAAACCCTCAAGGAGGTAAAAACCACGGGACCTCGTCCAAATCAACAATTCACTATGAAGTAGAACGTTACAAACTTCTTCACTCACGCAGGAATGTATAAATAATGAGAGAAATAGAGAAAACAGAGAGATCTAACCGATTACGAGGACATATAAGCGCTGAGATATAGATTGCACAGTAGATAACCTCCACGAGCAGAACCTCCCTTCTATAAGCTTCTCTCTCTCTCTCTCTCTCTCTCTCTCTCTCTCTCTCTCTCTCTTTCACCTTTGATAGCCTTAAACCCTTTAATAAATCCCTTGTAAAGCTTTAGAAAATCCTCTTGTCTTCCCTAGAAAACCCTAGGAACTTATTTTTATAGTTTTAGGAAATTCCCTTCCGCATCCCAGTTGTGAAATGACTTGCGACACAAAATCCGCACAAATCGTGGAACGAATCTGCATAACCCTCGACTGGTCGTGACGAACCTACTACTGATTGAGCGCCACCCACGACCGGTCGAGTACCTCCCACGACCGGTCGAGTACCCCGGAGAAAAATAGTCCAAACTCGTTGGACTTTGAGTCGTGCCATGACTCGACTCCCATGACTGGTCAAGACCAGCCTTGGACCGGTCGAGCGAGGCTCACGACCGGTCCATAACGGGTCAAAAAACCCATCACACGGCACACGCCTCAGCTGTCGTGCCATCTTCATCTGAGTAGTAGATGATTTTCAACTTGGTTATGGAGCCTCCATCGCTGGAGAGGAGCCTCCATGATTTTCAACATGGGAGTTTATCTTTGTGCTGAGGTGCCCGGCCGCCTTCAATCACCACATATTTGAGCACATGCTTCTCATTATCCATCACTTCCACACGATCGGTCACAAATCTGTAATCCATGATGACTTGAAATTGCATGAGATGGATACATCTCTCATCAGTATTATGTTAAAGATAATAAGCCATGCACAAGGCACAAAGGGCAATGCTATGATGATGCCCACTTCATGGAGGCTCCTGAAAAATAATGGTAATCGGACAATCTCTACCATCTTTTCAATGTTAGTATTTCCCCTATGGTCCACTCCAATGATCAGATTGATAGCGGCCCACTCAAATCAACATACCTGATCACCATGCTCGAGTGCCACATGTACAATGGGATGTTCGAACAGGCATGTCACAATAGTATTTAATAAAAAAAAAATGCATACTTAAGTTGAATTAAGCAAAATCAAGATAAATCTAATTAACAAACATTGAATATTATTTTGACACTAAAAGCAAGTTGGGTTGCACATGGACATCCAAACCTTCAGTGAAGCTGAATTTCTTGAGCTTTATGTCTCCAATAAGATATTAAATTCCGCTTACTTATAACAAAATGTGCACAATGAATTAGAAGTGAAAATGAAGAGTATGATAGAATCGTCAAAATGAATAAGATCTCGAAATCTCGAAACATGATTAAACTTAGTGTCCCACTATTACAGTACTTTCTTGAGGTTGACAATTCCCATATAAGATATGCCTCATAAGTAGCATGACAGAACGACATTTAAGGAGTAAATCCGTCATCACCTACTTTACATTGATGAATTTTATAGGCATTTGACAATTTTGAACTGAGTAAAACTTGAAGCTTTGTCGCCTTATGCATGGGCTCAAGAGAAGCTACATATAATTACCATATTATTTTACACTTTCCATTATACGATGTCATAATGAAAACGTAGTTAAAGAGGAACATCTTATTATTAATTCAATGCAATGCAAATCCATCAATTTAATAGATTCTTATTTTCACCGAATGCTATAGGACGAGGCCCCTGAGAGATTTGCAACAATATCCCACTATATATACATATCGTGACTTCAGCTTTTAATATGGGGTCATCTTTAAATGATCCAAACTATATTCACTTCGATTTGGATATTTCAATCCATCATTTGGCTATTTTATTTGGAGTATGTATGGTCTAGTTAACCTTTGAATAATAAAATGTTTTAGATCTTTTAATAGGGGAGGTTTTTTTTTTTATTATTTTTTTTATTTTAATCTTATTTCTTCTTATCTTATCTTTTTTCTTTTTTCCTTTTTAATTTTCTGGAAATACCTACTCCGGATTGAGGCGCATCATAAGCTAAAGACAAGGTGTTTCCGTTTGAAAACCTGTCCCTCTCACCTCTTGGAAATAAGTTATTAAATCCTTTACTTTTCTTTTTCTCCCCGGCTCATGTGTGGGCCCTTGTGTATTCTTTTCACCATTGTCGTTTTGGAGGAAATATGGACTATTCTTATCTTTCCATTAGTTAATTATTATTATTTTTTAAAGAAGAGTGAAAAGTTTGAATGTGACTCACCAGCGTTTTGATCGCCCTGAATTTCGGCACACTATGTGAACTCGAAGTGGCACACAGACGATTTGGACATGGCCCTATGTCACGGTATAGGAGAGGAACCATCTCATTATAATTATGAGAAATGATCACATAAGCCTTGAACTTTCATGTAGGCTCCATCTTTTCCGCCAACTTGTCAAATCTGTAAAATTAACAACGAGCCATGCATAAGGTGGGCCACAACAATGAGTCATGCCTCGAGTGACTCTTGTGCGATTCGGATTCAGTCGGACCCAATCGAGTTCAACAGTCGCATAGAAAATACACTCTCAATATAGACAAGTTGGGCTGATTCACTACCAACTCGGGCAAGTTGAGTACTCATGTGGCGTGTGGGTGTGAGGGTGTGTGTGTGTTAAATAAATAAATAAATAAATAAATAAATAAATAAAAAGGTTGAACCGATTCACCACCACCATGGTGAGTCGTGATTAGATTCGAGACTTGGGTGAGTCCTGACCAGACTCGAGAGAGACAACGAGTCAGTTGGAGTCGCCTAGTCTTTTAACCGTGGTCGAAGCCAATCACTTTAGGGCAAGAGCCATATAAGGTATAGGACCACCAGATGGAGATTTCAGATATCCAACCAAACAACAGTGTACAATACCTCTGATGGCAACATCTACATACGCGCATTTGCCACTTGCATGAAAGCCAGCCCTAGCCAGATCCTAACCATCAAGTCGATCAGTTAGACTTCGATCTTGTGGTTGATTGTGGGCTGTTTCCCTTTAAAATATCCATTGGACAACACACCATCGTTTGTACTGTGAATATTTTCATCATGGCTGTTATATATGGATGGTCCAAGTCACATATGCCAGCATGGGTGGATCGCATGGTTCCTTTTCCCCTACTTATTAAAGAGTGCAAGAAACTAGTGAAAACGAACACTCCTTGCGACTAACAGGCCATTTTATTAATTATTATTATGATCTTGTAACAACAACTTAGATCAAAGAATCCGGACGCCTTCACCATCCCATGACTCTTTCCTTAGCCTGCGCATGCCTCAGCCGTGGGGTCATCTTCATCTGAGTGGTACTAATTAGTAGATGATTTTCAACTTGGTTACACAGTCAAGTATTACAAATGTGCTCCAAATACCTTCAATCATGCAGGTATTTGGAGCACATAATATCACTTCAATCATCGCAGATCTGTAATCCTTGATGACTGGAAATTGCAATATTCTCTTATCAATATTATTTTAAAGATAATGAGCCATGCTCAAGGAACAAATTAAGAGGAATGCTATCATGCAGTGCCCACTTCATGGAAGCTCCATGAAATGTGGTTACTGCCATCAAAATGTCAAATGTGCATAGCATATCATGAGCCATCCCCCCAAAATAATGGTAATTGGACAATTTCTACCATCATTTCAATGTTAGGATTTCCCTTATTTTATTCCTTTTGACTGATTTATTTATTAAGGTAATGAGGTGTACGGATAAAATTGTGAATATATTTGATTATAGTAAGGTCTTTTTTTTTTTTTTTTTTAAGAGGTGAGTTATTTGATATTCTGGCAAAATATGACTATTGATAAGCAGGTATTTAGAAATTGTACATGTGGTATCCATTAACTCAAATCGAATTAATTAAGTTGTGGAACTGACTATTGCTACGTTACATGCCCAAAATCAGATTGATTGAACAATGCTCACCTCTGAATCATGGACCGTTAGATATGTTTTATTCTTAATGAATGCTCACTAGAGTAATAGTTAGTAATCAAATAAATGTAACTTTTAATTCTACTTAATATTCTTGCAAAGTGGCTTATAATATTACTTTTGCAACTGGATGATTTGTCTTGGTTACCATTTTTTAAAATTCTGTCTTTGATTTGAGTTTCTTTTTTAACTTATTTTGTTTCGGTTTCATTCAGACTACTAGTTTAGGGCCATGTTTTTTATTAACAATTAAGACATTAGATGTATATGTCAGCTTTCTTATCTTTTAAAATATTCTGAAGTGTCACTTCTTTCTTGATCCGAAGATGAACAATCAAATCCTCTCTTATTTGTCAAGATACCCTTATTTGATTTAGATGAGGCTGGTTCCTTTACAAGTCCTTATTTTTTAAGGTTTTTTAAGGTCTGTGGGTGTAGCTAGCCCACCAAAGCTTCCGTATGACATCCTACCTATCTTTCAAGATCAACCTGCCTTGAAAATTGAACGCTCCAAGTATCATGTTGAGTGAACCGTCACGTGGGCCACCCCATGAATTTGGATTTTATTTATGTATTTATTATTTATTTTTATTTTAATGATTGTCCATTGTTTCATGTAGCATGCCCATCTAACGATGGTATAGGCATGAATTTTGGTCATCCCATCATCATTGCAAGGTCATATAATGCATGAGTTGGATGGAAGATACACAACATGTGGTGAGCCCACTCAATGGTTGGACTAATTAAATTTTTGATACACTCAGCTTTCATAATGGTATCACATAATGCATCCTGTGGATGGACCCCACGTCTAGCACCCTTAAAATAAGCTTATTTTACAGAACTTTTCGGAGGAACTTCCATTCCATTCCATTAGTTGCCATTTATTAAAATGAAAAAAAATATCTCGATCGTTTAAACAAACAGTAGTACATGAATCACAGGTTTGTATTGCTCAATCAATTAATCTAAACTATGACTCATTGACTGTGGGTTATACAGTTTAATCAGTTTAATTTAAGTTAACATATGCTACATGTCCAACTTCTGAGGATCGACCTGTGTATCAAGCGTCTTACCAGAGCATCAAATATATAACTCCCTTCACATGGATGATCCTAAGTTGAGCATCGAGGCATATTTTTACTGGACAGTTGGGTATCAATGCCTATTTGTAAAGGCACGCACCAATCAGATGGTGAAAATCACTTAATGAGGAATAGATTCAGACATGGATCATCACAAGTTCCATCAGTTGAATGTTTCAGATCTCATTATAGTTGGGCCCATAGTGTAAAGTTGCTCAGACAAGCACCATGCAAATTGTATTTTTACAGGCAATATGTCCGAAGAGGTGCGTTTGTACGATATGTTTGGGTTTAGATTGTACAAGTGGAGCCTATGTCCACTGACCTTCAATGTGATAAGCGCTATGGATGATCAACGTAACAAAAAACTAACAAATTGGATGATCTTAGATATCTGGCCCCTCTTTGGTTGAGCGTGAATAACCGCGTGTCTAAGCTTCTTCTTCTTCTTCTTCTTCTTCTTCTTTATTTATTTATTTTAAAGGTGGGAGCGTTTCTTTTGTCTTCTCCGCTGAATTGTCTTTGTTGAAAACTGAAAATGTTAATGTAGAGTAGAGTTGGTCTTTTTAGGTTACTTTGACACTTGGGACCTTGTTACGTTCAAAGTCAACCACATAAGTTTGTTCTCTACCATAAAAATGAACTTTGTTTTGGTGCTCTCTCAATCTTGTTTTGGTGCTCTCTCTTTCTATCTCACGCATCCATGTTTGGGTGCTCTCTCTCTCTCTCTCTCTCTCTCTCTCTCTCTCTCTCTCTCTCTCTCTCTCTCTCTCAAGTTAGTGTATTCCACGTGTAATTTTGAGGGTATGTGCATAAATCGTCATATGCGTCCAGTGTATTCCAAAACTATCCATCAAACCGTAGTATTATGTCGTCCAGGGTATCAAATAACTATCCATCAAACCGTAGTATTATGTCGTCAGCAAGGTTCAAGAGAGTTTGTTTGTTTGTGATTTCTGCCTCATAAAACTTTCTTGTTTCTGTTTTTGTGAGGAGAGTCTTTGATGTCTTTGCTGTAAACTTTATCATGTGATCTGGTTGCAAGTGCGGCAGTGGATGCGGCATGTATATCTGATCTTTCTTTCTCTGTACCACCACTGAAACTTGGATGGGTTGCTCCTAACATGGATACTTCGAAGGTGGTGAGATGAACGCTGGTTCCAAATGGCTGCAAGATGTCAGATCAAACTGCACCTCAATCCATGCAACTTCAAATGAGATCGACCTAAATTCCTATAACATAATCTTATCATTGTGAGTATTTGTATGCAGAATCTTCATGTAGAATAAACTCCATGTAGTTGCGCTATGATGTGATCATGTTCATTGTCATCTGAGCATCTTTGATGTTAGTTTGGATGTTTTCTAGTGACACAAAAATCTCCTATGGTATGAAATGTTGGAGCTACGTTATGTTTGAAGGACTTTCTATGAAAGAAATTGCATGTTTCTAGTATAAAAAAAAAAGGTTTGTGATCAATTCCACGAGTAGAGCAATCAACCTCCATACATGACAGTACAAGAAGAAGCAAGTAGAATTCAACTAGCCTAAGCATATGCGTCTAGATCTGGGTTTGCCGTAGATAGTCTTTGATGGCCTTGGAAATCCCTATAATTTTATCATTGATCTTGTTGACATAAACATCGGTCAGAGACTGACTGTCTATTGCGTCGTACGTGGTCTATGGTGGGTTTGGATATGGACCCAGCCCCGTGTGTGCTCGAAGGGAGTTTCAAATGAGCAAGATTTCAGTTTCAACCCAATCAACCCTCCTTCAATGACGGTGTATTAATTAAACATATGCCTCTCATCATCCATGATATTCATGCAGTCTTCATGTGAGTAAACTCCTTAGTAGTTGCGCAAGGTTGTAACAAGTTCATTGTCATCATGAACATCATACATACAAACATACATATATGACACAAGTGTGAGGAATTTCAGGAAGGAATTGGTGATGTTAGAAGTCCACTTACGGATTTCAATTCTCCTCTGTTTGTTTTTCATTGGGGATTTACGAAATTTGTACATTTCTCAACCCCATAAGTCTATGCATTTGTGACATTCAACTCTTTGAAAAAATTAAAAAACTTGCCAGATACAAAATGAGAGACTAAAAACCAATAAAACATATTCCCACAATAATTAAAAAATAAATTTGCAGCTTGATTCCCAAAGCTTGAACTTGGGATTTACCAGGTTCCAATCTAATATAAATTCATGTTTTCATTTCCCTGGTCCCAAACAGGGCGTAGGATTATAAGAACTTAAATCTTGCATGTGTATGAATATCAGTATGGCTTGAGTGTATTATTGGATAGAGGAGAGGGGCTGTGATCGTGTGGTCAAAGTTCAGAAGATGCACCCAACCAGGATAAATAATGAATACCCAAAAATCAGGCCATTACAAAACTCAGGTGCGCCACATCAAGTAATATTAGATCGGCCCACGTCCGGCCCTCAGGGTGACGATGGACTTATGTGCACATTATACGCGTTGTTTATGTCGAGCACAAACAAGGTGGGCCCATTCGTTGTATGGGGCTTCACCTAACCTAGCTTTTCAGTGGATTCAGCCTCGGACCTGCAGAGGAAGAAATATGACCGATCCAGTGTGTTCTCGATACTGTTTAGTAAAGAACATTGATCATCACCATCTGATTGAATCAACTGATGAAATGTGTCCATATTTCACTGATACAAACTCAATTTCATGGAAATGCGGCATATATATACAATACCACACCTTTTTACATAAACATGAGTCAAAACAATGGCCCCTCGGGTGAAAGGAAACAAACAAGTCCAATCTCAGATATCTTAATGTTCTGATAATTAGGAGACTTCAACAAACAAGTAAAAACCCTAATAATATCTTAATGACTTCTGATAATTAGGAGACTTCAACAAACAAGTAAAAACCCTAATAATATCTTAATGACTTCTGATAATAAGGAGACTGGAAGTCTCCATGCTTTCAAGCATAGGCATCAGGGTTCTCTACGAGGTGGGCCTCCACAGCCCGGAAGAGGTGCTCCCGCACAGCCTGGAACATCTCCATCGCTCCTTCCTTTGCAATGGTCGTTTCCTCCTCCGTGTACTGGACCCAGGCATCCGGTGTGAATTCGGTGGTTGCCTTGACCACACAGCCTCCATTGTTGGAAGGCACAAACTTCACATGACAGAGGGCCGAGATGGGTTTTGTCCCCACGTATGCGCCCTCAGTTACGATGGACTTGTACTCAAGGTTGTCTTTGTCGAGCATAATGACCCATTCGTTTATGTGGCTGAAGGGAACAGCTGCAGCACAAGATGGAGGTTTGACTGCATTATCACCTTCAAAATGTTGTGTATATATATATATATATATATATATATATATATATATGGAACCCTATGGTCTCAGTCCACCCCACACACAACGTCATCACCATCTGATTGAGATCGCATGATGATAGTCCCTGGCGTCTCATATTAATGACATGTACCAAAGTCAATTTCATGGATACGCGGCATATATATACTGGAGAAATATTTACATGGATGAATCAGAACACAACGAAATTTCGGTGTGAGTGTACACTACGACTGTCAAATCTCAGATTCTCTGTTTACTTTTCTGTCAGGTTACGGGTCAACACCCAACAACCACGTTGAGATAGAGTCAGACTCAAGTTCCTGGTGGATGCAAATCTCGGGGTATTAGAGGCGGCTCAGTTATGGCCAGGCTCTTTCCGAGAGAAGGCAATGGTCCGGCAAATAGGCTGGCCCAAAAGGGTAGTTGCAGCCTCTACGTCGGATTGTAGCCCATGATAACTGGACTCAACACCCTTGGCGTCTCCTTGGCTCAGATAGATTTTGCACCCTATGGCCTCAATCCACCCCATACACACCCATGTGCCACAGCGATGTATTGGAGTGCACCCTCTACGTCCCTCGGCGTCTCCTTGGCTCAGATAGATTTTGCACCCTATGGTCTCAATCCACCCCACACACACCCACGTGCCACAGCTATGTATTGGAGCGCACCCTCTACGTCCCTCGGCGTCTCCTTGGCTCAGATAGATTTTGCACCCTATGGTTTCAATCCACCCCACACACACCCACGTGCCACAGCGATGTATTGGAGCGCACCCTCTACGTCCCTCGGTGTCTCCTTGGCTTAGATAGATTTTGCACCCTATGGTCTCAATCCACCCCACACACACCCACGTGCCACAGCGATGTATTGGAGTGCACCCTCTACATCCCTCGCCGCCTTCTTGGCTCAGATAGATTTTGCACCCTATGGTCTCAATCCACCCCACACACACCCATGTGCCACAGCGATGTATTGGAGCGCACCCTCTACGTCCCCCAGTGTCTCCTTCGCTCAGATAGATTTTGCACCCTATGGTCTCAATCCACCCCACACACACCCACGTGCCACAGAAAATTTCATGTGGTGGACGCATTTGATCCATGATTCCTTGACTCACACATTCCAATTAAAAAGTTACTGGAAAAAAAGATTACCTTCGGTGAACGTGAACTGCTTGACACTGCCGACGCCACTTCTGTCGACACCGCCATCTCCTTCAATAAGCCCAGCACTTGATATGACTTGGCCCATGATCTTTGGTGCCAGGTTGTGGGCGTCTAGGACAGAAGCCTTGAACATTCGACCCCCTGAGACCGAGCACACCAACTCGTTGCTGAAGCTGGTAACACTCATGATTTCGTTATGTGAAGGAATTGGAGAAGATCTGAGGAAGAAGTGATAGAAGGACTTCTATTGGGATAGAAGGGCTTTGGGTAGTTTAGGTGGTGGCTGTGGCTTTTTCATAGATGGTTTAAGTGGAGATACTAGGCAGAACCGTTAATAAAATATATAAAAACGTATTTGGATTGATATTTTATACCATAATGTACTGTGATATTGCTCTCTCTCTCTCTCTCTCTTTATATATATATATATATATATATATATATATATATATATATATATATATAATAATAATCGGAAACGCTCACCAGCGAACCAGTTAGTACGTACGTATTACCAACTTTTTTGAGAACCCATCATACGTGATGGGGATCTAAAATCTGAACCGTTCATGTGAAGCAGCACCTCGTGAAACCCCTTGGGCCCAAGTTTTACTTTGATCTAAAATTTTGATGGGCCATGAAAAATGAAAACAGTTTATTCCCTTGATTTGCATTTCTCTTTGCTATGGCCCACCAGAATTTTAGAACGGATGAAAAATTGTAACATTGAGTTTCATGGGATTCCGCATCACATGGACCATTCAGATTAGACACCCATGGCACGTGTGCAAAGGTGCACACGTGCGTAGGCATGACTCATAATATATATATATATATATATATATATATATATATATATATATATATATATATATATATATATATATCCGAAAAGGAGGCACACAGTACCTAATTTTATTAAAGAAAGGAACAAACAGGAAAGGAGCTCCGCCTATCATGTAATAAAACACCCTCCACCTTTTATATATATATATATATATATATATATATATATATATATATATATATATATATATATATATATATATATAATCCACCCACACCCATAAGTAAGGTCCCAGCTTTCCCATCTTATATAAACATGTACTGTTGCAGCTGACCGCTCGTTTCAGTACACATGCCGACGCCTGAGACCTGACTCTGTGTTTACGGCTTGCCACTAATTTCGCCAAGTAAAAAGATGGACCGGGTCATTAGATACACAACACCATGGTGTGGCCAATGGAAAAAAATTGCGTCCTGCCCCCGCTTGGACATGTTACCGGTCTTTAAGCCGATGGTTGATCGACGATGACAGGAGGGTTTTAGCTTGTGAACGATTCAGATCCTGCCGAAGTCTGATCAGTGGATGATCGGCATTGGACTTTCAGTTGTGATTCTCCCGTCAATATGGTTTTTGCCAATGAACCATCCAAGTTAGCGTGCGCAGAATGAACGGCCTAGATCGCCTAGACTTGTGCCATTTGTAAGGTATAATTAAGGTCATGGCAAAAAAGGTATATCAGATGACAGTCTGTAATCCCATCATTCCCCACATTACAATTGGCACGCACGTGATCCAATTCAGACCGTCTAACCCCGACATGCCTTTCTAACACCGCAAACATCATACTGATTGGATGATCCCAACCGGCCACCAATTAGACAACACATTGTTCTTACAATTCGTGTGGTCTAGATTGACGCGTGTATGCCACATGGACGGTGGATGTGTATTACCACTTAAAAGTCGGTGGCTTATTTTGAGCTACCCTGCGCCATCATCCCATGGCTTTTTGTTGTTATCCTGAAATCTTACTTTCTTACTAATGATAATGGTGTCATTACAACCATCAATCCATGGGACAGATTTTATTGACTTCAACTACGTAAACTATCAGAGTATGATAGATGGTAGAATATGATAGATAATACTCATGCACTTATAATTTATTTAGAAATTGCATACCTGGGATAGAATTAATTTAAATTAAACTGTTCAAAATATGGGTCCCAGTTTAGATGTATCATGACCCAAAATTAGGCTGATTTGATTATTTGTCAATTAGATTAGGGAACAATTATTGGATGGATGAAAATGAAAACCATCAATGGTCCGATTTCAACAAACAATCCACACGCACCTAATCGGCTCTCATATAAGGTAGGGCCACTAGATGGAGATTTAAGATCATCCAACCAAACAATAGTGTACACCACCTCCTGATTCTCTTTATAAATGTACCATGAAAATCCACACGCACATTTGCCCATTGCAGGCTATAGCCCTGACCAGATCCTAACCAATCGAGTCAGTTGGATTTCTTGTGGCTGTTTGTGGGCTATTGCCCTTTTAAATATTTATAGTACAAACACACCATCGTTCGTGCTGTGAACATTTTCACCATGGCTATCATATGAATGGTCTAAGTCACATGAAGACCCAGCATATCCATCATTGAGACCATTTCCTCCTAGTAGAACCAAACAACATTAATTGTTATCCAATACTTGATCTTACTACGTTCGAGTTTTCTGTTTGTGCAATTGCTGTCCATAGATCATCGATCGCTCACATGGTCCATCTGCCAAGAACCCCCACCACCAGAGCAACCTGTGATTGAAATATTT
Organism: Magnolia changhungtana; assembly: GCA_030180095.1. NCBI lineage: Eukaryota > Viridiplantae > Streptophyta > Magnoliopsida > Magnoliales > Magnoliaceae > Magnolia > Magnolia changhungtana. Next base: position 406,339 of record JASAUF010000628.1, on the reverse strand, counting down.
TCTCTTTAAGTGGTTTCATGGGAACCGTTTGCTATATTATTTTCTTTCTCGACTGTTTCTTTGTAGGCCACATATTAATGGGTTGATGATTTTTTATGTTTCTTCTGATTTGTTTTGGGTCTGAACAATTCATGGTGGGTCTCATAAGATCAACGGGTTTGGATCACTGAACAATGGGCATCACTTGTACAAAATGAAAACCGGAATAATATCTTGCTATGTATCTAGCCAAGCATTGCATAACACGAGCTTTCCTAAGCCCACACGCGTGTGCAAAAAAGCTGATCCACGCCCCTACATATGTGTCAGCATGGTACGATTGGTTCAAGATGCAATCCATCCATCAGAACCAAACCACTGTATGGACTTCGTACTCCAAGAATCTGGTTGATCCACTGGTTAGCTGGGCCACAGTTAGCAAAACAAACGAACGGTTGTGAAGAACTTGGATGAAGTTTTCTTACCCATCCACCTGTTTCAAATATTAGGGCTTATGTAATGAGAGGACCAGATTTTATTTTATTTTTTTGGAAAAAAAAAAAAAAAAACATGTAGAAGGTCATGATACCAACCTGATCATGGATGGATCTTGTACCCACGTGACATGGCAGTCTACCACATGTGTGGCGTGTGCATAAGTTTTATTACACACGCACGAATAGGCCTGTTTGGATTCGTGTACAAGGGTGTATTGTATTGTATTCGGGTTCTGTTCATATATACGTTGGATGGTTTTCAGAATACATCCAAATCAATCAGATACTATTCACTGTTTGGATAAGAGATATTGTTTGGCATAGTATACAGTACGTTATACAGATCAATGTTTGGATAAGAGGTATTATGTCTGGGTACTGTACGAGTTTTTCCATAATTCTGGTGTTTTTGGGAGGCTAGATTCAAAGGTTTTGTGCAAGGCCCCCCAACAAAGTGGTATCAGAGCGCTAAGTTCATTGAACGGAGTGGGATCAGTTCTGAATTATGGAAGATTGGCTCATCAAGGATGATCAGCCTCAATGGTTCTAACTGGACTATATGGAAGGCTAAGATGGAGGACTTGCTTTATTGTAAGGACCTATATTCTCCAATTTTAGGCATATCAACAAAATCTAAGGATATGTCTAATGATGATTGGAAGAAGTTGGACCGGAAGGCGGTTGGGTTTATTAGATAATGGTTGGATGATTTCATGTTCCACCATGTGTCTACGGAGACCTCAGCCGCTAGCCTATGCCTGAAATTGGAAGGGTTGTATGAGAGGAAGACAGCCGGTAATAAAATCTTCCTGATAAGACGACTTGTGAATCTCAAGTTCAAATATAGTGGTTCTGTGGCTGAGCACATGAATGAAGTCAGCAATATTGTGAACCAGTTGTCCACTATGAAGATGGTCCTAGATGATGAATTACAAGCTTTACTATTGCTTAGTTCATTGCCTGACAGTTGAGAGACATTGGTGGTGTCTCTAAGTAACTCCGCGCCAGATGGAAAGGTATCCATGGAACATGTAACTAGCTGTCTCTTCAATGAGGAAGTCTCAGGGGTCCACTCAGAAAGAGGCCCTTGTGACACAAGAACGGGGGAGAGAAAAGAATAGAAAAGGCGGGAAGGCCCGTGATAAATCAAGAGGGAAGTCGAGTACCAGGATGGATGTTGAATGCTAGAATTGTGGCAAGAAGGGCCACTATAAGCATGAATGTCGTAAGAATAAGAACGACAAGAAAGGAAACTGAAAGGAGAAGGAAGATGAATTAGATTCCACTGTGGTTGCTTTAGATGGCAACGTCGTGGTTATTCTTTCAGTAGATCACGATGTATGTCTCACGGCTACGAGTCAGGATACCGACTAGGTGATAGACTCGGGAGCTTCGTTTCATGCGACTCTATGCAAAGACTTCTTCACAAGTTACAAGTCAGGTGACTATGAGACTGTGAAGATGGGTAGTTCTGGTATATCAAAGATCGTAGGGGTTGGTAATATTTGTGTGAAGACTGATGTGGGTTGCACATTAGTTCTCAGGGATGTGAGGCATATCCCAAACCTTCGTCTTAACTTGATGTTGACGGAAAGGTTAGATGATGATGGCTATGAAAGCCATTTTGCTAATGGGCGCTGGAAGCTCATCAAGGGTTAATTGATCGCAGCTAAAGGAAAGAAGTGTTGCACCATTTACAAGACAAGTGTCAGTGTGTGCAAGGATGGGTTAAACGCAGCGGAAGATTCAGTTATTGACATTGGCACATGCGTCTAGGCCACATGAGTGAAAAAGAGCTTCAGCTATTAGCGAGGAAGCGACTCCTTCCAGACGTGACAGGTATACCTCTCAAAAAATGTATTGATTGTGTATCAAGGAAACAGCATAGAGTTTCATTTGTTTAATCTGCTTCTCATGTTAATAACGTGCATGCATTAGATTTGGTTTATTCTGATGTTTGTGGTCCTATGAGGACAAAAACCTTGGGTGGTGCATTGTATTTTGTCACTTTTATAGATGATACATCTAGGAGGGTTTGGGTTTATGCTTTGAAATCTAAGGACGAGGTCTTTGGTGTGTTTAAATTGTTTCATGATATGGTTGAGAGAGACAGGTAGATCATTAAAGTGCATCCACACTGACAATGGTGGTGAATACATCGGTGACTTTCATGAGTATTGTAAGTCCCTGGGTATACAGTATGAACAGACAGTTCCCAAGACCCCCCAGCATAATGGTGTGGCTAAACGAATGAATTACACAATTGTTGAGAGAATCAGATGCATGTTATCCCATGCGAAGTTGCCTAAGACGTTCTGGGGAGAAGTAATGCACATAGCAGTGTATCTGATAAACAGGTCTTCATCAGCCCCGTTGAATGGAGAAGTACCTGAGAAGGTGTGTACTGGACAAAATCCATCGTACAGTTATCTCAGAGTATTTGGATGCAGGGCATCTGTTCACGTACCAAAGGACGAGAGGTCCAAGCTTGATATGAAAAGTTCTTGGGGTACGGTGATGAAAAGTTCGATTACAAATTGTGGGATCCGACCGAGAAGAAGCTCGTCAGGAGCAAAGATGTGGTTTTCTTTGAAGATCAGTGTATAGAAGACATTGGTAAGCCAGAGAGGAACCAGCTTAGTTCAGGTGAGCTAGAGGACATGGATCCAGTTATTCCTCCCGTAGTACCTGATGACGAGGGAGTACAACAAGGTGCAGAGGACGGGGGAGTTTCTACATAAGATGGACTGGGGGAGCAGCCCCCGCTTAATCCACCTGTTGAGGCACAAGTGAGGAGGTCATCTAGGGACAAATAGTCGTCCAAGAGGTAATCGCCGCATGAGTACATTATGCTTACTGATGAGGGAGAGTCAGAAGATTATTCTGAGGCCCTAGCCGAAGAGCATAAGGGGGAGTAGTTGAAAGCTATGTAAGAGGAGATGAAATCCTTGCATAAGAACCACACCTATGATATGGTGAAATTACCTAATGGTAAGAAAGCTTTGAGCAACAAGTAGGTGTTTAGAAAGAAGGTTGAGCAGAAGAATTCATAGACAAGGTTCAAGGCCATACTTGTGGTGACAGGGTTTGGTCAGAGGAAAGACATAGACTTCGATGAGATATTCTCACCAGTGGTGAAGATAACATCCATACGGGTGTTGCTTGGGTTGGCGGCTAGCATGGATCTGAAGATAGAGCAGTTAGATGTTAAAATTGTCTTTCTCCATGGTGACCCGGAAGAAGAGATTTACATGCACCAACCAGAGAGGTTCGAAGTCAAGGGCAAAGAGCATATGCTGTGTGGGCTGAGGAAGAGCTTATATGGGCTGAAACAAGCTCCACGGCAATGGTACAAGAAGTTTGACTCTTTTATATTGAAGCATGAGTATGACAGAACAGAGTCGGACCACTGAGTTCAAGCGCAAGTTCTCAGATGGTGATTTTTTAGTTCTGTTGTTATATGTTAATGACATGCTCATCATGGGAAAAGACATCAAGAAGATCGACAGGCTAAAACAGGAGTTGGGTAAGAGCGGTATATTGAAAAAGTCCTAGAGTGGTTCAATATGAATGCAGCGAAACCGGTCATTACCCCATTCGATGGTCACTTCATATTGAGCAACAGACAGTATCCCAAGACGAAGGCAGAGGTAGATGAGATGCAAAAGATACCCCACGCGTCAGTGGTAGGAAGTTTGATGTATGCTATGGTGTATACACACCCAGACATAGCATATGAGGTTGGTGTTGTCAGCCGGTATCTTGCCCATCCTAGCAAAGAACATTGGGCAGTGGTGTGGATACTGCGATATCTAAGATGCTTATCCAGGTTAAACCTATGTTATGATAAAGAAAAACCTGTGTTAGAGGGCTATACAGATGCAGATATGGCAGGTGACATTGACTTTAGGAAGTCTACATCGGGGTTCATGTTCACGTTTATAGGGGGAGAGGTCTCTTGGCAGAGCAGGCTACAGAAGGTCGTAGCGTTATCGACAACGGAAGCTAAGTACATCGCAGTCACAGAAGCATGTAAAGAGATGTTTTGGATGAAGAGGTTCCTAAAGGAACTTAGCCTGAAGTAGGAACAGCACGTGGTCTATTACGATAGTCAAAGTGCTATACACTTGAGCAAGAATTCAAGTCAGCATTCCAAGTCGAAACACATAGAGATTCGGTATCAATGGATCAGGGATACTTTGGAACAGAAGGTGTTACAGCTTGAGAAGGTCCACACGAATGATAATGGCTCAGACATGATGACCAAGGCTTTGCTCAAGGGCAAATTTGAGGTTTGTAGAAATTGGGCTGGCTTGAAAAAAGTGAATTCCTCTTGAGTCGGAAAAGGGGAGATTTGATGAGGTTTTCCTCCTCAGTTCAGAGAAGTTGAAAATCGGAGTATTTCACTACGCTGTTCGACCAGTCGAGTGAACAGTGCTCAACCAGTCGAGGGTCACTCGACTCAAAGTCCAGCGAGCTCAGTGAACAGTGCTCGACTGGCTCGACCAGTCGAGTGAACAATCTCGACTAGTCGAGGTTATGTAGATTTGAGTCCGATTTTGTGCTGGATGCGGAATTTTGAGGCAGCTTTCGCAAGGGTGCGGAAAAGAGTTTCCTAAATTATAAATAGGAGTCCCTAGGGCTTTTCTAGGGTATTAAGAAGGGTATTTTAAGAGTTTTTCATGACCAAGGTGAGAGAGAGAGAGAGAGAGAGAGAGAGAAAGACAGAGAGAGAGAGAGAGGAAGCTTGTGCAAGAGAGAATTCGCAGTCGAGGTCTCAGCACTTCTACGGCCTCGTGATTGGTGAGATCTTTCCATTTTTCTTTTATTCTTATTGTTTATTCACTTCTGCGTGAGTGAAGAAGGTTTGATCCAAGCAAGGTATGCTTGTGATCGGTTGTAATGTTCTACTTCATAGTGGATTGTTGATCTGAACGAGGTCCCGTGATTTTTACCTCTTTGAGGGTTGTCCACATAAAAATCTCTTGTATCGTGTGGTTTATGCTTTGATTTATTTCATTGCTTTATTATCCCATAATTCTAGTGTTTTTAGGAGGCTAGATCCTAAGGTTTTGTATAAGGCCCCCAACAAGATATTATTCTTTGATTAGATGAGGTTGATTCTTTGACGAGATACCGTTCTGCAGGTGTGGCCCACTAGAGTTTCTGTATGACATCCAACCTATCCATCGGGATCGCTCCACCTTGAAAATTGGCCGCTCCAACGACCACGTGAGTGGTGACTCACACGATGCTTGAATTAATTAATTATATTTTTGGTACATTCAACTTTCACGATGGGCCCATGTAATATACCTAGCGGATTCCAAAAACATTCAGAGTGGGCCGTACATCCGGCAACTGTGAAATAAACTTGTCCTACAAAGACTCGTAGGAACTGCCCTCCTATTTGATAGGTGGACATGGGTCATCACGACTTCCATCAATTGAACGGCTCAGATCTCATTAAGGTTGGCCCCTCGTGTAAAGTTGCTCAGCCAAGCATCACGCAAATCCTATTTTTACAATAGCCCTGGCCAATATGTCTGAGGAGGTGCATCTGTAAGATATGCTTAGGTTTAGTTTGAAGCCTAGCTATGTACAGTAACTTTCCATGTCATGGGCGCTATGAATGATCAATCTATCAAAACCCTATCAAATTCCAAGATCTAGATCTTATATATATATATATATATATATATATATATATATATATATATATATATATATATATATATATATATATATATATATATATATTTGGTAGGGGTGGACATCGAGTCGAGTCGAGTTTAGGTGAGCCAAGCTCAGCTCGGCTTGTCCATGCTATACTCGAGTTCGAGCTCGAACTCGAGCTCGGTCTCGAGCTCAACAATTAAGCTTGGCTTGTTTGCCAAAGCTGTCGAGTCGAGTTCGAGTCAAGTCGAGCTCGAGCTTGTTGGGTGAGAGAGTAATGGATTCTGTTCTTGATCCTCTTCCATTGATTCAAAAGAGAAGCTAAATTAAAAAAAAATTAAAGATGCATTTTACATGATGATCCACCAAGTGAAATTCAATTTTGGTTTGGCCCGGCAACCGAAACAGGGTGTAGTCCATCTTTCAGCAGTCCAGAAAATCAATCTGTGTGGGCCCTATGATAGAAGAACCATGGGCCAAAAGCATCATCAATTGTATGTTCTGAATTACCCATAATCAAGGCCATACTTTCCAATAGATAGGATTTTGAACTGACCTGGGACCACAAAAAAGTGAGACCCACCTGTATTGTTGCTGCTCAGACAAAAGCGCAGTTTCTGTTACTTTGCAGATGATTTGAGGACTTGTAGGTCACAACATATTTAAGAAAGATATGTCTATTCATGTGAGTGCTCCATACAATATACCATTTTGGATTCAAGAGATTGTCAACACCAACATCAAACTCTTCGCTATTGGGGTGAAAGCAAAGAGATCTCACTACTACGTTCTCTACATTCCCCACAACTTTAATATATTTATTAATCGAGCCGAGTCGAACTCGAGTTTGAGTCGAGTCGAGTTGAAATGCCCCCTTATCGAAATCGGCTCGAACTCAACTCGAGCTTCAAATAATTAGCTTGACTCGGCCCGAATCGGCCATTCAAGCCGAGTCAATCCGAGCTAACTTGAGCCGAGTCAAGCAAGTTTTCTGAGTTAGCTTGACTCGTGAACAGCCCTAATTTTTGGTTGAGTTTGAACTACTATTGTACTTTCTTTATTGGCCATTAATTTTTTGACCTCCTATTAAAGGGATCAGATTTTTCCACAAAATTAAATTGTCTGAATCACAGTCGCTAACCTGAACAAACATAATATTATTTGATCAGCTAGCTATTGGAACGGTGGATATTGATTGAATTGTTAAAAACGAAGGAAAAAAAAATAAAAATCTTCTGGTCCTACTTGAAAAGAGAAGGCTCCATGAATCAGATGCTGAGGTTGTTCAACCAAACTGATTTCGTGACTATGACCTGGTGTAGGTAGCTACCTTAGTCACTTTCTCTATGACCCAATGGGTGTGAAATCCACGCATCCATCATGTGCATAATTTCAAAAGAGACAGAATTCGTGTATAAAATACAATCTCATCAGCTAGTGATATTTTTTTTTATATTATTTTTGGCGATATGTACGTGTGTGACCCACTGCAACGTGCATCCAACCGGTACATTTTGTATGCCTTCATTGTTCTCCTTGGCATCCAAAAACAAGGGCAATCAAAAAATTCAGCCGGCCACAGCACAAGGAACAATTGAGATGGGCACACATATCCCTCTTATTATGCATTCCAATACATTCAGAATATGCAACCAACCAGGAATAATGAATACCCAAAAATCAGGCCATTCCAAAACTCCGGTGGACCCACACCAAGTAATATTAGATCCGCCTGGTTTGCGGGTGACGCACATTATATCTGGATTGGATGTCATGTACACAACAAGGTAGGCCCCACATCGGATTGTAGGTGAAGCTTCACCTAGCCTAGCTTTGGAGTGGATTTAGCCTCGGATCTGCAGAGTGAGAAATATTGTCGTTCCATGTGTGTGTTCGATACTGTTTAGTAAAGAGACATTGTTTAATTAGTCCTAGTTTAGATGTATCATGACCCAAAATTAGGCTGATTTGATTATTTGCCAATTAGATTAGGGAACAATTATTGGATGGATGGAAATGAAAACCATCGATGGTCCGATTTCAACAAACAAGAGTCCACAAATCAGAGGTCATGATTCTTCAACAATATTGGCTTTGGGACTTTGACTTCACAACAGTGAGTTCTACAATCTACTTGGTTTGATTTAAGTTAATTTATGTTAATTTACAATTTCTGAATGCCTGTGTATTAACTGCCGTTCTCAGTCGGAGTATCAAATAACTAATTAGATTGATGTCATTTTCAAAATGCTGTTGAATATGCGCAAAGATGAAGAAGAGATCCGGACGGTGCATGGACATTGTGGGTTCTTTTGTTGGATATGGCAAAGCACGAAAATCGCACCGCAGGCTTTTATGACCATTGATTTTACCCATTAACCCACGGTAACCCCATGGTAAGGGCCGCACTGTCTGATCCGCTCTCATATAAGGTAAGACCACAAGATGGAGGCTTAAGATCATCCAACCAAACAATAGTGTACAACGCCTCCTGATTCTCTTTATAAATGTACCATGATGACGAAATCCACACGCACATTTGCCCATTGCAGGCTAGTCCTGACTAGATCCTAACCAATCGAGTTAGTTGGACTTCCTGTGGCCGATTGTAGGCCATTGCCCTTTTAAATATTTATAGTACAAACACACCATCGTTCGTGCTGTGAACATTTTCATCATGGCTATCATATGAATGGTCCAAGTCACATGAAGACCCAGCATATCTTCCTATCATTGAGACCATTTCCTCCTAATAGAACCAAACAACATTAATTGTTATCCAATACTTATCTTACTACGTTCGAGTTTTCTGTTTGTGCAAGTGCTGTCCATAGATCATCGATCACTCACATGGTCCATCTACCAAGAACCCCCACCATCAGAACAACCTGTGATTGAAATATTTTCTCTTTAAGTGGTTTCATGGGAACCGTTTGCTATATTTTCTTCCTTGACTGTTTCTTTGTAGGCCACATATTAATGGGTTGATGCTTTTTTATGTTTCTTCTGGTCTGAACAATTCATGGTGGGTCCCATAAGATCAACGGGTTTGGATCACTGAACAATGGGCCTCACTTGTACAAAATGAAAACCGGAATAATATTGTGCTATGTATCTAGCCCAGCGTTGCATAACACGAGCTTTCCTAAGCCCACACGCGTGTGCAAAAAAGCTGACCCACACCCCTACATATGTGCCAGCATGGCATGATTGGTTCAAGATGCAATCCATCCATCAGAACCAAACCACTGTATGGACTTCGTACTCCAAGAATCAGGTTGATCCACTGGTCAGCTGGGCCACAGTTAGCAAAACAAACGAACGGTTGTGAAGAACTTGGATGAAGTTTTCTGACCCATCCACCTGTTTCAAATATTAGGGCTTATGTAATGAGAGGACCAGACCAACCTGATGGATGGATCTTGTACCCACGTGACATGCCAGTCTGCCACATGTGTGGCGTGTGCATAACCTTTATTACACACGCGCGAACACTTAGAGAAGCTCGTACGATAATACAATACTTCTTATTGATCTAATGGAGTAGGTTTTCCTTTTTGAACGAGTCATTTGGAATAACCGACGCTTTCATTTTCTATCTCGTGGCGCACAAACAAGGTGGCCCATATCGGATTGTAGGTGAAGCTTCACCTAACCGAGCTTTGGAGTGGATTTAGCCTTGGACCTGCAGAGTGAGAAATATTGTGGTTCCTGTGTGTGTTCGATACTGTTTAGTAAAGAGACATTGTTCAAGTCCTGCGGAATCAATTAGAAATGTGTCCATATTTCACTGATCTCGCACCCATGTTCCATGATGGCATCTACCACATGTGTGCGTCTACATGAGCTTTATGTTACATGATGGCAATCTACCACGTGTGTATACATGAGCTTTATTGAACACGCGTCCTTTAAGAATACCGAGGCTTTCAAATTTACTTATTTTTGGTCGAATGTCAATGTTATAGTATCCATGGCTCGATCTCTAGACACGTGGCACATGCATGTATTATGGGAAATGTTGTAACCTAACGAGGATAGGCCCTACAGAAAAAATAAAGATAAATTTAACAAAACGCACCTATCTTTCTTTGAAATTATAGAACTTATCCACTTTTAAGTTATTTAAAATAATCTACTTACCCTTGTGCTTCGTTACTGATTTAATAGCTTAATCTCACTTGCCGTTGTAATTATATTACGGTTTTAAAAACATATTTTATAAAAGGATAAAATGACCTTTTTTAACATCTAATGTAGCCGAGGAAGTGGCTGTCAATGTTCTTAAATGAAGAAGTAGGTGGGATCCACCATGGTGTTTGTGAGAAATCAAACTTGTTCACATGTTTACCTGATCATTTTATGATATGAGCAAAAAAATGAGGTAGATCCAAAGCTCAAGTGGACCGCACAACAAAAAACATTGGAGATTGTACATGTATTGTGACACAGGGATGAATGTGATGAGGTCAAGCATGTCTTCCTCAAGGATAACTACTCCAAATCCATAGAGTTTCTCTGGACTCCTTACATAGACTTCTCGAATCCACGGGAAAAAGAAATAGAAATAATTTTAAGATATATGAAAAGAAACTTCTTGATTAATTGATGAATGAAATAAATGAGTTCACAATCCTTTAAATAGGGATACCGGAGAGAATCAAAAGCAAACTATAACTAAAACTCTATAAAATTCATAACTTACTATAAATAGTAAATTTACTTTTATAGCAAGTGTCCTATATGGCTTACCCACATTATTCTCCTAATTATTCTAAGCACTTTTCAACACAACTCCTAAAGCCTAATGGATGAAGAGTTATAATCAAACTAAAACTTACTATAAATAGCAAAAATGGAAATAAACATGGAATTTGACTGTCGATCTGATAGAATCTCTCAAATTCGACATTGGTTGGCTAAAGTAGCTCGTTCTACCCCAAAATCATATATGGTACGTCGAGTAACTCATTCTGGTTTGTGAGATATGTCTGTTTTAAGGTTCTGATAGTCTTGATGACTTCTGCCTCTGATCGGGCCTTCTCTGATTCATCTTGGACATAAAAGTGTACGCAACCCGCTCTACATTAATCCCCTCCACTTCAAAAGAACTTGTCCTCGAGTTCTCGTGATGCTTCAGTTTATGATACTCGGTTTGGTGCACTGTAATGATACGATGATCAAAAGTTATTATCAATTTACGGTCCACCTTCTTCTGGTCCAGCATCAGACCTACATCAGACCCCTTAACTTGAAAAAAACTCGTCTTGGAGTTACTCAAGAAACTTGGCTCATGATTCTAAGATAACTTCTGACGCCAATGTTTATTAGCCATTTTTTTGTACTTGGCATTAGGCTCTTGAGCTGACACAATACATATACTCATGCTTTCCTCGACTTGACTAATATCGATCAGTTCCTTCATTGCTACCTTCATGATCTCATATTCTTTCTGATAATGTCGGCAATTATGCAGACTTGCCCCTGAGACGGGATCAATGTGATTTTATATATCTCGTATGGGAGGGAATTTATTAAGCACAACCGCCTTGAACTCCTGCAATACTGGTTCCAAATCTTCTGGGGGCCACCGTAATTTATATATTTCATCCACTCCTTACATCCATTTTAACAGAAAATTTTAAGGCTTAAGCCCAAAAATGAAGTATATCCAAAGCTCAAGTGGGCTACACCACAGGAAAAGTGTGAATTAAATGTTAACCGTTGAAAATTTTCTTGGGGTTCACAAGTTTTGGATCAATCTGATATTTGTGTTTTTCTTTCATCCATATCTCTTATGAACAGGCCGGATAACAAATAAACATCACTATAGACCCTAGAAGGTTTCAATGATGGAAATTATTATTCCCAATGTTTCCTGTTCTATGGTCCACTTGGGCATTGGAAATGATTCAATTTTGGTCTCAACTATTAAAATGAGCTTGAAAAATGGATGGACAGTGTGGATAGACCACATCCATTCACAGTGGGCCCAACAGAGTTTACTCAGTACGCAATTCGATTTCCCCTTTGCGGTGGGAATTGGACCGCACCAAGCAACATGAGGGATGGTTTGCAGGAGACCATTACTCTCTCTCTCTCTCTATATATATATATATATATATATATATGTGTGTGTGTGTGTGTGTGTGTGGAAATGGTTTTATGCAGTCGACCTTCCCATGAGGTCGAGATGTGTGGCCCCACCATGATTTGTGTCGAACATCAACACCGCACAGCTCGACCTCATGGGAAGTTCCCATGAGGTCGACCACATAGAACCATTTCACACACACACACACACACACACACACACACACACACACATATATATATATATATATATATATGAGTCAAAACACAACGAAATTTTGGTGTGAGTGGACACTACAACTGTCCAATATCAGGCAGATGGTTGATTGGTTGACCACCATCGGAGTAGCACCTGCAAATGGAAATCGAGATTGGACAGCCATGACATCAATGCAAACCAAAATTTCATGTGGTGGACTCATTTGATCCATATGATTCCTTAACTCACACATTCCAATTAAAAAGTTACTGGGAAAAAAAGAAGAAGCAAACCTTCGGTGAATGTGAACTGCTTGACACTTTGGATGCCACTTCTGACGCCACCATCTCGCTCCTTCAATAAGCCCAGCACCTGATATGACTTGGTCCATGATCTTAGGGGCCAGGTTGTGCGCGTCTAGGACAGAGGCCTTGAACATTCTAGCCGCTGAGACCTTACACACCAACTCGAAGCTGAAGCTGGTAACACCCATGTTCTTTCTGTGAGAGAATGGGAGAAGATCTAAGGAATAAGGGATTGAAGGGCTTTTGGGTAGTATTTGAGTGATAGGAATGGAGAAGGTGGAATCGGTGGTCTTTTATGTTGGCGTGAGTCATTACATTAGCTGTAGAAATCCCTTCAATCAAGGGTCAACCTTGATTGTAGCGAGGATATTGTATAGGTAAAGAATAGCTTCCTTCTTAAAGTACCTCATTGTATCTATCTATATATCTTGTAACTAATATGTTCTATGGAAAATATATATCCGAAATTTACAGTCTAACTGTTGGGATGCCTTGCACAAACCTTAGGATCTAGCCTCCCGAAACAAACCAGAATTATGGATAAAGCAATGAAATAAATCAAAGCATCAATCACACACCACACAAGAGATTTTTACGTGGAAAACCCTCAAAGAGGTAAAAACCACGGGACCTCGTCCAGATCAACAATCCACTATGAAGTAGAACGTTTACAACCTTCTTCACTCACGCAGGAGTGGATAAACAATAAGAGAAATAGAGAAAACTGAGAGATCTAACCGATTACAAGGACATAGAAGCGCTGAGATGTAGATTGCAAAGTAGAGAACCTCCACGAGCAAAACCTCCCTTCTATAAGCTTCCTCTCTCTCTTTCTCCCTCTCTCACACACCTTTGATAGCCCTAAACCCTTTAGCAAATCCCTTGCAAAGCTTTAGGAAACCCTCTTGCTATTTTTTGATACCTAGAAAAACCCTAGGCAACCCCTTTTATAGTTTTGGGAAACTCCTTTCCGCATCCCGCCATGCGAAAGGACTCAAATCATGGTTTCGCGCAAAAATCGTGGAACAATCTGCGTAACCTACGACTAGTCCCGGCTCTCCTACGACCGGTCGTAGACCACTACGACCGGGTCGTAGCTCTCCTACGACCGAGTCCGGCTACTACGATAAACAAGCCACGAACTCGCTGGACTTTGAGTCGTGCCAGGGCTCGAACCTACGGCCGGTCGAGCACCTCCCACGACAGGTCGAGCTGGGCTCAGGACTGGTCGAAGACGGGAGAAAAACCCCATCAAATCTCCCCCTTTTTGACCTAGGAGGGATCCACCTTCTTCAAGCCAGCCAGGTTTCTACAAACCTCAAACTTACCCTTGAACAAAGCCTTGGTCATCATGTCTGACCCATTATCGTCCGTGTAGACCTTCTCAAGTCAGTAACACCTTTTGTTCCAAAGTATCCTCGATCCGGTGATACCGAATCTCTATGTGCTTCGACTTGGAATGCTTGACTTGGATTCTTGCTCAAGTGTATAGCACTCGACTATCGCAATAGACTACGTGCTCCTCCCGCTTCCCGGGCTAAGTTCTGTAGGAACCTTTTCATCCAAAGCATCTCTTTACATGCTTCGTGACTGCAATGTATTCGGCCTCATGCGTCGACAATGCTACGACCTTCGTAGCTTGCTCGCGCAAGAAACCGCTCCCCCGCAAACGTGAACATGAACCCCGATGTAGACTTCCTGGAATCTATGTCACCCGCCATATCTCGCATCGTGTAGCCCTCTAACACGGTTTACCGTCACCATAGCATAGGCTAAACCTGGATGAGCCTCTTAGATACCGTAGTATCCATTTCACCGCCGCTTGAATGTTCTTTGCCGGGATTGGCAAGATACCGGGCCGACAACACCAACCGCATATGCTATGTCCGGGCGTGTACACACCATAACGCATACATCAAACTTCCTACGGTGACGCGTAGGGTATCTTCTGCATCTCTTCCACCTCGCCTTCGTCTTGGGACACCGCCCAGTCGCTCAATCTGAAGTGACCATCTAGTGGAGTTGGACCGCCATTTGCATTCATATTGAACCGCTCTAGGACTTTCTCAATATACCGCTCTTGTGACAGACAAAGTTTCTGCTGCTTCATCACGGGTTATCTCCATTCCTAGGATCTGTCTAGCCGGCCTAAGTCTTTCATCGCAAAGACTTGCCCAACTCTGTTTCACTGTCAATCTTCTTGATGTCTTTTCCCATGATGAGCATGTCATCAACGTATAATAGCAGAACTAAGAAATCACCATCTGAGAACTTGCGCGTGAACACACAGTGGTCCGACTTCGTTCTGTCATACCCATGCTGTAACATGAACGAATCGAACTTCTTGTACCATTGCCGTAGAGCTTGTTTCAGCCCATACAAGCTCTTCCTCAGCCTACACACCATATGCTCCTTGCCCTTGACTTCGAACCCCTTTGGTTGATGCATGTAGATCTCTTCTTCCAGGTCACCATGGAGAAAAGGCAGTTTTAACATCTAACTGCTCTATCTCCAGATCCATGCTAGCCGCCAACCCAAGCAACACCCGTATGGATGTCATCTTCACCACTGGTGAGAATATCTCCTCGAAGTCTATGCCTTTCCTCTGACCAAACCCTTTAACCACAAGTCTGGCCTTGAACCTCATCTGTGAATTCTTCTTCTCAATCTTCTTTCTGAACACCCACTTGTTGCTCAGAGCTTTCTTGCCCTTAGGCAGTTTCACCATATCATAGGTGTGGTTCTTATGCAAGGATTTCATCTCCTCTTGCATAGCTTTCAACCACTCCTCCTTATGCTCGTCGGCTAGGGCCTCAGAATAATCTTCTGGCTCTCCCCCATCGGTTAGCATAATGTACTCATGCGGCGAGTACCTCTTGGACTATTTATGCTCGTCCCTAGATGACCTCCTCACCCGTGGCTCAACAGTGGATCAAGTGGGGTTGCTCCCCTGGTCCATCTTGAAGGAACTCCCTCGTCCTCTCGCACCTTGTTGTACTCCCCGTCATCAGGCACCACGGGAGGAGTAATCGGATCCATGTCCTCTAGCTCACTGAACCAGGTTGGTTCTTCTCTGGCTTACCAATGTCTTCGATACACTGATCTTCAAAGAAAACCACATCTCTGCTCCTGACGAGCTTCTTCTCGGTCGGATCCTATAACCTGTAACCGAATTTTTCATCACCGTACCCTAAGAACACACACTGCCTGATCTTTATATCGAGCTTGGACCTCTCGTCCTTTGGTACGTGAACGGATGTCCTGCATCCAAACACCCTGAGATGACTGTACGATGGATCCTGTCCAGTCCACACCTTCTCAGGTACTTCTCCATTCAACGGGGCTGATGGAGACCTGTTTATCAAATACACCGCCGTGCGCATTGCTTCTCCCCAGAACGTCTTGGGCAACTTCGCATGGGATAACATGCATCTGATTCTCTCAACAATGGTGCGATTCATTCGCTCGGCTACACCATTATCTTTGGGGGTCTTGGGAACAGATCTGTTCATGCCGTATACCCAGGACTTGCGGTACTCGTGAAAGTCGCCAATGTATTCACCACCATTGTCAGTGCGGATGCACTTCAATGATCTACCTGTCTCTCTCTCGACCATAGCATGAAACAACTTAAACACACCAAAGACCTCGTCCTTAGATTTCAAAGCATAAACCCAAACCCTCCTAGATGCATCATCTATAAAAGTAACAAAATACAATGCCCCACCCAAGGTTTTTGTCCTCATAGGACCACAAACATCAGAATAAACCAAATCTAATGCATGCACTTTATTAACATGAGAAGCAGTTTTAATAAATGAAACTCTATGCTGTTTCCCTGATAAACAATCAAGACAGGTTTTGAGAGATATACCTGTCACGTCTGGAAAGAGCCACTTCTTTGCTAGTAGCTGAAGCCCTTTTTCACTCATGTGGCCTAGACGCCTGTGCCACATGTCAATAGCCGAATCTTCCGCTGCGTTCAACCCACCCTTGCACATACGACACTTGCCTTGTACAGGGTGCAACACTTCTTTCCTCTAGCCACGATCAACGAACCCTTGATGAGCTTCCATCGCCCACCAGCAAACCGGCTTTCATAGCCATCATCATCCAGCCTTCCCGTCGACATCAAGTTGAGGTGAAGGTCTGGGATATACCTCACATCCCTGAGAACCAATGTGCAGCCCACATCGGTCTTCACACAAATATCACCGACTCCCATGATCTTTGATACGCCAGAATTTCCCATCTTTACAGTCCCATAGTCACCTGACTTGTAGCTTGTGAAGGAGTCCCTGTGTGGAGTCGCATGAAAAGAAGCTCCCGAGTCTATCACCCAGTCGGTGCCCTGACTCGTAGCCGTGAGACATACATCGTGATTTGTAGAAAGAATAACTACCATGTCGCCATCTGAAGCGACTGCAGTGGAATCAGATTCATCTTCCTTCTCTTTTCCTTTCTTGTCGTTCTTCTTATCACAACATTCATGCTTGTAGTGGCCCTTCTTGCCACAATTCCAGCATTCAACCTCTTTTCTGTTACTCGACTTGCCTCTTGATTTATCTCGGGCCTTCCCGCCCTTCCTGTTCTTTCCTCTCCCCGTTCTGCGTCTGAAGAGCCTCTTCTTGAGTAGACCCACTGGACTTCCTCCTTGTCTCCTCATTGAAGAGACAACTGAAGTTACTGTTCCATGGATATCTTTCCGTCTGGCGCGGAGTTACTTAGAGACACCACCAATGTCTCCCAACTGTCAGGCAATGAACTAAGCAATAGTAAAGCCTACAATTCATCATCCAGGACCATCTTCATAGAGGTGAGTTGGTTCACTATATTGCTGACCTCATTCATGTGCTCGGCCACAGAACCACCATCCTTAAACTTGAGATTTACAAGTCGCCTTATCAGAAATATCTTATTACCGGCTGTCTTCCTCTCATACAGCCCTTGTAATTTTAGCCATAGGCTTGCGGCTGAGGTTTCTGTAGACACATGGTGAAACACGGAATCATCCAACCATTGTCTGATAAACCCCACCGCCTTTCGGTCCATCTTCTTCCAATCATCATCAGTCATATCCTTGGATTTTGCTGATATGCCTGAGATTGGAGAATATAGGTCCTTGCAATAAAGCAAGTCCTCCATCTTAGCCTTCCATATGGTCCAGTTAGAACCATTGAGGCTGATCATCCTAGAGCCACCTTCCATAATTCCAACCGATCCTACCCGTTCAATGAACTTAGCTTTGATACCACTTTGTTGGGATGCCTTGCACAAACCTTAGGATCTAGCCTCCCGAAACAAACCAGAATTATGGATAAAGCAATGAAATAAATCAAAGCATCAATCACACACCACACAAGAGATTTTTACGTGGAAAACCCTCAAAGAGGTAAAAACCACGGGACCTCGTCCAGATCAACAATCCACTATGAAGTAGAACGTTTACAACCTTCTTCACTTACGCAGGAGTGGATAAACAATAAGAGAAATAGAGAAAACTGAGAGATCTAACCGAATACGAGGACATAGAAGTGCTGAGATGTAGATTGCAAAGTAGAGAACCTCCACGAGCAAAACCTCCCTTCTATAAGCTTCCTCTCTCTCTTTCTCCCTCTCTCTCACACCTTTGATAGCCCTAAACCCTTTAGCAAATCCCTTGCAAAGCTTTAGGAAACCCTCTTGCTATTTTTGTGATACCTAGAAAAACCCTAGGCAACCCCTTTTATAGTTTTGGAAAACTCCTTTCCGCATCCCAGTTGCGAAAGGACTCAAATCCGCAGTTTCGCGCAAAATCGCGGAACAATCTGCAGTAACCTACGACTAGTCTGGCTCTCCTACGACCGGTCGTAGACCACCTACGACCGGGTCGTAGCTCTCCCACGACCAGTCCCTGGCTACATAAAAAAAAGACGAACTCATTTGGACTTTGAGTCGTGCCAAGGCTCGAACCTACGACCGGTCGAGCACCTCCCACGACCGGTCGAGAGGGGCTCAGGACCGGTCGAAGACGGGGAAAAAACCCCATCACTAACATGGTATCAAAGTGGAAGATCCTATGTTCAAATTTGGAAAGCAGCAAAAATATGCCTCTCTAAAATATTATTCTCCCACGGGGGACTAGGAAAATCAGGTTCGGCTCCAGGACCGGAAAATCAAGCCCGTCCTATTTATGGTGTGAGTGTCCCTCCACCCTCATCAGTATGTTCTCGTGCGGAGTTCCCACCCCACACGTGCGGGGGGTGTTGAAGTGATAAAAGTCCCTTGATATACATTGATACACCACACTCTGAAAGTGATGTAGGGGTAGACGTGAGGTCGAGCACCGTCTTCCTCAAGAGGATAACTATTCCGAATCCACGGAACTTCTCTAGACTCCTCATAGAGACTTCTTGAATCCACGAGGAAAGAAAGCATAAAATAGAAATAAATTCTAATAAATTCAAAATTGATTAATCAATCCATAAAAACGAGTTCACAACCCTTTAAATAGGGATACCAAGCAATGGGAAAGAAATCAGAATCAAACTACAACTAAAACTCTTAGAATTCGCGACTTACTATAAATAGTAAACTTACTATTTATAGACGGTCGTGATGTCTACTAGTGTGCAAGGTTTTCGGCCAAAAATAGTAAGTGTCCTATTTGGCTTCACAAAACCGTTCTCCTAATTATTCTAAGCTCTTTTCACGTTGGGCACAACTCCTAAAGCCCAACGGATGAAGAGTTATAATCAAACTAAAACTTGCTATTTATAATAAAAATGAAATTAAAACAAGGAAATGACCGTCGATCCAGGGGTTTTTCACAATTTCAGGCGTCGCATAGCTGGGTTGGTTGGCTAAAGTAGCTCGTTCTACTCCAAAATCATATATTTTACGTCAGGTAATTCCGGATTGCGAGATACGCCCGATCTAAGGTCCGATGGTCCGGATCACTTCTGTCGTCAACCGGGCCTTTTCTGATCCATCTTGGCCATGAAACTGTCCGCGACCCACTCTACATTAGAAAGCTTGAGCTTTTGGAGTGAATGGTTGTTTGACATTTTATAGATGGTTTTGAGTCTTGAGGACTTGGAACATACTCACGGCCAGGACCTTTAAAAAAATATATAAATCTATGGCATCATTATAAATATATATTTTCGTCGGCACTTTGGATTCTCGTCGGGCTGTATGATAAGGACTCAATTTCCATTTGAATATTTTCTACTCTAGATTAAGAGATGTACATCGCCGTGCATGTGTGGACGGGATTGTCTAACATGTATAATTTTTCAGGGCAGCGGATTAAGTGTTACCTGGCTAACACATTAGCCGCCGTTTCCCTGACCGCGGAAGTGATAGAAGGGCTTTTGGGTAGTTTAGGTGGTGCTAGTGGCTTTTTATAGATGCTTTGAGTAGGGGTGTACACGGGTCGGGCTGAGTCGAACTGGCCTTAGCCCATCCAGGCCCGTTCAACAGCCACACAAGTCCCGAACCGGACCGGGCCTGGTCACCGGGCCAACATCTCTAGCTCGAACAGGGCCGGGGCGAGTTCGGGCCAGTTTCGAACCTTCGAGTTCGGGCCAGTTTCGAACCTTCGAGTTTGGGCTAGTTTCGAACCTTACGGTAAGTTTATGGGAAGGGCTTTGGCAAGTAATCCGCGTCCCATTACAATTTACAAGTTCATGAGAGAGAGAGGATATATTATAATTTTACTACATTTACATATATTTGATAAAGCATAAAATAAAACATTTTATACAAACTGAATACAGTCATACATTAGTGACTACTATTAAGGAGATTCATCTGAGCCCGAGCTGCTACTATCTAAATCTTCATATACATACTCATTCACCTCTCCCTCTTCAGAAGGTGGAGTTTTGAATTAGATTTTTCAAACTATTTTTGTGAGAAGATTTATACGTAGTTTCCAACGTCCTGTAAAACGCACCCAGACTGGAGAGAAACTTAGCTAAATTTTTACTATTTTTCTTTTTACCCGTGCAGCTTGAACTTGCTTCAACATCATGTGGTCTTGGATGACATCACTGATGTGTAGAAGCCTCTTCCATACTACGCTTTAAGGCGAGTTGAAATTGTTCTTCTTCCAATGCTAATAATTTAGCTTCCTTCTCTGCCTTAGAAAGTTTGGATTGAGGAGTGGAATTTTTTTTTGTTTGAATTAAGAATTGCTTGGAAAAGAATTTGGATTTCTTTTGAGACTTTAGGACACGGTCTTGCATCTCCACCCCGACAGGATAAGTGTAATCTGAGCCGATTAGTTTTGTTAATAAACTTGGCTCCACATAAATTACACAAAATGTTGAACTTTCCAGACTTTGGAGAATGGACTAAGGAACCATAGTCCCAAACATTAACCGATGGTTCGCTTGAAGACATATCTACATATTGTGTTGGAAAAGTATTTTAGGCTTTTTAACAATAATGAAATACCGATAATCCGACATAAGATAAAAGCAATTTATGGATTCAAAAAAAATAAAAGTCAATATAACTGATAAATAAAAATAAAAGTCAGCAAACAGATGTAGAAATTCATTGCGCAGCTTGCATAACATCCATCAACATAACAGATAAATAAAAATAAAAGTCAAAAGAGTACCCATTACAACATTTGTAAATTCAATTAAACCAACAAAATCATAAAATTCATCCCAAACATCCATCATATTGCTGTTGTTTCATGTGTTACGGCTTCATTCATATTCTCCTCCTCTTCCTCATCAAGATCACCTCCTAGACTTGGACGCAACCAATCTTGTGTACAAATTAATGCTTCCACTGTATCTGGTACAAGGGAACTTCTAGTCTTGCTCAAGAACCTGCTCCCTGTGCTAAACGCAGATTCCGATGCCACTATTGAAATAAGAATTGATAAAATATCTCGTGCCATCGTCGATAGTATAAGATATTTTCCTTCACTAACTCACAATTTACACCAGTCCAAAACATCGAACTCTGAATCATGTCGTACTACGATCGACTCTTTGAGATACAAGTTTAACTCTGATTCTTTCATATTTATGTCTGTATTTTCTTTTGCTAGGAAAGACATGAAATCAGCATCATCGCTTGAAGCAACTTGCGATCTAACTTCGGAAGTACTTGGTGTGGACACTGTAGTTATGTACGCGTTGTATAATGCTTCGATTGCGTTACGAACCTTCGAAGTTTCAGATATTGCCTTTTCAGTAGGATAAATCCTCGTGAAGATGTACTTAACAAAACTCATCTTGCGCCGAGGATCAAGAACAACAGCTAAGAACATTATCATATGACAATCATCCCAGTATTTATCGAACTTCATTTGCATACCATCTGTCATGATTTGGAGAAAAAATGGACCGTCATCAGCAGCTTTCTTCAGGGCATCCTTGATCTTCCACACAGATGGAAGAAACATATTTGCTGTTGGAAACTTATTGCCAGAAAATATTTTCGTACATTCATAAAAAACCTTTAAAAATTTGTGAACTTCTTTCGCTTTGCTCCAATCATCATCAGTAGGCAACCAAGCATATGTTTTATCATGCACTACATATTCTGGAAAGGCATGTTCCAATTCCAGGGCTGAATCAAACTTCTCAAAAGTGGAATTCCAACGTGTGCATACATCTAGCTTCAACGTTTGTTGAGACGTCAAATTCAAACGTTGGACAATGTCATTCCATATACTCAATCTTGACGGCGAGCCTCTTATGTACTTCACACTCTCCCTCACATTCTCTATAGTTTGGTCAATTGATTTCAACCCTTCTTGTACAATTATGTTAAGAATGTGTGCATAACACCGAATATGAAATATTTTTCTCTAAAAAAATAAACTGTCAGTTGCCTTGAACTGGTTATGTAAGAATTATATGACACTGTCATTTGTGGAAGCATTATCTAAAGTTAATGAACTGACTTTTTTTTCAATGCCCCAATCTCGTAGACAGTTGTAAATGCAATCTGAAATAACCAAACCGGAATGGGGAGGTGGAAGGTGGCGAAAGTTCAATATTCTCTTGCAGAGTTTCCAATTTTTATCAACATAGTGTGCAGTCAATGAAATGCAACCCTTTCTTTGATTTTGCGCCGTCCACATATCAGACATCAAACTTACCCTTAAAACCGAATTTAAAACTGCTTTCAGCTTCATTTTCTCACTGGCATACATCTTCATGCACTCCCTCTTCACAGTAACACGGGAGACCTTCTCAAACTGAGGATTAAGGTATTTACTGTATCCCATAAATATTTCACTCTCTACCATCTTAAATGGCTGCTCATCAATGATAATAAGCTTTGCAAACCACTCCTTCAGCTTCCCTTTTTCAAACTTATGAGTAGTAAGTGTACCTTCAGAAGCAGATCTTTCAGACTTTGTAAACGATAGCAATTGTTGGCTTGAACGTGGAAGTCTAGGTCTCTTTGCACAACTTATTCTATGTCTGTTTAAATGAGACATCGACCCACTAACACTTTTGGTGTATAGACTTTTGCAGTGCATACATCTGATCTTGGGGACATTGTTAACTACTACTTCTTCAAAATCATCCCAAACAGCTGATCGTTTCTTTCCTTTGTTTACAGCTGAAGACCCCTCTCCCTCAACAACAAGTGGTGATGTGGCTGACGCACCGGCACTGGCACCGCTACTAGGGGTAGCTGTAGGTGGGACTTCATCCTCACTAGCCATATCTAAAGATATGAAACAATTTCATTTATCATTGGACCTTAATAAAGAATTTTCTAAGCGGATAAATCAATTACCCATTCAATGCTGGATTCCAGATAGTAATGCTTTTATTATTCAATTTAAATGCCACGCCAAAATTTTGGCAGCATCTCCCCTTATCTCTCCAGAATATATTAATCTTGGATTTGATTCACACGTCAACTATCTACACACAAAGTGTGGATATTTGATGAGAAAGTAAATGCAAGAAATATACCAGAGAGAATTAGGAGAGACGAACCGAAACAGGCATGTGCATTTAAATTAGAATAAATGAAAACATTACTGTCTATCCAACATTGAACCATGTCTAAAGGGACAATTTGAGAATTTCTATGCATCCATGAACACACTCAATCTATGTCTGGCAACATAAAAATCCTCAAATGGGTAACTGATTATCCTATACTACAACAACAACATAAAAAATAATTAAATCAGTTACCCATTCAATGTTGAATAGATAGTAATGCTTTCATTATTCAATTTAAATGACACGCCAAAATTTCGGCAGCATCTCCCCTTATCTCTCCAGAATATATTAATCTTGGTTTGATTCACACGTCAACTATCCACACAAAGTGGAGAAATTTGATGAGGAAGTAAATGCAAGAAATATATCCAGAGAGAATTAGGAGAGACAAACCCAAACAGGCATGTGCATTTAAATTAGAATAAATGAAAACATTACTGTCTATCCAACATTGAATTGTCCAAAAAGGGACAATTTGAGAATTTCTATACATCCATGAACACACTCAATCTATGTCTGGCAACATAAAAATTCTCAAATGGGTAACTGATTATCCTATACCACAACAACAAGAACAAAGAAATAAAAATATATCTAATAGGCAATTGGTATAAGCAAAGATATCAATCGTAATTCATATTCAACATTTAGCTAAATGGTAACAAAATGTGTTTAAACTGAATAAAAATGTGGGGAAAAGAAAAACTCATCTAACTTTAGTTAAAAATAATTAGGTATTAGAAATTATGATTATATTTCTTTTCTCTAACAAATAAAAATAATATTGATAACCAATAATCATGTGGAGTTGAGCATATGGGCATACTTCTTGTGTGTATAACATCCAAACCATCCAAAGGCCCACCCACTCATGACTAGATGACTCAAAAATAAGGACAACTAATTCATTTGGTTGGCCACATGTGAATTTAGAGGTGTTGGGTGATCTACACAAATTTCTAAGGTGTGTGTCATATAATTGGATAGACCTCACTTTTGAGTCGTCTAATCATGGCGGTAGGATGCACCTGTTGGATAGTTTGGATGTCATACATGTTCCACGGTAATAAACTCCTTGCCAAAGCTAGTTGAAGAGGAAGGTTGGTTATGTTTAAAAATTTTGCTTTCAACCTAGGACTATCACAACTATTTTTTATCATGAAGTTGTAGACTATTCAAAATAAATGACACCTGCATGTGCTCAAGAATTTCAATGCCATTAACTACTAAAATTCTTGGACTAAGTGATTCTCCATTATTTCCTTAGAGGTTAAATATAAAATATTATATATATATATATATATATATATATATATATATATATATATATATATATATATATATATCATAAGCACATATGTATACGTGAGTGTGTGCAAGGGTAGGCTATTAGCGTCCTTTGGCACCGTCAAGACCCTCCTATAAGCACATATGCTGACATTCAAATTCCATTGGGACATTCCAATAAAATTATCCATCCTTTTGGTAGATCAAACCATTGATCAAGTAGCCTATTTTATAGAAGTCTTACATCCCAATCATGTACAAATTTATTTATGCACGATAATAAAATATTAAACTAAAAAATATACAAATCTTTTGACTAAAATAACATATATTCTAACACAGACATGCATGAACATAATATCCCTTACAAATGCATCACATGCATAAAATATTCTACATGTAAAGCATCTATGTTTAAGCATTCATATCTTGCCACTGTCAATTTAGAAGCATCTCACATGTGCACACACTATAAAACTATTTGTGCTATCAACCATCTTAAGTTCCCAATATATTTCACCACACCATCTCACTATAACTTGACAAACTTCCTCTAATTATTTAAATTGTCTTGCATTGCATCATCTACTCTAGCATAATGTGAATAATCCAAATCATTTTCTTACCACAGACAAAAAATTAATGCAATTTAATTGGCCACATTATCACTTAATACAACAATGCTGACAATGTCAGCAACGATGTGACAATTGGTAGTTTTTTTTTTTCCAACCATCCATTTCTCCCATGCTCATTAGTCCTCCTGATGGCCAGACATGCCTGACTTTTGGAACATGGTGGAGCCCACAAGATGAACAAGATCCGACCCATGTGATGTATGTCAACATATGTAAAGGAGTATTATTCAGATGCTTGTGTTAGTCATTTTGAATGACTAGACTAGTGACCAGGTTGGGTTGACATAGATGAGTCCCTAGTCGACTCACCTGGTTTACAAACTATGGTTATTTCTCGAATAATGATTGTCCAATGTTTTCATCACAATTATCTACAAAATATTCTTAAATAGATTATATTAAATAGGCAATACATCAGTTTAATTTTTAGATTATAATTCAACTAAAGAGGACTGTTCTGATTTGGGTTTTCACCTGGAGATGTATGAACACTACCATACATGTTACTATCAAGGAGATACTATTGCTATCTGTGATGTAGTGTTTGGATGCATAAATAAATTGAATTGCGAATATCCAGTCCACTTGAAAAAGAAAGCATTGTGATATTTTCAAGTATCTATGATGAGAAAAAGCTGAAAATCATACCTGGTGGTTGGACGGATGGACGAGCACAGAGGCGGAGGTCCTCTGGTGGTTGGACGACCGGACGAGCAGAGAGAGGCGGACGGCCGGACGAGCAGAGAGAGGCGGCCGGACGAACGAGCAAAGACGAGTAGAGAGAGGCGGACGGCCGGACGAGCAGAAAAGCAGAGAGAGGCAGACGGACGGCGAGCAGAGACTATCGAGAGAGAGAGAGAGAGAGAGAGAGAGAGAGAGAGAGAGAGAGAGAGAGAGAGAGAGAGAGAGAGAGATTTGGTGGGGCGGCCGGACGGACGGGCAGCAGAGAGAAAGAGAGAGAGAGAGATTTGGTGGGGCAGACGTACTCGATGAGCGAGACGCGCACGCGAGAGAGAGAGAGAGAGAGAGAGAGAGAGAGAGAGAGAGAGATATATATATATATATATATATATATATATATATATATATATATATATAGATTTGGTGGGGCAAATGGGTCAGGAGGAGAGAGGGATTTCGTCTTCTTTGGGGTTGGGCATTTTCTCAAAAGGGGAAAGGGAAAGCGATGGATGAGGAGGTAGGGTTTTTTTTTTTTAACAGGGTATATATACCTTAAAGTGCAAGCGGGCCAAGACGGGCCGAGTTGGGTTTCGGGCCGAGCCGGGCTGAATTGGGTTAGATCCGAACTCGGCCTGAACTTAGAACGGGTGTAGAAAATTGACCCGTCCTGACCCGGAACTCAGTTTCGGGTCAGGCCGAGTCGAGCTTTTTCAGGCCGAGTCGAGCGAGCTAACCGGGCTAGCCCGGTTTGTGTACACCCCTAACTTTGAGTGGGGACTCGTATCATTGCTTAGTGGCCAGAACCATTAAAAAAATATATAAAAATTTACGGCGTAATTACTTTATTATTTTCGTCGCCATATTACTTTGGTCCATTGCTCGCGCAGCTGTATGACATGGACAGAAGCTTCATCTAAACTAAGTGGTAGGAATGGGGTAAGATGTGATGCATATATATATAGATTTTGAGGTGAGTCGGTTTGAACAAGGCCGTGTTCTATGCATGTGAGACGCAGCATGATAGCTTCACTGTCCAGTCCCATTGGAAAATAAAAGAAAGAAGAAGTTGTACGGTATCATTACTTTATTATTTTCGTGATCATGCTTAAGATTTCAGAACAACTGGATGACACGGTCTAAAGCATCCATTTGACTATTTTCGTCTCTTGTGACGTAATGATTACCAATTTATTTTCGTGTCATGCTTAAGATTCAATGTCTAAAGCATCCATTTGAAGATTTTCCCCTCTTGTGGCCATTTGAAGACTTCCCTATCTTGAAGTGCTTTTATTATTTTCGTCGCCATGCTTAAGATTCGAAGTGTAAAGCATTCATTTGAAAATTTTCCGCTGCTGACGTGGTTTTGTTATTTTTGTCGCCCATCTTAAGATTCGAGGTCTAGAGCATCCATTTGAATGTGTTTCCTCACTGGTGACGTGGTTTACATCACTATGCACACACACATATATACACACACTACCGAGCATTCAAACCACGGCCTTAGCATCGAAATGCACTTTATCTTCCACCGAGTCATGCATGAGTTGGATCCCACATCACCGGAAATACATTGAAGGGTAGGTTCAGTAATTCAGCACGTGGGTGCATGTGTGGACAGGATTGTCTGATAGGTGTGTTTTTAGAGGAGTCTGGAGGCATTAACCATCTGTGTTAGGCTAACGCTGGGAAGAGCACGCCAAGAGATAACGATAACATCACCATCTTTCCCAAGTAATTAAAATCTTTTTTTTTTTTCATAACTATCATTTCTATTCAAAATGATATGCCACGACATACATTTGCACTTCCCAGGAGGAAAAGTACCTGGCGAATGTCTATCGACATTATTCGTAGCTCGTGGAAAGGAGAAAACAGATAATAGAAAAAAGAAAAAGAAAAAAAAGGCAATCTCTACTCTAAGTCTCCCTTAAAATCTTGAATACGTGAAATAGTTTTTTAAATTAACTAAAAAAAGAAAAATAAAACTTGAATATTTTTATAAAATAATGGTGTAATTTATCTGATTTTAATTCCAATTACACTACTAATAAAGAAAAATAAACCCGGATTATAAAAAATAGGCAAAATTCTAATCCTAATAAAAGTCCTAATTCTAGTAAAAACTCTTCTAAAGCCTATTTTTAAAAATAAAAAGTCCAAATAAATTTTATTAGAAATTTTTTAGCATAATTACAAGTAATTTCTAAAAAAAAATAGAAATCTAAAACTCTAGAAAATAAGAAAATATGGCAAAAATCGAAATTGCTAAAAATAATATTTTTTCTTAAATTGGAATTACTAAAAATCCCATTTTTAAATTGGAAGCGTGTGTTTTCTCGCAAAGCAGAAAGACTGGATCCACTAAGTGGGTTTGTTGACCCTCAATGTTCCGGTCAAAATTTATAATTTGTGTCCTGAAACGAAACTCGAATCAAAAGTCATGGTCGATTTATAGTTCATACTTCAAATGATAATTTCTCCTTATTCAAATTAAATTTCCTCAAACCTAATACACCTAGGGCCTAATTACGTCATGTGTCTTACTTAAGATTGAGCTTGAATCTAATGGATTACTTCCACATTTATTTGGTCTTTTTTTGGTTCAACCATGCTAGGAATGTATTTGTGTCACATCCAACATCATCCCCCTCCACTCAGAAAGAAATCGTCCTCAAGTTATCCTACAGACTCGGTTCATAATAATAATATTGGTTTGCAACATTGAAAGTCCATAAGATCTCTGTACATTCAAAAAAAATTAACAACATAAGCAATATCATTGATTTTCCAGAGGATCATAATAGGACCCATCTTCTTATTTTTTAGCTTGTTATATATATATATATATATATATATATATATATATATATATATATATATATATATATGGGAAAAGGTACTATGCGCTCGAGCGTAAAACGGTCTTCATGAGGTCGAGTGAAGGGTGGGCCCCACCGTGATGCCGTCGAACATCTACCCCCTCAGTCGGATGCACCATCCTCGGACGGGCCCACACGGCTGAAAATCACCTCAATCCGTGACTTTTGTGGGCCACACCACGTACAGAAGTGGAGAGGGGCCGTGTACCATTGAAACATTCAAAACCAGTTTTGGGGGCCTTTCGAGAGGTTTTTTCATGATCAAAACCGTCCATCATGTGTGTCCCACTTGAATGTAATTTTAGACCACTTTTCAGGTGGTATCCACATCTTAGGAGGGGCTCACCAAGTGCTTTTACATGTTTTCGTGTGTATACTTATGTTTTCAGAAGGTATGGCCCACCTGAGTTCCGTGGATGGTCGATTTCCAGCCGTGTGGGTCCCACTTGGAGCGGTGCATCTGGTGGACGGTGTGGATCTTCGAAAGGAATCACGGTGGGGCCCACCCCAGCTCGACCTCATGGACGACCGCTTTACGCTCGAGCGCATAGTACCTTTTCCCTATATTATATATATATATATATATATATGTATGTATATATATAGTCATGCTCCCCTACGCACCTATGCACCTGCGCACCTTTGCACACGTGCCAGGGGTGTCTAATCCGAACAGCCCATGTGATGCGGAATCCCATGAAACCCCACATGACAAATTCTCACCCCAATCTAAAATTCTGGTGGGCCATAGCAAAGAGAAATGCAAATCAAGGGAGGAAACTGTTTTCACTTTTCATAGCCCATCGAAGTTTTAAATCAAAGTAAAACTTGGGCCCAAGGGGTTTCACGAGGTGCTGCTTCACATGAACGGTTCAAATTTTGGATCCACATCACGTATGATGGGTTCTCAAAAAAGTTCGTACGTAGTACGTACGAACTGGTTCGCAGGTGAGCGTTTCTGTGTGTGTGTGTGTGTGTGTGTGTGTGTGTGTGTTTGTGTGTGTGTGTGTGTATATCCCCGTTGGAAACTTCTCACTGCGCAAGTAAAATACCATGTTATCACCCACTTCAAACATCTTTGAGCGATGATGCTTATCAGTCACTTCCTTGTATTTGATGTCAGACTCCTTTAACCTTTTTCTAGATATTGGTATGTACAGTCGTTATCTGATCCGCCATGCTTTCTGTCGCAACACTCATAACTGGTAACTTTGGCAAAGGGATTAAGCCGAGTGTATGTTTGGGAACATAATCACACAACCTTAAATTGGGACTTGTAGGTGGAACGATTCTACATATTGTTGAAGGTGAACTCCGCCTGAGCAAGCACAATAGCTTGAATGGGAGGCAACTTATTAGAAAGTTCATCAGGTATAATTCCATCAGACTCTTACAATACTAGTTTTAAGTTCTCTAGAATGTTCAAGAGTTCTACTTCTTTTTTCTTTATAGCTAATACATTAATCTCCCTTGTCTCCTTAGATTTTTTGATGAAATCTAGTATGGTTATGAGAGACCACTCCTATGCTTTAAAAGTCTTGGGTTGGTTTTCTATTATCTTTGGCGTGAGAATAATCTTTCAACTATCTTTAACAAAAAATATATATCCTGATATCTGTGTGTTGCATCAACGTGATACTGTCATAATTGACCAAGTAACATGTGACAAGCTTCCATGTCAACTACATCACACATTACTTCGTCCTTACAGTATTTACCAATGGAGAAGGAATACGACATTATTTAATTACCTTTGTTTTGCTGACCTCCTTAATCCATCCAACCATGTATGGAGAGGGGTATTTTTCTGTCTTTAGTTACAACTTTCCCACTATAGTTTTTGAAATGAAATTCTCATTGCTCCTATCGTATATGATCAGATCCGGACCCTTTGCTTCATTGTGCATCTTGTTCAAAAGATGTTGTATTATTGTAAATCTATTTCTTTCTTTAGCATGTACAATAGCTTCTCCACGAACATATTGGTTGCCTACGATTCACCATTATCAAGTAGTAACTTTAGATTCATCACTAGTGTCACACAACGAACATGATGACCACATACTTCATCTTTGATCTATGTTGCTCATTATTTTGAACATGGGTTTTTCCTAAAGCTTTTGTTAAATGGTTGATTGTAGCCTATAGTCCATGCATAGGTCGAAGATTCTACCATTAGAAAGCTACAAACGCCACTACTATGATAAGATTGTACCTTAGAGCACCATCCATCGGTTTGTTGCTTTAACCATTATTAGAAGCCATCGAACCAAGGAAAAGACTCACTCTGACACCAACTGACACAAGGAAGAAAGTGAAGAGATAATGGGAAGATCATTGTCTTCCTCAAGTGATTAAAACCTTGAATCCACTAAGTAGTTTCTTGAATCCACAAGAAAAAAGGGGTAAAACTCAAATATTTTTATTGAATAATTATGTAATTTGTTTGAAGTCTCAATTACACCTCTAATTAAGAAAAATAAAACATAATTCATAATTACCAAAAATAGCAAAATTCTAACCCTAAAAAATGTCATAATTCTAGTAAAACACTTTTAAAGCCTAATTTTCAAAAATAAAAGGTCCAAATAAACCCACAATCTAGACTCACAGACCCCTTCGATGCATTCGTGCTGATTGTAGTGTGAAAAAGTTGCAATTTAATGCCCCGTAAAGCTACAAAATGCATAGGGACAAGTTACAACATTTTTCCTAACTCTTGTGAAATGTCCGAGTTGAGCTTTAACCAAACTAGCATTTTGACAATGAAACTTTAGCAAGAAATAGACCGGATCACATCTATCTAATCCAAAGGTGGGGTGTCCACTTACTTTGGCATTTGGTTGCACTTAACCTCCATTAAAGATGGGCATCTATAGACACCTCACCCTAAACGAGATTAAAACTACCATTGGACTTTGATTTCAACTTTGATTGAAAATGTGTGTACGACTCGACACTCATGATACAATCATACAAGTTAGGCAAGGTACAACACATGGTGAGTTTCGGAGACGACCAATGGGTCAGATTATCCCATCGGAGGGCCTATCGATCTATTTCCTTTCATGCTCTTCAGGGTCTTTGGAGTGGTTAAATGTGCAACATTCTGATAAGAGCTACTCCCATATTGCCTGCTGATGGGGATTTTCTCCTCGTCGCTCGACCGGTCGAGTGCCCTGCTCGACCGATCGAGGGTGGTGCTCAACCAGTTGAGTGGTGCTCGACTCAAAGTCTAGCAACCAACTGAGTTTATTTTTCCGCACTGCTCAACCAGTCGAGGTTCCGCTCGAATAGTCGAGGTTACGCAGATTCATGTCCGGATTTTATGTGGACTGCGTAAATTTGAGGTGGTTTTCGCCATGGTGCAGAAAGGAATTGTCTAAACTATAAATAGGGGTTCCTAGGGCTTTTATAGGTAATGCAAGGGTGTTTCCTAAAACTTTGAAAGGGTTTTCTAAAGGGGTATTAAAGGTGTGTGTGTGTGTGTGTGTGAGAGAGAGAGAGAGAGAGAGAGAGAGAGAGAGAGGAAGCTTGTAGAAGGGAGGTTCTGCTCGTCAAGGTGATCTATTGTGCACTCGAAATCTTAGTGCTTCTACGTCCTCGTAATCGGTGAGATCTCTCCATTTTTCTTTATTCTCTTATTGTTTATCCACTCCTGCATGAGTGAAGAAGGTTTGATCCAAGCGGTGTGTGCTTGTGATCGGTTGTAACGTTTTACTTAATCGTAGATTGTTGATCTGGATGAGGTTCCGTGGTTTTTACCTCTTTGAGGGTTTTCCACGTAAAAATCTCTTGTGTCATGTGGTTTATGCTTTGATTTATTTCATTGCTTTATTATCCCATAATTCTGGTTTATTTGGGAGGCTAGATCCTAAAGTTTTGTGCAACGACCCCCAACACCCGCAAGGCCCCAGAAAGCCTAAAGGAAAAGGTTGTGAAGGCCATTGACATGACCCAAAAATGATCAACATGACAGATCAACAAAATTGTGGCCTGTTCAATGTGATCTTGGTCATTCTCCATATCAGTAGGTCACAAGTCAGTAAAATGTATTTCCCCAACTCCAACAGTACCAATAACTTACAAAAATCTAGCTAGAAAGATCCACGGTACCTCTCGAAAATATATAACCACTAGATTAGATCGGCCAACATCGAAACAAGCGAACAAAAGGACTAAGATGAACATCGTAGCTCCGAGGAACGCAGAAGCATCGATGCATAAAGGTCTGTCTCGAAAAAGTCACTTTCCAAGAAATGGCCCTTGATGGGTTGTTTATAAAAGTATTTATGAATTGTAGCTCCTTTTGTAAAAGACTGTCTTATAGGATGACATGAAAGCGAAGCAATGGGCTAAAAAGGCCTATGAAGGACCGTTATTTGGCCTATTTAGCCCATTTAAAGGCTACATCTGCAAGCCATAGGGACAAACAAGAGAGAACCATAAGAAGGAAGAGTTGTTGTAGAAAATCCTCTAGAGTTGGCTATAAGTCATCTTGAGCCTAACTGAACCCCTATCGCACAGACGTTACTAAGCCCCATGTGTAATAGTTGTGTTGACTCCCTGCTATCACAAAAGAAGCCTGGTTACACTATCACCCTATCTAATTAAAGCACGAACCATCCAAAGTTAAGAGTATACTGAAGTTAAAGAGTAGGGTTGGAACTAGAGACATCTCCACTTATTTAACTAAAAATAGATTCTTGTTTCCCATTTTCTTTCTCACATCTCGAATCAGACTATATTCTACTCCTCATATTCTAAGAATATCTGCAACATCCACACACACACATCTTCACTTTTATTTTCTACTACTTTTATCTTTTTTTGCTTTGCCTATCAAGGGTTTTGATATCTTACAAAGTATGGTGTAATACAGTGATACTGAAATTTATTTGAATTCCAACAAAAAAAAAAAATCATAAAATCATGTAACATGGAGACCGTGTATCTCAATTCCAAAAAAAAAAAATCATGTAACATAGAGACTATATCGGACAAGCAAAAAGGGATACTTAACCCTTTAATTTTCTATAATAGGCGTTTATTCAAAATTTATAATGCAGATCAATTGCTGGAGTCACTTGATTCGAGGAATTTTATGATTACCGAACTTTAAGCAATTCTACAAGTTTTAGCTGACCATAAATTCTGAAGTTGCATTTGACTAATAATGGCTCCAAATTAAACACCACATGAAAAATGGAAAAAAATGACGGATTTAGAGACGGTTCTGGATTCTCTAAAATTGCTTAGTTTAACGACGCTTTAGAGACGGTCATAAACCGTCTCTAAACTTTTAGACGGCCCTTGACCGTCCTTAATATTGTCTTAAAAATTTGAACGTCCATAAATCATTTAAGACGGTAAAAAACCGTCGTTAACTGAGGATAAAAGACGGCCATTGACCGTCTGGAACAAGAGACGGTCTCTGACCGTCTTATATGCAGCCATTTGAGACGGTCAAAGACCGTCCGTATTAGAGATGGTCATTGGCCATCTCTTACTAGCAATTTAAGACTGTCAAGGACCGTCTCAATTAGAGACGGTCATTGGCCGTCTTTTCTTGTAATGTGAGACTGTTAATAATAGTCTGTATTAGAGACGGTCCTCAGCTGTCTCCATTTGAAACTGTCAAAGATGGTCCTTGCCGTCTTATAATGGTCATTTGAGACTATCAAAGACCGTCTGAACCGTCTCTAATGCTCAGATAAAAAATTAAGAAAAAAAAATTATGAATTTCGAAAAAGAAAAGTTTAAAAGCTTAGAAAAATAATTAACAATGTTTAAGAAAAAATTTTAGATTTTGAAAAAAAAAATGTAATTTTATAAAAAACTAGATTTTGAAAAAAAAAAATTAAGAACATTGAATAACGTTGATAATTTTGAAAAAAAAAAAAGAAGAAGATTTCGATTAAAAAAAATGATATTTTGAAAAAGAAAATTTATAAAATTAAACAAAATTGTGAAAAAATTGTAAAAATATATATTTTTTTAAAAAAAGAAAACTAGAATTTGTATTTTGACAAGAAAAATTAAAAAGTTATATAACAAGATTTCGATAAAAAAATGATATTTTGAAAAAGAAAATTTAAAAAATTAAACAAAATTGTGAAAAAATTGATAAATTGTAAAAAAATATATATTTTAAAAAAAAGAAAACTAGATTTTGTATTTTGACAAGAAAAATTGCAAAGTTATATAACAAAAGCGAGATTTTAAAAATGATATTTTGAAAAAGAAATTTTAAAAAATGAAACAAAATTGTGAAAAAATTGACAAATTGTAAAAAAAAAATTAAAAAAATTAAAAAGAAAGCTAGATTTTGTATTTTGACAAGAAAAATTGAATAGTTAGATAACAAAAGTGAGATTTTGATGATGTGTTGTATATCCTTGCCGCTCCTATGTTTCTCCAACCCATTTTTGGGGCGGGTATAAAAAATTGTGTAGATTTAAATCTTAAGTGGACCACACCACTGGAAAGAATGATAATATAGTACCTCACAATTAAAAATTATAAAGAGCCCATCGTAAGGTTTTAGTAATGTTTATTTCCAATCTAACCTGTTGATAATGTAAAGAAGATCTAGATGAAGGTAAAATACAAAGATCAAATTGATCCAAAACTTTTGTGGCCTTCAAAAGGTTTTTAATAGTTATTCATCATTGTTTTGATTGGTATGGCCCACCTGAGATAATTGAGTTCTTATGATTTGAAATCACATCCTCAAATATGATGGAAAAATATATGGACGGTGTCGATATACATAAAATATATTAAGGTGGGCCCTACATGGTTAGAGTAACACCCATGAAGGAGTTACCTAAATAGTGAAATGGTACTATAAGGTCACCTCATGGGAACTTCCCATAAGGTTAATTTGTGTGTGCCCCACCATGATGTGTGTAAAACATCAACACCATGCATTTGATGTGTCCCCTTTAAGTCCAAAAATCAGTCGTATACGAAACTTAGGTGGGCCATAGCATCTAAAACTATGTGAAGACTTCTCTAAAACATATAAAAGCATTTGGTGGGGCCCACATGAGTTTTGGATGTGTATGAAACTTGGTCAACTCCTCATCCAAGTGGGACACTCATAATGAATGGGCTGGATCTATGAAGCACATCTAAGTGGGCCCAATAAATGATTATGAATGTTTTAATGGGAGGGTAACCCTCTCAACTATAGTATGCGGTGTGGCCCACCCAAGTCATGGATCGACTTTATTTTTAAGCTCTAAAACGTACCTCCCCATAGGATCTTATTAGAGACTGACGATGCTTAAGGGGCTCCATGGGGCCCATTTCAATATATTTGTTTTATTTAAGCCGTCCATAAATTTTGAAATATTATTTCAGTGCATGAGCTTAAAAAGTAGAAAATATTAAAAGTCTAAGTGGACCACACCATAAGAAATAATGAAAAATAAATTTATAACATTAGTATGTGGTGTGGTCCACCTACAGCTTCGATTTGACTCATTTTTTGGATCAACCCTAAAAATGAGCCGTTAAAATTAATGGATGGAGTGGATAATTAACATACACAATGGTGAGCCCCACAAGTCCTAAAATAATGAAAATTCAGGATCAACCCACACTGTTCATCCATTTTTTGAGATCATTTTAGAGAACTATCTAAAAAATGATTCATATCAAAAGATTAATTAAATGAACCACACCACAAATAAGGGGAACAAATTGGCTACTCCCCCTGACACCATCCAATGGCTTGTGGTTGTTATATGGGCCCCACCATGATGTATGTGTTTAATCCATGCCGTCCATCTATTTTGATTTAAAAAAAAATAATATTTTGAAAAAAATATATAAAAAATTAAACAAATTTGTGAAAAAATTGACAAATTGTAAAAAAATATATATTTTAAAAAAGAAAATTAGATTTTGTATTTTGACAAGAAAAATTAAAAAGTTATATTACAAGATTTCGATAAAAAAATGATATTTTGAAAAAGAAATTTTAAAAAATTAAACAAAATTGTGAAAATTTTGACAAATTGAAAAAAAAATATATTTTTTTTTTGAAAAAGAAAACTAGATTTTGTATTTTGACAAGAAAATTTGAAAAGTTATAGATAACAAAAGTGAGATTTAAAAAATGATATTTTAAAAAACAAATTTTAAGAAATTAAAAAAATTGTGAAAAATTTGACAAATTGTAAAAAAATATATATTTTAAAAAAGAAAACTAGATTTTGTATTTTGACAAGAAAAATTGAAAAGTTAGATAACAAAAGTGAGATTTTAAAAAATGATATTTTGAAAAAGAAAATTTTAAAAATTTTAAAAAAATTGTGAAAAAATTGACAAATTGTAAAAAATATATATATTTTAAAAAAGAAAACTAGATTTTGTATTTTGTCAAGAAAAATTGAAAAGTTAGATAATAAAAGTGAGATTTCAATTTTAAAAAATGATATTTTGAAAAATAAAATTTTAAAAATTAAACAAAATTGTGAAAAAATTGTCAAATTGTAAAAAAATATATTTTAAAAAAAAGAAAACTAGATTTTGTATTTTGACAAGAAAAATTGGAAAGTACTTAGATAACAAAAGTTAGATTTTGATGATGTATTGTATATCCTTGCCGCCCATACGTTTCTCCAACCCATTTTTGGGCCGGGTATAAAAAATTGTGTAGATTTAAATCTTAAGTAGATCACACCACTGGAAAGAATGATAGTAGTACCTCGCCATTAAAAATTATAAAGAGCCCATCGTAAGGTTTTAGTAACGTTTATCTGCAATCCAACTTGTTGATAATGTAAAGACGATCTAGATGAAGGTAAACTACAAAGATCAAATTGATCCAAAACTTTTGCGGCCTTCAAAAGGTTTTTAATGGTTATTCATCATATTGTTTTGATTGGTATGGCCCACCTAAGATTATTTAGTTCTTATGATTTGAAATCACATCCTAAAATATGATGAAAAAATATATGGACAACGTCAATATACATAAAATATATCGAGGTGGGCCCTATATGGTTAGAGTAACACCCATGAAGGAGTTACCTAAAATAGTGAAATGGTACTATAAGGTCACCTCATGGGAACTTCCCATGAGGTTAATCTGTGTGCGCCCCACCATGATGTGTGTACAACATCAACACCATGCATTTGATGTGTCCTTTTTAAGTCCAAAAATCAGTCATATACGAAACTCAGGTGGACCATAGCATCTAAAACTATGTGTGGCCCACCCAAGTCATGGATTGACTTTATTTTTAAGCTCGTGGCCTACCATGGAATGGTGCATCTGACTAACGGGGCAGATCCAAAGTTCAAGTGGACCCACACCATAGAAAATTGTGGGATAGTGACACCCACTATTGAAACCTTCTTAGGGTCCGCCGCGATGTTTATTTGAGATCAAACCTGTTTATAAGTTAATACAGACATTGATGCGGTTGAAACTTGGTCTGACCCCTCATCCAAGTGGGACACACATAATGAGTGGGTTGGATACGTGAATCACATTTAGACAGACCCAATATATGATTATGAATGTTTTAAGGAAACCCTTCTCTACTACATTTAGGTGAGTTACTCGTTATCCTTACTAGAGTAAACTCTGTGGGTCCACTGTTATTTATTTATTTTATCCACTCCATTCATCCATGTTAACAGATAATTTGAGGTCTAAAGAATAAAAAGGAAGCATATCCAAAGCTCAAGTGGACCACACCACAGGAAATAGTGTGATTGAACCTCTGCCATTGAAAATTTCTTGGAGGCCATAGAAGTTTTGGATCAAGCTGATGTTTGTGTTTTCTATTCATTCATATATTTTTGATATTATGAACAACCTTTAACTATTTTTGGACAATCTGATTAGTCCAGATTGAAGAGTGAATAACTTCAGATGTTTAAATCAAAATTCACTCAAATTGTTGATCAATCTTGTTTGCCCAATATCTTTTTCATTTGTAACATGATCGAGGTTAGTAACTAGTCAAATTGAGGGTAATGATCAGTAAAATAAAGTGAATGGACCAGACATGTAAAACGGGTCAAATATTTTAGTCAAAATTGTGACCCAACTCATTGACACCCTGAAACTCTAAGAATTAATGTAAGTTTTGTAGGGCCCATCATGATGTGTGTCGAACACCAACATTGTGCATTTAATAGAAGTTTTGGATTAAGCTGATGTTTGTGTTTTCCCTTCATTCATATCTTTTTGATCTTATGAACATGTTGGATGACAAACATTACTGTGGGCCCACCATAATGTATGTCCCTACGACCATTTTTTTTAAAAAAGTTTTGAACTAGTTGGATTTCAAATAAACATTACGATGGGCCTTAGGATAGTTTTAATGGTGGGAATCACCCTCTCGTTGTTTTCTATGGTAGGGTCTACTACAGATTTTTATCTGTCTCATTCTTTGGCTCGTGACTTAAAATGCTATCTCAAAATGGATGGACGGTGTGGATATAACAAATACATTATAAGTTTTTATATTTTTTAAATATTATATATATGGAAAAGGTTCTATTCGTCGAGATCATGGGAACTCCCCATGAGGTCGAGCTGTGTGGGCCCCATCATGACGTGTGTCGAAAATCAACACCGTGCATTTGATGGGTCCCCTTCAAATTATGGGATATCCCAAAAATCAGCCGTATACAGAACTCTGGTGGGCCATACCATCTAAAATCACGTGAAGACATGCCTAAAACATATAAAAGCACTTGGTGGGGCCCCACCTGAAATTTGGATGCGTCTGAAACTTGGTATGACCCCTCATCCAAGTGGCACACACATAATGGATGGGCTAGATTTGTGAACCACATCTCTGTGGGCCCAAAAAATAATTATGAATGTTTTAATGGAGGGTAACCCCTCTCAACTTTTGTGTTCGGTGGTCTGTAGGCCCCACTATGATGTATGTGTTTCATCCATGCCGTCCATCTATTTTTATAGATCATTTTATGATATTACAAAAAAAAATGAGTTATATCCCAATCTCAAGTGGACCACATTACAGGAAAAAGTGTTGAATGAATGTCGACCATTAAAAACTTTTTGGGAGCCATAAAAGTATTGGATCAAGCTGATCTTTGTTTTTTTCCCTTCATCTGGGCCTTTATGACCTAATCAAAGATTGGATGTCAGATAAACAGTATAGTGGGCCTTAGGAGGATTTAAATGATGGATATCCAATCACTATTGTTTTCCTGTGGTGTGGTCCACCTAAGATTTATATCCCTCTTATTTTTAAAATAAAGGCTTAAAATTATATTTAAAAATGGATGAACGGATCGGATTAAACACATACATCATGGTGGGGCCCATAGCCCACCGAACATCAGCCACGGGGCTGGTGTCAGTGGGAGTAGCCAATCCGTTCTACCCCTAAAATATACCTCCCGCACACTCATCTCCCACAACCCCAAAACCACCCCAAAAATATCTCTCGCGCGCCCGCCCGCCCCTCCCAAAACCCAAACCCTCTCTCCCTCTCTCCTAACCTCACTCTCTACCTCTCTATCTCTCACTCTCGCGCACCCTCTCTCTCTCTCTCTCTCTCTCTCTCTCTCTCTCTCTCTCGGTGGACCGTGATTGGGGCTCCAACTCAAACATGTATCTCTCTCTCTCTCTCTCTCAATCTCTGTCAATCTCAATACCGATTGAAACGATTTAGGGATTTAGGGATTTGAGGATTTAGGGATTTGGGGATTTGGGGATTTGTGGATTTAGGGATTTAGGGATTTGGGGATTTAGGGATTTGGGGATTTAGGGATTTGG
Organism: Magnolia changhungtana; assembly: GCA_030180095.1. Lineage (NCBI taxonomy): Eukaryota > Viridiplantae > Streptophyta > Magnoliopsida > Magnoliales > Magnoliaceae > Magnolia > Magnolia changhungtana. Next base: position 365,338 of record JASAUF010000628.1, on the reverse strand, counting down.
GGATTTGGGGATTTAGGTGGGCATTTCTATCTCCACTGTTTCATGCAGTCCACCTTGATGTATGTGTTGTATATCCATGCCATCTCTGTTTTGCCAGCCCATTTTAGGTAATGGCCCTGAAAATGAAGCCCATTGCACTACAGGAAACAGTGGAGATTGAATCCCCACCAATGAGAACTTCCTGCGGGCCACAAAGAGTTTTGTATGGGAATTTGATTGTGTACTGAGTAATCTCTGTGGGGTCCACCTTGATTTATGTATTTTATCATCCCTGTCCATCCATTTTACAAGATAATTTTATGGCTTAAGCCCAAAAATGAAGCATATTCAAAGCTCAAGTGGACCACACCACAGGTAACAGTGTGAAGTGATCCTCTGCTGTAGAAAAACTTCCTGTGGGCCCTAGATGTTTTAGATCAAGCTGATATGCGTGTTTTCCTTTATTCATATCTTTGTGATAATATGAATGGTTTAGATGATAAGCAAACTTCACCGTGGGTCCTGGAAATGTTTATAGAGAGTGAATATTGTCATTTTCACTGATTCTTGTGGCGTGGGATTTTAGGGTGGATTGTCCATGTATGTTTTTATAAAAGTGGTATCATATATGATTCAAATTGTTGGAGTCCATAACCAAAACAAAATGATTTAAATGATTAACAAGTTAAAAATCCCATTGTAAATGATTTTTTTTAAAAAAATATATCCCACAGCTACAAACAGGTCCATTATATGAACAGCTTGGATCATTGAAATATGACCTTGGATTCAAATTGTCAGTTAAGATTTGGATTTGACTCATCTTTTGGCTCATGCTATGAACTGAGCTGGAAAAATGGATGGACATTGTGGATATAAATTAGATACATCATGATGGAATTTTGGCTCATGCTATAGACTTAGCTGGAAAATTGGATGGACATTGTCGATATAAATTAGATACATCATGATGGAATTGGGGTCTTTTAGCCCATGCTATAAACTTAGCTGGAAAAATGGATGGACAGTGTGGATATAAATTAGATACATCATGATGGAATTGGGGTCACTAGCCAAACCGTGTCCACTTTTGGAAGGTTGAGATGGTAAGCGAATTAGGTGGTGTTGCCAACACCATACTCAAAGGTAGTGTGTTGATGTCTTGGGCAATTTTGGGCTAAGGTGATGTATCTAACATCCACAACATCCACCTATTTTTTTAGCTCAAAGAAGCAGATTTGAAGCTCAAGAGTTGAAACCTTATATAGGGCCGTGAGCATCATTATCACCATTGCTTCCTATCCACGAAAGGCTGTGGAGGTTTTTGGTGCATTCTCTGTCCACGAAAGACTTAGAAAATCAGCATTATACTTTTGTCAACATCATTATATAGGGCTGTACAAAGTGGCCCACAACGTGGCTAACGACAAGTCATTATACTTTTGTGGCTCCATGGAATATCTTTCTATGAAATTTTGTTCCAAACACCAACCACAAATTAAAGTTCTTGAAAAGGAAAATTCAAGGAAAGCATACTTCATTGACTACCACTGGCTAAACCTTTATGTGAGAAAGAGAGTTTCATTGAGGCCTATTTTCTCAAATCCCAACTTACATTTTCTCAAATCTAACATGTGTTTTGTTTATGTTAGTTGGAAAGGTATGTTTGCATGTTCTTCTCATTGAAAAATATTAAATCTTTATGAACATTTGGTGCCTAGGGATCATAATTCTCATGCAATGCCGGTGCACTTTCTCTTTGGCAAATAGCTAAATAATTCCATCATGAATAAAGCACAACTGCCAGAATTTTATGGTCCGATTTTATTTGATAATTGCCAATAAAATGTCAGAAATGTATTTTATATATGCAAGCACCAACAATTGCAAAAGAAGAAGACATACGGGCTTGATTTTATTTTCACTTCTCATTGGTAATATGCAAAGCAGCGTGAATTCTCATTTCCATCCATGGCTTGGTTTTATTTTCAATTCTCCTTGGCAATATGCAAGTAACTAATTCCTCAACCATCTCATGGCCAACATCAATTTGAGTCAGCATAAACCTTTGGATCCTCTTTTTGAAAGGTATATTCACTCTAATCCAACTCCCAAGCCCACAAATAAATTCAGCCCACAAATGTATTTCTTGCAATATTTCAAAATCTGAATGATATTTGTTACATTGCTGATAATAACATTGTTTTCTAATATGTGCCACCAAAAAATTGGATATGGGTTGCCTTGTGGTTCTATTTTTCATTGAATTGTTTTTACTCCACATTTTATATTTACTTGATATGGATTTATTGATAGTTTTCGGCAATGATTATTGATTATTAATTGGTTAGATCAAAGCTCAAGTGGACCACACCATAGATGTATATGTAGGTTTAGCAAGTAGTATTCTCCATGTACCTTCTTTGAAATGCTACAAAACATGTATTTGAAATAACCATTTGGTCTTCCAAATAGCAGTTACTTTCAGCTTGTAGTATTTCATCAAAATTTTAGAAATTACACATGCAAGCGAGCATAATATATTATATACCAAGCATCTTACATATTCTACCCGTCATACCTAGGGTTGTCAATGGGTCACTTTGCAGTTGGGCTTAGCATACTCGAATCCAAACATGATTAGGGAATTCAGATTTGAATCCTGTTCATTTTGGATCTGGGTATCATATACAAGGAACTAGAGCTGAAACTTATTAGAAATAGGGGAAATTTTCTTTTCTAAAGTAAGCATTTGGGGCTCCACTTTTTTAATATGATGATGAAGCATGTTCATCTCTCAATTTTTTGAAAAATTTTAATTATTTGTATTTTTTCTAAAAAATCTGTTTAATAAGAATAAGAATAATTGCAACTTTTTTTTTATTAGATATCTATTTTATTTCAGTGTTTTCTTATTTATGGTCTATGATTATGATCAATAGGTTGCATTTGTTGGTGGAAAATCAGTTTTTGTTTATAATAATATTTAAAAAAATCTGTTTATATAAAAAAAATTTCCATTTGATTTTTTTTGTATGGATGCATCATGCATGGTTTTATGATAAAACACATGTATGTATAAAACAAATTATTTGTTCCAAACAGGACATTTATGATAAAACAAATTATTTGTTCCAAATAGGACATTTATCAAAGGAGCACTATCAGGTGATATTTAAGATTTTCATTATAAATAGATTAAGAGCCAATGATAATTATAAGTAGACTTACAACAAAAAATAAAGAATTTGATTTTTTTCAAAACATGGAAAGACTAATCAGTCTTACTTTTTGTAACTTCAGCCACTGCTTCAAAAGGAGGGACTGCACAAAGATTTGGTTAGAGAGACTACTGATGGTGAACTAGCAGCTGCAACAAATATGAGAACTACAAAGGTGAAAAGAAACATAAGGTGGTCAGTAAGATAAGATAGATTGACAGTACTTGTTTCAATTTTCTTGGATGGATGATGAATGTATTTGGGAATGTAAATGAAAATAAAAAACTTATAATATATATATATATATATATGTTATCAATGGAGGATACCTTGTTTAAGGGGACATGAAATTCTTGTAGCTTATGGTATGGTGCCCCAATATTGGTTGTATGTTTCTAGTATGTAGTAGATAATACTAGGTTCAATAGTAGATAATACTAGAGAATCCCTAAACCTAAACCTACACCTAATCCTAATCTACTCCTTAACCTAAACCTAAACTTGAAAACCCAAACCTAAATCCATACACAAACCCAAACCTGAACCCGATTTCCTAAACCTAATCCTTAACCTATTCTCAATTCCCTAAACCGTAACCTATAATCTACACTTATAACCTAAACCTAAACCTATAACCTCAACCTGTAACCTTAACCTAAACGTAAAACTTAAACCTAAACCCAAACCCGATCCCGAACCCAAATCTGAATCCCTAAACCCTTAGCCTAAACCTAAAACCTAAACGTAAACCCGATCTCGAACCCGAACCTGATTTCCTATACCTAAACCTTAACGTATTCTTAAATCCCTAAACTTAAACCCACACCTAATCCTAATCTCAACTCCCTAACCTAAACCTAAACATAAACTTGAAAACCCAAACCTAAACCCGATCCCAACCCGATCAATTCCTAAATGCTTAGCCTAAACCTAAAACCCAAACGTAAACCCGATCTCGAACCCGAACCCAATTTCTATACCTAAACCTTAATGTATTCTCAAATCCCTAAACCTAAACCTATACCTAATCCTAATCTCAACTCCCTAACCTAAACCTAAACCTAAACTTGAAAAACCCAAAACTAAACCCGAACTCGAACCCGATCCCGATTTCCTAAACCTAAACTTATGACCTTAACCTAAACCTATTCTCAAATCCCAAAACCAGAACCTAAACCTAAACCTATAACCTATAACCTAAACCAAAACTTATAACTAAAACCAAAACCTATAACCTAAACCCGAACCCATTCTCAAATCCCATAACCTATAACCTAAACCTAAACCTTAAGCTAAACCAAAACCTATAACCTAAACCAAAACCAAAACTAAAACCTATAACCTAAACCCAACCCAAACCCAAACTCGAACCCGAATTCCTAAACCTTAACCTAAACATATAACCTATAACCTATAACTTAAGCTTATACCTAAACCTAAAACCTTACTCATAACCTAAAACTATTCTCAAATCCTTAAACCTTAACATATAACCTAACCTAAACCTATACTTATAACCTAAAACTATTCTCAAATCCCAAAACCTATAACCTAAACCCGAATCCAAACCCGAACCCAAACCCGAACCCGAATTCCTAAACCTTAACCTAAACATAACCTATAACCTATAACTTAAGCCTATACCTAAACCTAAAACCTTACTTATAACCTAAAACTATTCTCAAATCCCAAAACCTATAACTTAAACCCGAACCCGAACCCGAATTCCTAAACCTTAACCAAAACATATAACCTATAACCTATAACCTAAGCCTATAACTTAAACTTTAAGCTAAACCTATAACCTAAACTCAAATTCTTAAACCTAAACCTACACCTAATTCTAATCTCAGCTCCCTAACCTAAACCTAAACCTAAACTTGAAAACCCAAACCTAAACGCGATCCCGAACCCGAACCCGATTTCCTAAACCTATATGTACCTTAACCTATTCTCAATTCCCTAAACCTATAGCTTATAACCTAAACTTAAACCTAAACCTAAACCTAAACCTAAACCTAAACCTAAACCTAAAACCTAAATGTATTCTCAAATCCCTAAACCTAAACCTACACCTAATCCTAATCTTAACTCCCTAACCTAAACCTAAACCTAAAAACTCAAATCTAAACCCGATCCCGAACCCGAACCCGAACCCGATTTCCTAAACCTAAACCTTAACCTATTCTCAATTCCTTAAACCTTAACGTATAACCTAACCTAAACCTAAACCTATAACCTAAACCTAATCCTAAACCTAAACCTATGACCTAAAACCTAAATGTATTCTCAAATCCCTAAACCTAAACCTACGCCTAATCCTAATCTCAACTCCCTAACCTAAACCTAAACTTGAAAACCCAAACCTAAAACCAGATCCCTAACCCAATTTCCTAAACCTAAACCTTAACTTATTCTCAATTCCCTAAACCTATAGCTTATAACCTAAACCTTAACCTATTCTCAAATTCCTAAACCTAAACCTACACCTAATCCTAATCTAAACTCCCTAACCTAAACCTAAACCTAAACTTAAAAACCCAAACCTAAACCCGATCCTCAGACACGAACCCGATTTTCTAAACATAAACCTTAACCTATTCTCAATTCCCAAAACCTTAACCTATAACCGTAACCTAAACCTATAACCTACACTTATAACCTAAACCTAAACCTATAACATAAACCTAAGCCTAAAACCTAAACTTATGACCTAAAACCTAAATGTATTCTCAAATCCTTAAACCTAAACCAACACCTAATCATAATCTAAACTCCTTAACCTAAACCTAAACCTAAACTTGAAAACCCAAACCTAAACCCGATCTCGAACCCAAACCCGATTTCCTAAACCTAAACCTTAACCTATTCTCAATTCCTAAACCTTAACCTATAACCTTAACCTAAACCAATAACCTACACTTATAACCTAAACCTAAACCTATAACCTAAACCTAAGCTAAAACCTAAACCTATGACCTAAAACCTAAATGTATTCTCAAATCCCTAAACCTAAACCTACACCTAATCCTAATCTCAATCGCCTAACCTAAACCTAAACCTAAACTTGAAAACCCAAACCTAAACCCGAAGCCGATTCCCTAAACCTATTCTTAATTCCCTAAACCTATAGCTTATAACCTAAACCTTAACCTTAACCTAAACCTATAACCTAAACCTAAACCTAAACCTTAACCTTAACCTAAACCTATAACCTTAACCTAAACCAAAACCTATGACCTAAAACCTAAATGTATTCTTAAATCTCTAAACCTAAACCTACACCTAATCCTAATCTCAACTCCCTAACCTAAACCTAAACCTAAACTTGAAAACCCAAACCTAAACCCAATCCCTAACCCGAACCCGACTCTTAAACCTAAACCTTAACCTTTTTTTCAAATCCCTAAACCTAAACCTACACCTTATCCTAATCTCAACTCCTTAACCTAAACCTAAACCTAAACTTGAAAACCTAAACCTAAACCCGATCTCGAACCCGAACCCGATTTCCTAAACCTAAACCTTAACCTATTCTCACCCCTAAACCTATAGCTTAACCTAAACCTTAACCTAAACCTAAACCTAAACTCGAACCTATAACCTATAACTTAAACCTAAAACTTAAATATATTCTCAAATCCTTAAACCTACACCTACACCTAATCCTAATCTCAACTCCCTAACCTAAACCTAAACCTAAACTTGAAAACTCAAACCTAAACCCGATCCCAAACCCGAACTCGATTTCCTAAACCTAAACCTTAACCTATTCTCAATTCCCTAAACCTATAGCTTATAACCTAAACCTAAACCTTAACCTATTATCAAATTCCTAAACCTAAACTTACACCTAATCCTAATCTAAACTCCCTAACCTAAACCTAAACCTAAACTTGAAAACTCAAACCTAAACCCGATCCCGAACCCGAACCCGATTTCCTAAACCTAAACCTTAACCTATTCTCAAATCCCTAAACCTAAACCTACACCTAATCCTAATCTCAACTCCCTAACGTAAACCTAAACCTAAACTTGAAAACCCATACCTAAACCCGATCCCAAACTCAAACCCGATTTCCTAAACCTAAACCTTAACCTATTCTCAATTTCCTAAACCTTAACATATAACCTAACCTAAACCTAACCTACACCTAAACCTAAACCTAAGCCTAAAACCTAAACTTATGACCTAAAACCTAAATGTATTCTCAAATCCCTAAACTTAAACCTACACCTAATCCTAATCTCAACTCCCTAACCTAAACCAAAACCTAAACTTGAAAACCCAAACCTAAACTTGATTCCGAATTTGAACTCGATTTCCTAAACCTAAACCTTAACCTATTCTCAATTCCCTAAACCTATAGCTTATAACCTAAACCTAAACCTTAACCTAAACCTATAACCTTAATCTAAACTAAATCCTATGACATAAAACCTAAATGTATTCTCAAATCTCTAAACCTAAACCTACACCTAATCCTAATCTCAACTCCCTAACCTAAACCTAAACCTAAACCCGATCCCGAACCTGAACCCGATTTCCTAAACCTGTACCTTAACTTATGCTCAATTCCCTAAACCTATAGCTTATAACCTAAACCTTAACCTAAACCTAAACCTAAACCTAAACCTTAACCTAAACCGATAACCTTAACCTAAACCAAATCCTATGACATAATACCTAAATGTATTCTCAAATCCTTAAACCTAAACCTACACCTAATCCTAATCTCAACTCCCTAACCTAAACCTAAACCTAAACTTGAAAACGCAAACCTAAACGCGATCTCGAACCCGAACCCAATTTCCTAAACCTATACCTTAACCTATTCTCAATTCCCTAAACCTATAGCTTATAACCTAAACCTAAACCTTAACCTAAACCTAAACCTATAACCTTAACCTAAACCAAAACCTATGACCTAAAACTTAAATGTATTCTCAAATCTCTAAACCTAAACCTACACCTAATCCTAATCTCAACTCCCTAACGTAAACCTAAACCTAAACTTGAAAACCCATACCTAAACCCAATACCGAACCCGAACCCGATTTCCTAAACCTAAACCTTAACCTATTCTCAATTTCCTAAACCTTAACCTAAACCTAAACCTATAACCTAAACCTAAGCCTAAAACCTAAACCTATGACCTAAAACCTAAATGTATTCTCAAATCCCTAAACGTAAACATACACCTAATCCTAATCTCAACTCTCTAACCTAAACCTAAACTTAAACTTGAAAACCCAAACTTAAACCTGATCCCGAACCCGAACCCGATTTCCTAAACCTAAACCTTAACCTATTCTCAATTCCCTAAACCTATAGCTTATAACCTTAACCTAAACCTTAACCTAAATCAAAACCTAAACCTATAACCTTAAACTAAACCAAATCCTATGACCTAAAACCTAAATGTATTCTCAAGTTTCTAAACACTACAAGAAAAATGGGCAAAAGTTACGGACTAAATCCGTAGCAAAAGGGCTTTTGCTACGGATCTAGTCCGTATCACGTCCGTCGCAATTGGTGGGGTAGCTAAAGGTCTAGCTACGGACAATATCCGTAGCAATAGAGACCATTAGCTACGGATAATATCCGTAGCAATAGATACCAATAGCTACGGATTATATCCGTAGCAATATACACCAATAGCTACGAATTATATCCGTAGCAATAGATACCAATAGCTACGGATTATATCCATAGCAATAGATACCAATATCTACAATATTTGCAGCACTACATACGGAGAGCTACGGATATAATCCGTAGCTATAGATACCAATAGCTACGGATATAATCCGTTGCAATAGCTACGGCGAAATGCTGTAGCTTTGCTACAGATTATATTTCGTAGCTATTTTCCCTGTTTCCATTGCAAGAACCTGCTATGATTGATAACTCATATAAGCTTAATGCAATCAGAGAAAAAAATGATGCATTTATTACAATAACAATTAAATCTACAATGCATCCTACATTCACATTTCTAAATAAACAATACTTCACTTTGCTAACCAATTAAAAGAATTACAACTAAGGCGTGCCCTCATGCATTAAATAATGCTCGCGCTTTTGCTGCAATTTTTCTTTCTTCGACGGTCAAGTTCAAAAAACACGTAAGATAGAGCTTCTTCTTTCCTTGAAACCGCATATGTAACTTCAGAGACTTCGACACAAGATCACTTTCAAGTTTTAAAACCCTTCCCTTGAGAAAATGAATTTCATCATCCACTGACTTCTTTAGCTTGTCAGCCTGTATAAAACAACAATTGTAGACACAATCAAACAAACATGCCTTTGTACACATCTCAAAAGGAAGAAAGACCCAAAAAAAAAGAGCTGAAAAAAAACAATTATATATAAAGAAATAAAAAATGTACCTACAAAATTTCTAAACTATAATAAAATCCATAGGTTAGGTTATTGGTTATAAGTTATAGGTTAAGGTTTAGTTTATAGGTTTAGGAAATCGGGTTCGGGTTCAGGATCGGGTTTAGGTTTGGGTTTTCAAGTTTAGGTTTAGGTTTAGGTTAGGGAGTTGAGATTAGGATTAGGTGTAGGTTTAGGTTTAGGGATTTGAGAATACATTTAGGTTAAGGTTTAGGGAATTGAGAATAGGTTAAGGTTTAGGTTTAGAAAATCGGGTTCGGTTCTGGATCTGGGTTTAGGTTTGGATTTTCAAGTTTAGGTTTAGGTTTAGGTTAGGAGTTGAGATTAAGATTAGGTGTAGGTTTAGGTTTAGGATTTGAGAATACATTTAGGTTAAGGTTTAGGGAATTGAGAATAGGTTAAGGTTTAGGTTTAGGAAATCGGGTTCAGTTTCAAGATTGTGTTTAGGTTTGGGTTTACAAGTTTAGGTTTAGGTTTAGATTTAGGTTAGAGAGTTGAGATTGGATTAGGTGTAGGTTTAGGTTTATGGATTTGAGAATACATTTAGGTTAAGGTTTAGGAATTGAGAATAGGTTAAAGTTTAGGTTTAGGAAATCGGATTCGGGTTCGTGGATCGGGTTTAGGTTTGGGTTTTCAAGTTTAGGTTTAGGTTTATGTTAGGAGTTGAGATTAGGATTAGGTGTAGGTTAAGGTTTAGGATTTGAGAATACATTTAGGTTAAGGTTTAGGTTTAGAAATCGGGTTCGGGTTCTGGGATCGGGTTTAGGTTTGGGTTTTCAAGTTTAGGTTTAGGTTTAGGTTAGGAGTTGAGATTAGGACTAGGTGTAGGTTTAGGTTTAAGGATTTGAGAATACATTTAGGTGAAGGTTTAGGAAATTGATAATAGGTTAAGGTTTAGGTTTAGAAAATCGGTTCTGGTTCTGGGATCGGGTTTAGGTTTGGGTTTTCAAGTTTAGGTTTAGGTTTAGGTTAGGAGTTGAGATTAGGATTAGGTGTAGGTTTAGGTTTAGGGATTTGAGAATACATTTAGGTTAAGGTTTAGGGAATTGAGAATAGGTTAAGGTTTAGGCTTAGGAAATCGGGTTGGGTTCAAGATCGGGTTTAGGTTTGGGTTTTCAAGTTTAGGTTTAGGTTTAGGTTAGAGAGTTGAGATTAGGATAAGGTGTGAGGTTTAGGTTTAGGATTTGAGAATACATTTAGGTTAAGGTTTAGGTTTAGGTTCGGGTTTAGGCTATAGGTTTTGGTTTGGTTTAGGTTATAGGTTTTGGCTTAGGTTATAGGTTATAGGTTTAGGTTTAGGTTTTGATTTAGGTTATAAGTTATAGGTTTAGGTTAAGGTTTAGGTTTAGGTTATAGGTTTTGATTTAGGTTTAGGCTATAGGTTTTAGTTTTGGTTTGGTTTAGGTTATAGGTTTTGGTTTAGATATAGGTTATAGGATTTGAGAATGGGTTATGGTTTAGGTTTTTTGAAATCCAAGGGTTCCAGTTCTGGATTGGGTTTTAGATTGGGTTTTCAAGTTTAGGTTTAGGTTTAGGTTAGGAGTTGAGATTAGGTTAGGTTTTCAAGTTTAGGTTTAAGTTTGGGTTTTCAAGTTTAGGTTAAGGTTTAGGTTTAGGTTATAGGTTTTGGATTTGAGAATGGGTTTGGGTTTAGGCCATAGGTTTTGGCCTAGGTTTAGGTTATAGGTTTTGGTTTAGGTCTAGGTTTTGATTTAGGCCATAGGTTATAGGTTTAGGTTAAGGTTTAGGTTTAGGTTATAGGTTTTGATTTAGGTTTAGGCTATAGGTTTTGGTTTTGGTTTAGGTTATGTGGTTTTAGTTTAGGATATAGGTTATAGGTTTAGGTTATAGGGATTTGAGAATGTGTTATGGCTTAGGTTTTGGAAATCGGGTTCAAGTTCGGGATTGGGTTTTCAAGTTTAGGCTTAGGTTTAGGTTAGGGAGTTGAGATTAGGTTGGGTTTTCAAGTTTAGGTTTAAGTTGGGTTTTCAAGTTTAGGTTAAGGTTTAGGTTTAGGTTATAGGTTTTGGATTTGAGAATGGGTCGGTTTAGCTATAGGTTTTGGTTTTGGTTTAGGTTATAGGTTTTGGTTTTGGTTATAGGCCCAGGTTTAGGTTTAGAATTTTGATTAGGTTATAGGTTTAGGTTAAGGTTTAGGTTTAGGTTATAGGTTTTTATTTAGGTTTAGGCTATAGGTTTTGGTTTAGGATATAGGTTATAGGTTTAGGTTATAGGATTTGAGAATGGGTTATGGTTTAGGTTTTGGAAATCGGGTTCAAGTTCGGGATTGGGTTTTGATTTAGGTTATAGGTTTAGGTTAAGGTTTAGGCTTTAGGTTATAGATTTTGATTTAGGTTTAGGCTATAGGTTTTGGTTTTGGTTTAGGTTATAGGTTTTGGCTTTAGATATAGGTTATAGGTTTAGGTTATAGGATTTGAGAATGGGTTATGGTTTAGGTTTTGGAAATCGTGTTCAAAGTTGGGATTGGGTTTTAGATTGGCTTTCAAGTTTAGGTTTAGGCTTTAGGTTGTGAGTTGAGATTAGGTTGGGTTTTCAAGTTTAGGTTTAAGTTTGGGTTTTCAAGTTTAGGTTAAGGTTTAGGTTTAGGTTATAGGTTTTGATTTAGGTTTAGGCTATAGGTTTTGGTTTAGGTTTAGGTTATAGGTTTTGTTTAGGTTATAGGTTATAGGTTTAGGTTATAGATTTGAGAATAGGGTTCGGGTTTAGGTTATAGGTTTTGGTTTTGGTTTAGGTTATAGGTTTAGGTTTAGGTTATAGGTTATAGGTTTAGGTTTAGGTTTCGGCTTTAGGTTATAGGTTTTGGGATTTGAGAATGGGTTCGGGTTTAGGTTATCTGTTTTGGTTTGGTTTAAGTTATAGGTCTTGGATTTGAGAATGGGTTCGGGCTTAGCTATAGGTTTTGGTTTAGGTTATGGTTATAGGTTATACGCTTAGGTTTATGTTATAGGTTTTGATTTAGGTTTAGGCTATAGGTTTTGGTTTTGGTCTAGGTTATAGGTTTTGGTTTAGGATATAGGTTATAGGTTTAGGTTATAGGATTTGAGAATGGGTTCGTGCTTTAGATTATAGGTTTTGGTTTTGGTTTAGGTTATAGGTTTTAGTTTAGGTTATAGGTTAAGGTTTCGCTTTAGGTTATAGGTTTTGGGATTTGGGGAATGGGTTTGGGTTTAGGTTATAGGTTTTGGTTTGGTTTAGGTTATAAATTATAGGCCTTAGGTTATAGATTTGAGAATGGGTTCGGGATTAGGTTATAGGTTTTGGTTTTGGCTTAGGTTTTAGGATTTGAGAAACGGTTCGGGCTTAGGTTATAGGTTTTGGCTTTGGTTTAGGTTATAAATTGTGGGTCAGGTTTAGGTTAAGGCTTCGATTTATGTTATAGGTTTTAGGATTTGAGAATGGGTCCGGCTCAGGTTATAGGTTTTGGTTTTGGTTTAAGTTATAGGTTTTGGATTTGAGAAACGGGTTCGGCTTAGGCTATAGGTTTTGGTTTTGGTTTAGGTTATAGGTTATAGGTTTAGGTTAAGGTTTAGGCTTAGGTTATAGGTTTTGATTTAGGTTTAGGCTATAGGTTTTGGTTTTGGTTTAGGTTATAGGTTTTGGTTTAGATATAGGTTATAGGTTTAAGTTATAGGATTTGAGAATGGGTTTGGGTTTAGATTATAGGTTTTGGTTTTGGTTTAGGTTATAGGTTTTGGTTTAGGTTATAGGTTATGGTTTTGGTTTAGGTTATAGGTTATAGGTTTAGGTTAAGGTTTGGTTTAGGTTATAGGTTTTGGGATTTGAGGATGGGTTTGGGTTTAGGTTATAGGTTTTGGGATTTGAGAATGGGTTTGGGTTTAGGTTATAGGTTTTGGTTTTGGTTTTGGTTTAGGTTTTAGGTTATAGGTTTAGGTTCAAAGTTATAAGCTATAGGTTTCGGGAATTGAGAATAGGTTAAGGTTTAGGCTTAGAAATCGGGTTTGGGTTCGATATCGGGTTTAGGTTTGGGTTTTCAAGTTTAGGTTTAGGTTTAGGTTAGGAGTTAAGATTAGGATTAGGTGTAGGTTTAGGTTTAGGGATTTGAGAATAGGTTAGGTTGTAGGTTAAAGTTTAGGGAATTGAGTTTAGGTTATAGGTTTAAGTTATAGGTTATAGGTTTAGGTTAAGGTTTATGTTGTAGTTATAGGTTTTGGGATGTGAGAATAGGTTAGTTTATAGGTTAAGGGTGTGGTCCCTGCAAATACAGATATAAACACGGCCTGTCCAAATGGTCAGGCCCTTCCAATGTTATCCATAGGAAATGGACAGCTTCATCATGGTCAGCGGTTCCCACCTTCCAGGGACCCCCGCTCATCCGGATAGCTCCGAGGCACATCCGGGTCTGTTCCATTAATTTCGAGCAAATACATAAACACGGCCTGTCTAAATGGTTAAGCCCTTCCAATGTTGTCCATAGGAAATGGACAGCTTCATCATGGTCAGCTGTTCCCACCTTCCAGGGACCCCCGCTCACCCGAATAGCTCCGACGCACATTTCGGGTCTGCTCCATTAATTTCGAGCAAAAATACATGAACACGGCTCATTCCAAATGGTCGTTCTTTTCAATGTCAGGCCTGTCATAGGAAATGGACAAATTTCATCATGGTCATAACAAAGGGGTTCCCATCTTCCAGGGACCCCCGCTCTTCCGGATAGCTCCGACGCACATCCGGGTCTGCTCTATCAATTTCGAGCAAATACATAAATATGGCCTATCCAAATGGGCAGACCACTCCAATTATGTGCATTCTTGACAAGAGACGTACTAGATGCTTGAATCTAGGAAAAGGATTTTACCCAAACCTCTTGCAGGAGTTCTTCAAGTTCCACTGTTATCTGCGAGAAGGATGCTTGTGATTTGATGTTTAGAAGAAACCTAACCCCACCCAAAATTGTAATAATTTTGTTAGTACTTGGATTAGTATGTGAAACCTGGAGTTAAAATCCTTCAAAACAAAACACAACTAGCTGTGACTAAGATGCAATTGTAAGCAACATCATAAGTTAATAGAGTTTGGCTGGTAATGAGTTAATGTGACTAGAGTCTAGACAAACATAAACAATGAGCCAAACAAGGAAATTATAATAAGAAACAAGAAAAAAAATAGGCAGAAGATTACCTCAAAGTTGGGAAAGAAACCAGGATAGAGACCAGTCCACATAAGAGGATGCTCAGGCGCCATGGTGAAGTATTGAGGTACTGAAGTTGGGTTCTCAGCCTGTCAATCGAAAAACTGTCACTTAAAACTAGCTTTTATGTGAGACAACATGAATTAACAAATAGACTTCCAAAATGACACTGAACATCAACAAGGTTCAATATCTGCATGTTGGAAAGAAGGCCCAAAACTAGTTAGAGATCAATTAATATCTACAAAGGTAACATGTGCAAGCAAAGTATCTATCAATGATGAGAACCTTATAAAGAGATGAGATTGATTGGTATTCTAATTAGTTTCACAAGCTTTTAATTAGATCTATTGATAAACTAATTTGAGAAATGTTCTAGCAAATGTGAACTCATCTAAACTAATACAATTAATGCTGATAGGAATAGTACCTAAAATGCAATCAGGAAAAAAAATGATGTATTCATTACAAATAGCAATCAAATCATAAAATGCATCAGGCGGTTCCCACCTTCCAGGGACCCTCGCTCAACTTTTCAGGTGATTCATTCATGACCTTGTTAAAAAATAAAAAGAAGCTTGTAGGAGTTTGGGTTGTTCATTAGGCTCGAATAAGGGTTGATGATGTAAACATTGTATATGCAAAAAGAGTTACAAGTAGCTTCTTAAAAGATCATTCGTTATCATAATTCAACCAAGATACCTACTTGCTTTTGCAGTCAGCACATTCCCTGTTCTCTGGCAATTTAAGAAGTCCTTCCAATATCTTCAAATGATGCACCAAATGAAGGAAAAGAAAAAAATCAATCCCAAATTATAATAGAGAGAAAGTAGTACATATCTAAAGAAGTGAATAAGAAGAGGAACCCAAGTAGAAGAGGTTAAGATGCTTATAAAACTCCATGAACAGGATATGATGATATAGTTCCTCCGTCCCATTCAGAAATAAGAATGTAAATAAATGGAGCATGAAACATCAGGCTAAAATGTGAATATGATATTAAAAAAATAAATAAATTGAGAAGCCCTTCTTCTCCATAGTTTCCAGGCCACAATCAAGTCTAATTCACCAGGCGCTCATGGATTTGGTTTTATCAAATAGTTGATGAAGACTATTTGTACAAGCCATCACTATGTTATGTGTAAAGCAATGTATTACATAGCACTAGATGATAAAAAAATTCAGCAGTCATGAAATTTCTGAACAACCAATTCCAAATAATCTATGAATTCCACATGGGCCATAAATCACTGTTCCAATTGCTGCTTTACCAACATATATTTTATGTATGAAAAAACAAAGAAGAAAAGGCAAAGCCCAATGAAAGACATACCTCCTGAAGTTTCCATTTGACATTATCCAACCCACCAATGTCCTCCCATGAGACATTAGGCACCTCCACAACCTGCTAGAAACAGTTCATTCTCATGATCAGGTTACCTCCACTTGAGTTTATGGAATTTCTGAACAACCAATTCCAACTAAACATGCACATGTATTACTTTTATGGGAACAATAGTATCCTCAGGCATATAAGAAAGGATGAGAAACAATAAACTAGAGGATGGAAACACTCTCAATAGGGTAAGTTTTAACTTACACAACAATAATTACAGGATTTACACTTTTGCAACAAACGAGAAGAGGCAACTGTTGTAGCAAAGAGGTGATGGGAAATCAAATTGTCAAATAACATTAAATTCTAGTTAAGTAGTGCATTCTAATTCAGTTTAGCATGGTATACCATGGCATGAATTGTTACTAGCATGGTATACCATCTAAAAAGTTCAATTGAATACTTACCTTGAGCCTCATGACAGCATCTACAACTAGTTTAGTAAAATGCTCCTTGTCCTGGGAAAGTATTTTTGAACTCAAAGTGGTCATAGCTATCTTCATCAAGTCTGATTTAAACTTCTCTACATTACAACAATGGAAGTGTGTGTTAGAGACATACTAGTCTGCACCATTTTTCAAGAGTGACCCACCCAAGGAGCTGCCCAGATAATAGACTACAGTGCCACCTCCAATTTGATTGCAATGTAATACTATAGCAAATGGAAGCAAAAAAGAAAAGAAAAGAAAAAAGAAAGAAAGAAAGATTGGCCATCATCATCATCATGGTCTCATCCCAGCTATGCTTGAGTGGTACTGGTATGTGGCAGCCACTTGATGTATGAAGGCCATCAACCCTATCTATCAGATGCATCACCACACATTACCTAAATCCACCTGATCCAACAGTCAAGTGGGCCACAACACAAGCGATGCCTACCCTTGATTTAAATAGGGCCACACCAGAAATATGAAACGGCTGGTTTTAAACGAAGTTGCAGCAACACTTACCAATAAAAAATAAAAAATAAAAAATTCCAAGTTACACATCAAACAAAGTTGGAAGGAGATACCAGCAATAAAAAAGAAAGTCCTAGCTTGTAGGAGATTATCCATGTAAAAATCAAAAGGAGATTATCCAGGCCATGCTTAGATATTGCTTGTTACTAAAAACAAAATTGCAAGAAACCTATAGTTAAATGTGGCAAATTACTGTACCCAGGCACAAGGCCTTAGAGGTTTGGAATCCCCTCCATAGTCATCTCTACACGAATAGACATGCTAACCTAGCACATGCACAGGAGATCCAATCCAGTTTATCAGGTGAAAACATCATTAGATCATTGGACCAAAACAATTAGGCTGCCCAAGGGTATGCCAACGTCAATCTTTAAAATAAAGTTATATATATAAAAAAACCACTTCAATCAAGAGTCCATTTTTTTTGTACAGATTGACCACCTAATAGTTAACTGCTTTAATGGTAGATCATCTGAACTAGGTTGGTTTAAGCCCAGATTTTGAATTAGCTGGAGGCTGTGACGAGCCCACTGACAACTCTGGGCTAACTGGATTTTCTCTAACCTTGATGTAGAATTTCACCAGCCACATGTTATCCTCAATGTAGCAGTTGGGAAGCCGAGTCAATTCCTGAAGGGAGGAATGTTAGTGTATATGGGAGATTCACGCTAAAGATCCCGACAACCAATGAATAAATAGAGAGGCAAACAGTTCCTGAGCTAAGGAAGATCTCTAACTGCAATGGAATTGAAGAAAAGGTAAATATATCCCCAAACAGTGCACCGCAATTTAAATGGGCGATTGAGGGGTTGTTTGGAAGGGCTGTGATTGTGGGGCCCACCTTCAAATGGGTGAACGGTCTACCTGCATGACCTGATCATCTTCATCCATTTTTCGCTTTCTTTATTTGATTAAGCTCTTCATTGATGCGAGAAAACAACAACCGTCAAGCCAGGGCATCATGGGCGACATGAACCTGAAAATCAGATGTCTTTGAATCAATCAATCAAGGAATCCTACCACACATGGAAGATAGTTATCAGGACCCACAAGACCATTAAGCTAGGGCATCATGATGAGCTACATAGATCATCTCTGTTTTGAACAAATTGTTGCTTTTACAAGCCACTGATTGGTTGGCTTCTTGTAGACTATTTGATTATTATCAATACTTCCCATGGAGTTTTTAATTCAAAGTTCTTAAATTTTGAAATGATTGAGTCACACAAATCATTGCACTCCACACGATTAGATTCCTCTTAGGAATTTCATCAAACACCCCACATGCACACCTAATCTCTTCATATTTCGCATAGAAATTCAACAGCCTAGTTTGCACAAACGGTTTAAGTCGAGTCTATGGAGGAAAACATGTGAATGGATTTGCAAGACTTCTTCAAGTTTTTGAAAGACCCATGCTATGCGCCTAATTTAGTTTCTTAGTAAAAAAGAAAAAAAAGAAAAAGGGAGAAGCCTAAATACTCCTTAGAAACCACACCGAAAATGTGAAATATCCATAAAAATCTCCTCTAAAAGTAGCAAATGTGAAACCTAAGCAAAAAATATACACAGCATCACTTCCCAATTTGATTTGAAAAGAACTTCCAATAAAAACCCTCAGAAATCCGTAGCAAGAAGCAAAGTCATCAGAAAATAAACAAAATCCATGTTAGATTTCAAAAAAACAGAACGAAATCCTCTCCTCAAATCATTGCAAACAGAGATCAACGAAATTAGGGCACAGAAATTACCTTTCGAGATCTGCTACAGAGATAGAGAGAGATGCTTCACTTCTCAGTGCCGACACCATGCTAGATCCAACATTCAATGCCCAGCACACGCACGAGAGAGAGAGAGAGAGAGAGAGAGAGAGAGAGTTAGGGGGGGAGAGTAGTGGAAAATAGGGTAGGGAAGGAAGAGGGAGAGAGAGAGATGAAAATTTTTGGGCACACTCTCGGCGCGGGTGTGTTTTTTAGAGCGCGCCCAGTTTTTGGGCGTGATGGACCATGTACGGTCTGGGCAAGGGCTCCTTGGGGCCCACCATGATGTATTTGGTTCATCCATTCCGACTATTAATTTTAACAAATTATTTTAATTCTTGATACCAAAATTAAAGTATATTGAAGGCTTAAGTGGACCACACCATAGGAAGCAAAACTGAATTAATCTTCATGTTTCCTACCATGTGGTCCACTTGAGCCTTCGAACTAGCTGATGTTTGATTTCATGCCATAAAATAATATTTCAAAATAGATGAACGGCTTAGATAGAACACATTTTTTAGGCCCAATAGATCCCCTTACACCATCTTTAATTATTAATGGTGTGACAACTTTTTAGCTACGGATTAAAACCGTAGTAACTTTTGCTACGGTTTAGTGATTTGATGGGCCCTAAGAAGTGGATGAACCTTTCCTTAAAAAGCAAACAATAGGTTTCCCTTCTCCTTATTCTATTTCATAGATATTTCTATCATGTAACAATTAATTTAGTGAAAGTACGGTATAAGAAAAGAATTGATGATCAATTGTTTAACTGAAGTTATGCTCCTTCATAGAGTTCAATTGGGGAACAGGATTTGCTTAGTCAACCCTAATTAGTTAGGATAAGGCTTGATGATAATGATGATGATAAACATACGGATACAAGATTACTTATATTAGATGCCATCAGAAACCACTAAAAAATGTAATGAAAGGCATTGAGTTGCATCAGTAGCAGATAATAATGATTGTGATATATAAACATACGGATACAAGACTACCAGTAGATGCCATCAGAAACCACTGAAAAATGTAATGAAAGGCATTGAGTTACACCAGTAGCAACACTATGAATTTTGAGAAAATGTTGGAATTACCTGATAGCCTTTCAACCCTTTTTTGTCAAGAATCTTTTGGCATGCAATCTTATCATCATAGTTGTACAGGAATGTAAAATTCACATGAAGCAGCATCAATTTCTACCTCAAATCAATCTTCTAACAACCACGATAGATACTGACTAACAAACTTGAAACCATACAACTGACTTCATTGCTGAGCATAAAAATATAAACAATGACTTACTTTCCTTCCAAAGCTTCTAGAGCAAGTAGACCAAAATGGTGAAGCAATTCATAGAATGTTCATCTGGTAGGATATCCAGCACAGCTGATCCTAATTACCTCAAGAACATCTTGAGAGTATGAAAGTTTGGTACAAAATATTATATGTAAATAACAACTGAATTTGAACAGCTCCATGTGAAAGTCAATGAAGAATGACAAAGGCAATAATGATGTTTTCCATTGTGTACTTACACCACAACGTAGTTGTTGGATAATGTTGGCATTCTCAAAAAAAGCAAGCTTGAGGACATTATTTGGCTTGACACATCTGATGTAATGAGGCTCATTGAATTTAAGGTCTCCATCAAAGTTGTAGTTGCAGCTTGCAATTTTATCATTTCCAAAAGAGAGAAATGTTAGCACAAGGGACTGCATGTAATTTAAGCATTTATGCATGAAAGAGAACGAGTGCACCAGCAGGGTTGTGTGTACATGTAGAGTAGTAAGAAAATTTGCAGAGCTCTATGAACGGTAGGAAGCCTCATTAAGTTCAAAATGGAAGAAGGTTACATTAATCACTGGGACAAATCAATTAAGCACTAGAAAACCAAAGAGTCATAGACAGTGAGACCTCTTAAATCAATACAACTACACCATTAGTAAAAGAAAACAAGGATTCAAAAACCATCCTAGAGCAATTCCTCCCAGAAAAGATAAATGGGCCACCGTGCCCTTCGAGTTGATTCATACTAACACCTGGGAACCAGATGCTACTGTCTCTGCTCTAGGTTAGGTATTTTGTTTCCTCTATGCAGATTATTATCAGATTTTTATTTATATTTGCAAATCGAGGTATAAAGTTTTTGACATGTTTAGAGCTACTTAGAGAAGTTCTGACCCACTTCAATGGGAGCATTAAAACTTCAAGATAAGATAATACCAGAGAATATTTGTTGTAGGAGGTTCTCTTGTATTTATATGAGAGTGGGATTTTGTTTCAAACTTCATGTACTCAATATAAATACAACAATACACAAATTTTAGATTTAACTCCTAACTGCTATAATAGAATCAGAACATTCAAACTCAAGCTGAGGAGGTCCATTAGCAATTGTGATCTTCTAGGAAAGATGAACAATGGAAAATTTATAGTGAAGCTAGAAAAAATTTACTCACGCAGCCATAGGTGAAGGATGATTGCTTTTGACAAAAGAACAAGAGATTTGTAAGTCCATGAAAAGAGATACACTGATAGATTTGACAGGCACTATTCCAATCCACATAGGGTCATCCTGGAGAGCCTCTAACACCATGTGAAAATGGATAAATCCCAAGAAAGAGGAGAAATGTCCATGAATTTCTTTGATTCTTCTTTTTTTATGAGAGGTATTAAATATGAATGAAGAATATTACCCTACTGCAAACAAGATAGTTCAAGAACCAGAAAATAAAAATCCATGAAGCTCTAATATAAAGAAAACCATACACGAATTTTAGAGAAAAACACACAAGGAACTGGTCAAAATAAAAATTGAACTCCAAACTACTAAAATAGAATCAGAGTAGTTATTTCATCAAAAGTGGAATGGACCTAATTAACTTAAAGCATGTTCCAATGGAAGAAAATTTGGATGATTTTGATGACACCTCCAGAAGTGGAGGAAATAGACTTGCCACAAAGGAGCACTTTGAAGCATTTAGTAAATACTTAGGAACCGAAATTAGACTCCAAAGCCCTAAATCTCCTCATAAAATTTATCAGGAAAAAAACAGAAATCCAAGAAAAACAATACCAGAGGTGGTTCATCACATCATCATCTTCATCTCAACAGACTGTAATACACTAGCACCTTTGCCTCGAATCCACCAGGGGTCTACGGCCAAAGATCACCCCCGTTAAAAAAAAAAAAAAACCCCGACTTTGCTAACAGCCATTGTTTCCGGCAAATTTGGTGCAACCCAAAGCCTCATCTTCTTTGTCTTTCATCTCCAGTGACCACATTTGCAGCCCGTGATTGCCGAACCCATCCACGCAGACATCATCATGAATCCATCTCCGTCCCTCTGCAATGGAGAGAGATAGAAGAGCTTCACGACGTGGCTGATGCATTGGAAATAGAGGGAGGAGAATGAGAGAGATGGAGCAGAGACCGAGAGGGAGAGAGAGGACTGGGGAAAGAAGAGATTAGGGAACGGGGTGAGAGAGAGAGAGAGAGAGAGAGAGAGAGAGAGAGAGAGAACCCTAAGTGGGCGCAGCTCTGTTTTGAGCGCGCGCCCAAATTTGGGTGTGGACCGTGGACGGTCCTGACGGGGGTTCTGTGGGGCCCACCATGATGTATTTGGTTTATCCATTCCGACCAATAATTTTATTAATTTATTTTAGTTTATATTCTTAAATTTAAGGTATATCTAAGGCCTAAGTGGACCACACCATAAGAAACAAATATGATTTAATATCCATGTTTCCTACCGTGTGGTCCACTTGAGCCTTCGATCTAGCTGATTTTTTATTTCATGCTCTAAAGTAATATTTCCAACTATATAGACGGCTTAGATAGGACATATTTTTTTTAAGGCCTCATTGAGCCCCTTACAACACCATTAATTATTAATGGTGTGTCAACTTTTTAGCTACGGATTAAAACCGTAGCAAATGTAGCTAAGGTTTATATCCGTAGCAAAAAACTAATGTGGTCTGTATCCTTTGCCCCTTTTTTTGGTAGTGAAACCTAAACCTACACCTAATCATAATCTCAACTCCCTAACCTAAACCTAAACCTAAACTTGAAAACCCAAACCTAAAACCCTATCCCAAACCTGAACTTGATTTCCTAAACCTAAACCTTAACCTATTCTCAAATCCCTAAACATAAACATAAACCTAATCCTAATCTAAACTCCTTAACCTAAACTTAAACCTAAACTTAAAAACCCAAACCTAAACCCAATCCCAAACCAACCCAAATTCTTAAACCTAAACCTTAACCTATTTTCAAATCCCTAAACCTAAAACTAAACCTACACCTAATCCTAATCTCAACTTCCTAACCTAAACTTAAACCTAAACTTGAAAACCTAAACCTAAACCCGATCTCGAACCCAAACCCGATTTCCTAAACCTAAACATATAGCTTATAACCTAAACCTAAACCTAAACCTTAACCTTAACCTAAACCTAAACCTATAACTTATAACCTAAATATATTCTCAAATCCTAAACCTACACCTACACCTAATCCTAATCTCAACTCCCTAACCTAAACCTAAACCTAAACTTGAAAACCCAAACCTAAACCCGATCCCGAACCCGAACCTGATTTCCTAAACCTAAACCTTAACCTATTCTCAATTCCCTAAACTTATAGCTTATAACCTAAACCTTAACCTAAACCTAAACCTATACCTTAACCTATTGTCAAATTCCTAAACCTACACCTACACCCTAATCCTAATCTAAATTCCTAACCTAAACCTAAACCTAAACCTAAACTTGAAAACTCGAACCTAAACCCGATCCCGAACCCGAACCCGATTTCCTAAACCTAAACCTTAACCTATTCTCAAATCCCTAAACCTTAACTTACACCTAATCCTAATCTAAACTCCCTAACCTAAACCTAAACCTAAACATGAAAACCCAAACCTAAACCCAATCCCAACCCGAACACGAATTCTTAAACCTAAACCTTAACCTATTTTCAAATCCCTAAACCTAAACCTACACCTAATCCTAATCTCAACTCCCTAACCTAAACCTAAACCTAAACTTGAAAACCCAAACCTAAACCCGATCCTCTGAACCCGAACCCACTTTTCTAAACCTAAACCTTAACCTATTCTCAATTCCCTAAACCTATAGCTTATAACCTAAACCTAAACCCTTAACCTTAACCTAAACCCAAACTTGAACCTATAACCTATAACCTAAATATATTCTCTAATCCCTAAACCTATACCTACACCTAATCCTAATCTCAACTCCCTAACCTAAACCCAAACCTAAACCCGATTTCCTAAACCTAAACCTTAACCTATTCTCAATTCCCTAAACCTATAGCTTATAACCTAAACCTAAACCTAAACCTAAACCTAAACCTTAACCTATTCTCAAATTCCTAAACCTACACCTACACCTAATCCTAATCTCAATTCCTAACCTAAACTTGAAAACCCAAACCTAAACTCGATCCCGAACCCAAACCCGATTTCCTAAACCTTAACCTTAACCTTAACCTATTCTCAAATCCCTAAACCTAAACCTACACCTAATCCTAATCTAAACTCCCTAACCTAAACCTAAACCTAAACTTGAAAACCCAAACCTAAACCCGATCTCGAACCCGAACCCGATTTCCTAAACCTAAACCTAAACCTAAACCTAAACTTAGAAACCCAAACCTAAACCCGATCCCGAACCCGAACCCGATTCTCAAACCTAAACCTTAACCTATTCTCAATTCCCTAAACCTATAGCTTATAACCTAAACCTATAGCTTATAACCTAAACCTAAACCTAAACCTTAATCTAAACCTATAACCTTAACCTAAACCAAAACCTATGACCTAAAATCTAAATGTATTCTCAAATCTCTAAACCTAAACCTACACTAATCCTAATCTCAACTCCCTAACCTAAACCTAAACCTAAACTTGAAAACCCAAACCTAAAACCCTATCCCGAACCCGAACCCGATTTCTAAACTCGAACCTTAACCTATTTTCAAATCGCTAAACCTAAACCTACACCTAATCCTAATCGAAACTCCCTAACCTAAACCTAAACCTAAACTTGAAAACCCAAACCTAAACCCAATCTTGAACCCGAACCCGAATTCTTAAACCTAAACTTTAACCTATTTTCAAATCCCTAAACCTACACCTACACCTAATCCTAATCTCAACTCCCTAACCTAAACTTAAACCTAAACTTGAAAACCCAAACTAAACTCCGTTCCCGAACCCGAACCCGATTTCTAAACCTAAACCTTAATCTATTCTCAATTCCTAAACCTATAGTGTATAACCTAAACCTAAACCTAAACCTTAACCTTAAGCTAAACCTAAACCTGAAGCTATAACCTATAACCTAAATACATTCTCAAATCCCTAAACCTACACCTACACCTAATCCTAATCTTAACTCCCAAACCTAAACCTAAACCTAAACTTGAAAACCCAAACCTAAACCCGAATTCGATTTCCTAAAAACCTTAACATATTCTCAATTCCCTAAACCTATAGCTTATAACCTAAACCTTAACCTAAACATAAACCTAAACCTTAACCTATTCTCAAATTCCTAAACCTACACCTACAACTTATCCTAATCTAAACTCCCTAACCTAAACCTAAACCTAAACTTGAAAACCCAAACGTAAACCCGAACCTGATTTCCTAAACCTAAACCTTAACCTATTCTCAAATCCCTAAACCTTAACCTACACCTAATCCTAATCTAAATTCTAACCTAAACTTGAAAACTCAAACCTAAACCCAATCCCGAACCCGAACCTGAATTCTTAAACCTTAACCTTAACCTGTTTTCAAATCCCTAAACCTAAATCTACACCTAATCCTAATCTCAACTCCTTAACTTAAACCTAAACCTAAACTTGAAAACCCAAACCTAAACTCGATCCCGAACCCGAACCCGTGCACTCCGATTTTCTAAACCTAAACCTTAACCTATTCTCAATTCCCTAAACCTATAGCTTATAACCTAAACCTAAACCCTTAACCTTAACCTAAACCTAAACTCAACACGAACCTATAACCTATAACCTAAATATATTCTCAAATCCCTAAACCTACACCTACACCTAATCCTAATCCCAACTCCCTAACCTAAATCCAAACCTAAACTTGAAAGCCCAAACCTAAACCCGATCCCGAACCCGAACTCAACCCGATTTCCTAAACCTAAACCTTAACCTATTCTTAATTCCCTAAAACCTATAGCTTATAACCTAAACCTAAACCTTAACCTATTCTCAAATTTCTAAACCTACACTTACACCTAATCCTAATTTAAACTCCCTAACCTAAACCTAAACCTAAACTTGAAAACCCAAACCTAAACCCGATCCCGAACCCAAACCCGATTTCCTAAACCTAAACCTTAACCTATTCTCAAATCCTAAACCTAAACCTAATCCTAATCTAAACTCCATAACCTAAACTCGAACTTGAAAACCCAAACCTAAACCTAATCCCGAACCCGAACCCGAATTCTTAAACTTAAACCTTAACCTATTCTCAAATCCCTAAACCTATACCTACACCTAATCCTAATCTCAACTCCCTAATCTAAACCTAAACACCTAATCCTAATCTCAACTCCCTAATCTAAACCTAAACCTAAACTTGAAAGCCCAAACCTAAACCCGATCCCGAACCCGAACCCGATTTGCTAAACCTAAACCTTAACCTATTCTCAATTCCCTAAACTTATAGCTTATAACCTAACCTAAACCTAAACTTATTTATATGTATTATGCGTGGATGAATGTAATGTGAATAAGATTGTTTGTGTTTGGATGAATGTAGTTTATGTTTGGATGGATTTATGTAGTTCGGGTTTAGATGGATGTGAATGTGATGAAATGTGGATAAGATTGTTTTTTTACTCATGAAGTTAAACTTATATGTATTATGCGTGGATGAATGTAATGTCGATAAGATTGTGTATTTGGATGGATTTATGTAGTTTGGGTTTGGATGGATGTGAATGTGAATGTGATGAAATATATTGTATAACAGGTATATATCAGGAAGATTGTGTGTTTGGTTGGATTTACGTAGTTTGGGTTTAGATGGATGTGAATGTGATGAAATATATTGTTTAACAGGTGTATATCAGGAAGATTGGGTGAGTTTGGGTTTAGATGGATGTGAATGTGAATGTGAATGTGATGAAATATATTGTATAACAGGTGTATATCAGGATGTGAATGTGAATGTGATGAAATAAATTGTATAACAAGTGTATATCAGGATGTGAATGTGAATGTGATGAAATATATTGTATAACAGGTGTATATCAGGATGTGAATGTGAATGTGATGAAATATATTGTATAACAGGTGTATATCAGGATGTGAATGTGAATGTTATGAAATATATTGTATAACAGGTGTATATCAGGAAGAAGATTGTAATAGGTCAAATTTGAAATGTCCTTTAAGGGTGATAAGAGACGGCCAATAGCAGTCCTTTTAAAGGACGGTCCATGACCGTCCTTTTAAAGGACGGCATATGAGACGGTCCATGACAGTCCTTTTTAAGGACGGCCCATGACCGTCCGTTTAAAGGACGGTCTATCGCCATCCTTTGAAGGCCCATAAGAGATGGTTCATGACAGTCTTTTTTAAGGACAGTCCTTTTAAAGAACAGTCCATGGCCGTCTTTGTTGGGCTCATAAGAGACGGTTTATGACGGTCCATTTTAAGGACGGTCTATGACAATCCTTTTTTAGGACGGTCCATGACCGTCTTTTTTTAGTCAATAAGAATGACGGTTTTCAACCGTCCTTTAAATAATAGGACACGTCAAAATTTGACTGCTTATGCGACGGTCCATGACCGTCCTTTTTGGTCATTTGAGACGGTTTTGGACCATCCTTTTTTTGCTGTTTTGGCGTATTGAAATATATTTTTGTATCTAAGCTTATTCCACATTCTAAGTTTCTAACTCTACTATACCAAGAGCAACAAAGTGGAGCCCAAGGCCTAACAAAGTGAGCAACAAAGCATCTACTGGGTCAGCGCAGGGTTCACAGCTGATATTTGTGTTCTCTGCATCTACGTTCTTCTTACTTTGTGTGAATAGGTTGGATGGCAAATAAATAATGGGCCATAAGAAGCTTCCAACTACTTGCAGGCGTTCAATCCCCAATGTTTGTTGTAGGTGTGGTCTACTTGAGCAAATCAGCTGGAAAAAAACAATAGACGATGTGGACCTGATTAACACCTGCCACGTGTGCTTTGGAGAGATGGCTCCACCGTGGTTTTTGGTTCTTAATTTCCACTCCACCGTATCACCTGCAGCGTTGTATTCCAGCGTAAACTCATTAGGCATTCTATGGTCGGGTCCAACACAATTTGGACCGTTCATCAATGAAAGGGCTTGTTAGACACTGGGAAAGCTTGATTGGAGGATTTGGATGTTGACATGTTACCAGTTTTCAAGGCGATGGTTGATAATCGAAAGGTTTTGGCTCGTGAACAATTCAGATCATACCGATGTCTGATCGGTGGATCTGGATGTTGACATGTTACCAGTTTTCAAAGTGATGGTTGACGATGATTGGAGGGTTTTAGCTTCTGAACGATTCAGATCCTGCCGAAGTCTGATCGATGGATCCAATTATGACCGTTCACAACATCGGCATACGACTTTCAGTAACGATTGTCCCGTCAGTATGGTTTTTGCCGATCAACCATCCACGTTGGGGTTCGCTGGGTGAACGGACTAGATCCCCTAAACTTGTGCCATTTGTACGGTTTTAGGTCAAGGAATAAAAGTATTTCGGAAACGACGAAAGAAGGAAAGATCACGGTCTATAATAGCACTATTTCCGGAAGCGGATTGCGTAGTAACTCACTACGCTTTAGCGTACTGAGTAAACTTTGTGAGGTCCACCATGATTTACGTATTTTATCTGCTCCGTCCATCCATTTTATCAGATAATTTTAGTACCAGAATCCAAAAATGAGGCATATAATATTTTCAAATGGACCACACCACAGGAAACGGTTGAATTGAATCTCTACGGTTGAAAAATTCTTGGGGGCCACAGAAATTTTGGATCCACCCATGTCTGTATGATCTTGTGAACAGGTTATAACAAATAAACATCACTGTGGGGCCTTAGAAAGGTTTCAACGGTGGAAATCATTATCCCCACTGTTTCCTGTGGTATGATCCACTTGATCTTTGGATATGCTTCAATTTTAGGCTCAATCCCTTAAATAAGATGGAAAAAATGATGGACGGTGTAGATAGACCACAAACATTTAAGGTGGGCCCAACTTTGTTTACTCAGTACGATAAGAGCCTACTGAGTAACTTAGTACGCAATGACGTCCAGTCAGTCACCACTCCCCACGTTACAAGTGGCATGCACATTGGGCTGTCAAAGGGCTGGGCCTGGGGTTGGTCTCGGCCCGGATTTTGAACTATCTCGGGCTGAGCCTATTCAAAAGTCTGATTTTAGCAGGCCTAAACCCAGCCCATTGATCCTTCTGCATGCATGTGCCCCTAGAGTGAATTAGTGCTGAGAATATGGTAATTAGATTCACCATATTCAAAGCAGAATCAATTTACAAAGAAAGAACTGATTTGGTAATGTGTGAAAATGAGCTGTTGAATTCTCCCCACAGTAGATCTTAAAAGTCGAATTGTGCATTAATTGAATAGCCGTTTGGCACCGAATTGCCATCAGACTTCAGATGTTTCCATTCTGATCAGTTGCACCTGACTTTCTGTTTAATCGTTTAAATGGACGATTTAGATGGTGACATGTCACCAGTTTTCAAGCCGATGGTTGACGATTTTGTTCATCTAATAAGTGCCATTTTAAGGTTACATCATCTCTGTCCAGAGGTTTAGCTTGTGTGAACGATTTAGATCATGCTAATGTCTGATTAGTGGATCCAATTGTGACCGTTCACAGGATAGGCGTTCTACTTTTAGTCACAACTGTATGGTCAATATGGTTTTTGCCGATGAACCATCCAACTGGTATTGGGGCAAGGAAAAAAAAAATGTATTTCAAAATTGACTAAAGAATGTAAGATGATAGTCCATAATCCCCACCATGTCCTATGGCTTTTTGAATGGGAGTAAATGGAGGTAAATTGGTAGAATTGGAAGTAAATGATATTTGAATGCATGTAGAGTAAATGGTATTTGGATGCATGTAAATTAATGAAAGGGAGTAAAATGAAATCCTCTCTAGGGTCCTTTGTCCTGCTCCAATGGTAGACTCTTAGGAGTTTCAACACCGGGTCAAGGGTTCGACCACCCATAGGTGATGAAATCCCACTAAGGCGTGAGTGTGTGGTGTAGGGGTGTACATCGAGTCGAACCGAGTCGAGCTAGCTTTAGCTCAACTCAAAAACCACTAATGATCACATTAACTCATTTGTTCGGTCTTCGAGCCTGACTGGCCAGCTCGGCTCGGTTCGGTCAGCAGCTCAAGCTAGTTCGAGCCGAGATCACCATTGCAGCATTTTCACAAATACCTGAACTGTACATTTAAAATCTCATTGTATTTGAGACAACAGCAATAGTTTTGCAGGTATTTTATCAAACATCTTCTAAACAACATAAAAATCAAGAAAAAAAGAGTGTTGGTTTCATATACATACCTTCCTTGCCACTAGGCACTTTTCTTTGAGTCATTTCATCAAACACTTGGTGAGCAACATCAATATCAAAGTAACCAAGTCACCGAACTAATTCGATCCGAGTTCGATTCAAGCTGGGTTCGATCCGAGTTGAGTCAAGCTGGGGCAGCTCGAACTTGGCTCGAACTCATTTTCGAGCTCAAAAAAACAACTCGACTCGGCTCGAACTCAACTTCAAGCCGAGTCGAATCAAGTTTTTTCGAGTCGAGTCAAGCGAGCTAACCGAGCTAGCTCAGCTCATGTACACCTCTAGTGTGGTGGTGTGTGTGTGTGTTTAAAAAAATTTAAAAAAATAAAAAAAGATTAAAAATAAAAATAAAAAAATCCAAAAGAGGATTAGGAGGTAAATGAGGATGAAATGTCTTTTTAAGCTTCTCTAGAGAGTTGCACATGTAAACAACCGCTATGTAAATGTCTATCATACATGTGTCACATTAATGATACTCCAAATCAAAACAAATATTAACTACATCACTAAAATCACACCAAAAGAATGATCTAAATTGTCTAAAGTATGGCCATCTAAATGGACGGTTAAAAAATGTTGGTAAGATGTCCGTGAATAATACACTTAGCTGGTGAATAATGGTCATGAAATTCGGGTGGTCTAGATTGACCTGTGTATGCCAGAGGCCGCAGATGTGTATTACCATAAAAAAAAGGTGGTGGTGGACCATCAAACTTGGAATATTTTTCTTGGCTAATGTTGGAACATCTCTCCGGCGGAGTATGATGGTTGACACGCAGACACTCAGAAATTGTACACGTGGCACACATGGGCTCAAATCAATAGTACAAATTAAGAGATCATCTGTAGATAGGTCATCATCCAAAATGCAGTTTCGTTGAGTGATCCTGACCATTGATTGTGCATAGCCAAAGCTTGAACTTTGCTGAGCACGAGCCAAGTCCAGCCACCAACTTTTGTGCAAGATCTAGCCGTTTGTTACGTGTGCTCCATCGTTCATGCAATATGACAAAACTGCCGTTGAAATCCTAAATAGTCCGGGCTGATGGGCTTTTAGAGGCAGCCCTCGCTGGCCCAATTAATAAAGAGCCAGACCCAGAAGCCATATGAGCCAGCCCGCGCTAACAAGGGAGAAATGGTGGATTGGTGGGCCATTAGTCTCTTTCCACAAATATCATCCCTGCGTGAAAAAGGATATAAATGGGCCCAGGCCAACCAGTTCAAAATCTTGGCCCGGCTAGCCCACTAGCAGCCCCATTTACCACTTGCAGAATGCTATTTGCGAAGACGAGTATGCAAGGGCCAAACAAAGAAACTCCCCACGTGTTGAAGTACTACGTGTGCAAGATCCAGGAACCTCATTAGGTGGGCCCATCAACAGATGTAGAGCGGGTCGCGTACAAGCCAAGACGGACCAGAAAAGGCCCGATGGAAGGAAGAAGTGATCCGGACCATCCAAAGCTTAAAACGGGCGTATCTCGTAAAACTGGAATGAGTTATCCGATGTACCATATATGATTTTAGGGTTGGAGAAGCTACTTTATCCACCCATCCCTATTGTGTTGGGTTGCCCACACTGAATTTACGAGATTCTATCATATCTAGGATCAAATTTCCATTTTAATTTCATTTTTACTATTTATATTAAGTTTTATTTTGATTATAACTCTTCGTATGTCGGGCTTAAGAAGCTGCGCACAACAGCACAACAGCAAAAGTTCTTATAAAACTTAGAAAAGTAGCATGGTTAAGCCAAATAGGACACTATTTTTGGCCGAAAACCATGACATCTAGTAGGAATCATAATCATCTACATATAGTAAGTTTACTATTTATAGTAAGTCACGATTTCTAGTAGTTTTAGTTATAGTATGCTTCTAAGACTTCTTCCAGCGTTTATGTTATTATATAAGAGGTTGCAAGCTCATTTTTCATCATCGATCAATTTATTACAAATTTCTAGAATTATTTCTATGTTCTTATTTTCCTCGTGGATTCGAGGTATCTCTATGAGGAGTCCAGAGTAATTCCGTGTATTTGGAATAATTACTCCCATGAGGAAGATGGTACTTGACCTCATCACGTCCATCCCTACATTAGTTTAGTATAGAGTGAAGTTTTCTCCTCGAATCTATGGCTTCTAACGACGAGTCGGGCAACAATCTCATGGACATTGCTCCATGGAATCATCTTTTAATCGTGATGGTTTTCGAAGTAGCACAACGAGAGAATCAGCAAGTCATACAAGGGCTGCAGGCTGACATTAATCGCATGACAAAGGCCATAGGAAAACTCTGTGTTCACGGTGGTGATCCACCACTAGCAGGTGCTGGAACTCGTAATCGCTTTGATTGCAAGATGGTGTTGACGGTGAATCGAAAGATCATTCCTGAGGAAGGGGGATCCAACGATGAGGAGCTCGACAACATGGTCCTCGAATATCCCGAATAAGATGACGATCGAGCATATCAGACAAATTTATAGTTCAAGATGAGGGTCAATATTCCTAACTTTAATAGCCAACTTCACATTGAGGATTTTCTTGATTAGCTTTCTGAACTTGAGCGATTCTTCAACTATATGGACATCCCTGAAGTGAAGAAGGTCAAGCTTGTAGCATACAAGTTGAAGGGCAGAGCTTCAGCTTGGTGCGAGCAATCGCAACTCGCACGGACGAAGCAGACGAAAGAACCAATCCACATATAGCAGCGGATGAAGTAGCTGCTACGCGCATGATTCCTCCATAAAAAATATGTTCAGGTACTATTCCAACAATATTGAAATTGTTGGCAGGAAAGTCGGTCGGTGAAAGATTACATGGAAGAATTCTACTGCTTAGCAACGTGTAACAATTTGATCAAGACCAAATTGCAACAAGTCACCTAATTCAACGGTAAATTGCATATGACGATCCAGGATCGGGTTCATATGTAGTCCGTTCGGACGATGAACGATGCAATCAAGTTAGCTACAAGAGCGGAAACACAACTTGAACATTCCAACACACAGACCTATCCTACCACTAGAGTCATTGCGACAGGTTCATCCCAGGGATCCCCACAACTCAGAGGAAAAGAACATGTAGAAGCGCCCACTCAACCTTCTACACTACTGAACTAAGATCAGGAAAGTGGGCAAGTTAGGCCTCAGAGGAGTGTATTAATTGTTGTTGGTAGGAGCAGGATCCTAAACCTTTATGGTTGGCCAAGACCTGACCATTGCTATCATTGTGGTCAACCAGGTCACCTATCAAATACTTGTCCCCAACGACAAGTGGTGAACCTCGCCATCAATGATAGTAGTGCTAAAAACGCCAATGAAGACCCAGATGTTGAGGAACTAGAGCACGCCACAGAGGACGAGGTGGATGAGACAGATTGGGTTACGCCGGATCATGGTCAGTCGTTCGTCGTGAAGCTACTATCGTATGTGACAAGGAAAGAGGTACACCCGCAATGACATAACATCTTCTAAATTAGATGTACGGTGAATCAAAAAGTCTATGATGTGATCATCGACAGTGAGAGCAACAAGAACATCATCACCAGGGTCATGGTGAAAAATTTACAATTAAAAACGGGGCATCATTCCTCCCCATATATGGTCGGTTGGATTAAGAAGGTTAGCAAGATGAAGGTAACTGAACACTGTACTATATCATTTTCAATTGGTAAACATTATAAAGACAAAGTAGTATGCGATATAGTTGACATGGAGGCATGTCACATATTACTCGGTCGACAATGGCAATCCGACTATGACACCACTCAT
The DNA here is from genome assembly GCA_030180095.1 of Magnolia changhungtana. Classification (NCBI taxonomy): domain Eukaryota; kingdom Viridiplantae; phylum Streptophyta; class Magnoliopsida; order Magnoliales; family Magnoliaceae; genus Magnolia; species Magnolia changhungtana. The sequence goes on along the minus strand of JASAUF010000628.1, from coordinate 331,013 downwards.
AAAAGACGAGATAATGTGTATACTTTCATCACACTACGTGAAAAATGGAAAAAAATGATGGATTTAGAGACGGTTCTGGACCGTCTCTAAAATTGCTTGGTTTAAAGACGCTTTAGAGACGGTCGTAAACCATCTCTAAACTTTTAGACGGCCCTTGACCGTCCCTAATATCATCTTAAAATTTTAAACGTCCATAAATCATTTAAGACGGCCAAAAACCGTCGTTAACTGAGAATAAAAGACGGCCATTGACCGTCTGGAATAAGAAACGGTCTGACCGTCTTATATGCAACCATTTAAGACGGTCAAAGACCGTCCGTATTAGAGACAGTCATTGGCCGTCTCTTACTGGCAATTTGAGACGGTCAGTCTGTATTAGAGACGGTCCTCAGCTGTCTCCATTTGAGACTGTCAAAGACCGTCTCAATTAGAGACGGTCCTTAGCCGTCTTATAGTGGTCATTTGAGACTGTCAAAGACCGTCTGCATTAGAGACGGTCCTGCTCAGGTAAAAAATTAAGAACAAAAAAAATTATGAATTTCGAAAAAAAAAGAGTTTAAAAGCTTAGAAAAATAATCAACAATGTTTAAGAAAAAAATTTAGATTTTGAAAAAAAAATGTAATTTTATAAAAAACTAGATTTTGAAAAAAAAAAAAAAAAAATTAAGAACTTTGAATAATGTTGATAATTTTGAAAAAAAAAAAAAAAAGAAGATTTCGATAAAAAAATGATATTTTGAAAAAGAAGATTTATAAAATTAAACAAAATTATGAAAAAATTGACAAATTGTAAATATATATATATATATATATATATATATATATATATATATATATATATATATATTTTAAAAAAAAAGAAAACTAGATTTTGTATTTTGACAAGAAAAATTAAAAAGTTATATAACAAGATTTCGATGAAAAAAAATGATATTTTGAAAAAGAAAATTTAAAAAATTAAACAAAATTGTGAAAAAATTGATAAATTGTAAAAAAAAAATTTTTTTTTTTTAAAAAGAAAAGTAGATTTTGTATTTTGACAAGAAAAATTGAAAAGTTATATAACAAAAGTGAGATTTTAAAAATGATATTTTGAAAAAGAAAATTTAAAAAATGAAACAAAATTGTGAAAAAATTGATAAATTGTATAAAAAAAATTAATTAAAAAGAAAGCTAGATTTTGTATTTTGACAAGAAAAATTGAATAGTTAGATAACAAAAGTGAGATTTTGACGATGTGTTGTATATCCTTGTCGCTCCTATGTTTCTCCAACCCATTTTTGGGGCGGGTATAAAAAATTGTGTAGATTTAAATCTTAAGTGGACCACACCACTGGAAAGAATGATAATATAGTACCTCACAATTAAAAATTATAAAGAGCCCATCGTAAGGTTTTAGTAATGTTTATTTGCAATCCAACCTGTTGATAATGTAAAGAAGATCTAGATGAAGGTAAACTACAAAGATCAAATTGATCCAAAACTTTTGTGGCCTTCAAAAGGTTTTTAATAGTTATTCATCATTGTTTTGATTGGTATGGCCCACCTGAGATTATTGAGTTCTTATGATTTGAAATCACATCCTAAAATATGATGAAAAAATATATGGATGGTGTCGATATATATAAAATATATTAAGGTGGGCCCTACATGGTTAGAGTAACACCCATGAAGGAGTTACCGAAATAGTGAAATGGTACTATAAGGTCATCTCATGGGAACTTCCCATAAGGTTAATTTGTGTGTGCCCTACCATGATGTGTGTAGAACATCAACACCATGCATTTGATGTGTCCCCTTTAAGTCCAAAAATCAGTCGTATACGAAACTTAGGTGGGCCATAGCATCTAAAACTATGTGAAGACTTCTCTAAAACATATAAAAGCATTTGGTGAGGCCCATATGAGTTTTGGATGTGTATGAAACTTGGTCTAACTCCTCATCCAAGTGGGACACACATAATGAATGTGCTGGATCTATGAAGCATATCTAGGTGGGCCCAATAAATGATTATGAATGTTTTAATGGGAGGGTAACCCTCTCAACTATAGTATGTGGTGTGGCCCACCCAAGTCATGGAACGACTTTATTTTTAAGCTCTAAAACGTACCTCCCCATAGGAGCTTATTAGAGACTGACGATGCTTAAGGGGCTCCATGGGGCCCATTTCAATATATTTGTTTTATCTAAGCCGTCCATAAATTTTGAAATATTATTTCAGTGCATGAGCTCAAAAAGTAGAAAATATTAAAAGTCTAAGTGGACCACACCATAAGAAATAATGAAAAATAAATTTATAACATTAGTATGTGGTGTGGTCCACCTACAGCTTCGATTTGACTCATTTTTTAGATCAACCCTAAAAATGAGTCGTTAAAATTAATGGACGGAGTGGATAATTAACAAACACAATGGTGAGCCCCACAAGCCCTAAAATAATGAAAATTCGGGAACCCACACTGTTCATCCATTTTTCGAGATCATTTTAGAGAAATATCTAAAAAATGATTCATATCAAAAGATTAATTAAATGAACCACACCACAAATAAGGGGAACAAATTGGCTACTCTCCCTGACACCATCCAATGGCTTGTGGTTGGTGCTATATGGGCCCCACCATGATGTATGTGTTTAATCCATGTTGTCCATCTATTTTGATAAAAAAAAATTAATATTTTGAAAAAAAATATAAAAAATTAAACAAAATTGTGAAAATTTTGATAAATTGTAAAAAAAATATATATTTTTAAAAAGAAAATTAGATTTTGTATTTTGACAAGAAAAATTAAAAAGTTATATTACAAGATTTCAATAAAAAAACGATATTTTGAAAAAAAAAAAATTTTAATTAAACAAAATTGTGAAAATTTTGACAAATTGAAAAAATATATATATTTTTGAAAAAGAAAACTAGATTTTGTATTTTGACAAGAAAATTTGAAAAGTTATAGATAACAAAAGTGAGATTTAAAAAATGATATTTAAAAAAAGAAATTTTAAGAAATTAAAAAAATTGTGAAAAATTTGACAAATTGTAAAAAAATATATTTTTTAAAAAAGAAAACTAGATTTTGTATTTTGACAAGAAAAATTGAAAAGTTAGATAACATAAGTGAGATTTTGATTTTAAAAAATGATATTTTGAAAAATAAAATTTTAAAAATTAAACAAAATTGTGAAAAAATTGTCAAATTGTAAAAAAATATTTTTTTTAAAAAGAAAACTAGATTTTGTATTCTAACAAGAAAAATTGGAAAGTACTTAGATAACAAAAGTTAGATTTTGGGGTCCACTATTATTTGTTTATTTTATCCACTCCATTCATCCATGTTAACAGATAATTTGAGGTCTAAATAACAAAAAGGAAGCATATCCAAAGCTCAAGTGGACCACACCACAGGAAATAGTGTGATTGAACCTCTGCCATTGAAAATTTCTTAAAGGCCATAGAAGTTTTAGATCAAGCTGATGTTTGTGTTTTCTATTCATTCATATATTTTTAATATTATGAACAACCTTTAACTATTTTTGGACATTCTGATTAGTCCAGATTGAAGAGTGAATAATTTCAGATGTTTAAATCAAAATTCACTCAAATTGTTGATCAATCTTGTTTGCCCAATATCTTTTTAATGTGTAACATGATTGAGGTTAGTAACTAGTCAAATTGAGGGTAATGATCAGTAAAATAAAGTGAATGGACCAGACATGTAAAACGGGTCAAATATTCTAGTCAAAATTGTGACCCAACTCATTGACACTGTGAAACTCTAAGAATTAATGTAAGTTTTGTAGGGCTCATCATGATGTGTGTCGAATATCAACACTGTGCATTTAATAAAAGTTTTGGATTAAGCTGATGTTTGTGTTTTCCCTTCATTCATATCTTTTTGATATTATGAACATGTTGGATGACAAACATTACTGTGGGCCCACCATATTGTATGGCCCTGCGACCATTTTTTTTTTAAACTTTTGAACTAGTTGGATTTCAAATAAACATTACGATGGGCCTTAGGATAATTTCAATGGTGGGAATCACCCTCCTGTTGTTTTCTATGGTAAGGTCTACTACAGATTTTTATCTATCTCATTCTTTGGCTCGTGACTTAAATTGATATCTCAAAATGGATGGACGGTGTGGATATAACAAATACATCAAAAGTTTTTATATTTTTTAAATATTATATATATGGAAAAGGTTCTATTCGTCGAGCTCATGGGAACTCCCCATGAGGTCATGCTGTGTGGGCCCCATCATGACATGTGTCGAAAATCAACACCGTGCATTTGATGGGTCCCCTTTAAATTATGGGATATCCCAAAAATCAGCCATATACAGAACTCTGGTGGGCTATACCATCTAAAATCATGTGAAGACATGCCTAAAACATGTAAAAGCACTTGGTGGGGCCCCACCTAAAATTTGGATGCGTTGAAACTTGGTATGACCCCTCATCCAAGTGGCACACACATATTGGATGGGCTAGATTTGTGAACCACATCTCTGTGGGCCCAAAAAATAATTATGAATGTTTTAATGGAGGGTAACCCCTCTCAACTTTTGTGTTCGGTGGTCTGTAGGCCCCACCATGATGTATGTGTTTCATCCATGCCGTCCATCTATTTTTATAGATCATTTTATGATATTATAAAAAAAAAATGAGTTATATCCCAATCTCAAGTGGACCACATTACAGGAAAAAGTGTTGAATGAATGTCGACCATTAAAAACTTTTTAGGAGCCATAAAAGTATTGGATCAAGCTGATCTTTATTTTTTCCCTTCATCTAGGCCTTTATGACCTAATCAAAGATTGGATGTTAGATAAACAGTACAGTGGGCCTTAGGAGGATTTAAATGATGGATATCCAATCACTATTATTTTCCTGTGGTGTGGTCCACCTAAGATTTATATCCCTCTTATTTTTAAAACATAGGCTTAAAATTATATTTAAAAATGGATGAACGGATCGGATTAAACACATACATCATGGTGGGGCCCACAGCCCACCGAACATCAGCCACGGGGCTGGTGTCAGCGGGAGTAGCCAATCCGTTCTACCCTAAAAAAGGCCTCCCGCGCGCTCATCTCCCAGAACCCCAAAACCAACCCAAAAATATCGCCCGCCCGCCCACCCACCCCTCCCGAAACCCAAACCCTCTCTCCCTCTCTCTCAACCTCACTCTCTACCTCTCTGTCTCTCACTCTCGCGCACCTCTCTCTCTCTCTCTCTCTCTCTCTCTCTCTCTCTCTCTCTCTCTCTCTCTCTCTCTCTCGGTCCCTCTCTCTCGGTCTCTGTCTCTCTCTGTCTCTCGGTGCGCTCTCTCTCGCGCATCCTCTCTCTCTCGATGGACCGTGATCGGGGCTCCAACTCAAACAGGTATCTCTCTCTCTCTCAATCTCCGTCAATCTCAATACCGATTGAAACGATTTTGGGATTTAGGGATTTGGAGATTTGGAGATTTGGGGATTTACGGATTTGGGGATTTACGGATTTGGGGATTTGGGGATTTAGGTGGGCATTTCTATCTCCACTGTTTCATGTGGTCCACCTTGATGTATGTGTTGTATATCCATGCCATCTCTGTTTTGCCTTTTAGGTAATGGCCCTGAAAATGAAGCCCATTGCACTACAGGAAACAGTGGAGATTGAATCCCCACCAATGAGAACTTCCTGCGGGCCACAGAGAGTTTTGTATGGGAATTGGATTGTGTACTGAGTAATCTCTGTGGGGTCCACCTTGATTTATGTATTTTATCATCCCTGTCCATCCATTTTACAAGATAATTTTATGGCTTAAGCCCAAAAATGAAGCATATTCAAAGCTCAAGTGGACCACACCACAGGTAACAGTGTGAAGTGATCCTCTGCCGTAGAAAAACTTCCTGTGTGCCCTAGATGTTTTGGATCAAGCTGATATGCGTGTTTTCCTTTATTCATGTCTGTATATGAAATATTGATAACCTTTGTTCGAAAGATTGGAATTTGGAAGAATTCATTTACCAAGCCTATGGTCTGGATTTGCTGCTTGGAGACGTTGAACATACTCCTAGCTGAATTGTTGTTTGTTGATATCATCTTTCTGTTAACTTATCATGTTTTGGTGATGGATATGTTTCTGGGGTTCTTTTGGCGTTTATTCTGTATCTTCACATATGGAAGCAGAGTGACTTTTTTACCAGGCTATCTGATCCCTATCTAAAAATGGGTATCTTGCATGCATCCAAAATTGGATTCAGTTTGACTGTTCTCTTGCATTTGCTCGCATCTTTTAGGTAGTCCTGTACTTGGGTACTTAGCTGTTGGTATCTTGATCGGGCCATACGGTCTATCTATTATCCGTCATGTTCACGGGACAAAGGCTATTGCTGAATTCAGAGTAGTTTTCTTACTATTCAATATTGGGCTTGAGGTGGGAATCCTTAAAATATGAATGGTTTGGATGATAAGCAAACTTCACCGTGGGTCCTGGAAATGTTTATAGAGAGTGAATATTGTCATTTTCACTGATTCTTGTGGCGTGAGATTTTAGGGTGGATTGTCCATGTATGTTTTTATAAAAGTGGTATCATATATGATTCAAATTGTTGGAGTCCATAACCAAAAAAAAATGATTTAAATGATTAACAAGTTAAAAATCCCATTGTAAATGATTTTTTAAAAAAAATATCCCACAGCTACAAACAGGTCCATTATATGAACGGCTTGGATCATTGAAATATGACCTTGGATTCAAATTGTCAGTTAAGATTTGGATTTGACTCATCTTTTGGCTCATGCTATGAACTGAGCTAGAAAAATGGATGGACACTGTGGATATAAATTAGATACATCATGATGGAATTGGGGTCTTTTGGCTCATGCTATAAACTTAGCTGAAAAATTGGATGGACATTGTTGATATAAATTAGATACATCATGATGGAATTGGGGTCTTTTGGCCCATGCTATAAACTTAGCTGGAAAAATGGATGGACAGTGTGGATATAAATTAGATACATCATGATGGAATTGGGGTCACTAGCCAAACCGTGTCCACTTTTGGAAGGTTGAGATGGTAAGCGAATTAGGTGGTGTTGCCAACACCATACTCAAAGGTAGTGTGTTGATGTCTTGGGCAATTTTGGGCTAAGGTGATGTATCTAACATCCACAACATCCACCTATTTTTTTAGCTCAAAGAAGCAGATTTGAAGCTCAAGAGTTGAAACCTTATATAGGGCCGTGAGCATCATTATCACCATTGCTTCCTATCCACGAAAGGCTGTGGAGGTTTTTGGTGCATTCTCTGTCCACGAAAGACTCAGAAAATCAGCATTATACTTTTGCCAACATCATTATATAGGGCTGTACGAAGTGGCCCACAACGTGGCTAACGACAAGTCATTATACTTTTGTGGCTCCATGGAATATCTTTCTATGAAATTTTGTTCCAAACACCAACCACAGCCGAAAGTTCTTGAAAAGGAAAATTCAAGGAAAGCATACTTCATTGACTACCACTGGCTAAACCTTTATGTGAGAAAGAGAGTTTCATTGAGGCCTATTTTCTCAAATCCCAACTTACATTTTCTCAAATCTAACATGTGTTTTGTTTATTTTAGTTGGAAAGGTATGTTTGACATGTTCTTCTCATTGAAAAATATTAAATCTTTATGAACATTTGGTGCATAGGGATCTTAATTCTCATGCAATGCTGGTGCACTTTCTCTTTGGCAAATAGCTGAATAATTCCATCATGAATAAAGCACAACTGCCAGAATTTTATGGTCCGATTTTATTTGATAATTGCCAATAAAATGTCAAAATGTATTTTATATATGCAAGCACCAACAATTAAAAGAATTTATATCTGTGGCTTGGTTTTATTTTCACTTCTCATTAGTAATATGCAGGTTAGTAGTAATTCTCATTTCCATCCATGGCTTGGTTTTATTTTCAATTCTCCTTGGCAATATGCAAGTAACTAATTCCTCAACCATCTCATGGCCTCACTTTTTTAATATGATGATGAAGCATGTTCATCTCTCAATTTTTTGAAAAATTTTAGTTATTTGTATTTTTTTTTCTAAAAAAAATCTGTTTAATAAGAATAAGAATAATTGCAACCTCTTTTTTTTTTTTTTAGATATCTGTTTTATTTCAATGTTTTCTTATTTATGGTCTATGATTATGATCAATAGGTTGCATTTGTTGGTGGGAAATCAGTTTTTGTTTATAATAATATTTAAAAAAATCTGTTTATATAAAAAAAATTTCCATTTGATTTTTTTTTGTATGGATGCATCATGCATGGCTTTATGATAAAACACATGTATGTATAAAACAAATTATTTGTTCCAAACAGGACATTTATGATAAAACAAATTATTTGTTCCAAACAGGACATTTATCAAAGGAGCACTATCAGGTGATATTTAAGATTTTCATTATAAATAGATTAAGAGCTAATGATAATTATAAGTAGACTTACAGCAAAAAATAAAGAATTTGATTTTTTTCAAAACATGGAAAGACTAATCAGTCCTACTTTTTGTAACTTCAGCCACTGCTTCAAATGGAGGGACTGCACAAAGATTTGGTTAGGGAGACTACTGATGGTGAACTAGCAGCTGCAACAAATATGAGAGCTACAAAGGTAAAAAGAAACATAAGGCGGTCGATAAGATAAGATAGCTTGACAGTACTTGTTTCAATTTTCTTGGATGGATGATGAATGTATTTGGGAATGTAAATGAAAATAAAAACTTATAATATATATATATGTTATCAATGGAGGATACCTTGTTTAGGGGGATATGAAATTCTTGTAGCTTATGGTATAGTGCCCCATATTGGTTGTATGTTACTAGTATGTAGTAGATAATACTAGGTTCAATAGTAGATAATACTAGAAAATCCCTAAACCTAAACCTACACCTAATCCTAATCTACTCCTTAACCCGAATCCAAACCTAAACCTATACTTATAACCTAAAACTATTCTCAAATCTCAAAACCTATAACCTAAACTCAATCCAAACCAGAACCCGAATTCCTAAACCTTAACCTAAACATATAACCTATAACCTATAACCTAAGCTATACCTAAACCTAAAACCTAAAGCTAAAGTTAAACCTATAACTTAAACCTAAACTCAAATCCCTAAACCTTAACCTAAACCTACAACATAAACTTAAACTTATAACCTTAACCCTAAACCTACACCTAAACTTACACCTAATCCTAATCTCAACTCCCTAACCTAAACTTAAACCTAAACTTGAAAACCCAAAACTAAACCCGAACTGAACCCGATCCCGATTTCCTAAACCTAAACTTAAGACCTTAACCTAAACCTATTCTCAAATTCCAAAACACGTAACCTAAACCTAAACCTATAACCTATAACCTAAACCAAAACCTATAACCTAAACCAAAATCAAAACCTATAACCTAAACCCGAACCCATTCTCAAATCCCATAACCTATAACCTAAACCTAAATCAAAACCTATAACCTAAACCAAAACCAAAACCAAACCCAAACCCAAACCCAAACCCGAATTCCTAAACCTTAAGTTAAACATATAACCTATAACCTATAACTTAAGCCTATCCTAAACCTAAAACCTTACTTATAACCTAAACCTTAACCTATTCTCAATTCCCTAAACCTATAGCTTATAACCTAAACCTAAACCTAAACCTTAACCTAAAACTAAACCTAAACCTTAACCTAAACCTATAACCTTAACCTAAACCAAATTCTATGACCTAAAACCTAAATGTATTCTCAAATCCTAAACCTAAACCTACACCTAATTCTAATCTCAACTCCCTAACCTAAACCTAAACCTAAACTTGAAAACCCAAACCTAAACGCGCTTCCGAACCCAAACCCGATTTCCTAAACCTAAACCTTAACCTATTCTCAATTCCCTAAACCTATAGTTTATAACCTAAACCTAAACCTAAACCTAACCTAAACCTAAACCTAAACCTATAACCTTAACTAAAACCAAAACCTATGACCTAAAACCTTAACTATAACCTATAACCTAAACTTATAACCTATAACCTAACCTTAACCTAAACCTAAAATCTAAACCTTAACCAATAACCTAAAACCTAAACCTAAACCTAAAACCTAAATATATTCTCAAATCCTAAATCTAAACCTACACCTAATCCTAATCTCAACTCCCTAACCTAAACCTAAACTCGATCCAGAACCCGAACCCGATTTCCTAAACCTAAACCTTAACCTATTCTCATATTCCTAAACTTAAACCTACACCTAATCCTAATCTCAACTCCCTAACCAAAACCTAAACGTAAACTTGAAAACCCAAACCTATACCCAATCCCGAACCCGAACACGAGATTCTAAACCTAAACCTTAACCTATTTTTAAATCCCTAAACCTAAACCTACACCTAATTCTAATCTCAACTCCCTAACCTAAACCTAAACCTAAACTTGAAAATCCAAACCTAAAACCCGATCCCGAACTCGAACCTGATTTCCTAAACCAAAGCCTTAACCTATTCTCAAATCCCTAAACTTAAACCTACACCTAATCCTAATCTAAACTCCCTAACCTAAACCTAAACCTAAACTTGAAAACCCAAACCTAAACCCGATCCCGAACCCGAACCCGATTTCTAAACCTAAACCTTAACATATTCTCAATCCCCAAACCTATAGCTTATAAGACCTAAACCTATAACCTTAAAACCAAAACCTATGACCTAAAACCTTAACCTATAACCTATAACCTAAACTTATAACCTATAACCCAACCTTAACCTAAACCTAAAACCTAAACCTTAACCAATAACCTACAACCTAAAACCTAAATGTATTCTCAAATCCCTAAACTTAAACCTACACCTAATCTAATCTCAACTCCAACCTAAACCTAAAACTAAACTTAAAAACACAAACCTAAACCCGATCCCAATTCCCTAAACCTGAACCTTAACCTATTCTCAATTCCCTAAACCTATAACCTTAACCTAAACCAAAACCTATGACCTAAAACCTAAATGTATTCTCAAATCTTTAAACCTAAACCTACACCTAATCCTAATCTCAACTCTCTAACCTAAACCTAAAACCCAATCCCGAATCCGAACCCGATTTTCTAAACCTAAACCTTAACCTATTCTCAAATCCCTAAACTTAAACCTACACCTAATCCTAATCTCAACTCCCTAACCTAAACCTAAACTTGAAAACCCAAACCTAAACCTAATCCTGAACCCGAACCCGAATTCCTAAACCTAAACCTTAACCTATTTTCAAATCCCTAAACCTAAACCTACACCTAATCCTAATCTCAACTCCCTAACCTAAACCTAAACCTAAACTTGAAAACCCAAACCCAAACCTGATCCCAAACCCGAACCCGATTTCATAAACCTAAACCTTAACATATTCTCAATTCCCTAAACCTATAGCTTATAAGTTCTAAAACCTTAACCTGAACCTAAACCAAAACTGATCAGGGTCGAATATTGCATATCAGACCCCAGTAATTACCTGATTTTACATATATGATAATGCTTAATATCGGATTTTAATTATATTTTTGTTACAGAAGGAAATTAGGAGCGTGTATTGAAAATTAATGTTAAAAGCATGGAATTGACGCTCCGAAATTACCAGAGCTCGGAATGGACTTCAGAAAACCAATAGTGAAGATTTTACACGCCTGAGATTTGAGGAAAGCAAGCCAAAGGGGCCCGAAAAGGGTCCAGAATACAAGATCACATGGTTCCCGCCATCCAATTAGTCCGAAACTTCATACGTGTGATGGGGGCCGTGAATTAACCGTCCATATTAAATTTCAGCTATTGATGATCTTGGGAAGTGGTCCAACGGACAGATTAGCCCGTTAATCTACAATTTGGGACCCGCCTGATATTTGGAACTGCCTCAAATTGAATTTTGGTGGTTAAAATAATGTGAAGAAAAAGATGGACGGTGCAGATTTCTGAAGAACATCACAACGGGCCTTGTATGTGCGGCGTGTGCGTGGAGTGCATGTGTAGCCGCGCCACACCGAACCTAGCCGACGGTCAGCGCGGGCGCTGACCCGCGCCCGTCTCGTCTTCGAAAATAGCAGGCGCTCCGTCTCCAGCGTCCGCGGAACCGCCTGCCGGTCGGCGGTTGTGGGTCCCACCTGGTGTCCAATTGGACAATCCAAACCGTCCATCAGCTTCCTGGGGTGACTATTGACATCGCCTAGGTGGCGAAATTGCGAAAGGAAGCGATCATTCAATCCCCACCATTCAAACATGTAATGGACGGTGAGACGAGATCTTTCGTGACCCATATCAAAATGGAGAAAAACCAGGTGTTTCTAACCGAAATTTCGATAGAAATCCAATGGACGGAGTGGATTTCCCAAGATAACATCACAGTGGACCCCACCATTTCCGCAGCGAATCCGCGTCTCTGTTTCTGCGTCAGCGAAGGAACGGAAGCTGTCCGTTTTTGCGAACGGCTGTGGGCCCCACCCATGGCCTGTACAACCGATCCAATCCGTCCATCTTGTAGAGGGCCGCGAGCACTACAAACCCATGTTGATATTCCACTCCCATGCGTACACACGTGTGCGGTACAGAGGCCACAAAAGGGCTACCCGGCGACGTTCAAAACTGATCTTTTCGAGATTTCTTCTGTGGGACGCGCTAATGGACCTTTAAAACCACTCATTCTTGACTGAAATTTCGTCCTGAATCCAATGGATGGGGTGGATTTTCCAGAAAATACCTCTGTGGGGCCCACCGATCACGGTTGCGAAAATCTGCACTTCGAGTCTGTCTACGATTCTGCCACCGATTCCAGCCATCCAGCAACTATAAAAGGGAAGTTTTGGACGTGGGGAAGTCATTCAGATCCAGAGAATTGGAGATCCAGAGCCAGGGAGAGAAGAAAGAGAAGGAGAAAGAGAGAGAGATTTTTCGGTTTGGAATTTTAATTTATGAATTTTATTTAATATTTATTATGGATTTTATGGGTAACTAATCTCTCAGCTAGGGCTGAGATGAAGCCCCTAATTTGATCAGCTCTTGTATTGGTTGATTTACTTTGAATTTTATTTAATTTGTTTCTTTCTCTGAGTGGGCTTTATGGGTTTAAATTCCATACTTCTCCATCTATGAACTTGACCAAAGTATAGATGGATGTTGTTTGGATGCTTATTACAGTGTGCTTGGGTCGATCAAGAACAGTTTCCTATAGAGGAAGGAACGAGGTGCTTTAATGAATTTTGCATACCATGTGCCCGACCAAAGACATGGGATGTATTGTTCATGGCATTGCTTAAAGGAATTAGACAGTCTGTATGCCCGATTTAGGACACAGATTGTGCTTTCTCTATTTAAGTGGTATCAATCAAGGTCAAGGTGAATCAACAGACAAAACAAGGGTTAGGATAATTAGGGGTGGATTCGAAAGTCCTAGTGCTCTCTCTTTGATTGAATTTTCTTCCCTATTCTTAATTGTTTTTCCTAAAATTGTGCTTAATAGTTTAGTTCATTATTCATTGGATTAGTTAAGAAGAATCATAGATTTGAATTGTGACAACCAAATCCTCGTGGGATTCGACCTCGATCTTACTGAAGTTTATTACTACATCACAACCCTATACTTGGGGAGTGAACAAGTTTTTTAGCGCCGTTGCCGGGGACTGCTTCGTTCCAAATTAAATTTAGGATTCTCTCTTATCATAATTCATAGTCTTAGGATTTTACTAACTTTAGTTTTGGAATTTTTTTTTAATTTTTAGAACTAACCTTTCTGTCTTGTAGGGTCGTGGATAGATCTTCTAACTTGGTTTTTAACATAGGAACTTCTACTCTGGTAACATCTTTCTAACTTCTCCTTTACTTTCTGTATTGCTGTAGGATTTTGATTTTTTAGGATTAGACTCAGAGTTAAGGTTCTACCATGGAATCGTGGGTAGATGCATATGCTGAGTTGGATAGGTTTTATTGGGAAATGCCTGAAGGTTGTGGAATCCAACGTATACCTCAAGATTTTTCTCCATCGAGAACAGACATTGAGAACCGACTAGAACGTTATGTTCCATCGGTTAATAGGGTCGTATACGATCATAATTATGGGAATGAGGACTATTATCAACCATCATATTCTCCCATGTATGATCAGTATGACTATAACCAGTGGAACCATCAAAATTGGGAATATGAACCAACAACATGTTGTAATAATTATTCTCTTGGATCCCATACCTTTGAGATCCAACCAGAAACGATCCAAGAGGATTCATGTTTTGATTCAGAACTATTCAACCAACATGTTGCGAAATTGATGAAATCATTAGAAGCACTCAATTCGCGCATTGAAAGGATAGAGGAAGCTCGCTCATCCCAACTACAATCCAATCCAGAAATACAATGCGAGGAAAGTGATCCTCACTCGCTTTTAACGAAATCTGGAATTTGGAATGAGGAGTTGGATTCCATTAATGAGCGTACGGTTCAATTCCCCGATGAGTCGATCTCAATGACTGTTCAAAAGAATGATGGAGATACTTGGGTGTCTTTCAAATACAGTGATGATGACACACTTTCCTTACATGACACACAGGATCTCAATGATGAGGTTGAGGTTAGTTTATTCGAACCTCAACAAAATTTAGAATGTGAGGAAAGCGATCCCATCCCAAGTGTGCACTACACAGAATTAGACAATGATGCGTATTGGGACGATGATCATGGATGTTCAGCCCCAATTCCCTTCGAATCAATCTCAAATTTAGTCCAAGTCAATGATCAAGACGTACACGAAGCGGTCGGTCATAATGAGCCACTCCCCTCACCTAACATGTCTGATTTAAAGGTAGAGGACGGGCCCCTTACAACCGACCCTTCTAACTCTTGTGAAACGTATTTGGACCACTCTTCTGAATTACATGATGATATGATTCGGGAGATGGACGAGCTACTCGATATGACTCTTGAATTTGAAACTACCCAGTTGAGGCCACCATCTGAACTGTTGAGTAATGACGATTCATCGCCTCTTCTGAGTAGTATCGATGAACAGAGTCCATACATCAATGCTTCGTATACTGATCTTCAATCTGTCTGTGTAGGGCTGGAGCAAGAGAGAGCACCTCCGTTCACCTTAAAAAACGATGGGTTCCTTGGGCAGATCATCACGAGCTCTAATGTGGAAAATGAGTCACTCTCAGCTGAATGTCCCAACTCCTTGGATGATTGCTTGGCACACTTTGCAGATTCAGACGATCCCATGTTAAGAGACATAGTGAATGCCTTGCAAAACAATATCTCGGTGGTCATCACTGACCGAGAGGACCCTTACTCTGAAGCCCCTCCTTCCACGGATCCTCACTATTTACCATTAAGGGAGGAGGAGCTAACAATTGAACCGAAGTCTGCTACTTCGGAATGTGTTGAGACTACGTCACTTTCTGAGAATTTTTCTGACTTTCATCTATGTGTAGTCTCTGATTCACCATGGGATACTAACTTCGAAACTTCTTCGTCAGCAGTGAATCGTATATACTGGATACCTCAGGTAATCAACGACAAATTTTTAATGAGGTACGTAAGTTTATCCGGAATGTCAAGCTCCGGGCGTCCAAGCCTATTGCAAAAATGGCTTTTGGATGATCCTGTTGATAAATCTCCTGAGAAACTTATCAAGATACCGTGGAAGAGGAACCTTACGGCATAACTGAGTAGTTTTTCCCTGCTTTCTTAGGACTAGGGTAGTTTCCTTTCTGTTATTTTAGGATAGACAGTTAACTTAGCGCTCCTGGGAGGCAACCCAGCCTTTTGCTTTCTTGTATTACTTTTTCTTAGTTATTTCAATGTTTGTGGGTAACATTATATGAAACCCTCACGAGACTACACCTCGTCCACTAGGGATAACCTAGGGGTTTAAAGGCTTGTTGCATGCGCTAAATGCAATCGAGAGCACCTGCGAAAGTGGTATAGGTAGGATCTTCTTTTGTTTTCTTTTTGTTATTTTTTTTTCCTTCTGTTGATTTCTCTCTTGTGCTAACTCGCTTGTACGTTGAAATTTTTTGAGAAAGCCTCTTGATTCTCCATCCAGGTACTATCTTTCCATCACTCCTCTTTTACTTTCATTGTCCCATGTGCATTGCATGCTTATTTCTTTTACATTGAGGACAATGTAGATTTTAGGTTGGGGGTGTGGGAGATTAGGTTACCTAATCAGTATTTTCTTGGTCTTGAGCAAAATTTGTGAAAATTTTAAATTTGTGAAAATTTTAAAATTTTTTCTGGAATTTCTATTGAATTCAAAGTGATTTTGAAGGATAGTTGTGGTTTTAACATTATAAGATACGTGATGGGTAATTTATGACTCTTAGATTCGGCCATCTGCTTGATTTCACAGTCAATTTTGACTTGTTAATCCATGATTAGATTTTGTAAACATTGATTGAGCCATGATTCCACATATCACATCTCGCTTACACATTAAGTGTTGGTTCGATAACTGAATGATTAACTTAGTAAAAAGAAGAATTAAAAGGCTAAATCTTCATCATAGGTTTGCTCCCTATAGGTGTGGATTTGATTCTCCATAGTTGACATATGAAAAAAAAAAAAAAAAAAAAAATTATTAGGCGACAAGTTTTCGCCATAGGTTTGCTCCCTATAGGTGAGAATTTGATTCCCCTCATTTGCGTTACTGCTCATAAAGAAAATCAAAGGCTGGTAAAATGAAAAGTTAATCTGTGAGATAAGTGTTGGTTTCAAGTTTTGATTGTCACGAATTACTAATGATATCATGAAATTGACAATTGGATCTCTTACTGATTGTAAGTCGAGATTATACTTTACACTCATGGAACTCAATGTTTGGAATTGTTCAAATTAAGGGATTAACATTTTAAACTTGATTATGAAGTTTACTGTAAGTTTGATTCCAAGAGAAAAACTCCACATACCAATCATGAATCTTAGAATTTTCACATCTCAGCTATCTGTCCACAAGTTACTTGAGTTTACAGGAATTGTCTTTTATTTCTAAATTATTTTTCGCATGTTTTGCTCGGGACTAGCAAAATGTTTGGTTAGGAGTTAGTGATCAATATCGAATATTGCATATCAGACCCCAGTAATTACCTGATTTTACATATATGATAATGCTTAATATCGGATTTTAATTATATTTTTGTTACAGAAGGAAATTAGGAGCGTGTATTGAAAATTAATGTTAAAAGCATGGAATTGACGCTCCGAAATTACCAGAGCTCGGAATGGACTTCAGAAAACCAATAGTGAAGATTTTACACGCCTGAGATTTGAGGAAAGCAAGCCAAAGGGCCCGAAAAGGGTCCAGAATACAAGATCACATGGTTCCCGCCATCCAATTAGTCCGAAACTTCATACGTGTGATGGGGGCCGTGAATTAACCGTCCATATTAAATTTCAGCTATTGATGATCTTGGGAAGTGGTCCAACGGACAGATTAGCCCGTTAATCTACAATTTGGGACCCGCCTGATATTTGGAACTGCCTCAAATTGAATTTTGGTGGTTAAAATAATGTGAAGAAAAAGATGGACGGTGCAGATTTCTGAAGAACATCACAACGGGCCTTGTATGTGCGGCGTGTGCGTGGAGTGCATGTGTAGCCGCGCCACACCGAACCTAGCCGACGGTCAGCGCGGGCGCTGACCCGCGCCCGTCTCGTCTTCGAAAATAGCAGGCGCTCCGTCTCCAGCGTCCGCGGAACCGCCTCGCCGGTCGGCGGTTGTGGGTCCCACTGGTGTCCAATTGGACAATCCAAACCGTCCATCAGCTTCCTGGGGTGACTATTGACATCGCCTAGGTGGCGAAATTGCGAAAGGAAGCGATCATTCAATCCCCACCATTCAAACATGTAATGGACGGTGAGACGAGATCTTTCGTGACCCATATCAAAATGGAGAAAAACCAGGTGTTTCTAACCGAAATTTCGATAGAAATCCAATGGACGGAGTGGATTTCCCAAGATAACATCACAGTGGACCCCACCATTTCCGCAGCGAATCCGCGTCTCTGTTTCTGCGTCAGCGAAGGAACGGAAGCTGTCCGTTTTTGCGAACGGCTGTGGGCCCCACCCATGGCCTGTACAACCGATCCAATCCGTCCATCTTGTAGAGGGACACGAGCACTACAAACCTATGTTGATATTCCACTCCCATGCGTACACACGTGTGCGGTACAGAGGCCACAAAAGGGCTACCCGGCGACGTTCAAAACTGATCTTTTCGAGATTTCTTCTGTGGGACGCGCTAATGGACCTTTAAAACCACTCATTCTTGACTGAAATTTCGTCCTAATCCAATGGATGGGGTGGATTTTCCGAAAAATACCTCTGTGGGGCCCACCGATCACGGTTGCGAAAATCACACTTCGAGTGCAACGTCTACGATTCACGATTCACCACCGATTCCACCATCCAAAACTATAAAAGGGAAGTTTTGGACGTGGGAAGTCATTCAGATCCGAGAATTGGAGATCCAGAGCCAGGAGAGAAGAAAGAGAAGGAGAAAGAGAGAGAGATTTTTCGGTTTGGAATTTTAATTTATGAATTTTATTTAATATTTATTATGGATTTTATGGGTAACTAATCTCTCACCTAGGGCTGAGATGAAGCCCCTAATTTGATCAGGCTCTTGTATTGGTTGATTTACTTTGAATTTTATTTAATTTGTTTCTTTCTCTCGAGTGGGCTTTATGGGTTTAAATTCCATACTTCTCCATCTATGAACTTGACCAAAGTATAGATGGATGTTGTTTGGATGCTTATTACAGTGTGCTTGGGTCGATCAAGAAAGAACAAGTTTCCTATAGAGGAAGGAACAGGGTGCTTTAATGAATTTTGCATACCATGTGCCCGACCAAAGACATGGGATATATTGTTCATGGCATTGCTTAAAGGAATTAGACAGTCTGTATGCCCGATTTAGGACACAGATTGTGCTTTCTCTATTTAAGTGGTATCAATCAAGGTCAAGGTGAATCAACAGACAAAACAAGGGTTAGGATAATTAGGGGTGGATTCGAAAGTCCTAGTGCTCTCTCTTTGATTGAATTTTCTTCCCTATTCTTAATTGTTTTTCCTAAAATTGTGCTTAATAGTTTAGTTCATTATTCATTGGATTAGTTAAGAAGAATCATAGATTTGAATTGTGACAACCAGTCCTCGTGGGATTCGACCTCGATCTTACCGAGTTTATTACTACATCACAACCCTATACTTGGGGAGTGAACAAAAACCTATGACCTAAAACCTTAACCTATAACCTAAACTTATAACCTAACCTTAACCTAAACCTAAAATCTAAACACCAATAACTTAAAACCTAAACCTAAACCTAATACCTAAATGTATTCTCAAATCCTTAAACCTAAACCTACACCTAATCCTAATCTCAACTCCCTAACCTAGACCTAAACCAAAACTTGAAAACCCAAACCTAAACCCAATCCCGAACCCGAACCCGATTCCCAAAACCTAAACCTTAACCTATTGTCAATTCCCTAAACCTATAGCTTATAACCTAAACCTAAACCTTAACCTAAACCTACAACCTTAACCTAAACCAAAACTTATGACCTAAAACCTAAATGTATTCTCAAATCTCTAAACCTAAACCTACACCTAATCCTAATCTCAACTCCCTAACCTAAACCTAAACCTAAACTTGAAAACTCAAACCTAAAACCCGATCCCGAACCCGAACCCGATTTCTAAACCTAAACCTTAACCTATTCTCAAATCCCTAAACTTAAACCTACACCTAATCCTAATCTAAACTCCCTAACCTAAACCTAAACCTAAAATTGAAAACCCAATCCCGAACCCGAACCCGAATTCCTAAACCTAAACCTTAACCTATTTTCAAATCCCTAAACCTAAACCTACACCTAATCCTAATCTTGACTCCCTAACCTAAACTCCGAACCTAAACTTCAAAACCCAAACCTAAACCCGATCCCGATCCCGAACCCGAACCCGATTTCCTAAACCTAAACCTTAACATATTCTCAATTCCCTAAACCTATAGCTTATAAGACCTTAAAACCTTAGCCTTAACCTAAACCTATAACCTTAAAACCAAAACCTATGTCCTAAAACCTAAACTTATAACCTATAACCTAACCTTAACCTAAACCTAAAACCTAAACCTTAACCAATACCTAAAACCTAAAAATAAACTTAAAACCTAAATGTATTCTCAAATCCCTAAACCTAAACCTACACCTAATCCTAATCTCAACTCCCTAACCTAAACCTAAACCCGATCCCGAACCCGAACCCGAACCCGTTTTCCTAAACCTAAACCTTAACCTATTCTCAATTCCCTAAACCTATAGCTTATAACCTAAACCTAAACCTTAACCTAAACTTATAACCTTAACCTAAACCAAAACTTATGACCTAAAACCTAAATGTATTCTCAAATCTCTAAACCTAAACCTACACCTAATCCTAATCTCAACTCCTTAACCTAAACCTAAACCTAAACTTGAAAACCCAAACCTAAAACCCGATCCCAAACCCGAACCCGATTTCCGAAACCTAAACCTTAACCTATTCTCAAATCCCTAAACTTAAACCTACACCTAATCCTAATCTAAACTCCCTAACCTAAACCTAAACCTAAACTTGAAAACCCAAACCTAAACCCAATCCCGAACCCGAACCCGATTCCTAAACCTAAACCTTAACATATTCCCAATTCCCTAAACCTATAGCTTATAAGACCTTAAAACCTTAACCTTAACCTAAACCTATAACCTTAAAACCAAAACCTATACCCTAAAGCCTAAACTTATAACCTATAACCTAACCTTAACCTAAACCTAAAATCTAAACCTTAACCAATACCTAAAACCTAAAAATAAACTTAAAACTTAAATGTATTCTCAAATCCCTAAACCTAAACCTACACCTAATCCTAATCTCAACTCCCTAACCTAAACCTAAACCCGATCTCGAACCCGAACCCGATTTCTAAACCTAAACCTTAACCTATTCTCACTTCCCTAAACCTATAGCTTATAACCTAAACCTAAACCTTAACCTAAACTTATAACCTTAACCTAAACCAAAACTTATGACCTAAAACCTAAATGTATTCTCAAATCTCTAAACCTAAACCTACGCCTAATCCTAATCTCAACTCCCTAACCTAAACCTAAACCTAAACTTGAAAACCCAAACCTAAAACCCGATCTCGAACCTTAACCCGATTTCTAAACCTAAACCTTAACCTATTCTCAAATCCCTAAACTTAAACCTACACCTAATCCTAATCTAAACTCCCTAACCTAAACCTAAACCTAAACTTGAAAACCCAAACCTAAACTCAATCCCGAACCCGATTCCTAAACCTAAACCTACACCTAATCCTAATCTCGACTCCCTAACCTAAACCTAAACCTAAACTTGAAAACCCAAACCTAAACTCGATACTGAACCCGAACCCGATTTCTAAACCTAAAGCTTAACATATTCTCATTCCCTAAACCTATAGCTTATAAGACCTTAAAACCTTAACCTTAACCTAAACCTATAACCTTAAAACCAAAACCTATGTCCTAAAACCTAAACTTATAACCTATAACCTAACCTTAACCTAAACCTTAACCAATACCTAAAACCTAAAAATAAACCTAAAACCTAAATGTATTCTCAAATCCCTAAACTTAAACCTACACCTAATCCTAATCTCGACTCCCTAACCTAAACCTAAACCACCCGATCCAGAACCCGAACCCGATTTCCTAAACCTAAACCTTAACCTATTCTCAATTCCCTAAACCTATAGCTTATAACCTAAACCTATAACCTTAGCTAAACCAAAACTTATGACCTAAAACCTAAATGTATTCTCAAATCTTTAAACCTAAACCTACATCTAATCCTAATCTCAACTCCCTAACCTAAACCTAAACCTAAACTTAAAACCCAAACCTAAAACCCGATCCAGAACACCGAACCCGATTTCCTAAACCTAAACCTTAACCTATTCTCAAATCCCTAAACTTAAACCTACACCTAATCTAATCTAAACTCCCTAACCTAAACCTAAACCTAAACTTGAAAACCCAAACCTATACCCAATCCAACCCGAATTCCTAAACCTAAACCTACACCTAATCATAATCTCTCCCTAACCTAAACCTAAACTTAAACTTGAAAACCCAAACCTAAACCCGATCCAGAACCCAACCCGATTTCCTAAACCTAAACCTTAACATATTCTCAATTCCCTAAACCTATAGCTTATAAGACCTTAAAACTTTAACCTTAACCTAAACCTATAACCTTAAAACCAAAACCTATGTCCTAAAACCTAAACTTATAACCTATAACCTAACCTTAACCTAAACATTAACCAATACCTAAAACCAAAAATAAACCTAAAACCTAAATGTATTCTCAAATCCCTAAACCTAAACCTATACCTAATCCTAATCTCAACTCCCTAACCTAAACCTAAACCCGATCTTGAACCCGAACCCGATTTCCTAAACCTAAACCTAAACCTACTCTCAATTCCCTAAACCTATAGCTTATAACCTAAACCTTAACCTTAACCTAAACTTATAACCTTAACCTAAACCAAAACTTATGACCTAAAACCTAAATGTATTCTCAAATCTCTAAACCTAAACCTACACCTAATCATAATCTCAACTCCCCAACCTAACCTAAACCTAAACCTAAACTTGAAAACCCAAACCTAAAACCCGATCCCGACCCAGAACCCGATTTCCTAAACCTAAACCTTAACCTATTCTCAAATCCCTAAACTTAAACCTACACCTAATCCTAATCTAAACTCCCTAACCTAAACCTAAACCTAAACTTGAAAACCCAAACCTAAACCCAATCCCGAACACAAATTCCTAAACCTAAACCTACACCTAATCCTAATCTCGACTCCCAACCTAAACCTAAACCTAAACTTGAAAACCCAAGCCTAAACCCGATCCCGAACCCGAACCCGATTTCCTAAACCTAAACCTTAACATATTCTCAATTCCCTAAACCTATAGCTTATAAGACCTTAAAACCTTAACCTTAACCTAAACCTATAACCTTAAAACCAAAACCTATGTCCTAAAACCTAAACTTATAACCTATAACCTAACCTAACCTAAACACAAAACCTAAACCTTAACCAATACCTAAAACCTAAAAATTAACCTAAAACCTAAATGTATTCTCAAATCCCTAAACCTAAACCTACACCTAATCCTAATCTCAACTCCCTAACCTAAACCTAAACCCGATCCCGAACCCGAACCCGATTTCCTAAACCTAAACCTTAACCTATTCTCATTCCCTAAACCTATAGCTTATAACCTAAACCTATAACCTTAACCTAAACCAAAACTTATGACCTAAAACCTAAATGTATTCTCAAATCTCTAAACCTAAACCTACACCTAATCCTAATCTCAACTCCACTAACCTAAACCTAAACCTAAACTTGAAAACCCAAACCTAAAACCCGATCCAGAACCCGAACCCAATTTCCTAAACCTAAACCTTAACCTATTCTCAAATCCCTAAACTTAAAACTACACCTAATCCTAATCTAAACTCCCTAACCTAAACCTAAACCTAAACCTGAAAACCCAAACCTAAACCCAATCCCGAACTCGAATTCCTAAACCTAAACCTTAACCTATTTTCAAATCCCTAAACCTAAACCTACACCTAATCCTAATCTCGACTCCCTAACCTAAACCTGAACCTTTTTTTTTCCTTTTTTTTACTTATGAAGTTAAACTTTATATGTATTATGCGTGGATGAATAATGTATTGTGGATAAGATTGTTTGTGTTTGGATGGATGTAGTTTATGTTTGGATTAATTTACATAGTTTGGGTTTACATGGATGTGAATGTGAATGTGAATGTGATGAAATAGGTGTATATCAGTCCTGTTTGGATGAGACAGGTGAATGTGAATGAAACAAGTGTGAATGAAACAGGTGTATATTAGTCCTATTTGGATGAAACAGGTGTATATCAGTCCTGTTTGGATGAAACAGGTGAATGTGAATGAAACAGGTGTATGTCAGTCTGTTTAGATGAAACAGTGTATATCGATCTGTTTGGATGAAACAGGTGTATATCAGTTCTGTTTGGATGAAACAGGTGTATGTCAGTCCTGTTTGGATTAAACAAGTGTATATCAGTCCTGTTTGGATGAAGCAGGTGTATGTGAATGAAACAAGTGTATATCAGTCCTGTTTGGATGAAACAGGTGAATGTGAATGTGATGAAACAGTTTGGATTTACGTATGTGAATGAAACAGGTGTATATCAGTCCTGTTTGGATGAAACAGGTGAATGTGAATGAAACGGGTGTATATCAGTCCTGTTTGGATGAAACAGGTGTATATCAGGTGTATGCCAGTCCTGTTTGGATGAAACAGGTGTATATCAGTCCTGTTTGGATGAAACAGGTGTATATCAATCCTGTTTGGATGAAACAGGTGAATGTGAATGAAACAGGTGTATATCAGTCCTGTTTGGATGAAACAGGTGAATGTGAATGTGATGAAACAGTTTGGATTTATGTATGTGAATGAAACAGGTGTATATCAGTGTTGTTTGGATGAAACAGGTGAATGTGAATGAAACAGGTGTATATCAGTCTTGTTTGGATGAAACAGGTGAATGTGAATGTGATGAAACAGTTTGGATTTACGTAGTTTGTATAACAAGTGTATATCAGGAAGAATACTGTAACAGGTCAAATTTGAAAATGTCCTTTTAAGGGGCCATAAGAGACGGCCTACAGCAATTCTTTAAAGGACGGTCCATGACCGTCCTTTTAAAGCTCATAAGAGACGGTCTATGACAGTCATTTTCAAGGACGGTCTATGACCGTCCGTTTAAAGGACGGTCCATGGCCATACTTTGAAGGCTCATAAGAGACGGTCCATGACAGTCCTTTTTAAGGACGGTCCATAACAGTCCTTTTAAAGGACGATCTATGGTCGTCCTTTTTAGGATCATAAGAGACGGTCCATGACAGTCCATTTTAAGGACGGTCCATGACCGTCTTTTTTTCGTCAATAAGAATGACGGTTTTCAACCGTCCTTTAAAAAATAAGACACGTTAAAATTTGACGGCCTATGCGACGGTCCATGACCATCCTTTTTGGTCATTTGAGACGGTTTTAGACTGTTCTTTTTTCGCTGTTTTGGCATAGTGTCAAGGACGGCTGAAAAATCATATTAGCCCCTATGGATCTAGACGATGATCGTTTTCTCTTAACCATACGGGACTTCATGAAGTAATCTACTGAAACAAGACAGTCTTATGCATTAATTGTAAAGGGAAAAGAACTTGATCCCACCATCATTACTGAGAAACTAAAACTCTTGTTGCTTAAATTTAAGGAAATTTGGCCCAATAACCTTCCCAATGGATTGCCTCCCATGCGAGATATTCAGCACTATATTAATGTTGTCCTTGAGTCCAGCTTACCCAATTATCCTAATTATCATATAAGTCCAAATAAGTGTGATATTATGCAAGGGCAAGTGGAGGAACTGCTCCGTATGAGTCTTATTCGAGAAAGTATGAGCTCATGTGTCGTACCTTCTTTATTAACTCCTAAAAAATATAGGAGTTGGCACATGTATGTCTACTGCAGAGTGATCAATAAGATTAATTACCATAAAATACAGATTTTTTATACCATGACTGGACGATATGTTGGACACGCTTGAGGGTACAAAATTATTTTTTAAATTAGATCTAAGGAGTGGCTACCATCAGATTCGAGTACTACTGGGTGATGAATGGAAGACGACTTTTAAGACTAAGGAAGGGTTATATGAATGGATGGTCATGTCATTGTCTTTCGAATGCGCCTGGTACATTCATGAGGTTGATGAAACAAGTTCTAAAGTTATTCATTGGGCGGTTCATTATTGTCTACTTTAATGACATCTTGATATACAATCAAGACGAAGCGAGTC
The DNA here is from genome assembly GCA_030180095.1 of Magnolia changhungtana. NCBI lineage: Eukaryota > Viridiplantae > Streptophyta > Magnoliopsida > Magnoliales > Magnoliaceae > Magnolia > Magnolia changhungtana. The sequence continues at coordinate 304,988 of JASAUF010000628.1, read as the reverse complement.
ATATGGAACACCTCAGGCAGGTCCTTCAAGTGCTCACCGAAAACAAGTTGTATCTCAATTTTTAAAAATGCAGTTTTTTTTTTTACCGATAGCCTGTTGTTTTTGGGCTTTGTTATGACATCCACAGGCATCCGGGTAGACAATGAAAAGGTTAAAGCCATTAGGGAATAGCTGATTCCAACAAACATCCACAAACTATGGAGTTTTCATGGATTGGTGATATTCAATCATTAGTTCGTAAAGAATTTTAACACCACTTTGTCACCAATTACAAATTGCATGAAGAAGGGACAATTTCAATGGATTGATTGTCACCGCCTAAATTTCGGGTACCTGTCGTATACTTTGGATCCGAGATCCATGTCATGACTTGTACACTAAGTGTACTTAAACTGTTAAATTGCTTACAAAAAATTTCATATACCTAGTAACTCTACCGTAGATTTACATTTCATTCATACTCAACAACATCTCATAAATAAGAAACGACCATTTATTCCAATAATCAATCATAAACATAGTTAATGACCCTTTCATTCAGAGTCTTACGAAATGAAATAAGCATGTCCAACAACTTGAAATAATTAATTAACAATCTAAAAAATTCAAATATAATTAAAGTAAAAAAAAAAAATCATGGCTACACTAGGGCAGCAACTTCTTCTTCTACTAAGTAGGGCCACGTGTCTCTTAAATCCACTTCCGACTCGGCCACGTATTCCTGTTCTTAAGTCGCCGGATCACCCTCATTTATATATGTACGATTTTACATCAATAAAGGATAAGCTGGCCAGACCTAGTGAGAATTCCCGATATGGTTCTTTACATTAAATTATAATAAAATGTCACTAATCATACACAATATAATTTTTTAAAAAAAAAAATGTAAATGTAATGCATCAATGCATCAAGTGGGAATTCATCCACTTGCTCGAGTTGGAAACCTGTCAACCCGCATCTACACCTTAGCAGGCTTCTACCATTTGGTAGGCATAGGCAAGGCCCACACCTACTCCTTGAGTAGGCTTCCACTAGTATAATGGGCTTCTAGTAACGATTCTACCAAGATATACTATCCAAGGAGGTCCCACAAGAATCCAGCACATGTTGTGCATGCTATACTAAGTAATAATGAATCATGTATTGTATAGATTATTTTGATTATCACATTTGAATCAATATAGTCTAACACATTAATCAAATCATATCATTATTATTATATTAATATAAAAAAATCACACAGTCATCTAAATCAACTAAGAATACATGACAATTAAATCAGGGTAATAATACAACACATCAAACAATACATTTATTTTAACTTGATGGATGAGAAACATATCGGGATTACTCACCTTGATGTGGTGGAGATGATTCTGTGAACCAACGGTTTGAATTAAATTAGGACTTCTTAAAATTACATAAATAAGAATTTTCTTTAATCTTACGATTACATATAATGAATAAAACATATGATTTATTATCTATCATTTATTTAGATCGATGTTACTCATTCAATGGTTTGATCGGTCTAAAATTTAATATCTTAATTTATTTTAATTTTAAGGAACTAATGAATGGTAATGATTTAATCCCACATTTCAAATTATGTCATATAATTCTATGTTCCAAATTGTATCTTGCGCAAAGAATTACTTTTCCATTTTTTATTCAATTTCATTAGATTAAGGAATAAAATTGATAAATATATGATCAGTACGGTCCATTAAGGTGTCGAATTGGTCTAATTCTTAAAAATATTACATAATTAAGTCCTATAACACCCATGAATAATACGAATCATACTAATCACTGTCCATCATGAAAAAAATCTCATATTCTACACATTAGCCTTAAAGTCATGCGCATACCTTAAAATCTTCACGTTTTATACTTTAGCCTTAAAGTCATACGCATACCTTTTTACATGAATGAATTAAACCTACACAATGGATGTTTGATTGATCCAATCCATCTAATGTATAGATCATGCCAAATTAACTATTACATAAATAAAATAAAATTAAATTAAAAAATACTAACCTAAATAAATAAATTCTAAAAATCATCCTTCCCACTTTCCCTTTCGTGTTTTTTTTTAACGAGTTTTTATTTGGTTCTTTCAATTTTGATAAAACTCTCGTTCTATTACATTCCCTTTTTAAGAAAGAAGGTTTGTTGGGAAACTACGAGATACGAGAAAATTTTTGTATGTTAAAATTTTATTTTAAAAAAATTACTAGCGTTACATTGATGAAGCCGACAAGATCTTTATTAAAATTAAGCATAGATTGTCCACCACCCCAGTTCTATCACTTCTTAGCTTTGATAAATTGTTTGAAGTCGAATATGATGCTTCTTACATCGGAACTGAGAAAGTTTTGTCTCAAGAAGGCAGGCCTGTAGCATTCTACATTAAAAACCTTAGTGATGTACGCAAAAAGTAGTCAACTTATGAGCTTAAATTGTACGCAGTGGTTTAGGTAGTAGTCCAAGCATTGTAACATTGGTGTCATTACCTAATGCAGATGAAGTTCATCATTTACACAGACTATCAAGCACTTAAATTCATTAATAGCTAAATTAACGTGAATCATGTGTATGTTAGGTGTATTTCATTCTTGCAAGAATTCACGTTTATGCTAAAACATAAGTCAGGAAAGCAGAACAAAGTGACGTATACACTTAATCGCTGTGCAACTTTGTTCGTCGGCATGAGCAATGAGGTTGTCGGGTTCAAGTATCGTAAAGACATATGCTAATGACGACAACTTCAAGGAGACGTGGATTAAATGCCAAGAAGGTCACCCTAGTGACCTACATATGCAAGGCAGTTTCGTTTTCAAAGGGAATTAACTATGCATCCCTAAAAGCTCGTTAAGGAAGCAGATCATCCAAGATCTACATGGAGGTGGTCTTAATGGACACCTTGGGCGAGATAAACCGTGAGCTCTTGTTGAAGAGTAGTACTATTGGCCATAGTTAGTAATAACATGAGTAGGGCAATGCAGCATTGTTATGTTTACCAAACCTCCAAAGGACAGTCTCAGAACATGGGTCTTTACACCCTATTATATGTACCTGACTGCACTTGGGAGGACTTATCTATGGACTTCGTACTGGCTCTCACATGAACATAGCATGGCATGGATTCAAAGTTTATGGTAGTAGATTGTTTCTCGAAGATGGTACACTTTATTCCATACAAGAAGACCCTCGATGTGACACGTGTGGTAAATCTCTTTTTCATAAAGGTTAAGCGGCTACACGGGATTCCCAAGACCATCACTTCTGACCATCATACAAAGTTCATTAACCACTTCTGGCAGACTTTATGGAATCGGTTCAGTACATAACTTCATTTCATCAGTGCCTACCACCCACAGATCGATGGGCAAACTGAAGTAATAAATCACACGTTGGGGAACTTCTTTCGATGTATTTCAGACGAGAAGACGAAGCAATGGGAAATGGCCTTGTCTCAAGCGTAGTTTACATTTAATAACATGGTGAACCGCTCAATAAGAAAGTCCTCGTTCCAGATTATTTAATTGCCACACACTTGACCTAGTCCCTTTGCTCAAGCTCCCAGGCATGAGCATTGTAGTAAAAAATATTGCAAACAAAATTATGAGCATTCACGCGTAGGTACAAGCCAAGCTACATGTCTCAAATAACAAATATAAGGAGCGAACTGACAAGCATCGACGACAAAAAGTGTTTGAGGTGGGAGACCAAGTTATAATTTATCTATGCAAGGAAAGATTTTCGACCGGGATATATAACAAGTTTAAAAACAAAAAGATTGAATAGGTACTAATCCTCCAAAAGATTAATGATAATGCTTACGTTGTTGATATTCCGAATGACATGGAGATCTCGTGCACTTTCAACATCGCGGACCTGACCGAGTATCATGAACGAAAGCAGGACGAGTTCTTTTGAAGTGGAGGGGACTGATGTAGAGTATGTCCTATACAATTTTATAGCCAAGATGTACCAAAAAAGGCCCGATTGGAGGCAGAAGTGATCTGAACCATCCGAAGCATAAAACGAGCATATCTCACAAACCAGAATGAGTTATCCGACATGCCATATATGATTTTGGGGTAGAAGAAGCTACTTTAGCCACCCAAACCCTGCTATGCTGGGTTTTCTATACCAAATTTGCGAAATTCCATTAGATCGACGGTCGAATTTTCGTTTTAATTTCATTTTTACTATTTATAGTAAGTTTTAGTTTGATTATAAATCTTCATCCATTGGGCTTTGGAAGTTGCGCCCAACAAGAAACTGCTTAATTAGAAAACTTAGGAGAGTAGCATGGTTAAGTCAAATAGGACACTATCTTTGGCCAAAAACTATGGTCTAGTAGGAATCATGACGGTCTATAAATAGTAAGTTTACTATTTATAGAAAGTCATGATTTCTAGTAGTTTTAGTTATAGTATGCTTTTGATACTTCTTCCTAGGGTTTATGTTATTACTTAAGAGGTTGTAAGCTCGGTTTTCATCATCAATCAATTTATTGTGAATTTCTAAAATTATTTATATTTTCTTATTTTCCTCGTGGATTCGAGGTATCTCTGTGAGGAGTCTAAGGTAATTATGTGGATTCAGAATAGTTATCCCCTGCGGAAGACGGTGCTCTACCTCATCACATCCATCCCTACATCATCAACCCTAAAAAATCTGTCGAGCTACTTATGAGGTGGCCGGAGTTCAAATATCCTCTCTTTGTTTTTGTTGCAGATTATTTAAATCTATACAAAGAAAAAAAAAAAAAAAACTACATACTTATACCTAAAGTCAGATGAACTTATTTTTAAGCATCTACCAAATAGCTTTGGAATAATTCAAAAAATAAACTTTAAACAAAAAAGTAAATTATGGAACTTCTCACTCTTTTAGATCACTTGCTAAGAAAAAAGTAGAATTTAATATTTTTAGCTAAGATGAGGCGCAGACCCATTCGTTTTCTTTGAGATAGTTCACTTCCCTCGGTCAATTGAATAGATGCAGTAGGCTCTTCGATGTACTACCTCGGGGAATATAATACCCGGCATGGTTATTTCTGACATGCATAAGTTGGGAATGAACCTAACACCTAATAGTACCTTTGTATGCTCAGGAAAAAGAAAGAAGCAAATAATGTTTCATACACCCAAAAGCAGTTTGTTTGTTTTTTATATATATAGCTGAGTGCTTCTAGGGGTGTACATTCAGTCGAACGCTCGGCTCGAACACTGGCTGACCTTAGCTCGAACTCAGCTCAGCTCGGTACTCGAGTCTGACTGGCCAGCTCGGCTAGGTCCAGTCAACAACTCAGGCCAACTCGGGCCACGTTCGAGCCAAGATCGAGCCGAGTTCACCATTGAGGCATTTCCACAAACACTTGAACTACAACTTAAAAAACCCACTGTTTTACAAACAGAGGCAATAGTTTTCCAGGTGTTTTATCAAACACATTCTAAGTAACATAAAAACCAAAAAAAAAAAAAAGGGTATTTGTTTAATGTACATACCTTACTTGCCATTGGCCAAACCTTCTTGGAAAGCAGGAGATTCCAGATTGTTAGACTTGGGCAAGAGTATCTCTTAGTAACTTAAAGACTCTAGTCTACGAATGGGAGAAAGCTGAAAGACACTCAGCTCATCTATTTGTTACTCGTGAGACAGCAAGTGTGGTGACAAGTGCATCCCTGTGAAGGAACATACCAAGTGATCTCTTCCCATTGACATTGTAGGATGTTAGAGTAATCTGGACCAGCATAGAGCCTTTTCAAATGTTCTCAGTTTCGCACTCTAGCTGAAATATCTTCTTGCTGCCCCAAGAGTATAAAACTGCTAAGATGGCTCAAGCCACCAGCCAAACCTTCCTTGCCACCAGCCACATTTCGTTGAGTCATTTTATCAAATAGTTGGTGAGCAATATCAATGGCAAAGTAACCGAGTCACCAAACTAGTTCTATTCGAGTTCGATTTGAGTTGGATTCGAGCTAGATTCGATCCGAGTCGAGTCGAGTTGGGGCTGCTCGAACTCGGCTTGAACTCATTTTCGAGCTCAAAAAATCAACTCAACTCAGCTCAAACTCAGCTTCGAACCTAGTCGAATCGAGCTTTTTCAAGTTGAGTCGAGCAAGATAACTGAGCTAGCTCGGTTCATGTACACCCTTAAAGTGCTTCTATTTCTGTGAGCTCAGGACTAAGAAACCAGGAAACACCCTTTTTCATAAACCTAAGATGTAAGCGTTTTCATCGTGATCTTAAAAATGAAATGGTCAGGAGTTTCTGGTTGTTATTAAAGGATTTGTTTCTCAGCGGAAATGGTCATATTTGATGTAGAGCTGGTCGCAGACACTTTAATGGCAAAGATGGACTAGAGAAGGCCCAAATAGAGGCAGAAACGATCCAGACCATCAAAACCTTAAATCAGTCGTATCTCTTGCAAACAAAGATCAGTTTTTCGACATATTATATATGATTTTGGGGTAGGAGAACCTATGTAAGTCAACCAACCCACTATGCCAAGTTGCCCATGCCAAATTTGTGAGATTTCATCAGATTGACAATGAAAAGTCCCATTAATTAGTTTCATTTTTACATAAATAGTAAGTTTTAATTTGAGTATAACTTCTGATTCTTTGAGAAGTCATGCCCAACATTAAAATACCTTAGAAAAGTTAGGAGAACAACGTAGTTTGGCCAAATTGGACACCTACTATTTTTGGCCGAAAACAATGAAGTCTAATAGGAATGGAGACCATCTATAAATAGTAAATTTACTATTGATCATAGTAAGTCACGTTTTTAGGGTATTTGAATTAGAATTTGAATTTAAAACAAAGTTCTAAGCTTGAGCTTATTATTTAAAGGATTGTTATTTCATTTTTATCATTAATAAATTTATTAAAAGTTATTTCTATTTTTTACCCATGGATTTGAGGAAACTCTATGAGGAGTCCAAGGAACTTTGTGGATTCGGAGTATTTATTCCTTAACCAAGATGATGGTCGACCACATCACGTCCCTCTCTGCACCACTATTTAATGAGCAACATCACAGCATACAAGAAACGGATAAAAAAGAGTGGAAATCTTAAATTTAAAAACATGGATTAAAAAACGGTGCTATTTAATGGGCAACATCAAGAGACAAAGTGAGTCAGTTGGAGTTGCCAGGTCTTTTAACCATGGTTGTACAAAGACAGTCGCTTTAGGGACAGGGCCATATAACGTAGGACCACTAGATGGAGATTTCATATCCATCCAGCCAAACAGCAGTGTACAACGCCTCCTGATTCTCCTTATAAATGTACCATGACGGCTACATCTACACACGCACATTTTCCAATTGCAAGCTAGCCCTGGCCAGATCCTAACGATCGAGTCGAGTTCTTTTAGTTGATTGTGGGCCATTGCACTTTTAAATATCCATTGGACAACACACCATCATTCGCACTGTGAATATTTTCGTCATGGCTGTTATATGGATGGTCCAAGTCATATGAAGTCCCAGCATATCTAAGCCGGGATAGGTGGAGCCCATTGTTCCTTTTCCCTTAATTATAAAAGAATGCAAGAAAGTCAAGCTCACATATGACTAGTGAAAACGGACAAACTATTTTATTATCATCATGCAACAATAACGTAGATCAAACTGAAACATCCACCGTCTATCATAAAGTATGCATGGCCCACCCATCCATTCTAGCTACTACACATAAGCATCAGGGTTAGCCTGCAAATAGGCAGAAACTGCCTTCGCCATCCCCATGAGTCCTTCCTTAGTCTCCGCAGCACACGCCTCAGCTGTGGGGCCATCTTCATCCGAGTCGTAGATGATTTTCAACTTGGTTACACAGCCTCCATCGCTTGAGGGGTCGATCTTGAATTCACAAGACATGGAGTTTATCTTTGTGCCTAGGTGCCCACCTTCAATCACCACGTATTTGAGGACATGCTTCTCATCATCCATCACTTCCACACGATCCGTCACAAATCTGTAATCCTTGATAACTGGAAATTGCATGAGATGGATGCATCTCTCATCAGTATTATTTTAAAGACAATGACCCATGCATAAAGCACAAAGAGTCCCCTGAAATGTGGTCAACTTCCAAGTGGTCCACTCCGGACTAATGATCAGATTTATAGTGGCCCACATACATGTGGACCGCTTAAATCAATGTCGTTGATCACCATGCACAAGTGCCACATGTACAATGGGGTGTTCCAAAAAATAGGATTTAATAAAAAAGAATGCATACATATACAAAATTTAGATAATTTAATTTAAAAAACATTGATTATTTTTTACTCTTAGGTTGCATGGATATACATACCTTCAGTGAAGTTGAATTTCTTGATTGTACCTACACCACCGTCTCCTTCAAGAATGTCAATGCTAACTATAACTTCAGGCATGAGCTTTGGTACCAAGACATGTACGTCCCGAAAGCCTGCCTTCCATAACCTTGCCGGTGGGACCGGAGAAACAAACTCATCGGTAATGGTGCCCCTGACCATGATTAGTATCTACTAAGCAGCTTGTAAAAGAACAAAGAGAAGTAGAGAATATAGATGATGGAGGCTTGTTGAGAGAAAGAGAGGGAAGATGGTATTTATAGACTCACCCAAGTGCACAAATGATGTTGTGTTTACCTACTCTTCTTAATGAATTCACATGATAGTGATATTTTTTTTTATATCTAGGAGTTTTAATTAGATGAAATGGGGCCCACTTACGGCCTGTGGATTGAGTCAGTGCTTGAATTTTATGTCTTAAAATACATGGGCCCGTTAGGGCTCATGTCCAACAACATTTTCTGATAAGCCTGGAGCCTGACTTTAAGGCCAGTGTACTGGGCCTAGCCCCCCAAGTGGGCCCAACAAATAAAGGGCTTGGTTGACCAAGTTGAGCCCACTGAGAGTCTTGTTTATCTGGATTGATGTTTGTAATTTTCTTCATTTGACTGATTTATTTATTAAGGCTAATGAGTTGTTGAAGAAATTTGCAATTATATGCAATTATAATAATAAATTTTTTAAAGGTTAGTTATCTGATACTCTACCAAAATATGACACTTGATATGCAGGTATGCAGAACATGTGGTACACGATAACCCAAACCGAGCTAAATTGTGGAACCCGCTGTCTCTGCATCAGAGTCCTAAAATCCTAAAATCAGATTGGTGAACAATCCTCACCTATGATTTGTGGGCCATTATATACTTTTTATTCTTAATAAATGCCCGCTAAACCAACAGTCAGATAATCAAATGAGCCTAATTTTTGGTTGGTAATACATATAAAAGGGGACCCATCATTTGAACGATTTAGTTTGAATTACATTTACACCACATACGCAATTTCTTAAGGCCCGTGTATCATCCATCCTACTCTGCCGGAGTATCAAAATTCCATAGCAGGATTATTAATTTATTACCATTGACAAAGGAGGGAGCTGCCTCATTGAATAGAAAATTGAAATCTTTATTTGGTATATTGCATTAAGACCATTTCTTCCTGATAGAACCAAATAAACATTGTTATCCAATGCTTGGTCCTACTATGTTCGGGTTTTCTGTTTGTGCAAGTGCTGTCCGTAGATCAAAGATCACTCACCATGGATGGTCCATCTGCCAAGAACCCCCCACCATCTAAGATGGAATTTTTTTTTCTCATTTACTGATTTCATGGGAACCGTTTGCTATATTGTCTTTCTTGACTGTTTCTTTGTTGGGCCCATATTAATGGGCTAATGATTTTTTTTCATTTGTGTATTTTTTTTTTGGGGGGGAGCCTGGACCATTTATAGTGCGTCCCATAATATCAACGGTTTGGATCACTGAACAATGGGCCCTACTTGTACATAATGAAAACCCGAACACTGTTGTACCTTGTCTCTAGCAAAGCATCGGATAATACGAGCTTTGCTAAGTCCACACGCGTGTGCTACCCCTCACATGTGCCAACATGGCAAGAAACTAGGGCTGAAAGTTGGGCTTGTTCAACCCGACCAACCCGTGACCGACCCGACATTGGGTTGGGCTTGGGCAGGATATTTCGAGTCCGATCTTAAGCTTGGGCTATACAAACACCAACCCGATAAAACTTGGGTTGGGCTGGGCTTGGGTTGAGGTCTCGGGTTGCCCGACCCAATCCGAACCCGATCAATATATAAGTTACTTATAAATTATAATTGAGTGTGGATCAATTGTGTCGGAGGCACACTAGTGATGTTGAGTCTCATTTGTCCACGTCATTTCCAAAGACTCAAGCTAACAATATATGCTAGATTTCTCTCTCCCAAATAGACTTCGTGCTATGCTACATGACTTTTAAAGGAGTAGTTGTCTTATAATTTGGCTTGTTTTTTAAAGAAAAAAATGAAATTCTTTATAATGAATAATCACATATATAATTAATAAAATTATAGATATAGAAAATAAGTACTCCTATATTGAAATATAATAAATAATATAATAATGAAAATATTAGCATGTATATACCCGGCCAACCCGATCAACCCGACCGAGCCTGCTTGGGTTGGGCTTGGGTTGAGAATTCCCAACCTGAGATTGGGTTGGGTTAGGGTTGAGCACCAACCCAACCCAACCCAACCCAACCCAACCCACCCGACTTTCAGCCCTACAAGAAACTACTATATGGATTCCCTATCCCAAGAGACAGGTTGATTCACTAGTCAGGTAGGCCAAAATTAGCGAAAGAAATGAACGGTTCTGAAGAACTTGAACTGTTTCAAATATTGGGGTTACGCGTTGAGTGCGCCAGATTTGATTTTTTTGGAAAGCATATAGATGATCGTACCAACCTGATAGATGGATTGGATCTCGCACCAATGTTTCATGATAGCAATCTGCCACATGTGTGGCGTCTGCATGAGCTTTATTGGTCTATTGGCCCCTTGGAACGAGTCCTTTGAGAATACCAAGGCTTTCAATTTATTTTTTTTGTTCGAATGTCAATGTTATAGTCCTCAATGGCTCGATCTCTAGACACGTGGCACAGACATATATCATGGGAAGTGTCGTAACCTAATGTGGATAGGCGTTGCAGAAACACGTGGCACACACATATCACTAACACGTTATCGGTTTAATTGCCAAGTCTCACTTACACGCTTATCACGTAATGCAGCAGCAGGAGCCGGTGAGCAATGTTCTTGAATCCCAAAGTAGGTGGGGGCCGCCATAGTGTTTGTGAGAAATCAAACCCGTTCACATGTTTTGTTGGATCATTTTGTGAAGTGAGCCAAAAAATGAGGAGATCCAAAGCTCAAGTGGACCACACAACAAAAAACAGTGGAGATTGTATATAAATCGTTGAAACATTTACGGGGTTGCAGAAGCTTTGGATCAGGTTAATATTTTTAATCTTTCGATTCATGACATTGGTGAGGAACTTATAAACAGTTGAGCCACTTTATAAACAGCTTGGATGGTATCTAAATATTAAGATTGAGCCTACGGTAAACAGCCCATTTCCATTGTTGCCACTTGTGTGGCCCACTCGACTTTCAGATCTATCTAATTTTTTGTCTTATGGCTTAACATAATTTTTCAAAACCGATGAACGGTATGGATGTCTTCCAAACATCACGGTAAGCTCTACGTATGGTGGGATCTATGACATTTAAATGTCACATCACAGCTGCAATAGCAGAGAGATAGACAGGGAATGGATTTGGAGCGGCTCCTGTCTAATTCGCCACCGTGTTGTCCGGAACATAGGGCCCACCTAGATGTACTTTCCTTTCATCCACGCGGTCCAACCATTTTGAAAACTCACTTTAGGTCACAGTCCAGAAAATAAAACAAATCTAAACCTCAGGTGTACCATAGTACAAGAAACAGTGGTGATCAACCATTAAAAGTCTGTTGGGGCCGTGAAAGCTTTGAGCCGATATTTGAGTGGTCTCTTCATCTATGTTTTTTTGACCTTATCAACAAGTTGGATTGAAATAAACATTTCAGTGGCCCCCATGAAGGTTTTAATGGTACCAATTCAATAATGATTGTTTCCACGCCACCGATGTTTTCTTACCCTTCAATTTAGGTTGAATTGACTTGAACATTTTCATTAATGAGAAGGAAGGTTCAATTGTTTTTATTAATGTTGGCACTGGGACGGTCGATGTGATCAAGGTCATTTCTCTAAGTCATGTTTTCCTCTGGATTAGAGAAATGACCATTCGAGGAGCAATCGATTTCTTGGTGAGTTGTTTATAATTTGTTTTCTTTATTTTTTAATCATGGGTTTCTCTATCTTTGATGGAAAAGAAAGCCGGCCAATAATCTATTCATGAAACTTGTTCATCAGGGTCTTAAAGTAGTTTTTTCACTAAGAGTGAAATGATTCTAATTGTTACATGTAGTTAGCGAAGAGAGAGAGCATGAAAGAAGAACTTACGGAATTAAACCCTCTATGGAGAATTTAGAAGGTGATGACCAAGTCTACAACTGGTCGATGAGTCAGAGGTTGATTGCAAGTTCGGTGAATGAAAGAAAAATGGATACCTCGAGCCAAACCAAATTAACGATCAAGAAGATTGAGGCAGTATTATTCAATGACGACTTTGGCATTAACACTCGTATCTATAGTGACGTCATATAATAGGTATCTACAAATTAGATAGCTTTTCTAAGCTGTATATCTGAGGCTTGCCATCTCGATGTCAGTCTACTCGTAATCTTTAGTGAAACACATCGGGTCGAACTCTTTATCTTTAAAAGGGAAAAAAGAATGATTAAACTTATCAACAGTAAAAGAAAGAAGTTCATATACCGAGCAAATTAAAGAATAATTAATTTTAGGGCAGAGGATGTTGCGGTAGCTAAAGGAAGCAAATTCTATCCCTAATGGAATAAATTTAATAAATTTGCTCCAAAATAATCATAAAATTATTTACATCTGGACAAGTCAGAAAGGTCCACCAAGGTGGTAATATTCATTTGTAGTTGTTTCATACATGCTACGGTAAAGGTGACCAAATACAAAGGGGGTAAGGGCAAGTTGACATCCTTAAGAGAGTGTCTCAGCTAGATGGATATATTCCTTGGTGATTTGTAGGGCACTCATGCATAACAATAATCGACAAATTTACATTAAATAGAAAGTAATTTGTTCTTATTCATCAACCTCTTCCCAAGATTTGTGTTGTAGAGCCACGAAGATCTTGTCCGATAGGGTTAAGGGATGAGGATGTTTCATAGCAAAGCCTGGATAGACATACTCCCTAAAATGTAAAAGGTTGGTGAATGCACATATATCCATGATCATTGAACCCATGGGGCTGCATCTAAAATGTAATGTATTAGTCAATTGACTCCAAAAAACTGATGTTACTGCAATGAGGAAGGAGTTAGCTGGATATTCATGGATGGAGAGTTTGACGTATTCATAGATTTCTGCTTGTCTCCACATGTCACTATGTTGTGTTTCAATGTAAGTTAACCATTCGGCCCAACCATTCATCGGTTTCAATCATGCTCATGAAGACTTAAATGCATTGGAAGGATTCGGGAGATTGTCAAATTGGACAAGAAAAACTTCACCAATGCACTTCTGAAAACTGGGCTAGATTTCATAAAGTTGTTCGTAGGTGACTGCAAAGTGAAGGCTGAACTAAGCATTAACAATGCATGTCTGGTTCAATTGGAGTATTGATCAATAGAAGATCATTAACCTTTCCTAATAATAGGACATATAGGTCTCTGATGAATTATTCTAATGGTGAGCTCGAATGGAAGAAGAAGAAGATGTAGCCATGACAGATTGAAAGTGGGAAACTTTAAAAAAAAAAAAAGGTTTATGCAAGAGGGAAAGTAGTGAGAAGTAAAAGAAGAGGAGCACAAACTTAAAGGCATCTATGTATCAGCCAAGATACGTGTGCATTAATGAAATGATGATAATGACTCATCATATATATAATACAGTTCTATGCGACATGTCAAATGGACAACCTAGAAAAGTAACACTAAGGATATTTCTCGATATGATGTCGGTCAGGCAAAATCAATAGGAAAGTAACATGTGGATCAATGACCGATTACATTTATTGTATCGAGCAACAAAACAACATTGCTTTCACCTTTTTTCCAAAGGCGAAACGACATGTGGGCAATGTTGTACCCTAGTTCGGGTCATTTTAGGAAAGCCAATAGGAGAGCAACATATGGCACCGTATGAGGAATAGGTGATGGGGTTTTTTGCCCCGTCTACGACCGGTCCTGAGTCCCGCTCGACCGGTCGTGGGAGGTGCTCGACCGGTCGTGGGTTCGAGCCCTGGCACGACTCGAAGTCCAGCGAGTTCGTGGCTTTGTTTATCTTGTAGCTAGGGGCTGGTCGTGGAGAGCTATGACCAATCGTAGGTGGTCTACGACCCGGTCGTATGAGAGCCGTGACTAGTCGTAGGTTACGCAGATTGTTCCGCGATTTTGCGCGAAACTGCGGATTTGAGTCCTTTCGCAACTGGGATGCGGAAAGGAGTTTCCCAAAACTATAAAAGGGGTTGCCTAGGGTTTTTCTAGGTATTATTATTATCACAAAATAGCAAGAGGGTTTCCTAAAGCTTTGCAAGGGATTTGCTAAAGGGTTTAGGGCTATTAAAGGTGAGAGAGAGGGAGAAAGAGAGAGAGGAAGCTTATAGAAGGGAGGTTCTGCTCGTGGAGGTTCTCTACTTTGCAATCTACATCTCAGCGCTTCTATGTCCTCACCTGTCGGTTAGATCTCTCCGTTTTCTCTATTTCTCTTATTGTTTATCCACTCCTGCGTGAGTGAAGAAGGTTGTAAACGTTCTACTTCATAGTGGATTGTTGATCTGGACGAGGTCCCGTGGTTTTTACCTCTTTGAGGGTTTTCCACGTAAAAATCTCTTGTGTGGTGTGTGATTGATGCTTTGATTTATTTCATTGCTTTATCCATAATTCTGGTTTATTCTGGAGGGCTAGATCCTGGTTTTGTGCAAGGCCCCAAAAAGTGGTATCGAGCTAAGTTCATTGAACGGGTAGGATCGGTTTAAATTATGGAAGGTGGCTCAAGGATGATCAGCCTCAATGGTTCTAACTGGACCATATGGAAGGCTAAGATGGAGGACTTGCTTTATTACAAGGACCTATATTCTCCAATCTCAGGCATATCAGCAAAATCCAAGGATATGACTGATGATGATTGGAAGAAGATGAACCGAAAGGCGGTGGGGTTTATCGACAATGGTTGGATGATTCCGTGTTTCACCATGTGTCTACGAAACCTCACCAAGCAAGCTATGGCTAAAATTACAAGGGTCAGTATGAGAGGAAGACAAATGTAGGTAATAAGATATTTCGATAAGGCGACTTGTAAATCTCAAGTTCAAGGATGGTGGTTACGTGGCCGAGCATATGAATGAGGTCAAGAATATAGTGAACCAACTCACCTCTATGAAGATGGTCTGGATGATGAATTGCGGGCTTTACTATTGCTTAGTTCATTGCACGACAGCTTGGGAGACATTGGTGGTGTCTCTAAGTAACTCCGCACCGCACGGAAGATATCCATGGAACAGGGTAACCGGTTGTCTCTTCAATGAGGAGACAAGGAGGAAGTCTCGTGGGTCTACTCAAGAAGAGGCTCTTGTGACGCAGAACGGGGAGAGGAAAGAACGGAAGGGCGGGAAGGCCCGAGATAAATCAAGAGGCAAGTCGAGTAACAACAAAAGAGGTTGAATCTTTGGAATTGTGGCAAGAAGGGCCACTACAAGAGCATGAATGTCGTGGTAAGAAAAACGACAAGAAAGGAAAAGGGAAGGAAGAAGAATCGATTCCACCGCGGTCGCTTCGGATGGCGACATGGTAGTTATTCTTTCTACGATCACGATGTATGTCTCACGGCTCACGAGTCGTGGCACCGACCGGGTGATAGACTCGGGAGCTTCTTTTCATGCGACTCCACACAGGACTCCTTCACAAGCCACAAGTCGGTGTGACTATGGGACCGTGTGAAGATGGGAAATTCTCGCGTATCAAAGATCGTGGGAGTCGGTGATATTTGTGTGAAGACCGATGTGGGCACACATTGGTTCTCGTGAATGTGAGGCATATCCCGGACCTTCGCCTCAACTTGATGTCGACGGGAAGGCCGGATGATGATGGCTATGAAAGCCTGTTCTTGGTGGGCGATGGAAGCTCATCAAGGGTTCGTTGATCGTGGCTAGAGGAAAGAAGTGTTGCACCCCGTACAAGGCAAGTGTCGGTATGTGCAAGGGTGGGTTGAACGCAATGAAGATTCGGCTATTGACATGTGGCACAGTGCGTCTAGGCCACATGAGTGAAAAAGGGCTTCATTACTAGCGAGGAAGCAGCTCCTTCCAGGACGTGAGTGTATGCCTCTCAAAACCTATCTTGATTGTTTATCGTGAAACAAGACATAGAGTTTCATTCATTAAAACTGCTTCTCATGTTAATAAAGTGCATGCATTAGATTTGGTTTATTCTGATGTTTGTGGTCCTATGAGGACAAAAACCTTGGGTGGGGCATTGTATTTTGTAACTTTTATAGATGATGCATCTAGGAGGGTTTGGGTTTATGCTTTGAAATCCAAGGACAAGGTCTTTGGTGTGTTTAAATTGTTTCATGCTATGGTCGAGAGAGAGACAGGTAGATCATTGAAGTGCATCCGCACTGACAATGGTGGTGAATACATTGGCGACTTTCATGAGTACCGCAAGTCCTGTGGGTATACGGCATGAACAGACGGTTCCCAAGACCCCCAAAGATAATGGTGTAGGCCGAGCGAATGAATCGCACCATTGTTGAGAGAATCGGATGCATGTTATCGCATGCGAAGTTGCCCAAGATGTTCGGGAGAAGCAATACAGCATGCACGGCGGTGTATTTGATAAACAGTCTCCATCGCCCCGTTGAATGGAGAAGTACCGAGAAGGTGTGGACCGGACAGATCCATCGTACAGTCATCTCAGTGTGTTTGGATGCAGGACATCCGTTCATGTACCAAAGGACGAGAGGTCCAAGCTTGATATGAAGATCAGGCAGTGTGTGTTCTTAGGGTACGGTGATGAAAAATTCGGTTACATGAGTTATGGGATCCGACCGAGAAGAAGCTCGTCGGGAGAGCAGAGATGTGGTTTTCTTTGAAGATCGTATATCGAAGACATTGGTAAGCCGAGAAGAACCAAATGGCCTAGTTCGGGTGAGCTAGAGGACATGGATCCGATTACTCCTCCGTGGTGCGATGACGGGGGAGTACGAAGGTGCGAGAGGACGAGGGAGTTCCTTCAGAAGATGGACCAGGGAGCAGCCCCACTTGATCCACCTGTTGAGCCACAGGTGAGGAGGTCATCTAGGGACAGACAGCCGTCCAAGAGGTACTCACCGCATGAGTACATTATGCTAACCGATGGGGGAGAGCCAGAAGATTATTCTGAGGCCCTAGCCGACGAGCATAAGGAGGAGTGGTTGAAAGCTATGCAAGAGGAGATGGAATCCTTGCATAAGAACCACACCTATGATATGGTGAAACTGCCTAAGGGCAAGAAAGCTCTGAGCAACAAGTGGGTGTTCAGAAAGAAGATTGAGCAGAAGAATTCACAGATGAGGTTCAAGGCCAGACTTGTGGTTAAAGGGTTTGGTCAGAGGAAAGGTATAGACTTCGAGGAGATATTCTCACCAGTGGTGAAGATGACATCCATACGGGTGTTGCTTGGGTTGGCGGCTAGCATGGATCTGGAGATAGAGCAGTTAGATGTTAAAACTGCCTTTCTCCATGATGACTGGAAGAAGAGATCTACATGCACCAACCGAGGGGTTCGAAGTCAAGGGCAAGGAGCATATGGTGTGTAGGCTGAGGAAGAGCTTGTATGGGCTGAAACAAGCTCCACGGCAATGGTACAAGAAGTTCGATTCGTTCATGTTACATCATGGGTATGACAGAACGGAGTCGGACCACTGTATGTTCACGCGTAAGTTCTCAGATGGTGATTTCTTAGTTCTGCTATTATACGTTGATGACATGCTCATCATGGGAAAAGACATCAAGAAGATTGACAGGTGAAAAGAGTTGGGCAAGTCTTTGCGATGAAAGACTTGGGCCCTAGCTGACAGATCCTAGGAATGGAGATAACCCGTGATGTGAGCGGCGGAAGCTTTGGTCATCACAAGAGCGGTATATTGAGAAAGTCCTAGAGCGGTTCAATATGAATGCAAATGGGCTTGGCCGACTCCACTAGATGGTCACTCGATTGAGCGACAGGGCGGTGTCCCAAGACGAAGGCGAGGTGGAAGAGATGCAGAAGATACCCTACGCGTCACCGTAGGAAGTTTGATGTATGCTATGGTGTGTACACGCCCGGACATAGCATATGCGGTTGGTGTTGTCGGCGGTATCTTGCCAATCCCGGCAAAGAACATTGGCGGCGGTGAAATGGATACTACGGTATCTAAGAGGCTCATCCAGGTTGAGCCTATGCTATGGTGACGAAACCCGTGTTAGAGGGCTACTACGTATGCAAATATGGCGGTGACATAGACTCAGAAGTCTACATCGGGGTTCATGTTCACATTTGCGGGGGGAGCGGTTTCTTGCGCAGCAAGCTACGAAGGTCGTAGCATTGTCGACGACAGACAGGCCGAATACATTGCGGTCACGATGAAGCATGTAAAGAGATGCTTTGGATGAAGAGGTTCCTACAGAACTTAGCCAAGGGGAGGAGCACGTGGTCTATTGCGATAGTCAGAGTGCTATACACTTGAGCAAGAATCCAAGTCAGCATTCCAAGTCGAAGCACATAGAGATTCGGTATCACTGGATCAGGGATACTTTGGAACAAAAGGTGTTACAGCTTGAGAAGGTCCACACGGACGATAATGGGTCAGACATGATGACCAAGGCTTTGCTCAAGGGCAAGTTTGAGGTTTGTAGAAACCTGGCTGGCTTGAAGAAGGTGGATCCCTCCCGGGTCAAAAAGGGGGAGATTTGATGGGGTTTTTTGCCCCGTCTACGACCGGTCCTGAGTCCCGCTCGACCGGTCGTGGGAGGTGCTCGACCGGTCGTGGGTTCGAGCCCTGGCACGACTCGAAGTCCAGCGAGTTCGTGCTGTTTTTTACTGTAGCTAGGACTGGTCGTGGGAGAGCTACGACCAGTCGTAGGTGGTCTACGACCGGTCGTAGGAGAGCCAGGACTAGTCGTAGGTTACGCAGATTGTTCCGCGATTTTGCGCGAAACTGCGGATTTGAGTCCTTTCGCAACTGGGATGCGGAAAGGAGTTTCCCAAAACTATAAAAGGGGTTGCCTAGGGTTTTTCTAGGTATTATTATTATCACAAAATAGCAAGAGGGTTTCCTAAAGCTTTGCAAGGGATTTGCTAAAGGGTTTAGGGCTATTAAAGGTGAGAGAGAGGGAGAAAGAGAGAGAGGAAGCTTATAGAAGGGAGGTTCTGCTCGTGGAGGTTCTCTACTTTGCAATCTACATCTCAGCGCTTCTATGTCCTCGTAATCGGTTAGATCTCTCCGTTTTCTCTATTTCTCTTATTGTTTATCCACTCCTGCGTGAGTGAAGAAGGTTGTAAACGTTCTACTTCATAGTGGATTGTTGATCTGGACGAGGTCCCGTGGTTTTTACCTCTTTGAGGGTTTTCCACGTAAAAATCTCTTGTGTGGTGTGTGATTGATGCTTTGATTTATTTCATTGCTTTATCCATAATTCTGGTTTGTTCTGGAGGGCTAGATCCTAAGGTTTTGTGCAAGGCCCCCAACAATAGGAAGTGATGAAAATATCTTTAAGATACTTGAAGAGCTTTTTGTGGGATTATAGATGGCATAAATCCAATTTTACGTATCATGGGATAGTCGACGGAGTGTTGCAGTTGAGTTACGAGCGAAGAGAGAAATGTGGACAAGTTGTTCATGATACAAAAGGTGACCGAGAATAATAAAGTCTTGACCAACAGAAGAGAAACAATCGTGAAAAGAAACATCACCAAAAAAAAAAAAAAAAAAAGATTTAAATAAGAGAATGATTTACAAAGAGTTTTTTACTACTATAATTAACATATTGTAGTAATGCAAGAAAGATCTAAAAGAACAAATTAAAATAGAACTCTATAATGATAGAGGAATCCAACTAACCAAAGAAAATCTTATCTTATCATAGGAGTAACGATAAACCGGTAGCAAAAATTCTTACAGTTGCTCTTAATGGCCGATTGTGAGTTTTTTCTTTTATCTGATTGCACTGGTATTTTAAATGTTCTTTTTTGAAAATCATAAAGTAACCCATTTTGAGAGGAAGAACTCCTCCATCCGATTATTGGCCGATCATTATCAAATTCTGCAAGTTGTTGAGTAAGCGACTGATCTGAATTTGATCATATTAGTTCATATTAAAGGTATTTGTTTATTTTTGTGCTTGGGGTCCAAACTTTGGTTTGGATCAAGCTGCTATATTGAAGTGTCAACACTAGTTTGATAATCTTGTTTGATCCATGGCCTTCAAAGGATGATACAACAAAATAAGTCAGTGGTCCACATTCAAATAAAAATTTACACTAATTTGAACCATAGAATCTTTTGATTGGTACAGAATTTATATGGCAGGGTATCCACTGTGGTGCCTATAAAATGACTAGTTCATAGTCATTAACCATACATATGTGTATAGGAAATGTGACTTGCAATAAATCAAGACATGTTTATCGAGAGGAACCGACGAGTAATCGGATGTTGGGCCGCGGATTGCATCCACACCCCAACTGGACAATTATCCGTCTTACCTGGGGCTCCCGTGAGGCTCAATGTGATGTATCTGTTTATCCATGTCATCCATCCATTTTCTCCAATCATTATAACGTATGAGCCCCAAAATGAGGCAAAATACAAGGCTCATGTGGATCACACTAGATAATAAGCTTGGCTTGCATTGAATGTTAAAAGCATTAAATGCGAGAGTCGTCTGTGGTGTGGTCTACTTGAGCATTAGATCTACCTACATCTGGGAAAAGGGATAGACAGCGTAGATAAACAGATACATCACGGTGAAGATGAGGCAGTTCGCCCTATGGATATCATGAAAGTTCCACCCGTGTGGCCATTCTTAGTGTGCGAGATACTCAATATTTAACTTATTGAGAGTATGTGTAGCTAGTGTCATACACATCTGGAGTATCAAATAACTCACCATCCAAATTGAAGAATCATGTTCTATTCAAACACTTTCATTTATCATTAGCAAGGTTTGCGAATTTTCCAAGTAGAACAATCAAACTCCACACATGCACTACAGTACAAGCAATAGTAGAATTCAACTAGCCTAAGCATATGCATCTGGGTTTGCTTGTAGATAGCCTTCGATGGCCTTGGCCATCCCTATAATCCCACCCTTGATCATGTTGACATCAGCATCAGTCAAAGATTGACCGTCCATTGTGTCGTACTCTACAGTGAGCTTGGATATGGACCCATTGTCTCCTGCAGGCTCAAAGCAAGTTTCAAATGAGTAAGATTTCAGTTTTAAGCCGATGAACCCTCCCTCTATGATAGTGTATTTGAAGATATGCTTCTCATCATCCACAACATTGATGCAGTCCTTCAATTGAGTAAAGTCCTTAATAGCTGCGCAAAGTCACGATAAGTTCATAGTCACCAACATTATACATGCAAACATTCATATATGATACAAGTAGAGTTGGGCATCGACTCAAGTTAGACCAAATTAGGGTTGACCTGACTTGATCTGGTTTTGAAATGGGCCCGACCCGAACTCGATAACGAGTCCAACCCGATCACAAGTACCAAGTCGGGTTGAGTCAGAACCGAGTTAGGACAGGTGCAGCGGGTATCCACAAGCTAAAATCACAACCCAAAACTAGATTCACTTGTCATAATTGCAGCCTCTCCATCAGCTACATGGTATCTCAAATGTAAAATGTCAGATCTTATATATATATATATATATATATATATATATATATATATATATGGGAAAAGGTACCATGCGCTCGAGCTCACTATAAGCTCCCATGAGGTCAAGCTGTGTGAGCTCCACCGTGATGCGTGTCGACCATCAACACCGTGCATTTGATGGGTCCCCTATAAATTATGGGATATTCCAAAAATCAGCCATATACGGAACTCAGGTGGGCCATACCATCTAAAATCATGTGAAGACATGCCAAAAACATATAAAAGCACTTGGTGGGGCCCACTTAAAATTTGCATGCATTTGAAACTTGGTCTGAAGTGGGACACACATAATGGATGGGCTGGATTTGCAAACCACATCTCGGTGGGGCCCAAAATATGATTATGAATGTTTTAATGGTGCACGGCCCCTCTCAACTTCTGTATATGGTGTGGCCCACACAAGTAACGTATTGACCTAATTTTTGAGACCTAGGCCCATGATGGAATGGTGCATCTGACTGATGGGGTAGATGTTCGAAATGCATCACGGTGGGGCCCACACAGCTCGACCTCATGAGACGTTTCCATCAGCTCAAGCGCATAATACCTTTTCCATATATATATATATATATATATATATATATATATATATATATATATATATATATATATATATATATATAAAAGGAAAAAGGTACTATGCACTCGAGTGCATACGGTCGTCCATGAGGTCGAGTTGGTGTGGGGCCCATCGTGATGTCGTTCGAACATTTACCCCCTCAGTCAGATGCACCATCCCAGGTAGGGGTGCACATTTAACCGGTAGAACCGTGGAACCGGACCGGAACCGTTGGATCCGTCCGGTTTGGTCCGGTTCTAGAAAGCAACGGTTCCGGTTCCGGTTCCAAAATTGTCAGAACCGTTGGATACGGTTCGGTTCCGGTTCAAGTGGCACGCAAAACCGAACCGTGGACCCAATCCGTTAAACCGTGGCCCAGATCCACACCGTCCATTGACTTCCTTTTGAAATTTAGACCGTGAATAGTGAGCTTTGATCATATGATGATATGGTTCACCTGAATAATCAAGCCTTAAAATCAGTCAGATGGCCTTCTTTCGATCGTTGTAGAGATCACGAGGATGTACATGGTTAAGAAAGCTCAACATGGTTTTGATGGGTTCTACCCCCTCTACCTGATGAACGGTTCAGATCCATCTCTCCCTGCATAATGGTGGCCCACAACAAAATCACGGAAGCTCTGTTTTCCAACAGAGTTTACGTAAGTCGACGTACGTTCGACGGTGAATTTTGATGACCCACTTACTGGCGGCTTTTGAAAAATCTACTCCGTTCATGGGATTGAGGACGAAAAACCATCAGGAATAGAGTACTTTTAGAGGAAAATCAGTGTAGCCCATGAGCTTATCTACTCCGCCGTCTATTTCATGTTCAACGGTCATAATTCTACAACAGCCTGCATGGTTTCAGAATGCCACATTGCCAAGGGTTAAATCTCCCTTCTGTAAATAATGGACGGTACAGATTGACGATTTAAATGTGGAGTGGGCCACATTGAAAAAATTGCAAAGTAACTGCACCGTTTGTTTTTCTTTTGTTAAATTTTTTAAAAGTCAGAACCGTGGAACCAATCCGTAACCGAACCGGTTTTCACGGTTCGGTTCTGGTTCGGTTCTAATGGGCTAACGGTTCGGTTCCGGTTCCCAAAATTTCAGAACCGTTGGGAACGGTTCGGTTCCGATTTTACCCCAAAACCGGACCAAACCGACCCGTGTGCACCCCTAATCCCAGGTGGGGCCCACACGGCTGAAAATCACCTCAATCCGTGACATTTGTGGGCCACACCACATACAGAAGTGGAGAGGGGCCGTGCACCATTGAAACATTCAAAACCAGTTGTGGGGGCCTTTCGAGAGGTTTCTTTATGATCAAAACCGTCCATCATGTGTGTCCCACTTGAAAGTAATTTTAAACCACTTTTCATGTGGTATCCACATCTCAGGTGGGGCCCACCAAGTGCTTTTACATGTTTTTGCTTGTATACTTATGTTTTCAGATGGTATGGCCCACCTGATCACGGTGGACGGATGATTTTGGGCCGTCTAGGCCCAAAATGGGACTGCATCCGTGGACGGTGTGGATCTTCGAACGGAATCACAAGTGGGGCCCACCCTAGCTCGACCTCACGGACGACCGCTTTACGCTCGAGCGCATAGTACCTTTTCCATATATATATATATATATATATATATATATATATATATATATATATATATATATATATATATATATATACACGAGTTGAGTTTTGGATTGAATCGAGTTAGTATCAAGTTGGATTTCAGGTCAAGTCAAGTCGAGTTACTGGGTGATCCAAAATCGACTCGATTTGAGTTCGAATTGGATGAAGTCAACTCAATTCAGATTGACTCACCCACCCAATTCAAATCAAGTCAGATAAGTCAAGTTTGCCGAGTCAAGTCCTCCCATGCCCAACTCTAAATACTAGTATGAGGGATTCAAAAAGGGATTTTTGAAATCGTGATTTTGAAAGTCCACATATTCCAAATATTCTCTATATGTCTTTAGGTAGCAATTTGTTAAATTTGTACGTTATTAAATTTTTATTAGTTTATAAATTTGTGATATTAAAATATCTAAAAATATTAAAAGACTCGACAAATCTACAAAATGACCATTGATACAAGAAAAAATAATAATAAAACACATTCCTCAAATGGTCATTTATAAATTTATAACTTGATTCCCCAACTATGGACTTTAGATTTACCGATTTCAATTTAATATAAATTTATAATTTTCAATATTCTAATCTCAAATAAAGTTGTAGGATATTCAAATCTCTGAAAAAATTAAAAAAGTTGGTAAATCCACAAAATGATCAATCATAAAATAAATAAATAAATATTTTCCAAACAGTCATCCGTGAATTTATGATTTGATTCCCAAACAATGGACTTTGGATATACCCGTTTCAATTTAATATAAATTCATGTTTTTCTTTTCCCTGGTCCCGAATAGGGTCGTAGGATCATAAGAACTCTATGCCAAATCCATTATACCAAGTGTGCATTTGTGTAGCCAAGTATACCTGCATTCTCACATACTGATATGTATAAATAAATACATTTATATGTGCATGCATGTGTGGTGTATTATCAGATAGAGGAGAAGAGTATGAATTGCATGATTGTGTGGTCAAAACCTTCGGTGAATTTCATTTGTCTGATGCTGCCAACCCCACCATCTCCTTCAATGATAGTGATGCTCGCGATGAGTTCCGGCAAGACCTTAGGAATTAGGTTGTGGGCGTCGAGTATGCCCGCCTTCCATAGCCTAGCCGGAGGGAAGGCCGACACTTGCTCTACGGTGAAGCTACCCATAACCATGTTGTCACAAGATATTGAAGATTGATTGATGATGATGATGATGATGATGGGACTTGTTTGTGGGAGGACATGGGTATTTATAGAATGGTCGACTACATGTATGAAAATTTGAAATTCATATATTATCCAATTTAAAATTGCATGCTTATGTTGTAGTGTTTGTTGGTTAGGCAATGCGAGAATAATGTCAAAAAGAGACGGCATAGTAAGTGTGAATAAACTAAAATCTTACCTGCAAGTAATCTGTTTTTGGGATACGTGATGTGTGGGATCCACTGTGTTTCTTCCATTAAATCCAATCGGTACATCTTGTGTGCCTTCTATTTTTATCCTAGCCATCTAAAAATCAGAACAATCCAAAAATTAGGTGGGCCACAACACAGGAAACATTTGAGATAGGGACACCCCATGTTAAAGACCTTCTAGATTTTTTGGGGCTCACTGGTGTTTTTTTAATGGCATCCAATACATTCAGAAGATGCAACTAATCAAGATGATTGAGTGCCCAAAAAATCAGGCCATTCCAAAACTCAGGTGGGCCACACCACGTAATTTTACATCAGTCTGGTTTTTGGGAGATGACGAGAACACGAGAAGGGTGCACATGATGTACGGATTGGATGTCATGCACGTATCATTGTGGTCCCCATACATTGGATTGTAGGTTAAGCTTCACCTATGTAGCCGGCCTCAGACCAGAGGGAAATATGGCCGATCCAGTGTGCGTCTGTTACTGTTTAGTAAAGAGCCATTGTTAAGTCCTGATGAAGAACCTGGAAATGCGTCCATGTTTCGTTGATCCAAACTGTTGATCTGATGGACCACACCTTCAATAATGATCCCTCAAAAGTCTCCTAGATCCAAATATTTATTGATTTGTTTTAATGTGCAACTATTTATAATCTGTAGCCCACTGATCACAATAACATTTAAGTTCCAATTTAGAACTTGCGGGGAATCGCCCATCCGTGGTGGGGCCCATGTTATCAATGGCCTGGATCACCAGATACCTCGCCGGCTTGTACAGGCCGGCACGCAGGACACCATTCTTTTTTAAATCATAAAGAAGGATAATTTCTCTCAGGAAATGGCATCAACTGGATAATTGATAAGATTGGACCATTTCTCTGAACGTATCTTGACCGTCCAAAAATTGGTGATGAATCAGATAGTCTTGAAGCTGTCAAAGTAAAAAAAAAAAATGGTGGATGTACCTCTTCCAGAAAGGTGGTCCCATCATCAAAGTGCACTAATGATCAAATGTACATGTGTGTTGCCATTTTTCTAAATAATATTAGACGCACACTCGAGTTGAACAACATCTGTCCGTCGAAAGAAAAATATCACGATATACGGTTGAAGGGAGCTAGGACTGACATGAATCCGCTGAGACTAACCAATGTAGGTTAATTGCAACTCAGCTCAACATATACGTCCGTGCTTTTGGTTAGTCGTGACCATCCATTTCATATGCCCTACTGTAGATGGAACACGATAGAAATGCCATACCAGTTGGATAATCCTGGCCATCTGATCTATGTCCTTCAAAGGACGATACAACAAAAGAAGCCAGTGGTCCACATTCGAAGCAAAAATTTCGCTAATCTGAACCGTAGAATATTTTCATCGGTACGGAATTTATATGGGGCATCCACTGTGGTGCATAAGGAATGATTAGTTCATAGTCACTAAATATACATCTGCATGCAGCGAATGTGACTCGCGATGAACCAAGACTGGCTTATCGAGTGGAACCGGCGAGTTGTCGGATGCTCCTCTGACTTTTTCTACAAACAAGTATCTCGTATCTGTGGGGTCCACCGTTCCATCCATTTTGACCGTTCATTTTAGGGCATGAGCGAGATCCAAAGATCAAGTGGACCACACCACAGAAAACAGTCAGGATAAAGATAAAGACGACCACAGTTGAAATCTTCCTATTGTATGCCATCCAATCCGTTCATAAGGCCACGATGATGTTTCAGATCAGCATGATTTTGGGTGAAAATGACAACATGATGGGGTCCACATCATGCACGGATTGGATGCGATGCACACACCACGGCGGGTTCCACACATTGGATTGTAGTGGATCTGGCCTCAGAATGAGATATGGCCGATCCAGTAGCTGGTTTAAGTCCTGCTGATGGTGCCCATTATGAATAATAGTGCCGATGTTTCGTTGATCTGGACTGTTCATCTTATGGGCCACACCTTCCGTGAGGATGCCTCTATACTCTTCTATATTCAAATCTTCTAGTCAGACAGTTGCTTTTGTTTTAATGTGAAATATTTAATCTCTAGCCCACTGCTCCAAATGTCATGAACTTCCTGATGGGGTTTTTTGCCCCGTCTACGACCGGTCCTGAGCCCCGCTCGACCGGTCGTGGGAGGTGCTCGACCGGTCGTGGGTTCGAGCCCTGGCACGACTCGAAGTCCAGCGAGTTCGTGCTGTTTTTTACTGTAGCTAGGACTGGTCGTGGAGAGCTACGACCAGTCGTAGGTGGTCTACGACCGGTCGTAGGAGGGCCAGGACTAGTCGTAGGTTACGCAGATTGTTCCGCGATTTTGCGCGAAACTGCGGATTTGTGTCCTTTCGCAACTGGGATGCGGAAAGGAGTTTCCCAAAACTATAAAAGGGGTTGCTTAGGGTTTTTCCAATGAATTAGGAAGATCACAAAATAGCAAGAGGGTTTCCTAAAGCTTTGCAAGGGATTTGCTAAAGGGTTTAGGGCTATCAAAGGTGAGAGAGAGGGAGAAAGAGAGAGAGGAAGCTTATAGAAGGGAGGTTCTGCTCGTGGAGGTTCTCTACTTTGCAATCTACATCTCAGCGCTTCTATGTCCTCGTAATCGGTTAGATCTCTCCGTTTTCTCTATTTCTCTTATTGTTTATCCACTCCTGCGTGAGTGAAGAAGATTGTAACGTTCTACTTCATAGTGGATTGTTGATCTAGGACGAGGTCCCGTGGTTTTTACCTCTTTGAGGGTTTTCCACGTAAAAATCTCTTGTGTGGTGTGTGATTGATGCTTTGATTTATTTCATTGCTTTATCCATAATTCTCGGTTTGTTCTGGAGGGCTAGATCCTAAGGTTTTGTGCAAGGCCCCCAACAAAGTGGTATCGAGCTAAGTTCATTGAATCGGGTAGGATCGGTTTGAATTATGGAAGGTGGCTCAAGGATGATCACCTCAATGGTTCTAACCGGACCATATGGAAGGCTAAGATGGAGGACTTGCTTTATTGCAGGGACCTATATTCTCCAATCTCGTGCATATCAAAGAAATCCAAGGATATGACCGATGATGATTGGAAGAAGATGGACCGAAAGGCGGTGGGGTTTATCGACAATGGTTGGATGATTCCGTGTTTCACCATGTGTCTACGTAAACCTCACCAAGAAGCCTATGGTTGAAATTACAAGGGCCGTATGAGAGGAAGACAAATTCTCTAATAAGATATTTCGATAAGGCGACTTGTAAATCTCAAGTTCAAGGATGGTGGTTCTGTGGTTTAGCGAGCATATGAATGAGGTCGACAATATAGTGAACCAACTCGCCTCTATGAAGATGGTCCCGGATGATGAATTGCAGGCTTTACTATTGCTTAGTTCATTGCTCGACGGTTGGGAGACATTGGTGGTGTCTCTAAGTAACTCCGCGCCGACGGAAAGATATCCATGGAACAGGGTAATCAGTTGTCTCTTCAATGAAGAGACAAGGAGGAAGTCTCGGGGTCTACTCAAGAAGAGGCTCTTGTGACGCAGAACGGGGAGAGGAAAGAACAGAAGGGCGGGAAGGCCCGAGATAAATCAAGAGGCAAGTCGAGTAACGTAAAAGAGGTTGAATCTTTGGAATTGTGGCAAGAAGGGCCACTACAAGCATGAATGTCGTGGTAAGAAAAACGACAAGAAAGGAAAAGGGAAGGAAGAAGAATCGATTCCACCGCGGTCGCTTCGTGGCGACATGGTAGTTATTCTTTCTACAGATCACGATGTATGTCTCACACGCCACGAGTCGTGGCACCGACCGGGTGATAGACTCGGGAGCTTCTTTTCATGCGACTCCACACAGGGACTCCTTCACAAGCTACAAGTCGTGACTACTGGGGGACCGTGAAGATGGGAAATTCTCGCGTATCAAAGATCGTGGGAGTCGGTGATATTTGTGTGAAGACCGATGTGGGTCCGCACATTGGTTCTCGTGGATGTGAGGCATATCCCGGACCTTCGCCTCAACTTGATGTCGACGAGAAGGCCGGATGATGATGGCTATGAAAGCCTTCTTTGGTGGGGCGATGGAAGCTCATCAAGGGTTCGTTGATCGTGGCTAAAGGAAAGAAGTGTTGCACCCTGTACAAGGCAAGTGTCAGTATGTGCAAGGGTGGGTTGAACGCAATGAAGATTCGGCTTATTGACATGTGGCACAGTGCGTCTAGGCCACATGAGTGAAAAAGGGCTTCACCTACTAGCGAGGAAGCACTCCTTCCGACGTGATGTATGCCTCTCAAAACCTGTCTTGATTGTTTATCAGGGAAACAAAGATAGAGTTTCATTCATTAAAACTGCTTCTCATGTTAATAAAGTGCATGCATTAGATTTGGTTTATTCTGATGTTTGTGGTCCTATGAGGACAAAAACCTTGGGTGGGGCATTGTATTTTGTTACTTTTATAGATGATGCATCTAGGAGGGTTTGGGTTTATGCTTTGAAATCCAAGGACGAGGTCTTTGGTGTGTTTAAGTTGTTTCATGCTATGGTCGAGAGAGAGACAGGTAGATCATTGAAGTGCATCCGCACTGACAATGGTGGTGAATACATTGGCGACTTCCACGAGTACCGCAAGTCCTGTGGGTATACGGCATGAACAGACGGTTCCCAAGACCCCCCAACATAATGGTGTAGCTGAGCGAATGAATCGCACCATTGTTGAGAGAATCAGATGCATGTTATCCCATGCGAAGTTGCCCAAGACGTTCTGGGGAGAAGCAATGCGCACAGCGGTGTATTTGATAAACAGGTCTCCATCAGCCCCGTTGAATGGAGAAGTACCTGAGAAGGTGTGGACTGGACAGGATCCATCGTACAGTCATCTCATGGTGTTTGGATGCGGGCATCCGTTCACGTACCAAAGGACGAGAGGTCCAAGCTCGATATGAAGATCGTGCGTGTGTGTTCTTAGGGTACGGTGATGAAAAATTCGGTTACAGGTTATGGGATCCGACCGAGAAGAAGCTCGTCAGGAGCAGAGATGTGGTCTTCTTTGAAGATCAGTGTATCGAAGACATTGGTAAGCCGAGAAGAACCAGGCCTAGTTCGTGTGAGCTAGAGGACATGGATCCGATTACTCCTCCCGTGGTGCCCGATGACGGGGAGTACAAAGAAGGTGCGAGAGGACGAGGGAGTTCCTTCGGAAAGATGGACCAGGGGAGCAACCACTTGATCCACTGTTGAGCCACAGTGAGGAGGTCATCTAGGACGACGGTACCGTCCAAGAGGTACTCACCGCATGAGTACATTATGCTAACCGATGGGGAGAGCCGTAAGATTATTCGAGGCCCTAGCCGACGAGCATAAGGGGGAGTGGTTGAAAGCTATGCAAGAGGAGGTGGAATCCTTGCATAAGAACCACACCTATGATATGGTGAAACCGCCTAAGGGCAAGAAAGCTCGAGCAACAAGTGGGTGTTCGAAAAGAAGGTTGAGCGTAAGAATTCACGTACGAGGTTTAAGGCCGACTTGTGGTGAAAGGGTTTGGTCGAGAAAAGGCATAGACTTCGAGGAGATATTCTCACCAAGGTGAAGATGACATCCATACGGGTGTTGCTTGGGTTGGCGGCTAGCATGGATCCGGAGATAGAGCGCTAGATGTTAAACCGCCTTTCTCCATGGTGACCTGGAAGAAGAGATCTACATGCACCAACCGAGGGGTTCAAGTCAAGGGCAAGGAGCATATGGTGTGTAGGCCGAGGAAGAGCTTGTATGGGCCGAAACAAGCTCCACTAAGCAATGGTACAAGAAGTTCGATTCTGTTCATGTTACAAAGATGGGTATGACAGAACGGAGTCGGACCACCGTGTGTTCACGCGTAAGTTCTCGGATGGTGATTTCTTAGTTCTGCTATTATACGTTGATGACATGCTCATCATGGGAAAAGACATCAAGAAGATTGACAGGCGAAACAGAGTTGGGCAAGTCTTTTGCGATGAAAGACTTGGGCCTGGCTAGACAAATCCTAGGAATGGAGATAACCCGTGACGAGCAAGGAAACTTTGGGTCATTACAAGAGCGGTATATTGAGAAAGTCCTGAGCGGTTCAATATGAATGCAAATGGCTGGCCAAGACTCCACTAGATGGTCACTTCAGATTGAGCGACATGCAGTGTCCCAAGACGAAGGCAGAGGTGGAAGAGATGCAGAAAATACCCTACGCGTCAGCTGTAGGAAGTTTGATGTATGCTATGGTGTGTACACGCCCACACATAGCATATGCTGTTGGTGTAGTCAACCGGTATCTTGCCAATCCTGGCAAAGAGCATTGGGCAGCGGTGAAATGGATACTACGGTATCTAAGAGGCTCATCCAGGTTGAGCCTATGCTATGGTGACTTGAAAACCCGTGTTGAGGGCTACACGATGCAGATATGGCGGGTGACATAGATTCCAGGAAGTCTACATCGGGGTTCATGTTCACGTTTGCATAGGGGAGCGGTTTCTTGCGCAGCAAGCTGCTGAAGGTCGTAGCATTGTCGACGACGAGTAGGCCGAATACATTGCGATCACATGAAGCATGTAAAGAGATGCTTTGGATGAAAAGGTTCCTACAGGAACTTAGCCTGAAGCAGGAGGAGCACGTGGTCTATTGCGATAGTCAGAGTGCTATACACTTGAGCAAGAATCCAAGTCAGCATTCCAAGTCGAAGCACATAGAGATTCGGTATCACTGGATCAGGGATACTTTGGAACAAAAGGTGTTACAGCTTGAGAAGGTCCACACGGACGATAATGGGTCAGACATGATGACCAAGGCTTTGCTCAAGGGCAAGTTTGAGGTTTGTAGAAACCTGGCTGGCTTGAAGAAGGTGGATTCCTCCCGGGTCAAAAAGGGGGAGATTTGATGGGGTTTTTTGCCCCGTCTACGACCGGTCCTGAGCCCCGCTCGACCGGTCGTGGGAGGTGCTCGACCGGTCGTGGGTTCGAGCCCTGGCACGACTCGAAGTCCAAATGAGTTCGTCTTTGTTTTTCTTGTAGCTGGGGCTGGGTCGTGGAGAGCTACGACCAGTCGTAGGTGGTCTACGACCGGTCGTAGGAGGGCCAGGACTAGTCGAAGGTTACGCAGATTGTTCCGCGATTTTGCGCGAAACTGCGGATTTGTGTCCTTTCGCAACTGGGATGCGGAAAGGAGTTTCCCAAAACTATAAAAGGGGTTGCTTAGGGTTTTTCCAATGAATTAGGAAGATCACAAAATAGCAAGAGGGTTTCCTAAAGCTTTGCAAGGGATTTGCTAAAGGGTTTAGGGCTATCAAAGGTGAGAGAGAGGGAGAAAGAGAGAGAGGAAGCTTATAGAAGGGAGGTTCTGCTCGTGGAGGTTCTCTACTTTGCAATCTACATCTCAGCGCTTCTATGTCCTCGTAATCGGTTAGATCTCTCCGTTTTCTCTATTTCTCTTATTGTTTATCCACTCCTGCGTGAGTGAAGAAGATTGTAACGTTCTACTTCATAGTGGATTGTTGATCTGGACGAGGTCCCGTGGTTTTTACCTCTTTGAGGGTTTTCCACGTAAAAATCTCTTGTGTGGTGTGTGATTGATGCTTTGATTTATTTCATTGCTTTATCCATAATTCTGGTTTGTTCTGGAGGGCTAGATCCTAAGGTTTTGTGCAAGGCCCCCAACACTTCCAGTCTAGAAAGCTTATGGGAATCACCCATCAGTAGTGGGACCCATGTTATAATGGTCTTGGATCACCTAACAAGGGGCCCATTTGTACCGGCCGGCACATAGGACACCATTTCTTTTTTGATGCATGGAGCCTGATGATTCCTCAGGAAATGGTATCAATTACAGTGTTTGGACTTTTCTGATTATTCTAGTATAAAAATGCACTAATCAACTTGCATGGGATTATGCCATTTATTAAAATCTGCCCAAATTGAACTATATAATTTGGATCAATAACTTGAGAGTAATGGGCTGGGCTGGGCTGGCCTGTTGCACTTCTGGTTTTAGCTTGTCATGGGCCAGACCGGGGCCTAGATTACAGGATCATGGACTTGGTCTAAGACTAGGACACAAATGGGAAATGGCCATGCTTGTTCCAGGTCAGGCCCATTAATCGTTGTCGCGGCCCTGACCAAGGTGCCCACATGTGCAGAATCCCAGGTGTCAGAAAAGCATATTCGATTGTCATCTACCACACGCATGGTATACATGCATGTCAATATAGACCATCCAAATAATAGGCTGTGTCATGGATGGAACCCATGATCGGTGGATCTGATCTGATTTCACTCGTTGAATTGGATCTTATAAATTTACCATCCGTTCCAAAAAGCCAATAGGACGGCTGGGATTGCTTGGTTAGTGTAATTTTTCTGAATCCACCATCAATAATGGATCTTCTATTTAGACGGTCTGGATTGATCTTTATGATGCCATACATACATGATGGCTGAGATACCACAATAGAAAAAGAGGTGCACTGTGGTAGGGGCAGAAGTAGGGCCCACAGGTCAGCCCAAACAGAAAATGGATAAATTGAGAGGGAATTCCCACCATTGAGTTAAATGGGGCCCATCAGATTGTGTATATGGAATCTAAAACCCATCCCAACCTTTCATCTTCCATGGATGATCAAGATGTCGTACAACCTAGATGTATGTATTCTGTATTAAAAAATAAAGAAGATCCAAAACGCAGGTGGACCATACTCTAGGAACAGTGGTGATTGAACCTACGTCATGTTGGTGGGATCCTGACTGTGGAAACCACGTCGACGTATTTTTTTATATATCTACCCCGTTCATCCATTTTGCAAGATCATTTTTATAGTATGGACTCAAAAATGAAGCAGATCCAAATCTCAAGTGGACCACACCACAAGAAACAGTGGTAAATGACTATTAAAACATTTTGTCAGCCACAAAAGTTTTGGATAAAGCTGAAATTTGTGTTTTCCATTCATCCAGGTTTGTATGAGTTTATCAAAAAGTTGGATGGCAAAAAAAAATTAGGTGGATCTTAGGAAGTTTTTAACTGTGGGTGTTCAATGACCACTGTTTCCAGTGGTGTGGTCCACCTAAAATTTGTTTCTCCTTCATTTTTGGGCTCATACCCTAAAATAAGTTGGAAAAATGGATGAAGGCATATATATACAATGCATACATTAAGGTGGACCCACGGTGAGGGTCCCACTCCAGGTCGAACTAAGGCACGTCCCAAACAAGCAAATCAGATTCCAAACCAAACGTATAGAAAACCCAAGAATCTATGTTTGGTAAAGAGGAGTTGTAAGCAAACGTTGCACGCAAATCAGCACTAAAACAGCTCAAGCATTTCAATATCATTGCGTGCATAACCTCTCCTTTGGGTTTTAAATTAACTACTCCATTGGGAAAGTGCGGTGTCCCAATGGCTTATCTGCCGTACACGTGGCTTTTAACTCAAGTAAGAGTCCCGAATAGCAAGATCACAGTAGTCCAACGTAGGTTACATACAGCAGAGGACTGGATGAGCCACCAATGAAAAAGTGCCGCATGTACATATTATAGACGGCCAAGAAGCAATGACTCTCTCCCTGCATGAAATAACGATTTTACCCATTTGAATGGACGCGGATTTCCTGGCTTTCGCATGAAATTACTGCTCTGGAATGCTTAGGTGGGGCCCGCCGTGATATTTGTGAGGAATCCCTTCCGCCATCCATTCCTTAGGTCATGAGACCAAAATCAAAGCAGCCACAGGAGAGTAAAAATTGCGAGTTGCCTACAGTTGGGCTCTACCTTTATATTTATATGCCATCTAAACTTATTATAAGGTCATTATTACTGGGATGAAGTGAAAATACAAAATAATAATAATAATAATAATAACAATAATAATAATAATAATAATAATAATAATAATAATAATAATGCCTAATACAAAACTTTCATAACCATACAAATGTTTCCAATGGGATCACTAAATCCTTACTGCTTCCTCTTGTATACAGGCCTTTAGTTGGATCCACCCGATTTTTGGTTTCTTATCTTTAACAAAAAACACAAAAAAAACAAAAAACCAAAAAACAAAAGGACAGACGGAACGAATTTCTCACAAACATCACGATTGCCCCACCTAGCATCCCATTGAAGGAATATCACATAAAGTCCACGTCCCACTTCAATATCCGTCACATCCCCTCATTTCTAGCCTGGCAACCCATTGAAGGAATTTCACATAAAGTCCACGTCCCACTTCAATATCCGTCACATCCCCTCATTGCTGCTAGATGGAGTGTGTCCAACAGCCTGCTAAACATTATATACTTTCATTTTATTCTTAACATCTCTGATGTCATACGGAATAGACCATTCGAACTACAGTAGAAATTAGTCAGTGGAATTTAGACCATTAGGTGCTTTTATTTCCTGGCAAGAGTGCAAGTGACGCAGGTATGATCTTGATGAGGTTGATAGCGGTCTTCCTCAAGAATAACTACTTCAAATTCATGAAGCTTCTCTGTACTCCTCATGTAGACATTTCAAATCCATTAGGAAAGGAAAAGCGAGAAAATAGAAATAAGATTATAGAAAGTTCATAAATTGATTGATGACTGAATAACCAAGTTTACACCCCTTTAAATAGGGATACTTAGCCATGGAAAAAGTTTCGAAATTAAACTACAACTAAAACTCCTAGAAATCATGACCTACTATAAATAGTAAACTTACTATTTATAAACCGTTATGATTTCTACTAGTGCCCATGATTTTTTGCCAAAAATAGTAAGTGTAATGTTTGGCTGAACCATGATGTTCTCCTAACTATTCTAAACACTTTTCATATTGGGCGCAACTCCTAAAGCCCAACTGATGAAAAGTTATAATGAAACTTAAACTTATTATATATATAGTATAAACAAAATTTAAACAAGAATTCAACCATCGATCTGATGGTATTTCACAAATTTGGCATGGGCAACCTGGCTTGGATAGGTTGGGTGGCTAAACTAGCTCGTCCTACCCCAAAATCATATATGGTACGTCTGATAGCTCATTCCAGTTTGCAAGATACGTCTATTTTAAGTTCTAACAGTTGGGATCACCTCCGTCTCCGATCGAACCTTTTTTGGTCCATCTTGGCCATGAAACCGTCCGCGACCCACTCTACATCGGCCACTAAATAAATGAATCGGCCTATTTTGACTTGGACTGACCTAGACCCTATTCAGATTTTTAGTGGGTCTTGTGCTAACATAGGCCTAACCCATTAAATGGGTCGGATCGGAGACGGGACTCCCCTCTACTTAGACCTGACCCAGCAGCGCCTCTAACCATATATACCTTCACTGTAATTTGGGGTCCTAATCCATCTAAAGTAGTGTCTTATACTATTTGGGCAGCTCGGTTTTAAAGTGCATGCAACTTGTAGAGAAGGAGAGGTGCCCAAAAAAATAAAAAAAAGGAGAGGTGCCCATGCAGCCCTTTGGAAAATTAAACAATAGTCACCACCCAATAATAGCTCTTCAGGGAATCGACGATTGAGTCGCTTTCTAGTTTCAGACCACAAATTGCAATCTGGCATTGACTGGAAAAAGAAGTGAAGTGGATGGCTAATAAAGTCCCCCTAAAAGCATATTCTTATGATAGAAATATTCTATATTAGGCATGACAAGGTATATTCCATTCTAAGAAATAATGTGATATCCATTAATCAGCTCAGTTTTAGGTGCCTGCCAAACAGGGCTTTACTGACTTACATTTCCATGTGCCATACGCCTCAATGTGCCACATGTGTGGCATATGCTATTGAGCCACATGTGCCACATGGCAGCCGCCCATCTTTAATTATTTCACACACACATGTGCCAATGTGTGACATATGCAACATGCGCCGCCACCACTTCCAAGTACCTCACATGTGTAAACATTCATTCAAGTGCCTCAAATGTGCCAATATGGCATGTGTGTTACAATCTATATTAAAGTATTATTTATGTGCCAATATGTCATATGTGCAACATATATACCACCACCAATCATCAAGTGTGTCAACATGGCACATGCCCCAATATGCAACTTGTGTAGCCATCATCTCCACGCACCTTACATGTGTAAAAGCACCGTGTGTGCTATTGTGCCACAAATGCCACATGTGTTGTCGTTCATCTTTATGCACTCCACATAAGCCACATGTATCAACATACAACATTCAATCTTCAAACATCTCACATGTATCAATGTCCCACATGTGCCAATATATCACATGTGTATAATTTGTCTTCAGTGCACATATGTGTCACCTTTCATCTTTGAGCAAAATTTTTATGAAAAGTTTTTTTTTTCAAATAATTGTTTAGTAAATGTTATTGCTCGAATCCGACTAGTTAGGTGTAGTAGTCTGCAGACATGCGGATACCCGCAACAATCATACGTAAAGGACAACGGAAGTGTCAATCGTGGCTGGGGACCGTCCGATGCGCAAGTCAGGTGGGCAGACTGAAAGTAGACGTGAGACTTAAATTAAGGTTTTTTATGCTTACTTTTCTCCAATTGTAATGGGTATACTTATAGGATGCTTAGGCAGCTTCAAGACTTGCATAGCCTGGTGACATATTCTGGATTTGCTAGAAAGTCCTTATTTGGATAAGGAACAACTTCTAAAAGTATCGCTGAATTTGCCTCGGTCAGCATGATTTTCAAATAGAATCATACTGAATCTTTCCTTTCTTCATTCGAAGCAGAATTCTCTCTGGGTATTCCATTTCTTTGATCGAGGTCCATCTGGTCAACTTGGTAGGTGATTCCCATCACTAAGTTCTGCTCTTAAATAGTTCAGTTCAAGGTCGACCCAAGGCTCATTTCTCTTTCGGTACCTTATCAGCTCGGGAAGTTTATTTTGATATTCCAATTGGCCTAGCTTAATTAAAGGCATTCCAACTATGATTAATTGTATTTCCCGTACAACATGCCAGTTTAGTTATCTCTACAACACTTACCATTTGTTTTGCACATTTGCCATTTTTGTTTACGATGGAGAACACATTTCATGGAGCTTATATGATGTGGGCTGCACAATATCATTCCTCTTTGTGCCTTAGATTTCAAACTGTAAGTAGTCCCACCTTTTTCTTTTGCTTGAAATTTTGAGTTGAACTTAGATTTATCATGTAATGATTAATATAGCAAAGGAATTTTCACTAACCAATAAATATACAAATGGTAGTATGCATTAGAATTTTTTATTTTTTTTATGTAACATTCTTAAAGGTTAGAAACCATTGTTTAAATAGGGTTATATGGCTGCGTGTACATGAAAACACATACAAATGTCAATATAGATTTCAGCCACTTGAAGCTCTACCTCCAGTGATATGATCTAACCTGAAAATGCTCAGAGAACTCAGGCCTGATCACAACAGCTTCTTCAGAAGATTAACCCTCCACTATTGGACGGCTCAGAGGCCTATTACAAACGTCCCCCTCTGGAAATTATTCTCTGGAGTCTTCCTTTGGAGCTTGGGAGCCTGCAAGACTTGGGAGTCTTTGGACGTAAGCATGAATTCCTTATATGGGAATTTGCCAACCAGATTATTAGACGCAGGCCCGCCTTCGAATTAAGTGGACCATGCATCATTTCGTGGCCACCTTCAATGTGGAACACCCATCATCCTGGGCCTACCTTTGATGTGAACCATCCATCATGTCGGACTTGTAAGATCTAGATGCGGATAGCTGTAGAATCTGTTGTGCATTGGATATGAAGGATTGATGAACCTCTCCTTACACCCTTTAGAGAAGACGGGAAGGGATGTAGGATTGGAGACCCAACTCTACTAATATAGGTTAGAGGGTTGAGGAGTTTGAAACCCATCGAAACTCCTCTCTCAATGCTCCACACGAATTGGTAATCCTAGTTCTTCCTAACCACTCCGCTTACACAAATTTCTGAATTTATCACAACTTAGTGGGGTCCACTAGTGCACCTGATCACACCATCCAACCTTTATGTTAATCTAGACCCTTGATCAATAAGGCTCACCTTAGGATTTTTACTGGACCCACTTCCACATGGACTATTCCATGTGGCCCCAATTTTGATGTGGGCCTTCCATCATGCAGGCTGCCTTTGATGACCACAGTCCATCGTGGGGTCCACCTATCATGTGGAACATCCATCACGTTGTGGAGCCCACCTTTGATGTCGACCGTCCATTATGTGGCGCCAAGCTTTGATTTGCATAGTCTATTGGGTTATCAAATATCGATCTCCCCATCAATTCTCATGGATAGGATATCTAAGGGCTAGACTCATGTATACAGGCACATAGTTTCCGAGCATTTCCTGGAAATTCTGCATGTATGACGTGGTACCTTATAAGCCATCCGTGTACATTTTCTAGATACTTAAAAGGAATTGGTTGGTGGTCCAATTTAGAGTACACATGCAGCCACCTAATAGAGTTTGATTTTTCTCTCTACTCCATATTCACAGTGGGACCCACAATTTTGACAGCTGGATGCGGGTGCTTGGTTTGGCGCTTCGCACGATGGGTTCATTTTTTTATAAGTACTTGCACGATTGGTCCATCCAGAAGGAAAATCTTTCTCAAGTAAAAATAGCTTTCCGGTTTTAATCTCCACCAGTTAATTAAGACCCTTTTTAAGCATAAAAACATAAGGCACTCAGAAGAGCACCTTTATCAGCGTCTACCAAACAGGCTATAAACGACTCTCATTTTCCAAGTAACTTAAACTGGCCCGCTTTCGTAAACGGCCGGTGAAAGAGATAGAGTGATGCAGGAGAGGATGTGTAGAGGTCGAGCACCGTCTTCCTCAAAGGGATAATTGTTTTAAATCCACAGAACTTCTCTGGACTCCTCACGGAGATACCTGTTGAGACTCAAATATCGTATAATTTTCTTCATTTATATCTTTATTTTATGAACATGAATCCGCTTAATATTCTATTTTACTCATGTATGTGTTGCAAGGTGAATTTAAGTGTTTGGATTGAAAAAGTGTGTTAAAAACATGAATTTGATGCTCAAGAATTACCAAGGCAAGAGATGGATCTTAGGAGACCAAGGTTGAAGAATTCACATGCCAAA
This sequence comes from Magnolia changhungtana, assembly GCA_030180095.1. NCBI lineage: Eukaryota > Viridiplantae > Streptophyta > Magnoliopsida > Magnoliales > Magnoliaceae > Magnolia > Magnolia changhungtana. The sequence goes on along the minus strand of JASAUF010000628.1, from coordinate 264,334 downwards.
GATCCAAAAAAACCGAGTGAAGAATAAAGAAAATTGAAGATTTAAAGTGAAGAATCTTGAAATCATCCTGAAAAAGTGTATTCTGAAGCTGTTAAGTTTATTTTGGAAAACTGCACAACAGGAAGTCTGTTTTAAACGAAATATGCAGCGAGAAGTCTATTTTCAAAAAATATGTATATTTGAGACGATTTCTAGGGTTTTTCAACTTTATACGAAAATTGGATTCCCTACTTATAAATAGGAGTTCTTAGGCCATTCTAAAACATTATTCAAGGTATCCCAAAGTAAAATTTAGGGTTTTTAAAGAGTTTTTAGTTTTATTAAAGCTTTATAAGTTATTTTTTTTAGATATTTTGTATTTGCATTTTCTTTCTTTATTTCTTGTTACTTTTTATTTCTACAATTTAATTATGTTTTTCTAAGTTCCTTCTAACCCCAAGCTAGAAGGGAAGCACATGGATTTAATGTTTCTTTAAGATTATGATGATTGATTGTTTTAATGATGAGAAGAATGGTATATGCATGTTATCTATTATTTAGGTTTTGTTTTTATCCTCTTGTAAGATATATATATTTCTATCATATGAGATCCGCATTAATGGATAGGCTTACCCTAGATCAATTAGATTTCCTAGACAGGAGAGGTTTTCAACCTATTATATTTCTTTGATATTCATTATCCTATAGATATTGAATACTTAAAATCACTGACACTTGAGAATATATGTCAATGGTGCAAATCCATAATTTTCTAATATTTTATATCATTTATTAAAATATTTAAAGCGTTTTATTTTCCGACTAGGCTGACCATAGTGCTCAGATCTTAGTTGTGCTATCCAAGTCATCATGATTTTGGAACATTAACCTATGTGTGGAACTTTAAAGCTTGGGTGTTATTTTATTCAGTTGAATTATATCCATTCAAAAATCCCAAAATCAAATCATCAGTTTTAGTTTTTATTACCTAGTTTGTTTTACATTTGATTTTTTCCTTCTCGCAATTCATCTACCTGTGGGATCGACCCTGTATTCACAAGATATTACTTACGAACCTCTGCACTTGGAGGCAAGCAATCAATACCTCGAATCCACGAGAAAAAAAAAATAGAAAATCATTTTTAGAAATTCATAAATTGATAGATGATCCAAATAAACGAGTTTACAACCCTTTAAATAGGGATACTAAGCCTTGGAAGAAGTTTCGGAATCATACTATAACCAAAACTCATTGAAATCGCGACTTACTATAAATAGTAAATAGTCGTGATTCCTACCAGTGCGCATGGTTTTCAGCCAAATATAGTGTCTTATTTGGCTCAACCATGCTATTCTCCTAATTATTCTAAGCACTTTTCATGTTGTAAGTAACTCCTAAAGCCCAATGGATGAAGAGTAAAAATGAAAATAAAATGGAAATTCAACAGTTGATTTGATGTAATCTCGCAAATTCGCCGTGCACAGCTTGGCATAGCGGGTTGCGTGGCTAATCTCGCAAATCCAACATGCATAACCCGACATAGTAGGTTAGATGGCTAAAGTAGTTCATCCTACCCCAAAATCATATATGGCATGTCTAATAACTCATCCGGTTTGTGAGATACACACATTTTAAGTTTTGACGGTTCGGATCACTTCTATCGCCGACCAAGCCTTTTCTAAACCATCTTGGCCATGAAATTGTCCGTGACCTGCTCTACATCACAGAGACAGCCCATTATCAAATCACCATATTTGAACCCAAGGCATCTACAAAGTGGAGATGGTTGGATAAGATGCTCTGATCTTGCACACTTGTCAGTCGTTTACCAAAAAAAAAACCACTACCTGGATAATCAGGATTGAATTCATTTGGATAGCTTAGCAAGCACCCAAAATGAAGAAAGGTGACATCATTGTAGGAATTCTATAAGGTGGGCTTTATTGATAGATTTCCTTAAAAACTGGATAATGTGATCAGGCATATCAATGGATTCCACAAAGTCGTGATTCATTTAAAATTGTGCAAGGGATAGTGCACTATAACCGTGTCCCATAACAGTATTCTAATTGAACTTGGATTGACAAATTCACATGAAGCCTATGGTAAAGAGTTTTGATGGGTTTCAAAATTTATTAACTCTCTAATCTATATAAGCAAGGCTGAGTCCCTAAACCTACATACGACTGATGCTTCTATTTCCATCCCGGTGCTTCTTTAAATGATATCAGTAACAGTAGGCTGCGACATCAAGTCTACAGCAATGACGTCCCAATCAGGTACATCATTTATCTAATTTATTTTTTCCCCACAAGGAGTGGAAGAATGCAGCATCAAGTCTATAGAATTGGCATCCCGATCACGGATGTCATTTATCTCATTTATTTGACCCCATATTCGATCCATAGCACAGTCCTTTGCAATCTAATTTAACAATCATCCCTTGGAAAAAGTAATAACTGGTATCTGTTCTATCACACCATGTAAAGCAATAGTACCATTCGGTCACTTAAAAAATGTTGGTTTTCGTTGGTTTCTTATCCCCCTCTCACGTAGCACTTATTTACAGCTTTGTGGACCGTCCAAACTGTGAATTGCATTGTGGATGGAGCATATATCTAAAATCACACTGATTAAGAGACTAACCAGAATATTGATGGCTAGAAGTAGAGTGGTCCAAATGTAAGTGGAAAAAATAGATTTCGAATATTATCTTCTCAGTGCTATTTTTCCTGCCCCACCATCCACAGCTGGGTTAGAGATTTGGGTTCTCTGGATCACCTTATAACAACCACGCCATGTACACTGTTGAAGAGACCCTGGTTAAAAGACTAAGTGACTCGATGTCTAACTGGGTCTGATCAACTCAAAGACTCAACCAGATCTTTATCGAATTCGGCTCGATATTTTAATAATCAAATTTAAAATATTTAGGTGGGGAAGAAATTCTTATATTTCTTAAGAAAAGATAAAAGACTATAATATCTATAATATATATATATATATATATATATATATATATATTATAGCAAAACTGATATCCACAAGTGATTTATCTGCGAGTGTTATCATATTTTAATCTGTGCCACTAAAATTCACACGTGTTTGGTTCCATGAATGAAATCTAGAATAACAATGTAAGGACATTGGAATTATGCATCCATGAAATTATTTAATTTTCTACCAATTATCTTGATTTAAAATCCACCACATTTTGCAAAGATATTATATCTAAGTGATAATGATTGGTGACCGTCTAATTCATGCGGTTTTGGAAAGCTTGAAATAGCTATTCCGAGCAAGATATTTGCAACAGCCAGTTTGTGTGTGCGTCTGGTACCCTTCAATAAATGATACGAAGCCTGTAACTCATAATATTGGTGAATTTTTCAACTGATCCAAACGGACCAACTGATAGGCCACATTATGGATAATCTAGTGGGAAAACTTTACACCGTTTGGACGTTTGTAACCATATAATGTATTGACATTTTCTGGACCGTTGCTCAAAACTTCTGGACCGTTGCAAACACCTGACGTATGGAATAGTTATGAACATCCACTCGTTCTCACTTTCGGTGTTATGGTTCATCCAAAAGCTGATCCATTGCCAAAGTGCACTAACTGCACCACTGAAGTGTTGCATGCACACTGGATACTGTCTTGCCTCAAAGTGCATTAATCCAAACCATCCATCTAGATGGTCTTATCTGTAGATGGCCCAAGATTGAAAAACAAACTCATCAGACTCTCTGAACCATCCAATCATTAACTTTCAAAAATTCAGCAAGTAAATTTAATGGCTAGGATTGTCCCTACAGGTGTGTTTTTCAAATACGGTCCCCCATGTGTAGAATCCAGTTGGTAGATGGTCTGGATATCAACGGCTCACCTATCACAAGTAAAGCACTGGGCCACAAGGAAGACAGGTTATTTCATATAAATAACTCAATGATGGTAATAACTTAATAAGATGTGATGCTTGTCACTTTTTCTTTATGTGGAAAAAAAGCATGGGCCACAAAATTTTTTAACGATGGGGATGCACATAGAGTGGATATCCTTCACCCAAAGCGACTTTGGTTGTTTTTGACTAAGGACTCATGATCATGCTCACTTTAGTTCAATGGTCGGCTTGGATATTCCAATCACACCTCAATTATAGTTGGCCCATCCAAGCAAAGTCCCTTTGGCTTTATATTCCAATCGCACGCCAATCCCTTTCTCCTGTCCATCCGACCCTTAGAGATATGACAAGGACCTGTGGAAAGTAAAGAGGCAAGCTCTTTTCAAGTCTCTCTCTCTCTCTCTCTCTCTCTCTCTCTCTCTCTCTCTCTCTCTCTCTCTCTCTCTCTATCTATCTATTTCACATTTCTATTGCATGATTCCTTGCATGGCCCACACCTTTTAACCTCCTAATATTCCATTCCTTCATGTACAAATGAATGGCACCTTGTGATTCTTCATTCACACTCTGCCCAGTTTCCAAAACCATATAGAAAACCACCCTTCCTCTCTAAAACCTAGAGTTTTGGTTCCTCATGGTTCCTGAATTAGAGGTATGTTTCTAACTATGTCTCCCACAAATCATATAATTCTCTTATTAATGTTATTATGTGCGATTTTTTTAAAGGATTGCCGGGGTTGAACCCGTGGCATCAATGGTGGGATTGTTGGGTCCTAATGGAATTGCACCGGGCTCGACCCTCTACTTATGTTACAATGTAGGAGCCATTTCTAATTAGTTTGATTATTGGGTGTTTTCTTTTCTTTTTTAATCAAAATTTAGAAGCCGCGGATCATGGAGATACAGGTCCGGATGGACTGTAATGGCTGCGTGCAGAAGATCAAGAAGGCATTGCATGGAATTAATGGTAATTGATTGTTGATGATTATGAACATTTGTCTTTTTTCTAATTTTCTTTAAAAACTTTTGTGATATTTTCATTGTCGGTCCCAAGCCTAAATAAAGGAAGATTGTGTCATGTCAACTGCGAACATGGAACTTTTGGCTAGCTTTTCTCATAAATCTTGACAATTTAACATTTCAACAATAGTAGCAAGGCAGAACAAGATTCATGTAGCTGAACACAAACAATTCAGATATGACTTATACAAAAATAATGGTTTTAATATTCTTCAAGATTACTTGAACAAATTAATAACTTACATATTTGATTACTTGATTTTCACAGGTATATATGATGTCTATATCGATTTACCACAACAAAAGTTGACAATCGTTGGGTGGGCCGATCCTGAAATTATCATCAAAGCCATTAAGAAGACAAGAAAGATTGCCACCATTTGTGTCCACACAGAAGCAAGTGAACCTCAAACACAGACCCCACCAGCGCCCGCTGAAGGCAACCCACCGGCCCCAGATGCCACCAATCCGCCACCAATCGAGCCTCTACCCTCAGAACAAACTCCACCGGCCGAGCCCGCTAAAGAACCATCTCCACCGGAAAATCCACCCCAAGAGGCAACCCCGTCACCCGCGCCAACCGATACAGCTCCAAGACAACCGGTGGGCCCATCGGAGCCTAAGGACGTCGAAGCGGTCCACATAATACACCATCACCCACACGAGTACGGATACGGCGGGCCATGGAACACATACCCTAGCGGCCACGTCTACCGCCACGAAACTCCACAATATGTTACTCACAGCTACAACAACTACAGACCATCACCACACATTTCAGCTTATGTATCTGATCATGGGTACCCTCAGTCACTACCACAAAACATACATTACAGTAGGACAGAACACTATGCCGACGAGTACCAGGGCCGGAGCAATGGCGATGGGAATAACATTACTTCTATTTTCAGTGACGAGAATCCGAATGCATGCAGAATAGCATAGAGATAAGTAGGTTAATGAGATGGGGTTTTTGGTTGTGGCCTCTAAGATTATATGGACAGTTAATGATGGTAATTAGTATAATAATAGTATTCTTGGGTGTCTTAAGGAGTAATGAGAATTTGAGAAAGGGTGGGAAAGTAGAATAAGATTCTTAGCTTGAATGGACGAGAGAATTTATACTGAATTCCACTACTATGGCTGACAATGTTCTATCAGTGAAGAATCCTATATATAAAGCTATTGTTCCATCCCTGTGCTCCTGGACCTTTCAATGCATGGAGGGCTGGAATCATCTATGCCACCTAAAATATCCAAGTCTGTGGGCCCATCATGTTGTATATATAAAATCCACTCCGTCTATCAGGTTCTATATTTAATATTAGTTTTTAAGACCAAAAATCAGCTTCATCCACCGTTCAGTTGGGCGACATCACATGGAAACTTGGGGATGAGATGCTGACCGTAGGTTTTTGTGAGGGGCAGCCATAGTGCGTACCTTTCATCAAACCCGTTAATCAGGTGTAAATAGCCAGGATGAAGAGAAAGTAGGAGAATCAGCATGATACAGAACTCAGGCAGGGCAAAACGTGTTAAATTAGCAGTTTGGTGAGCAATCTTACATTGTTCCGAATGGTGTGGCCCATATGAGTTTTTAATTTGACTTATATTTTTTGGGTATCTTCCAAACAATTATTATCACATGATGGACGGATTAGATTTAACATATACAACATGGTGGACCCCACATAGCTTGAGTGTTTTAAGCGCTGCGTAAAACGGGTGCTACTGCTATAGATGATTCCTGTCCACTCAAGCAGCATTTCGTATAGGGAATTGATATTTGCACCTTCCTTTTTTTGTGCATAGACCCCTTTTCTTCCTCAAAGATGTAGAATAGTGCGAAAAATAAATAAGCTTGATACCATATAACTAAAAAACAAGGTAGTTTATGTGATCGACGGTCAAAATTTCGGCCACAGATATACTATGGATCGGATTGACCGACCTACGAGTGAATCAGTCTAATTCTCTCATAGGTGTTTTTTGGTGAAAGGGCCAACATTTTCGACCGTCGGATGCTGTACACCTATGCACTAGTTGAACGGTAACCTTGCAATATCTTGGTTTGTGGTGGCTGATATTTGCTATGTGAATATTTTAAAATTTGATTGAATGGCTACAATCTTATATTAGTCCTGCATCATTCAAAAAATGGTGGCGCATGGTATGGTTTTAATGCAATCCAGAGTTTCCAAATCGCTGACCCAACTGTGAATGGATATGTCTGATCTTTGGCGTTGAATTTGGACTGCGTGTTATCTTATTTTTTACCCTCTGTTTGATAGCCATTAATTGGATGGTTATGATTGCCCGATTGGTGTGATCTGGAGATACGAGCCATCTACAATGGACTACACTTTTGATAATCTGGATAACCGTACATCAGTAACAAATGCAAGGAGGATGAGTGGCTGTCATTTTCAAAATGGTGGCAAGCTAACATAAGAGTCTAGCATATGCGATCGAAAATCAATGACCTATGACTAATGTCAAGTCGAATTAATGATGTCGAATCAAAGAAGAATTATCTAATTAGTTTAAAATTAAAGATCAACCGTTTAACTTTGCTAAAATTGAAGATAAATGGTCAATATTGATGTCGAAGACAAATAATCCAATTCAAAAGATACTAAAAATAAACAGGCTGATTGGATCAATATCAAAGATGAACAGTCCAATTAATATAAAATTGAAGATCAATGGTTAGATTAGACATTATTAAAGATGAAAGGTAGATCAAAAGTAGGGATGAATAGTCTCATTGGGCTCATACTGAATTGGAGTAATGTCGAAGTTAAATGGTTTGATTCAAATGATGCTAAAGATGAACGGTCAGATTAAACTGAACTTTAATATAAATTCTTCGATTGGGTAGACATTGATAATCAATGGTCAAATTCAACCTATATTGACGATGAACAATCCAATTGGATTGTTGTTAGATATTAACCATACAATTTGGATTGATATGATGATCATATGGTCTAATACTGAAGATGAACGGCCCAAAGATTATTCATCTTCAATATCAGATCGTTGAACAATATTAATATCATTTCAATTAAATCATTGGTTGATCTTTAGTATCAACGTAAATGATTATAAGGGTGTCTTGTTTACCTTTTTAAACCATCCACCCCATCCATATATTTCCTTTCACTATTTGTGGTTTACATTATTAAGTGAAAATCATGCCATCCCAAGGTGTGGACCATCTGATCTTAGCCATTAAATATTCATCAAACTTGATTTAAAACATATATATCAATGATAAAACTCATAGTTTAACGGTAAAAAATTATTGATTAAACCATAAAAAAATATAGAGTTGTTGGCCAACTTTTAAAACATTTGATGGATGACTTAAAGTATTACGATCAGTCCACTTACCTTGATCCATAGCTCAAGTGGTAGACTGAGTGAAAGACACCTTGTTTCAACAATGAGGTCTTGGTATCGATCCCTAGTGGGGGTGACTAATGGTGAAGTGTGAACTGACAATGGGATGTACTAACAGGCTAACAAAAAAAAAAAGATCAGTCCACTTCCATGAGTTCTCGATGAGCCAAGTGGATCCATATTGGAGTATGGAGTCTTGATGGATAAGATGAAGATACCCAATGTCACCTATGTATAGAGGTGTACATGAGTTGATCTAAGTAGAGCTTAGCACAACTTGACTCAGCTCAGCCACTAGTTGACTTTGGCTCAAACTCGGCTCGGCTCAGCTCGGCCAGGTCCTCGAGCTTGACTGACCAGCTCGGCTCGGTTCAGTTAGCAGCTCGGGCAAATTCGAGCCGAGTACTTCAAGCCAAGATCTAGCCGAGTTTATCTGTTCAGCATTTTCACAAACACATGAATTGCACCTTCAAATTCTCACTGTATATAAAATACCAGCAGCGGTTTTACAGGTATTTCATCAAACACCTTATAGGCAACATCAAAATCAATATAAAAAAAAAAAAAAAAAGTATTTGTCTGATGAAACATACTTTCTTTGCCACCAACCAACACTTTGTTGAGTCATTTATCAAACACTTGGTGAGTAACATTGATATAAAAGTAACTAAGTCACTGAATTGGTTCGATTTGAGTTTGATTCAAGTTGGGTTCTATCTGAATCGAGTCGAGCTCAAGGAAGCTCGAAATCGGTTCGAAATTATTTCGAGCTCAAAAAATCAGCTTGACTCAGCTTGAACCGAGTCAAATCAAGCTTTTTCGAGTCGAGTCGAGTGAGCTAACCGAGCTAACTAGGTTCGTGTACAACCCTACCTATATATAAATATGAAAGGAAAACCTAATTATAAAGAGCCTCCTATTTTTGGCAGCTGGTTTTCAGGGCATTCAACACACAATCCTCAATGCACTATCGGGTTGGACTGTTAAAATGAAAAACAAAAAATATTTAAATCCATAAAATGGCCTGTGGAAATGAAATTTAACGAATGTTTAAGTCCAACAAATAAATGTCCATTAATTTGAGGATGACTCATCCTTGTCAGTTGTCACGTGCCGAGGCCGATTGTGCAGCAAGTAAGTGGGGTCACCTTGATGCTAGTGTTGTTATCCTTACTTTTCATCCATTTTTTAAGCTCATTTGGAGCATGAACCCAAAATTAAAGCATATGGAAAGTTCAAGTGACAGAAAAAAAAAAAAATTTGGGGATAATGATGCCCACCGTTGGAACCTTCCTAGGGCCTACAGTGATGTTTGTTTGTCATCCAACCTGTTGGTCACACAGACATGAATGAAGGGAAAACATAAATAGCAGCTTCATCCAAAAATTCTGTGGTCCCTGATGAGTGTTCAATGGTACGCATTCAATTACCACATTTTCTGTTGTGTGGTCCACTTGAGCTTTGGATATGCTTAAATTATGGCCTTATGCCTTAAAATGAGTTGACACAACGGATGGACAGAGTGGATGAAACATATACATCACAATGGGCCCCACGGAGTTTGCTCACCACGCTTTTGGGCAGCGAGTTACTACAAAATTCGTGTCCTTTCACGTGTAGCACTCATGTACTGGTATGAGACGGTCCAAATGGTTGGTAACATGGTAAAATCACACTGATAAAAAAATCCTAACCGTCCATGGATCTCGAATGGATGGTTAAAAACAGTGAATGATTCTAGGGCTAAATCAAATTGTTACCAAGCGTAAATTTTCGGTTATACTCCATCCACAATCACGATCTGGATTGTGATTCACTAAATGTACGGTTGGGGAGTCACCACCATTTTTAAAGTGGTGATGAACTACCATGGTAGTATAATCCTAATCTGAGAATAGGATTGTCCAATCAGTTTCCTGGTCAACATCTTTTGACGGATTGGATTTAGGTACGCATAAGCAACCGTACAATGGCGGCATGCAACAGTATGGATCGTCAAATGCTGGTTTATACTTTGATGGTCGAAGACTAGGGTGCGAGTTAACCATCAATTACCAGGACGGTTTGGCTAGTGACGCCCGACTAGCCACCCGGTGCCATGTGCACTCATGATGCTTGTGTTTTATCCAAGATGTTTGTGTTTTATCCACGATGTCCATCCATTTTGAAAGATAATTTTAGGGCTTGATCCCAAAAACGAGGTAGATCTAAATCTCAAGTGGACCACACCATGGGAAAACAGTAGTGATTGAATGTCCACCATTAAAAACCTCCTATGGTTTCCTCCACTGATGCACTAATTGGTTATTATGAAATGCTTGGTTTAACCTGCACCTTTATTTCATATATTAGCATTTGCATTGTAGAAAAATAATTTTTATGATTAGAAATATGAATGCATGATATCGCTGGATGATAGGTTGAAATCAAACCCTGGGTTGGTCGGGAATCGAGGTGAGAGATGGTGGTCACGTTGGTAGGACTATCCAGGCTAAACTGTGGATTTGGACGGTGCGATACAAAACTACATGTGGCCCGTCAACGTACTCAAAACTTGTGCATACGAGTCTAGTTGTTTGTTAAAGCTCATGCTGTATAGCGTTTCAATCAACACCATCAGGATCCACCGACTCCATTGAGATTTGATCAACTCAGGTTGTTGGGCCATACATCATATCATTTATCATGCACATGCATTAATAAGATTAATTAGTTGCTTATAAATATTTGTCTAATTAAATTCATATATAATTGATGTTTGTTAAACTTAAGACTTTATCACTAGTTGATCACTCACTCCCACTGGGGTGATGTTCTAAAATACCAACACTGTAGATGCGGTGTGACGCCGAATACACTTGAGATGAGAAATACAAGGAGCCTCGCGGTGCGAGCCTTGATGAGGAGGACCTCATCTATTTCCGTTGATGGGCTCTACCATAGATTTCACGGAAGAACGGGTGGACAGAATGGATGAAACACATGCATCATTGTGGGGCCTATAAAGCACCGACCACTAGCCATTGGCCAGTGGCAGGGGAGTAGCCAATCCCTTTCCCAATTATCAAGTCCTGATGTCTTATCCACCGTACAATTAGTACACGTGTACGGCCATCTGCAACACCCAAATTGTTGGTCCCCTCATGATGAAGCACAGGGAGAAATTTGATCGAAAAATGTGAACAATCTTATCTTCCTCACTAATTGGATGCCCATCTGGGTCCTTACTCTTGCTCCGGTGTTAAAAAGAAGTGTGGGATTGAGTTTCAACCCCTGTTCAAGGGTTCGAGGAACCATAGGTGGTGAAATCCCACTACGGCGTGAGTGTGTGGCAGTGTGTGCGTGTGTTTGAAAAAAAAAAAAAAAGTAATATCACCTTGGTTAAAAAAAAATTTGGATGTTGATCATTTTATTTTTTTTAATCCTCTATAAATGTCCAACAATTGGATGATTAGGATTGCTTGATCAATGTGTTTCGACATGCCCTACGAATTGGACGGTTGGTGTTTGAATGCGAAGGTGTATAGCGTACAACTATTTAAAATGGTGGTGAACTAACAAGTAGAGTTTAGTATTCGTATCCGTATCCTAAGTAGGTATTAGGCAAAAAATGAAATGGACGGCTACAGTGAAAAAAAGATTACAGTCGACATGATTTTCACTCGCTGAAAAAAACGGTTTTCCCCGCCATTTCCGGTTCTACTTCGTCACTCGTTGGTCAGGCTTTCTAGGGCACACGCACCCTTCCCACAGGAAGCGGATTGGCTGGTGTACCACACACCACCAACGTAGCTGCTGTGGGTACGTGTCGTGCGAAGACGAGCGCTGACGCTCCTCAGCTCCTAGTTGTACGAACGGTTAAAATGAGATCATGGCCACAATATTGTATTTCTTATATGCACACTGTTTATCCTTTTGTATTTCTTATATTCACGATGAGATCATGGCCTCAATGAGGTCATTTTAAATCTTTATACAAAAAATAGTCATATCTAAAGCTCAAGTGGACCACACCACAATATCAGTAGGACGTCCCAATGATTCTCATCCTTAAAACATTGGTAGGGCCACCATAATATTTAATTTCCATCCCATCATCCTTAAAACATTTGTAGGGCCCACCATAATATTTAATTTCCATCTCATCTATTAATAATGTCACACAAACCTTAATGAAGAGAAAAAATAAATATCATATTAATCTAAAATTTATGTGACCCCATAAGGGTTTCAATGGTAGAAGCTCAATCCCCTGCTTCTTTTTACAGTGTGGTCCACTTGATTTTTATTTTATTTTCTTTAGGGTCAAGCCTTACCAACAGCTCGCCGAGTGGACCAATGGTTTGGATATAACTCATAACTCATGATGGGACCCACGGAAGTTGGTGACGTCAACACATCAGCCAGGTCGGTGGTGTGTGGTACGCCAGTCAATCCGCTTCCCTTCCCTTTCCACACGCTCTTTTAACGCAACGCACGTGGCAACCTGCCAGCCGTGTGAATGTGTAGCAGTGCATTTGGTGTCCCCTACGAGGTGAACAGATTAGGTGCGTCTCTGAACGTAGGGCCAACCTTGATGTATTTATTATATATCCACGCCGTCCATCTGATTTTCTAGCTTATTTTAGTGCATAATCTCAAAAATGAAGCAGATCCAAATCTTAGGTGAAACACGCCACAGAAAACAGTGATAATTGACCATTAGAAACTTCTTCCGGACCATAAAAAGCTTTAGATCAAGCTGATATTTGTTTTTCCCTTTATCCACGTCTGTATGACCTCATCAACAGGTTTAATTGAAAATAAAAATTATCGGTGGGCATTAAAATAGGTTATAGGAAGTTTTAATTGGTAGGCGTTCAATCACCACTATTTACCATGGTGTTTTCCACCTGGAATTGGATCTGCTTCATTTTTTTAGTATCACGACTTTAAATGATCTACGAAAAGGATGGGCGGCATGGATTTATAATACATAAATCAAAGTGGGCCCCCGTTCAGAGCCGTACTGTGTTGGGTGAGGTCGTGGCCGCACCTAATATGCTCTCCGCCACAAGACAGTTCGCGTCATGTGTAACCTTCTATGATGCCCGGTTCCATGTTCCCTGTTTGCATGGTACGTGAAACACAGGATCAGGACCGTCCACACAGTAAATATGGTCCATACGTCAAAACCCACATCAGATCCAATCGTTTTATTGCTCTTCCGGGGTAATCTCAACCGTCAATTTCTTTCAACACTCACCGTCCATTTGATTGCCACTAATCGGACGGTAGATCTCCGACCCTTCTTGATGCATCATTTCCCCAAAAAAAATCAATGAAATTCCCCACACGCATCCACAGGGCGGCACACGTGACTGATAATCACGTCATTTGAAACTTCACGTGGGACACAGCATACAGAAACAAATATATAGCTTGAATAAAAGTTTCTAACCGTCAGATTACTTTGTACATTGTGGACCACCTGACCAGTAAAACTGCCTGATTTCTTTATGCACAAGATCTAAACATTATTTAAAACCAGATGGAGAGCTCGGATCTAGCCAACATAGTCCAAATACAGCACATGTGCCTTCGCATGTTCACGCTCCACACGCGTGTGGAATTACCAAAACCACCCCACTACCAGAGGTCAGAACCCTCCAGGATAATAACAAATCTCACGGCTATTTCTCAGCCGGAAATTTCTCCAGAGATTTTCAATTTTGAGGGTTTTCTCGGGATTTTCTTGGGAAAATTCCCAAATTAAAAAATAATAATAATAAAAATAAATATGGGATAAAGTTGGTGACAAACAAACTTACCAGCCAGGTCGGTAAATAAAAATCCGCTTGGTAGCACGCTCTTGTAAAAACGAGACGTCACTTGATACACTACCCAAATTAATGACTGGACCTTTATTATAAGGTGGACCGTTCATTTTCCTAGTCACTGATCAGATGGTTATAACCATCGAATCAAAGTGACTTCGAAAGAGACTGGTATCGACTGTAGGCCCCACATGATGAAACATTAACTCTGTTCTAATTAATACGGACCATAGATCTTTTTAGCTGTTGATCAGAAGGCTAGCAGCATCGGATGATTGAGATTTTCAAAAGGGGTTGCTATCAAAGGTCAGCCCAACATTATAGATGGTCCAAACCATTAATTGAACCTTTTTAAGACAGCAAATATGAAAATATTGGGGTACCTTGCCTAGGTACCTTCTGGAGTTACTGACAGTGGGAATGGCTTAGCCTGAGTGAAATCCATGTTATACGTTAAGTACACCAAAATTTGAATGGCCTTGATCTCAAGATCATGCTAAATCAACACTTAGGTGGGCCATACCCCTTAAACTTATACCTCAAACCTATAAATTCACTTTGCATGGCCCACCTGTCTTTTGGAATAGTGTGATTTTTTGCCAATTCCTTCATCCTGGTGAGAGCATCAATCAGATTAATGGATGGGATGGCTTATAAACTCTACGGTGGGCCCCATGCAAAACAAATGGTGGGTACCATTCAAACTTTTCCCTACCGTTTCTCTAACTGAAATTTTGTATCAAGACTAATTGATATTTATGGTGGAAATTTTAAGGAGAAATTGATGTAGAGCACATGTGTCGCGCATGTTCATGGCTCCAAGATGGATCCAAAAGGCCCGACTATCAGAACCCTCCAGGATGATAACAAATCTCACGGCATCTCAGCCATTGGACTTTTCAATCGGGGTTTCTCGGGATTTTCTTGGAATGAATTATATATATATATAAATATATATATTTTATATATATATACTTTATATATATAAACAAACAAACAAACAAACTTAACCTAGCTATGCAAGGTTGATCAGATGGTTACCATCGAATTGCAAAACCCCTGATCGACTGGTCGACTTGATGAAACATTAACTCTGTTTTTATAAATAGAAGTTTTAGCTTTGATTATAACTCTTCATCCATGATTGAGATTTTTAAGAGTTGCTATCAAAGGTCAGCCCAAAAGAGCTGGTCCAAATAATTAAGAACGGTTTGGTGAAGCCAAATAGACAAATTTTTGGGTACCTTGAAAACCTTCTGTGACTGACAGTAATGTTAGACATCAGTGAAATCCATGTTATAAATAGTAAGTTTACTATTTATAACACTAAGTCACCCTTTAAACTTATTTTAAACCTTATAATTTGATTCCATGATTTATTTTTGGAATAGTCGTGAACTTTTGCTTTTTCATGGATCAATTAATCAGATTAATGGATTTATTAGAATTTATTTCTATTTTTCCCGCAAAACAAATGGTTCGGGTAATTCCAACTGTTCCTAGTTTGTCTAACTGAAATTTTGTATCAAGAGTAATTGATATTTATCCTCATCACGAAATTCATCCTAAGGAGAAATGTTCCCATGCTTTCAAAGCATTGTAATACTCTTAGTTACCTTGGTTCACTTGAATAATCCAGTCAATTGATCTGAATTGTCCACTAAGTTTGGAACATATTACATAGGCTTTCATGTAAAAATCATCATGATCATCAGATGATCCAACCATCTTTACTTTGGCCTAATTTTAGATAGTATTTCATTTTTCAACCTATGGATGAGATGGTTAAACTTGTCTAACAAAAATGATTCTTTAAAATCATAAGCTATATATCCATGATAAGCCCTAACAAATAAATGGATTAAATTGATGAATGAACCTATGACCATTGATCAAATGATTTGTATTTGTCATGATGTTATAGTGTGATGTGTGCGTGTGGGTAGTTTCAACACTCTTAGGAAATTTCCTGAAAATAAAAGTTTATCCTTACCCACTATTTCATTTTCTATACATTTCACCGTCTAAAGAAGTCATATGGTTTTATTATTTTCCCATTAATATTGCAACATAAAAATAAGATATTTTGAAAATCTCGTGATAATATATATTAATAATGTATTTTTGGCGAGATTTTGCACACGCAGTATACTTTAAAAATCAAATCTTCTTGAAATCTCCAATCCTCAAGTAATGTCCAACTACCTTTAAAAAACACACATTTCAATCAGCTCTACCAAAACCCTTGATACACTCCCTCACCCATTTTTCTCAACTCCCAACTAAAAAAAAAAAATGCCATTATTCTATTAGCCAAAAGCTCTCTAACTCTCTCTTCTTCTCCACTAACCAATGGCAGAATTCAAGAAAAACACCATCAACGGTTTGATCGACGGCAATGACAATATAGATGGCCACATATTCTCTTCTTCCAAGAAATCCATCACTGTCGGCAATGCCAATGGTAAGAAATTCTCCTCTTTTATCGACGTCAATGAAAATGTTGGATTACAGACAAGAACCTCTCTAGCTTATTTATTCAACATCCATAAGTCTAGCTTTAGAAGCTCGATCAGCACTGAAAAACAGCTTACTCCACTCTGCAACCTAAAATCCAAAACCCCAACCGATACGAAGAAACAGCGTACCCTCTCTCTCTCCAAGCTAAAACTCAAAGTACCCAAACTACACATTAAACTCTTGAATGTAGAAAGATATGGAAGGAGATTCATCAGAAACAGCTCGAAAGCCAGCCGCAAGAGAACGTATTCAGTGATGAAGCTACGTTCCATCTTCTCCCATGTCTTCTGTTATCATAAAAAGCAAAAGAACATGAAATTCAATGAAAATAAAAGGATGGATAGCTTCAATAGGCGAGGTTATCTGGATTGGTTCAAAGACAGGAAGAAAGATACAAGAAAGACTGATGGTGATGGAGAAAGCGAAAAGAGCTTAAACTACAACGAGAAACTGCAACAGAATTGCATGGCTTTGAAGCTTTGTAAATTATCATTTTTTACTTTTAATCTCTTTCGCAAGAAAGCATTCGAGAAGAATAGGAATTGTGTTATTGATCATAGCAGCAACAACAATAGCAGCAGCGACAGCGACAACGATAAAGAATCTGAAAAAGAAGGTGGCCACATGTGTACGATGAATCGTAGGGCTAGAAACATATGTAAGACTGTGAAGCGAGCGGTCAGGATGGGAGGTCTTGATCGAGGTAGAGAGCTGTGGAAGAAGCCAATTTTGATGGGGGAGCGATGCCAGTTACCTGATTTTCCAGGTGTCTTGCACTATGATGAAGAGGGGAATCCATCAACGGAGCCACCTACTATTAAGTCTAAGAATTCAGTTTTGATCGAAGAGTGGATAGGAGAAGTGTCGACCGTAGATGATGATGGGAAGAAAGATGAGCTGGTTTTGATCAAAGGGTCACGGAATTCATTGTCGTCGTTGATTGTTGATGATAATGGTAAGAGCAGTAGGGCAGTTTTCATGTGGGAGAGGACACCAGAGTCATCAGACATTGATTACAATGGTGACAGAAGGAAGAACTTTGGAGATTTACTTTATGAAGATTGAAGGTATTATTCTGTGTTTTCATTGGGTGTGTTTGGTTTCACCAATTTCATGAAATATCAGGAAATTTTGCAACAAATTAGACTGACTGATCATGACATTTCATGATATTTGGTGCAACCAAACACACCCTCTTTTTTTTTTCTTTTTCTTTTTTCATTTTTTGTTATTATGATGTGATTAGTTGAAGCACATTTGAAAGAATCTCAACTCTATTTATCCATTGATTTTTTATGACTAAGTTCTGCGGATTTTATTGAACCTTAATATATATGCTAAAAACAAATTCATGGGCAACCCAAAAATTCTTTTGGGGATCACAAAGAAACAAACTTAGGTGGAAAAATTCTCACGGAAAAAAAAACTACGGCACAAAGCGACAAGCAATCCACCGTAAAAGTAATATTACAAGAGATGAAAGTTTACCAATTTCGACAACCTCAAAAACTTTCTTAAAAAGCCCTAGCAATGTTCTTGAAATCTTATAAACGTCTTAGAGATCCTGATATTGCCTAATCCCAATTACACCCAATGAATATACTACCATATTCCGGAAATAAATCGTGCACTCATGCAGTTCTGTGCACACCTTCGATGGGACCTATAAATTTAAGACATTAGACAACAAAATCTACACGTCCACTTATCAAAGTGGGTGGGACATGTATATAGAAATGGACTGTTGGAAGAGAAGATCAAATGGTTGCAAGTTGGAGGAGAGAAGAGAAGACCGGCATTTCAGTTAATCATCCGTCCGTAGGATCTGATTGCTAACACATTGAATTTTGGGATTTGGGTCATTAACTTGAAGCCCCAGTAGATTAACGATCACGATCATATGTGCAAGAGTCATGTTTGTACGGTAGAGATGTTTTCGTCTCTATGATGTGATGTTCCGTTTGTAATCCATTAACAACCTTTTTAGCTGCTACGAGCAAAAGATTTTTAGGGCATCTTCTTTTGATGATTTTCTTAAAGGAAAAAGCTCTAGTGCTCCTCCTTGCATCGGTTTACTTGGACACTTCAATCGATTGATCTGAACTGTCCATCAAGTTCAGCACGCATTTCATGGAGGTGCCATGAAAAATTACAGTAATCGGATGATCTAATCATGCATCCTTAAATTGGCTTTATTTTCAATAGCCATCCTTTGTCCAAGCGGTGGAGATAGTTATGATTGTCTAACAAAAACAATTCTTTAGAATAATAAGAAATCCGTGATGGCCACTATCAAATAGATAAATCAAATTGTTGATTGGACTGATCTTTACCATCCATGTTTAAGGCCATTGATCAAATGGTTAATATTTGTCAGATCAGTGTGACATTTCTAATTGTAGCCCATGAAATGTACTTGGACCTAATGAACACTCAAGATCAATGGGTGGACTAAATGTCCCAATGCAACTAAGATCACTTCTAACTTATGATGCACTTGATCATTTTTCTTCCAAGAAATGAGGGACTTATTGCAGTGTTTTACTCATCAGGAAAAAAAAAAAAAAAAGTAATTCTTATCACGTGAGGGACATGTTTTGGTGATCCAGACCACAGATATCATGGGACCCACTGTGAATTGAGAAAGCCCAAAAAGCCTCATATTAGATGATCTAAACCCCCTAACACGGCACTAATCCACGTTCAATGGTAAAAATGCCAAATATCAATGGGCTAGGATTTTCTGGGAGCTATATCGGACATTCTCCACCCACAGTGGGACAACCATCAGATCAACGGTTGGGATCACCAACTTGCTGATTATTTCCTGATCATTCCTCCTTGGTCAATATTCTTTGATGAGCAATTAGCAGATCAGTATAGCACGTACTCTACTAAAACAAGATTATGAATCTATTCTACCCCACTATGGATGGACCATGCCCCAAACCTCTCCCACATCGGAAGATCCTAGCCACCAGTTAGGACTCTTTTCCCGTGAAACATGGACCGTTGCTACATCTCATTTCAACGTCTCTAATTGTGGGGCCACAAGATGGTAATTAATGACTTATCAAGAAGATTTTGTTGATGCCTTCCATCCACAGCGTGGCCCAAAGGTTCCAATGGTTTGGATCACAGCTCGAAACTCACAGGTGTAAACAACACCTTATAGTATTTATTACGAAGAAATATTATTCGTACTAAAAAAAATAAAAAATTCTAAAGAAAATGTTAAGGGTTGCGTGGAAGGCTTTTGATTCATTGCTTGAAAGTAAATTTCAATCCGTATGCATTGGCTAACCACATCTACCCAACAGAAGTCTCTGGAAAGAGGCAGGTCCCACGGCTGATAGCATATCTTTCCTTCATTTTGCTGGAATTTTTTTCCCTTTTTTTTCAGTGGCATTTGAAGAGTGGACCAGACATGATAGACGACTCAGATTGATGGTGGATAGTCTAGTAATAAACCTTCCCAATGCAATCTAAGAACGGTTGTACATCTATAAAATGAAAGCAAGCTAGGTAATGTGGTCGGATACAACCCCAGTTAATAACTATTAAGGGCTGTCGTAAATCCAATTCACTCATTTCACTTCTCTATCATCGCTCGATTCGTGCCACCAATTAGCTGTGAGGTCACACGCATGAGCCACACGATCTGATGAAATGGCCGCGTTCCTACTGAACCGATGGCACACGCACACCTTTCAGTGATCCACACCATTCAACTTTTGAACCCCACCGGATGGGCGACGGACAAACATCTCCGGCCAACAATCCCAACCCAATCATCAATTGGACTTTCCTTCATTTTCCCTTGAACATATTTTAATCTTGACCATCCATTTGCACTGCCAACAATCAAGATGGACTACAACCGTACGATAGGAGTTTCTATCTTTTACTGCAGCATCCTGTCTCACGTGGGACTCCCAGACGAGAACTCATGTTTGCTTAGGTAGGACCCACCTGCACAGAATCCCAGCCCATATTAAAAGGCAGCTAATTTCATTGTAGAATTGTAGTTTTAGCCGTTCATTTGCAGGTCATCCTTTCAAAGATAGAAATTGCCCAGCTAATAGACATCTTCCGTAACCAAGAAAATCAAATGAAAAAGCCTTCCCCGGCTTTGGATCTTCAATGGCATACATTTCTGTATCACTGCAATGAAATGGTTTGATGTTCTTCAAGAGCCCATGATCCAGCACGAATTCATCATCATGCCTTGCCAGGTTGCAATTCTACCTGTGGCAGCACAAGTGGGTCCATCTAAGATCATCGTGTACCATTGGATTGGAGGGGTTGACAGGTTGGCTGACCACAGACACACCAATAAGGGCCCACACGATGTTAACGCTATTTTAACATTCACCGTCCATTTTGCATGCCCTTCTTAATGTAGGGCAGTGATTAAACAATCGTGGTTTACTTCTTGTCCTGTGCCATTCAAGGTGGATCCCTCATATCCAACAGACTTTAGACATGGCCCGTGGCCCACTTAAACCTCACATAGGAATTATGTGGGGCCAAGGTGGGTCCACCCATGCTACCAAATGATTGTTGCATGGGAGGAATAGTCGCATATGGCACCCAAATCACCTTGATTGGATTATCAAAGTAAAAAACCCAACCTGGGGAATGCTAAATGGACAGTAAGAGTTGAAAATGGTCTACCCATAAAGTTTTCAGGATGATGGTGATCACTTGCACGGTTTGATTTAAGGTCACGTGTAAACCACGTTGGCCCCTTCGATCCAATGGTCCACCATGGTCATTGGCAGACCCACCTGAGCCCCACAAGGAATCTGCACTAAAGAAAGGTAAGAACAACGTAGTACTGGACCATGGCTGGTTCTTACATGTCACTGAAGAACAAAATTGAATTTTTCAACCCCATCAAAATCTGTAGAAACCAAATACCAAATTAGATTTCCAAACATACTCATTCATATACTGGCACTTCATTAGCTTTCTTTGTTTACATATATAATATTGATGTTATTGGTAGGTATAGAGAGAGAGAGAGAGAGAGAGAGAGAGAGAGAAGGCACATACTGTTTTACAATCAAGTGATGAACAACGGCCAAACAACTGTCCTTTCACGGCCTCAATGGCTTCAAACCAAGAGATGCACGGATTCTGTTCTGTTCAGCAATCTCCGGATCCGGATGGTCTGTCCCATCGTCCTTCTTCTCCTTCCTTTCTTTTTTCTTCCTTGGTTCATCTCGGGCATTGCCATCATCCACATCAGTCCGCCTCCGTGGGCTGGCACTGCTGCGGGCATGCCTCTTGCGGTGGTCCCCGCCATCGCGGTCCCGCTCCTTACGGTCCTTGCTCCTGCTTCTGCTCCTCGAACGACTCCTGCGCCTCCCCCTGTCCCTATCTCTCCTCTCCCGGTCCCTCCCCTCTCGGTCCCTCTCCCGACCATAGTCTTTTTCATCTCTCAGGCGATGGCGATCCCTCTCCCTATCCCTATCCCTGTCCCTGTCCCTCTCCCTTTCACGCCCTCTCCCACGTTCTCGATCATAGTCCCTGTCCCTGCCAAAGGAACAACGGCAAATAAAATTTCAATTTAAGCTGAAGAAAGTGATTTCCCACCAGAGAGTGAATTTTCAAATTTGAAAAACATGGACCAGATTAAGGGTATCAACTCTCAACCAACCACATTTTTCCCCACAGTTAAATGAAAGCATATTGGATGCACTTGGGATTGGAAACCTATTTAAAGTACCAGTTTTGTTCAAGGGTCACAAGTGTCCCAAACAGCAACTCAAGAATAATAGTTGTCCTTTCAGGGATTGTCTCCCACAATAAATTTAAAAACATGTGTCAGTCAAGATTTTGAGTAGCCAAGGGACCAACATCTCCTAAAAGAATGACAACCAGTTCTCAAGAGTTTCCAATCATCAAATGCCACCGAACAAGTTAATTTTGATGACACAGAACAACCATCCTAGTTGCAGAGTCAGAAAAGAGCTAGCTGCATCAATTTATCTACATAAACAATATGGCAATAAATAAAGAAATAATCTAATGTGCCCACATATGTGTGGATGTGGGATTGTAGCCTGCCAAGTGGTATTGGAACGAATGAACAGTCCAGAATGATGAATAGACTGTCCGACATGCCATTTAAAAGGGATAAATGGTGGCAAGCCCATGCAGCCTGATACAACTAGAATTCCACTCTAAATAACAAGAATATATAAGCATTAAATGATCTAGAAAAGCACATGATATAGACGAAAAAGGCCAACTGCATCAAGTCATCTACAAGGCAAAAGTTAAAAAAAAAAAAAAAAACACACACACACAAAACAGAAACAAAAAAATCAATAGGAAATCGTAAGGAACTCGATGAGACACACAGAGCACTGAGTTCATTTACGTTTCTAAGGATGAAAATTATAGGCTGCTGAATGAGAATAGGAATGGGGGAGCAGGAGGAGAGAAGAATCCATAGTTGATTGTAAGTTCACCGCCTTTCAGGGCCTTTTAGCAACCAGTAACTGCAGCAAGAAGGGATGGGATCACTAAAGAAAGCAACATCAGAAATTGCTACTCAGGTGATGCCATCACCGTCTTTTTTATTTATTTCTTTCTTTTTTTAAGCCTCCCCGGCATTGCTTGTGATAACAAAATAACAATGCAAGGCAAGCCCCATTAAGTAGAAAAATAACTACTTCAGGAATCTGCCGACCACGAGATTCAGCAACATGTGCAGCATCCCCAGTGGACAATTTGTGCACTACATATTACTTACAGTAAAAATGTGCGACTCATCATACTTCTCGCTGTACACTATCAGTGCAGAGAAACCTGGCAGAGTCATTGCAAATTAATGTAGGAAGCATTGAAATCTACCACTGGGCTTTATATGCCCGGGTAGTAAAAAGTCTTGGGAAAGTAGTTGACAAGACATCATCTTCCAATATGCCTATCCAAAGGATTCCATACCATCAATTGTAGAGATTTGTGCAAGACATCCACAATCTCTCTATAATGAAAACAGAAACCAAAGGGTTCGATCCCATAGCTCAATAGTAGATAGCTGGTTTCCACATTGTGGTCTCAGGTTCAAGCCCAACTTACATACCCTAAATAAAGGAAATCAGTAACCATTAGAGAAATAAACTATAGCAGTTCTTCCCACAAAATGATCTCTCCACAACTTGCACCCATACCGAATTCTTCATTTATTCCTACCATTCCTTACCATTTAATGGAAAATTTAGTCAACCGCAAGCATAAACCAAGTCAAATAACAGTCAAGAGAAAAGAACATGGGCTTTCGCAAAAGGAAAAGGGTTTGAAAATGAGGGTCTGTTTGGGTAGAGGATCATGCAAAATCAGTCCCATGCCCACCACCAGATTCACCACACTCAAGCAGCACTCATCTCCCCTAATCACTATTTTCAAAGTTCCAGAAAAAATCTAAATGTGCAACACTGCTTTTGTGTCTGTGAATCTGATGTGACCACGGAGCCTGCCAGTCCCCTACCCAAAAGACCCAGAAAAATCATGAGCTTTGACAAAAGTTCACAGTTTTTCGATTTAGCACACAGCATATACCAAGTTTACAACTAGTCTTCGCATAATGTGCCGAGATCTAACTACAAATGTTTTAGTCACTTCAATGAATTGGAAGCACTCCATATTCTCACCATCATTTATGAGGTCTCTTCAGATAACTATGGCTTTCCATATTGCAGTTGAAAGACATGGGAACAAGTAAACCTAGAAGTTTGTTTGTGATGCAGGACAATTAACCACTTGCTCTAAAAGCTCGAACTGATAGAGCATGGCGAATTAATCCCTTTATCTCATGGCCCAGGCCCCAAATCCATGGGTTAAGTCCTCGGCCGAACCCTCCTCGTGGGCCCCAAATCCATGGGTTCTACGGGCCACCCACCTCGAGTGTGCCCCTGCATCCCACGGGTCACCCCACTTGAACCCGGTGTGAAAATGCCCCCGCATTAATCACCCATGGTGAGGAGTCTCGAACACAAGACCTCCCGTTCCGATACCAATTTGATGCAGGACAATTAACCACTTGCTCTAAAAGCTCGAACTGATAGAGCATGGCGAATTAATCCCTTTATCTCATGGCTCAAGCCCCAAATCCATGAGTTAAGTCCTCGGTCAAACCCTCGTGAGCCCAAAATCCATGGGTTCCGCCCCCTCGTGGACCCCATATCCATAGGCTCCGCCTCACACAGGCCCCAAATCCATGGATTCTACAGGCCACTCATCCCGAGTGTGCCCCTTGCATCCCACAGGCCACCCCACTCGAGCCCGGTGTGAAAATGCCCCCGCATTAGTTTGGCTACAAAGACATATTACAACAAGTTGAAAAATGGAGACATGAACTATTTTCACATTGTATGCATGCAACGACGATAATGTATGGTGTACATTCATTGCATTACCTACCAGACATGACCCTGAAGAGAAAATTCAGCCAGTTGTGAAAGCATATAAACTACTGGCAACCGGGTCCTTTATTACAGAATAGACATTAACACACATTCATTTCCAGGAGAGAAGCTACACAAATAGCTAATTCCACAGTAGCAACAAATCAGGAAAAAGCAACTTGAAAAGAATAGAGAGATTGTGATAACAAAACTGCAAGAAACTTTACAACATGCTGGCAAATGAGATAATGACCTAGATAGGACCAACATTCATAGATAATGAGATTTCAGTTGAAACATGAAAAGAGACAGTAAGAAAGAGAAAGAAAGAAAGAAGAGAGAAAAACTAATGGGAGAGGAGAATAAACAATAAGCAGTCTTGCATGGACCCTACCTGTACTGTCTATGACTGTCACGTTTTTTATCCCGATCTCTTTCCCTCGTTGGACTACGACCACGATAATAATCCTGTTCCCAGTAATTAAAAAAAAAAATCCAAACTAAGAAATGGCCTACTATTGGAAACAAAACAAGCAAAATTTTTTTGAACTATAATTAGAAACTTCCTAACCTTTTCATGACCACCAGCTTCTAAGCCATCCATGGCCTGGTCCTCCTCTTCTTTTTCTTCCTCCTCTTCAAAATCATCTTCCAAAGCACTTCTCCTGGGTTCCAGCTTCCCGGCTGTTTCAAGAAGCCATCTGATGATATGGAATCCATCAACCAAATTCATGATACAAGATTATGCTCAGAGGAAGTAACTGAGAAGCAAGACTCAAAAATTTTCAAGGAAGTTGACAACAGAAACAGCAATCCATAGCATATTCAATAAATTTCTTCCGGTTAAAGTTAAAAATCCGCTGATCATGATTAACAAATCATTTCAAGTTACCAATTGCTGACAAGTAATACAAGATGCATCCTCACAATGGTATCCCCAAGCAGGGGAAAAAATCAATATGTTTCATACAGAGACTTTTTATTGTTATCAGTGAGATGGATATATTTTTAACCTAGATCCTCCATATTCAATCATGATGTAATGGAAGACAATCATAAAATCAATATGTTTCATACAGAGACTTTTTCTTGTTATCAGTGAGATGGATATATTTTTAACCTAGATCCTCCATATTCAATCATGATGAAATGGAAGACAATCATAAGGGCAGAATATAGAGAGTTCTTAAATCACAATGAGGATGCTAGCTCTTCCACTTAGCCATTGATTTTTTTTTCCTTGAAAAGATACTTGCAAAATGCTGTCAACATCATATGATACATCATATATGATATGTATCATATCGTGCGGTGCATGAAATGACCATAAAATCGTAAATCCCAAAAAAAAAATTGTACACATACCGTATGCATTGTGAGTTAATATCATGAATCATATAAGCCATACGAATTGTAAGATTATTGTGGGATGCAGTTTGGTTGTCCCACATACATTGTTTGAAGCACTAGTATTGCTACAAGTTTCGTTGGACAGGGATACAAAAACAATATTGATATCACCGATAACTAGAAATGAGGGGAAACGTTGGGGAAAAATAGAGAAAACAGTGGAATTTTTCAGTGAAACCTCAGCAGATGCTAAAAAATACACATTTGCATATTTAGGAATCAAAAAACTGCAAAGAGAATGCATACATAATAAGTTTCCATTTAATGGGAGCCTAAAAGCATGTGTTGTCGTAAGAAATTTGTCCAACCATCCCATCAATCTCATCTATTCATTCAACCATCCAAACAAGTGACTTGATTAGTACAGAGGTGCCAGAATTGAATGTGCGGCTCAATTCAAAGCGAACAACTATGACCCCGAGCGCCAATATAGGCAGATACGTTGGAAATCAACCATATATGACCAAGACCGAATAAGATCGGTTGCCTATTCAGCCACTTGCACGGCTTTGCTTAAGATGATCAGGCAATTATCAAAGGGTGGGGTTTGTCCTCTGAAAATGGATTACACCTCTGCCTTCCATACGAAATGACTTTTTTTCCTTCAGTACAGATAAAACAAAAAGGAGATTCTTACAGTCGGAGGAAGAAAACAACTACAGAATGCCTCTTTAAATGGAAAATTTTGCTTGATACTTGAACCGAATCCAACATATGAGTGTAGACTCAAATTACAGCTAATGTTAACAACTACTTGATAACTGCTATGAATTACACTAAAGAATGTAAATAGCAGATAAAGCTAAGGATTACACTAAGGAATGAAAATGACAGATAAAGTAATTGAAAGATAGATTTGGTTTGGTTTGGTTGGTATGAGATGACTCCTAGTGCTTTTTATAGCCTTAAACTGAACCTTTGGATGCTTCCCACATTTTAACGATTGCTATAACCATTTCAGCAGTACCAGCCTTCTAGAGCTTTCCTTCTTAGTTTGCCACTTGTACAGAAAATTGCTCCAAACTTCCTTACCAACTCGACAACAATCCACTCAGCCACTATTGCTTTATGGATGACATGGCATCGTTCGATAGACACCAACTTTATTCTCCTCAAAACGCCTCTTCGACACCTCCAATTTAGCTTCTAGATCGACAATTTGTACGTTCATATCCTCCAATTCGGCATCAAATTTATTCAGCTCTTCATGTTCAACTGAGAGTTTCTATGCATCGTCACTAACTATAGCCACTCAAGAAGTTGTGTTCGCTCACTCAGATTAAAGATGTTCAATCATGGTATGAAGCTCACTTATTCTTTTATCATATCCAAAAAATCTTTAACTGCTAGCAGTTTGACCGCAAGGCTCTTGTCCAAACGAGAAGACTTGGTACTGATCAATCAGTTCAGTAAGCTTCTCAATCAATTCGGTCGATGTAGCCTCTTGTACCCCCGACCATACGAGCGCTTGGATTTCCTCTTTAAGATGTTGTAGCTTGGTAGAGGGCGTGGTAGACTCGGTCATGAAGATATCGCTACTAAGAGCCAGCTGAAGGGAAGAGAGAATGTCTTCAATTGGAAGCACATCTTCAATCGTCATTAAAGTTGTGCATCAAGTCAAGTCAGACTGAGTTGGGGCTGACCCGACTCGACCCGATTTTAAAATAGACTTAACCCGAACTCGACTTGACTCAGTACTAAGTCCAGCATGTCTGACCCAATCCAAGTTTGGGTCGCTTGGACAAACCCAAACCGAGTTGGGTCGATTAAAACGGGTATCTGCAGGACCTAGGTGCACCTACCGGAATTGCAACCTCTCCATCAGCTACATGGCGTCTCAGATCTAAAACGTCAAATCTAGGTTTTTTTTATATGTACGAGTCGGGTTTCAAATCGAGTCCAGACAGTACCGAGTTAGATTTCGAGTCAAGTCAAGTCGAGTTACTGGGTGACCCGAACTCGACTCAGTTTGAGTTCGGATTGGACAAAGTCTACTTGGTTCGGATCGACTCGCCCACTCGGTTCGGGTCGAATCGGGTTTGAACAAGTCGGACGAGTTGAGTATGCCGAGTCGAGTCGTCCCGTGCCCGACTCCAGTCGCCATGGAAGACACCAAAGCATCATCAACTGATATCAGCGTTAGATCAGGTACCGATTCTAAATGAGAAACGGAAACGCCAGTTGCTTGAACTCCTATCATTACTCGATCAGAGATGACAACTCCGCGTGCTATGCACAACTGAAGTGGTTCTTCATCATGAGAGGAACCCAAGACTGGATATGGTTGTGAAGTGGATGTTGGAGTCGATCATGAGGATGACGCTATCCAAGAGCTCTAAGGAGTGTTAAGGGGCGAGTGTTCACTTCAACTTCATCTTCGTCAATAACAATTGTGGGCGATTGAGGTTGATTGACCGCATGGACATTTCTATCTCGCCGGCCATTGTTTCTTGGATGGGAGGAAGACGAGGAAGTTCGTTACTCACAATCCCTTCAGAGTTAGTGGTTTGTTGCTCTATTGCTTCGACGACCCCGGTAGCTTGTTCGATTTGTTGAAGTGTTGGTTCTGGAGTAGCTTGCCTTTCTGCAACCAATAACTCCCGACTTACAAGTAAAGAAAGTAAAGTTAGAATGAAAATGATAGATAGAAAAAGAAATGTGAAAAGGAAGGAATGAAAGTAACACCACCTAAGTCGAAACAAACAGTGACGATGGTGAATCGATTGTTTACTAACCGATGATTTTTAATGATCATTGTCATCGGTCGATCAAAAGTTGGGAAAGGTGGCGAATTAGGTTTATAAGGGGTGAGATATTTGTCATTGAAAGAAATATTCGGCTTATTCAATCTCTACCTATCTCGCCACCATTTGATCCAGCATCGATTATAATGTGCGTCTCTATGACATTTGTGGCCTTTCTCAATTTTAATGGCGAATTAGGTTTATAAGGGGTGAGATATTTGTCATTGAAAGAAAGATTCGGCTTATTCAATCTCTACCTATCTCGCCACCATTTGATCCAGCATCGATTATAATGTGCGTCTCTGACTCTCTATGACATTTGAGGCCTTTCTCAATTTCAATGGCATAATCTTCAATGGAGAGCCCTGGCCAATACTATGTTTGGAAATATTTTTCAAAAGAAGTAACAACGTCGGCCGAAGTACCTGATTTTTGTAATGTCAGTTGACCACACATCATGGCTGATAGAGGCCAACTTGTTGACGTCGGCCGCGTGGCTGGATCAGCTCGAACAATTACCAGAGTTGGAGCTTCAAGAGCTAGACCGCGAGAAGGTCCCAAATCAACAATCCTTGCGCAAGCAGAAGGAGAAGGCAGATAGGCTGGAGTTTTTCAAGGAACAAGCCCCTTCACCATAATTTTTTGCCGTTTCGGTTTAGGAGCAGTTCCGACCGCTTGAACTATTGTTGTTGTAGTTATTTTAGCCGATATATCCCTTGACCTAGTTGTCCTTCGGCTAGCAATTGCAGCCGATTGGGGTGCAATTTTCTTCTTTCCTCGCAAGTCTATCGAGGAATAGAGGTGGGCAGTGATAAGCTCAGCAAATGGGGCAACTAATTGTTAATAATGCCCCTCCTGCCGTTCATAAAAGGTGTCCATCATCTGGGGACGGTTCGAAAACTTGGGAAGCTCAAAAGATGTGTTGGCTAATTGGAAAGTGGAATGAAAAAAACGATAAAGTTCAACCTGATCAACAATCGGCCGAGAATAAGAGGGTTGGTTGCGTCTTTTGGATGAATGGACAAGAAATACATTAAACGAAGCCAACTTGTTAAGCAAGTAAATTCGAACAGTATTGCTCGATTCCAGCCTTGGCATTCTTTCCAGTCTCTATTGTGCCGCCATAGGGGAAGTCCCTGCAAATGAGGCAACTTTCCCAAGCTTGAAGCATCAGAGAGGTTGATTGTTCATCATTTTCTTCAAAATTACCTATGAATCAGGCTAGGCCAAACTCTTTCAAATAAAAGGGGGTAAAAGTGAGGTAACACTTACCAGAGGTAAGAGGAAAGAAAAGAGTCTATATATGTAGAAAATGTACAGACTTCTTGGGAAAAATAAATGTGGCGGTGACCATAAGAGGTGTAGACGATATAGGAAGGAGTAGAATGTACAAGGAAAGAATGAAAATATTCATACAACCACATTTGGAGAAACTATAATGGTTGTTCGCTATGAAAGACCTTTTTGTGGTTAGCTTGTACATGCCTCTGTACAAGTGGTCGAGCACAAAAGGTGCAAGTGCCAAATATCTACCATGTGCGAGTGTCTCGGCCGATTGAACATATTCATTAGTGATCTGAAGAGCATTCACATATAGTAAATAGCGGCAAATCCATAGTAGCAAGAAGGCCATGTGTTCTTCATACTCAAGGGCCTTCATGTTTATGATAGTCGAGCATGAAATGGGAATAGGCCTTGCCGACCTTGTTGCTGAAATGTCTCTTCATTATGAGCGAAGCTTGGAAAAACTACTCTGACAAAAGGAAGAAGTTGGGTAATGATGCAGGACAATTAACCACTTGCTCTAAAAGCTCGAACTGTTAAAGTATGGCAAATTAATCATTTTATCTCATAGCCCAAGCCCCACATCTCATGGGTTTTAGGACCTCGGCCGAACCCCCTTCGTGGGCCCCAAATCACATGGGCCGCCCACCCCGAGTGTGTCCCCGCATCCCACGGGTTACCCCACTCGAGCCCTATGTGAAATGCGCATTAATCACCCCTGGTGAGGAGTCTCAAACATGAGACCTCCTCCGTGGGCCACACCCACCCCGAGTGTGCCCCTACATCCCACAAGTGACCCCACTCGAGCCCAGTGTGAAAATGCCCCTGCATTAGGTAAGGGCACAAATGTCCAAAATTATTGGACTCATAGGGCCGCATCGGGGATGAATTCCAAAAATGTTGATGCTGAGGTGAGGAGAGAGGGTGCATAATCAACAGTGACAATTTAATGCATTCATAAATGCCAATTTCTTTTTAAGAAACCTCATGTTGTGCAGCGATACAGTTAAACCAATCATGCCATCCTAGCAAGGGTTTCGGCCAAGATTGTGAACTTTTTAGGGCATTGGAAGGATCGGGAATCAATTGGGACTAAATCAGCATGTTCTCGACAGGGCAGTTTAGGAAGAAACGGTCCATTGAGCAGATCTCGTCAACTTCGATTTCAGAAAAGAAGTCTGGGTCGAGGCAGTAATAACCATCGAGCGGCGATTTGAAGATGATCTCATTGGTAAACTTTTGGGAAAGGGCTTCTAATGTATGTATTAGATCATCTTGCTGGAAGGTAGGAGAGAAAGGATAAGGAAGCAGCCATCACTGGTCTAATAGAGTTAAGGTTTCGAAAGCGAAGAAACGGGAAAGAAAGCTTGAGAAATTGGGAAACGTGTTGAAATAGGGTATATATCGGCCGAAATCGGATGCATTAAATAAGGTGTAATCATGATCTTGTATGGTACAACACTTATACACATGTCGCCAGGGGAATAACTCTCTGTTCAGAAAAGAAAAACACAACCGTCATTCGGAATTGTCTTGGTCATGTGTGGTAAATGAGGGGTCGCCATGTGTCCTACAAAACAGCCCCATTTATGAGGGGTCACACGTCACTTTCACATTTTACCAAAGGCAAAGCGGCGTGGGGGGGCAATGTAGTACCCTATTTCTGTCCGATCCTACAAGAGCCAATCATAGAGGAACACGTAATTCTACGAGAGTTGGGTGGTGTATTTAAAATCTGTGGAAATACCCGAAGAGGATTTTGCAGTAATACAGTTGGCGTCTATCGAGTGATGCCACATCATTCATAAAGCAAAAGTAGTCGAGCGAAACATGGTTGAGCCGGTAAGGAAACTTGGAGCGGTTATCTGTACAGGTGGCAAGGTAAGAAGGAAAGCTCCAAAAAGTCAGTAGTGCTGAAACGGTTATAGCAACCGTCAGAACGTAGAAAGCATCCAGATGGTCAGTTTAAGGCTATAAATAGCAAAGGAATACAGCAGAATAAGTCGTTTCATATCAACTAAACCAAACCAAATCTATCTTTCAATTACTTTAATTATCATTCCTTAGTTTAATCCTTAGCTTTATTTGTCATTTACATTCCTTAGTGCAATCCATAGCAATAATTAAGTAGTTGTTAACTTTAACTGTAATTCGAATCTACGCTCATATGTTGGATTCAGTTCGAGTATCAAGCAAAATTCTCCATCCAGATAAGCGTCTTGTAATTGTTCTCTGCGACCGACTATAAGAATATCTTTTTTATTTTATCTGTAATGAAAAAAAAAAAAAAAAAATCTTTTCGTACGGAAGCTATAGATGTAACCCATTTTTAGAGGATTAACCCCACCCTCTGATTTTCGCTTGATCATCTTAAGCAACATTGTGCAAGTTGCTAAATAGGCAACCGATCTTATTCGATCTCAGTCATTTACAGTCGATTTCCAACATATTTGCCTATCTTGGTGCTAGGGGTCATAGTTGTTCGGTTTATATTGAGCCGTACATTCAATCATGGCATGCCCGCGCTAATCACGTGACCGAAATTGAAATAACAACAACAACAAGAGACAAACTGCTACGACTTGCCCAGACTCGTTCCATTACAATCCTCATTTTGACTCACTTCATTGGCCACTGAAATTAAGACAACTTGGCTCAGTCAACACGGTTTCAAATTATAACCATGCTTGCGACTACAATTAACACTAAAGACCTAATCCCTAGTACAAAGACGAGTCTCTCAATAACCAATGTTTTAACAAATATTGTAAAACATATTTTAGGACATAAGTTGATTAGGAAGTAAATGGTGATAAGTTCCTTACCACCTTCATTACTTACAAAGAGAGTGAAATAATATTAAGAAATATCTCCAATGGGACAAAATCAAAGATATGACGATAGAATCATACTAATCAAGTGTAACAGATATCACCTTTTCTGGACACGTGGCAGAGCAACGTCGCAGGAATAGTCTTTAGTCAGGAGTTCATCAATAACCTCATCCACATGGGTCAACGAAAAGCCTGCAACTCAATTAAAAATAAAATCAAAATGTAAATTGGTTTGACCAATTAGCATTCCTCTACATGAAAATTTCAAATGCATCTTGTACAGATTGAGAATTCATAGAATAAGTAAAAAAGAAGTTACAAAATTGTGACTGAAGAGGCAGATAAGAATATATCTGAAAGTATCACATCAAATTGAATCAAACTTACGTCCATCTGACAATTTATGCCTTATTTTTCGATAATCATTGTAGAGCGGCTCAAGATATTGGTAGACATCAGTGACTGTCCCAGTGATACGCATATAAAAGGCCCCAAGTACACGAACATATCTGCCAGCAAAGCATCACAAGATCTTAGCAAAGAAAATATAATAAAAAAATAAAACGGGTATCAAAAGCTTGAAGCAAAAAAGCAAATGTTATACAAGTGAATGCCGCAAAGCAAAGTTCCTTTGATAGTATGCTGAGAGCCTGTAACAGAATACAATTGCTAGCCCTTGCCTTGCAAGGTGCCAGAGGTAATCCCAAAGCAATTTCACCTATCGAGCTGAAGAAATATGCAATGCCCAATTGAACTAATAAATTTTCCCGTTCACCCAGCAACCATACAGGCAGGCCCACCTTTCTGGGACCCACATTGTTCATCTTTGTGGAACTCTGTGAACCATCAGTAGTTTCTTTTTTCTCATTAGAAAAGTATCGTTGACCAAACAATCCATTCGCAGGCCAAAAATTGGACTGTTCAGATTGTCCAATAGCAGATATTTACAGGGCATTAGCCGTACTTAACGGTGACCACCAGCTGAACGGTCTGATCACCAAAATGCAGGCCCAACCTGTGAAAACAAACAAAGTATGCTGTTTCATCCGATCGAGCATCATTCTATGAAGAATGAATACTCTCAAACGCCCAACTATCTTCTCTTTAAACAAAGACTGAGTGTCCAATACAACCCCCTGCGCAACATGATGCAACTCCCGTGCAATGGGCACTAGTCCAACCACCAGGTGGGCCCCACCAAAGACCAGCTGATGCCCAACAGCTGTTCTGATTGGAAACTTCAGCTGTTAAATGCGGGCATTCTCGCCTGTATCCTTCTTACTTCCCATCTGCAGGCTCAAACCATTACAGGGCCATAGAGATCGTGGGGCCCACCAAATGGAAGGTAGGAAGGGGCCAATCACTCCATCGCTCCGCCACCAATTGAAACATTGATCAAACAAATACCAAAACGAATTCTTGAAATACTCTAATCCGCCTAACATATAAATTCAAAAGATTTTAAGAGAGAGATAGAGAGATAAGAAAGGGAAAATAGACAATACTTGTAGTCTTCGTTTTTGATGAATTCGACGACGATGTCCTTCTCGGGCTGGATCTGGAGCATCTTCATGATAAGGCACATGAACGGCGTAGGCTTGCGGTTGCCGCCGTAGGTCCCACCGATGTGGTCCAGCTCCATGGCCTTGTCCACCAGCGTCTCGGCCGTCAGCCCAAAGCACTGCTCCTTCCAGTACGTGTTCTGGTAGATCTTCGACCGTAGGATCTTCTCCACCAGGTTCTGAGGGTTCGTCCCGTGTATGCTCTTCGCCCCTGGGTCCGTACGATTAGCCATCGCCCCCGAAACCCTAACCCTAACCCTAAGGCCCTTTTGAAGAAGAAACCAGAAATGAGGGGTAGAAAATGGAGAAGCTTGTCTGAGGAAAGGCCCTCAACGAACCGAACGTCTTCCCCCGTTTCTCTTTTTAAAAACGACAGCGTTATGCGCAGCACGTACCTCGAATCCTGACCGCCCAAAATAGTGGGACCCACTGTACAGTGATTATAACCTGATTAGGTGAGACCCCGGATCCACGTAGTTGCGTGGGACCCGTGGCTGTGGGGCCGACTGTGATGTATATGACTACATCCATGCCGTCCATCCGTATTAAAAGCTTATTTTAGGGCATGATCAAAAAATAAATCAGTTTTAAATCCCAGATGGACCATAGTACAGGAAACAGTGGTGATTGACCGTTAAAAACTTCTTGGGGGCTGCAAAAGCTTTGGATGAAGATGATATCTGTATGGTATCTTATCTAGTTGTTTGTATTTTATTAACAGGAGCAACTAAACATCCAGGAGGAATCCATGAAGTTTTTAATGGTGAGGATTAAATCAGGACTTTTTCCTCTGTATGGTCCACCTAAGATTTGAATCAGCTTCATTTTTGGGATCATGCCCTAAAATGAGCTTTCAAATGGTTGGACGGCGTGGATTTAAGAGACATACATTACTGTCACTGTGAGTCCAGAAACAAGTATCCCACCTACCTCCGTGGATGCCGGATCCACGAGATGAGTGGGACCCTGATGGTGGAGCCCACTGCAATGTATGTGACTACATCCACGCCGTCCATCCGCGTTGAAAGCTTATTTCAAGGCATGATTCAAAAAATAAAGCAGTTTCAAATTTCAAATGGACAATGGTATAGGAAATAGCGGTGATTAATCATTAAAAACTTCGTGTCAGCTACAAAAGCTTTGGATCAAAATGATATTTGTGCGGTCTCTTCATCTAAGATGTTTATGGCCTTACCAACAGGTTTGGATGGCAAACAAACATTAGAGTGAAATCCAAAGCTGTTATTGGTGGGGATTCAATCATAACTTTTTTCTATGGTGTGGTCCACCTAACATTTGAGTCAGCTTCATTTTAAGAATCATATCCTAAAATGAGCTTTCAAAATAGTTAGACGGTGTGGATTTAAAGCACATACATCACAGTCAGGGTCCCACCCATTTTAGTGGATCCAGGGTCCCAAAAAATTGAACCCGATGGTGGATATTTAATGGACTTCAAAATAAAATTTTGTTGAATGGTCCAAATTCCATAGAGATTGCCTAATCAATCTGATACGAGTACATGACCAATCTATAGTGGGTCCTACTATTTCAATCATTTCGGTTCTTTAACTTTGAAAATGAACGGTCACTATATCCTTTTTCTATGATCAATGGGTTGAAGCGTTCAAACCAACGGTTAGAGTGCTGCTTATCTTATCCCTATGGGTCCAGGTTGTATTCCAGCAAACCCAGCTGTATGCCTCTAACGGACGCGGTTTCAGTTATCCCGGATCCACCGACGTGGGTGGATCCCTGACAGTGGGGTCCAACGTGTGTCCATTCGTATTTGACAGCTCGTTTTAGGACATCACCCTATGAAATTTATGGTGGACCACACCACAAGAAACAGTGGTGATTAAATATCCACCATTATAAACTTTTTGGGGTCCATCGGAATGTTTATTTACCATCAGGTCTATTGATAAGGTCAAAGGGACGTGCATGAAGGGACTGCACGGATATAAGCTTGATTCAAAACTTTTCTGGCACATGAGAAGCTTTTAATGGTCAATCACCACAGCTGTTTGCCGCGTGGTTTACCTGATATTTGACTCTACTTTATTTTTGTGATTATGTCTTAAAATGAGCTGCTAAAATGCATGGACAGTTAAAATTACAAACATCAAAGTGGGCCCACATTCAAGGATTCATCCAGTTCGGTGGATCCACCGAAAGCTGCGCTCGACCCTGACACAAGCTTGTGGACCATTTGGCTAGTGACCCATGTTCCATGGACCCCACTATGATATATGTGTTTAATGTATGCTTTCTATATTTATTTTTTATCTCATTTTACGATATGAGCCTAAAAATCCAGACAGATTTGATGGGATTGGATGGTACTAGAGTGGATTGTATGGATTTCAAAGTAATGATAATCATAGCGTCCTTTGATTAGTGCATTTATTATATCATGGATTGTTATATCTAGTGTTTGTACGCCACGTTTAATTCCAATCCCTTAATCCCTCGAAAAACTACTCCCAGAGCCATTTCAAAATTTTTGGAGATAAGCTAATATTTGTCGTTTTCAATGGGATTGCTTATCCTGGATCAGGATCCCATGTCTATTTGATGCACCAATCCCGGGATCTATCTTTCAATCCCATCCAATTTGGATGTCTTAATGCCTACCATTAAAAACTACTCAGAGCCATAAAACTTTTAGATAAGCTAATATTTGTTTTTTCCTTCATCAGGTCTTTATGACCTAATTAACAGATTGGATGTCAAATAAACATTGCAGTGGTACGAAGAGGTTTTTAACTGTGGACATTCAATTATCACTGCTGTTTTCATGTGGTGTAGGCCACCTGAGATTTATATTTACCTCATTTTTAGGACCAAGCCCTAAAACGATAAAACACATGCATCATGGTGATCCCACGGAGGACCAACCACTAGCCGCTACTGCAGCCGCACCAGCCAAACCCACATCCCCTACCGGCTAGGCCAGCCATGGTGTCAAAGCTCTGTGGGCCCACCATGGTGTATGTGTTTTATCCACACTGTCTATCTTTTTTGCAGCTCTTTTTAAGCGATGAAGTAAAAAATGAGTCAGATCCACAACTCAAGTAATAAATTACATCATAAGAAACGGTGAGGATTAATGCTTACCATTGAAAACTTCTTGAGGGCCATCTAAGTTTTGGATCAAACTATAATTGGGTTTTCCTTTCATGATCTTATGAACAGGTTGGATGACAAATAAACATCTCTATGGACCCTTGGAAGGTTTCAACGTTGGACATCATTATCCTCACTGTTTCTTGTAGTAGGGTCCACTTTAGATTACTTAGATTCTGGGCTCATATATTAAAATGAGCTGACAAAATGGATAGACGGTGTGGATATAAAGCACGCATTATGATGCCCCCACAGAGCTTTGATACCAGCAAGCTTGCTGATGCTGGGTGCCGGGACCCTGTCTTATCCATCCACGGCCAGAGTGGGTTGGGCCTGGTGGTGGCTAGAGGCCAGGGCAGCCCATCTGCGGACTGCGGAGGGTGCTCGGTCCAAACATCGGAACGTGTCAGAACCATGCCGTCCATCAGGCAGGCCCACGCCACATCCGCTGTGGCTTGGAGTGCAAGCTGATCTGCTTATTGAGTGGGACACCACGTTAGCATCAATGAACAGATGATGGTATGAGTCAGTGTACTGGTGTGGCCCACCCAATGAGTGAATTGGGCTACTTTCGTATATGGAGATCATCATGATTCGGCCCACCTTTTGAACGGATCAGGTGTGCTACACGTGTGAAACATTGGTGGCAATGGAGCATCAATGATTGTCAATCCAAACCGTCTAAAATCACAAGAACACCATTGAGAATGGAGCATAGACCAAAAGCGAGATTGAATTGCTGATACTCTCCATGCAATTGCTGGACATTAATTAGATTGTAAAAAAGGTTAGAAGTTCAAATTCAATGGACAATATCAGATGGCCAAGATCGGCTGATTGGTCTGATATTTCTTTTGGGTTCCACCCACAATGGGGTCCACCTACTCTCTAATTTGACAGACGTATACCTTGTGTGTTGGTAATGGATCCCTAACATGGTACAAGCTTGTTAATTCGTCTCCTGTGCTATTACAATGATGGCCTCATATCATCATCATTTTTGCTTGGGCTAGCATTACCTGTATAGGAGGGCCCACCTTTCAACGTCAGAGAAACAAGTGTAAGAATTCTATAAGGTGGGACTTATTAATCAACGGTCTAGATTGTCCCAAGGGTTGGATAATGTGATTGGGTATACCAGTGGGCCCCACTAAGTTGTGATACATTCAAAAATTCGTGTAATGGATGGAGTGCTACAACTACATGAATTAAAGTTTAGTGGAGCCCACTGGTATACCCGATCACATTATCCAACCCTTAGGACAATCCAGACCGTTGATCAATAAGGCCCATCTTATAGAATTCTTACAAGTACTTAATAATAGTCCATGAAAATAAATTTGGCCAAAGATATATCTCATAACTATAAGTAAATATGAGAATATCAATGCAACTTAACCAATCAACATCATCAGTGAAAGCATGAAGTGGCAGGAGGGAAAGGCAGTATAAGAGTACTCTATTGAATGGTATAATTGAGATAAGAAAGAATTCCTTTTACGGCAGCCCAACAATAAGTACTAGAGCAGTGCATGAAATGATAGACTTTGTTGACCGTAAATGCCATATTAAGACATGTGAGTGATAAATACTGATGAAGAGTGCTCATAATGCTTTTATATTTAGATTCATTAGGAGGAGGATGTATGACATGTCACGGATGCATTTTTTTGCACGATTAGACCAAAAGAAACCCAAACAAAAGCAGTTGTCCGTTGGAACCGGGCCTAGTTGGGCACATCCAGTTTTAAAAAATTCACTTTAAATAGGGAGAAATTATTGTTCGAAGTGTGGACAATAAATCAATCGCAACTTTTGATCCAAGCATCGTCACAAAACGCACAACATATCGATCTTTATATAACAATGGTTCTAGGGTCAAACCAACCTACATGAAGGGTCACATGCATCCATTTCACAAGAAAATGCATATTTCCAATTCAAAATTGTGATTTTAAGGGAACAAAAAAATAAAATTTCAGAATTTTCATCTTTTTAAGTTTTTTTCGTAATAATGCTAGAAATGTTCTGGTAAGGTTTATTTGGACTTTTCTATTTTTTAAAAATTAGGCTTTAAAAGAGTTCTGCTATTTCAAGTAACTTCTAAAAGAATTAGAAAATTAGGCTTTAGAAGAATTTTGATATTTTTGATAATTTTGAATTAGGGTTTAGGTTTTCTTTATTAATGGTTTAATCAAGATAATATACAAACATTATTCAACAAAATACTCAAATTTTCTCTCTTAGTTTTTATGGACTCAAAAACTCTCTTTATGAATTCAATGTCTTAATTACTTGAAGAAGACGGTGATCTTTTTCTTATTATTTCACGCTCTTCCCTACGTTAGTTAATTTAAGAGTGATGTCTTCTTGGTTTGATTGCATCTAACAATGGTTTGAGCAACAATTTCATGGACAATGCTCCAAGGAACAATCATATGACAACAGCGGCGGTGTTTGAAGCATTCCAGCGAGAGAATCATCGAGCCATTCAAGGACAGCAAGCGACATCAATCGGCTATTTAATAGAAGCTTTAGCATAAATATGTGTTTGTAATGATGAGAAGCATGAGATTAGTGATAGAGTTCGCGGTCATCATGTTCATGATATGACACCGGTGATGAAACGCAGACCGCCACCAAATAATGGTGAATTGCAGGGCACCACTCTGATCGTGAGGAAGTTGTTGTAACGTCGAAGGAGGAGATAAATTCGCAGTGGCACAACATCTTTCAAACGAAATGCACCATGAATCAAAAGATATGCGATTTGTATTTTGAAGTTAGAAATCAGAATTTTTAGCAATTATATCTTAGTACAATGTATCGTCTTATAGTGTAAAAATTGTTCTCTTAATGAAATAATCCATCACTGATCTTTTTCTAGACCGACATTTTCGATTTTGCTAGAGGGTCTTTAGGCCTTTAGTGGGCCTCACCATATGGCCCAAAGTGCTTATATAATTCGTCCATTTCTTAGTCCTTAGTGAGCTAACGTTTGGACTGCAGGTGGGCCCTACACGTTGTTCAAATGGGTGTGGCATGGGCCCCACTTGTTAATCATATTTAGACGTATATAATTTAGTGTTTTTCTAATGTATTAGGTGGGCCTAAATTGTGTATGGTCAAAACTTTACCTTATAGTCAAATTTAAAAAGGATTTTTTAAGTCTTAAGATGAGCCATAATAAAGACTGATTTAGTGGTCAAATTTGACCTAACTCATGGGTCATCACAAGACTGCATTTGATGTAATTTTGGACCGTCCATCGGCCCTTTCAGTTCATGGCCATTCCAAGGTCCAGTGATGGGCCCTTTTTGAAGGTTTAATAGTAATTCTATTAAGGTCTGATAAGGGTGACGCAGGGATGAACGTGATGAGGTCAATCACCGTCTTCCTCAAGGATAACTACTCTAAATCCACGGAGCTTCGACTTCTCGAATCCACAAGGAAATAAACATGGAATTCAACCATCGATATGATGGAATCTCGCAAATTCGGCGTGGGCAACTGGTTAGCTAAAGTAGCTCGTACTACCCCAAAATCATATATGGTATGTCGAGCAACTCATTCCAATTTGCCAGATATGTCTGTTTTAAGGTTCCGACGGTCTTGATGACTTCCGCCTCCGATCAGGTCTTCTCTGGTTTATCTTAGACATAAAAGTGTCCGCAATCTTCTCTACATCAGAAGGCCATTTGATGGTCTGATCGAGTGGTCAAATCTGCTCAGCTCAGCATAGTGAAAGAGATTTACACACCAAAAGAGCTTTCACGGTGGGAGATTGTAGTGATTTGATAGAAGATCAAAACATATGATTTTAAGGCAGTTTTTAAGAGTCTGAGTTTGATCCAAACCTAGACTACTATCCATCCAAAAAAGGCTATCAATAACAGTCTAGATTAGCCACCTTTTTAGGCCCATTTGGACAGTCCAAATCTGGCTGTCCAACGGTCTCTTTTTGGACCGTCTTTTCTGGATCATCCCATGGTCTAGATTATTCAAATCTAGGATTTTTCAAGGATATCATTTCTTCGAATAATAGCTTTTAGAATGGTCTAGAGATGGATTATATTTCAAGGATATCATTTCTTCATATAATGGCTTTTAGAATGGTCTAGAGATGAATTAGATTTTATCACAAAAGTGATCAAGTTCTAGCACCCCACCATTACATATGTGGTTTGATTTTGAAGCAAAGGCCCCAAAGTGGACCCTCTATTGGGATGGTCTGCCACTTGATTATTAGGTGACGATTTTTATATAGAGAAAAGAATAAGGAAGAAAAGAAAAGAAAAGAAAACTAAGTATATTACTTATCAAGTTACCACCACTCTCTCTCTCTCTCTCTCTCTCTCTCTCTCTCTCTCTCTCTCTCTCTCTCACCTTTCTTCTCACGTCTAGCCTCTCCATATGAGCGTTGTTGATGCAGAAATCTGAACGCCCTCTCTAGATGTTGATGTAGAAATCTAGACGTCCTCTCTAGACCACTTGAGACCTGTAAAACAAGACAAAGGTGGGAGACCTTGGCTATAGCAGGGGACCCTCCGATACTAAAGTTAGATAGGCAAGCTAGGTATAATTGATTATAAAGTTTTTGGGAGTATTGTACGTAACTTTTACCATTAGGGATCCTCCTATTTATAGGCAAGAGCTGGTAATGGTGTAGGGGTCTCTCTGTTTAGTAGGAGCATGTTGTAGAAGGATTCAAATCCCGTACATGTCGCGGACATCTTTCAAAATCCTCAGTGGAGATCTCATGCAGATCTATGTCACTATAGTCTTCCAGGATCCTCGGCTAGGATCTCGGGTAGTTACAGTTGAAACCATGTCGGAAGAAGTAAGGGCACATGGTAAGAGTTCGAGGTAGATGGTCGTTCCGAAGAGAGAGTTTTGCCAACATGGATTCTCGTAGCGAGTTATAATCGATTTTTCTTTCGACATTGAGCAGATTATCGACCCGTCGTCCTAACTTATGAATCGTGCCAAAAGATCATGACCGAGCTCCTTTCCTTAGCCGTTAACGTAGTAATTAGTGTTGGCCGACCTCCTCACATTATGCATATATGTCCGAGTTGGTTTTTCCTTAGTGGCCAGTCCATTTTTATCCATAACAGTAGACAATCCACACAATTTGGTATTAGAGTGAGATGCTTTCAAGAACTTAATCATCTAGAGTAAGATTTGTATAAGCTTTAAAATTATATCTACCTATTGATGCAGAAGTCTGGTTGACCCTCTTTAGACCTTCGAACACCTACACAGGAAGAAGACAAAATGAGACCATGGCTAGAGAAGGGGACCCTCCGATGCCTATGTCAGACAAGCGTGAACTCATTTTATAAGCCCCGAGGGAGAATCAACGTGAGATGTGTGTGGTAAGGTTGAGGTGTGATTATACTATATATTTTTAATATATAGTGTAGATTTTTCACCCAATCTTAATAATTGATTGGATTCTGGATATACAAGGAAAGTGAAGACTTTTTATAATAAAAGTCCTAGAAAAATATTATTTTACACATTATAGATTTCAATCTTTCGCCTATACTACTTGAGTAAGTCTTCTTACCACTCAACCAAGCATGTATTTGTGACAAAGTGCGAAAAACTTATTTACTTAAGGGATTTGTTGAAAAAAGAAATACATTAGAGGATTTTAAATGCTCATTTCATTTTTCTTCTCTTAAGGTCTTAATCACTTATTTCACTAATAATGCATGTATAAGTGAGAAAGCATGCGAATAACATGCTTCATTGATAATATATGCATAAGTGAGGAAGGATATGGATAACATGCAATTCCAATTATTTGTGAATAAACAAAAATAGTATCATATAGATTCATCAAGTAGATAGTAGTCGACATGGTGGTCCAACTATATATTTTCAAATCTAAGTTCATTTATGAATGGGGTGGATCATCTCTACAAGAAAAGGTTGATTTAAATTAGAAAATTATCTTTATAGTAAGCTATATATATAGTAAGTTTCAAAAAAACATGTACCCTCAAAATTCATTATCTAGGGATATTACAGTGCATGATCCAACCCATCCAATAGGTTGGAATCACCATGATAATTTCTTCATGCAAAAATCAGTTAGATCTACTCATGCATTGGACCTCACTTGTATTTTACTATTAATCAATGGTAAAAACCGTTTTCTATGGTCCGACCAACCAGATGATTAGATGGGGGTGATTTTTTGTTAGGTGATCCTTATTGTGGGGTCAACTTATTGGAAGGGAGTGATGTTGATTCGATCAATAGGTTAGAAGTTATTCGTTGGGTCGACCATAACTTGTGGTCTTGTAACACCCCGTACCAGTACTCGAGTGTTACCATATAAATTAATTTAATATAAATATATAAATAATGCAACCTAAATATATACATCATGAAATGTATGTACTTTGTAAAGATTTAAAATTTCATGCTAAAACGATATATATGTATTTAATGTATATAAATATTATGAAGATAATATTA
The DNA here is from genome assembly GCA_030180095.1 of Magnolia changhungtana. Lineage (NCBI taxonomy): Eukaryota > Viridiplantae > Streptophyta > Magnoliopsida > Magnoliales > Magnoliaceae > Magnolia > Magnolia changhungtana. The sequence continues at coordinate 219,811 of JASAUF010000628.1, read as the reverse complement.
TTTTAAATGAATATAAGGAATAATAATTTCACAGCATAAAATCAAATTACAAATAATAATGTAGCATTGAATATCTTTTATAAGTACATATATAAAAATCATTAGATACTTTAATAGGATTTAACAATATTATTAAATACAAATGTAATTTTAATTAAATATGATATAGTATATTATGAATTATATATATTAATAAATGCGTGAACAACAACATGTAATTAGTAATATGTTAATACTAAAAATTATATTCATGTATATGTATGAGATTTTAATCATTTTAATTATAAGTAATATACAATAACAATAAAATTTATATTAATATTAATATTTAATTGGTAATCTATTAGGAAAGTCTACAAAATGACCCATTATGATCTTTGGACCGTTGTCGTTCATTTTCAAGATAATCCGACCGTTAGATCGATGGAAACCCACCATTATAGTTAGAAATCAACTCGTATGGCCCACCTGGGCCTTGGATTTGTCCCACCTTTGGTAAAAGGCTATGGAAGGGCCTACCAAATAGAATGAATGGCGTGGATTTATCAACACCATCTTTGTAGGCCCCACCTTTGATGAGTGTGCACGTGAGATGCATGCACTCACGGTCCATGGGACCGTGGAAGCTCAGTCAGCGGGTCTGACCCGACATTTCCTAAGAAGGAAACTTCCTCCTTCTCTCTTCTGTTTCCGCCTGCGACGGTCTGAAACAAACCGTTTTTGTTTGGTTAAGATGGGGCCCACATCCGCTACCCTATTACATGATCTGATCCGCCCATCTGGTAGAGGGTCCACCAGAGATCCAAACCTAACAAGGCCACATGCTGATGGAACCGTTCATGCACACGACACTAACAATAAGAAGGCAGGCGTGAGGCGAGATGTGTGCTTTCAGCCCTCCCAAAACCTTTCCGTTGAGATTAAGATGGGCCACTTATGACCAATCCAAACCGTCCACCTTGTGGATCCCTCAAACTTGATCAAAACCATGCCACCCATGTGGATTCATGTGCACGTGCGTGTGCTCAAACTCAAGCCAAACAGTGCCGCCTGCGGCTGTTTTTCTGGAAATAGAACTGTGTTTGCTACCAGCTGGCACGATCCGCGTGCATCTCTCTCCCTCCAATCCCAGCCCTTCACCAAGGCAGATCTCAGCCATCCATTTCAAGTCACGTGAGCTAAGGCTTCTCACGAATAAACCGACACTAGGATCCGGTTTCCGCCCACTGTTTCTAGGAGCGGTTTGGAGCAGCTAAAATCCTGACCATTTGGTTTCCATCCAACGGTCCAGGTGGGACTAGGGTTTCCCATATGAAGGAGAGGATTGAGAGAAATCAGTCTGCTCATCCGTTCTTGCAACATCTGAACTGTAAAATCGGGAAACCTACTGCTTCGAACCCACCACCTAAACTTCTTAGAAGCTTCGAAAATCCACATCCCCAAGCTCCCATAGACCTGTTTGAACCTCCTAGAGGCTTCGTTTTGGAGAGAATCTCGACCGTTCACGATCCGCCATTAACAGTGGCTTTCTTCCCCATCACCGCTGGTGCATTTCTGGGCGCGTCCGGCCATGGCGTTGAGTCCGAAGATGACTAGACCCTACAACAGGAAAAATAAGAAGAAGAAAAGAAGAAGAAGAGAAGGGAAGAAAGAAAGAAGCAGTGAGAGAGAGAAGAGGATGGGGAGTGCGCTAGTGCAATCTTTTTTGAGCCAAGCTTGAGTCGGGTCAGGATGGACGGTCATCGTGGTGTTTCCGGTAGTCACGAGAGAAAGAAGAGGAAGAGGAGAAAGATGGAGAGAAAGGTAGAGAGAAAGAAGAGAAGAAGGAAAGGAAGAAGGGAGTAGGGTTGGCGCGGCACCAACCACGACTCGGTCGAATCAGAACCATCGTCCCTAGGTTGGTGAACTCATGCCATCGAGTCTAGCGTTGCGTTGCTAGACCCTTTTTTCCCAGTAGAAGAAAATGAAGAGAGAGAGAGAGAGAGAGAGAGAGAGAGAGAGAGATGGGCATCAAGTCAACTCGACTCACTGAGTTGGGCCAAGCATTTCTTTGCTTGAGCTCCACCCACACACACACACATGGAAAGAGAAAAGAAAAGAAAATAAGGAGAAGAAGAAGATAGGGAAGGAGAGAGAGGGAGCCATTCCGTTAGTTTTCAGAGTCAACTCGACTGGTACCGAAACTCATTGAGTCAAGTTGGGTGAGTCGACCGTTCTGGTTAGTCCGGTGACTTGCTTGATGTAGGGTCCTGGGTGAGGAGAAAAGGAGAAGAAAAGGGAAAGAAGAAAGAAAGAGAGAAGGGTGGTTGGTTGAACCAGAGTCAACTCATCGAGTCAGGTGACCGAATCCCATATTATTTGGGGATCAGTACTCGGTCGACAAATCAACGATATTAAGGCTCCCGATGCATCCTACCGGTGCATCGTCATCGGTAACTTTTCCAACCGAACCCAATCGGTAGAGTTGACTCAATGAGTCAATGTTTCATTTCAAGACTAGACCTACCTCATTGTATTAATATCATCAACTCTTATTATTAGGATTGCTAATATTATATATGATTAGCCATTGACAGGTAACTTGTGCTAGAACTAGTTATAATAAATGAAACTAAAATGAGTGAATAGTGTAATTTACTTACCATTCTTGAATACTATCAGAATATTAATTATCATCATGATGATTACTATTAACATGTTGGGATAATATTAGTTGTTATAAATAAATCCACCATTAACGATATTGGCATGGTGTCCATCACTTGAAAATATTATGTTTAATAATAGGTTATACTATTTTATTACAATTTTAATACTACTTATTACTAGGGTCACAAATAATAGTTGTATCATTAAAGTTAAATTGTAACTAACCATATTACTATTACATTGTATTTAAGTTACACAAACATCACAAGTTCTACTCCTAGAATTAAACTCGAGGATGTAAACCCTAAATTCTACACTAAAATCCTAAAGGGTAACCCTAGGCGATGATCTAAAAACCTAGGTAGTGCGTGGAACTTGGGTCTAATGGTAAAATTCATGAATTTTGTTAGGATTTAATTCGAAAGGCGCAAACACTTTGCACTAGTAAGGCGATGCAAACTAAGGTGATGATTCTTCCCTTGAGCTTTCCATCTTCTCATTAGCTTAAGTTATAGTTTTTATTTAAATTCGTAATTCTATCTCCTTTATAATCACATGTATTAGCTGGTGGAAATTGAATTGCTGTCTTACATGCTTTATGATTATCCTGTATAATTGTTCATGCTTGTGGATTAATTGTGGATCGTTTACGGAACTTGAATTGGTACATTAGTGGGAAATTCCCACATATAAATGTACACCCATACTTAGGATGTAACTTGATTAGTTGTTATCGTAATGGACCTTCGACTTGGTGGTTATTGAGTGGTGGTCTAGATGAATCATTGATGTGGGTCTACTATCCAGAGTTGTCGTGCTCAATGGTTTTCAAGGATGGTTTTCATCGTATGGTTTTGATATTCGCCCTATGTGGTATATTTTGATATTCGCCCTACGTGGTTTTATTTGATATTTTTCTTATATGGGTTTCTTTGTTTTATATTGTGCAACCATGCGATGGTAAGCCCCACATCTTGTAATATGATTGGCCACTAGTTGATGGGTTTCCATTAAACATCCTAAGGTAGTAGCCTCATGAGCCGGGGATGGTGGAATGGGACACTGCACAAAAATTTGTCGGCTACGCTAGGCCATGTGCTCCCGTAGTGACCTTTGAGCTTATTAAACTGTTTAGTGTAATTGGATTAATAACAGTTGGTTAATCATACATACATCGCCTAGACCGGCATCTATTGCTATCGTAATGTACGTATTATTCCGACCGGTTGATGTTTCTCGGTTCGATGATTGCATGGGCGGCGGCCTGTCATCAATGAGTATTCCGGGCGTGAACGCATTGCATGGGCGGCGGCCTGTCATACACGTATGAGCATCCGGGCGTGAACGCATTCCATACATCCATGCACATAATAAGATCTGCATCATGTCTTGTTTTGTATGCTTTATTTTATAACTATGCTTACCTAATGCGGTGGTGTGTAATCTTGAGGGGAGTTCACACCGAGGTGGCCACTCATCCATCAAATATATAAGCTGTACAGTAGCACAGTGGCTTAAGTAACTTTCGAGTCAGTGATGTGGAAGTACAAATGCCGGGTTCCATGGTTGTATCTACCTCAAGGCTGCGCGATCTTGCGGCTTATGTTTACATTCTTATGTTATTTTTCATGTACTAAATCATATGGATTCTTGTAATTGTTATATCGAGACATTGGTTTGTATAAGTCATTATGGGCAACCACTTATATATTCTCAACGTAAATGAAAATTTCTCTTATGCTTGCTTGTCCATTCTACGCTCATCTGCTTACTCTAATAAAACGGAAAATGTATACATAAATTTGACCATCAGTTAAGGTTAACACTCGGGTTTTTGGGAAACGGGTCGTGTACTCGGGTCCTGAAGATTCGGGGCGTTACAGGTCTACCCGATGGGATTTTTCACATTCTCCTTGAAAAAAAGTACTTTATTGGATGCCTACCTCAATTTTTATGGGGCCAACTAGATGTGGATGAGAGATTCACTCTGACAAGTAGACATGTAATCTCATGGTAGTTTCAAGGATAAAACATTAAGTTGATATGTAATTCAAGTGGGCCACATCAAAGGAAACATTTGGGAGAGACACGTCCACCCTTGATTTTTACATGGCCCATAGTAATGATCATATGAAATACACTCTAACCATTAGATTCCAAATTAAATTTAAGCCTACGGCCCAATGATCAGACCTATCCGTGATTAAGGTAAGCTACACCAAGGGAAACAATGTAGAGGGTGAGTGTTGCCTTGTACACTGTTTCCAATTGCGTGGCCTGCCTGAATCATGGATGGGGTTGATTTTTTGGACTTGGGCCTAACATGGGGTGACACATGTGGTGGTCAAAGTGGATTTCATATAAACATCATGGTGGGACCCATCCAATCCGCAACCCCTTCCTCGCATGAAAACCAACTTCCATATATAAAAACAAAATAATAATAATTTAAGATACTCAGATGATAATTACTTAGATTAATGAGGCACGTTATTGAAAACCTTTTTGAAAGGGTATCAAAATGTAAATACCTACCTTTCTTAAAAGTAGGGGTGTACATTGAGTCGAACCGAGTCGAGCTGGCCTTAGCCCAACTCGGCTCGGCCACTAGCTAACCTCAGCTTGAACTCGGCTCGGCTCGGTCCTCCAACCTAACTGGCCAGCTCAGCTTGGTTCGGTCAGCAGCTCGGGCTAGTTCGAGCTGAGTTCGAGCCAAGATTGAGCCAAGTTCCCTGTGCGGCATGTTCACAAGCACCTGGACTACACCTTCAAAATCCCACTGTATGTAAAACAACAGCAATGGGTATTACAAGTATTTTATCAAACACCTTCCTTGCCACCAGCCACACTTAGTTAAGTCATTTCATCAAACACTTGGTGAGCAACATCAATATCAAAGTAAACGAGTCACCGAACTAGTTCGATCTGAGTTCGATTTGTGTTGCGTTTGATCCGAGTCAAGTTGAGATGGGGCTAGCTTGAACTCGAGCTCAAAAAATCATCTCAACGCGGCTCGAACTCAGCTTCGAACCGAGTCGAATTGAACTTTTTCGAGTCGAGTCGAGCGAGCTAACCGAGCTAGCGAGGTTCGTTTACACCCCTACTTGGGTATTAGAATGTCAATACCTAATTAATGATGTAGTAATTTGTAAAATTCCATATTTTCACTATAAAATTTAACTCTTAGTTAATAGTGTGCATTTTTACTGTAAATCTCATGTTGAATACCTACCTAATAGGTAAATTTGCCCAAGCGGGAAGAGATATGTATGCCCATTTCAGGCCCTATATGGGCTTGAAAACCAAAAGGGTATTATACCTACAAACACTTAAACATACAAGTATCCTTCTACCGAGCCCAAATCTAGCACATTGACACACATACCCACCAGAATCCCGACATATTGGTCACATGCACTGCCACATTACATGAAAGTTCTAATCACCAATCTTTGCTCTCTTAAATATTTGATTAACACAACTAAGATGATGGAACACATCACCTAGAGGATTTCTCACAATCTATTTGAAGAAGCTTGACTTCTTAAAAATATTATAATGGAGTGAGAGTTGATTAAGCCTGTTTAGTTGGAAAGCTTAAATATTATTATTATTATTATTATTATTATTATTATTATTATATAGGGTTGGTGGATCTCACATTTGGCTGATCATATTAATTAGGTCCAAAATATTATTAAAAAAACCAAATACTGATATGAAATCAAAATAATCTCTATTATATATAACTCAAGTAGCTGTGGATAATTTTAAACACTGAATTAGTCTTCCAAAATGATGTACTTTTAAATTTTAGAGGGCATGTGATGTAGAGCAGGGTCACAGATACTTTCATGGCCAAGATGGACCAAAGAAGGCCCGATTGGAGGCGGAAGTGATCAGGACCGTCGGAACCTTAAAACAGTCGTATCTCGCAAATCAAAATGAGTTTCTGAATATCATATATGATTTTGGGGTAGAAGAAGCTACTTTAGCTAGCCAACCTACTACGCAGGGTCGCACACGCTATATTTGCAAGATTCCATCAGATTCATAGTCAAAAGTCCATTTAATTTTCATTTTTACTATAAATAGTAAGTTTTAATTCAATTATAACTTTTGATTCTTTGAGTTGTAGAGTGGTGCCCAACATGATAATTCAATTATAACTTTTGATTCTTTGAGTTGTAGAGTGGTGCCCAACATGAAAACGGCTTAGAAAAATTAGAAGAACAACTTGGTCAGGCCAAATTGGACACTTACTATTTTTAGCTGAAAACCATGAAGTTTAGTAGTAATCATAACCGTTTATAAATAGTAAGTTTACTATTTATAATAAGTCACGTTTTTAGGGAGTTTGAGTCTAAAAATTCATCCAAGGTTTGAGCTAATTATTTAAAGAATTGTAAAATCAATATATATTATATATATATATATATATATATATATATATATATATATATATATATATATATATATATATATATATATAAGTCATGCTCCCCTACGCACCTACGCACGTGCGCACCTTTGCACACGTGCCATGGGTGTCTAATCTGAACGGTCCATGTGATGCGGAATCCTATGAAACCTCATCTGACAAACTTTCACCCCGATCTAAAATTTTGGTAGGCCATAGCAAAGAGAAATGCAAATCAAGGGAGGAAACTGTTTTCATTTTTCATGGCCCATCAAAGTTTTAGATCAAAGTAAAACTTGGGCCCGAGGTGTTTCACGAGGTGCTGCTTCACATGAATGGTTCAGATTTTGGATCCACATCACGTATGATGGGTTCTCCAAAAAGTTCGTACGTAGTACGTACGAACTGGTTCGCAGGTGAGCGTTTCCATGTATATATATATATATATATATATATCTATATATATATATATATATATATTATTTTTGAATTTATTAGATTTTCAACAATCATTTTATTTTTGAATTTATTAGATTTATTTCTATTTTATCCCTCATAGATTTGATGAAACTCTGCAAGGAATCCAGAGAGCTCCACAGATTCGGAGTAGTTATCTTGAGAAAGAATGTGATCGGCCTCATCATGTCCTTCCTGCGTCAACATGAAAAGGAATTTAAAAATTATTTTGAAGGTATTTACATCATTTAACTGTCGTATGGCTATTTGGCAATGTAAGGTTGACGTTTAAAATTTAAAATTAAAAAATTAAAAAATTAAAAAAAAAAACACTTAAACAACACTCAATCTCTCTCTGTAAGCATGGGTCATACCTTGTACATGACAATCTTTTTCTACATGTATATACCTCTCTCTTCACGTGAAAAGCTCACTTTTTTCTGTCTCTGCGTGTAGGTTGAGACAAAATACTCTATGGATGTTGCTAACACCCACCACCTTTTCTTTCCTACCTCTCTACCACTTGGCTACTTTCCCCTCTCAGCATTTGTTGCACATTAATTGTCAAGCTACACCCCTAATTGCATCAGGCGACATGTAGACAATCCATTCCATCAGTCTAAACTGTCTAACAGTCTAAATACATTTCTTGGGCTACCATGTAAAAACTTACACTGATCAATGTGGTCTTTAAAATGGACAGTCAATATTGTTGGTGCAAAAATCTGGTTGAACCTCTTTAGACCTTCAAGTACCTGCACAGGAAGAAAACAAAGGAGACCCTGGCTAGAGTAAGGGACCCTCCGATGCCAAAGTCAGGCTAGGAATCTGGGTCTTAATTGTGTTGAGGGATTCAGGGAGAGAGTTTTTGCATACCTTTCAAGATGATGGAGGTCCTTCATTTATAGATGTGAGAGGATCCCATCGTGTGAGGATTCTCCTCTTAGTATCGTGTGCGGGATCTCCTCCCAGTATCGCGGAGATTGGATTTTGCCCGTTTCTAGTCTCTATCCGATCCCGTAACCTTCGAGATCGGACATCTCATCCCGAGATACTCGGGATGACATTTTGTTTTACGCCGTCTTTCCTTCATTCGGTTCAGCCGGCTCTGATCCGATTAAGTGGATCGGCCCGACACATGCCCAGGTTGCTGGTTCGTTGTCCGAGCCAACGTAATTTGTCTCGGTTTAGTTGGTTTATAACCTTCCCTCGGATTCAACGTATCCTTCGACGACCCAAGGCACCAAGTCCGAGTCTCCGGACTTCGTACTTTTTGTCCCCAACAGTAAGCCCCCTTACTCCATGTGTTTCATATGACACTACGGAGTAGCGAGTTTTTGAGTCGGTTCGCAACCAAGTCCGAGACAATAATTAGGCATTTAATGCATTTTGTGTTGTCTTTGATGGGAGACGGTTTACTTCCTGACATCGCGTGCGCCGACAGCCGTCAAATCGTTCACCCCTCCAATGAGTGTTGGACACGTAGCAAAGGTATTAACGTCGTCAGTCGGCGTGCTCCATGTGTCAAGCGGGGGAGTCGATGCAGGCGTCGAATCATTTCCTCATTAATTGCTCCCTCCACGTGGCAATCTTATAAAAGGATGGGGGGTCCCACATTTCAAATCTCTACTGCTACTCCTCCCGCTCTTCATTCCCTTTGGAGTTTGGTTCTCTTCTTCCTTCCTCTTTCCTTTACTGTCAGCGGCTCCTTCCACCATTTTCGTTTTCCTTCCTCCCTCCGGTGAGTCCTTCCCTCTTCTTTAATTATCGATAATGGCGACGCGAGGTTCTCAGAGTCCTCAGGAGGAAACTTCCAGAGATGAAGGCGAAGCGCAACGTTTCTGGGACGTTGGGGAATCGCCTTCCTTACTAACGGAGATAGCAGTTGATGCGAATGCTGCTTTTCTCTCTGAGAGAACCACCGGAGCTCCGGCGGAACGCCCTACTTCTGTTGGTCCTTCTCGTGGCGGGTCGTCCCTGATAACCCGCCCAGGGAGGCCCAATCTTCCAATGGATTTGGAAGAAGAAGAGGAGGAGGAAGAGGAAACGTTGATTGCCGAGGGAACCTCTGGGTCGGCTCCCGTTGATAAGTCGGCGCAGGCCGAGTCCGAAGAAGAAGAGTCGGGGGATGAACTGAGCGGCCCGGTCCCTTCAGTTCTGACCGAGGCGGATTTGGATAGGATCCGAATCGGGTATCACATCCCTGAGCCGGTTATCACTTATCTCCCCCGTCCGAATGACTTACCGGACCACCCTCCTGCTGGGGCGGTCGCGATCTACAAAGTCTCGATGTAATGCGGCTTGCGTCTGCCCCTTCAGCCCATTGTCCGAGGCATTTTATCTCGTATTCGGATTGCTCCTGGGCAAATAGTTTCAAATGGGTGGAGGAACTTATTCGGATGTGTAGTATTGTGGGCTGAGTTGGAACAGCCTCCGCTAACAGTTGACGAATTCCTCCACTTGTATCAAGTACGCGTAAATCCAAACTATCCCAGCTTTTATGTCTTCGCTGCTTGGCGGGGCAGAGGCGACTCCTTAATAACCGACCCTCCCACTTCCAACAAACATTGGAGAGAACGTTGGTTTTGGGCCTGTGGTCACTGGGAGACGGCTGAATCTGGGTCCTACGAGGCTCGTGTTCCTCGGGCGTTTCAGAAAGCAGGTAACTCGGCATCTCTCTTTTGCCCTTTTTATTTTCGTAATGCTTTGAGTCTGACGGTCTGATGTTTGCCAGATATCCCGAAGAAGAGGCAGAAGCTCAGATCCAGTGCTTTAGCTCGGATCAAGGAGTTGAGAACGTTGGATCCGGCAAATCGATCCTGGAAGGTGCTCTTACAGCCGGAACGCCTTCATCTTGCAGGTTTAGACTCAGCCGTTACAGGTAATTGATGTTATGCCTTCATACGTTCTCTGAACCTTATCTGATCTACTTCATCTTCTTTCAGACTTGGCCGAAGTTCGACCCCATCTTAGGACCATTCCTGAGTCGGTCCCCTCGAAAATGACCGGAGCTCGGCCTCCCCTTAGGGCAGTTTCGAAGATAAAGGCTCCCCCGCGATCAGTTCTCCTGTCAGAGCCTCGGCCGTTAAAGAAACAGAGAGTGGTGCGGAAGGAGAAGGAACCTGCAGGTTCTTCTGCCCCTACTGTCGCCGTGCTCTCTGACCCGGAGGAAAGGCCGGAAGTAAGGGAGACTGCTGCCGCGGAGCCTCAATCGGCGTCGAAGTCGGGGCATGTTACGACGGATGCTCTGAGACAGGGGGAGGAGACGAGGGCTGTATCCTCCAGAGGGGAGGAGACGAGGGCTGCATCCTCCAGAGGGGAGGCGAGCCAAGAGGAGCCGTCAGCCTTGCAGACGGTAGTGTCGGGGATGGTCCCCTGGGCCTTAGCTCATGGGAGCGAGAATGAGTTCGTCAGCCTCTACAACGCTCCTATGACGCAAACCGTCGGCCAAGCGGCGAGGGTACTTTTTGAACTCGCTCCCTGCTTGGTTAAGGCCTGTAAGGAATTATCCTCAACTCATAGGCTACAGGCTCTTTTAACGGAAGCAGAGGGGCGACTCGAAAATGCCGAGATACAGGTCGGTGTTCTGACTGGTGAGGCGGCCCTCGCCAGGAAAGCTGAGGCGGCTTTCGCCAGGGGAGCTCTTGGAGAAGCACAAGCCGAGATTGCTCGGGTGTTGGCTCTTCTATCCAGGGCTGAAGAAGAGAACCAGCGGATCCTCGAAGTTCATGCTTCTTGTGAAGATGCCTTGGCTCGGACTAAGCTTAAAGCGGCGGGGCTTATCCAACAAGCCAACGAGAAGACCCAGGAGGTCGAGAAGGCTAGGGACCAAGCCGTTCAAGCCTTCCTTGAATCTGCGGAGTTCGAGGACGAGAGGGATCGCCTGTTCCAAGGTGAATATTTAGAATGTGTCAAAGACATGAAGAAAACTTTCCCTGACCTCGATCTGTCAGAACTCGAGGGTGGAGGAGCCTCGGAATTCAAGAATCCGGATGTCACTGCCGACGTCACAGTTGGGGATGAGGCCGGTACATCTGAGAATGCCTCGGGAGCCGTTTCCGCCGAGGGACAGTAACCAGGCTCTTTTTTTAAAAAAAAAAAAACTTACTCGATGTAAAAACATGTAGTAGATAAATGAAAGAAAGCACTTGGTTTTATTCATATGACTTGGCTTTAATCTTTCTTAGTTCGGAGTCTTTAAGCTTTGAATACCGAGCTAAGGATAATAAATCTTGAGGTGCTCAGCGTTCCAAGGATGAGGCAATGACTGTCCGTTTAGATCTTCTAGCTGATACGTTCCTGGTCGGATGGTGCCCGAGACAATATAGGGTCCTTCCCAGTTTGGTCCCAATGTACCCGACCCAAATTCCTTTGTATTGGGAAATACTTTTCGAAAAATCATATCTCCCATTCGAAACCGCCTGATCTTAACTCGGGTATTGTAAAATCGAGCTACTTGTCGTTGTCGGGCCTCCGTGCGCAGCCGTGCCACTTCCCTTTGTTCATCCAGAAGGTCGAGTCCGAATGCTAGGAGTTCTTCATTTTCTTCTGCGATGAACGAAGTGATTCGAGCCGAAGGTAACTCGATCTCAACGGGAGTGACGACTTCTGAGCCATAAGCGAGGGAGAAGGGAGTTTCTCCTGTGGCTGTTCGAGCTGTAGTTCGATATGCCCAAAGAATTTTTGGGAGTTCTTCGGCCCATGCTCCTTTGGCACGATCAAGCTTGGTCCGGAGATGTTGCTTGATAATCTTGTTAACCGCCTCAACCTGCCCATTCGTCTGAGGATGATGGGGCGAAGAATACACGTTTCTGATCCCGAGGTTGTCGCACATATCGCGAAAGCTCCTATTATCAAATTGCCTTTCATTGTCAGTAACAATGGTACGGGGTACTCTGAACCGGCAGATAATGTTTTTCCACACAAAGTCGGTAATCTTTTGTTCGGTTATTTTAGTTAAGGGCTCTGCCTCGACCCACTTCGTGAAATAATCCACGGCCACCACAGCGAACTTGGTCTGGCCTTTTCCCATAGGGAGTGGACCAATGATGTCGATACCCCACTGTGCAAAGGGCCAAGGACCAGTCATAGGCGTCAGTGCCTCGGGAGCTTGTCTCGGAATCACCGCGAACCTCTGACATTTGTCGCATCTTTGAACGAGTCTGCGAGCGTCGTGTTGGATAGTTGGTCAATAATATCCCTGACGTTAGGACCTTATGAGCAAGAGATCGCCCTCCAGAATGGTTTCCGCAGATTCCTTCGTGAATCTCACGCAACACATAGTCAGCCTCACTGGGCTTGAGGCACCGCAGCAATGGAACATAGTAACCTTTTTTGTACAGGGTTCCGTTGAGTATGGTATAACGGGAGGCTCGGATCTTAATTCGTCGAGCCTCGGCACGATCTTCAAGCAACTTACCTTTGTCGAGATATTGGATGATTGGGTCGATCCAGGAAGGTTCCGAATCAATTGCATTGATGACCGAGCTAACTGGTTCGTCAATACTCGGCCTAGCGACGTATTCAATAGGAACAGACCTGGGTATGTCATCATCATCGGCGGAGGCGAGCTTTACTAATAGATCGGCTTTGCTGTTTTCTGTCCGAGGGATCCTAGTGACAATACAAAGTCGAAATTTGCTGATCATCTCTTTCACTTTTTTCATGTACGATCTTAATTGGTCTTTCCGTGTTTGATATACACCGGTAACTTGATTAACAACCAACTGAGAATCGCTGAAAACACTCAGGTGCGTGACTCCCATGCTAGCTGCAAGTCCGAGGCGAGTAACGCCCGTATTGTTTCAACAGTATTGTTTGAAGCTTGGAATCCAAGTCGTAAGGCATATTGCATATAGGTATGATCAGGAGTTTCCAGCACTACCCCAGCCCCACTTGCATATAGGTTGAGATCGGGTTACCTTCGGCTTTGACAACGTGTTCTTTGAGTCAACCTTCCTTTATGAGTCGTTCGATCTCTTCCTTCAGGTTATAGCAATCATTGTGTTATGCCCGTGATCTCGATGATAATGGCAATATTTGTCCTTGCTCCACCGGTTGGGATTACCCCTGAGCTTATTGTGCCAGTTGAGAAAGCCTTCACTTTTGATTTCCATCAGTACCTGCTCCTGAGTCTTGTTCAGGGGGTTATATGTGGAAAATCTTCGGTCTAGTCGTTTGCCCGTCTTCGCTCATCGCGCGCTTGATCATCCTTGCGCTTCTTCCCCCCAGTCGAATCGGCTTCTTTTTTGACCGATTCTTTGACTGAGGATTTAGTCTCACGCATTATCCGCGTTTCTTCGGCGTTTGCATATTTATCCGACCGTGTCATAAACTCTGCTAGAGTATCGAACGGATTTTTGTCTAGAGACGCCAGGAACGGCTTGTCTCTGACTCCTTGCATGAGCGCATTGAGTGCCATTTCTTCTGAATGTTTTCGAACCTGAAGAGATTCGAAGTTGAAACGCTTGATATAATCTTTCAATAGCTCTCTCTGCTTTTGAATTATGTTGTTCAAATGTGCAGGGGGCTTTAATTTTTTTTTTTCGCCGATGAAGTTGGTGAGAAAGGCGTCGCTTAGCTCAACGAATGAGCTGATGGACCTTGGTTTCAACTGTTTGAACCAGAGTCGAGCTACATCGGTTAACGTAAGAGAGAAGGCTCGACACATCACTGCATCCGAGGCATCGTGGAGCTCCATGTAGGTTCTGAAGCATTCAATATGCTCTGTTGGGTCGGTCTTACCGGTGAAAGGAGTGATTTGAGGTAATCGAAACCTTTCGGGTAACCGAGCCTGCATTATCTCGTCAACAAAAGGGGACGCCTTTGCCTCGGATCTGGCCGGATACGTATTCCGGCCCTGCTTCATGTCCGCCATCTCTTCCACCATTTCTTCCCGCACTTCTCTTTTAAAGTTTTGAATGTCGGCTTTCCAAGGCTCACTGCTCTCCGCCGTGCCTTCAATGGAAGGTCGGTTACGCCTTCTTCGCTCTATCTCGTGTCGAAGATCAGTCGGAGGCAGGGAGGCGTTAGCCGACTGCGCCGGAGATGGCTCAGAAATACCTTGGGGTTAACTCGGCTGGAACAATTGCGGCGCGGAGGGTTGAGGATCGGCCACCGCAGTCGGGACATGTGCCGTCTCCCCTTGGGGAGGCGGGGGCGGTTGCATTTACTGATACATTCGTTCCAACATTTGCTTCATCATATTCATATCGGATCGGATTTCTTGAACCTCCTGGTCCAACCGTCCATCGTTCCGGGCCCGCTGGTTATTGTTTGCTCCGGTCGTCCCTCGTTGGCGGTTGTTAGGTGGGTTCTGGGCCGCCGGAACTGCTATTGGGCCTGCTGGCCCCGTAATCGCGATTTCATTCAGATCTTCTTCTGGGACCGTCCTTCTAGTCATCACCATGAAGATAAAACCCCAATATAGGAATATGAGATGGCTTTTTGTACGGTTCTCACAGACGGCGCCAAACTGTTGGTGCAAAAATCTGGTTGAACCTCTTTAAACCTTCAAGTACCTGCACAGGAAGAAAACAAAGGAGACCCTGGCTAGAGCAGGGGACCCTCCGATGTCAAAGTCAGGCTAGGAATCTGGGTCTTAATTGTGTTGAGGGGTTCATGGAGAGAGTTTTTGCGTACCTTTCAAGATGATGGAGGTCCTTCATTTATAGATGCGAGAGGATCCCATCGTGTGAGGATTCTCCTCTTAGTATCGTGTGCGGGATCTCCTCCCAGTATCGCGGAGATTGGATTTTACTCGTTTCTAGTCTCTATCCGATCCCGTGACCTTCGGGATCGGAGATCTCATCCCGAGATACTCAGGATGACATTTTGTTTTACGCCATCTTTCCTTCATTCGGTTCAGCCGGCTCTGATCCGATTAAGTGGATCGGCCCGACACATGCCCAGGTTGCTGGTTCGTCGTCCGAGCCAACGTAATTTGTCTCGATTTAGTTGGTTTATAACCTTCCCTCGAATTCAACGTATTCTTCAGCGACCCGAGACACTAAGTCCGAGTCTCCGGACTTCGTACTTTTTATCCCTAACAAATATCATTAATGAAAAAAATACCCCAACCAACAATTTGGGCCATCTATTCCTTGGGAACCATTATGAATTACTTTATGCTTCTAAACAATTGCATTTGCTAGAAAATCCGAACCATTTGATCCATGGCTTGGAAAATGGATGACTATGGAGAGAGAGAGAGAGAGAGAAAAAAAAGAAAAGAAAAAAGAGGCAAACCGTTGAATGTATTGGTCCATGAAATGTATGCTGAACCAAATGGACTTGGATCAATGATTTGAATTGTCCAATTTTCCCTGTGCAACTAGAAAAACAAGTAAAATCAAAATAGAAGCTAAACTCAAAAAGGCACAAAACTGGGACCCGAAAGGTCTCCTTGCAATAATAATAATGTTTCAGTTGAAAGATTATAAAATCATTAATGTTCATTTTTATTCTCGTTGGGCATGTTTGGTTGCCACTTAAAAATGAGTTAATCTCATTTTAGTTAATATCTACTATATACATAGACCATAGTTAATATCTACCATAGTCTATATAAATTGCTGGCGATATTTTTAAGAGCTTTGCTCACATCACACATGTACAAGTCAGTTAATGCACATGCCACCACACATAGCAGATAAGTGCAATATCTAAGCCATCCATCAGAAGGATACCACTACGTAGATTCCCTATCCTGAGAATAAGGTCCACCCACTTATCAGATGGACCACAATTAGCTAAACAAATGCACGGTTGTGAAAAAATCAGCTGAAGTTTTCTAACCCGTCAAATTATTTATAATATTACGGCAAACCTACTGAATGGACCAATCTTCAAACAGTAACATCTGCATGGTGAGGTCCAGCTGATCGATGGATGGAGTGGATATTATTCCACCAATCTGCCATGTTAGCATACCTGATGGCTTGTGCATTAGCTGACGTGTACACGTGTGAATCGGTGATGCCGAACATTAGTGGGCCACAATCAAACACATTCGAATCTGATCAGATAGCTGTTGGATTGACTTGGTGATGACTTTAAGACCCGCCAGATCATCAGCGACTTGTGGTGATGTGGACCACCTGAAAATTTGGTTTTGTGGACTTAATCTTTCTTCTGATTGGAAACTAGTCACAAAATAAATAAAACAAAGAGAAACTTATACGGACAGATTAGAACAGCCTATCCACCAAAACAATGACAGGTTGCCTTCTAAAAATTATATATTTGTATGATATCATAAGATCTACTTGCTTTTACATAATTTAATGTGGGCTGGTACAATAATTTTCATTTACATTTTTTCACTCACCACCGTACACATCCAGTGGGCCCTACCATGGATGGTCGCACTACAAAAACCACACGATTTGGACAATCCCATACTTCTGATTAATGGGCTTTTCCTTTAGATGTTCGCTATTGTATGATATATACATGGCCCACATTTGTGCAGAGTTGGCAAGTGGGATGGATGGTGGGTTGATCTAGACCATTGGTCTGTTCTATCTCACTGTAGATGGACAATGCCTCCAAAATGTCCTCTATGGGACAATATTAGCCTATCAATTTGCAACAGGTGGATAGACAATTCTTTTTAAAAATACTAAAATGGTCCATATTTAATTGAAAAGCCCTCTTATTGGTTTTTGTGATCTTCTAATTGGGGCGATTTTTTGGGGCATGCTCCATCGATGGTTAGATTTAATAGAAATTTTTTTAAAATGGTCTGGATTACTTAAATATGGATCCAACTTGTCAGGAATTAAAGAATGATTTAGCCCTTAGTACACCAAGAAGCACTATATCATACTTAAGTTTTCCTCTTATTAGTTATTTCATGAGAAAATGCATTCAAAAGTTTTATTCTACGAGCTTTTTGTTTATGAGTTAAGTGATTTCTCTTATTGGGTGAGTGATTCTCCAACCCTTGGTGATTGAGTCTCCCAGCTATCCCTTCTTTGGATAAGTGATTCTACAACCCCTCGGGCCTCAGGTGAGCAAGTCCCCAAGTTATTCCTTGTTGGATGAGTAATTTCCCAACCCCTTGAATGAGTTAATCCTTAAGCTATCTCATTTTTTTTTTCTTTTTATTCGACATATGTATTTGATCTCGATCCAAATTATAGCAACAAAGCTCTTCTTCCATTCTCCTTATTGCATTTCTTAAAGTTCTAAATCATGTGGTATCAGAGTAAAATAGGTTCTTGGATTGGACTTGATTTTATATGGCAAAAGAAAGAGAAAACCGGGCCAAACAAACAACTTCAATTCAAGATATCCAACTCCACAAAGAAATTGAAGAATTGAGGCATGCCAACAATAATTTACAACGCATGATCGAGGAGATTTTACGAAGAATTTTCATACAAGCCCCCATAAGTATTTCAATTTATGATGAAGATGTCAATAAAGTTTTTGGATGAAATTATCAAACCCAATGAAAGCAACAAAGACCACATAAAATTTGATGATAATGATGAGCCGATTTATAGCGAAGATACTTATGAAGTATTTGATGAAATGACTGAACCAAATGAATGTAGAGTAAATGAAGGCCACATGAAATTTTATGATGATAAACTGATTTATGATGAAAGGTATGCATAAAGTGTTTAATAAATTGACCAAACCAAGTAAAGTTAGAGTGAACAAAGAACACATGAAATTTAATAATGACACACCGACTATAACAAGGATAAGCGGATCAAATGAAAATAAAAGTCTTGTTATTTGTAAAGTTTTGACCATTACTCGAGCACCCAAAGACCATTGATCATGTGTTTTACGTAAAGAAAATAAATATGTCGACATAAAAAAATATTAATTTATGGTTGACAATATAATCTTTTTGGACTACATTGTCTTATTCTAAGGTATCAAAGTATGAAAGAAACTTAAAGCAAATGTAGAGTGGTCATCCCCAAAATCGATTATTAAAATGAGATTGATGCTTCCATAACATAGTAATATTCTACTGATGGTTCGTGAATACAGGGCAAGATGCATATACTGAATATCTCGTCCGATGGAAGAATAAGTTAGGATCTCAATAGAAGAATGCGGAAAAGAATTACCAAGCTAAACTCAAGTATAAGTTTTTTTATATATATAGCGGCCCTTGGTACAACAAGAAGTTGGTACACAAAGAAACACTATATCATAGTCAGATTTTCCTTTTATACATTTATTAGTCATTCCATGAGAAAGGGCATTCAAAATTTCTTTTCTACAAGTTCTGTATTTGTGAGTTGATTAATTCCTCTCTAGTTGGGTGAATAATTCCCCAACCTTTGAGTGAGTGAGTCCCCAAAATATTCATTGTTGGGTGAGTGAGTCCATAAGCTATCCTTTCTTGGGTAAGTGATTCTCCAACCCTTGGGTGAGTGAATCCTAAAGCTATCTCATTTTCTTCTTCTTTTTTTAGCGTATGTATTCGTAATCCAAATTATAGTAACAAAGTTATTCTTTTCCTCTCTTTATTGCATTTCTTTAAGTTTTGCATCAAGAGAGATGATACAACGCCCCATTTCTCGATACTCAAGTATACTATTCGTTTTTCGAAAACCCAAGTGTTAACCTTCAAAGATAGTCCAAATTAAGCGTATATTTTTTTTTACTTTTTCAGAGTTAGCAGTTTAGCAAAAGAGGAACAAATCAAACATAAAGGAAACTCTGCATACGTGTTCAAAGATATGAACGGCTGCCCATAGAGATTATACAAACCAATGTCTCAATGCTAATAATTACAAAAAAATAAATGGTTTAATATATGAAACAAAAATAAATGCATATAGGCTTGAGCTGCACGATCACATAGCTTCTCATGAGTATGTACGACCATGCATTCATGATATTTGTACCAAACTCTTTATCAATCTGAACATGAAAATCATTTAAAACACTTACACTACCTGTATGGCTATATATTCCAAGAATGAATTGTCAGCTCAGTGTGAATTTCCCTCAAGATTACGCATTGTCACATTAGTTAAGTATCAAATAGAAATACTAGTTTACATTGTATGAAACATTCGAGAAATCTTGTTTAAATGAATGAATGCATGCACATGCTCATAGACCTAAGGATGCACATCTAGCTGGTAAAAAAGTCGTCCAATGAGAACTAGCCACACAGAAAAGTACTTAAAGGTACGTCCTAAGGAGAACTAGACACTCGGAAAAGACCATACAAAGAGGACGCCCAAGGCAAACTAGCCTCCGGGAAAAGTACTCTAAGATACACCCTAAGAAGAATAGGCACCCGGAAAAGTCTGAATGCTATAAAATGCATGATTAGTCCAACCGTTATTATTTTAATTTCAAACAGCTATTTTAATACTAACTTCTTTTGATGAGTTGAGTTTTATAGGCTAGCTTAGAATGAGATAGAGTCTAGGTAGGTAAGTTTGTTTTTTGATGTATACTAAGTGGCAGAGCAGGCTAGGCTAGGAGGGGATTTCCTGTGGCTCGCTCAAATCTTTTCTCAGCCCGTCGCCTAACGAATGTGTTGTCTTTTCTCCCTTTAACCTCCCTCTCTAATGTTTCATCTACATCCTCTCCTAGCCGAGCACTTGGGGCATGAATTTTCAGGCTTAGAATCCGTCAGCCATTCAAAAGGCGACGAACCCTTGACACATTTTCACTCTGAAGGAGCTGTTAGGGAGAATCAAAATCTCCGGGTAAAGAAAAATTGCAGCGCCAGCTGTCCGTCAGCTAACGGTTTGATTTCTCACATTCTATGCTGTGTCTATGCTTCTCCTTCTTTCCTTTCAACATCTAAGGTCTTTTCT
Source organism: Magnolia changhungtana (assembly GCA_030180095.1). Classification (NCBI taxonomy): domain Eukaryota; kingdom Viridiplantae; phylum Streptophyta; class Magnoliopsida; order Magnoliales; family Magnoliaceae; genus Magnolia; species Magnolia changhungtana. The sequence continues at coordinate 199,477 of JASAUF010000628.1, read as the reverse complement.
AGTTTAGATGGCCGAAGATCAGAGGATCCAACACATTGATTTTCTTCCAAAGTAAGTCCTTGGCCTAAGAGACTTTGCTTGATGGATTTTTAATGGTTTTTTTGCTAGGCAAGTGCAATTTTATCCCCATGTATTAAGACATCAAGTTTCAAAAGTAAAGACCTAAGGAGCTTTAGGGCCCGTTTGCCCGGTCGGATTGGAAGTTAAATCACGGGATTGGCCGAGTGCGCCAAACATAGTCGGTGATTTGATCCCAATCCCATGAGTCTTAAGACAATCCATTGACAACACCATCATTACCTTTAAATCCCATCCAATCCACCTTAATCCATTCAAATTTGCTTGAGACGTATTTGGTTCGAGAGATTGGAAGGGATGGAAAGGGTTAATCCCGAGATTAGCCGGGTGTGCCAAACAGATTGGATATAGCAATCCAGGAATATAGCAATCCCATGTATCTAAAGACAATCCACTGACAACACCATCATTACCTAGAAATCCATGCCATCCACCCTAATACCATTCAAACCCTTTCAATCCACCGGCCAAACGGGGAGGGCGTGTTTGGCCAAACCAATCCCATGGGATTAGGAGGGATAGAATGGATTTTAAGGTAAAGATGGTGGTGTCAGTGTTTGTCCCTTGATCCCATGGGTTTGGGATAACCCACGGGATATACAGCAGCCTGTTTGGACCGTCTCAAATGGATGGGTTTACATCTACATTGCTTCTTATGGTGTGCCCCACTTATTGTTTTATATTTGCCTTAAAATAGGTTTATGGCTAAATTGTAGGCCGGTGAAAATGATGGATGGAGTGGATATCTCATTGATATCTTGGTGAGCCCCACATAGAGGTGAAAATTCATATCCTGGGATTGGCAGAATCCATGTTAGCTAAGGGCAGTGTTTACGAGGGCAAGGTATATGCCGCCATCCCAAACGGGGATAGGATGAGATGGCACAAGATAACCCTTCTAAGCCCATCTAATACGCCCTAAGGGTGTAACCAGGGGTCGGTGATCTTTGAATCGAGTCCATGTGGCCAGGTTTAGAGATGATTGAAGAGTCCCCTTTAAATCTGTCAAATGTTTGGACGGTGGTATTTGATTCGAAAGGTGATTTCACTTAGAGGTCAGGAAGCCGGCTGAGAACAGTGTCTTGGACTCAGGTTGTGTCTATAATGTGTATAAATTCAAACATTAAAAAATCTCAAAATATTATAAGATAACGAATAAATGTATACAAGTGTCAGTAGCCCACCTGATGGACGGCACAAAAATCTACTGACTCCCATCAAATAAAACAAGCTTTAAAAAAGAAGAAATGTAGAAGAAGCCGAAGAATCAAGCGTACTTGATAATGACAGCAGTGAGATTATTTTAAGAGTAATTATTTGATAAGATTATTTTAAGTAGTAATTATTTGATAATACTCTGGCACATGCTATTCATGCTCATGCACTTAGAAACACCTATTGCACTCATGTAGCACAATCCAAACCGTCCAACTTGTGTTATCCACTGTAGATGGATCATATTACAGAAAACATTGATTATACATGCAGTCTGACTTGGATGACCGTTTCTTGAATTTGGAATGTGGACTGTTTTATTTTAACCGTCCATTTAAGGGCCATCATTCACGCAACTACATTAAAAATTTTAATGTGATCTTTTTTTAATGACTCATTTAAAGTGGCCCCACTGTTTGAACAATTCGGATATGATATACGTGTGTCGTGTATGGAGGGTCATACTCCTACTCTGCCAGAGTATCAAATTTCTTAATCGGATCGAGGTTGTTCCGCACTGATATAGCACAGACGTGAAAAACGGGTTGTCATTTGATACTCTGGCAGCGCATGCTTGACACGTAGGCACCGTGAAACAGTACACGTCACTTCCATTAACTCAATCTAAACCGACCAAATTGTGGGCCATACCGTTAATGACTAACGTACACAAAATCAAAATTTTTAAACAAAACTAAGTTCTGATTCGTGGACACTTGTTTGTTGAAATAGGACCGTTGGATACTTTTCATTTTAAACCGTCCAATAAATGTTCACAAATCCAATAACCACATGATCTAATGAACGTAGCTGGGCCAATAATTTGGACAGTTTAATTTGACCTAATGGTATGCCAAATGTGTAATTTCTTATTAATTTCTACGTGCCTGCGTATCATCCCATCACGCTACGGGAGTATAAAGTCTCTCTCAATTCAAAACCAATGAATGGCAGCCAACTGTGCATCGGTGCAAATGTGGAATACCAAGTGTACTCGCTCACCTGAGGTGGACGCGTGCTTCACAGCATAAATTCCAATGTGGGTATCTTATGTGAGATCTGGACCGTTCATCAGGTTTTTCTCACCATGAAAATTCCCCATAAAATATATCGGACCTGTAGACATAATTCAGGACCCTCCTATACATATACTATGGACCGCCATTCTTTGTTTCAACCGTCCATTGATCTCATATACGTTCGATCTGCCCAATGATTTCACAAAAATTCTCCACGCAGTAGAGAACATGCACAGTGGAAATTCCTTCTGAACGGCGGAGATCTATCATGAGTATGCCAAATGGAAGCATAGGACGAGATGCGGGACGTCCATCTCCAGTGCGAGTACACTCAAATCTTCCTTTGGGCGGATAGGACGCGGAATGCGTACTGAGTAAACCCTGTGGGGCCTACAAATGGTGAATTTTCCCTATCCACGCCGTCCATCCGTTTTTCAATCTCATTTTATTATATGGGCCCAAAATTATAGCATTCCCGAAGATAAAAATGGACCACACCAAAGTAAAAAGTGGGTATAATGACATCCACCGTTGAAACCTTCCCAGGCCTCACAGTGATGTTTAATTGTCATCCAAACTGTTCATAAGGTCAAAAATACATGGATGAATAGGAAAAACATATATCAGCTTTTTCCAAAACTTCTTTGACCCCAGAGAATTTTTCAACGTGTGGTCCACTTGAGTCTGGATATACTTCCAAGTTTAGGGAAATGACCTAAAATGATCTCGAGAGTCGGATTGACGGCATGGATACCAGACATACATCATAGTAGACCCCACAAAATTTACGTGCGGATAGATCTGTCCTCCTGGCGTGACTTTGATAGAAAGCAACGGGTCCTCGGATTCGAATCTTTCCTCCTTCTCTGCTGTTTTGTCTGGCAGACAGCACTTGCCCTGTTGAAGTTGATAGCTCGATCCCCCAATAACTCAAATGCAGCGTGTGTAAGTACACTCGCACGGAAAAATTCCATGAGAGCGAACAGCTGTTTTGTTTTGACCGTTCATTTGTTAGATCTGGGAGAGGTGACGGTCGGTGGTGGTCCCACCATATGACAATAGCCTAATCATCAGTCTAAAAACCCTATATTGGATCATTGTTTCTGGACGGATAATGTCGTTGCTTTAACCACTACGGTTATAATAATTAAAAGAAAATTATTTAAGTAGTATGATGGGGTCCAATCATTGATCCAGACCGTTCAATCTCATGAGTGATACCTTGGATTATCTATCCCGCAAAAATTCTCCAAATTAGATGGATCCTTTTTTTTTTTTTTTTTTTTTTTTTTTTTACACACGCACACACCCCCACAAACTCACGCTAGTGGAATGTCACCACCTATTGGCACTCGAACCCTTGACCCGGGAGTTGAAACTCGGCCATCCAAAACTTATGTGGCCCAAAGAAGTTTTCAACGGTAAGTATTCAATCCCCGTTGCTTTCTACGGTGGGATCCACTTGAGCTTTAGATCTACCTGATTTTTTGACCCATGCTCTAAAATGATCTCAAAAAAATGGGTAGACGGTGTGGATATAGCCCACACATCATGGTGGGACCTACACAACTTGCTAACGTTGAGTAAAACTGGCACGGGACCTAATGCGATTCCATCTGACCTACTTCCAAGCTTTTTCATTCTTCCCAAACAGGGAGCGGAATTAGCACACGACCATATGCAATTCCATCCCACCAAAGCCCATCTAATCCAGCCGGCCAAACCGGCCCTTAGAGTCTACCACCCGAGCAAGAGTAAGGAGTAAGGACCCCAAATTAGATGGATTACACTACCCAAACAGTTGCTATACTAGTAGACGATTTATGTGCATGATCCATTCATAGCGGGGCCCATCAAAACAATGGCCTGGTTCACAAGCCTGTGGGCTGCGTAGTCAGGACCGAACAATACGGAAGCGGATTGGCTGGAATACCACACACCACGGACCTGGCTGGTGTGGGTACGTGATAGCTGACGCTCCTCGTGCTCCGAGTTGTACGAACGGTCTATAGGAGACAAAGTAACATGGGCCCACAATGATATGTTTATTATATCCACACCGTTTATCCATTTTTTGAGATCATTTTAGAGTATAAGCTCAAAAATGAGTTATATCCAAAGCTCAAGTGGACCACACAAAAAATAGAAGTGAGGACTGATTCTCACCGTTAAAACATTCGTAGGGCCCACCGTAACGTTTATTTTCCATCCAATCTGTTTATAAGGTCACGCAGACTTGATGAAGAGGAAAAAGAAATATTATATTAATTCAAGACTTTTATGACCCCAAAATGGATTTCAATGGTAGACGTTCAATCCCCAACTGCTTTTTACAGTATGGTCCACTTGATCTTTTTGGATCTATCTTATTTTTCAGCCTTAGCTCTGCAAATGGATGGACGGTTTGGATATAACACCTACATCATGATGGACCCACATAACTTAGTGACGTCAACACACCATCCAGATTGGTGGTGTGTGGTACACCAGCCAATCCGCATCCGAATAACACACATCCTTGCTTCATAGAACAACTAGGTGGCAAGGTGGGGCCCACCAATGGAACAACCCTAATCATCCATTCCAAACAGGACGATCTTTGGATCTATCTTATTTTTCAGCCTTAGCTCTGCAAATGGATGGACGGTTTGGATATAACACCTATATCATGATGGACCCACAGAACTTGGTGGCGTCAACACACCATCCACATTGGTGGTGGTGGTGGTGTGTGGTACACCAGCCAACCCTCATCCGAACAACACACATCCTTGCGTCATGCTAACTCACCCCTCTTCATCCGCCACCAGCTCCGTTGCTGGTGGTCGGTGCTCACTGGGCCCCACCATCATGAATGTGTTTCATCCATTCTGTTCATCCATTTTTACATATCATTTTATGTCTTAATACCAAAAACGAGAGAGAAATAAATCTCAGTTGGACCACACCACATGAAAATAATAGTGATTGGATATCCACCATTAAAATCCTCCTAAAGCCCACTATACTGTTTATTTGACATCCAATCTGTTGATTAGGTCATACAGGCCCAGATGAAGAGAAAAAACAAAGATCAGCTTAATCCAAAACTTTTGTGGCCCCCAAAATGACCCTCATTCAACACTCTCATTCAACACTGTTTCCTGTAATGTGGTCCACTTGAGATTTGAATATACCTCATTTTTGGACTCACACCGTAAAATGATCTGTAAAAAGAGATGGCCGGCATGGATGAAACACATACATCATGGTGGGGCCCACATAGCACCGACCACCAGTCATTGGCTGGTGTCAGGGAGAGTAGCCAATCCGTTTCCAAACAGGACAGCCTTGCATGTCCACATCAGCGCGTGGAATGGGTGCTCGGCACATTTCCACGTGGTACCACAGCCAAACTGCTCATAATGCACATGCAAACAAACAATCCCATGTGCATTAATAGTTCGCAGTGGTTGAATCTCCGACACCGTATAATGGGTGACCAGAGATGGAACACGTCACTGTCCGGTCTTGATTGAACGGTCGATAATTTTCAAGAAATGTACCACAACGTAAAGGTCAGCCCATGAAAGAAGCGCACCACAGCCAAACTCTAACAATACCATTTGCATTAAAGGTTCGCTGTGGGTGAATCTCCGACACCGTAGAATGGGTGACCAGAGGTGGGTCCCACGTCCCTTTTCCAGTCTTCATTGAACGGTCGATAAGTTTCACACATGAAAGAAGTGTGCAGTTGATCAGAGGCCCACGTACTGGCAGCCAGAGAAGGAGTAGCAGTCAAGACAGACTCGAACGTTTTCTATGCCTGCCTTTCGATATAGGAGATGTTTGATGGTGTCCAACAAATGCAAATGGAAAATATGGCAGACCCATTCAAGTGACCACAACAATAACAACAGCCACAACAGTCAAGTGACCACAACAATAACAACAGCAACAACAGTTCTAGAGCTGGACACCGAGTCAAACCGAGTTGAGTTGGGCTCGGATCAATCAGCTGCTGCCCCAGCTCAAGTTTGCCTCAGTGATCGAGCCCGTTTGGCCAGCTCGACTCGGCTCAGTCAGCAGCTCAGGCTAGAACGAGCTCAGTTCGAGCTTGAACTTCGAACCAAGTTCGAGTTTGGCCAGCTCGAATCAGCTCAGTGAGCAGCTCAGGCTAGAACAAGCTGAGTTCGAGTTCTAGAGCTGGACACCGAGTTGAACCAAGCTGAGCTGGGCTCAGCTCAGATTGATTAGATGCCACCCCCAGCTCAAGTTTGGCTCAGCTCAGTGACCGAGCCCATTTGGCCAGCTCAACTTGGCTCAGTCAGCAGCTCAGGCTGTTCGAGCTCGAACTTTCGAGCCAAGTTTGAACTCGAGTTTTCAAAATGAGTTCGACTTGGAAATCAAGCTTTTGAGTTAAGGTTGTACCAGCAACAAGAACAATAAAAACAGCAAAAACAAGGTCATCTATAATAATTTAAGAACCACACTTTTATTTCAATCCCATGTCTTCATGTCACATACATAATCCACATCTCCACCTAATATTCCGCCATGGGCGCCCACGCCGGACAATGTACATTGATAATAATTGATGAAAAGAAGTGCAAAATCAATCACCTGAGTGTCCCAAACACTACCAAAATTTTTCCTTACACATGAATGAAAGAAATGGAGCTGTACATGTAAGCACAATGTCGTTTTCGGACGTGAACCGTTCCGATGGAAGAAGCGGGATATGAATTGGAAATGGTGTTTCGGATTTTTATTCGAAAAGAATCGGACGGTGCGGATCTCAACTGATGGTTTCGAGATGGAGTTGGAAGACTCCTAGTCTCTCAATTGTACACAAGGGATGAAATGAATAGCAGTATGGAAGATTTCATAAGGCTTCTGCATGGCCATTTGGATATAGGAGAGAAAAACAAATGGATGAATCTGGAGTTTGGAGTTTGGAACATGGCTCTGGGGACACTGACTGCGAGAATCCCGACACGTCGGAACATACCCAAGATGCGGACGACTCGGATTTGATGGATAAGGAAATGTTTGAGAGGCAGATGGCGGTGAAAGGAGCTTGATGGATTCCTGTGAGGTTTCCGGCAATGGAAATATTCGTACCAATCACATTCTTCACAGTGATGCTTGTGATGTTCGGATAAGCAGCGGGATCAAAATGGTCGTCAGGGTGGCCACCGCAATGGCCTGTGAGTGCAAGTGCCATTTGAACATCGTCCATTTCAACTTCTGTTATGGCAATATCTTTAATATAACCACCTCTGCCTTGGGTGGTCTTTACTTTGATGCCAGTGAAAGAATCGCGGATATGGAGGTGTTCAGCATGTACATCCGAAATACCACCGGACATCTCACTGCCAAAGGCAAGTGCAGAGCCGAAAGTGGTGTGTAGATAGACATTAACGATGTGGATGTTGAAAGTGGGCTTCGCGAAAGCAATGCCGTACTCATCCCATCCGCTCTTAAGTGAAATGGCATCATGTCCAACACTAATGTAGGAGTCCTTGATGCATACATCAGAAGACGAATCTAAAAAGAGACAGTGTGTTACAATAGCAGATTATATAATAAAACTCTCCTCTTCATAGATCATACATGAAAAGTAGATATCAAAATGGGTAACAAGTATAGAAGAACAGAATTCATGAAATCAAGATGAGTTCAACAGTTTAGGGTGCGTTGCGTTTGGTTGCACCAAAAATCATGAAATATGGTAATTCGTCAGTCAAATTTAGTGCAAAATATGACAAAATTTCATGATATTTGCTGCAACCAAATGCATCTTAATCATTTCAAACCCAATAACCAAATTCAACAAAAAAAAAAAAGAAGGTAAATTTTGGTTACATTCATGTAACGCCAGCCTTTAGTAAATTCTCTTCTATGAATTTATAAGGATTTGGGGTCCGTGACATCTGTGTCGTAAGCATTGTTCAAAGTATCCCCAATATTATGATAATATCCCTGATATTATCTGTATCTCCAGCTCAGCAATACTGATGACACTTTTTTGCGATTCTGATAACACTAGTAATATCAGAAATTTCAAGTATCGGCGATGAATCACCGATGTATCCATATCACCAAAATTTTTAACTTGTAAATTCCAGGTGTCACTTGTAGCTTTTGTATCAATATTGCCAATATTTTTTACTATGTAATTCCAAGTATCACTTGTATTACCAGTGCATTGGCAATATTTCGATAACATCACCAATGTATCGATATTGCCAAAAAATTGTTTATTAAAAATTTCAATTTCAATTTTTTTTATGGGTGCATGGTTGTATGATGAAATGCATGTTTGTATGTGTGTATATGGATGGATGGATGTACATATGTTATGGAATGGTTGAATGGTTGGATGGACATATGGATAGCCAGATAGGTATGTTTTTTGAGTTCATTTACTTTTACATGTTTTAGCTATTATATGGTACCAGCATTGTATTATATGAACTCATTTTGGTTACTATTGGATTGATTTCTTACAACAATAAATGCTTTTAAGCTCCCATTAAATGGAAACTTATCACATATGCAATTTTTTTTACAATTTTTTCATTCATAAATATAAAAATATGTGTATTTTAGCATCTCCTAAAGTTTCACTGAAAAATTCTACCATTTTCTGCATGTTTCCCTGCATTTCTGGGTATCATCGATATTTTTTCCTCATCCTGGCCAACAAAACTTGTAAGGGCTTCTAGATCCATACCACAACTATTCCCTGTGTTTTAAAAGTTAGACCTAAAACGACATTAGTCAAAATTTCGGGCTAGGCCCTCATCATGAATTGAGTGGGCTAGCCTCACTTTTGTCATTTCCTGTTGATTCAATTGAATATTGCAATTCAATTTAGTTGATCATCCAAACAAAACCCACAGCTATTTAACCTGTTTTTCCTCCTCACATAACAAAGTTGTATTGAAGAAGCTATCTTTAGGATTGTGTATTTGTGTTAGATGGGATGGCTACTAAACTAACACATGAAAGAACTTTGGGTTATACAAGAGCATGAATATTGCACCCATAAGAGCCTATGGGCTACAAATATTGTAGGGAGGATGGATTCACACCCTTGGGTTTTTTCTTGCACAAAGACACAATCAAATATATTGGAAGTTTGTAGTCGAGCACACTTCCATCTCGAATAGTTAACTTAAAATGAACAACAAAACACTTAGAAATACAATATGCATTTAAATTGAAAGGAAAGAAAAAACACAATAGCAAGTTTCAACAGTAAATGCATTAGAAGTTCAGAGGATAAGAATATAAAAAGTGAACGAATTAGCACTAACCTGGGACTACGCCGTTCGTATAAGGAGAATCCGATGGAGCATGGATCGTTACGTTCTGAACCTGTACATTGCTGCATTAATCGAAATAATATGAATTCGACCATGTTCAGCTTTCTCAGAGAAACATACATTTTCTAGTCATGAATTTTACAAAAATGGAAAGAATTTCATATTCAGGGTGTATTTGGATGCTCAAATGAACTAAATTGCAATCCATTCGATTCATGGTAGAGGAACGAGTAAGCCCAGGGTGGCACCTTTTAATCCATAATGACAAGCGAACACCCAATTGCAATTCTGGGAATTTGAAATTGCGATCAAGATTGTAGTGATTGAAATGTACAGGATAGAACAAGTTTGGTAATTTACTCCTTGTTGACTCAAATTACAAGTATTCAATAAGAATGGGCATTCAAACACAGCCTTAGCAAACACACCTGCAATAGACTGGATGAATGTTCCATGCAGGAGAATTCAAGAGAGTCAGATTTGAAATGACAATATCGGTGGAGTTCTCAAGCTCCACAAGGTGAGGGCGACTATAGTTCAACGAATGAGAACTGGACCACTCCCACCAAACGGCACCCTGACCATCGATGGTTCCATTATTACCTGTTCCATCAATGAAAAGAAAAAGAAAAAGAAAATTATAGGAAAGATGAGATCCCCCCCACTAAGAAAACATGATCTCCAATTCAGTTTTACTAGAAATTAGATTAAAAGAAGTAGAGAAGATATGCATCCATGCCTGTTATGACCACATCCTTTAACTGGTGTCCATTTATCAAGCTTCGATACCGTTCACCTGGAAGTTCAATCCCTCTACCATATGAAGGTAGGGGTTCAACGACTGGCCACAGAGATAAGTCCTATAAGAGAATGGGAAAAAGAAAGTTCAGCAATCTAAAAAGCTAGAGATCTTATGAACTTTAACCTTGGATATTAGTATCTTCTTGCAATATGGAATTTGCAATAGGTTGCAATTAACCCAACTCATTTGCTTCAAAATCGGGGCATTGCCCCTAATAACATTTTTTGAAATAGTTCACATTGCTCTTCAAACAGGAAAAGAATAAAAAACACAGATCAACGATGTAAAAACCAACTGATTGGGCTATATTAGAATGCAATGTAAAAGAACATCCGAATGAGTAAAACTACAGTCCATAGAGAGTGGTAGAAGACCTGAGTTCCAAGGATGACAGCATCTTTTTCCAAGAAGAGGGTAAGATGACTGATGAGATTAAAGCTTCCAGTGAGCCACCTGCCTGCTGGAACATAGAGCTGAGCACCGCCCTTGTCGGCAAACGACCGAAGATAGAAGATGGCATTCTGGAATGCAAGTGTATTCAGTGTCTTCCCATCTCCTTCAGCCCCAAATTCCAAGATGGAGACACTGTGAGGCCTTGGGAGCAAAGTCAAATCTCTACCGTATTTGCATTGCACATCGCTCTCTCCTTCAATGCCTTTAACACCATCACTTAGGGCAAGAAGCAATAGCAGTGCCACCTGATGAAACAACTGCAATGATGAGATAAAACAAGAAGCAAATACCATTTTCAAAGCAGATTCAATAAATTCCATTGATGCAAATACTAGAAAGATAAATGATATTCAATTCAATTATACTTTACCCATTGATGCAAATACTAGAAAAAGATAAATGACACTCAATTCAATTATAATTGCAAAATTTCAAAATCGAAGGAAAATAAGGAGTTGAGAACAGAACTTCTGAAAACCAGCAATCAGAGCAATTTTTTTCAATCCAATTTCCATAATGTGCTAGTTTGAATTTCATCAAATTCACTAGAGACTGGGAATTTTAAATTAAAAAAAAAAAAAAAAAAAAAGCAAATGCAGTAGACTGACAATTGGAACAGTTTTTCCAATCCAGTTTTCTCCTGTGCAAATTTGAATCTGACTGAATTCATAAGAAATTCTGAAAACTTTTGAAGTGAAATCCATAAAAAGAATAACAAAGGAAAGCAAGAGGATCAAAATAAAGAACCAAATAACCATTCATTCACATAATGATGGCTAGACAGTGATTGATAACTCCGTGCAAATTTGGGAAGGCAGATGAATTTATACAATATTCTCAAACATAGACGACGGAATAAATCAAATGAGTCACCCGAAAACCTCTAATCTAGGCCAATACTGGAATTTCTATAAACGCCTGTTAATGTAGAAATCAGCCTCTCAACACATACGAGAGCCTGAAAACCAAAACTGGAGTCGAGTACATGATAGGAGGATTTGAGAAGCAATAACAGATATGAAATTAACACCTAAAGTATAATTAAAAAAATCAAAATAAAAAATACAAGTTGGAAATTTCGCATAAAAAGAAAATTGCAAATGTTACCATTTTAATAGAAGGAAAAATAAATAAAAAATAAAAAAAAAAGCTGAAAAAAAAAAGTCAAGAATTCATATCCGGGAACCAGAAGCTAAAAGAACCAAAAGAATCTCAAAACACAAAAGTCGATCTAAAAGAAGAAAAAAAAAATCCAGGAATTTAGATTTCAAAACAGGAAAGGCAAAGAAAACATAGGAATTTTGATTAACACAACATCTGATTCGAGAGGCAGTCCAAAATAGAGCCCACCCAAAACCCAATCACAAGAGAACTAAATGAAAAACATGATTAGAAAACAACCCTCACCCCCAGAAAAGCACTCCAAACTTAAAAAATCCACACAACCAATGACTGGAAATTCAAATAAATGAAAACATAAAATTCAGAGGTCCAAAGAAGCGGATAGAAAACAAATTCCTCATCTTCCTCTGATTCTTTGTCAGTACTTTTTGCAGGTGAGTTTCCAATCCACCCAACATCCAATCAACAAAAAATAAAAGAATAATAAAAAACAATCCAAAAGCCTAAATGACAATCACCCAGAGAAGAACATGACTATAACAATTACACCCACTACTAGAAAGCAAAAAAAAAGAAAAAGGCACTACGAATTAGTAAAATCCACAATCCATAATACAAATAGAACGAAAAATAAAAATAAAAAAGCCAGAAACACCAAAACATTCAATCAAGAAGCCAGAAACAAGACCAAAACAAAAACATCAATTGTAAAAGATACAAAACAAAAACACCCCAAAAAATAAAAATAAACAAAACCCATCTCAAAAAACAAACTTCCCAAGCATCCAACAGCAAGAAGAAGAAAAACCCATCTCTTGAAAAATCCTATTACTCACAGACAACCATTCAACAACGTACTTACTAGCCTCTTCATGAGCTTCCCTCCTGCAACAATCAACAGCATAAAAAGCCAAGTGCAGCAGCCCAAAGAAGAGAGCTCAAGGAGAGGAGCTAAAACAAATCAAAGAAGCTGCTATTTTTATATGAGAGAAATTGATTTATAAAAATAAAATAAAAAAGAAATAAAAGAAAAGAAAAAATTCTAAAAAAAGCCAGCTCTCATGCACACATATATGCAATGCAATCAGATAAAAAGAAAGTGAAAGAGAATAAAATTAGATAAAAATAATCATGATTAATTAGTAATTACCATGCTACTAATTAGCATTTAAAACCTCTCTTGCCGACACCGAAATTCCTAACAAAACGGCTCCATGTTCTGTTTTCTACACATGGAAGGTGAAAGGAGAAACAGAGAGAAGGTGGTGTGTTTCCGTATTTTTCTCTTCATCCTCCAATGCTAGTTTATCACCATTTTCAAAATGGTGGTGACTTGGTACTACTCAATTTGATGATGGTTTAACTCATCCGGTCCATCCAAATTGTGGGCCCACCTTAAATGGAGTATTTTTCTATGTGAAACTGATAATTTATTATCAATTAGATTAATAGGATTGAATAAATGAATTTGATTAATTTTAGAGAAAATAAGAAGCTCTATATCTGTCCAGTTAAATTTTCATTATCCAACTATAGTTTGATGAGATATTTGGACGGTCTGGATTTCCTTTATCTATTCTATGTGTTCTGTTATACAGTTACAATCACTTTTTAAATAGTGGAAAACTAACACAGGAGCCAAACTATTTTTCTACTAGAGGTGAATTGTAAACGGCAGGTTATGTTTACACCCTGTTTCTGAAAAACAATCCATTTTTTCTACTACTGGTAATTTTATAGTACAAATTTGTATTATTTTATTTATAAAAGTAAACAAAAGGGGTGTATCTTTAGTTGAGTGGGTGCAGATATCAATGTTATTATAAAAGGAGAATAAGTAATACGGGCGAGACTAAAAGGTGGCAATTTAATACAGGTTCAAATCAGAGCGAATCATCTACCGTACACGTGGCACTCCTGTATCGAATTCTGCACCGTTGAAATAATGGGATTCAATCCCACTAGAGCGTGGCCAGAGAATCAAAACCGATCAAAGCCATTTAAAGGAACTGATTCTGCAGTTCAATTTCGGGGTTGGGATCGTTCTATTTCTAGCCGTCCATTGACAGCCCCTAATGAATTGTTAGACATATTCGACTGCTGTGATTTCTTTCGAATATGGTCCATCCAGTGTGGGGTCCACGACTTGGACGGCAGGATTGGTGTAACCTGAGTGCCACGTGGACGGTGGATGTGTGGTCTGCATTTTGAAGATGGGATGGAGGGGGTTTAAGAAAAACAAGCGGCGTGCATGGGGTCTCGAGACGCATGTGGGTTGCCAGGACAAGGTGGGGCCCACTTCAATCATAGCTCAAGTGCTAGCCTGGACTCACTCACTTGACAGAACACACTCGCCTTCCCGTCATTCATGCCCCCACTTCGGCAATTCCATTTTCACACGCACGGAAATTTGTTTGACCGAAATACCCTTGCACGACACGTGTTAGATTCCACTGACACCACTAAACGGGCTCGCCCCAAAATACCCTTGCATTAAGGTTTCCCATCCCCACTCGCATGCGCTGCCTGTCTATGCGACGCTATCACACGTGCCAATATGGTTTATGTGTGAAACATCTGAGCAGTCCATCAAATAAAACATACCGTGTAGAAGCCCTGGCTAAAAGATCAAGTCGGTTTACATCACGTGGCCCATGTTAGAAAACATATGGATACTACCGTCCGTTTGGTTCATACAGCATGGCCCACCTAGTATATTACGTGGTAGAAGATCTAACGGTCGATTGGACTATTTTTGGCCTATTGAAGACACCCATTAAATGTTTTTGGATATCTCCATCTTCCAATATCATATATCCTTCTGCCAATGGCCATGATCATCATATGGTGAGTTTTTGTGTGGTGCACCCCATCCATGTTGAGGCTCAATAGATGAAATGTTCCTGTTTATACAATTATTCCGAACGTACCTACCTTTTTTAGTGCCCAATAAAAATAATAGCGAACGGTCCACAAAAAATGGGCCATGAAAGAGACATATCGATTAGATGGTACAAATGAATGAGGGAAATGGATGAGCTTGCTTTTTACTGTCTGTGCGTATAAAATGCCAACGTTCTTTATTTTTGGAAAGGCTGATGGTGCGCACTGAGAGTCGGTGAGACATATGTCCCACACAACAAATAATGGTAGGAGGGAACGAATTTAAAAATAAAAGAAATCGTCGTTTGCAGAGAAATCTCAGTTTGAAATGTTTGCGCGCACCGACTGTCGGTGTTCGCTTTGCATACCGTAATCGTGATTTTCTACCGAAATTCTTACCTAAGAACCCTTAGAGGGTATTTTCGTCATTTTAGCTGTTGCTTCGGAAATTTCATTGTCGAGGCCGAACGCCAGCTTGGCATCGTGACGCGTGGCGATTTACTAAATTGCGAGTAATTGACGAACGCATCCGCTATTTGTGACGTACAAATAGCTAAATCAGGACCGTTAAAGTCATGGCCACAAAGTGCGTGGAGCATCCACTAAAAATTCAGATTGATCAGACAATCCTGGGGACATCTGCTGACCATCGAATGGATGGTTTAAAAGAAAAGTTATATTCGAGTCCGTAGCTTGATCTAAACCTAACTAAAGAGGAAAAGAAAATTTCTAGCCTTCAGATCATTTGGTTGATGGGACCCCAGATCTGGACGGCTTGGATTTATTTAAGTTGTAACAAACCCAACAGTTTGGTTGGATCCCTGTTGACCCACTAAAATGTATGTGTCTTACATCCCCACCTAAGATGCATTTTGAAAATGAAGCAGATTTAAATCTTATGTGGACCTACCACATGAAGCAATAGTAATTAAATCCCCTGTTAAAAACTGTAATGATTTATTTGCCATCCAACCTGTTGATAAGGTCACAAATATCGGTGTACGAGCTAGCTATGTCAACTTACTCAACTCGGCTCGTAAAAGTTCAAATTGGCTCGGTTTAAAGCTGAGTTCGGTTCCAGGTCAAAGTGGTTTTTAGAGCTTGAAAATGAGTTTGAGCTTGACTTGTTAAATCCCCGCCATTAAAAACTGGAATGTTTATTTGCCATCCAACCTGTTGATAAGGTCACAAATAAGAGTGTATGAGCTGCTATGTCACCTTACTCAACTTGACTCAAAAAAGTTCAACCGGTTGAAAGCTGAGTTCGATTTGGGTCAACCTGGTTTTTAGAGCTTGAAAATGAGTTCGAGCTTGACTCAGTTTAACTCGATGTACACCCCTAATCACAAAGACCGAGATGAAGTGCAAATATTTGCTTAATTGAAAACTTTTGTGGCTCACTAGAGTTTTTTAATGTGGAATTACCATTGTTTCCTGTCTTATGGACCACCTGATACTTAATCTGCTTCATTTTATTCTATTTTTTGTATCATATCCTAAGATGAGTTTTCAAAACGGATGGAAAGGGCATCCCACCCACCGCGACCCATGAAAATGGACAGCGAAGATTCTTCTCCTGTCAAGCTTCACAGAATCATGTTCGTTTGAAATAACGTGGATCAGCTGCGACCCGGATCTAGCCAGGTGGGTGTCCTTGACTGTGGGGCCCACCGAGATGTATCTGTTGCATATTCACGCTGTCTATCCATCTTGTCCGGCGGTTATGGTTTTAAAAATGAAGCAGATACAAGCCTCACGTGGACCGTACGCCAGGGATTGAATTCCCCTCATTAAAAGCTTCTTGTTTTCCTATTAAGGGCCCGTTTGGCCGGTGGTAATGGAAGCGATTGGATGGTAATGGAAGGGATTGGAAGTTAAATCCCGGGAATGGCCGGGCCTGCCAAACACAGTCGGTGATCTGATCGCAATCTCATGGATCTCCAGACAATGAGAAAATGACCACTGTAGACAAAACCTTTTACCCAGCGGTTTCTATGAAAGAATACAAACTTTAGTTACCAATCTAGACTATCACGTGCGGACAGCGACATTGAGGACGAAACTACCCCTCCTTTCACGGAAACGGATTGGGTACTCCCCCTGCCACCAGCCAATGGCGGATGGTCGGTGGTCTGTGGGCCCCACCATGATGTATGCTATTCATCCATGCCGTCCATATATTTATCCATATCATTTTATGGTATACGACAAAAAATGAGGTATATGCAAATCTCAAGTATACCACATTACAGGAAACAGTGTTGAATGAGCGTCGACCATTAAAAACTTTTTGGGGGCCCATTGTGATGTTCATGAGAAATCCTCCCCGTCTAAGTTCATTCATAGGTCACAAAGACCTGGATGAAGAAGAAAAACAAATTTCATAATGATCCAAAACTTCTATAACCCCTAAAAGGGTTTCAATGGTAGACGTTCAATTTCCCATTACCTTTTACAGTGTGGTCTACTTGATAGTTAGATCTATCTTATTTTTAGTCTCAAGCCTGAATATGAGCTCGCCAAATAGATGGACGGTTTGGATATAACACATACCTCATAATAGGACCCACAAAAAGCGGTGGGATTACAACAAAAAAAAAAAAAAAAACGTCGATATATCGACAAATTGAGTCGATATATCGAAAATGGTCCAAACTCATCAGTGAGTTTTCCTCAAAAATCTTATAATTTTCGATATATTGACTGTCATGTCGATATATCGAAAAAGGTTTTTACCTTTAATACGGATTATAACCATAGCCATAACTCCAGAGTTTGTTTGTGCCATCTATGAAATTTTTATTTTATTTTATTTTTTTACATGGAGAAATTTATTCTACCTACAATTTTCTTTTAATACATATTTATATAAATAGGTATATATAAGCATATAAAAAATTTTCTCTTTTTTTTTCATTTATTTCTTTAATCATTTAACAAGAATATCTTCTAAACCAAAATTAGTTACTTGATGTACCACATATGATTTTGGGGTAAGAGAAGCTACTTTAGCTAACCAACCTAGTTATTTTCCAAGATTCCATCAAGTCGATGGTTGAAAATACATTTCATTCATTCATTTGTCAATTTCGGTCACTTGCGATCAAACTAGAAATTGAGCGGACAAATATGAAATTGAGTAGGCAAATTGAAAATTGAGTGAGGCAAGGTAGGAATGGAGCGAGGGAACCTAGAAATTAAGAGAGGCAAGGTAGGAGTTCAGCGAGGGAATTTAGAAATTGAGCGAGGCAACGTAGAAAATGAGCGAGGGAACCTACGATTTGATCTAGGCAACCTAGAAATTGAGCGAAGGAAGCTAGAAATTGAGCGAGGAAAGCTAGAATCGAGCGAGGCAATGTAGAATTGAGCGAGTAGCTGAAATCGCGAGGCAACGTAGAATTGAGCGAGGAAGCTAGAAATTGAGCGAGGCAAGCTGGCAATTTGAGCGAGGCAACGTAGGAATCGAGCGAGAGAAGCTAGAATGAGCGAGGCAACGTAGGAATTGAGCGAGGGAAGCTAGAAATTGAGCAAGGGAAGCTAGAAATTGAGCAAGGCAACGTAGAAATTGAGCGAGGGAAGCTAGAAATTGAGTGAGGCAACATAGGTTCCCTCGCTCAATTCCTACGTTCCCTTGCTCAAATCCTAGGTTACCTCGCTCAATTTCTAACTTCCCTCGCACAATTTGTAGCTTCCTCCTCAAATCTATGTTGCTTCATTTGAATTTCTAAGTTCCTCACAAATTCTAGCTTCCTCGCTAAATTTCTAACTTCCTCGCTCAATTCCTAGGTTGCCTCGCTCAAATTCTCGGCTTCTCATTTGATTTTTGCCTTGCACTCACTCATTTCTAGGTTCCTCGCTCACTTTTCTAGCTTCCTCGCTCAATTCCTAGGTTGTCTCACAATTTCTGGTTCCTCGCTTAATTTCTAGCTTCCTAAGCTTAATTCCTAGATTCTTCACAATTTCTACGTTCCTCGCTCAATTCCTGGTTCCCTCGCTCAATTCCTATGTTGCCTCGCTCAAATCCTAGGTTGCCTCGCTCAATTTCTAGATTCCCTCGCACGATTTGTAGCTTCCCTCGCTCAATTTCTAGCTTCCCTCGCTGAATCCCTACGTTGCCTCCCTCAATTTCTAGCTTCCCTCGCTCAATTTCTAGCTTCCCTCGCTCAATTCCTACGTTGCCTCGCTCAATTCCTAGGTTCCCTCTTTCAATTTCTAGCTTCCCTCGCTAACGCTCCTCGAACTCCGAGTTGTACGAACGGTTCAAAAGTGATCAACGTTACATGGGCCCCACAATTATGTATTTATTATATCCACAATGTTCATCCATATTTCGAGATCATTTCGGACCATTATCTAGAAATTGAGCGAGGCAACGAGAATTGAGTGAGGAAGGAAATTGAAGCCAGAAATGAAATGGAGGGAACCTGTTGCCCATCTCATTTCTAGCTTCCTCGCTCAATTCAATTCCTACGTTGCCTCGCTCAATTTCTGCTTCCTCGCTCAATTCCTACGTTGCCTCGCTCAATTTCTAGCTTCCCTCGCTCAATTCCTACGTTGCTTTGCGCTCAATTCCTACGTTGCCTCGCTCAATTTCTAGCTGCCTTCCTTCAATCAATTCTATGTTGCCTCGCTTCACAATTTCTAGCTTCCTCGCTCAATTTCTAGCTTCCCTCGCTGAATCCCTACGTTGCCTCACTCAATTTCTAGCTTCCCTCGCTCAATTTCTAGCTTCCCTCGCTCAAATCGTAGGTTCCCTCGCTCATTTTCTACGTTGCCTCGCTTAATTTCTAGCTTACCTCGCTCAATTTCTAGATTCCTCATTTGAACTCCTACCTTGCCTCTCTCAATTTCTAGGTTCCCTCGCTCAATTCCTACCTTGCCTCACTCAATTTTCAATTTGCCTACTCAATTTCATATTTGTCCCGCCAATTTCTAGTTTGACCGTGAAGTGACCAAATTGACAATGTAGTGAATGAAATGTATTTTCAACCATCGACTGATGGAATCTTGGAAAATAACTAGGTTGGTTGGCTAAAGTAGCTTCTCTTACCCCAAAATCATATGTGGTACATCAAGTAACTAATTTTGGTTTAGAAGATATTCTTGTTAAATGATTAAAGAAATAAATGAAAAAAAAAGAGGAAATTTTTTTATATGCTTATATATACATTTATATAAATATGTATTAAAGAAAATTGTAGGTGAATAAATTTCTCCATGTAAAAAATAAAAAAAAAAAAAAAAAAATTTCATGATCGGGCATTACGATTATGGCTACGGTTATAATCCGTAGCTAAAGGTAAAACACCTTTTTCGATATATCGACAGGCAACGCTCGATATATCAAAATTAATAAGATTTTTTGAGGAAAACTCACTGGACAGTTCTGGACCATTTTCGATATATCGACTGGCTGTCGATATATGGCTACCTTCCCTCGCTCAATTTCTACCTTCCCTCGCTCAATTCTTACCTTCCCTCGCTCAATTTCTAGGTAGACCGAGGGAAGGTTTTGTCTTGCTGGGTAAAAGGTTTTGTCTACCTAGAAATTGAGCGAGGTAACCTAGGATTTGAGTGAGGCAACGTAGGAATTGAGTGAGGGAACCTAGGAAATGAGCGAGGTAACGTAGAAATTCAGCGAGGGAACCTAGAAATAAAGCGAGGGAACCTAGAAATTCAGCGTGACAACCTAGGATTTGAGCGAGGGAAGCTAGAAATTGAGCGAGGGAACCTAGGAATTGAGCGAGGCAAGGTAGAAATTCAGCGAGGAAACCTAGGATTTGAGCGAGGCAACCTAGGAATTGACCGAGGGAAGTTAGAAATTCAACAAGGGAAGATAGAATTTGAGCGAGAGAACCTAGAAATTCAGCGAGGCAACCTAGGATTTGAGCGAGGCAACGTAGGAATTAAACGAGGGAACCTAGGAAATGAACGAGGCAACGTAGAAATTCAGCGAGGAATCCTAGGAATTAAGCGAGGGAAGCTATAAATTGAGAGAAGGAACCTAGGAATTGAGCGAGGCAACCTAGCAATTGATAGAAATTCAAATGTGAAGAACACCTACGAAATTGAGCGAGGAAGCTAGAAATTGAGCGAGGAAGCTAGAAATTCAGCGAGAGAACCTATGAATTGAGCGAGACAACCTAGGAATTGAGCGAGGGAAGCTAGAAATTCAGTGAGGCAACCTAAAAATTGAGCGAGAAAACCTAGGAATTGAGCGAGGGAACCTAGGAATTGAGCAAGGGAGACTAGAAATCGAGCAAGGGAGGCTAGGAATTGACCTAAGCCTTATCCCAACTAATTGGGGTCGGCTAAATGAATCATTTTCCACTATTCTATTCTATCAAGATAGGTAATATATAATAATTATATGTGGGAGGTATAAACTGTATCATGAATTGTATGATAGATTAAGCATTAAAGAGGGAGAGAAAGATGCATCAAGGAAGTGGAAAAGTAAGACAGATCTAGCTATCAAGTGGACCACATTGTTAAAGGCTGGGAATGATCATGGATTGAATGAAATGGATTTTTTACCATCGACCTGATGGAATCTTGGAAAATAGCAAGGTTAGTTGGCTAAAGTAGCTTCTCCTACCCCAAAATCATCTATGGTACGTCAAGTAACTAATTTTGGTTTAGAAGATATTCTTGTTAAATGATTAAAAAAATAAATGAAAAAAAAGAAGGAAAAAAAATTTTATATGCTTATATATACCTATTTATATAAATATGTATTAAATAAAATTGTAGGTAGAATAAATTTCTCCATGTAAAAAATAAAAAAAATAAAAAAAATAAAAAATTTCATAGAGTGGCACTGAGTACAGTTATCGCTACGGTTATAATCCGTAGCTAAAGGTAAAAATACCTTTTTCAACATATAGACGAACTATCGATATTTCGACAGTTGTAGGATTTTTGAGGAAAACTCACTGGACAGTTCTGGACCATTTTCGATATATCGACGGTTTTTTTATTTTTTTATTTTTTTATTTATTTTTTGCTGTTGTAATCCCACCACTTTTTGTGGGTCCTATTATGAGGTA
Organism: Magnolia changhungtana; assembly: GCA_030180095.1. NCBI lineage: Eukaryota > Viridiplantae > Streptophyta > Magnoliopsida > Magnoliales > Magnoliaceae > Magnolia > Magnolia changhungtana. The sequence goes on along the minus strand of JASAUF010000628.1, from coordinate 177,543 downwards.
TGTGTTATATCCAAACCGTCCATATTTTTGGCGAACTCGTATTAAGGTTTGAGACAAAAAATAAGACAGATCTAGCTATCAAGTGGACCACACTGTTAAAGGCTGTGGATGATTGAACGTCTACCATTGAAACTCTTTTAGGGGTCACAAAAGTTTTGGATCATTATGCAACTTGTTTTTCCTCTTCATCCTGGCCTTTGTGACCTTATGAATAGATTGGATGGAAAATAAATGTTATGGTGGACCCTACAAAATTTTTAACGGTGAAAATCAATTTCCCCGCTGCTCTTTGTGGTGTGGTCCAGTTGATCTTTGGATATGATTTTTTTTTTTTTGGATAATGCTCCGAAATGATCTTGAAATATGGATGAACGTTGTGGATATAATAAATATATAGCTGTGGGGCCATGTAACTTTGATCTCTTTTAAGCCGTTCGTACAACTCTCAGTTGGAGGAGCGTCAGCGCTCGTCTTCGCAGCGAAAAGGAGGGGTAGTTTCGTCCTCAAAGTCACTGTCCGCGCGTGCTAGTCTAGATTGGTAACTAAAGATTGTATTCTTTCATAGAAACCGCTGGGTAAAAGGTTTTGTCTACAGTGGTCATTTTCTCCCAGACAATCCACCGACAACACATCATTACCTTTAAATCCCATCTTATCCACCCTAATCCCTTGAAATTTGCCTGGTACGTGTTTGGTTGGTGGAATGGGAAGGGATGGGAAGGTTGAATCCCCCAGATTGGCCGAGCGTGTCAAACGGACTGGGTATGGCAATACAGGTATATAGCAATCCCATGGATCTCAAGACAATCCACCGACAACACCATCGTTACCTAGAAATCCATGCCATCCATCCTAATACCATTCAACCCCTTCTAATCCACCCGTCCAAACGGGCCTAGAGTTTGAATATGCTAATGTTTATGTTTTTCCCTCATTCATGTCTACGTAATGGGTGGGTTGGCACTGTGGATTGGAGGGGATTGGATGGGTTTCCAATCCCCTGGTTGGTTGGCAGCAGGGGTTTCAATTCAGGGGCTTCCGGTTTGCAATTCACAGCGAGAGCTTGGATTACACCTGAAATCATTTCAATAGTTGCAGGTGTAACATGTGTATCACGGTACATTATCATTCTATTGGACACATGGCCTACTAATAACGATCAGCACCATCCAAACATTGTCTATGTAAATCAGTATTGTCTGAAAGCACCATCCAAACATTGTCCATGTAAATCCATGACTAAAAATCGTTGGTTAGTCACTCAGGGCGTGTTTGGCCAGACCAATCCCATGGGATTAGGAGGGATAGAATGGATTTTAAGGTAATGATGGTGGTGTCAATGTTTGTCCCTTGATCCCATGGGTTTGAGATATCCCTTGGGATATACAGCAGCCTGTTTGGACCATCACAAATGAATAGGCTTGCATCTCCATATCTTCCTATGGTGTGCCCCACTCATTGTTTTATATCTGCCTCAAAGCAGGTTATTGGCTGAATGTAGACTGATTAAAATGATGAAGGGATTGGATATCTCATTGATATCTTGGTGGGCCCCACATAGCGGTGAACCCTCGCATCCGAGGATCAGAATCCGTCTCAAATTTGGGCGCTGTTTACGAGGGCAAGGCACATCCCGCTATCCCAAACAGCGGATGGGATGGGGAGGCGTAGGATAACCCTCCTAATTCCATCTAATACCATATCCAGCGCCCGACCAAACACGCCCTCAGACATGATCTTATGCTTGTGGCCTATCCGAGACTTGGAATTTCATCATTTTCGGGCAAAGCATATATTTCAGCGGGTTTATAACAACCATTGTATCAAAAATTACATATCTTACTAATTAGATATATTAAAGTTGGTTTATTAATTAAATTCAAATCTTTGTAAATATATTATGTATAGGTACTTTTGGATTAAAGTTGATTCACACTTGGGTGCCAAAAACACTGGGAGGATTGCAAATCTAGGGGGTTTCTAATCTGGGGGGTTCTGAATCCAGGGGGTTACAAATCCACGCTCCCAAATAAGCCCTAACTTTATCAACAAGTTGGATGGAAAATAAACATGACAGTGAATCCTAAGAAGTTTTTAATGGTAAGCATTCAATTTCCTATATGTGGTCCACGCATTAGTACCTACTTTATTTTTTAGACAAAGCCCTAAAAGAAGCTGGAAAAAAGGATGTAGGGCATGGATATACATCCTATACATCTATGTGGGCCCACCGTCATGGTCGCACCCACTTGACTGGATCCAGGGTTGTAGCTAATCAGCGTCCCATTTCAAGGATTCCTCTCCTCAGACGCAGATCAAGTGCCCAAGTGTAGTGATGTGTTGGGCGTGCCCGCCTTGATGTATGTGTTTTTATATCCATGTTGTCCATCCATCTTACTAGCTTATTTTAGGGAATGATTTACAAAAATGAAGCAGATCATAAACTTAAGTGGACCACATCAGAGGAAAATGTGGAGATAATGACATCATAGTTGAAACCTTCCTAAGGCCTCTCTAATGTTTATTTGTCATCCAATAACCAATAACCTGTTGATAATGTCACAAAGACCTGAACAAGGAGAAACACGAATAGCAGCTTGATCCAAAACTTTTGGCCCCTAGGAAGTTTTAAGTGGTGCGTGTTGTGGTCAACCTAAGCTTCAGATCTACTTCATCTTTGATTTCATGCCCTAAAATGAGCTGGAAAAACAGATGGATGGCGTGGATATAAAACACATATATCGAGATGGGCCCCTAAGCGCCCAACACATCACAACACCACCCTCAACACCACCTTATCCGCATTCCTTTACTCTGGACTTCTTTGCCAAATAGCCACCTCTTTGCCAAAAATTACAACATCCCAACCAGTGCCCTGCGAACCCTAGCATGATGTATGTGTTTTATCATTGCTGCCCATCTATTTTGCCAAATCATTTTAGGGCATGAGCCTAAAAGTAAGGTAGATACAAATCTTAGTGAGACCATATCACAGGAAACAATGGTATTGAAAGCCACAGTTAAAATCTTCTTAACAAGCCACATGAGTTTTGTATAAGCTAATATTTATGTTTGTCCTTCATTCAGGTATGTGTGACCAAATCAACTAGTTAAACCACAAATAAACATCACCATAGGCCCTATGAAGTTTTTAATGGTGGTTGTTCAATCACCTTTGTTTTACTTGCAGTGTGGTCCACTTGAGATTTGGACTCGTGCCTTAAAATGAGCTGGAAAAATGGATGTCACTTATAGGTAAAACACATACATCATGGTAGAGTCTACAGTCGTTAAGGCCCCATTTTTATACTACCAAATAATTTACTTCTACTTGCAGCAGTAGATAAGTGACTTATTTTGAATACGTAAGTTTAGTTTATTATTAATTATTAATTTTTTTACTTAAAAGTACTTAATCACTTCAGTTAATTTTTTTGAAATCATTTTTACTTTTTAGAAGTTAAGAAGAGATGTCTTAAATCTACAAGCAACGAGGTCTGTCAATGCCATCGACAGATCACTCGATGCCATCGAGCTGAAGTCGATGCCATGGGAAAAATCCATGTTGGTTGCTGGAACGTTTTGGTGTTGCTACTCAATGTCATCGAAGATGTTTGATGGCATGAACAGATCGTCAATGCCATTGAAGTCCTACTGAACACGTGCGCAGAGTTGCATAAGTGCAGGATTTGTTTTCTATTTTGATTTAGATACTTTATATATCGGGTGTAATCCGGATTTGGGAATTGTAGAAGAGTTATATGGTTTGTTCGAAACGGTAATACTCTATCTCTTGTAATTTTTGTTTTCATTACGCATACTCGTCGCTTTGTGCTATGGTTTTTTCTGCAAGGGTTTTTCCACATAAAATTCAAATTGTTTGTGTTTAGACATGGTTGTGTGATTAGAAGTACTTTGCTTAATTAACTTCGTGTGTTTCCATAGTTTCCCAATAAGTGGTATCAGAGATAATGTTGGGAAGCAGATCGAATCTAAAAGCAACGTATCAATGGCATCTAACTCAAAGTTCGATGTAGAAAAATATTACGACAACAATAATTTTAAACTATGAAAAGTTAAGATGAATGGTATCCTGGTTCAACAAGGATTAGATGATGCTATTCTTGAAAAGTGACCGGAATCCATGACAAAGGAAGAATGGAACAAGATGGAAGAAAGAGAGAACCTCTATCCAATCATGTTTAATGAATGATGTACTTTATAATATCTATACAAAGAAATCTCTTGAGAATCGTTTGTGCTTGAAGCTTTAGTTATTCGATCTGAAGATGGTGAAGGGGGCTGACGTTGAAGCCCATATTAGTAACTTCAATAGGTTGATTTGCAAATTATTGGATATGAAGGAAACAATAAAAGATGAGGATCGGTCATACATTCTGCTGAATTCTCTCGCAGCTTTATATGAGTCATTCAAGGACTCTTTGTGCACCAGTAAAACAACCATTAGTGTTGAGATCGTTATCTCAACCATTCATTCGAAGGCGATGAGAAAGAAAAGCCACCATGTGGGTACTTCCATAGATGCACTGGTTACGAAGAGAAGAAACTCTAAGTGGGGCAATGGATCTTCAAGATCGATGTCCAAATCCGAGGGCAAGGGCAAGGGCAAGTTGAAGTGTTGGAATTGTGGGATGTTAGGGCACATGAAAAATGATTGTCAGAATCCTAATTCGAGAAAGGATAATTCTTCTAGGAAAGCCAACACTACAAAACCCAGTGAGGAAGCGAACAGTAGTGACATGCTGACTGCATCAAAATTCGAGTACTTCAACAAAGAATGGATTTTTGATACGAAGGCTTCGTACCACATGACCGTTCATCGAAGTTAGTTCACCAATTACAGTGAATGCGATGGTGGCCAGATGTTTATGGGTAATGATAATACTTGTAAAGTGGTAGGTGTTAAAACGATGTGCATAAAGATGTTTGATGGCATGGAGCGTATCTTGATCGAAGTGAGACACGCTCATGATATGAGAAAGAGTCTGATATGTCTAGGAGCATTCGAGGCACTAAGGTGTAAATTCACCGGGTTCGATCGTGTCCTTAAAGTTTCAAATGGGGCACTCATAATCATGAAGGCGCAGATGAATGGAAACCTTAAAAGGTTAATCAGGAGTACTTCATCAGGTGGAGCTGCAACGTCTATAGTAGATTCCACGTCTGCACGTATATGGCATACACACTTGGGCCACATGAGCGAGCGAGGCATGAAGGTACTTTCTAACTGTTGTTTAATTCAAAATTTTAAAAATATTGATTTTAGTATATTCGAGCATTGTATATACGGTAAACAGTAAAGGTTATCTTTCAAGTTTGGAAAATATGTTTGTAAGGGTATTCTTGATTATGTGTAGTCTGATATATGGGGGTCAACGCCCGTGGTTTTTGGTGGAGGGTCGTCATAGTTTGTCACATTTATTGACGACTATTCCAGAAAAGTGTGGATTTATTTTATGAAAAATAAATTCAATATTTTCACCAACTTTAAGCAGTGGAAGGCAATTGATGTAGGGATGAGCGTGATGAGGTCAAAAACCATCCTCCTCAAGGATAACTACTCCGAAGCCACGGAGCATCTTTGGACTCCTCACAGAGACTTCTCGAATCCACGAGGAAAAGCGAGGAAAATAGAAAATAAATTCTATATAATTCGTAATTTGATTAATGAATGAAATAAATGAATTCACAACCCTTTAAATAGGGATACTAAGCCATGGGAAAAGTTTCGAAATCAAAATGCAACTAAAACTCCTAGAAATCGCGACTTACTATAAATAGTAAACTTACTATTTATATATGGTCGTGATTTCCACTAGTGCGCAAGGTTTTCGGCCAAAAATAGTGTCCTATTTGGCCAAACCATAATGTTCTCCTAATTATTCTATGCACTTTTCATGTTGTGCGCAACTCCTAAAGCCCAATGGATGAAGAGTTATACTCAAACTAAAACTTGTTATAAATAGTAAAAATGAAATTAAAATGGGATTTCGACCGTCGATCTAGCGGTATTTCGCAAATTCAGCGTGGGCAAGCCAACATAGCGGGGTTGGGTGGCTAAAGTAGCTCGTTCACCCCAAAATCATATATGGTACGTCGAATAACTCATTTCGAATTGTGAGATACGCCCGATTTAAGGTCCCGATGGTCCAGATCACTTCTGCTTGCGATCGGGCCTTTTCTGGTCCATCTTGGCCATGAAACTGTCCGCGACCCACTCCACGTCAGCGATGGTGGAAAAACAGTTAGTGTGAAAGGTGAAAGTGTTAAAGACAGATAACAGTGGGAAATTTACTTCTAGGGAATTCAAAGATGAAGGGATCATGAGACACAACACACTGCGTCACACACCAGAGCAGAATGGTGTGGCTAAGCAGATGAATCGGACTCTCTTGAAAATAGCCTGATGCATGATCAGTAATGTTGGGTTGGATGAGGACTTGTAGATTGAGACTGTTAACACAGCTTGTTACTTAGTGAATCAGTCCCCCTCTATGACCATTTAATGTAAGATTCCAAAGGAAGTGTGGAGCGGTCAGCAGGTAAACTACTTGGGACTATGTGTATTTGGTTGCGATGTTTACTCTCACGTATCGTCAGTTGAGATAGATAAACTAAACCAAAGGGCTAAAAGAACATCTTTGCCGACTATGGTGGTGGTGTGAAGAGGCACGGGCTACATGAACGAGTTACTCGAAAAATTATCATTAATCATGATGTCAATTTCGACGAAGGATCCTTATTGCGTAAGGATGAACACAATGAAGCGAAAAAGTTGGTTGTGGACATTCAGTTAGACAGAGATGACACACAGGCTGATACTGAGACACAGATAGTGGTATAAGAGCAGGTGGAGCAGCCACCTATGAGAAGGAATCTGCCAAGGGATCACAAGTTACCGGCGAGATACATGGATGACTCAAATGTCGTATTTGCACTCATTATAAATGAGGGGGATCCGTCTACTTTTCAGGAGACTCTTGATGAGCCAGATGCTGAAAAGTGGAAAGCAACGATAAATGATGAGATTGACTCCTTATACAAAAATGAGACGTGGGAACTGGTTAAGCTTCCCATCGACCGTAAAGCGATTGGGTGCAAGTGGATCTTCAAGAAGAAACATAATAGGTATACGACAAGGTTGGTAACGAATGGATATGATCAGAGAGAATATGTGTACTTCACTGAAATATTCGCACCGGTAGTAAAGTAAGTATCTATTAGATTTGTATTGGAGTTGGTTGTCTAATACAATCTCAAATTGGAATAGATGGATATGAAGGCTGCCTTCTTACATGGGAAATTGAAAAATCATATTTACATGAAGCAACTAGAAGGTTTCAAAATACAAAGGATAGAAAATAATGTTTGCAAGTTAAAGAAGTCGTTGTACGACCTGAAACAGTCGCCTAGGCATGGTATAAGAAATTTGATTATTTCATGGTGAGTCAAAAATTTATCAGAAGTGATTATAATCATTGTGTCTATTACGAAACACTGAGTGATGAAAAATTCATTATCTTGGTATTGTATGTTAATGACATGCTTATCGCCAGTCATAGCATGTCTGAGATTGACATACTGAAGACTCAGTTATTAGAGACAATCGAGATAAAAGATATGGGGACTATAAAGAGGGTTCTTGGTATTGACATTGTAACGTCCTAGATTTTGTTATTTTAAATTTTTAAAAAACTCTTGAAAATTTTGGATAGATTTAGCCTATGTTGTCACTGACCGACCCTTAATGCTCGATGGGAGCCTATACGTGGGTGGTACCAGTAAGGAACCACACAAATTCGATTAATCAACCATAGAAAGCCAACGAATCTGCTCGATCACTTAAACATCGAGTTTAGCCTTGTGATTTGTTCACATGAGGCCCAAATCTAGCTGACATATTACTGACTAATCGAGACAACCGCAATTAAATAAAGACCTACCAAAATCCAAGACAATTAGGGGTCAGATATTAATTAACAAACCAAACTGACCCAGTTATTCTTGTAGCTTAAGAACCAATGGCTTAGGGTGATTATGATCGAATTATTATTCACACTAGTTGTGAATAGGCCACACTATGAACTTAGTTAATCCAAACTCTAATCATGGTACACAAGAAATCTCGCTACCCTATTTATTCCAGAAATGCTCTAATTATCTAAACGAGCTCTATACCGCTCGTTAGTAGGTCACTAAACCCGAAACTATAAAATAATGTCCGTTTCACTGGGCTTGACACCCATCGCGAGTGGTAAACTAAGAAAATACCCAGAATTGCTCAACTTGGGCCGGAATCTAAGTGCTTCAAACGCGCGAATACCCTAGGTTGAAATCTGCAACTTAAGTGAAACTAGTCACTTTGTTCTTTCACGAAGTCTTGACTTTCGAACCGTCGATTCATGGCCAAATTCGGGATACCAGCTAAAGATATTTTTTCAAACATATCCATATAGCCGCGGCCCCGATCGACCATTGATAACCATTGAACAGACTTCTAATCATTTCCGTCAATCGGCGCATCCAAATGGTGGGCCGATCATATCCATACGTAGATCATCATTATGACTACCATCATACGGTGTATATTAACCCCTATACCTCATGGTGGGCCCCGAATGTTAGAAACAACCCCCTCAAGGATTAATATAATGAATAAAGAGCCATTGGGGCCATTTGTGCAACATCTGGCACTATAAAACCCATTTTATTTCACACCCCCTCTCCCCATACGAATTTGCCTTTGCTAAAGGAGAGAAAGTGAGAAAGAGAAAGAGGAAGAAAAAGAGAAGAAAAGTGAGAGTAGGAGTGGGGAGGCTTTAGTGCTTCCCTTCATCAGTTTCCTTTAATCAAAGCCTTAGCCTCGATCAATTTCCTCCGCCAAATCCACCACATTCGCGATTGGGATATAAAAAACAAACCTACTTTTCAACCTAGGTTTTTTTAAATGAATTGCATGAATCTCACGTATTTCTTAGTGTTTGTATAGGAATTTATGATTTTTCTCAAATCCCTAACCCTAAGAGCGTAGTGAGTCGAGCGAATTGTCACAAGATGCAGACCATTATCTCTAGGTTATCATTTATCAACCCTTGAGGGTCTTGGTTAATGATTAAATGCTTGTAAATGAATTTGTGCATGCTAATATGTTGACATTTTGATTTTTTTTTCTATAATATATGTTATTGGTTGGATATGGATGCTTACATGTTTGATAAAAGGTCTAGGTGATTGAATGTGTTGTTTTATGGATGCTTATATACTTGATTGAATGTCCAACTAAATGTGTTATTTTGTTGATGCCCACATGTTTGATAAAATGCCTAAGTAGATGTGTTGTTTCATTCATGCTTACATGTTTGATAAAATGCCTAAATGGGTGTGTTGCTTCTATTAATGGTCGCATGTTCGATGAAATGCTTGAGTGGTTGTGTAGTAGAACTCATGCTATAATTGTGTGATGTAATGTTTAGTCCATAACAATACTTAGGATTTCTATGATGTTGGGTCAGTTGGCTAACCACCCGAACTAAAGGAGTGGCCTAAGTTAAGGAGGCCATCGTAGGCTTGTTCGATCAATTCAGGTTGAACACAGACGACCGACAGTAACTGGATTACATGGGATGCTTACACCCAACACCGGTTGCGCCGGAATTCTCCCAAGTTAATCAAATTAGTCCACTAGCCGACTAATCATGTATGTTCACAATGTATGACACGACCAAATCAAATCTAAAATACCTCGTTCCCAATGAATGAGTCCGTTCATAACCGTTAATGCAATACGATCCCATTAAGACTCATGAGCCGAGCATGGTGGTATGAGACACCGTGTCCGAGCTGTCGGCCTACGCTGGGGTGACAAGCCTCCCCCTAGTGACTAGTGAGCACTAATGGAGGTGATAGATCATTGTTTGAACTGCCTCTGTTAAATTACCCGGCCGATGGTTCTGTGCAAGAATACTGGTCAAACGACTCAGGCGTGAATGGAATTGGGTGATGAGCCATTTCCTTTATATGTTTTGATTTTAAGTGATAAGCCCGCACCTCTGTAACGCCCTAGCCACTGTTCATCCGGGTTGTGGTTCGAGCATAGGTTGGGGTAAGCCGTTTGATCCGGACCCCCTTCGAAAATAGTGTTCTAGTCGGTCAGGGCAACGTGCTGGCCAGCGATACTGAGTGATTATACTTGGTTTGGGTGACGACCAATACCGGGTTGATCCTCATACCTTTGGGTATCATATCGTACTTTTAAAATTGTTGATTGGTAAGATAAACAAGTGATACGTAAAGTTGGATCAAGGGACACTAGTAAGGTGTCGCTACGTGCGGTAACGAGCCATGTGATCCGGATAAGGACTCGTGATATAATATCGGTATCCTAGCTTCGCCAATATACTGGATGAATGGAACTTAATAATTACTCAGCTAACATACGCATCAATCGCATTGCATTAGATATGATGTGGCGACCTGGCGTTGGTGTCGCGTGATGAGGGAATGTTGGCATTTGCGAAATAGGCGTTGAAGTCGTATGTGAGGGAGTGTTATTTGGAAAGGGTATATATTAAGTCACATCTTCATATGCATATTTAATAAGAGTATTTAAGAATTGTTTGATTTCGTATTTATCATTAATTGTGCTAATTTTGTCGATAACATGTGTAATTTAGAACTAATAGAACACTCTCACCTGGGATGGTGTTTTAAAACACCAATTAGACATATCATTAATACAGGTACTAGTGAGACCTCAAACATGTATGCTTATATCGAGTTGCGCCAACGTCGTTATGTTTTGGAGAATTTGGCATAAACTGAAAGCTTTACACTTTAATCATCTTGGGTATATATAATGTGGCTTGTATAATCTCATTTTTGGCAATCATCACTGCTGGAATTATATTTTGACTCTTAACCCTATATTTATTAATTTTTGTTATCTCCGCCTCGCTTTGGTTCTATTAAGTTAAATTGCGCAACTTTGATTATCTGTGTGCGAAATAAATTTGAATCTGAATGAGGACACATGTGTATTTTATTAAGTTAACTCCTGGGAATCAGGACCGGAGTTTATGCACTGGGGTGCCGATTTTCGAAGCGTTACAGACATACACATAGATAGGAAAAGTGGGTTATGGTTATCTCAGGCAGAATACAGTTAAAAGGTATTGATAAAGTATGGGATGGACAAGGCGAAGCCGATCAGCGTTCCCTATGCGGCTCATTTTAAACTTTCTTCTGAACAGTGTCCTAAAACCGATGAAGAAAAGCAAGATGTCTCGTGTGCCTTATTCGAGCACAGTTGACAGCTTGATGCATGTCATGGTCTGTACTAGACCATATATTTCACATGCAGTAGGTGTTATTAGTAGATACATGTCTAACCTCGATAAGCAACACTTGAAAGCAGTGAATTGACTACTTCGATATATTTGAGGTACGCAAGACTACGTTTTATCATTTGAGAAATTAGGGGATAAGCTAGTAGGATATGTGAACTTTGATTACGTGGACAGTGTGAAAAATAGAAAGTCGACTTCCGGTTACTCATTTGTGTTAGTGGGTGGAGCGATCAGTTGGAAGTTAAAGCTTCAGTCTATAGTGGCTCTTTGCACAATCAAAGTTAAGTATATAACGGTGACAGAAGCATTCAGCAAAGATGTTTGGTTAAGGGGGATGATAAATTAATTGAAATTTCAGCATGGGGTCGTGCCAGTCAATTGTAATAGCGAGAGGGCGGTCAATTTGGCTAAAAATCTTGTTTATCACTCACGTATTAAACATATTGATATGCATCATCATTTTATCTAACATTTACTTGAGGAATGAGACGTGATTCTAGTGAATATTCACACAAGCGTGAATCTGGTTAACATGCTTATGAAAGTAGTTTTCACAGAGAAGTTCAAGTTCTGTGTAAATTCTTTGAGCTTGGCGAAGTCGTATATGGAAGACAGTGTGTGCACGAAAAGCGATAGTAGAGCTATAATGCAAGGCGACATTAAAGATGAGGATAAGGTGATATAAAGAATAAAATTTGAAGACATAGTGGAGATTGTTGTTGACGTCTTAAATCGGTAAGCAACAGGGTCTGTCGATGTATCGATCGAAAAAATCGGAAAAAATCCATGTTGGTTGCTGGAACGTTTTGATGTTAGTACTCAATGTCATCGAAGGTGGTCAATGTCATCAACAGATCGAGGATGCCATCGAAGTTCCATCGTGTGCATGCATAGAGTTGCGTAAGTGCATGATTTGTTTTCTATTCTAATTGACATATTTCATATATCGGTTGTAATCGGAATTTAAGAGAAGTAGAAGAGTTCTAGGGCTTTCTAATTCGTTTTTAAGGGTTTCAAGAACATAGCATGGGCTTGTGACGTGGATTTGAGGCTTATTCGAATCGGTAACAATATCTATTGTAATTTCTGCTTTCATAGTTCATTTGTACCATGTTTTTTTTTTTTCTACATAAAATTCGGATTGTTTGTATTTGAACTTGGTTGACAGATTGGAAGTACTTTGATTCATCTCTAGGTGTTTCCACAGTTCCCAACAGAGAGGCACAGGTGAGACGAAAGAAAGGAGAAGCTGATAAGTTGGTTGTCTACCAAACATACTTATCATCTTAACAAGTAGAAACTAAGATAAGCTACTTGTAGAATAATTAGCTTATCTTAAGCAACTTAAGATCCAAACGGGCCCTAAGTGTCAGTGCGCAATTAATCCCCGTACCATTCATCAGGTGGGGCACCACCGTATCCAAGAATCATGCATCAGCGACCGGCCGACTCATATCTCTCACACAAGCCAGAACGGGATGCGTAGTAGCGTGCAGACGTGCATATTAAGTCAAAGGAAGACTCGGTTTTCTCTGAGTGGCCGAGAATTCTCAAATGCCGGGGTACTATTCCAACCGGACTTTCGTTGTTCTAAAGGCAACTGACGCCAGATAGGAAAGATGAAGATCTATTACTTCCTCCCGCATCCGCATATCTAATGCCGTATGGAGGACGCTGTTCTTTAGTTTCTCTGGAGTCCACCCAACCTGATTGCATGATCGGTTGATTGAGACCGTCCATTTGACTGACGACCTTGACCATCTTGATCTTACCGTTTAATATCCCGTACAAGCATGTACACTATAATACTCCCCTTTCGGTTGGCCATGTACATGACCAAATGGGACTGACGGCCCAAAGCATTAGAAGATTGTCGCCTAATGGATAGGCCCGTCGGGAAAGCTCTGCTCAGGGTCGTCCAATTTACCAGAGAGATCTCTCAAGGGAACAGGAATTTCAGATTTCTGGCAAGAAAGCTGTTTGTAAGAACATGGTTGTCATTTGTCATGTATACCGTGTTTTCCACATAATTTCCAGATTCCAACAAGGAAGCCATGAATGGTTGAAAATGAAATTAGTTTCCCTGGTAAAAAGTAGCTGTAGAAATTAATTATGCAATATTATGTGGGTTTAATTTCTCTCAAAAAAGCTAATAAGATATGGTCATGGTTCCCTACGATGATGAGAGCAATGAGACACCTCTCTCTCTCTCTCTCCCACTTACTCTCCAACATTTCAATGACTTGAAATAGTTTGACTTTCCAACATTTCAATGAAAATCAAATGTACAATTTTTTATTTTTATTTTTTAAAGCATACATTTTCGTTGTTTAAACATTTCCACTATTTCCCACATTTTTCAAATTTTGAAGGGGGTCTTCCATATCTACGTTTTGGATTCTCTTTCTACCACTAGTGAAGGAATCCCTAATTGTATAATCTGCTCAATCATCCTAAATTGTTTCTTGCAAGAAGTAGAATGATGAACTTTCTAATTTTTTTAAAAACAAAAAGCAAATGCATGTATATGATTCTCTAATCATACAGAATTAGGGAACGTGAATATGAAGTCCATCATGCCGACTCTTCAATGGTGCCTGTGAGGAGCCAGTTTGAATATGAGCACAACGGAATAGGGCTGCCCCATGCGTGACCGTTTGGTGCCTCCCACAATAAGATGGATGGAGGTAGCAATATGCCATAAAGCACCAGTCCTATGTTGGAAAATGTTTAAAGATTTCTAGCCATCCTGAAATTAGCCCAACCAATAAGGCCATTTGCACTGATACCAAATTATATACAGTGGAAAGCAATTTCAGCCATAGCAAGAACTGGGTGACCACATAGAAGAAAACAAGACATTCAAAATATGAGAACCTGAGGAATTTGAGCCGTGATTCCAGAAACATGTTTTATTGGTTTCTGTTGGCAAGGCAAAGAGCAACTTCATGAAAACATTAAGATTATATACAAGTTTAAAAGAACACTGGAGATGAATGCTTCTTGCATCTGCTGCCAAATCAGGACCTATCTGAGAGAAGCAACAAGCTCAAGAGCTGGAAGGCTTGAAAATGTGCCTTTCAGAGAATAAGATCAGAAGATGTCTAAATGTTAAAATCTAAATACCAATCCCTTGTTTGCAAGTTACTCGCATAAATCTTGCTACAATTATTTCCTCCTATGCCTAGCTTTTCAAAGGCGCATATGAAATGTGAGGAACCTACTATTGTACACAGCATAAAAATACAGATTGAGAAAGAGGGAGGAAAAAAAATGACAGTTACATACATGGATTCCATCATCTTTGGAGCTGATCTGCAGCTGTATTGCTATTGGCTGATGAAGCTGTTGTCCTCCCATTCGGTAGCCCATTGTCGATGGGCACTGCTACTCCCCACTTTCCCTCAGACTCCGAGGGCTCCATCACTCTAACCGCACCATCTGTCATCCCAATAGCCAACTGATTTGGCTCATGTGGGTGCGCCGCAATTACAAGTGGGTAAACAGGTTGGCTGCTATGAAGACAGAAATTTCACCCAAGATCAAAATCAGTGAAAGAAATACTGGTTACATCTATTGGCAAGGGAATAAAACAGCACTAAATGCTAGAAAGGATGCATTCCAATAAATAGCATGGTTGATCATGACAAAGCACAAAAATAGTGTAGCAGATATGAATGATTTCTTTTCTTTTCTTTTCCCAAACCATTAGATTGAAAATCAAATAAGGTCTCTTGTTTCTCTTGGCAATCATTGCTTGTACAATAAAATGGCAATGTCATGTGACATTGCAGTAGCATTTCGAAGCATCTCCAAGTAGATATTTCGTTCAATCTGTTTCTGGGGTGACTCCATTTTGAACTTGATGAGAATTTAGGGAAAGTGGAATGAACTCAGTGAAATAAGGCTCAAGGCCCCAATTAGCTCATTCAAATAACTCTCCTTCCAGTCTTCAACATACCACAATGTCTAACAAAACTGCCAAAACACTTGACAAGCCATAAACCCAACTTAGAATTCTATCTTGCATGTAGGATTTCGCATGTAGACGGCTTTACCCAGCCCTCTAGGCCCAAAACTCCTTGATGACCCTGGGCCACAGACAGTTAAACCTCCTGGTTAAGCAAAAAAATACATTGCCAACTTGCTGCCCACACCCAACACCATCTCTAGCTGCAACCTAGCAACAAGATGATCTAGAGAGCCTCCTCAGAGTAATCCTAGGCCTTGCCATAAGCACACCTGTCCCAGACACAGGCATTCTGCTCGATCCACCCAAGCTCCCATTGGGTATATTTCCCAAGGCCATCCACACAGCTCCACCCACCTTGAGTGTTGAAAGGTACAACAAATTCATACAGGGCCTATAGAACCCCTTAGATACCCAACCAATGCTACAGCTCCAATCGCCTGTCCCCACATGCCATGCATGGCCATGCAGCATGCCCCCAACAAAAGGGCCATGAAGTATGTGCATAAATAATTACCAAAGTGGAATATGATAATAATCAACAACATAGACAGTACAAGATCTGTAAAATCAATGAAAGGCGCAGTTCTTAATCCTGACATATAAGCAGTTTCCAATTAATTTGAAACTATTGCACGCTAATTTGGAATCATGGTGTCCTTGAAAATCATCAGCAATCCCTGAAATAATTCAAGCTAAGCAATCTTGATATTTAAATTTAGCTTTAGCAATCCTTGATGTTGAATTTCAAATCACCTGTTTGTCACTGCTGCAGACAAGTATGCTGATGGGGCAATGCGGCATCTTAACCTCAAGCTATCAGCATCGAACACACCTATGTTACCATCACAAAAGGCAGCATAAACTAGTTGACTATTGCAGGAGTATACTGCATAGGATATCGGTGCAGACAGGAGATCTTGGGGCACCCACTGCAATACAAGAATGTGTGAGAGATCTGTTACAAGCAATCACAAGGACAAATGTCCAAAGGGGAACTTCCTACCTGTCGGATGCGTTCTATCTTGGAGGCATCATATATTGCTAGCTGTGTTTCATGGAATACCAACAAGCGAATTTGGTCAGAGTGGAACTGGACACGAGTATCACCAGCTGGCGCCTTGCCAGCAGGCAGTTGAATAGCAATCGATCTCCTCTTTTCCCATGTATCAGTGTTCCACACAAAAAGCTGCAGAAGGTGATGTGAGAATCTTGCATGCTGATGTGAAAATTTACCTTAGATGCCACTTAATGAACTTTTCTTAATTTTTTTTGGAAAAAGAAAATGAAACGACCTGACAGATAAAATTGCAAAAGAAAAGGAATTTGAAAAGCATAACAATTGCAGGAAAAAGAATTTATGCAGACACAGATTGAGCTGCCTACAGAGAAATAGTTGTCAAGGGGCAGGAGTTTTAAATGTGTAGTCATGGTTTTTAGTGCTCAAAGTTGGCCTCCACATGCACTTGTACTCAGTCAAAAGAACACAAACCTATTTTGTTTTATTTAATCAACCTAACCAATAATAACCTAGTAAAATGTGGAAAACATGGCTGGGGTAAAGGGGCCTAGAAACTGTAGAAGACAAAAGAAAAGGTTTCACAGGTTTCATGTCAATAATGAAAACAAAATGAATATAGAAGTCTAAAGAAAAATGAAGCCCGCAAATTTTTATTAAGTATATGCTTTATGTAGTTTTTGGGGCATCATGCACTAAAGGTAGTTATAGTGGGGCATCATGCACTAATGGTAGTTGTGGAGATTTTGGTCGACTTCTTATTTACAAAAATCTATCAAGGGGCTGTTGATTTTCTAATTTCATTTGTAAATCAGAGTAAAAAGGTAATAATTATTTGCCATTGTAATTTCAGCTTGCTTCCCAAGGTGGCGTCGACCGTCACCCTCTTTGAAAAATTTTCCTCACGTAACCCAAGGAAAGATTTAAAATTGTGGGGTCCACTGCGATGTTTGTCTTATCCACAGCTCCCCTTCATCCCTTTAGCAGAAAAATCAAACAGTGGATTAGAGTGAATGGTGGTTTTGGTTACTGCATTGGATTGGCCTATTCGATGTCCATCCCTTCAGTTAGATCATTTTAGGGCATGGGCCAAAAAATGAGGTAGATCTGAAGCTCAAGTGGACCACACCACAGGAAACAGTGAGAATTGAACGCCTACCATTGAAAACTTCTAGGGGGCCCCAAAAGTTTTGGATCAAGCTGATATTTTTGGGTTCCATTTATCCATGTCTGTGTGACCTTATGAACAGGTTGGATGACAACTAAACATCACTGTGGGCCCTAGGGAGAAAATAGTTTTCAACAGTAGACGTGTTTAAGACCACTGTTTCCTGAAGTGTGGTCTACTTGAGCTTTAGACCTGCCTCATTGTTGGGCTCATGCCCTGAAATGTGCTGGTAAAATAGATGGGCAGTGTGGATAAGTCACATACATCACCATTGGGGCCTACAAATTTAAATAAGTGCCAACAAGTTTCTTTCTAGACCAATTTTCGAGGAAAAAATCCTCACCAATTTCCATCTAAAACAATCAGATTGAAAAAAGTAATTATTACTTATTTCCTTGTATTTACCATTAAATCAAAAATCAAACAGCCCCTAAGGATTAATTAGAAAATTAAGCTGTTTCACCTGGAACAGAAGATAGTTCCATTTGGGACAGATTCTGCAAACCCCAAAATCCATTTTTCGTAGCACGTCCAAAGAGGCAGTTTGTGTATTCTTCACATGAGAAAAGTGGGAAACATCGTCTTTTACTGGAAGTGCAATTTTGGTGTGTTTTCCTTAAATAAATATGTTGTGTTTGAGAAAGGTGAGAATGGAGGGGCACATGACACAGTAATAGTGTTTCATGAGAGAATGTTGAGCTTGAGGTTTCTGTATTTTCCTTTCATGATTGTTGAACTTCTTTACTTTGTTATCTTCTCCTTCCATCTTACATAAAGTTCTTTCTTCTTCTTTGGGTTTGATACTACAAATCTTGGGTTCATAGTTCCAGTATTTTCAAGTTGATACTACAAATCTTGGGTTCATAGTTCTTTGGGTTTGATACTACAAATCTGGTTTCTGCCTCACTATAGCAGTCAAGTCGCACATGCAATTCGACCATTGTAATCACATATCAGTCAACTCAGTAAATACTTACGAGACTTAACCAAGTCATCCAGGCTGGATATGGGTCAGAAGTTACACGAGCAGCTTCTGGTGACCCTCAAAACTGAGTTGACTTGGCCAGTTGTTAAAATTCTAATCAGAACTTATTTTCATGCATTGGCATGGCATTTTGGGCAAGCATTCAAGTACCCTTGGTTTAGAATGCATGGTTAATGGTTCAGTTCACATTTGGCAATTACACTTCGAGTTTCTATTACAATTTTTTTTAGACAGGGTACTGAAAGCCAGGCCTAGGGCTCGAACTAAAAGCTAAAAGATACCAGCTTGAAAAGACAACATACAATCAAGAACCCAACAGCTCAGCTGCACGCTCTAAACCAGCTGGAATTGCAAAGAGATATAAGCAACTTCCATGTCGTACATTCAAGTATGTTTGACAGTTCAAGGGTTCAGACTCCAACATCAAGTAATCATGAACTGTTTCTCCATTGCCTGAATTCTTTCTCAAATGAATATGAAAGATAAAGAGGGAACTCAGGCAATGGAACAACAGTTTGTGACGTGCTAGGTGCTAACCGTGGAAGAATGATCGTACCATATAAAACACAGTATGACTAAAATAGAAAGATAACCATAATCACCATGACTTACCTGAGCATCAGCACCTGAAGAAACAAGGATGTTAAGGCTGTTGGAAAAGGCTAAACCAGTTATGCGCTTCTGGTGACCTCTCAATTTTGTTTTTACCTAACAAAAGACAGAAAAAATAAAAACATAATTACTTGTTCTTCCTCCAATATGAAACTTTGGTTCAGATGCAAGAAATTACCTCATCCACTCTGACATTGTAAATGTGGATGGTTGAATCCTCCATTCCAATTGCTATTATGTTATTATCTTGTGGATGAAATGCCAAGAATGTCGAAGCTGGTGGAGGTGGCATGAATGTTGTCATTACCTGCAGAACAATGCAATTGCATGTCCAATCACACAAAAGAGTTGACAAGATTGATCCAATATGCAAGCATGATCCAATATGCAAGTACTGCCATTACCTTAAAAGTCATCATGTTGAATAGTGACACCTTCCCACCACATGCAGACATTACATATGAATCATTCTTCGAGAGAGCTATGCATGGGACTGCTTCTTCAGGGTTGGTATCTGAGACATCATTAGTCATAAGAAGACCACTGTTTGGTTGCCAATGCTGTGGAGCAACACCGGCAGTGGCCTTTAACCCTCAATGGATTCAGAAATCTCTTCTTCAATAAAAAGTTTAGTGCAAATACTCAACATGAATTACAGATGGCAAATAAGATCATTTAACCATTACCTTGCCGCTTGGATTTTGTTCACTTCGGCTCCACTTCCATAGCTTCTGAATTGCATTTGATCCAAGAGCCAATAAGCCAACCCCAGAGTTTGTGTAAAGAAGTCTTGCAACCTGGGATGAATGGATGTTATTATAGCACCATGAGGTGGGTAAACAAAGATGCAACAGCATCAAATACACAAAATAAACTAAAATCAAACAGAGGAACACCTTGCTGGGAGGATCTGTGCTGTCTGGCATAGTAACAACCCGGCACTGAGCAGGATCCATAACTTCAGCCAATTCCCAGGGTTTAGTTTTCTCAGTCATGTCTTCCAAAACTCTAGGCTTTTGATCAACCCCATTCTACAGAAGCAAATCAGAAAAAAACTAAATGTCACTGTCACCACAACAAAATACTTGTCTACAGCAATAAAACAATTATCTCAGTTTTGGCTAGCAAGGAGTGGAGTTGTTGCTCAATTGGCTGGAAGAGAGCATTTTAATCCTACTTGTTAGAAAACAGCTACTCAATGCAACGAGTAATAGACACAGGGTTAGACCATCCCAAGGGTTCCGAGCTACCTTTTTTTTTTTTTTGTGTGTGTGTGTGTGTGTGTGCGTGTGTGTGTGGAAGGATTAGGGTTCAGAGCTACTTGTGATGGAAAAAAAACAGTAACAGGGTTTCCACATACAGTGCATGAGCAATAATGGTGCCCGTGCCTTGATCATGCAGAGTTAAAGGACCTGTTCGGATGTATGATACCTGAATATGAAAAATGATATGGAAACAGATACAAAAAAGGGATACAACTATCTATTCCTAAGCAGTCCAGGGTATGGATGTGGATCTGGGTATCCCATTTGGAACATGATATTTACATTTTTGTGATGAACTATTTGATCCATTCCACTAACTTCTAGTTCTACTAAAAAGGGATGTTGGTTTTAGTTTTATTAAAAAAGATATTTTTCTAGTCTTTCTAACATGTGTATTGTTTTGTTTTGTTTTTTGTTTTTTTTTTTTGAAAGGTGAGGACACACACTCTCTTACACCCCCAGGCACACCTGGGTTCTCGAACCCATGACCTCAGAGTTGAAACAAACAGTTTCTACCACTGAGCATGAGTAGAGACCCCCATGTATTAAAAACATGTGTATTGTTTTTTTGCTTTATTAAAAAAATAAAAAATAATAAATAAATATTTTTTTTCTAGCTTTTTTAACATGCCAAGTTTAAATTGGAACTGTTAAATTTACTGTTTTTACCCTACAAACATGGGCATATATCATTTCAATAATGGTAGAAATTTGTCAGAATATCAGAGATAACTAACCATAATACATGTAGGATCCATCTAGGTCATTTTTTTTACAAGTACACCAGAAAGGATATTCCATATTTGTACCAATAGTGCATCATACCCGATATGATACATTGGGCATATGCCGACATGATACATTGTGCATATGCAAGTGTCTGCGTCTGACAGATTTGGGTGCACCCAATGGAACCAAATGTGAATTGACGTGTCAAATTTTATGGAACTAGATCCATCTGGTGCATCCTGCAAAATGTGGATGCTGGATCTGCTAAATGCTCCTATTTGCAATATTCACACCCAATGAAAATGGGATGGCAATGGTAGGACACATTCTAATCCCATTCTCATCCTGCAGGGGCAGTCATACACTCCAATCCAATTTTTAGGAAGTCAGCCCTAATACATCTTACTAAGCCAACGAATATATGATGAGATTTGACTAAAACATGCAAATTTATTTTTTGACATGTAAATGCTGGAAGTGCATTGAACCAACATCTGGCAATCAAAGATGCAGGAAGAATGCCAGCTTCTGACTTGTCAGCTACTGCTTGCCCAAGCAGTGCTGACATAGTTATGACTGCAATCAATATATAATCCTCCACAAAGAAATGCTCTTTAATTCCTTGTATCTCACATACAAGAACAGAAGAAGGCCTCGCTGGGGAGCTTCTATCCAAGCGATCAACCCTCGTAACATTTGGACTGATGTTTGCAACCACGGCAGCACCAGAAACCTGAGCAATGAACATACCAAGGATCAGATAAAGAATCTTTACAAATATGTATAGTAATTAACAAACCACAACCTTAACCGGAGCAGGTTCAATAGGCGCTCTCAACGTGTCAAAAGATCGGCTTTCAATTGCTCGCAGAGCTCTGAGGCCATCTGCATTAGCAAGGATCTTGAAACCATTGTCTGCTGTAGTAACAGCAAGGAGATTTCCTTCTTTGTTGAACCTCAAGCGGGGAAGACTCTGAAGAGAACAACATCCTGATGTCAAAGATCTGATAAAGGCTGCATACGGGTCACTACTGAATTCAGTTTAAGATAGTGGAAATGACTAAGTTGTAAGTTCCATACTACTGAGTGTACATGACTAGGGTCCAAATCACAGTCATGTTACCTACAAGTGGACTTGTAAGGAATGTTACTCCAATTTGAAGGCTACTTTCCTCACGATGAGTACTTGGGAGAAGTCACTAAAATTTCATCATTTCCGCTTAATTGAAGTAGAAGTTTGCAATTCAATTCATTTGTGCATCCAAAAGCAATCTAAATAATCATGATATCAATTTGGAAACTAAAACCTGAAAAATCTGATCAATAAGATGAATATAAAAAAAAATTCCTAACCGGGAGTCCTCCCTCAGCATCTGTGGCTGTGAGAAGGTTGACGTTGTCCATATCCCAAAATTTTATCTGACTATCTTCGCCGACAGCCAAAAAGTGATTTTGCGTCGTGTCAAATTGCACAACACCTGCTGATTTCTTTCTGAACCCAGCATATGTCCTCCTTATTGCTCCTTCACTTTCATTCCATTCAACAAGGTAAGAGTCACCATCTTTACTTGTCCCACAAGAAAACAATCTGAGATATCAAAAGGGAACAATCATAGCATTAAGTACCATAAATTCAGCAAAACAAAGTTATTTCACAAAGAATTAATTTGAACTTCCCCAATTATACTGCCCTTTTTTCTCTTGCAGTTACTCATCTTACCTGCTTCCATCAGCACTGTAAAGCATTGTAGTACACCATCGTCCTGGAGCATCATAGTCAACTCTAGAGCCCATGTTGTCATACAACCATGCCTTAATTTTTCCATCAAGTGCAGTTGAAAAAATAAACTGCAAATATATAATGACAAATGTTATTTAGTCATGCCAACAGTGGAGCACGAGGCTTCACTTTTTACTTTTTTTCTTCTTTTTTTTAACCTATGGGGTCATGAGCATGAGGCTTCACACATAACAAAGGCTGTGAATGTAAAAAAATTTATCTCTTATGATCATGTTTTCAGGGCTCTGTTCACAAGAATTTCATTTGATGATAGTTCTGATGCAGACCTGCTATTAACTCTTCTTTTTTCTACTGCTATTTATCTGGAACTGTTCCTCTGAAGTAATGAGAATAATCTTGCGCTTAACCCTGCAAGCTCAACTTTACCCTTGTTGTTCTTACTGATTCCCTGTTAAGCTGCTAGCTCAAATCACAATAGATTATCGGAGCCGGTGAATATTGCTCTGGCTCAGGTAATCCATTGTGATTTGAGCCATAGCAGCTTAACACGGAATCAGTACGAACAACAGAGATAAAGTTGAGTTTGCAGGGTTAAGTACAAGATTATTCTCATTACTTCAGAGGAAAGACCACTTTCAGATGATTTCGTAAGGTGTTCCTTTCATCATCAACCTTCTTATCCGAGAATGAGAAAAAAAAAAAAAAAGCTTTTGCAACTTTTTGACACAATGTATAGGAGCCTGCACATCAGTGATGTTTTTAGAGTTATGCCGGTGCTTTTCAATGTACCTTTTAGGAAGATCAAAGCAGTGATTTAAATATCAATAGCATCGGCCGATATATAGGCCAATACTATTACTATCGCACAGCAGCGATACGAAACTGGGCTGAAGGTGTCAAAGTTCCCAGTATTAATCGATATTTCACAAAACATTACAATGTATTGACGATATATTGTACATTGCGAGTTATAAGTTACCCAGTATCCTTGATACGTGCAATACGTATCGACGATATCTCACGATATCACAGTTGTGTCAGTCCCCTTGTGATTTTTTTTTGAAAAATCACCAAAAACCTGGAAAAAAAAAAAAAAAAACGATTTTCTCTGAAAGTTTTTTGCTTTGATTATGTTCCTAAGCGGATTTTGACCAACCCCTTTCATTTAGAGAGAAGGGGATTTAGGTGCAAAAATCAAGATTGGATAGTGCGCGGTACCAGAAAACCCAATTGATGAGTTTTTGCTAATTCGATCTGTTTTCTCTAATTTAAATTGCTTGGAAACCATAGAATGAAGTTACTATCCATGATTTTGCATATTTTTTCATGCTCAATCATGAATTTGACCTCCGATATTTGAAGTTGGGGAATTTGGAGAAAATCTGAAAAATTCCCGATTAGTGTGGAAAAATCGTATTAGAATGCTTCATGGTTGATCTATAGATTCAAAGAAATTTTTGAAAAAAAAAATGTTTTTTTAATGACAACGGGGTGTCCCCGCCCCCTTTTGAGGCGAGACTATTCCCTGCGGATGCAGATAATCACCCACTAACCATGTGCATTGGGTAATCCACGGGGAGGGGAATTGAACTCGTGTCTGTGGGGAGCAAACTGAAAAAAAAAAAAAAAAAATGTTTTTAATTAAATTCATCGAAAAATAAGGTAATAATAATATTTTTATTAATTTAGATTGACCTAATGTTATTTGTGCCTAATATTTATGTATTTATGAGTACATGCTAATGTCAACATCAGCTGCACCCATTTGGTCACTTTCAAAAATAAATTTTAATTTTTTAAAAATATATATTCAAAAAACTAAAAAATATTTTTAAAAATAAATGCATTGTATATTGTTGGACATATTTAGTACATTGAATTTTCTAATAAATTATAGAAACTTTAGTGATTTTTATTTATTATTTTAAATTTAAATTTAAAAATAATTTAAAAAATACGAAAATATTTGAGATAATATTGTTTCTTTGTTTCTTGTTCCTAATATTATTTTCAGCTAATGTGGTTGTCCATAAATGCCTTCTAGGATTTATAAATTGTATGAACTGATCTTGAATATAATTGCATCACTCTTGTGAGAAAGTGCATAGTTTAGGACCCTCTGTATAGAGGAAACTTATTATGTGTACTTATTTTTTGTGATCTTTTGAGTTCTAAGTGTGTAATAATGTCTTTTTAACATCCCCTTAACAATTCAACCAACTTCTCAATGTTTCCCAAAATAGGTGATACATTATGTGATACACGAGATACCGATGTCTCCGTATCCCAAGTGTGTGATATATGCATTGTTACCAATACTTGAATCATTGGATCAAAGAGAGATTTGTGGAAACAGTATATTGATCAACTCTAATGCCAAAATCAACTTGCATGCAAGGGAAACGAGATATATAATCGGTTCCACTAATCAAATTCAATATATAAGGTTGCCAACAAAAAGGATAAAATATTATTCTCCCATCTATGACACAACTATATCTTAGCAAGGACAGAAAGATTGAACTATACAAACAAGCAACCACATGCTTCTAATGCCAAAAATCAACTTTGCATGCAAGGAAACGAGATATTTAACTGGTTCCGCTAATTAAATTTGATATATAAAAGGGTTGCCAATAAAAAGAATAAAATATTTTCTCCCATCTATGACACCATCACACAACTATATCCTAGCAAGGAAAGAAGACTCAACTAGACAAACAAGCAACCACATGAAGAAACATTTATCAAGAGCTTTAAGAGGAATGAAATTAATCAAGGCAGCACTACCTGCGACTACAAATGAAACATCTCTTGCAATAACTATCTCATCAACATAAAACAATAAAATGATGTGGGAGAAGAATGTTTAATGTTAGCTATGAGTCACCAAACTAAACGCATGGATTAAGGGTGCAAGAAGAAGTTGAAATATAGGAAGAAATGGCATACAAAGAGTATAAGGCATACTATGCCCTTCTGAGGCATGTTTTCACTTTTCACATACCCCAATAACAAGCAAGAAGACAAATTTCAGTAACGACTCCAAAAAATCAGATGCTTTTCAAGAATCACCGATAATATCAAGTGGATTTTCGATAAAGAAGTTTAGGAAGAGGGACGGGCAATGTTGACTCACAATGATACAAGACATGAAATTAAATATGACATGCAAGATTTCAAGCTTTAGATCATACCAATTTTAAACACTCACAAAATTCCACGTCCCACATACGATCAAACATTCAACAAGGGAAATCTACGGGGGGGTCCAAGCCTACACACGTTTAGGGCTGAATCAAATAAAATTATAAACCAAACAATGCCCAAAGGAGTGTAAGATTCATCCACTCTTGTAAAGGATTGTTCCCCAATTTAAGAGATTCACCATGTTCCAATTCGGGGAAAATCTAGGGTTTGTAAAAGTTGAAAAATTTTGAAATTTGGGATTATTTAGGGTTAGGGTTAGGGATTTAAGGCGAGAGAGGAGTGAAATAGGGAAGAGAGAATAACCTGAGACAGTCCACACGTGTGGACAGTAGCCCAGCCCAGACGCACGTGCATGGGTTCCTGTCCGCACATATGTGGGGCCCACGAAACTGGAAACGGCCAGCTAGGGGTTGGTCGGCCAGGAGAGGTCCACCCTCACGCCAAGTTTCACGTTAATCCACGGTCCGGTGTGTGCGTGGTGCTCCGCCGAAGTTTCGGCCCTGGTGGGCCAAAATCTGAAAATCTATTGTAAAAGAGAATTTTGGTGCAAAGAAAAGATAAATCTGAAGATGGGAAGGCTATGGGAGATGATGAATGTGGGGTGTAGGAGGTGGGAACGATTTTGGATGGTTGTGGCTTCACACCACGGTAGTTAGCCCTTTGAAGAAGAGAGGGTTTCGCACCCAATTAGATTCTTCAACTCCGAGGAATTGAGAAGAACAAAACACAGAATTTTATTCATAAACTTTAATGAAAAAAACTTACATAGGGTTGCCTATTTATAAAAAAACCCTAAACCCCAAAAGTCGCGCCATGTGTGCACACTATTATTTAGAGACGAAGTAACAAAAATAACAACTAATCAACGCAATTAAAACTGTTCATGATGTTTCTAATAACGATAATAACCAAAACTCAAAATCCTAAATCATCTAGGGTAGTGGGCTACGATAATGAGATCCAATGGTGAAATCACAATGATGATCAGGTCCACTCCAATGCTCCATAGCACGGCCTCCTAACTAAGATGTCCTCCATAAATGTCGTCGTCGATCCAAATCGATAGTGGGGCCTCCCTCCTTCTTGAGTACGTGCGTAGGGTGGGGGGTGTGCGCATGCGCATTGATGTCCCCATCAACTCTCCCCACCTACAAAGATTTCGCCACTGGCGAAACAAAATTCCTGAACCGCTCCAAGATGTCAAGATCGAGTCTCTGAAGCTCCTCCTCAGTGAGTCATGCGCTATCTGAAGTTGGGCGTGACTTCCACTTGACCAAGAACTTTTGAAATCCGTCGTCCGACTTCGATACTATCTGATGGTCCAGAATATCCTCTATCTCCTCTCTAGGTGTGGGAAAGGTAGGTATGGGAGGTAGAGGCTGGAAAGATGGGTCGGGAAGAGGCCATGAATCAAGAGAAAGGTCTGAGGAATCAGGATAGTTCGGTGCAAGGCTAGACAATGTATCAGTGGTCCCCTGAAATGCAACTAGATCCTCCACATTGAATATAGAACTAATTCCTATGGAAGGTAGAAGATCTACCACATACGCATTGAGACCGTTTCGTTTTATAATTTTGAATGGTCCAGCGTTACGCGCGTGTAATTTACGAACGACTCCATGAGGGTACTGCTCTGGCCTGATGCGGAACATCACAGAGTCCCCTACATTGAATTTCTTGAATCGTTTATGTTAGTCTGTAGAAATTTTGTAATGTTCATTACTAGTATTGATCTTTCGCCTGATTTCTTGATGCAATGAATGAATGTGATGTCCAAAGGACTCTGCAGACTCTAATGACCTATCAGACAGGGACATAGGGATAAGATCAACAGGCTTCCTAGGAACAACATCACACCAAAGTGTGACTTTATATGATCTAAACTGAATAGGAACAAGACAACGGTGCGAGACTGGACTGGAAGTTTGATCAACCCAAGACACTCTATAGGGTTGAGGATGGGCTTCAAGCTTCAAGCCCAAACAGCTCACAGTGCCAGTTGATGCCACGTTGGTACAACTACCACTATCCATGATCATCTTGCAGCTCTTATCACCACATTTTGGGTGAGTATAGAGGGTTATGTTGCGGCACCAATCATCGGTATTCTTTACTTGTGCAAAGGCGCAACGCACAACTGCAAGGGTCGCACTCTTGCGCTCCCTCTTCCTCATCACTAGGAGTTTCTGCTGACTCATATTCTTCCTCCTCACCGTCACTTTCTGGGTGCACTACTTCTACTTGCCCATTAATAAGGAACACCTTGGTGCCCTCTCTCGTGCTACACTGGTGGGCAAAGTGACCAAACCCCTGACATCTAAAACACCTAGTCGTATCACTTTTGCGCTAGCTAGACCCGACAACTCCTTTACCCTTATCATCCTTCGAGCCAGATTGAACACTACTGGAAGGCTTGTATTGATATCTAGTGTTAGGCTTAGCCACAGGAGGGTTGGCCTTAGTGCCAGAATGACGAGGCTCAAACCGCCTTTCCACAGGTGTTTTGAGGTATTGCTCGACCTCCAACACTACTTGATACATTTGTTCAAGAGTGTTTATATCCTTAACAAACAACTCTCCTAATGTCAGAATGGAAGCCCGTCTTAAATCGAGCAAGAGTGAGTACGAGATCCTCATCAACTTCACACCGGGTCAAGTACTCTTCGAACTTCTCAATGTATTCGCCACACTCATGGAACCTTGTCGAAGAGACTGTCATTCTTCAACCAACCTCAAGTGATAGAAGAAAAGGAGGTACTTTTCCTTCAGAGTTTCTTTCATTTCTCCCCAATGGACTATTGAGGGCTCCCTCGACCTTTCTTTCCTTCGCTCTGCAGTAGCACAAAACCTTTGCTTGGCCCACAAGCTTCATCTTGGCAAATCGGACTCGACGAGCATCCAACATGTCGTACCACTCAAAATACTGGTCCATGTCCGCCAACCAATCTAGAAAAGCTTTAAGGTCCAAGTGGTCATCAAACGTAGGGGCCTCTACTCTAACTCCCTACAGGAGTCGCGCATCTGGATCAGTGATCATGATGGCCCTCGCGGGGTGGGTGCACGGGTGCGCGCCCATGACCAATTCTTTGGCCACCTCCATTCCTTTGTCTATCCTCCTGACCACCTATCTGAGATTGAGCATATTCCCCAATGGTGGGGTTTGCTCGGGCGGATGTCTCTAGTTGGGTAACGCGCACATTAAGTTGTTCAAAGCGTTGGTCAATATGTTATTCCAAGCGCTTACCCAAAGACTCAAACTGCCGGGTTATATTGTTCATCGACTCTTGCAATTGCTCCATGCTTAGTATAGGGTGCAAGCCAAAACCATGAATAGTACATGTGAGCATACAACTACTCACTCAACTCAAAGACCCTCTAATACGCTATATGCGTCTAAATGGGACTAAATGATCCTATAGGACTCTATATGAGGGAAACTACAAAACACTACTAAAATTCCAGCAACATAACTGCCCAAATAGTTCATTAACAGAAAATTCAGCCATGAAAATTAGGAATTTTCTGACAACAAAAAATTCAGCAGTCCATGTTGTAAATGATGGGTCCTAAACAGCCCTATATGATGAGACTTAATGCAAAATAGACGTGAATAGACTAAACCCTAAACATGCAATACATTCCCCAATGAAAACCCTAAGGGCCTGTTTGATTTTCTAATTACAGAGGTAATTCTAGGTAAATGGGTAATAATTATTTAACTCTGTGTTTTCGGTTGGATTTCCAAGGTGATTTGACCGCCACCTTTCATTTATAGCACTCACGTCACTCGAGGAGAAAAAAGTTAAATTGTGGGGCCCACCTTGATGTTTGTGTTTATCCACACCGTCCATCCCTTTAGCCAACTCATTTTAGGGTATGAGCCAAAAAAAGAGGCAAATCCAAAGATCAAGTGGACCACACTACTGGAAACAATGGGAATTGAACTCCTACCATTGAAAGCTTCTTGAAGACCCTGGAAGTTTTGGATCAAACTAATATTTTTGTTTCCACTTTATCCATGACAATGTGACCTTATTAACGGGTTGGATGACAAATAAACATCACTGTGGGCCCTAGGGAGAAAACAACTTTCAACCATTGACGTTTTAATGATCCTTGTTTCCTAAGTTGTGGTCCACTTGAGCTTTTGATTTTCCTCATTTTTGGGCTCATGCCTTAAAATGTATTTTTTAAAAGGATGGATGGTGTGGATAACTCATATATATCATGGTGGGGCCCACATATTTAAATCAGTAATAAAAACATTTGTATGGACCGATTTTCAAAACGTAATTCCTAGCGACTTTCAAACAGGTGTAGTAAGTAATAATCAGGTAATTCCGTGTATTTACCAGGGGAAATTAAAAACCAAACAGCCCCTAAGCTTTGATACCAAATTTGATGTAGGACATGAAATTAAATATGACATGCAAGATTTCAAGCTTCATATCATACCAATTTTAAACAATTACAAAATTCCACATCCCATATACGATCAAACATTCAACAAGGGGAATCTACGAGGGTCCAAGCCTACACACGTTAAGGCTAGATCAAACAAAATTATAAACCAAACAATGCCCAAAGGAGTGTAGATTCATCCACTCTTGCACAGGATTATTCCCCAATTCAAGAGATTCACCATGTTTCAATTCGAGGAAAGTCTAGGGTTTGCAAAAGTAGGAAAAAACTTGGAATTTAGGATTATCTAGGGTTAGGGTTAGGGATGTAAGGCGAGAGAGCAGAGAAATAGAGGAGAGAGAAGAACTTGAGACAGTCCGCATGTGTGGACAACAGTCCGGCCCAAACGCACGTGCGTGGGTTCCTGTCTGCACGTGTGGGGCCCACGAAATTGGAAACGGCCACCTAGGGCGTAGTCGGCCAGGGGTGGCCCACTCACACACCAAATCCCACGTCGATCCGTTGTCCGGTTTGTGCGTGTTGCCCCACCAAAGTTTCGACCCCCTTGGAGGGCCAGGATCTGAAAATCTGGTGTAAAGGAGAACTTAGGTACAAAAAGGAGTGGATTTGAAGATGGGATGGCTGTGGGAGATGATGGATGTGGAGTGTAGGAGGTTGGGACGATTTGGGATGCCTATGGCTTCGCACCACGATAATTAGCCCTTTGAAGAAGGGAGGGTTTTACACCCAATAAGATTCTTCAACTCAGAGAACTAGAGAAGAAGAAAAAAAACGCAGAATTTTATTCATAAACTTCAATGAAAAATAAACCTACATGGGGTTGCTGATTTATAAGAAAACCCTAAACTCCAAAAGTCGTGTCATGTGCGCACACTAATACTTAGAGACGAAGTAACAAAAATAGCAACTAACCAACGCAATCAAAACCATTCATGCGGTTTCTAATAACGATAATAACCAAAACTCAAAATCCTAGATCATCTAGGGTAGTGGGCCACGATTATGAGATCCAATGGTGGAATCCACATGATGATCGGGTCCACTCTAATGCTCCATAGCACAACCCCCTGACTATGAGGTCTTCCATAGATGTCGTCGTCAATTCAGATCGATAGTGAGGCCCCTCCTCCTCCTCAAGTACGTGCGTAGGGTGGGGGCGTGCGTATGTGCATGATGTCCTCATCACACAACCTTTGGACGAGCTCATTACTCACATTTCAAGGACTTGCTCTCTTTCTCAAGAGTACGTTTTGTTGCGAGCATGCATTGCACACATGGGCATTATAACCAACAAGGGGTGTTTAGATTGGTGGAAAACTGTGGAAATGAAATGGATTTCCACGGATGTGATGTGGAAATCCATAGAAATCACATGCTGAAACAAACAAGTTAATGTGGATTCTTTTCTACACATTTCCCATTCCTATGAAATAGTGTTTGGTTTTCCATATCCATGTTTTCGTTTCCACCAATCCAAATAGGACTCACTGATCTATTAGGACTCATGTTACCACGCATTCTTTGCAGCATTTTACTCATAGTTGTTAATAGCTGGGATCGGGGAAAACACATAATGGACATCATTGTTGGGCACTGCTCTCTCTTGTTTCATCGAAGAAGCAATCCGCTATGACTATATCCAGTGTTGAAGCCATGTAACCAAGCCATATCTTCTGGTCGCAGTTAACTGTGTTCTACGTGCCTGCAAAAGATTTTAGATCGGTTTCCAATTCATTTAGAGAGAAAACTGTAGTGTGTTCCACACAACTGTGAATCATCCATACCCCCACATACATTTCCTCTTCCATGCAGCATACTAGCATTTTCACTAACTTTGCTCATTAGCACCATATGTTCCCTGTTCACAAGCTTTCCGTCATGATCTTTGAGGGACAACTCGAAGGGTGTTACACATCTATATTCTATGCTTTTCCTATACTGGCATTCTTGTAATTTCATCCTTTATTCAGGAAAATCCTAATACCTCGGCAACCTATGGAGTTTTCTCACTTAATCCTTTGGCAATTGCATGCATTGGGGAGAAACCCCTCACTTCTAGTTAATGCAAACATAATATCTCAACTTCTAACAGGTAGCTGGCTTTGCCCATTTCTTTTATACATGAAAAGTTTTACCATTCTCAACAAGAAAATCTCTTCTTGGTAAGGGAATTGCTATATTTAAACAGAAATAATCGTTAGATGGAACAAAAGAATGTTCAACTACAGTCAAACTTCATATTTTAACAACGACAATGAATGCTTATTGTACAATATAGTACATGAATCTGTTCTCCTCCCATGATTGCCTTGACTCCTGTGAGAGGACAAATGGAAGCAGAGTGGCTTCCCGCCTTTACTTCCAAAAACGGGGGCAGGGGGTGGGGAAGGAAGCACACAAATGTATGAGATCCTAATGGTTTCTTACTGAGAAGTCCTAGATGTAAGTTAGACTTTTAATTTTAGTTCTTGGTTTCAACCTTCCAGAGACAGGCAGGGAAAAAGACTTCTGTTATGCAACTTGACAGTGGTTTCAGAATTCAGAAATAATTTGAACATAGAAAAGACAACCTATATCTGTGATACATGTCATGAACTCAAAATCAGAAAACTCTTGTACCTGAATGCTCTCCTTGTGATGAGGGCAAACAGAATAAACAGGTGCATCATGCCCTTCAAAGTTATAAAGCCTCCGTCCATTCAAATCCCACACCTAGAAAACATGTACCTCTTCACTTAGTGAAAATGAAAAAACATGAGAAGGTTAGGCGAAGGCAAAAACTAAGAAAGATTTCATGGTTGCACCTTTATCAGCTTATCATCTCCACAAGTTACGACACACAGCTGTTTATTTGGATGAGAGAATGCTAAGTCATTGACTTTGCCAACATGAGCATCAATCTGCCAAAAAAAAGTCATATTGTAGTTATAGTTTGTTCCCTTGTTGGTCAGGCAGCAAAAACTTGCAACCCACCTCTAGATGCTGGCGTAGATCATTAGTTCCTTGATAAGCATATAAATGAATCAAGTGCTTTGTAAATGCAATGCCTGAAACAAGAAAATAAGAATGTTCATTTGTTTTCATCAGCAAAATGTACCTAAATATTAACAGGACACAACCTGGTCCACTATATAGGGGACACATACCCATCAAACTTCCATCTGGACTCCAAGTTACTCGACTAATAGATATTGATGACTCTTTGACAATTGCAGCCTGTCAATTTCAGGAAGAGATCATCAATGCATAAAAAATTATTAATAGACCAAATGATATAGCTATAAATGATGTCCTTATATAAAGAGCAAAGACTGGACTACAGCTTAATAAAAGATTCCCTCTATAGTAGGCTTTATTGCTAAGGCTAAAAACAAAACACTAATTGGAATGTCAAAGTTCAGCATCACGCCTTCCATCTAGAAATAGTATTTGCACACATAATGTACGAGATGGATAAGTGGGACAGAATGTTGGGCAGTTAAGGAACAACATGTTAATAGGATGTGTAGCTGAAATGAAGATGTTGAGATGGATGAGCAGCAAGACGAATAAGGATAGAATTAGAAATAAATGCATTCAAGGGAACTTAGGAGTGGCACCAATACGTAATAACATGAGGGAAAGTAGCGTTAGATGGTTTGGTCATGTGCAATGGAGAACCACGCTATTTAGGAGTGAGTTGGTACAAACTTGAAGGCTCTACAAAGGAGAGGGGAAGGCCAAAAATAACGTGGATGGAGGTAGTAAGAAAGACTTGATGACATATGGTTTAACTGAAAATATGGCCCTTGATAGAGCAGAATGGCAGAATAGGATTCATGCAGCCAACCCCAATTACGTGGGATAAGGCTTAGATGATGATAAATGTAAAAGGAAACAAATGCATTCTAGGAATAAGATAAATGAAATTAAAGTTCGTTATTATTTTGAAATTGTACTTCCAACTAAATAAATAAATCTTCTTTATGAAATTCCCAAAGAAAAGAAGTGATAAGAACCTGAAATGGCAATGAACAAGATGACGTGTCCCATATCTTGAATGGTTTAGATGCCAACCTCTCTCGTAACCCAATTTCCCAAAGTGAAATTTCACCATTGCTAGAACCAACTGTTCAAAGAAAGAACCAGGTTAAAAAGAACCATGTTTGCACGCTAATATATCTATAATCTCAGGATGATCTGCTCTTTGCATTTGCTGAGGCACAAGATTTGACATCCATACCAAGAAGTAAAGTCTGATGAGTAGGATGGAAATCCATGCTTGTGACACTCGATCCTTGATTTATGGTACAGGCTACAGCTCTTGGCAGATCATCCGATGACCAAGAAGTTTGTGGAAGAGGAGTTGGATATGTAACCTGAAAAAACAGGACAAAAACTCACACATGCTATGCACTATCAAGCTCTGAACACCAGCAACGATAAAATAACTCAAATCTCAGTACCATAACCATAAAAAGCATGCACACATTTCAGAATGCTCAACAGAATTCTGAACCATTCAGACTTACCTCATCAACGGGTGCAGCAGACCTCAGTCGCTTCATCAGTTGTTCGGAATCAGTACTTTGATAATCAACCATACCTGGTCCATTTGGAGGAG
The DNA here is from genome assembly GCA_030180095.1 of Magnolia changhungtana. Lineage (NCBI taxonomy): Eukaryota > Viridiplantae > Streptophyta > Magnoliopsida > Magnoliales > Magnoliaceae > Magnolia > Magnolia changhungtana. The sequence continues at coordinate 142,454 of JASAUF010000628.1, read as the reverse complement.
TTCTTGGACGTTTCAAAATGGAAACTGTGGAAAAGAGACATAACGATTGCCCATACTCTCTAAGCACTTAATCTATGATGATAAATTGCAGTGGCCAGAAAAAAAGGCTCCATGTAAGGATTCAATTAATCCATGCATTTTCTTCAATAACTGATGCAGGATATGAAATTTAAATATGATATGCAAGATTTCAGGCTTAAATCATACTAATGCAGAATAATCACATAATAATTCCACATCCCACACAAAAAGCTTAAAACATTCAAGTAAAGAGGAATCTGCATGGGTCCAGGCCTACAAAGGCTAGGACTAGATCAATAAAATTATGAACCAAACGATGCTCAAAGGGAGTTAGAAATCAGCCACACATGCATAGTAATCAGTCCCTAATCTAAGGGATTCCCCAATTTCAGGGTGAGAAAAGGGGCAAATAAATTAGAGATAATGCAATCTAGGGCTGGGGTTTATGAAAACTGGTATAAAAGAGAAAATAAGAAGAAAAAACCTGAATCAGCAAACGTCCACGCGTGCGGACAGCGGCAGGGCCGAGCGCACGTGCACACGAGCCTGGCCACACGTGTGAGCGGGGCCCATTTCCCAAACGGACTCCTTGGCCTTGATCAGCCAGGAGAGGTCTCCGAACCCTCTTAGTTTTATGACGATCCGACGAACGGTCGGGGCGCAGTGCTCCGTCGAAGTTTCGGCCCTCCTGCAGGGCCAGATTCTGGAAACTAGCTGTAGAGAGGCGAACAGCTACAAAACAAGCGGATTTGAAGCGAGGATGGTCGTGGAATGGATGAAATAAGATGGAGGGACGGATTGAGATAAACGTGGCTTCATACCACGATAGTTAGCCCTTCGAAAAGAGAGGGCTTCGCACCCACTTGAATTTTTCCACAACTCAGAAACTCAGAGAGTAGAAAAACACGCAGAAATTTTTATTCAACTTCAATGAATCAAAAGAACTACAAGGGGTGCCTATTTATAGGGAAAACTCTATACCCCAAAACTCGCGCCATGTGCAACCTATTACTTGGCAATGAAGTAAACTAAAATAAATACGAATCAAAGAAATCTAAAGCGTTCATGATGTTCTAAATAATATAAATAAGCAAAACCTAAAGTATGAACTTAATCCAACTAGTGGGCCACGATCATGAGATCCCATGATAGGCTTTTCTTGACTATCGGGCCCACTCTTTGAATCAAAACTCCATCTTCTAACTAGGGAGCCTTCCCTAGACGTCATCATCGAGCCAGATCGACAGTAGGGCCCTCCCTCTCCTTCGGTACGAGCGTAGGGGGCGGTGTGCGTGCGAGTGTGTGCGTGATGTCCCCATCAATTCTCCCCGACTGCGAAAATTTCACTACTGTCGAAATAAAACTCTTGAACCGCTCCAAGATGTCAGGATCAAGTTTTTGAAGCTCCTCCTCAGTGAGTCACGTGCTGTCTGAAGCTGGGTGTGACTTCCATTTAACCAGGTACTTCTGAAACCTGCCGTCCGACGTTGAAACTATCTAATGGTCCAGGATATCCTTTATTTTCTCTCTGGATATGTAAAGGCTAGGTATGGGAGGTAGAGGCTGAGAAGAAAGGTCGGGAAGAGTAGGTATGGGAGGTAGAGGCTGAGAAAATGGGCCGGGACGGGTAGGTATGGGACGTAGAGGCTGGGAAAATGGGTCGGGAAGGGTGGGTATGGGAGGTAGAGGCTGGGAAGATGGGTCGGGAGTGGGCCATGGATCAAGGGAAAGGTCTGGGGAATCAGGATAGGCGAAAGGCTGGACAATGCATCAATGGCCCCTTGAAATGCAACTAGATCCTCCACATTTTATGTGAAACTAATTCCCATGGAGGGTGGAAGCTTTGCCACATACTCATTGAGACCGTTTCATTTTATAATTTTGAAGGGTCCAGCGCTACGCGCGTAACTTACGAACGGCCCCCGGAGGATACCGCTCGGGCCTGATGCAGACCATCACAAAGTCCCTTACATTGAATTCCTTGAAACATTTATGCTGATCTGCAGAAAATTTGTAATGTTCATTACTAGTAGTGATCTTCTGCCTGATTTCTTAATGTCATGAATGAATGCGATACACAAAAGACTCTGCAGGCTCTGACAGCCTATGGGACTGACATAAGGACAAGATCAATAGGTTTCTCAGGTTTATAACCAGTAACGACTTCATAAGGACTAAGACCTGTGGACCTATTGACAAAACTATTAAACGCAAACTCGGATGTAGGTATTACGGTGTCCCATGCTCTGGTGCGCTCTATAACCCTCCTAGGGGGAGACTCATCCGGTAGATCATCAGGACAGACATCATGAAACTCATCCACTAGCCTCAGTGGGTAACTCTACACTAGCCTCTGGTGCACTCTCTCCAGCTACAAGGCCATACATGTTGTACCCCTCAAAACAGTGGTCTTGATGTCCCTCATAGGATGGGTGCACGCCCATAACTGATTCCTTGGCTAACTCCATTCATTGGTCTATCCTTCTAGCCACCTGCTTGATATTAGACATTCACCCCAATGGTGGGGTTTGTCCTGGCGGAGGCCTTTAGTTGGGTAATGCACACATCAAGTTGTTCAAAGCATTGGTCTATATTCAAGCGCTTACCCAAAGACTCAATCTGTTGGGGCAGTTTATTTAGTAACTCTTGCAATCGTTTCATGTTTAGTGTAGGGTGCAAACTAACCACGACCCATACATAGGGGCATACGACTGCTAACTCCCTCTATGGACTTTCTATGACGACTATATGCAACTAAATAAGACTAAATGATCCTACGAGACCCTATATGAGAGAACTATGCAGAGTCATTAAAATCCAGCAATATAGTTGTTGAAAATAAGGGAATAACAAAAAGTTACAGCAATGTAAATTGCTAACTTCCTGCTACCAAAAATTTCAACAACTAATATTAGGGACTACGGTCTTCTACACAGCTATATATGATGAACTGGATGCATGAAGGACTGAAACAAACTAAACCCTATATATGTGATGTATTCCCCTATAAGAACCCTAAGCTCTGATACCAAATTTGATGCAGGACATGCAATTTAAATATGATATGCAAGATTTCAGGCTTAGATCATACTAATGCAGAACAATCACATAATAATTCCACATCCCACACAAAAAACTCAAACATTCAAGTAAAGAGGAATCTGCACGCGTCCAGGGCTACACAGGATAGGACTGGATCAATAAAATTATGGATCAAACGATGCTCAAAAGGAGATAGAAATCAGCCACACATGCATAGTAATCAGTCCCTAATCCAAGGGATTCCCCAATTTCAATTCAAGAAACCCTATGGTGAGAAAATGGGCAAATAAATTAGGGATAATGTAATCTAGGGATAGGGTTTACGAAAACTGATATAAATGAGAGAAAATAAGAAGAAAAAACCTGAATCAGAAAACGTCCACACATGTGGACAGCGGTAGGGCCGGGCACACGTGCCTGGCCGCACGCGTGAGCGGGGCCCATTTCCCAAACAGACTCCTTGGCCTTGATTGGCCAGGGGAGGTCTCCAAACCCTCTTAGTTTTATGGCGATCCGACGTACGGTCGAGGCACAGTGCTCCATCGAAGTTTCGGCCCTCCTACAGGGCCAGATTCTGGAAACTAGTTATAGAGAGGCGAACAGCTGCAAAACAAGTGGATTTGAAGCGAGGATGGTCGTGGAATGGATGAAATAAGATGGAGAGGTGGATTGGGATAAACGTGGCTTTGCACCACGGTAGTTAGCCCTTCAAAAAAGGAGGGCTTCGCACCCACTTGAATTTAGCCCTCCAAAAAGGGAGGGCTTCGCACCCACTTGAATTTTTCCACAACTCAGAAACTCAGAGAGCAGAAAAACATAGAGGAATTTTTATTCAACTTCAATGAATCAAAAGAACTACAAGGGGTGCCTATTTATAGGGAAAACCCTATACCCCAAAACTCGTGCCATGTGCGCAACCTATTACTTAACGATGAAGTAAATTAAAATAAAAACTAATCAAAGAAATCTAAAGCGTTCGTGATGTTCTAAATAATATAAATAAGCAAAACCTAAAGTATGAACTTAATCTGACTAGTGGGCCACGATCATGAAATCTCATGATGGGCTTTTCTTGACTATCGGGCCCACTCTTTGAATCAAAACTCCGTCTTCTAACTAGGAGGCCCTCTCTGGATGTCGTCATCGAGCCAGATCAACAGTGGGGCCATCTCTCTCCTTCCGTACGTGCGTAGGGGGGTGGCGTGCGTGCGCGTGATGTCCCCATCAATAACCCTTTGCCATTTAAAGCATATCAACTATTCAATCACATTTTCTTTCTCTAAATGGAAAAAACCTAACAGACTATAAAGCAAATTCTGACAACTTTAAAATTCTGACCTTGATTTGGAGGAACAGGTATTGACGAAGCAGCAACAACAGCAGATTGAACGGATGAGGAAGCAGCAGCATTTGCCATCCAGCCAGCTAAAGCATTACTTGCAGTTGCTGCAGCAGGTGGGAAAGGCTGCATCCAATAAACCAGTGATATATCAATGTAAGCATCTAAAGCTCTCCTTCTGAGAAAATCAAAACATCTGAGATAAGCCACATCAGACTGCTTTTCAAAAAAGAAAAAGTAACATCGTACTCCATGTGCTCCAAGGGGTGTGTAGGTGGCAGTCTTGGCAACTGCTGTAAGTGGTACAGGGACCGGTGTTGGAGCACGAGCTCCATTTGTAGGTGCACATGTATGGTCTGTGAATAAGGTCTTGATATCGGGGTTAGGCCTTGGATTCTTACAGAGCTGATGTTGCCAGTTCAAACTGCACAGACAATCAAATAGAACTTCAGCAGCCAAGCAAACAATGGACGACCTTGGTAGACCAAATACCATGCAGATATAGCAGCTAGCAATGCCGATCAGAATGAAAATAGTGCACATCTTTTAGTAAAAGTAAACTGGGTGGGTCTAACAAACCTAAATAACTCATGAAGCACCACCACTCAAGATTGTCTGAAAGCTTACAAAAAATGAAGACTCTTTACCTTTGATTAATTAGAGTTCGCAATCTTGATGCTTTTAAAGTGGGGAACACCAGCTTTTCTCGAAAAAGAGGATTTGCTTCTATCAATTTTTTAAGCTCAATCAGCATAATGCTTCGAGCTGATTTAGTGTCACCGTACTTTGATAACTGTTCATTTTCCCTACAATCAGAGAAGAAAAAAAAATTAACTTTTCACACTTACATTATTAATTTTCCCAACATTCAAAGGAAAGAAAGAAAGTTGTGACATCAAAAACAAAGAGCACAAATAAAGTTTGTAATCAGCCTGAAAAAAAAAAGGATTGAATTGAAGAAATAGGATTAGACGCAAGCAATATCAGATAGAATCTATCAGTTTCAAGTTCAATGGATACATATTCAATTAGTATCTCTTCATGTGGAAATTGAGTTCTTTATTGAAGGAAGAAGAAAATGTTTATGAAAATATCATCAGCATCATCATCTAAGCCTTATCCTAACTAGATGGGGTCAGCTTATGAAAATATCATAAAGAAAAATTAATAAGAAACGGATCCAAGGTTTCCTACAAGAGAGGATAAAAATTGCTGGAACATGGTTAATGTAATACAGCAACTCTAAACATGGTTAATGTAACACATGTTGAGGCTTTACATTGTATAAGTGCATTACAAAATCATCCTAAGCCCTCCATATACCTCCCAAACAGCTGCGCTATTTGTGTTTTCCCTTCATCTAGGTTTGTTTGACCTTATGAACAAGTTGGATGGCAAATAAACATCCTTGTGGGCACTAGGAAGGTTTCAACGGTGGGCGTCATTGTCCCCAATGCTTTTTGTGGTGTGGTTCACTCGAGCTTTGGATCTTCCTCATTTTTGGGGACATGCCCTAAAATGATGGGCGTCATTGTCCCCAATGCTTTTTGGGGTGTGGTTCACTTGAGCTTTGGATCTTCCTCATTTTTCGGGACAAACCCCGAAATGATAAAATGGATGGACGGTGTGGATATAGCACATACATCATGTGTATATAACCAGGGAAAGTACTTTACAAGTCGGACGTGGAGCTACAAGAGCAGTATTGCATATGGTCGTTACCCTATTTTACTTCCGACTACTGTAGTAGTGATAATCATCACCTCATTTACCACACATTACAGCACATTATTGTGGTATTGGTAATCCAAAACAGGCCGTTAGGAAAATGATGGGTCCGAGGGGGTACGAACAACTTTCTCCAAGGGGATTAGCTCAAAATAGGGAACCAAGAAAAGGCAAGGTCTAAGTAGGAATTGTGGTTAGAGGACATCTCCTAGCCAAGAGGTCCTAACAAATGCAATTTAGAGGCTGTTTAGATTGGTTGAATCCTCTCAAAAATGGTGGAAAATTCATTTCCACATGTGACATTTTCCCGTATTTGCAAAAGCAAATTCATTTGTGGAGATCGATTTCCATTTCCATGGTTTTCCTTGAAAAATGGTGATTTTATTTCCTTCCAATTAAAAAATAAAATAAAATAAAATAAAAAACCTATTAAGTCATATATTTCTATGGATACAAAAGAGAGCTCTCACTTTTTTACCGCTGACCTTTTAACATTTCCATTAAAATTACTTGTGCTAAAACAAACCGGTTAAATTGGATTCTTTTCCACACATTTCTGTATCCTCCTAAGTGACATGAAGCTTTCATATCCATGTTTTGGTTTTTACCAATCCAAACAAGCTACAAGCAGCAACATATTTCTAATCAAAGACCACTATGAGATCCTTGACAACAAATAATACAGAGCAATATTTTTATAAATCTTACCGCAAAAAGGTTGAATCCTTTGAGGATTTGCATGGGAGTATTAGAGGATACAAGGATTCCCTTGAATAGATGCATGAAAGAGTTTGGGCTCCTTCCATTCACACATTTCCTTTCACTGAAGCTTTCATTAAGGTCGTGCCATTGGCAAATGGTTGGATTCTCCTCGTGCAAAGGTTTGGATGTGCCCAATCCAACCTCAAGTAGCGGCCTTTCAATGGACATCCATCATGAGCCACAAGATCTCAACACTGAATCATCTTTGGGAATTTAACATTTATTCCTCAATTGCATCTCAACTATGGCTACTTGGAATTTCTTTTACAAGTTGATATTTGTTATGCCATCTCAATTGCCGACTTGATTGAAAGATGCTCTTTTCTCAAGTTTAGAAAGAATTATGGTTGTTTGGATTATGGGCAAAGTAGTGTCGTGACAAGTATTCGGAGTAATCATACATGTTCATGGTTTTTCAATCCCCTTGTGCACAGGATCCAATGCATTTTTCGGCAATTAGTAATGGATATATGACCATTAGAATGGATTGGGTGTCTCTAGTGGAGAGGTGAACTACTTGTTGGGAATTTGCTCTAAAAAATCAATGTTTGGTTGCTCTTTTGGCCTAGTTTTCATGCATGGATTTCTCATTCATTCCTGCCCTAGTTAATGTGTGTGGAACACATTCATTCATATGGGTTTGTGAGGTTTACCTTTGTTGTCCTTAGGCGCCTTGAGATTGGACACAATGTCCCTTAGGTGAGTGTTGTAATACATGGATCTTAGTTCCTTGGCCATGACCATATAGGTCCTTGGACATGCTTGTGTCATTTAGATTGTCTCTATAGTGTCCTCTCTCTTGGGATAGTTTCAATCTTGGTGTCAGGTTCCTAGTTGTTCCTCCATGTTTGTAGCTCTTGTTGTAGTTAGTAGTTTGGTAATGTTTCTAATCGTATAGCTCTGTTGGCTTTCTTTTAGGCTCTATTGGATTCGAGTTGTATAGTTGTTTCTTTTCTTTCTTTTTGTTTTGTTGTTTCTTGTTTCTTTTGGGTTTGCCACGGCTCCCTTTTAATATAATTTGTAATCTTCAAAAAAAAAAAAAAACTTGTGAGGGGCCTGACTCGGTGTCAGGATGGACAATCTCCATCATCAAGGCCAACTTAGTGTTGGTTTGCCTTTGATCACCCAGGCCCATCATGCCTAGACTAGAAGAAGCTTGCAATTGCACTAGCTCTGCCAAATCGCTTGACCTGAAGATGTATGGATGGAAAAGCTCTTTATTGATACTACTTTGACTTGCTTTACAAGGTTACTGCATGGCTACTGAAGGGTGTGGCTAGGTGAGTAGGGGGTTTCATCAAGGTCGTCAAAGCCCACACGATTCAACATGGGATCCGTCGAGCACAAAACCAGGTACACCACCTGAAATCATAACTCCTTATGTGTAGATACTATCTCAAGCAAGAGGATATATTCCAAAATAAAGGGCTATGGACATCTGAGCCTACAAGAGACCCTTGGCCCCTACAAGAGGATTTGACGCGCTTCTCCAACCTCCAAAACATGTGATTGATCGGGAAAAGGCTATATAAGTTAAAAGATTGACAACGGTAAAATGGGTGGATTTTTCTGCTTATAGGCATACTTTAGAAAAGTAATATTTGTGGTTTTTTCAGAAACATGACATGATCATGGACGAAGATCCATTAGGGGTGCTAAAATCCAGATTTTGAAGCTTTAATTCCATTGCATTTCACCTAAAAATTCAGCACTGCTTGTCAATGACACTATATGGTTTTGGTCCGCATGAGGATCATATTGATCCAAGTACATGCATGACATGTTCCAATTTGCTACATGTGCGACCATCCAAGTTCAAGCATTACACATATGCATATGTACCATCATCAATTTTTAGGCACTAAAAAATGTGGCCCATGTGTCAATGTGAACATGCAGATGTATAAAGCCACCAACCAATCTTTAAGTTCCCCACATGTGCCATAATCTATCATGCCCGTGTTCTAAGGTATTTGAAAATCTAGAGGATTAAACAACCAGTCAACAACAGCAGGTCTCAGCATGTCTATGACCAGCTAGCTCTGACAGCATACCATGGATTGCTAGCCCCAACACAACTTTGCCCAAATCAAAATAGGCCCTTATAAAGCACACTCGTGTCTACCATCTAGTGAGGTATTTGGAAGGAGAAACTAAACAAATATTTGTTGTAATGCTACCTCAATTGACAAACTCCTTGATGCTATCAAGTATATCCTCCAATTTCCTACTTTATCCATGTCAGTATCATGTAGTTGGTCGGGCTTTCCTGTCAAAGAATTTTAGCAATGTATCCATTCCAAATCTAAAGAGAGACTAGAGAGCAACAATCAATGCTTCACTCAAACCCAAAAATCATCATTGGTCAGCACCCTCCAATGAGGCCATCGAAGTTAAACATTGATATAGAAGCTCAAATAGGAGTTTAGTTGAGCCAAGATCAATGGTGCTATAAGGAACAATGAGAATGACATCAAACTAGCTTCTTTTTTTCTGGACCATCTGAAGTTGGTAATTCAAATGAAGCAAACAACATGACCATCTTGATGAGTTTGAAAATATTAACGAAGACCTCTTCTAGCCACATCATCATCAAATGCAATTCCTTAGGCAACCAAGAGATACTTGCAAAAATTGAGGTCCACCTTTACCCTCAACGAAATTAGAGTCCTACATTCATTGTTATGCAAATGATTCAATCATACTCTTGCCAAGGAAGGAGTACCAAGGCCTCATATTTGTTGGATATCCTACATACAATAGCTTGACAAACATTGTGCGTTTCTTACTATGTTGAATGAAGTTCTCCTTTAGTATCACCATAACCTTATCCGAGCTATTTGGGGTCAGCTTTAGGACTCCTACTTCACCAATAGGACTGCAAGGTTGTGGAGACTCCAATACTCCATGGATTGGAGGTAATAATTTAACCACGTTAAATTGCCTACGAGGAATGTGACGTTCGGCAATGGATAATTGAGGCTGAGGGAGATATATTGAGATTGTAAAGCTCGACTGACTCCACCACTAGGTTTCATGGATATCACTCATGGGTCAGCTTCCCTTTGATCAAGAGGTGATGCATTTGTTTCTTACTCAATATCTCTTTGTTCTTTGAGATTTCAATTCCTTCAGCAACAAACCCTTTCTGCTTTCACCTCAAATATGAGTAAGGTAAAGCTCACTACATTCAAACAAAATTGTCTTAAACCTCCCTGGGTTATTTTCTAGTTAAACAAAAACCTCCCCAAACAGGGGCATATTCGCCCAGGCCATTCTGAGAGAAGGCATCCGTAACCAGCTACGCTATTCCATCTGGAGAACCTAGAGCGCACACTCCCATCTCAACTACCAAGCCGGATGCCCATTGCCACCATTTTCAACACATCAAGAGCTTCATTACACTTCAAACAAAAGACCATCAAAGTCCACCACATGTTAAGCTAATTTCAACCTCTTTCTTTTGCTAGACGCCACGAATTCTAGTAACTTTTATTTTAATTCCTTCAAGTTTAATTGAAGGCAACAATCCCATTTTATTGTAACAATCTTTCCATACAGGGTCTTAATGAATCCTTGGCATAAATTTCATAACTTACACTAAACAATTCCAATTTCAACCACTTAAACAGCAAATAATACCTGAAATTTTCGAGCGTCAAAAGCTGTGTAATTTCCTTATACAATTCCTCATTAAACGTCGAGAACACCTTCAAATCCTTAACTAATATCTCAACCGCCTTCGCTCGATCGTGCCTAAAAAACCCAAAAATTGAATAATGAAAAATCCGCATATAAACAAGAAAACCCACCAAAAAACTTTTAAAAGAAAACAAGAAAACCCACAAAATTTATCCATAAAGAGCAAAAATTGAATCCGCACCGATCGAGGGCTTCAAGGTACTTCTGCTTCCGGATCTCAAAGAATATCTTCATCGAATACCGGTTGTCATCCACCTTCGTAAACCCGGAGAGATATTTCTCGACCTCGTCCCATTCTCCCGCCTGCGCTTTCTCCTCGAAGTATTTCATGTTGAAGAAGAATCCCGATTCCTGCTCAAGCCTGCGCATGGCCAAAACACACCGAAACCCAGTGTTAGACCAAGCATAAGAAGGGAAGCGAGAACAAAAGCCAATACACAGAGTCGTCCGGTGTACTCACTTGTGTACGGACTCCTTGAACTTCTCCTCGTCCAGGAATTGCAGGATGAGAAACACCAATTCCCTGCTTAAAGAAGACATCTTCGGGCCTCGGGGCGCTAAGCTGCGCAAGTTAAGCGGATCGGCGGGGGTAGGGTTAGGGTTTTGAAGAGATTGGAGTCGGAGCTGAAATGAGAGACGGACAGAGAAGGAGAGAAAGAGAGATGGAGACAGGGGTTGGAGGAGGGTTGGGTGGGGTTGTAATTTCAGCGCTTTATGGGAGCAAATTCGTCCTGGGTCGAGAAGATTCTAGGGTTTTTTCTCCCATCTTGAACAAGAGCTGAAGAAAGGGAGGCTGCGGAAGAAGATAAAGGGTAGAGAGAGAGAGAGAGAGAGAGACTTCGTCTCGCTTTCTTCGATGCGTTTTGCAGGGGGTCTTCCTTTATCTCCATCTTCCGACCGACTTATCAGTGATAAGCACTCGTGCGTATCTGATAAGTCCCACGGCTTATGGAGTGGAAAAAGGCGTCGGTTTTCACGGATTCGAAGGCTCGAATTCAAATCGGATGGATATTCGTCCTGACGTCCACCACATCGGTCACGATGTCGAGAGATGACGTGTCGAGACGTGGGAATATAGCTTTTCGGGAGTTCTCTCGGGTCATTATTCTCGCGGGATTTTGAGGTGGTTGCGATTAGATTAGAGAAGTTTTCTATAATACATCCGCGACGTATTGGTATAGATACGTTTGGACTTTAGTCATTCAAATTGACTGCATCTATAAACGATCCAAACCCGTTTATGTGATAGACATTACCTTCGATGGGAAAATGAACTAACGACTTTTAAATTTTCAATTTTTAAATACTCTTCTTGTGACTTTTCTTTAAATATGGACAGTCAAAAAGACCTTTAAATAGTCAGAAGTTTGATATATTTCAATTTGAGAATTTTTTTATCGAGTTTCCACCATTAAAACTGAGGCCCATCGTATAAACGGCTTGGGTCATTGAGAACGACGGCCATCCAACTGCTGAGATCGCGACGGATCGTATGACATACTTGCAGTACGTCGGGATGCATTCTACCAAACGTCTTAAGATTAGATGGACACGACAAAACGGCAAATACAAAAGGGAGGCGTGCGGGTGTACAAAACTTACACAGTATCTTTCTTAAGTGCATATGCAAGCATGTGTGATCTGAGCTGTTGTTTTGATGGTCCAACATGTATACAGGCCATATCATAAAATTTAGGAATGGAATATCGTATCGACCAAATTCGACATCTGAAATGCAAAAGGAACGGTTAGATCACCGGACTACAAAAGTGCATGGTCTTAATTCACCATTAACTACAGATTTTGGTATGTAGACAATCCAAACGGTATCCCATCAGATCAACGATCAAGATCACCCACATGTTTGCAATGGGCGTCTTGAGAGCGAACTCCACACGACTTTTATGCAAAGACGCGCCGCGTAATATAATTCCTCGAATCAGATTTGGATTACAGTATGTTTACTCGCTCGCTTGAGATGGCATGCACGCTTCGCAACATGAGTAATAACGTACTTGACTGTGAGATATCTAGGCCATTCATAAAGTTCATAATGATGGACGGTTGGAAACAAATGAATACGTCAGTCAGACACTCAAGATCATTTCATGCGATTCTGGATCTGGAACCCATCCAATTCGGTCCCAATTTCGATGGTCATGATCAGCGCACGCATGAATCCATGTAAGCACAAATTTATCCAAGTAAAATTAATTCACCTAAGCAAGATTCAAGGTTCTGCAATCAGGACCGTTGATATAATAGGCCTACCTTTAATGTATAAGATTGTAAAAGCCTCCTTGTATTTGAAGATACTAACCACAAACTCGTTGATCTTTTCTCTATCGAAAATGACTCTGGCCTATTTATTTCTCGTTACCATCTGGTAGAAGGTTTGAAGACGGTCCGTCGGTGGATATTTGGGGCAGAGTTCATCTATGGTGTGGCCCATCAGTTCAACAGCACTGACCAATGAATTATGGGCCCACCTGTACGGACTCGATGGTATAGCCGTATAGGACACCAACTACATCGGCGCGAAGGATCCGGGAGCGGATCAGCTGTATGACGGGTAACAAGCTTAGTAGGTGTTACCGTTACCGTGTGGGGACCACCTTGACGAATATATTTCAAATCCACGCCGTCCATCCGGTTTTGAAGCTCCTTTAAGGACGATAACAAAGAAATTAAATACAATAACATCTATGCTGGACCACACCACTGGAAAATTTGGAGAATTACGATTAAAAGCATTGTATAGGCTATAAAAGTTTTGGATCATGCTAATATTTATATTTCCCGTTTCATCCAGTTCTTTTTTACCTTATCAAAGGTTTGGATGATAAATAAACATCATGGATCTTCCTACGGCGGAGCGTCGGAAGTTTTGAACGGTGAATGTTTAATCATCACTGTTTCTTGTGGTGTGGTCCACTTGAAAGTTTTATATGCTTAATATTTGAGACTGTATCTAAAATGGACTGTAAAAACGGATGGACGGAGCGGATAAACAGCATATCATCAAGGTGGTCCCTACCGTAAAATCCGCACCCGACGGACCCAAGCTTGAGTCCAACCCAGTCTTCATGATGGGACACGCCGTTTCCATGGTACGGATTTTCTTTCCAGATGGCATGTGCAGGGACAGAGCTGGTTGGACAAGACGCTGATTGGGTACTTTCCCGATCTGGCACAATACGGACCTGAGTGTCACACCGTGATGTATGGGTTTATCCGCACCGTCCATTTTGCATTATCAAGCCCATAAATCATGAGATCCAAAACTCAAGTGAACCACAAAGTGGTGATTAAACGATCGCCATTAAAGTTTTAGATCAAGCTGATTTTTTTTTCCTTTCATCATCCTGGCCTATATAACGTTATGAACAGGTGGGATGGTAAATAAACATCACGGCAGGCCTAACAAAATTTCAGCCGTGTGCGTAATTACCACCACTGCTTTCCGTTACGTGGTCCATTTGAACTTTGGATATGAATTATTTTTGGACTTTTATCCTAAAACGATATAATAAAATGGATGGACAGTGCAGATAAACCCTACATCACGGTGGGACCCTCAAAGCCTCGACCTGTGCCTAGCTGGGACAGCCGGACAGGTGGGTTAGTACACAATCCGCGTCCGTCGGACGGCAAAGTTAGGGTCCTTCCGGAAATCGGATTGCGTACTGAGTAACTCACTGTGCTCTTATCGTACTGAGTAAACTCAGTTGGCCCACCTTGAATGTATGTAGTTTATCCATGCCGTTCATCCTTTTTTTCAAATAATTTAAGAGGTTGAGCTCAAAATTGAAGCATATCCAAAAATCAAGATGATCATACCACTGTAAACTGGGGGAATAATGATTTCCACCGTTGAAACCTTGCTAGGGCCACAGTGATGTTTATTTGTCATCCAACCTGTTTATAAGATCATACAGAGATGGATGAATGGAAAACATAAAAATAAGCTCGATCCAAAACTTATGTGGGCCCCAAAAAGCTTTCACTGCTAAATGTTCAATTCAAATTGTTTCCTTTTGTGTGGTCTATTTGAGTATTGGATATGCTTTATTTTTGGGTTAAAACCTTAAAATTATCCGATAAAATAGATAGACAGAGTGGATCAAATATATAAATCATGGTGAACCTCATATGGTATATAGCTCCGCTTCCACCCTTCTGGCTATAAAAGGTTCAACGCGGATTGCGTACTAGCCCAGCAGATCTGTGGAGGGTTCCACCATGATGTATCAGTTTATCCACGCCGTACATCCATTTCCTCATATCATCTTAAGGGTTGAATCCAAGAATGATGTAAATCTACCGCTCAATTAAACCACACCAAATGGTAAGCTTGAGTTGCATTAAATGCAAGAGTCATCTATCCTGTGGTCCACTTGAGCGTTGGTTCTTACTCATTCTTACGTTCATACCTTAAAACAATCCCAGAAAAGGGATGGACGGCTTGGATAAACAGATGAATCACGGTGGACCCCTTCAAAGATCTGCCTCGACGGTAATCCATCCAGGTGCGGGCTGGACGCAATCCGCGTAAGGTTTATTTCGAATTTGCATTTCGCTCCTTCTAGGGAAGCGGATCGGCTGATGTACCATACACAGCTAGCTACTGTAGGTACGTGTCGTGCGAAGAAGACTAGCACCGACCACTCCTCGAGTTCTGAGTTGTACGAACAGTTTAAAGGGAAAACGGATTGGCTACTCCCCCTAGCACGAGCCCCGGGGCTGGTGGTCGGTGCTCTATAGCCCCACACCATGATGCATGTAATTCATCGATTTTAAAGATTATTTTAGGGTTTCATCCCAAAAATGAGAGATATATAAATCTTAGGTGGGCCACACTACATGAAAATAACAATGATTGGATATCCATCATTAATATCCTCCTAAGGCTCACTGTACTGTTTATTTGACATCCAATTTGTTGATTAGGTCATACAGCCCAGATGAAGGAAAAAACAAAAATCAGCGTGATTCAAAACTTTTATGGCCTTCAAAATGTTTTTAATGGTTGCCACTCATTAAACATTGTTTCCTATAATGTGGTCCAATTGAGATTGATATATATCTCATTTTTGGTCTCATATCTTAAAATGAACTTTAAAAATAGATAGACAACATGGATGAAATACATATATCATGGTGGGGCTCACAGACCACCGATCACCAGCCATTGGCCGATGTCAAGGGAGTTGAAAGGAGATCAAAGTTACATGCCACCACATTTATATATTTATTATATCAACACTATTCACCTGTTTTTAGAGATCATTTTAGAACATTATCCAAAAAATGAATTATATTAAAAGATTATTTGGACCCACTGCTTTTTGCAGTGTGGTCCAGTTGATAATTAGATCTTCCTTATTTTTCATATTAAGCCTCAAGATGAGCTCACCAAATGGATGGACAGTTTGAATATAACACATAGGTCATGATCAAAACCAAAGAACTTACTTACGTCAATGCAGCAGCTATATAGGTGTTGTGATGCACACCAGCCCATCCGCTTCCCCTTCTAGAAGGCTTACTCTAAAAGGTTTATTCGAATACGTCTAGATGTATCACAATACAATACTTTTATTGTTTGAATATGAATCATATTCCACCGATCCAAACCATTCAAATGACGAGTCTCATCCTGTTTGGTGAAAAGTCATCAAATAAAATCTCCAGGGTAGGTTATTTCAACTCTCTGATAATTTGTCACTTGTGATTTGAATATCAACGGTGAAGACAACTTTGGGTAATCAAAGGGTTGAAACTTCACATCTGCAAGTTTTTCTAAGGCATCCACTTCCAACCGTAACCCCTTCAAATAAAAGGGTTTGTGTAAACACAAATCAAACTGCATTCGACCATACCTCCCGACTGATTACAATATAATAATACATCAGCACCTTGGCAGATGGACTAGTGCCATTTTCATTGATCCAAACCATCTGTATTATGGGCCACTAAGTAATTTGAAAATATAAAAAATATCAAATTAAAAAATTTCAACCTTTTGGTTATTCAAAGGAAACCATTCATGTTCAAAGAAAAATCACTCAATGATAATCAAAGGGTCTAAATATTCTAGACTAACGGCCTTTTTTTAAAATAAGTTCCATCATAGGTAGCTCCATCATATAAACGGTTAGGATCAAGGAAATATGACCCCATACCTAAGGGCTAGTTGTACTGTATGTATCCTGGTTCAATACGTCGTGATGTATTCTAGCAAACACCTCTTTTTCTCATGCTATTGAGCCGTTGTGCGAGATATCGGCGAGATTCTTTGCATTTTAAACGGCGGAAATATATCGCGAGAATCTCGTCAACCGCAGCGAAACTGTGGTTAGTGGGTGGAAAAGAAAGCAGTGGGGGACCACCTGCGGATTACGTGCTTTTGGAACGCAGCTTCTCTGATGTGCACGTAGCTGTAATAGTGACAAGGAAGCAATTTTATCGCCATCATCTCTTTTCTGCATATCGTATCGTGAGAAATGAGATTATTGGCTAGGCATAGGAGGAGAAAGAGCCGCGCTAGACACGATGACTACGTGGATGGAGCGCAACTTGGCTGCGACCCGGAACACCATGACGGTAGGGCCCACTTCCTTATATGCATTATATATTCCTACGTTCTTGTGTTTCTCTAGCTTATTTTCGATTTAAGGTGGACCATACACATGAAACAGTGGTCATTTACCATTAAAATCTTTTTGTTAACTATTAAAGTTTTGAATCAACTTGATATTTATTTATTTTCTTTCTTTTGCTAAGGTTATTGTGACCTATCAATAGTTTCAGTTTGATGGCCGATAAACATTAGGTTGGATGTTAGAAAGATTTTTTTATATATATAGCAATGAACAATGTTTCTATAGTACGTAGACCATTTGTTTTTTTTTTTTTAACTTTATTTTTTGAAGCATATTTTAAAATAGACTTGAAAAATAAATAAAAGACATGGATAAAGAGTGTATATATTGAGGTAAGTCGAGAATATACAGTTGATACATTGGGACAAAGTCACCCACATAGTCTTGGGGTTGTAGACAAGTCGTGCTTGGCCACACATAATTATTAGTTTAGAACATATCATTAGATTATTTAGATTGAATGATTTAGTGAAGTTTTAAGTTATGATTTTCAATCTTCATGTTGATGTATAGATGATCTATCAATTTCACAATGCAGGTATAACACTCAGATCTTCTATTATGGACAGATCATGTGTGTGTGCATGTGTGTATACACACAAACGCATGTTACATCCATGTTTGTTCATTCATTTTGACAGATTATTTTAGGGTATGATTCAAAAAATGAAGCTAATAAAAAATACAGTTGAACTACAGCATGGGAGGAAAAAGGTAGTTATTTAATACATACCATTAAAATTTTCTTGGGAGCCTTCAGATGTTTATTTGTCATCTAACTGGTTGATAAAGGTCATCAAGGCTTGGATGAAGCTAGGGGAGCACAGAAATAAGCTTAATCTAATAACTTTTGTGGCTCTTAAAAAGTTTTTAATGAAAAGTCATCACTACTAATTTTCTATAGTGTGACCTGCTTGATAATTGAATATGCTTCATTTTTTTGGATATACTTTAAAATGAGCTATCAAATGGGTAAGAGATGGCATGAATGTAACTCACATAGATCTCAGTGAGTCTCATGATCTTCCAAAACTGAAGTAGGACACACATAAGAAATGGTTTGATGAACACCATCAATCTTTTTGTGTGAGATTGTGACGGAGTATTATTATAAGCCATTCAATTTATTGATCTGACATGTGACTCATTAGGATGAAAGCATTACCCAAAATTACAGTACTTTAAAGGTCAGCTGAGCATAACATGTGAATAATATAAGGTATGAATCTTTTGGGTGGCACACTTGAGTGTTGAATCATTCTCTTTTTAAATCAAGGCCTAATAAAAAGCATTGTAAGTGATGGACGGTGTGGATTTAATGCACATGTCAGTGAAAGTAACCCCAGCTTGGACTATGGTACCATGGGCATCTCTCACTGGTTAAGAGAGCGCATTAAGTGAGACCCGGTCTCAGCGGCCCAATTGCAGTGGGGTTATAGTGGGGCCCACCTTGACGTAGGTATTATGTATCCATGCTGTCCATCTATTTTTTCGGATCATTTTAACGCATTAGCCCAAAATGAAGAGATCCAATTATCAGGTGGACCATACCATAAGAAACAGTGGTGATTGATTGTCCTACCATTAAAAACTTGCTAGGGCGCACCTTAATGTTTATGTAGTGTTTATTTACCATCCAATCTGTTGATAAGGTCTAATAACCCTGGATGAAGGTAAAATTCAAATATCAGCTTGATCCAAAACTTCCATGGCCTATTAATGGTAAATCACCACTGTTTCTTATGGTATGGTCCACCTTATAATTGGATATGCTTCATTTATTGTATAATAAAATAAAATGATCTATAAAAATAGATGGACGGTGTGGATGTATAATTCATAAATTAACGTGGGCCCCACGGTAACCCTACGGTATACTCTTCATTAAGCATAATTTAGAGAGCGTACAATACTCGGATGACACGAGTATACCGTGTAAGATAAGGAAACATGTACCATATGATGAGATCTTTTACCATACTTTTAGGCATATGGTCATAAGATACATCTGGAGTGTAACGATTGGATATAGTGTCCTTTTTCAATGATCCAAACCGTTTATATGATGGACCTCACACATAGATGGTAGAAAAAATAAAAAATTTCATATTTAAATAATTCTTCCCTCTGATAATTTAACTCTTTGATTTTGAATCCGTAATGTCTTCTTAATCATTATTGTTAGATCTGATTATCCAGTTCAAAATATTTCAGTAGATTTGAAGATTTTTCAAGGCAATTACAAATGAGGCCCATCATATGAACGGTTTGATCGTGTGGCACAGCACAATATAGCGATAAATAGCTTACGGTACAACAGCACAATATAGCGATAAATCGCTTACGGGACAACAATAACTCCTCCACGTGATAGAGTAAAACGCGAGAAAATCAACGTTTTCTCGAGAAATGAGTGGCGTGTGGCTGGAAATTGAGAAACTCGGGATTGAGATTCCTGGCGATCTTCAGTGGATGTACTAAACTGGCACGCCTGTTCAGCACCTGGACCGTTCATCAGTCGGGGCCCACCGTTAAAATGCCTTACCCAGAAGCATTGATTTCGGGACCACTCGTTGCATTGGCCATATGTGGATGAGAAAATATGATTGTGAAAAGCGATTTTTTAACTATTCAACGGTGAGAAAACCTGGGGCCCACCTGATTAAAAGGACTGGATATTACCAGAATATGCAGTGCTGGCACTTGTGCTGCGAATCCGCACTTTCAATTATCTTCGCGCGAATCGCTCCGTCTTTCTTTATGAAAGTGGTGGGAAGGTTCTCGTGAATGAAATCGTTGTCAAATCATGCAGGTCTCTTGAAGAAAGGAATGAAACCGCTTCAAATTACCAAAAACCCCTCCGTGATTTTCCAATCAAGACTACTACAACGCACGAGAGCAATTAGATGAGGGGCATTATCGTCAAGTTATTTTTTAGCCGAAAGGGATGGACAATAGCTAACAAAATAATTAGCTATTTTACAATAATACACCTAGGAAATGAAGCGGATTGGCTGGTGTACCACACATCACCGACCTCGTGGATGACGTCACCAAGTTCTGTGGGTCCCACCATGAGGTATGTGTTATATCGGACGCGGATTGCGTCCTACCCCTGCTCGGACGGCAATCCGTCCGGGGCAGGGCTCTGTGGGGTCCACCGTGATGTAAGTGTTTTATCCACACCGCTCAACGCTTTTCTCGGATCATTTTAATATATGGACCAAAAAATTATGTAGGTACAAGGCTTATGTGTACCACAAAGTGGGGATTGAACTTCCACCATTCAAAACTTCTTGGGAGCTGGAGAAGTTTCCGATCAAGCCGATAATTGTATGTTCACTTCATCCACGTCTACATGGCCTTATGAATAGGTTGGATGGTAAAAAAAACATCACGTTGGCCCTTAGAAAGGTTTCAACGGTGGGTGTCATTATCAGCGCGGCTTCCTTTGGTGTGGTCCACTGGATATGTGGACCTAACTCAATTTTCTTAAATCATCCCTTAAAATGATCTTAGAAAATCGGTGAACGGCGTGGATAGAACACTAACATCACGGTGGGACCCACAAATCCCTGCACGTCCGTCCGGGCGGGGGTAGGACGCAATCCGCGTCCGTGTTATATCCAAATCGTCCGTCCATTTCGAGATCTGGTTGTAAGGCTTGATCCGAATAATAAGACAGATCCAAAGATCATTGTGCTCACTTATATCCAAATCGTCCGTCCATTTTGAGATTTGGATATGAATCATGTTTTGTGCTAATACTCTAAAATGATCTATCCAAATGAATGAACGGTGTGGATATAATAAATATATCATTGTGGGGCCATATAACTTTGATCACCTTTGAACTGTTCGTACAGCCCGGAGCTCGAGAAGCGTGTGCGGCCCCGGCCTCATCCAAGACGGTGCAGTCCTTATGGTGGGGCCCACCTTGATGTATATATCCTATATCCACTCCGTCTATCCGTTTTTGCAGATAATTTTACTGACAAACATAAAAGAGAAACAGATCAAAATCTCAGGTGGACCATACCATAAGAAATTGTGGTTAATTACCATTAGAAACTTCTTGTGGAACAAGAAGGTTTTGGATCGAACTGATATTTATTTTTGACTCTTCATCCAGATTTTTGTGACATTGTAAACAGATTGGATGGAAATAAACATTAGGAAAACATTACATTTGGCCTTAGGAATTTTATAATGGTGGTCCATTCAATCACCACTGATTCCTATAGCATGGTCCACCTGAGATTCAGATCTTCTGAAGTTTTGGAATCATGCCCTAACCTAAACTGATCTTGAAAAACGGATGGACAGCGTAGATGTAGAATACATAAATAAAGGTGGGCCCCACTGTAAGGGCCACACCCAAACAGCTCCCACACTGTTATTCTTTGAAAAAGTTCTCAGGCCAACTTGCGCCTAACAGTCATATATCACACAAGCAAGCGAGATTCCTCAGCTAGTCGTTGGATTGGATGCAACGACCGTGGTTGCCTTCCTGGGGTTGATAGATTGCCACGTGTCACGTGGAGAATGGTCCCTATTTTCCGACACCATATTTTATATTTTATATTTATTTATAGGTGTGGTTGAGAAAAGTGTGTTAAGGAAAGAGGAGTCGTGTTCTCAACGAACTGTCTAAGGTCATGGATTGGACCCGACTGTTTGTCAAAAACGGAGGAAAATGAGTGGGCCCACCTTAATGTATTTGTAATATATCCACGCCATCCATTCATTTTTGGTGATCGTTTCAGAGAATGATAGGAAAAATGAAGCATTTCCAAATCTCAGGTTCAAGTGGTGAACCGAGTGAAAGATTCCTCGTTTCAACACTGAACTCTTGGTATCCATCCCTAGCTGGTGGGGGTAGCTAACAGTGAAGTGTGAACTGTCAGTGGGGTGTACTAACAAGCTAACAAAGAAAAGGAAAAAAAAAGTGGACTACACTACATGGAATCGTGGTGATTGACCATTAAAAACTTATTGTGTTTTGGATAATGTTGATTGATATATATATATATATATATATATATATATATATATATATATATATATATATATATATTTTTCATCCATGTCTTTGTGATATTATTGCAAGGTTGGATGGAAAATAAATATTACGGCAATCACCAGTGTTTGTTGTAGTGTGGTCCACTTGAGATTTTTATTAGATTCATTTTGGGGCTCATTCCCTAAAGTGAGCTGCCAAATAGAATGGACAGTGAGGATATATATATTACACATTCATCAAGGTGGGCCCTACAATCAAGGTTGCAACATGTTGGATGAGGCTCCCCTCTTAAGATGTACGATGGCACATATAATATCTTTTTGGCACGTGTGTATTGACACATGTGACACATGTATATTACAAAAAAATTGATGATAGCATACAAAACATGTATGAGGCACTTAAATTCTGATAATTACAAATGTAGCATATTAGACACGTGATGAAAATCACATAAAATTGTGTTCTCATGCACTTGGGTATGAACGAGCTTTACTCATGTATATTTAATCTTTTTAATACATGTTATCCTTATTTTATTTTGCCAGCAAAATCTTTATTTTTATCGGTTTCTTTGTATAAATGGGTTAAATAAACCATGAGCAACCATACAATCAATGCTTTTAACACAACTTTCCCTTGTATCCAAATAGCCTTAGGAGTAGTGAACCCTAAAACGGTGACATCCGGGCCTTACTTTCATTTGGGCGAAGTTGTGTCATGACTAGATGATCTCATGGCTAGTCTATCATGGACTTACTATTGGTTTCTAGTTGTTTTGTCACTTTTTAGTAAAACACCCTGAAATATGGATAATGCAGATTACTATAAATGTGGGAAACTTAAAGATTAGTTAGTGGCACATTTATGTATGCGTATCTGCACATTTAACACAGGCTTCACATTTTTTAATGCTTGAAAATTGATGATAGCACATGCATATGTGGACGTTGCACATATGACATATATATCGAAACATGTTATTACAATGGAATGGGGGGCATTTGAAGAACAATAAATCAAAAATAATGAAACATCACACATGTTCAATGATCACAAACACAATGTCATGGCATTGACAAATTTGATTTCTTGGTGGAATGAGGGACGGGCTCAATCACCCTCTTTGAGATAGTTTGCCCCCTCGATAGAATCTACCAATGCAACAAGCTTCTATCGCACTATCTCTATAATGCAAATGGTATAAGTACGTGCACAAGCTACCACCAATACCATCACTATACCTTCTTTGCACATCCAGAGAAAAGAAGAGCAAGATTTCAAATAGAGCAAAGCAAATGATTCATGTGTAGAAGAAACCTAAAGATACATCATCCTTATTTCTAGAGAGAGAAAGTCTTGATCTCACTACGACATGAATAGGCAAAATTGAGATGCGTTGTCTTATAAAGTGAGTAATAGCCAACCATTATAAGAGGCCAACCAAAGCTAGATTATTATTTTCATGTGTACGAGTATCCTGCACACACGCTTGGTTAACTGGTTTTTTTAGCGGACTTTCCCACATACGAGAACTATAGCATAATACCACACTCTTTCAAAACGTCATTGAGTAAAATACTTAACAAGCACTTCACACCTTTTCCCCTATCCAAAGTAGGACAATGTTTTGCACTATGAGTGTGAAAAAAAAAATGCATTTTTTAATAGTTTGCTCTTACTAATTTTTCTTTTTTCTTTAAAACACTTCAACACATCTTGCATGTGCACAAATAAGTGTGTTCCTCATGTACACCAAAATCATAAATTTTCATTGAAAAGTAATTTCACTTTTTTATCTGGGACACAAAATCCATGGCTTGATAATCATATATACATGAAAAGTATAAAAAATCTTTGGTTCTAGACAACCAGAGTTGACAAACCATGAACACAGCTTTGTCAAATCCAAAACAATCTCTGAAGTAGCTGATCCAAAAATAACGACTCCTTATTTTAGCTTTATCGATTTTATAGGGTACTAGTCATAAAATAGTAAAATTTGTAAATTTATTATTGTGGACATACCTATAAGAGAGAATTCTGAATTGCACTATAGCAAGAAAAGAATAAATGAAAAGAAAATTAATACCTACATCATACAATCAAATAATGGCTAGCCAATGTTCAGATAGTGACTCAATAACATGTAGACAAAAGGTAGAGTCTCCTTGAGTCAATGGGAGGGGGAGAGGATCATCTTGCATTGTGCAATAATACCTTTTCAAGGTGAGTGGCTAACCCTATTTTTGGTAATTAATTAGGCGGTTGATAGATAGATTCATTGGTATAATTCAAACGAATATTGCTGAGATTTTATAAACCTATTATCATGAGATTAATTTACAAAATCTTGGCATATTTTAAAATATATCATTTTTATTATGATAACATTAAGGAATTTGTTATGTATATTTAAAGTTTAAATTTATTTAATAATTCACAATATATATGCTGATTTTTTTGACAATATATTCTTAATAACACCCTAAGAAAAACACCAAATTTTCAAAAATCTGATGAGAATTTTCTAAGTCGAGAAATTGTTGACAACGAGATTTGTCACTAATAATTCATAGAGGCCAAACCGAGGGATTTAGAGAAAATGCCTAGTTGGCCAATTCATTGATGGGCCCTCAATGTTTCCTATGTTTATTTTCTATAATTAATTTGAAATAGAATGAGATTGTAAATGTGGAGAAAAATAGGTGGTGGTAGTTGCCCCGACATGTTACATTGATGGCTCTCTTACTTGGAACAATTTTTGTACATTGTACAACCAATTCATAATCGAAAGCTTGTACGAGTGGGACCCTTGGTTCAATGATCCAAACTAATGGTATATGATGGGTTCCATTATGGATGGCCCATGCATTAAAATATAACTAGCTGAAAGATACGGCCATGAAGTACTTAGTCCTTTTCATGGTTGAATGTGAATCATTGATGCTTGCTTTTCATGACCTCTATTTCTTAGTTACCTATTGAAGGGTCAGGACTTGGACAGATGGGATTTTTAGAGTATAGACCACTCTCAATGTAATGTATAAGGTCACAGACACTTTTATGGTAAAGATGGACTAGAGAAGGCCCGATTAGAGGTGGAAACGATTCGGACCATAAGAACCTTAAATCAGTCGTATCTCATAAACCAAGATGAGCTTTTTTATATATTATATATGATTTTAGGGCAGGAGGACCTACTCAAGCCAACCAACCCTATTATGTTGGGTTTCCTATGCCAGATTTGAGAGATTCCGTCAGATCGATGGTCCAAGGTCTCGTTTAGTTTCATTTTTACTATAAATAGTAAGTTTTAACTCGGGTATAACGACATAAAAAGGACTTAGAAAAGTTAGGAAAATAACATGATTGGGCCAAATTGGACAGTAGTTATTTTTTGCCCAAAATCACAAAGTCTAGTAGGAATAGAGGCTGTTTATAAATAACAATTTTACTATTTATAGTAAGTCGTGTTTTTTGACTTTTTGAGTTGGAGTCTAAGTGTGAAACTCCATCCTAGATTTGAGTGCCTTATTTCAAGAGTTGTAATTTCACTTTTGTCATCAATCACATTATTTCAAGTTTATTAGGAATTATTTATGCTTTTATCCCCTTGAATTCGAGAAAGCTCTACTAGGATCCAAAGATCTTTGTAGATTTGGGAGTAATTATCCTATGAGGAAGACGGTAATCATCGACCTTAGCATGTGCCTCCCGGCGCCATAATGCGATCAGTCGTTATATTGAAGGTTTGATCGACTAAACCATGAGCTACTAGTGATGACACATTGTTAAGTGATCCGCACTTA
Source organism: Magnolia changhungtana (assembly GCA_030180095.1). Classification (NCBI taxonomy): domain Eukaryota; kingdom Viridiplantae; phylum Streptophyta; class Magnoliopsida; order Magnoliales; family Magnoliaceae; genus Magnolia; species Magnolia changhungtana. The sequence continues at coordinate 116,360 of JASAUF010000628.1, read as the reverse complement.
GTAGTCCTTGTGCCAAAAATATAAAATACCTACCTTTCAATAGGTAGCCAACAAAGAAATATTTAAGAAAGAAATGCAACAAAGATTCCACTAAATTAATTTTAAAAAGCCAAATACTCTATAGCTAGGATCTTTTGTCTTTGACGACTTTTGATGATCGTCGTCATTGATGGTGAGTTCCACCATATCAGTCTTTTAGATATAACTAAACCATGGGCACCACTCTTACGAACCTATTTCATAGTATCTTCACTAGATTATTGTATTAATCCTCACCACAAAGTAGGGGTGGAGGGAGGCATTATACAATGTTGAGCCCAAGTGGTTTTCATGTAACTTTTGGTTTTTAAGTTCTTACAAGTGGGGTCCATTGTTCAATGATATAAATCATTTTGATATTGCGGGCCAACAATCAATTGTCTACATACGAAAATTATGGTAAAATCCGGACTCTTTGATTAAGTCACCAAAAAGAAGTGGTTAAGAAAAGGAAATACACAAATGGTTTCTATTCAACTAATACAATGTCTATGGTCAGGATCTTTCGATCAAAGTTATATAATTAGGTGCATGGTCCAGCCCCTGGCTATAACCGGGTTGAAAATGCTCTGGCCCTATAGTGCGAGAAGGCCAGCTGGGATCTTAAGGAAAAGATAAAGAGTAATAAGGTGTGTCTCATATGTGTGCATGATCCTAGCCATTCCTCAGATGGGTCCCAAAGTGTAGATGTAATGTTGAAAAATTCATTTTAATTTACAAAACTATATGGGCCACAGTTCATAGAACATCCAACGGATGGTGCATGTCTCAGTTTCTAGGTAGGACCATTCATCATTGGTCTAACCCCACCTAATTATCAAGCCATTCTTGAACCTCGGACTAAGTTCAGGAGCCCAAGCCCTACCCAGTAGGATTGGGCTGCTGCTTAGCACATTGTCATGTCTGCATATCAGATGGACCATAGTACAGGAAACAATGGTGATTGGCTATTAAAAACTTCTTGTGGGCCACAAAAGCTTTGGATCAAGATGATATTTTGTGTGGTCTCTTTATCTAGGTGTTTGTGACCTTATCAACAGGTTGGATGGCAAATAAAATTTTCAACAGAATGTATGAAGTTTTTAATGGTGGGGATTCAATAGCAACTGTTTCTTGTGGTGTGGTCCACCTAAGATTTGAATCAGTTCCATTTTTGGGACCATGTCCTAAAATGAGGTTTCAAAATGGTTGGACGGTGTGGATTTAAGGCACATACATTAGTGTGAGACACATTCAGGGTCCCACCCATCTTGTGCATAGGCTATCTAAGACATTATATATATATATATATATATATATATATATATATATATATATATATATATATATATATATAAAGAGGGTATTATTTACATTTGAGCTTTTTTTAAAAGGAATATGTTAAGAACCTAACTAATACAACAAAAACTTGTAAGGTTAGGCTCTTAAATCCTTGGGATTGCTACATCCCACTGCGTTCCATAGCCAACATTTATGGCTACATACTCTGTAGCGGCACTCACCCCAGTCTCTTTTTTAAGTAGCCATTTGTAGGACATGGTGGTTGCACTTTGGTTACCCACGTAACCTTTTCACCTGGTAGCTACATTCTAATTGCCTAAGTAGCCCTTTCAATGCCATGATGAGTTTCACTCTATTTCAGGATGTCTTCTCACTAGTCATCCCTGTTGAGGTCAAAATCTGGTCCACCCTCCACTGAACACTAAGAACTTGAAATAGACCCTGGTCCTGCATAGAAAGGTGAGCAAAGGAAACCCTGGCTTAAATAGGGGTCCGATGCCTAAGTCAGGCTAGGGAATCTAGGTCTAAGTAGTGTATTGTAGAGAGAGGGTGTGAGATCATGCGTACCTGTTGCAATGAGTTTCTCTAATATTTATACCTGTGAGACGAAGGGATCATGGCCGTCAATCTCGGCATGATTTACTCAATCAAGTGGATGTTGCACTTGGCCATGTTCATACTTAGGTTAATCCCACAACTTGGTTCCCCAAGCTCGTGATCGGACTGACCTTATCCAGACTCGGATTCAATTTGTCCGGGTCTACGATCGAATGCCACTAGTTGGAGTACGAGGGTCGGAATCCGTTGGGCGTGCCTGTTCTGGGCTTATTTCTTAGCCTTTGGATCGAGGATGACTCAGCCGATCCGAGGCCATAGGTCTTCGGACGAGAGATCCAGACGAGAGCTTAGCTTAGCCAATCCAGGGTCGTAAGTCTCCGGACGTCGACTCTTCCCAGCTCGGTTTGCTTGGTCTGCTCACATTTTCCCATAACAATCCGTTTCGTGACTTAAACACAAGATGTGGTATTAGTTTCGATACCAATTGTTAAAAAACTAAGGGGGCATTTGGGTCATGATATTAGATGGGATTAGGTGGGATGGAAGTGCATTTGCTCCCCTGCAAATTCCATCTAGCATTTGGGGAGAATAGGAAACGGTGGGATTATGTTAAATGAAATTGCATTTGTCTCTCTTGGATTATGAAAACCGTAGCATTACTTCCATGTCAGCAAGTTTTCTAGGTCCCGCCATGATGTATGGGCTATATCCGAACCACCCACCTATTTTTAGATATCATTTTATGGCATGGTGATGGGATTTTTTGTCCCGTGCTCGACCTGTCGTGAAGCCTCGCTCGACCGGTCGAGGGCTGGTGTACGACCAGTCGTGGAGACGAGCCGTGACACAACTCGAAGTCCAACGATGATTGGACTATTTTTCTCCAGGGTACTTGAACAATTGAAGGAGGTACTCGACCGGTTGTGGGTGTGCTCAACCGGCCGTGAACTCGACACGACCGGTCGTAGTTACGCAGATTCGTTCCGCGATTTTATGCGAATTTCGTTTCGCAAGTCCTTTCGCAACTAGGATGCGGAAAGGAGTTTTCCAAAACTATAAAAGGGGGTGCCTAGGGTTTTTCTAGGTAATGCAAGAGGGTTTCCTAAAGCTTTATAAGGGATTTGCTAAAGGGTTTAGGGCTATCAAAGGTGTGAGAGAGATAGGAAGCTTATAGAAGGAAGATTATGCTCGTAGAGGTTATCTACTACGCAATCTATATCTCAGCGCTTCTATGTCCTCGTAATCGGTGAGATCTCTTCGTTTTCTTTGTTTCTCTTATTGTTTATCCACTCTCGCGTGAGTAAAGAAGGTTGTAACGATTTACTTCATAGTGGATTGTTGATCTGGACGAGGTCCCGTGGTTTTTACCTCTTTGAGGGTTTTTCACGTAAAAATCTCTTGTGTGGTGTGGTTTATGCTTTAATTATTTTTCATTGCATTATTATTCCATAATTATGGTTTATTTCAGGAGGCTAGATCCTAAGGTTTTGTGCAAGGCCCCCAACAAAGTGGTATCAAAGTCAAGTTCATTGAACGGGTAGGATCGGTTTTGAATTATGGAAGGTGGCTCATCAAGGATGATCAGCCTCAATGGTTCTAACTGGACCATATGGAAGGCTAAGATGGAGGACTTGCTTTATTGCAAGGACCTATATTCTCCAATCTTAGGCATATCAACAAAATCCAAGGTTATGTCTGATGATGATTGAAAGAAGATGGACCGGAAGGCGGTGGGGTTTATTAAACAATAGTTGGATGATTCCGTGTTCCACCATGTGTTTACAGAAACCTCAGCCGCTAGCCTATGGCTGAAATTAGAAGGGTTGTATGAGAGGAAGACAACCGGTAATAAAATTTTTCTGATAAGGCGACTTGTGAATCTCAAGTTCAAGGATGGTGGTTCTGTGGCCAAGCACATGAATGAGGTCAGTAATATAGTGAACCAACTCTCCTCTATGAAGATGGTCTTGGATGATGAATTACAGGCTTTACTTTTGCTTAGTTCATTGCTTGACGTTGGGAGACATTGGTGGTGTCTCTAAGTAACTCCGCGCCAGACGGAAAGATTTCCATGGAACAGGTAACTAGCTGTCTCTTTAATGAAGAGACAAGGAGGAAGTCTCAAGGTTGCAGATTTCGGATGTGGTAATGTCGAAGCTGAACAGGGACTACAATTCGTTAGCTGATGGATCTGCTATATGGAAAGTAGTGATAGGAGTATTACTTATATATGTGGTAGTTGTTTGGATTGTTGCAAACATATCATAGGGGAGGAGTAACAGGTCACGACAGCTAATCCAAGATAATAGTGGAGCATGGAGATGATAGTCCGTGCTTCATGTGTTCTTTATCTGGACTTTAAAATATGTATATAACTTATGTTCGATCTGTTTTGAATAACTGAATTGAAGTTAACAATGTCAGCATCATTTTATTTTAGTTGCAATCACAGTATCGTTCATTCCGTAGGAATTTATAGTATATTCTATGATGGTGGGTCTCACTGGTTCCAGATTATCACATTTTCAATGCTGCCATGAAATCGAATTAAGCTGATGACCTTGTCACTAGCCTAGTGTTAACGGGTTTGATGCTCTCCGGGCCAATCCATGAAGTATTCTTTTCATCCATTCCGTTCATCCATGTTTTGCAAATCATCTCATTGCTTGCTGCCAAAAATTGGAAGGGATATAAATCTCCTGTGGACCAGACAATATGAAAACAATCGTGATTGGATATCCCCCATTTAAAACCTCATAAGACCTACAGAACTGTTTATTTCATATCCGAGTGTGTTCATTAGATCATGCCGGTCCTGGTGACGGGAAATATAAAAAAATAGCTTCATCCACACCTTGGCCCGGAAAGTGTTTTTAATGGTCCACAGTGAGTCAAAACTGATTCCTGTAATGTGATCCAGCTGACGAGAGGGTTGGAAAATGACTTTATTTCCGTATAGTACCGTACAATGATCTGTAAAGATAAATGGACAACATGGATGAAACCCCTACAGTTGATGGTGGGGCCCACAGAGGACCGACCATCAGTCATTGGCTAGTGTCAAGGGTAGTCATTTATCCGTGTACTGTAAACAATTTGTCGTACGCTATAATCACACATGTACGATAGCAGAACCGACTCGTCTGTTCCCAAATGTGGGCACTGTTATCCGCAACGTATACATGGACTTAATAAATCGTAACCAAACACCATGGTTGTTGACCATCATTTCAATGTGTACCATGCTACAGTGACTGACATACCATGACCGTGTACAATTCTACAATGCAACACAATACTATATATGAATCCAAACATGCCCTTAATGTAATTCCAAGCTTTTCCATTCTTCCCAAACATGGAGTGGAATTGGCACAGGACCAGATGAATCCCATCCCACCTAATCCCTTCTAATCCCACCGGCCAAACAGGCCCTAAGGTCATGGATTCCACCTGACTGTTTGTGAAAAATGGAGGAAAATGAGTGGGCCCCACCTTGATGTATTCGTAGTATATCCACGTCATCCATTCATTTTTGGTGATAGTTTTAAGGAATTATAGGAAAAATGAAGCATATCCAAATCTCAGGTGGACTACACTACATGGAATAGTGGTGATTAACCATTAAAAACTTATTGTAGGCCACAGAAGTTTTGGATCACGTAGATATTTGCCTTTTGTTTTCGTCCATGTATGTGTGATCTTTTTGAAAGGTTGGATGGAAAATAAACATTACAGTAGGCCTTAGGAAGTTTTTAATGATGGGCGTTCAATTACCGGTGTTTCTTATAGCGTGGTCCACCTGAAATTTTTATCAGATTCGTTTTTTGGGCTCATGCCCTAAAGTGAGCTTCCAAATTGGATGGACGGTGGGGATATATTACACATTCAATAGGGCTGCACCATGTTGGGTGAGGCTCCCCTCTTAAGATGTACGATGGCACATATAATATCTTTTTAACACGTGTGTATTGACACATGTGACACATGTACAACACAAAAAGATTGATGATAGCATACAAAACATGTATGAGGCACTTAAATACTAATAATTACAAATGTAGCATATTTGATACATGTGATGAAAATCACATAAAATTGTGTTCTCATGCACCTAGGTATGAATGAGCTTTACTCATGTATATTTAATCTTTTTAATACATGTTATCCTCATTTTATTTTGCCCGCAAAATCTTTATTTTTCCCGCAAAATCTTTATTTTTCCCGCAAAATCTTTATTTTTATCGCTTTCTTTGTATAAATGGGTTAAATAGACCATGAGCAACTATACAATCAATGCTTTTAACGCAACTTTCCCTTGTATCCAAATAGCCTTAGGAGTAGTGAACCCTAAAACGGTGACTTCCGAACCTTAGCTTTCATTTGGGCAAAGTTGTGTCATGACTAGATGCTCTCAAGGCTAGTCTATCATGGACTTATTATTGGTTTCTAGTTGTTTTGTCCCTTATTAGTAAAACACCCTGAAATATGGATAGTGTAGATTACTATACATGTGGGAAACTTAAAGATTAGTTAGTAGCACATTTATGTATGTATATCTGCACATTTAACACAGGCTTCACATTTTTTAATGCTTGAAAATTGATGATAGCACATGCATATGTGGAATGATTGAACATGTATGGTTACACATATGACATATATATCGAAACATGTTATTTTAAAAAAATGGAATGGGGGGCATTTGAAGAACAATAAATCAAAAAATAATGAAACATCACACATGTTCAATGATCATAAACACAATGCCATGGCATTGACAAATCTAATTTCTTGGTAGAATGAGGGACGGGCTCAATCACCCTCTTTGAGATAGTTTGTCCCCTTGATAGAATCTACCAATGCAATAAGCCTCTATCGCACTATCTCTATAATGCAAATGGTATAAGTACGTGTACAAGCTACCTAAAACACAACACCAATACCATCACTATACCTTTTCTGCACATCCAGAGAAAAGAAGAACAAGATTTCAAATAGAGCAAAGAAAATGATTCATATGAAGAAGAAACCTAAAGAGACATCATCCTTATTTCTAGAGAGAGAAAGTGTTGATCTCACTATAACATGAATAGGTGAAATTGAGATATGAAGTCTTATAAAGTGAGTAATATCCAACCGTTATAAAAGGCCAACCAAAGCTAGATTATTATTTTCATGTGTACAAACATCCTGCACACACGCTTGGTTAACTGATTTTTTTAGTGGGCTTTCCCAACAAGCTAGCCTTGTGCATCACACTCTTTCAAAACGTCATTGAGTAAAATACTTTACAAGTACTTCACACCCTTTCCCCTATCCAGAGTAGGCCAATGTTTTGCACTATGAGTGTGAAAAAAAAATGCATTTTTAAATATTTTGCTCTTATTAATTTTTCTTTTTTCTTTAAAATACTTCAGCACATCTTGCATGTGCACGAATAAGTGTGATCCTCATGTACACCAAAATCATAAATTTTCATTGAAAGGTAATTTCACTTTTTTATTTAGGACACAAAATCCATGGTTTGATAATCATATATACATGAAAAGTATAAAAATTCTTTGGTTCTAGACAACCAGAGTTGACGAACCATGAACACAGCTTTGTCAAATCCAAAACAATCTTTAAAGTAGCTGGTCTAAAAATAATGACTCGTTATTTTAGCTTTATTGATTTTATAGGGTACTAGTCATAAAATAGTAAAATTTGTAAATTTATTATTTTGGACATACCTATAAGAGAGAATTCTGAATTGCACTATAGTAAGAAAAGAATAAATGAAAAGAAAATTAATACCTACATCATACAATCAAATAATGGCTAGCCAATGTTCAGATAGTGACTCAATAACATGTAGACAAAATTGGAGTCTCCTTGAGTCAATGGGAGGGGGAGAGGATCATCTTGCATTATGCAATAATACCTTTTCAAGGCGAGTGGCTAACCCTATATTTGGTAATTAATTAGGTAATTGATAGATAGATTCATTGGTATAATTCAAACGAATATTGCCGAGATTTATAAACCTATTATCATGAGATTAATTTACAAAATCTTGGCATATTTTAAAATATATCATTATTATGATAACATTAAGGAATTGATGGAGATTTTTCTCCTCATTATTGGGATCGATGAAATCGAACAAGTTTCGATATCATCGATAATTGCAGGATTTTTCACTGTTGGTTGCTGGATAGTTTTTTTGTCCTGTCGATATCATCGAGAGACTTTCAGATGATATCAAGGCTGTCATCGAGAGTGGCTCGATGGCTTCGATAATTGTTGGAATTTCCACCCCTGGTCGCTGGACAGTTTTTGTCCCGTCTCAATATCGTCGAGAGACCTTTGATATCATCGAAGAGTTCCACAGATGCGATTGCAGAAACACAGATTTTGCGGATTTTGTTTCCTATTTGGATTCTACCTCTTTCTATTCTTATATAAAGGGGTGTATGCGGGATTGGAAAGTATTCCAGGGCATTCTAAGTTTCCTAAAAGTTTTTTGGAGGGTTTTGGGCTATCAAAAGGTGTGTGTGTGTGAGAGAGAGAGAGAGAAAGAAAGAGAGAGAGGAAGCTTGTAGAACGGAGATTCTGCTCGTAAAAGTGATCTACTTCGCAATCCACGTCTCAGCGCTTTTACATCCTCGTAATCGGTGAGATCTCTCCGTTTTTCTCTTGTTCTCTTATTGTTCATCCACTCCTGCGTGAGTGAAGAAGGTTTGATCTAAGAGGTGTGTGCTTGTGATCGGTTGTAACGTTCTGCTTTATAGTGGATTGTTGATCTGGACGAGGTCCCGTGGTTTTTACCTCTTTGAGGGTTTTCCACGTAAAAATCCCTGGTGTAGTGTGGTTTATGTTTTGATTTAGTTCATTGCATTATTATTCCATAATTCTGGTTTGTTTAGGGAGGCTAGATCCTAAGGTTTTGTGCAAGGCCCCCAACAAAGTGGTATCAGAGCCAGGTTCATTGAACGGGCAGGATCGGTTTTGAATTATGGAAGGTAGCTCATCAAGGATGATCAGTCTCAATGGTTCTAACTGGACCATAGGGAAGGCTAAGATGGAGGACTTGCTTTATTGCAAGGACCTATATTCTCCAATTTTAGGCACATCAGCAAAATCCAAGGATATGACTGATGATGATTGGAAAAAGATGGACCGAAAGGCGGTGGGGTTTATTAGACAATGGTTGGATGATTCTGTGTTCCACCATGTGTCTACAAAAACCTCAGCCGCTAGCATATGACTGAAAATACAAGGGGTGTATGAGAGGAAGACAGCCGGTAATAAGATTTTTCTGATAAGGCGACTTGTGAATCTCAAGTTCAAAGATGGTGGTTTTGTGGCCGAGCACATGAATGAGGTCAGTAATATAGTGAACCAACTCTCCTCTATGAAGATGGTCCTGGATGATGAATTGCAGGCTTTACTTTTGCTTTGTTCATTGCCTGACAGTTGGGAAATATTGGTGGTGTCTTTAAGTAACTCCGCGCCAGACAGAAAGATATCCATGGAATAGGTAACCAATTGTGTCTTCAATGAGGAGACAAGGAGGAAGTCTCAGGGATCCACTCAGCAAGAGGCCCTTATGACACAAGGAAGGGGGAGAGGAAAGAACAGGAAGGGCGGGAAGGCCTGAGATAAATCAAGAGGTAAGTCGAGTAACAGAAAAGATATTGATTGCTGGAATTGTGGCAAGAAGGGCCACTACAAGCATGAACGTCGTGGTAAGAAAAACGACAAGAAAGGAAAAGGGAATGAAGCTGAATTAGATTCCACTGCGGTCGCTTCAGATGGTGACGTTGTAGTTATTCTTTCTGCAAATCATGATATATGTCTCATGGCTATGAGTCAGGATACCGATTGGGTGATAGACTCGGGAGCTTCTTTTCATGCGACTCCACACAGGGACTTCTTCACATACTACAAGTCTAGTGACTATGCATGGGACTGTGAAGATGGAAAATTCTGGCGTATCGAAGATCATAGGAGTTGGTGATATTTGTGTGAAAACCGATGTGGGCTGCACATTGGTTCTCAGGGACGTGAGGCATATCCCAGACCTTCACCTCAACTTGATGTCGATGGGAAGGTTGGATGATGATGGCTATGAAAGTCGGTTTGCTGGTGGGCGATGGAAGCTCATCAAGGGTTTGTTGATCATGGCCAGAGGAAAGAAGTGTTACACGCTGTACAAGGCAAGTGTCAGTATGTGCAAGGGTGGGTTGAACGCAGTGGAAGATTCAGCTATTGACATGTGGCACAGGCGTCTCGCCACATGAGTGAAAAAGGGCTTCAGCTACTAGCGAGGAAACAGCTCCTTCTAGACGTGACAGGTACACCTCTCAAAACTTGTCTTGATTGTTTATCAGGGAAATAGCATAGAGTTTCATTTATTAAATTTGCTTTTCATGTTAATAAAGTGCATGCATTAGATTTAGTTTATTCTGATGTTTGTGGTCCTATGAGGACAAAAACCTTGGGTGGGGCATTGTATTTTGTTACTTTTATAAATGATGCATCTAAGAGGGTTTGGGTTTATGCTTTGAAATCCAAGGATGAGGTCTTTGGTGTGTTTAAATTGTTTCATGTTATGGTCGAGAGAGAGACAGGTAGACCATTGAAGTGCATCCGCACTGATAATGGTGGTGAATACATTGGCGACTTTCATGAGTATTGTAAGTCTCTGGGTATACAGCATGAACAGACGGTTCCCAAGACCCCCCAGCATAATGGTGTAGCTGAGCGAATGAATCGTACCATTGTTGAGAGAATCAGATACATGTTATCCCATGCGAAATTGCCCAAGACGTTCTGGGGAGAAGCAATACACACGGCGGTGTATTTGATAAACTGGTCTCCATCAGCCCCATTGAATGGAGAAGTACCTGAGAAGGTGTGGACTGGACATGATCCATCGTACATCAGCTGAGGGTATTTGCATGCAGGGCATCCGTTCACATACCAAAGAACGAGAGGTCCAAGCTCGATATGAAGATCAGACAGTGTGTGTTCTTAAGTACGGTGATGAAAAATTCGATTACGGATTGTGGGATCCGACTGAGAGGAAGCTCGTCAAGAGCGGAGATGTGGTTTTCTTTAAAGATCAGTGTATAGAAGATATTGGTAAGCCAGAAAAGAACTAGCCTAGTTCAGGTGAGCTAGAGGACATAGATCCGATTACTCCTCCCATGGTGCCTGATGACGGGGGAGTACAACAAGGTGTAGAGGACGAGAGAGTTCCTTCAAAAGATGGACTAGGGAAGCAGCCCCCACTTGATCCACCTGTTGAGTCACAGGTGAGGAGGTCATCTAGGGACAGACAATCGTCCAAGAGGTACTTACCATATGAGTACATTATGCTGACTGATGGGGGAGAGCCAGAAGATTATTTTGAGGCCCCTAACCGACGAGCATAAGGAGGAGTAGTTGAAAGCTATGCAAGAGGAGATGAAATCCTTGCATAAGAACCATACCTATGACATGGTGAAACTGCCTACGGGCAAGAAAGCTTTGAGTAATAAGTGGGTGTTCAGAAAATAGATTGAGCAAAAGAATTCACAGACGAGGTCCAAGGCCAGACTTGTGGTGAAAGGGTTCGGTTAGAGGAAAGGTATAAACTTCGAGGAGATATTCTCACCAGTGGTGAAGATGACATCCATACGGGTGTTGCTTGGGTTTGTGGCTAGCATGGATCTAGAGATAGAGCAGTTAGATGTCAAAACTTCCTTTCTCCATGGTGACCTGGAAGAGAGATCTACATGCATCAACCAGAGGGGTTCGAAGTCAAGGGCAAAGAGCATATGGTGTGTAGGCTGAGGAAAAGCTTGTACGGGCTGAAACAAGCTCCACAGCAATGGTACAAGAAGTTTGGCTTGTTCATGTTACAGCATGGGTATGACAGAACGGAGTCGGAACACTGTGTGTTCACGCGCAAGTTCTCATATGATGATTTCCTAGTTCTGCTATTATACGTTGATGACATGCTCATCATGGAAAATGACATCAAGAAGATGGACATGCTGAAAGAGGAGTTGGACAAGTCATTTGCGATGAAAGACTTGAGCCCGACTAAACAGATCCTAGGAATGGAGATAACCCATGACAGAAGCAGCATGAAGCTTTAGCTGTCACAAGAGTGGTATATTGAGAAATTCCTAGAGCGGTTCAATATAAATGCAGTAAAGCCGGTAAGTACTCCAATGGATGGTCACTTTAGATTGAGCGACGGGCGGTGTCCCAAGACGAAGGCAGAGGTGGAAGAGATGCAGAAGATACCCTACGCGTCAGCTGTAGGAAGTTTGATGTATGTTATGGTGTGTACACGTCCAGACATAGCATATGCGGTTAGTGTTGTCAGCCGGTATCTTGTCAATCCTGGCAAAGAGCATTGAACAGCGGTGAAATGGATACTACGATATCTAAGAGGCTTATCCATGTTGAGCCTATGCTATGGTGACAGAAAACTTGTGTTTGAGGGCTACATAGATGTAGATATGGCAGGCGACATAGACTCCAGGAAGTCTACATCGGGGTTCATGTTCACGTTTATAAGGGGAGCGGTTTCTTGACAGAGCAAGCTACAGAAGGTCGTAGCATTGTCAACGATAGAGGCAGAGTACATTGCAGTCACAGAGACATGTAAAAAGATGCTTTGGATGAAGAGGTTCCTGCAGGAACTTAGCCTGAAGCAGGAGCAACACGTGGTCTATTGTGATAGTCAAAGTGTTATACACTTGAGCAAGAATCCAAGTCAGTACTCTAAGTCGAAGCACATTGAGGTTTGGTATCACTAGATCAGGGATATTTTGGAACAGAAGGTGTTACAGCTTGAGAAGGTCCACATGAACGATAATGGGTCAAACATGATGACCAAGGCTTTGCTCAAGGGCAAGTTTGAGGTTTGTAGAAGCCAAGCTGGCTTGAAGAAGGTGAACTCCTCCTGAGTCGAAAAGGCGGAGATTTGATGGGGATTTTTCTCCTCATTGTTGGGATCGATGAAATCGAACAGGTTTCGATATCATCGATAATTGCGGGATTTTTCACTACCGGTTGCTGGACAGTTTTTTTGTCCTGTCGATATCACGAGAGACTTTCAGATGATATCGAGGCTGTCATCGAGAGTGACTCAATGGCATCAATAATTATTGAAATTTTTACCCCTGATCGCTGGACAGTTTTTGTCCCGTCTCGATATCATCGAGAGACCTTCAGATGATATTGAAGCTGTCATCGAGAGACCTTCGATATCATCGAAGAGTTCCGCAGATGCGATTGAGAAAACGTAGATTTTACGAATTTGTTTCCTATTTGGATTCTACTTCTTTTTATTCTTATATAAATGGGTGTATATGGGATTGGGGAGTATTCCACGGCATTCTAAGTTTCCTAAAGGTTTTCTAGGAGGGCTTAGGGCTATCAAAAGGTGTGAGAGAGAGAGAAAGAGAGAGAGGAAGCTTGTAGAAGGGAGATTCTGCTCGCAGAGGTGATCTACTTCGCAGTCCACGTCTTAGCGCTTCTACGTCCTCGTGATCGGTGAGATCTTTCTGTGTTTCTCTTGTTCTCTTATTATTCATCCACTCCTGCGTGAGTGAAGAAGGTTTGATCTAAGAGGTGTGTGCTTGTGATCGGTTGTAACGTTCTGCTTTATAGTGGATTGTTGATCTGGACGAGGTCCGGTGGTTTTTACCTCTTTGAGAGTTTTCCACGTAAAAATCCCTAGTGTGGTGTGGTTTATGTTTTGATTTAGTTCATTGCATTATTATTCCATAATTCTGGTTTGTTTAGGGAGGTTAGATCCTAAGGTTTTGTGCAAGGCCCCCAATAGGAATTTGTTATATATATTTAAAGTTTAAATTTATTTAATAATTCACAATATATATGTTGATTTTTTTGATAATATATTCTTAATAACACCCTAAGAAAAACACCAACTTTTAAAAATCTGCTGAGAATTTTTCAAGTCGAGAAATTGTTGACAACGAGATTTGTCACTAATAATTCATAGAGGCCAAACCGAGGGATTTAGAGAAAATGCCTAGATTAGCCAATTCATTGATGGGCCCTCAATATTTCCTATGTTTATTTTCTATAATTAATTTGAAATAGAATGAGATTGTAAATGTGGAGAAAAATAGGTGGTGGTAGTTGTCCCGACATGTTACATTGATGGCTCTCTTACTTGGGAACAATTTTTGTACAATGTACAACCGATTCATAATCAAAAGCTTGTACAAGTGGGACCCTTGGTTCAATGATCCAAACTTATGGTATATGATGGGTTCCATTATGGATGGCCCATGCATTAAAATATAACTAGATGAAAGATACAGCCATGAAGTACTTAGTCCTTTTCATGGTTGAATGTGAATCATTGATGCTTGCTTTTCATGACCTCTATTTCTTAGTCACCTATTGAAGGGTTAGGACTTTTGGACATGTGGGATTTTTGGAGTATAGACCACTCTCAATGTGATGTATGGCCCGATTGGAGGCGAAAACGATTCGGACCATGAGAACCTTAAATCAGTCGTATCTCATAAATTGGGATTAGCTTTTTTATATATTATATATGATTTTGGGGTATGAGGACCTACTTAAGCCAACCAACCCTGTTGTGCTAGGTTTCCTATGCCAGATTTGAGAGATTCCATCAGATCGATGGTCCAAGGTCTCGTTTAGTTTCATTTTTACTATAAATAGTAAGTTTTAATTCGGATATAACTTTTGATCATTTGAGTTGTAGATGTTGTGCCCGACATAAAAAGGACTTAGAAAAGTTAGGATAATAACGTGATTGGGCCAAATTGGACAGTAGTTATTTTTTGCTGAAAATCACAAAGTCTAGTAGGAATAGAGGCTGTCTGTAAATAATAATTTTACTATTTATAGTAAGTCATGTTTTTTGAGTGTTTGAGTTGGAGTCTATGTGTGAAACTCCATCCTAGATTTGAGTGCCTTATTTCAAGAGTTGTAATTTCACTTTTGTCATCAATCACATTATTTCAAGTTTATTAGGAATTATTCATGCTTTTATCCCCCCTTGAATTCGAGAAAGCTCTACTAGGATCCAAAGATCTTCGTAGATTTGGGAGTAATTATCCTCTGAGGAAGATGGTAATCATCAACCTCATCACGTGCCTCCCTGTGCCACAATGCGATCGATCGTTATATTGAAGGTTTGATCGACTAAACCATGAGCTACTAGTGATGACACATTGTTAAGTGATCCACACTTAGTAATACTCATGCCAAAAATTTGAAATACCTACCTTTCAATAGGTAGCTAACAAAGAAATATTTAAGAAAGAAATGCAACAAACATTCCACTAAATTAATTTTAAAAAGCCAAATACTCTATATCTAGCATCCTTTGTCTTTGGCGACTTTATGATCGTCATCATTGATGGTGAGTTCCACCCTATCAATCTGTTAGATATAACTAAACCATAGGCGCCACTCTTACGAACCTATTTCACAGTATCTTCACTAGATTATTGTATTAATCCTCACCACAAAGTAGGGTTGAAGCGGGACATTATACAATGTTGAGCCCAAGTGGTTTTCATGTAACTTTTGGTTTCTAAGTTATTACAAGTGGGTCTATTGTTCAATGATCTAAATCGTTTTGATATTGCGGGCCAACCATAAATTGTCTACGTACCAAAATTATGGAAAAATTCGGACTCTTTGATTAAGTCACCAAAAAGAAGTGGTTAAGAAAAGGAAATACACAAATGGTTTCTATTCAACTAATAAAATGTCTACGGTCAGGATCTTTCGATCAAAGTTATATAATTAGGTGTATGGGCCAACCCCTGGCTCTAACCGGGTTGAAAATGCTCTGGCCCTATAGTGTGAGAAGGCCAGCTGGGATCTTAAGGAAAAGATAAAGAGTAATAAGGTGTGTCTCATATGTGTGCATGATCCTAGCCATTCCTCAGATGGGTCCCATAGTGTAGATGCAATGTTGAAAAATTCATTTTAATTTACAAAACTATATGGGCCACTGTTCATAGAACATCCAACGGATGGTGCATGTCTCAGTTTCTAGGTGGGACCATTCATCATTGGTCTGACCCCACCTGATTATCAAGCCATTCTTGAACCTCGGACTAAGTTCAGGAGCCCAAGCCCTGCCCAGTAGGATTGGGCTGCTGCCTAGCACATTGCCAAGTCTGCATATCAGATGGACCATAGTATAGGAAACAATGGTGATTGGCTATTAAAAACTTCTTATGGGCCACAAAAGCTTTGGATCAAGATGATATTTTGTGTGGTCTCTTTATCTACGTGTTTGTGACCTCATCAACAGGTTGGATGTCAAATAAAATTTTCAACGGAATATATAAAGTTTTTAATGGTGGGGATTCAATAGCAACTGTTTCTTGTGGTGTGGTCCACCTAAGATTTGAATGAGTTTCATTTTTGGGATCATGTCCTAAAATGAGGTTTCAAAATGGTTGGACGGTGTGGATTTAAGGCACATACATTAGTGTGAGACACATATTCAGGGTCCCACCCATCTTGTGCATAGGCTATCTAAGACATTATATATATATATATATATATATATATATATATATATATATATATATATATATATATATATATATATATATATATATTAAAAGAGGGCATTATTTACATTTGAGCTTTTTTTTAAAGGAATGTGTTAAGAACCTAACTAATACAACAAAAGCTTGTAAGGTTAGGCTCTTAAATCCTTAGGATTGCTACATTGCACCGTGCTCCATAGCCAACATCTACGGCTACATACTCTGTAGCGGCACTCACTTCGGTCTCTTTTTTTAAGTAGCCATTTGTAGGACATGGTGGTTGCACTCTGGTTATCCACGTAGCCTTTTCACCCGGTAGCTACATTCTAATTGCCTAAGTAGCCCTTTCAATGCCATGATGGCTTTCACTCTATTTCAGGATGCCTTCTCACTAGTCATCCCTGTTGAGGTTAAAATCTAGTCCACCCTCCACTGAATGCTAAGAACTTGAAATAGACCTTGGTCCTGCATAGAAAGGTGAGCAAAGGAGACCCTGGCTTAAACAGGGGTCCGATACCTAAGTCAAGCTAGGGAATCTTGGTCTCAGTTGTGTATTGTAGAGAGAGGGTGTGAGATCTTGCGTACCTGTTGTAATGAGTTTCTCTAATATTTATACTTGTGACTCTGTGAGACGAAGGGATTATGGCCGTCAATCTCGGCACGATTTACTCAATCAAGTGGATGTCGCACGTGCGAAGATATCGACCATTATCTTTGGATCGTACGCCAGATCATTCTCTCGTATACCTTAATGGGGCATATCCACGGGCGTGATTTTTGGCCATGTCCATACTTGAGTTAATCCCACAACTTGGTTCCCCGAGCTCGTGATCGGACTGACCTTATCCAGACCCGGATTCAATCTGTCCGGGTCTACGATCGGATCCCACTAGTCAGAGTCCGTTGGGCGTGCCTGTTCTGGGCTTAGTTCTCAGCCTCTGGATCGAGGATGACTCGGCCGATCCGAGGCCATAGGTCTTCGGAGGAGAGATCCAGAAGAGAGCTTGGCTCAACCAATCCAGGGCCGTAGGTCTCCGAACATTGACTCTTCCTGGCTCAGTTTGCTAGGTCTGCTCACATTTTCCCATAGCAATCCCTTTCGTGACTTAAACACAAGACGTGGTATTAGTTTCGATATCAATTGTTGAAAACCTAAGGGGGCGTTTGGGTCACGATATTAGATGGGATTAGGTGGGATGGAAGTGCATTTGCTCTCCTGCAAATTCCATCTTGCATTTGGGGAGAATAGGAAACGGTGGGATTATGTTAAATGAAATTGCATTTGTCTTTCTTGGATTATGAATACCGTAGCATTGCTTCCATGTCAGCAAGTTTTCTAAGTCCCGCCATGATGTATGGGCTATATCCAAACCGCCCACTTATTTTTAGATATAATTTTAGGGCATGGACCCAAAATCAGGCAAATCCAAAGCTCAAGTGGACCTCACCATATAAAGCAATGGGGATTGAATGCCTACCATTGAAAACTTCTTGGGGGCTATTGAAGTTTTGGTTCAAGCTTATATTCTTGTTTTCCTTTCATTCAGGTTTGTTTGACCTTATGAACAAGTTGGTGGCTAATAAACATCACGGTGGACCCTAAGAAGATTATAATGATGGATGTCATTGTAGGTAATCTATTCAATCGTGAACGAACTAACCACCGAATGCCGCCATTACACAAACACACTATAGAATTATGTTTATCCAATGGTATCCCATGGTAATCGGGAACAATCACTATCACATGTAATGATTATAATTTTTTAATCCCATACCACCTAATTCCATCATTGCTATGCGCCGAACACCCCCTAACCAATATACCAAAAGCCTTTGGCATGATGGAACATGGAAAGTTAGGCTTTTTAAACCCTTGGAATCGCAATAAAAAGACATATACAATGTACACACATGACAACTAGACACATGTCAAAGGTCACATGCTTGTTGATTGTTTTCGTGGACCACTTAAGCATGTCAAAGTGTTAGCAAGTGAACTTCACTTAAATTTAAGGGTTCATTTGTTTCACTAATTAACAAGGTAATATATGAAAAATTGCATTAATTACAAATTAATTATCTTCTGAAAACATTTGTATTTTATTGTCGATTTCCGTGTTTAGTTTATCATTAACTTACTTTATTGTCAAATCATTATCAAAATACATTAATATCATTGTTTGGATTTGAGATTTCTATAATAATACTAAAAAAATGTATCATGATTGTAAATTTATTTATCAATCTTCTAAATACATTTACATTTTACTGGCAATTTTTACATTTGTTTTAACAATGGTAAAATCATGATTGTAAATTTATTTAACAGTCTTCTAAATACATTTGCATTTTACTGGCAATTTTTACATTTGTTTTAACAATGGTAAAATCGTAACTTATGTTCAATTACTAAGGTAGTTGGCAAAATAAATATGAACTAAGCATTTAAGCTCACGAGGTCCAAAATAAGAAATATTAATCAATATTACTTTATTCCTTTTTTTTTCAACATTTTTCATTTAGTCAAACTTAGAACATTAATTATGCTATATTTTGCAAATATCATTCCCGTTAGAAGCAGTTTAGCTTCGCATGACAGCTCCCATGCGGTGCTTAATTTTCACGTGGTATAGCGCACGTGTAAGAGATCCGAGTCATTCATTACTTAATGCTATTTTCATGTGATATAGCGCACGTGTAAGAGATCTGAGTCATTCATTAATTAATGCTACTGTGACTGTTCGGCAAAGGTGCAACTCATGATTCTACACCCTCGGAAAACAAATATACTGTTTTATAATTCAGATGGGCCACATAGGAAAAAAGGGGAGGAGTCGCCAACCATAGCATTGTTTTTGGAGCCAATCATGGTGTGTATATTCCATCCAAACCGTCCATCAGGAGCATCTCACTGAGATGAAAAGACATACCAAAAATCATCCTGAGCCAAAGGTCAGGTGAGCCACACAGCATGAACCTAGTGGTTTTAGGCATGTGTTTATTAGTCCAACCTTTAATCATCTGACCAGATCTGCAATGGGCCATCATGATGTATCTGTTTATCTATACCGTCTATCTATTTTCTCAGCTCATGTTAAGGCATGGACCTAAAAAATGAGGCAGATCCAACACTCGAGTGGACCACACAAAATAGTAAGCTTGGTTGCATTAAATGCACACAACATTAAATGCAAGAGTTATCTCTTATATGGCTTACTAGGGCTTTGGATCTGCCTTATTTTTAGGACCATTCCTTAATATGATCTTAAAAAAGGGATGGACGGCTTGGATAAACAGATACATCACGGTAGGCCCCACACAAATCTGGTCAGATGCTTAAATATCCGACCAGGGGTCGGACGCAATCCGCTTCCCTCCGACTGCAACCACGCAAGTAAGTAGCTAGTGTAGTTCATCTGCCAAACGTGAAATAAGAAACAGCTAGAGAATGGTGATAGTTTACCACCATTTCCAAAGAGAGAGTGATTCATCAATTATTGCCTGCACGTGAGGAATCCGACGGCTCCAAGTCCCCCAACTCGCTGATCCGAGAATCTTAGCCATTAGATATCCGACCATTATATTGTCAACCGTCCACTTGATGGCTAAGGAAGCAGATTGGCTGGTGTG
Source organism: Magnolia changhungtana (assembly GCA_030180095.1). NCBI lineage: Eukaryota > Viridiplantae > Streptophyta > Magnoliopsida > Magnoliales > Magnoliaceae > Magnolia > Magnolia changhungtana. The sequence continues at coordinate 96,285 of JASAUF010000628.1, read as the reverse complement.
CCGCATACCACCGAGTTGGCTGGTGTGTTGATGGCACCAAGTCCTGTGGATCCCATCACAAGGTATATATTATATCTAAAATTGTCGGGACATTAAGCGAGCTAGTCATAAGCTTGTGCCAAAAAATAAGACAGATCCAAAATAAAAGACAGATTCGTTTAGGTCTTCTATGTTTACATGAAACTCTTTTATGTTTATATGAGTTTTGGATCAATATGATATTTGTTTTTCTCTACATCTAAGTTAGTATTACATTATGAATAAACATTATGGCAGATCATATAAATGTTTTAACGGTTATAATTAGTCCCATTGCTATTTGTGGTGTGGTCTAATTTTTTTTTATTAGCTTGTTAGTACACTCTATTGTCAGTTCACACTTCACGGTTAACCACCCCAGCTAGGGAATCAATACCAAGAGGTTAGTGTGGTCCAATTAAGATTTAGATATGACTAAATTTTGGATTATAATCTAAAATGATCTCACCAAATGAATAAATAGTGTGAATATAGTAAATACATCATTACAAGTGCCACGTAAGATTTCATTTGGATCATTAGTACAAAAAAATAGCTTTTAGTATCAGCCCTTGTATTCACACAACACGTACACACACCAGGTAGGTGGTATGGTAAACCAGCCAACTAACACATTAGCCTTATAAATAATGGAAGGCTTGTGTACAGTACAATAATATAGCTAAGGTATGTGTTATATCCAAATTGTCAATTCAATTGGTAAGATTGTCGCGATGCTTGAGCCGAAAAATCATATAGATCCAAATATTAAGTAGACCACTTTGCGAAAATGTAAGGGAGATTGAACGTCTACCATTGAAATCATTTTGAAGTCAAAGAAGTTTTGGATCAATATGATATTTGTTTTTCCACTTCACTTAGGTATGTGTGACCTTATGAACAGATTGAATCGATAATAAATATTATGGGGTGGGCCCTATAAATAATTTAACATTGAGAATCATCGTCCCATTGCTATTTTTGGTGTGGTCCACTTGAGCTTTCCCTATGACTCTTTTTTGGGCTCATGATTTGCAATGATCTCTCTAAATGGATGAACGGTGGATATAATAAACACATCATGTCTGGCATGTGTAACTGTGATTTCTTTTGAACCGTTGGTACAACTCAGAACTTGAGGAATGTTCGCACTCGTCTGTGCGGAAGCGGATTGGCTGGTGTGTGGGTGGTCCCGTGCGAAGACGAGCACTAACGCTCCTCGAGCTCCCAGTTGTATGAACGGCTCAAAGGAGATCAAAGTTACATGGCTCCACACTGATGCATTTATTATATCTACACCTTTCATATATTTTTAAAAATCGTTTTAAAGCATCATTTAAAAAATAAATAATATCCAAAGATCATATGGACTACACCACAAATAGCAGTAGAGATAATGATTTTCATGATTAAAAATTTTGCGAGGCCCACCACAACGTTTATTTTCCATCCAATCTGTTCATAGGGTCACAAAGACCCTTTCTATGACCAAAAAGGGTTTCAATGGTAGACGTTCAGTCCCCCACTGTTTTTTGCACTGTGGTCCAATTGATAGTTAGGACTGTCCTATTCTATCTCAAGCCTTATAACGAGCTGGTAAAATAGATGAACGGTATGGATATAACACATATCTCATAATCAGACCAACAAAACTTGCTGACAAAAATACAACAGCCATAGACAGTGCGAGTACACCAGCCAATCCGCTTCCCGTCTGTGCACGACATGCATCCACACCGGCCATGATAGTGTCGTTTAGTACCGCAGCCAATCCTGACAAGGCATATTGAAAACTCAACAACCAAAGGCTCCGTCCACATTTTAACAAAAAAAAAAAAAAACCAAAATTGTTAATACGGCTGCATTAAATGCCGTATATGATGATGTGGCCCACTTATATTGTAACAAACTTTTTTTTTTTTTTCTGAATTTTGCTTTGTATAAACCCAACATGGTACCCACTTTTTTTCAGTGGACCCGAAAAAAACCTTAAGCACCAAGCACCACTTCAATTCGTACAGATGAAACAAAAAAGTCGAAACTACCCCTATTTTTTTCCACCTGCTTTGCTAATTTTTTATTTTTTTAGGTGTCGGATGCCAAACGTAGACTCTGACCGTATGAATCGGGGTCGTAGGCAATCCGCGTCCGTTTGATCACGTGATTTTATGGTAGGCTATCAAAGGTCACGGTTTGAATGGCCTAGATCGGCCTACATGGATGACACGCGTACTTACCTGTAAACGACAGAGAGAGCATGGACCATTACGACAACTCTGACGACATTCCAGCCATTGATCAAATCAGAGGCACGTGATATGAGAAGAAAGACGATTTCACGCACTACGAGTTATTACAACGCAGCGGGAATTTCTCTCGATTTATCGAAACCTCATGATACATTAGTGATATTTTGACGAATTCTTACATCCGATATTTTAAAACGATAATTGGTTGAGATAAAGGTCTCATTCTCAAGCTATTAAATTCGTAGGTTTACCAGCTTCCAGAGGCATCTTCACACGCTTTTATTTATACACCTCCATCGTGCTATAATGGCATGTATTAGGAAATCTAAACCGTTAATGAATTTTAAATAATATTTAATAAATTTTATTCATTTCTACATATCCGGAGGCCCACATGAATACGTCCAATTTGGATAAATGAAAAGTTAATTAGGTCTGTACACTTCTCAAATTAATATTTCTTCATAATGTTTCATAATATTTTTTGAGTTGTGGGCCCATCTTACGAACGTATCAGATTTTACATAGTTGTTTTATTTTCATACGTGTGGATATAGCGCGTGTAAGGTCAGGAAACCACTATCATTTTCATATCCGCACTAAGTCTAAGGCGCCCTTTAAAGGACGCTGGGCACCTACTTTCTTCCATCTGCGACCAATGAAAATAAGAGATTTGGTAGAATAAGTGCCGATGTATTGAAAAAAAGTATACATCCGTACTATAGCCGTTGGATATAAAGTTTTTTTCAGTGATCCAGAATGTTCATTTCTTGGGATTTACATATATAATCTCTTTTATTAAATATTAACACTGTAAGATCCTCAAAGTTAGATCAATGTCCAAAAGAATATCTAAGACGACAGTTTATTTTCAAAGAAAATAGTTAATTGATAAAAGACTTTATAATATTTTATTCCCGGATTTTAATTAATTTATTGTACCATATAAGGTGAGACACATCACGTAGACGGTTTGGATTAACAAAATGACCCAAGATCCAACGGTTTCTGTCTCAGTGTATCTCACTGCTACGCGTCAGGCTGTATTCTATCAAACCTCTGTGAAATAAAGCGTCCGCCTAGAAATATTCCGGACGCGTGGGCCCGCTTTCAGTCGTTTTCGATGACTTGAAGCGGAGTTTCGCTAATTGCACACCCGTGTAGGAGTCCTACACATGTGACGCGGTGACACGTGGCATAATGTGAAACGGATGTAAGATCTGACCTTTCCATCAGGTGAGATGCACGATTTAGATCTTATATAATGAAAATCAGACCATTTAGCACCGTACATGGACCATCTTATCAAAACAAATCAACGGCCAGAAAAATAGTTACTAACCGGTAATTTATTTTGTACGCTGTGGCCCACTTGAAGAATGGATTTCTATGGTTTTTTAGGCAGATTATGTAAGCATTAGTCTAATCTTGTGGAAAGCTAAGTCTCATACACGTGTTTCATATCTTTGAGTGCGAGCACGTGTGGATGTGTATGGGTCTACATGCGTGTGGAATCAGCAAACCTACACTTTTGGCAGACGGCCTGTCTCAATCGGAGACGGATTGGCTACTTCCTCAGCCCTGCGGCTGATGGTTGGACCCCACCATGACGTTTTTGTTTCATCCATTCTGTTAATCCATCTGTATAGATCATTTTATGGCTTATTGCAGTAAATTATAAGGATATAAGTCTTAGGTGGACCACACCACAGCAAAACAATAATTATTAGATATCCACCATTAAAATCCTCCTAAGGCCACTGTACTTTTTATTTGACATCCAAACTGTTGATTAGGTCATAAAAATACAGATGAATGGAAAAAATAAATATCAGCTTGATCCAAAACTTTTATGGCCCAAAAATACTTTTAATGGTCAGCGTTCATGAAACACTGTTTCCTGTAATGTGGTCCACTTGAGATTGATATATATTTCATTTTTTCTTTCGTATCATGAAATGATCTATAAAAACATATGGAAGGCATGGATGAAACACATACATCATTGTGAGGCCCACAGAGCACCGACCAGCAGCCAATGGCTGGTGGCAGGGGAGTAGCCAATCCGTTTCCGATTCAAACGCGACAGACGGACGCGGATTTCCTGCGAAAGGCAAGTTCCTGCGCTGGAAACCTGGGTGGGGCCCAAATTGATGTTTTTGAGAAATCCACCCCGTACATCCGTTTTCTGAGCTCATTTTAGGACTTGAGACCAAAAGTGAGAAGGATCCAAGGTTCAAGTGGGGCACTATGACGGTTATTAACCGTCGCCTTCTCAAATGGATGGACGGGTGACGATAGACCCACTAATCCACGTCCAACAAGGTTACAGTAAGTCAAGTGGTGATGATAGACCCACTTTAATGTATGTGCTGTATATTCCTACCATCCATCCATGTTGCCAGCTCATTATAAAGGAGATCCAAGTTCCTGCGCGCTGGGATGCTAGATGGAGCCATCATGATGGTTCTGAAAAATCCACTCCGTCCATACGTTTTTACGGATCATTTCAGGAGATGATACAAAAAAAATTCAGGTGGATGCGAAAGTAAAAGTGAAGAAAGACTTGCCTACCGTTGAAACCTATCCGGTCTCTACCTTCTATGTTTATATGCCATCCAAACCGTTTACAAGTTCAATCCCACTGAGATGAAGTGAAAACAAAAGGCTCTTGGCCAGATACGGAACTTTGTAGCCATATGAATGTTTAAACGGTGGTGACTGAATCTCCACTCTTTCCACTCTTGCGGCCCTATTGAGTCTTGGATCCACCTTATTTTTGTACTCTTGACCTTAAATGATCTGTAAAAACGGATGGACGGTGTGGATTCTTCGGAAAAATCATGATGGCCCCACATAGTATCCCAGCGCAGGAAATCTGCGTCATGATGGAATGTAATCTCAACAAACGTTGACACAAAACGACCACTACTTTGTGGTCTCTTTTGTTTGGTCAGATTCTAAGGATAAACGACAAGGCAATCAAATCGGATTGCGTGCGCTCTTATCGTACTGAGTAAACTCAGTTGGGCCCACCTCGAATGTATGTGGTCTATCCATGCCGTCCATCCATTTTTCTATCTAATTTAAGGGGTCGAGCCCAAAATTGAAGCATCTCCAAAGATCAAGTGGATCATACACAGGATCCATGGGGATGATGATTTCCACCGTTGATAACTTGCTAGGCCCCAAAGTGATATTTATTTGTCATCCTACCTGTTCATAAGATCATGTGGACATGGATGAATGGAAAACAAAAATATAAACTTGATCCAAAAACTTCCATGGCCCTCAAGAAACTTTCAACGGTGGACGTTCAATTCAACCGTTTCCTGTGGTGTGTTCTATTTAAACATTGTATATGCTTCAGTTTTAGTATAAAGCACTTATAATTATTTGAGAAAACGGATGGGCAGAGCGGATAAAATACATAAATCATGGTGGACCTCAGAGAGTTTACTCCGTACGCTTAGTGAGTTATTACGTAATCCGCTTCCGAAGGGAATACGCGAGATGGCACGTCACCCTGCACGCGCCGTTGCAATTTACAGGTGTGAGATCGAGCCATCCCTCAGGCGGGGCCCACAATAAAATGGGATGGTCCACTCATCAGGTGGATGCCAGCAAATGCTGAGCATTGCTTGACAGTCGCTTTCCTTCTAAACATCCATTTCCCACGCCTGACCCACCTGTTTGGTGGACGAGTCTCATTCTAGTCATGGGCATAATGACTCTGGTCCCAGCAGATGAATGGCTTGGATCTAGCAAAGGTGTACATCGAGTCGAACCCAGTTGAGCTGGCCTCAGCTGAACTCGGTTGGGCCACTAGCTGACCTTGGCTTAGCTCGGTCCTTGAGCCTGATTGGCTAGCTTGGCTCGGTTAAGTCACAACTCGGTTTAGTTTGAGCTGAGTTCGAGCCAGTTAGTCCGCATCACATGAAAAAGCTTTGCGATTCCATCATAACATATACGTTTTATTCATGACCGTCGTCTGTTTAACTCGCTAATTTTAAGCATGAACCGAAAATTGAGTTAGGTCTAAATTTCAGGTAGATGACATTACAAGAAACAGTGGTTATACAGCATATGCCATTAATAACGTCCCACGGCTCGTATTTGCCATCCAATCAATTGATTAAGTTATAGGAGAAAGACATGTATCAGCTTGATCCATAACTTTATAGCGTCCAAGAAGATTTTAATGGTGGGTGTTTGATTAGTGTGTAATTAATATTATTCTTTTATGGTGTAGCTCACTTGAGATTTAAGTATGCCTCATTTCTTAGTTCATTTTTGGGCACATTGCCCAAAAATAAGTTATAAAAATGGATGTGTTTGTGTGGCGGGTGCCTGTGTTATATATATATATATATATATATATATATATATATATATATATATATATATATATATATATATATATATATATATATAAACTGTAAAAATGGATGGACTGCCTGATTAGAACATACATGATTGTGATTAGAACATACATGATTGTGGGGCCCTATAGTTTTCCAATAGCACACGCCCATAGTGAGTTCTACCCCATGTAATCCAAGCGCCGTGCAAGTGGCATGTCATATGAAATTGCGGTATTAAGAAGACCTTTGCTTAAGCTCACATGCGTGTGCAATATATAAAGCTCAAATGCTTACCATACATGTGCTAGTACGGTATAATAAGTTTGAGATCCGATCCACCCATCAGAACGGAACCATTGTATTGATGCCATAGCTGAAAGTTCAGGTTAATCCACTGGTCAAGAGAGCCTCATTATTGAAAAAATACATGATTCTTAAAAATCTGGCAGAAGTTTACTAACTCATTTACCTGATTTCATTTTTAGAAAACATGAAGAAGGTCGTAAGATTCTGATTAACGGATTGGATCTCGTACATACGTACCATTTTATCACATGTGTGGAGTGTACATGAGCATATACACACGCGCGTGCGCTTAGCGCAGATCTGTGTGAAAATCTTATTCAACAGAACAACGTCACATCCCGCGCCAACTACGGTGCTAACGGTCACAGCTCAAAAGGTCAGGAGCGGACTAGGTGCGGCCCAGGCCTCACCCAAGATGGTACGACCCTTACCGTATGGCCCACATGGATGTATATATTCTATATCCACTTCGTCCATCCGTTTTTACGTATCATTTTATGACATGATCTTAAAAACATGAGGCCGATTCAATTCACAGGTGGAATATACCGTAGGAAAGTGTTTATTGACCATTAATAGTTACAAAAGTTTTGAATTAAGCTGATATTTTGTTTTATCCCTTCATCCAGGTTTATTTGACCTTATCAACCCGTTGGATGGAAAATAAACATTACCGAAACCTTATGGTGATCCCTAGGTATTTTTTAATGGTAGAGCTAGTTTCCTATATTATGGCCCACCTGAGATTTGAATTTCTTCATTTTTTAGGTCACGCCATAAAGAAAAAGATGAACGGTGTAGGTATAGATTAAATAATCAAGGTGGGCTCCACATTAAGGGTTGCACCGTCTTCCGTAAGGTTGGGCCGCACCTAATTCACTACTAAAAAGTCAACCCAGACCGTCCGACTTCTCACATTTTGAATGTTACATCCAAATCTAAGGTGGATCACGTCGAATGAAACAGAGGTAAGTCACTGCCCACCCTTAGAAACTTAAGGGGCTGTTTGGGAAAATGGATTTCGGGGTATTAAAGGGGATTAGGTGGGATAGGATTGTCAAATCCCTCCTACCCTGCCCGTCTGCCTGTTTGGGTGGCGGCGTCTGCGGGAATTTGATAGCCCTTCGCTGTTTTCGATCATCCTTTGAATTCGCCCCAGATGTTGACCGACCAGGACTGGTTCATCGGCTGCCGATAACATCTATGATCAGCCCACATGGATGAATGGGTTGATGATCAGAGCCCTTCAACCGTGTGGACCAACTGTAGATGGACAGTTGTACCATTTTCTTAGCTATCGAATAATCCTATTTGTTGGTTTTCGAACTTCAACCGGACGGTCTAAAACAAAAACCGCGGAGAATTTGAGGAGATTGGCCGATGGCTGTGATCTTATCTCCATTGACAACGAGGCCGCCGTTCTGGAAGACTCTGTTTTGAGAATCGACGGTTACGATCATCGCGTTGTGGAGTAGAATGACGGATTGACGGCATGTCTTCTCGGTGTCCATGTTTCTCCCTCGCTACAGAAGAAGAAGAAGCAATACCACGACACCCAAACACAACCGACGCTGGGTATGGGATTGGCGTCTACACCCAAACCATCCGACCATCCACTGACGTCATTAAATGCACCTGACATACTAATTCTATACACCTCATTACACCCTACGCCGTTTGCCCAAATAAGGGCCTGTTTGGCTGAACGGATCCATGGAATTAGGAGGGAAGGGATGGATTTTAAGGTAATGATGGTGGTGTCAGGGGATCGGTTTAAGATCCGTGGGATTGCTATATCCTTCCAATCACTCCAACCAAACACGCCCCAGGCATGATCGAACGGAATTAGGAGGATGGGATGGATTTTAAGGTGATGATGGTGATGTCAGTGGATTGGTTTTAGATGCATGGGTTTGTTATATCATCGCACAAGTTCCTTAGGTCTATTTGGCTCGTTTGGCATATCCCGGGATTTTATCATCCCTTCCCTCCTAATCCCTTTTAATCTGCTCGGCCAAACAGGCCCCAATGGAGAACATAAAAGTTTTCGATGGAGTTAATGTATTTTTCCTACCCATGTGATCAAATCAATATGAGGTTGGATGGCAAATAAATTCAATTCACCGTGGAGAGATTTAGATCCTTCGGAATGATCCAAAAGTGTTAAAGAACGTGACTAAAACATATACATCACGGTAGAGTGTTTTATGTGGATTTCTAATTCAAGAAAAATCTAATCCATCAATTTGTTGCTTCATCTCATTTTAGCACATAGGTTCAAAGGTAGGATTATCCAGGACTCAAACAGGCCATATCACATGAAAATGTGGGGACAACAAAATCCACCACTGTAACCGTCACCATATCCACCATGATATTTACATACCATATGATACATTGGTAGGGCTCGCTTGATAGCTTGAAGTTAGAAGTCATTGGTTTCTAATTTACAATTATATTAAATACGTGCAAATTGGAATGCTTAGTTATGTTTGGCACTTTATAGAAGAAATGTGCAGACATTTCACCCAAAATGTATTACAAACCATTCATTGGAAGTGGTCAGTTGTACATGTCATTCTGTTTGCATGTATTTAAGCATGATTTTAAGCATGTTTGCAAGTGAGGTCAGTAGTTGGTTGTATTAGTTCCTGATTTCATGTATGAGTCTTAGGTAGTTTCCTTGTTTATATCCTAGTTTTATGGAAGACATCCCCATATCCGTGTAGTAGAAAAAGTTGGGTGTAATTGAATTAGTTGGAACTAGAGTCTATAAAAACCGGAAATGAATGAATGAAGGACATGAAGTTTATCTCCAAACAGCTGTCTGCGACAGGGATTGGATCCCTTTAACAATCCTATAGTTTTTTCTCTCACCATTGGTCAACCAAAGAAGACGCCTAAATCCATTTCGCCTTCACCTCGTCCCTTCACTCAATCCCACGTCCACCGCCAAAACTCATGTCGTAACATTATGGTATCAGAGATGGGGCCTACGGAGCATCAAATGGAGAGTCTAGAGAAGGAGGTCAGCTCACTTGCTGCCAGCCAAGAGAAGATCATCGAAAAGATGATCGAGCTCTTTGCAACTTGGTCATCAAGGCGGGAACCCTAAGCCAATCTGCGAGAATGGGCAGAAGCTTCTCAACCTTGCAACAATGGGGGGCCTACAACAGCTCAACCAGTACGAAAACCTCCATTAATTTCGATGCTCCGAAGCTAGTCAAGCTCGACTTTCCACGATTCAATGGCAGTGAAGATCCCACAAGTTGGCTCTGTCGGGTGGAGCAGTTTTTTGAATTCCAGCACACCTTGAAGGAAGAAAAGGTGGCACTTGCTTCCTTCCACATGGAAGGAGATGCACAAATGTGGCTGCAACTTCACAAGCAGACTCATGGGGCCATGAATTGGGAGGAGTTTAAACAATGAGTACATGCAAGGTATGGTCCTACAAAATTTCAAGATTTCTTTGTTGACTTGATTAAATTGAAGTAGTTTAGGAGTGTCAAAGAGTACCAGACAGAGTTTGAACGCCTCCTCTCACAGGTGGGTTAAGTCACCCCAATACAGCAGGTTAGTTGCTTCATCAGTGGGCTCCGTGACAACTTGCAAGCCGATGTGAGGGCGGGAAATCCCACCACGGCGAACCCTAAGCCAATCTGCGAGAATGAGTCTTATGTAGGCTTCTCAACCTTGCAACAATGGGGGGCCTACGGGAAGTAGTGATTAGCCTTGCTCACTTGTTTGAAGCCCGAAACTAGGCCATCCGCCGACCACCAGTGCTGAAAAACTCCAAATTCAAACAAGCCCTAGCTTTAACCGCACCCCACAGGCTTCTCCAATTAGGGCATGATACCGGAAGAAGTCAAAGAAAGGAGAGATAAGGGCCTTTGCTTCTGCTGCAATGAAAAATACTCCCCTGGCCATCAATGCAAACGTATATTCATCATTGAAGCGTGTTGGCTCGAGGAGGATGAAGATGATTGAGGAGGAGGGTCACAAGAGGTCGAAGGAGCCAGCGAGAGCACGTCTGAGATCTCTTTCAATGCAATTTCTGGAGCTCATACTCCCCAAACTACGAGATTGAAAGGTACGTTGTTTTCAACACCAGTGAAGATTTTGGTGGATTCAGGAAGCACACACAATTTTATTAGTAGCTCTTTAGCTGTTAAAGTTGGGCTCCAAGCGTTGGAAGGAGGTCATTTGAGGTGGCCGTAGCAAGTGGGGAACGGTTGATCAGCCAAGGCCGGTGCAACCAGGTCCTACTCCATATCTAAGGTACCCCACTTTTATTAGACTTCTACGTGTTACCCTTAGATGGATATGAGATTGTCTTGGGTACCCAATGGTTCAAAACTTTGGGTCCCATAATCTGGGATTTTGCCAACCTTCAAATGCGTTTTACAGTTTTGGGAAAAGAAATCTCATTGTAGGGTTTAGCATCTCCACAAGATAAGCTCGTAGAAAACTTTTACCTAGAAAGAGTATTAAAGCAGGGGCGCCCAGGAGTGGTCTTACTACTTAATGCAATAGCGCTACTCCACAAGCCAGGGCAATCGACAACACCTTCCTTGCAATATTGGATGATTATGCAGATGTCTTCTCTGAACCAATCGATCTCCCACCACCACGCCAGCATGGTCATCACATCCCACTCCTTGCTGGGGTCGAACCTGTCAACGTACGCCCGTATCGGTACCCTCATTTTTAGAAGACAGAGATAACCATTCACACCATGGAGATGTATCTCCGTTGTTTCAGTGGAACCAAACCAAAAGAATGGATGCGATGGCTGACATGGGTGGAGTATTGCTATAATACAAGTAGGCATTCAACGATCAAGAAGACTCCATTCGAGGCAGTGTATGGCTGCACCCCTCCAACTTTATTATCTTATATTTCCAGCACTGCAAAGGTACAAGCTGTGGAAGATGAGCTGCTTCATAGGGACAAGATATTGAAGGAGTTGCGTGAGGCCTTGAAGAAAGTTTAGTCTTGTATGAAACATGTTTATGATGGGTCCCACAGAGAAAAAGATTACTCTGTAGGAGATTGGGTCTATCTTAGACTCCAACCCTATAGGCAAGCTTCCCTTGCTCTCAGGCGAAATATGAAACTCGCTCCCAAGTATTATGGGTCATTTAAGATAATAGAGAAGATTGGTTACGCTACTTACAAGCTTGACTTGCTAAAAGATTAAAGGAAACATTCGGTGTTTCATGTTTCATTGCTCAAACCCAAGATTGAGGATGCTAAGCAGGTGATCGAACAACTTCTTGAAGTAGATGAAGAGTCTCGAATGGTTCCAAATCTTCAAGCAATACTAGACAAGCGTACAAAAAGAGGGAAAGTTGAAGCATTGGTGCATTAGGTGGGTCTATCTCCTACAGATGCCACGTGGAAAAATCTTAAAGAATTGAAGATGAGGTTTTCAGAGATAGCCCTTGAGGGCAAGGGCTCTTTTTAAGAAGGAGGGAATGTTACAAACCATTCATTGGAAGTGGTCAGTTGTACGTGTCATTCTGTTTGCATGTATTTGGGCATGATTTTAAGCATGTTTGGAAGTGAGGTCAGTAGTTGGTTGTATTAGTTCCTTATTTCATATATAAGTCTTAGGTAGTTTCCTTGTTTAAGTCCTAATTTTAAGGAAGACATCCCCACATCTGTGTAGTGGAAAAAGTTGGGTGTAATTGAATCAGTTGTAACTAGAGTCTAAAAAAACGGGAAAGGAATGAATGAAGGACTTGAAGTTTATCTTCAAATAGCTGTCTGCAGTAGGGATTGGATCCCTTTAACAATCTTATAGTTTTTTCTCTCACCATTGGTCGACCAAAGAAGACACCTAAATCCATTCTGCCTTCACCTCGTTCCTTCACTCAATCCCACGTCCACCACCAAAACCCAGGTCATAACAAAATGACAATAAATTACTCTTCATACTTTGGGTGGGCTTCAATAAAATTGTCTTTGAATAATTCAAAATTTATTGAAAATTCAAATTGAGCACATGGGTAGGACCCTTGGCATGTTGTGAAAGCAATCAACGATCAACCAACTTCATGGAAAGATTCAAAACCCTACAAATCAAAATTTGGCTGATCATTCAGACTTTTCGAAAAACTTTCACAAAGCACTTCTTCGATAAAGTTATTTTGGCCAGCTGAAGAAATATAAAAAATTTCCAGACAGGATAAGTCGATAAGGTTACCAATTCCTTTCAGAAATAATTGATGGCCTCGATTAGCCGATCCTAAATGAACTTGGCCAAATATTAGACAATTATCCAAATCCTCCAAGAAAATGAATACCCCATATGCATGACAAACTGCACACACGAAAGGACAAATCAAACCCCTAGTGGCAAGCCGACAGTCTACATGGCTCACTTTTGCCTAACCAAATTGATGCCTAATTATTATTGAAGCAAAAAATCATTGATGGGAGGCTAGAATGTCATCATGTTGTACCATGGGCCGATGGTGGAGGTTTACAAATCTCGCATAACAACTGCCATTCAAGGACAGAGAGGGAGAGGAGGGTTAAAGAGGTAGTTGCCTAGGGTCAGTCCTGGGATTTAGATTGTCCTGGAAATTTTTCGACGTACAAAGGTGCTACCCTACTCAAGAGAATAATTAAAGAGGATATAGCCCACAGAAAAAGCCACTAAAGTTCATAGTATGGTTGGAATCGAGGATATTCAATATCCATTTTATAGAAAAATGGTTTTTATAGTCTCTCGATTTCTTTCTCAAATCTCAACCAAACTCACGTCGCATAATTCCAAGCATATTTAAAAGCTCGCACTTTTATTTTCTTTTATTCGCAACATATTCTCTCTTTCACTTCTCTTTACTTAATTTACTTGCCTAAGTTCTTAAACTCCATGAAGTAAGGTTGGTACTACATTTATATCTTATTACCTACCCGAAGTCCCAAACTATATGAAATAAAGCTAGGATTGTATTTTATTTTATTTATTGCATTTTTACTTTATGTTACCTACCTATAGTTATTTCACTCCGTAAAGAAAGTCGAAAACTTTTTTATTCTACCTATCTAACCTCTTGTGGGTTATGTAAAATACGATCAAATATAGAAATACCGAACTTATGTTAATTTTTTAAAGAAACCCTAAAATCTTATGAAACAGAGATCGCACTTTGTGTGTGCAAAAGAGGGTGCCTAACCCCATTCTCTTCTGCCTCTAAGACCAACGGTAGGAGTTAATTGAGTTGGGAAATTTTTCCCGACCTTTAAGCGTTTTTATAGCTTCTAGCTAGCCGTAAACTTTAGACTTCATTTTGGCCAATAACGTCTCCAAATTATATGCAATTTTACATTTGAATCAATATCTTACCTTATATTACCAACTGAAAGAAATAAGTTGGCGCATGCCCTCTGTAGTTCACAAAACATACTAGAATTTAAATTTTGTATTAAGTGCCTATAATTAGAATGTATAGGAATTCTTGGATATATTCAAAGGATCTGAATTTGATTAACTAAATTAACTTTAATATTCTCAACATATGTGATACTTGATCAAATGATTATAATAAGCCCATTGAAATATATACTTTTTATATTTACTTGATCAAATGATTATAATAAGCTCATTGAAATATATACTTGATCAAATGATTATAATAAGCCCATTCAAAGGATCATAACATTGACAAGAGTGGAAATTGAATGCCTACCGTTGAATACCTTTTAGGGCCATAGAAATTATAGACGAAACGGCATTTTGTATTTTGTGTTATACTTCTATCCCTATAAAAGATATGATCTTATGATCAGGCTCGATGACAAATAAACATCATTGTAAGCCTTAGGAAGGATTCAGCTTTCAACTGTGGACATCATTACTACTACTATTTATATGGTTTAGCCCACTTGGGTTTCATATATGTTTCATTTTGGAGCTCATGCACTAGAATGATATATTAAAACAATCGGATGGTGTGGATTAGAAGCACATATCACAGTGGAACCTACCATATACTCATAGAATTTCCATCCGAGTCAACATGTTTTTGAGAGGCAATTAAGGCGCAATTCAACCCATGAATCATTTTGTTTCAAACGGTGGAAAGATATAATTATTGCCCGTTTACCATTATTTACTATGGAAATTGAAAATTTTCACCATTTACAGTGAAAATTGAAAAAACGAACACCGCCACAAGCACAAAAAGACAAACAAACAATAACCTCATTCAAAACTTCTGTGGGTCCCAAAAGGATTTTAATTCAGGAAGTCCTTGTCCCCCACTTTTCCCTGGTGGAACCCACGCGAGTGTTTGATTTGTTTGGTTTTTGGATGAAATTCTGAAATGAGCTGGCTCAGTCGATGAACATGATGGATTTCACGATAATTACAGTAGGCCCCACAGTACTTTTTGTTGCACGGCTCTCTACAGCACTCTAGCGTCCGTATGAGTCAATTGCGTGTTCCTGTAAAATGAATTTTTTAAACTTTTGAAAGAGAGTGGAGCATCAACCATAACCAGAGCTTCACACAAGTCATATAGCATTTCCCTTTACAAAATATAAGTAGCATTGTACAAAAGGTTTTCTTCAACTAATATCATATATAAAATATAGGAAGCGGGATTGTGCCGTGTGGGGCCCACCATGGTGTGTAGATTTCATCCACGCTGTCCATCCATCTTTCCTGATCATTTTAGGGTATAATCCCAAAATTGAGTTAGATCCTAAGCTTAAGTGGACCACACCATAGGAAGTAGCAGTGATAATGACACCCATGGTCGAAACCTTCCTAGGGGCCAGTGTGATGTTTCTTTTTGGCATCCAACTTATTCATAAGGTTTTATAGATCTGGATAAAGGGAAAACACAAATATCAGCTTGATCCAAAACTTCTATAACTTTTCAAAAGTTTTTATTGATGGTGGTCAATCCTTCAATGTACAGTTCGCTTGAGCTTTAGATCTGTCCTCTTTTTTTTTTTTCTTTTTTTTTTAAATAAAAAAACTCATATTCTAAAATATCTTTTAAAAATGAATGAACAGTTTAAATAAAACCTATATATCACAATGGGCCCAATAGAACCCTGCCTGTGTGAATTATCGTCTAGGAGAGGGTAGAACACAATCTACTTTCTAAAATATACTATCGGGGAATTAATTGTATTTCATGGATTATAGCTAATATTTTATAATATCTACTAATTAATAACATTTTTGAGCCATTAAGTACATTAATATATGAAATGTAAGTTGCCTATAATTATGTGGCTATAAAACAAAAATATCAAGAAAAAAAAAAGTGGTTTGTAAAGAATGAACATTTTGGGTGGAGAAGTTAACATTGTTTGGGGTCCAAAAAATTCAATTGTAGGTGTTTAATCCCCACCACACCACATGGTCAACTTGAGCCTTGAAACAGCCTCATTTTTGGAAGCCCATCGCGTGGCCTTTGGTATGTTGATGTCATCATGTTTTGTGGGTCCCACTACGATGTATCCATTTTGCAAGATTATTTTATGGCATGGGTGAAAAAATGAGACAAGTCCAAAGAACAAGTGAACCACACCTTAGAAAGTAGTGGGGATTGGAAGCCTATCATCCAAAAAATTTCGGAGGCAGTAGAAGTTTTAGATCAAGCTGATATTTGAGTTTCACCTTCAACCAGGTCTGTGTGACCTTATCAACAGATTAGATGGGAAATAAATATCATAGCGAGACGTGAGAAGGTTTCGGCATTGGGCAACATTCTCAATGCTTTATGTGGTGTGGTCTACTAGGCGGAGCCTTATTTTTGGATCATGATCCAGTATAATCTCACAAAATGGATGGATGGTATGGATATGACACACACATCATGGTAGGGCCTATAAAAATTGGTGACATCAACACATCACTGAAGCTAGAGGTGTGTGCACAACATGCAATCCGCTCTCTTCATTTTTGGGTTTATATAGGAAATTCCTGTTTTTCTGCATCTGGAGATTGGTCTACACTACTACATTAAATGCATGTGTGATGTCTAGGCCTAATGAAATTGCAACTAGAGGTGTACATGACTTGAACAGACTCGAGCTTGGCATAGCTTGGCTCGGCCACTAGCTGACCCCAGCTCGGTTCTCGAGCTTGATTGATCAGCTCGGTTCGGTTCGGTCAGCAGCTCGGGCTAGTTCGAGCTAAGATCGAGTCTCTACGACATTTTCTCAAACACATGGAGTACACCTTCAATTTCTCACGGAATGTAAACCAACGGCAACATTAGTTTATAAGTATTTCATCGAACACTCAGTAGGCAACATAAAAATCAAAATACAAGGGTATTTGTTTCATATCCATGCATTCATTGCCGCTAACCAACACTTTGTTAAGTCATTCCATCAAACACTTGCTGAGCAACATCAATATCAAAATAGCCAAGTCACTGAACTGGTTAGATCTGAGTTCAATTCGAATTAGGGTTCAATTTGAGACAAGCTTGAACTCAGCTTGAAAATTTTTCAAGCTAAAAAAATTAGCACAACTCAGCTCGAACTCAATTTTGAACCGAGTCGAATCACGCTTTTTTGAGTCAAGTCATGCAAGCTAACCGAGCTAACTCGGTTCGTGTACAACTCTAATTGCAACCAACAATCAATTGCAACCATAAATGGGACACTGATTGATTAGTGACCCTGCCACATGCTAATGGCTAGTGGTCGGTGCTATGTGTTTCATTACCTGTATTTTGACAAATCATGCTATAATTTCATAGCACGATACCAAAAATGAAGTTGATCCAAATATCAAGTGAACCACATCAAGGATCACCCACCATTAAAAACTTTTTGGAGCAACGAAAGTTTTGGATCAAGCGTATATTTATTTTTTCTCTTCATTCAAGTCCATATGACCTAATCAACAGGTTAAATGTCAAATAAACATTACAGTAGCCCTAGTCAGCACAGGTTGGACGTCAAATAAATATTAAAGTGGGTCACAAGAGGTTTATAACGGTGGAAACTCAATCAGTACTGTTTTCTTATGGTGTGGTCTACCTGAGATTTAGATCTGCCTCATTTTTTCGATCAAGCCTTGAAATAATCTGAAAAAAAAAATAAAAATGAATAGACGGCATGGATAAAACATAAACATCATTGTGGGCCCACACAGCACCGACCCTGGCGTCACTGGCCAAACCGCATCCAAATGATGATACAGCAAAATGGATGGACGGTGTGGATAAAACCCATACATCACGGTGGTCCCTCCAAGAACCTGTCCTTAGCTAGCGACGGGCGGGCCTAGTACCCAATCCGCGTGCATAAGGTAGTCCGTGGCGAAGATGGCCGTACACGACTGCTATATTCATCAGGCATGACACACGTGTTCGTTGAACGTGGACCTGTCGAGTCTTTCAAACGGTGTGTGGCCCAGCTGATGACTGGACGAGCCTGATTTCTTAGCTAGAGAACGTGTCACCAGTGCACTTTTAAGCAATGGTGTCGGCAGGTTGAGGCAGAAATGTTAACGGTCTTAAGCCGTCGCCATCTGGGGCTGGGCTCAGCTTCGAAGCCCAGATCGGTTACTGGGGTGGCATGGGCTTGGACCCGATTATATTCAATCGGGTTGTTGTGCCGGATTCTCAGGAACGGGGTGTCTTGGGCTCGGGCCTTGCATCATCAGGTGGGCTTGGGCCGACCTTCACCTGGCCCATTCGGGCAGTAGAGATAAGAGAATCTAGAGATGTGGACCAGTCGCTCTCAAAAGGTAGTCATTGGATTCTTACTATCCACATGCTTACACGTGCGAGATCGGAGCCATTCAATAGTCGGGACACGGTAGACATTGCCCAGAAGGAAAAACGGGCTTTTACATTCATCACGTGGCACATGCACGTGGCTCCAGCTGTACGGCTACTAGTATCGGGCAGGTGAGGGGCCCACGCGATGTGTAAATAAAATCTAACCCGTCCATTATATGCATTAGTACATGTATCACATCACTTTTCAAAAACAGGCTGATCTATGAATCAGGTGGGCCACACCACAGTGGATAAGTTGTGAGGAAACGTCCACCCTTGATTCATGGAGTGCCCACCGTATTGTGTATATGAAATCCAGGCCATTCAGACCCCTCATCTGGTCTGTATGAACTGTCAGGTCGAAAATTAAGCTGTTTCGAATTTCAGGTGAGCCACAAAAATCTTTGGTTCAAGCTGATAATTGTGTTTTCCGTTCATCTGATCAGAAATATCGAACAGTGGGTGTCATTATCCCCACTATTTATTTTGGCGTGGTCCACTTGAGCTTTGCTTCCACTTCATTTTTTGGCTTATGCCCTGAAATAAATTTACAAGACGGATTGACTGCGTGGATATAAAACACATGTACAGCGGTGAGCCGCAGAGCACCTGCCATCAGGAATCCACATCTGCGAAACATTTACCATAATGTATATGTATTATCTATGCTGTCTATCTGTTTTGCGAGCTTACATGAGCCTAAAATTGAAGGCTAGAGTGACCATGCAACAGAAAGTAGGGAGAATTCCTGCCGTTGAAAGATTCTAAGCTATGAACTTTTTGAATAAAGCTTCTATTTGTTTTTTTTTTTTTTTTCTCTTTATCTACGTCCATGTGATGTGTTGCGGATGTTTCGATGGTGGGCGATGTAATCCCCCATCTCCTGTGGTGTGGCTAACATAATTTTTGAGCTTATGCCCTAAAATGAGCTGAAAAAAAAATAATTAGATGAACAATTTATGTATTTATTTATTTTTTACCACATACTCCATACTTGGCAACACACTCGTACTACAATGGGTGCTTGAATCTATGACTTACATGTGTGTTCAAATTCATGACCTTGTGTTCAAATTCTTGTAAGTCTACCGCTTAGCAATTGGGTCGCATGCTATTTCCATTCGGATATATTAAAAAACCAAAAAATATTATGAAGATGAACACTCTTTTGGGTATGAAAATGTTTCACATGTGCCCAGTTTAGCCCCTTCCCAATGTTTGTGATAAATCCACTTCGTCCATCCACTTAGCCATACATTGCTAAGAAGTTTTTAATGATAGGCCTTTAATCCACTTTTTTGAGAGCAGCTTAGTTGTAATTTGAGAAACACGTTAGTGGGTCTTACACTTATGGTGGGTCCACCTTGATGAGGGTTTTTATTTATTTATTTTTTTTTGTATCCATGCTATTCATCTATTTTCTTATATCATTAAGCGGATTTAAATTTCTAGTGGACCACGTTAGGAAACAGTGGTGATTGAACTGCGACCATTGAAAAACATTAATGCCCAATGGAATGCTTGTTTTCCATCCACAACCTGGTAAAGTTAACCAGACCTGCATGGAGGAAAAATATAAATATAAGATTGATCCAAAACTTTTGTGGCTCAGAAAAGCTTTTAATGGTCACTCACCACTGTTTCCAAACGTGTGGTCCATCTGAGATTTTGATCTGCTTAAATTTTTGTATCACGTCCTAAAGTGATACGGTAAAACGGATGGACGGTGTGGATATACAAAAAAAAAAAAATCATCAATATAGGCCCACACAGTAAAGGTAACAACCACTAACGTGTTATTCGTATAACACCTAATCTTCTCACATGCTTTATGTGGTATGGACGTATGGTCCACTCGAGGCTTGGATCTGCTTCATTTTTGGACCCATACCCTAAGATTATCTCGAAATTTGGATGGACAGCATGGATATAACACATGCATCATGGTTGGCCCACAGAACTTGATGACGCACACCACGCAATCCACTTCCGTTTGCTAGCTCGGTTCATCCACAACTGCCACGCCAACGCGTGTAGGAAATCCCAGCCATGCATTTAGTAGGACACAACGTGCACACCAGATCATCTTACCCAAAGAACAGGCTGCGAAGCAGGCCACTCTTCCTCCCGACGAGAACGGACGGTCTATAAAAACTTGCAAATTATTTTAGACTGTCTACCGTTGCTATTCACGTGTGGCCTACCCTACGGACCAACCAGTCCGATATTTCTGATCAGATGATCTACACTGTGGTCCCCACCTTATTCACGGTGGCGATGGCCCACACACCAGACAGCTTCCCATGCATGCCGTGTGCAGAGGTGCGATTGGGGCTCGCATTATGCACGCGCGCAAAGGACTCCTCTCTAGACGTGTACAAGAACCGAGCTAGCTCGGTAGCCTGCTCAACTCGACTCGAAAAGGCTTGATTCGACTTGGATCGAACTCAGCTTGAATCGAAATCGGATCGAACCGTTCAGTGACTTGATTACTTTAATATTAATGTTTCTCACCAAGTGCTTAATGAAATGACTCAAAGAAGTATGACTCGTGACAAGGAAAGTATGCATATGAAACCAACATCATTTTTTTCTTGATTTTTATGATGGTTAGAATGTGTTTGATAAATTTCCAATAAAACTATTGCTACTGTCTCAAAAATAGTGAGATTTTGAATGTGCAATATTTGTAAAAATGCTGTAATGATGATCTCGGCTTGATCTTGACTCAAACTCGGCTCAAATTAGCCCGAGTTGCTGACTAAACTGATCCGAGCCGACAAGTCAAGGTTGAGGACCGAGCCACATTGAGTTCTTTTTTTTTTTTTTTGGTTAACTTGTTAGTACACCCGTTGTCAGTTCATACTTCACTGTTAGCCACCCCATCTATGGAATCAATACTAAGGGGTCGTTTGGCACCGTGGATTGGAGGGGATTGGATGGGATTTCAAATCCCCCTTACTGTTTGGCAGCAAAAAGCAATTGGGGATTGTTAATCCAGGGGGTTTCCAATCTCCTCTTTGAAGGGGTTTGTAATCTTACACCTAAAGTCATTTCAATAGTTGCGGGTGTAAATGTATGTCACTGTATACTATCATTCTATTAGGCACATGGCCCACTAATGATGATCAACACCGTCCAAACATTGTTCATGTAAATCAGCACCGTCTAAACATTGTCTAACACCGTCCAAACATTGTTCATATTAATCAACGATTAAAAATCGTTGGTTAGTCACTCAGACATGATCTTGTGCTTGCGGTCCATCCGAGACTTGGAATTTCATCATTTTCAAGCAAAGCATATATTTTAGCGGGCTTATCACAACCATAATGTCAAAATTTATATATCTCACTAATTGGAGATATTAAAGTTGATTTAGTAATTAAATTCAAACTCTTGTAAATATATCATGTGCCGGGAGGATTGCCAGGGTGTCAAACATACCGGGAGGATTGCTAATCCAGCAGGTTTCCAATCCTGGGGGTTGCGAATCCAGGGGGTTCCAAATCCATGCTCCCAGACATGCCCCAAGGCTTCAGTGTTGAAACGAGGTATCTTTCACCCAGTCTATCACTTGTGGACCGCACCAAGTAGAGTTTGAGAGGAGGTTAGCAAGTGGCCGAGCCAACTCAAGATGAGGCCAGCTCGACCCGGTTCGACTCATGCAGACCCCTACAGTCTCCCGCAAAACACAAGTGCCAATGTGCACACGTGTACGAGGTCTGAGCTTTCCATCAGGTGGGCCACAAGTGTAGATCTCCACAATCTCGTCTAAAAACGAGGCCTTCTCACTCCTCTCACGTGGGGCACGGTGGTAGAAAACCGAACTATGTGGCCCATCTGATGGAAAGCTCGGGCCTCCCACACGTATGTGATATTGTCACGTGGGGACGGGCTGCATGCATTCATCGACGACACGTGTGGGCTTAACGAAAACCCTCCAAAACATAAACCCAGGAAGCAAAACAGAGAAAGAGAAGAGAAGAGAAGAACAGCTTCAGCTCCTCTTTTCTCAGCCATGGCGGCGAAGGAGCACCAAAAGCAAGACAAGAAGAGGAAGAGAAATCTAAAAGAGGGAGAGAGGGAGAAACCCACTTCAAAGAAAACAAAGCACCTTCAGTCCAAATCCCCAAAACTTCCTTCAACGAACAAGGCCTCCAAAAAGTCTATAGAACCGTCGAAAAAGCACAAATTCAAATCCCCTTCTGAGAAATCTCCTGCCGTTCGAGAGAAAAACGAACCCAAATCGAAGAAGGAAAGCCGGTTGCTCTCAAAGGTTTTTTTTTTTTCCCCTTTCTATTTTAGTTTTTATTGTATTTGAATTTAAATCGAGAAAGAATCGATGTGAGGCCATCTTTCAGTTTTGTGGGTGATTTTCCAATCATTTTTTGTGGTTTTTGAGATGGGTTTTCTGGGAGATGGCTTTTTTTTTTTTGGCAGTAGTAATAAAATGGTAGTAACTCATTCACTGTATACATGTCATAGTTGTAGGGAAATCCAGACCGTCCAAATGTAGATCTAATATTGGATGGGACATCAATACAACATTAGAACTGAGCAGACGATATTAACCATCCGATTCCATCTGTTGAATTTGGAACGCCAAAAAATTCTTTTTAACTATTGATTTGGCAGTCACCAATTGGATGTACACGATTACTTGACGAATGTGATTTCAAGCTACACTCCATCCATAGTGTTCCCAGCAAATTCGGACGGTCTGGATAGCTGAGAGTGGGTTACTACCATTTTGAAAATGGTGGTGAACTACCACCATTGGCTTGTCCTTGATTTTGTTGGTATTTGAGATGGGTTCTTGGCAATTGGATATGTGCGATTCGGTTTCTAGTTTCTACAGGAATGCTGTTTTTTGGCCCTTAAAAAAAACCCAAATTTTGATTGCCAATGTTGGCTCTCATTGATTTTTCTGACTCAGATGTGTTTCCTGGCAATTCGTTGCTGGACATGTTTCGATGTGGTTCTTGGATGGGAAATCAAGTTTTAGAAATAATATAAGAAAAGACCTTTATGGGTTGTCTATTTTGGTGTAGGAATTGGCAGAGGTGAGGAAGAAAAAGAGGAAGCCGCATTACACTCTTCAGCATGTAAGTGCAAATTTGTTGAGTTTGGATTAAGATTTAGAGTACTCGCATTTTGTTTGGAATTTCTTGCTATCTGTTCTTTTTCTTATTATCAATGGATTATTCTCTTTTGTGGAGGCCGGATAAAAAACACCGACTGAAATATAATGGATTTATTAGGAGATAACACTCTTATAGACTCAAACTTGAAATGAGATAAAAACCTCTCTCAATAGCTGGTGGAAATCAATAATGTAGATTTGTAGAGCTCGCTTTTTGGGTCCACATGAAACATGGAGTGCAATAGTTCCTCATCTATTTCGTTGTGATATTTGCATCAATATGTGCACATGATATATTCCTCTACAAGGCATAATCCCTTGTCAAGATGGTTGGTGGTCTTTATGCATCTCGTCCATCCCTACTCTCAAGCATTCTGCTTTGCCTTGATCTTCAATTCATCGCTTTACGAGTTTGGAGTCGTGAATATGTTGACAATTACTTGACAGAATCTTAAATTTGTTTGTAACTTTCTGTGCACCTTTCAATGAATGGTAATGTCAGTTACAGCAATTTTCACTTTGAGGGGTTCAAAATATTGCCTTATTTGTATCTTTGTCCGATTTGACTTTCGATGCTTTCTAAAGCCTCCAAAAGGAAAAAAGAAAAAGGAAAAAAAAAAAAAAAGGCTTTGTAAAGTCTCAAATGCTGAAACCTTGGCCACATTGCCATATGCTTCAGTGACTGATGAAGTTGTATGTTTATAATGCATTAGGAGCTTGCATCGTTATGGGAAAAGATGAGACGCCGTAATATAGCCAAAGAAGACAGATCCAAGTATGTACTCTACTGACAAAAAATATTACATGTCAAATCCTTTTCTTGTCATTTGACAATATTGACATTTCCTAAAGGTTGATAAGTGAAGCTCTACAGAAGATGATCGGCAAAATTCCTGAAATTGCAGGCTCTCACATTTCTTCTCGTGTTCTGCAGGTAAGTTCTAGCTTCCACTTTGTGAGCCATTTTTCTATGTTTTTATTTCTTTTGTTCTTTTTTCAAATTTTAACCACTTGGCCGAAATATTTTGCACGCTACGACCAATTTGAAGCCTGTTTCCACATCTGTTGACTTTGAAGACCTATTTGGGATCTAGGCCATTCATGTTGTGGAGCCCAACATGAACATGCACTAAAAAATCAGGTTGCCTGGCTCATCAGGTGGCCATGCATGTATGAGTAAGACAAATCTGATCAATGCCTCGCATTCAACATACATGTATGCCCCACCTGAAGAGTGGATCGGCCTGCTTTCTGGGCCACAACAAGCTCACGGTGGGCCCCACCAGAGAAATGACCAGGATCTTGCACACCTATACATTTTGGTGGAGAGAAAAACCTCAATCTCACATGGGCAATTCCCATTCGCAGTCTTCCCATAAATATTCTGAGATAGAAACACTCAATTATGAGATAAGAAAAAAACTGGTGTCAATCTGAGATGGAAACACTCGATTATGACGTAAGTAAAAAAACTTGCGTCAACCATTCGTAGATGCTATTTTTTGTGAAATCACTCTATAGGTTGTTATGGCTCATCGTCATTCTTTTTTGATATCACAGACATGTGTCAAATACTGTTCCCAAGCAGAAAGAGACAGTGTATTTGAGGAGCTCAGGCCCCACCTTCTTAGCCTCGCACGCAATACTTATGCGGTTCATCTTGTGAAGAAGATGTTAGATAATGGTATGCTCCATCAACTGTGAAGAATTGGAAACTGTTTAATGGCCACTATACTTGGAATATTAGTTCTTTTGTTTTTCTTTTATTTTATTAGCATATCTAAAGGATTGTACAGAGATGGCAAGACTGGTTGTGCTTTTGTTTGGTCACCTGAACTCCTTTGTTTCTTTTTCATCTTTTTCTTGCAGCCAGCAAAAAACAGTTGGAAGGGTTCATTTCCTCTCTCCATGGGCATGTTGCCTCTCTTCTTCGACATATGGTTGGATCAGTTGGTACGTTCAAAATTTTAAATTTAGGTGAATCAGTAGGTTTGCTTCCTATAGGTGAGGGTTCGATTCCCCTCCTTGGCTTTACCCGATACATGTGGTTGTGGGTTATTGCGTGTATCCGCAGGGATTAGTCTCACTTAAAAAATGAGGTGGGGACACCCTGTGTCTTCCAAAAAAAAAAAAAATAATAAATTTATTGGAATATATAGATTTTTTTTCTATACACCTATTTAATACTTCTCTCTTTTTGTAGATTTTATTTGCATTCATGTTGTTTTAAGAGTAGTGCTGCTTGCTTACAGATTTTACATTCCCATCTGTAGTCATGCAAGGACAAACATTATATTGTAGAATGGTACTGCGTATCTGGTGGAAAAACCCGCCCAAGGAAGGGGTGCACCCAACTCAATCCCCAGAACTTTTATTTTTTTGATACTCCAAAATATAGCAATTTTTTTTTTTTCTCCAGATAGCTAAAAAACTAGTAAAACCCACCATCTACCCCCTTCATTAACTATGCAGTTGACTTTATAATGTTATAAAAAATCAAATATATCATGTTGACATTCTTCATTGCATACGATCTATTTCTCAGCTGAATTTTTATTTTGATGAGTCAGATGTTCTGATGTTTGTGGTCAGGAAGCTAAAAAGTGTCGCATATGAAGGTCTTTTGTTTTTGTTTTTGTAGCTGAAGTTGTGGGCTCCAACAGCGTCTCTCCTAACCATTGTTCTTAGATGCTTGAGGGGTTCAAGCTTAGTTTAAGGAGTCTGATTGATTTCACTGACATTAGTAACTATACTAAAATTGTTGATTTATTTGTTCTTTCTTTTAGATCAAATATTTCATGCTCTTCATTGTATATGATCTATTTCTCAGCTGAATTTTTATTTTGATGAGTCAGATGTTCTGATGCTGCGGTCAAGCTAAAAAATGTCGCATATGAAGGTCTTTTGTTTTTGTTTTTGTAGCTGAAGTTGTGTACTCCAACAGCGTCTCTCCTAACCATTGTTCTTAGATGCCCGAGGGGTTTAAGCTTAGTTTAAGGAGTGATTGATTTCACTGACAGTAATCACTGTACTAAATTTGTTGATTTATTTGTTCTTTCTTTTAAGTGTGTATACTTCTTGAGTTTCTGCCTCAAGAAAACAGTACTGATTGAGGACTTGTGCGAGATTTCTTTTCCTTTCAAACATGTGGACTGATATTTCAATTTGGCTTTAGATTGCCGTTCACTTGGATTCTTTGGGTTTCAAACCTTAATTTTCGATGCTACTGTCTACTTTGCAGTTGTTGAACATGCATTTCAATTGGGAAATGGTTCTCAGAAACAAACCCTTTTGTTGGAATTATATTCTACTGAGCTTCAGTTGTTTAAGGACTTGACCACAACGAATGAAGGCAGGTATGGTGGTCAACTATTTGAACTTCTATAACACTCTACTTTCTGTTTGCTTTTGCTATGGACATGCATGATGTCCGGCACAGCTTTGTGACTAAGGGCTGGATGATTCGAAATAGGAGGAAAGGGCGAAAAGAGAGAAATAGAATTCACACACATTTCAACGAACAACCCCATTTCATGGATGGGATATTATATAAAATGGGGCCTTGTTGTTTCTGCGTCCGCACCTATACCCACAAGGGTTGTATGGGGCGTGAAACAGTCGGCCTATTACATGGTCAACTATTTGAACTTCTATAACACTCTACAGGCTGTTTGCTTTCATTATGGACATGCTCGTTTGCTAGTTTCAGAGCCCTTTGGATGTACTGCAAGGCACAGATTCCAGTGTTGTGGGAATGTTTGCCCTGTCTACTGAAATGTGATGCATGGGATTGGGTTGGCACAGCCATTACAATCCACATCTTCCAGGCTAATATGCGAATTCAATGTTAACCCACTCGACTCAACTCCTGCTGCAAGGGCGAAACATCCAAACTGGCCCTAGGTCACAACATCCATGAAGTGTGGTTATACCTTGAATTTCTTTCCTTAAAATTTGACCAATATCATAAGGTTAAGATCTCTACTTCCATTCCATATCGCTTCTACACAACCACCTGCAAATGTTCAGTATATAGAAGCATAATGATGGTGACATGCTCTGCTCACTTTGTGTATTATTTTCTGCTCTGGTTTTGGCTATTGCTGCTGGTTCCACTTTAGTCCTAGCTTTGATTATCTCTGACAACATGATCTGCCCAATCTTGTTCAATGTCTTCAAATGGCTGAGCTAGTTAATCTGTCAGCTCCTTGATGTACTTCCCTTTTTATTTAATATATTTTCGCTTATAAAAGAACTGTCCTATTTTCAATCAGAAAGGGAAAAAGATTGATGCAGTTAGACTAGATCTGGATGATTAAGTTGAATCGACTCTTGGTCTCTTACAAAAATGACAACTAGATTTTAAAGAAAACTAATTGCAAATACTATGATCATACGTACCGTATTTACAGACGTTCAAATTATCTTACCCACAAAAAATATCATACGTATGAGTTGTTTATATAGACATTTAGTACAGGTGGTTGATACTTAAATGCTAAAGCCCTGATTAGAAACCATATTGGCAAACTAAAAAAGCAATCCTCCTAAACTTTCTCTAAAAATAGCAACTAAAAGAGTCGCTCTTTTCTTATACTTCTCTATCAACTATGCATTTGAGATTGCAATTTATAAAAAATGCATATGAGATCCGACAAAACAGGAGGTGTATGCATAATTCGTATAAAATGTAGATGGCATCAATTGTAACAGGCATGCGTATCCTGATGGAAGTCATAAGAGTAACCGAGACTATATGATAGGGAGATGTCAGAGAAAAATCATAATACGTATGGGAATCCAGATGAATGACTGTACAGAGTATAAGAATATCCTCTTCTTGAGGACATCTTAATGATTTGGCTCACAACTTGCCAATGGTGAAAATTTAGGGGCTGGTTACAAGCCATAGCTAGATAATATATATCCCGTGAAAAGTCTCGAAAAGCTTTGTGGCAGCTGGTCATAATGGGATTTTTTGGGTTCATCTGGAAAGACCGCAACGGGCTTTTGCTTCCAGGACAAGAAGTCTTCAGTTGACAGGGTTATTCATTCTGTGATTTGTGCTGTTCTGGATTGGGTTCCTTATGTTAAAGCAGCTAAGTCTGCTGATCTTTCTTTCCTGTTTTAGCCTTTGTGCAGCATTGTATTCTTTTTCTCACCTTTGGCAGGGTTCTTAATAAATTTTCAGTTCTCTCTCATATATATATATCGAGAAAAACTTGCTCTGATACCAATTTGACATTGGGGAAGGCATGAGAAAGATTGAAGAATCACTTAATAATCTCCAAGAAGTGGTTCAAGACTACTTTAGCAACAAAAGGAAACCACATTGAACCTCACCCCGTTTAGATGAAAACCCCAAGAAAGATGTGCCTGACAGAAGTGTCTGATTCATGGTGATGAAAACATGAGGAATCCACCGTTGGATTCACTTATGTTTCCATGGATGGATCAACTGATGGATCTAACTCAAAGGATCTAATGTCAGGATACAATACATGCTCCAATGCATCAAGTCCTTATAATTCCTCTTTCGTAAATATTCTGTTTCTGTGAAGTTTTTGATAATATGTGGTTGGCTTCATGATGTAACACTTATGCTCGATCTATGACTTTTTGCCTTAAATTTATGGTTTGCCTTTTATCATATCAGTATTGTAAAACTTATGTTCTACCTTTTATCAGGTTAGTAGATTTGATTTCTAAACTGGGTCTCCAAAAATCTTCGGTGCTACAGCACATGAGTTTGGTAATTCAACCAATTTTGGAGAAGGGAATTGTCGACCACTCTATTATACATAAGGCACTAATGGAGTACTTCAGCATTGCCGACAAGGTAGTGGCGACGTTCTCGTATTACTTTACATCTTCTTGAATATGCACTTCTCTTGCCAGTGGTATTGCATAATTTTATCTGATTTAAGTCTGTTAAAAGTCATCTGCCTCAGATGTGATCCAGCAGCTGTCAGGGCCACTTCTTGTTCGGATGATTCATACGAGGGATGGGTCAAAGGTTGGCATGCTCTGTGTCAAGCATGGAAGTGCAAAGGTCAGTTTTTATTTATTTGTTTGTAGTTCTCCTTGAAACAAATCTGGTGACTTCGATTTCTTCAAATGTAACAATTCTTTAGTCCAATGTTTGAATTTAAATATCATTATCATCATCATCTTGGCCTTTCTTCCAGAAATTTGGGGTTGGCTACAGGGTAGAATGTCAAAAAGTTTATGAGCAGCAGACCACGGGACATCAACCTTCCTCTTTTACCCAGGCTCTGGAACCAGTCATCGAACTTTTCGAATTTAAATATCTGATGAATAATGTCTTTAAAACTTCTGGTATTCTTATACCTGCATGGTTTGATATGATTATTATGCTGAGGGTGTGTTTTGCGATTCCATTACTTCCAAGTTGGACTTTAAATGTCTGCAACTGCAATTTGCAGGCTCTTCATTACGAATATTAGGGAACATCATTGCTATCTGGTTATTACCTCTTGTTTAAACTGATCATTAGCTATTCAATTCACTTGTGCTTCCAAATGGATCCTGAACTTTTGAAGTTCGGTTCTCTATATGTTTGATTTATTTCAGCTCTGCCATATGAATTATGACCTTAAGCAGCTTGTTCCTTTTGCATTCATTTGCAAACTTTTCTTCACAAATATTTGGATTTCATTTGAGAAAAAGATTTCAATGTTTAACTGTTTTTTATGTAGCATTTTGACTCTGTGATATTGTTCATTGGCATGGTGTTGTTTGTCCATTGATGACCATATAGTTGTGTATTCATTTGATTTCAGGAAAGAAAGAAAATTATCAAAGGTATGAAGGGGCACATAGGGAAGATAGCTCACGATCAATGCGGGAACATGGTAAGAGCCTCTGTGGGGTCGCATCACCTAATCTTAGTTTAAACCATCCTACTGCTTTTGTCTGTTTGAATTGGAATTGGAACTGGACACTACCTTTTCTTAAATATCAGATATAGCCTACATTGGTTGGTCAAATTTTCATAATTCATTTCATGAATATATATATATATATATATATATATATATATATATATATATATATTGCAGTATGAGCCCTCTCTCTCTCTCTCTCTCTCTCTCTCTCTCTCTCTCTCTCTCTCTCTCCGAATGTTAATGCTTTCCAATTTGCTGCCCATGAGCTTAATTTATTGATTTTTTTGTTTTGTTTTGTTTTCTGTATGTTTCTTTTATTTCTGATCCTAATACCACTCATTGCTCCATTCAAACATTGTTTGAGATGCTGCAATGTGTCTGTTTTTTATGGCTGTATGGAAGTCTAGCATGGACTTGTTGGGCCCCCTCCTATGGGGAACTCACAATATATTGTAGAATGAAGAATTCAGGAATTATAAGAGGGTCTTGAATCCTGATGCATCAAAATGTGTAATGTCTTGGTATGCCAGTTTGTGTGAGTGGGCCCATACTTTGTTATTCACAACCCGAGCTCGTGTGGACTGCATGCATTGGGACATTCTAATGCAGGGGCATTTTCACACTAGGCTCGAGTGGGGTGGCCTGTGGGATGCTGGGGCACACTTGGGGTGGGCAGCCCGTGTGAAGCAGGTGGCTTGTGTGATGCAGAACCCGTGTGATGTGGAGCCAACGAGAGGAGTTTGGCCGATGACCTAACCCATCGGATGTGGGGCTTGGGCTATAAGATAAAGGGATTGATTCACCACGCTCTATTAGTTCAAGCTTTTAGAGCAAGTGGTTAGTTGTCCCGCATTAAAGTGATATCAGAGCAGGAGGTCTTGCGTTCAAGAATCCTCACCGGGGTTGATTTATGCAGGGGCATTTTCACATCAGGCTTGAGTGGGGTGGCTATGGGATGTGGGGAGCCGGGGGCACACTCGGGGTGGGCGGCCTGTATGACGTGGGTAGCTCATGTGAGGCGGGCCCCACTTGTGTGAGGCGAGTGGCTCGTGTGATGCAGAACCCATGTGATGTGGGGCCCACGAGGGGGGTTTGGCTGAGGACCTAACCCATGGGATGTGGGGCCCGGGCTATGAGATAAAGGGATTGATTCGCCACGCTCTATTAGTTCGAGCTTTTAGAGCAAGTGGTTAGTTGTCCTGCGTCACATTCACTGTAAACATCTTGATGTGTCCTGATTTATATGACCCTGGAGAATTTGCCATGGTCCAACATGATTTTCTTTAATGGGGTTAGAAAAGCATGGCTAAGCTCCACTAAGCCTTAAACATAAAAAAGTGAGAATTACGTTTCATATTTGTTATTGGTGTGATGTATAATGCACCTCATTGACCTAAGAATATTATAGATTATTGATGAAAAGGCTAAAGTATTATAGTTCCCCCCAAGATAGCGGTTTTTGGGTGGTTGGTGGGCAAAAACAAGGTCCTCACAGTGGACAACCTGCGAAAAGGAGGTATGTGTATCACAAATATCTGCTTGTGCTATATGGCAGATGAAGAAACGGTGGATCATCTTTTTATCCATTGCGTTTTCACATATCAGATCTGGACTGACATCCTATCCGGATTCCAGGTTTTCTGGTCCTTTCCAGCTTCAGCCCGTGACCTTCTCTTGGCTTGGTATGGTTTGAGGGTTGGAAAGCTGAGATCTAAGCTTTGGAAAATGGCTCTCTTGGCAGTTTGGTGGGCTGTGTGGGAAGAAAGGAATGGAAGATGTTTCAATGGCTTCTCTAACTCGGTCGAGTTTGTTGTGCAACGGGTGACTCATCTCATAGTGGAGTGGGCCTCTTCTGTTGATAAGCTTAATGATTGTAATTTGTCTTTTTTGGGTTCTTAGTTAGTCTGCTATCTCAGCGGCCTAGCTTCCCTTTCTTGTTGTGTTTCTTTTCTTTTTCTAATAAAGTTATCATTACCTTTCAAAAAAAGAAAAGACTAAAGTACCATGAGCACGTAATACAACATCTGTTGATGGCAATGCCAGTTTAATTATTTACTTATTTTATAGTATGAAATATTTCCATTGGATTGATTTTCGAATAAGAGTTTTGCTAGTTTCATTGGCTTTAGATTGGAACACCTCTACATGCCACCACATGTGATGTGGGATACATGCACAAGATCCAATCTATCAGGTTGACCCCGTGTCTCAAGAATAATGATGGTGTGGTCATCTGGCAGGGCACACGTAAGCTGAATGGGACCTTTGGCCAACTCATTTTTTTTTTAAAAAAAATAACTGTCAGTCCATCACCCACCTGATGGGTTGACAAATAGGATTTCTGGGCCAGGGCACATGTGTGGATGGGCCCGCCCTGTTGAACAGCTTGCATCTTGCAAGTGTGCCCTGTTAGCATGTGCTGTGGCATGTAGAGTGAGCAGGGATCTACAAGCATTTGGAATAAGGAAACCTCTCTGAACAATGGCATCGCTGGCATATTTCAATGGGTTGCTTGGAAACAATTTGTAGAAACTTTTCCTGTTTTTTGCAGTACGGTTTTTTTTTTTTGAAAGGTAACTGATTGTATTAAAGAAAAAGAACTACAAACAAAACAACAAACAAAAGAAGCGACTGTTGAGGAGGCAGAGGCTGACTACGACCCTTAAAAAAGAAAATCAGCATCTTTTAGGACATCTATGTTAGAGGCCCATTCTACAATAAAACATTTAGCGTAAGAAGTGACGCTATCAGGGGACTTTGATTCATTTCTGAAGCAACGGTTATTTCTTTCAGTCCACACTGACCACCAAGTGGCAAGGATAGCCATCCGCCATAGCCGGGTTCTCAGATTGCCTATTCTGATGCCATGCCAAGCTTTCAGCAGAAGGTCCACCTCTTTGGGGAAGCACCAGTTGACCTTAAACCGGGATAGAATGTCTGACCAGATGTGTGTGACGAACGGGCGGTGGATTAGCAAATGTTCTGCAGTTTCTTCAGCTTTCAGACAACATATACAAACGTTAGTTAATATCATCCCTTTTCTTCTAAGCATGTTCCCAGCCAACCATCCATATAAAATGATGACTTTGTGGCAACATTGTTGTGGCTGAGACAAAGCTGGTTGTAAAACGATCTGACTGAGAACCTGGAGGAGCTGTCTGCTTTCCATATGAGATTGTCCCGACTCGTCGGATTTGGAGATGCCTGATGAATGAAATCGAGTAATCTGACAAACTCATCGATATCCCAGTCCTCCAAATTCCTGCGGTATAAAATATTCCAAACTACTTTGTCAGCCACAGTTGAGTAGCAATCAGCAATTGAGCAATCTTTCTTTGCAGCCACACGGAACATATTTGGAAACCTTTCTTTCAACGGCATGTCACCCAGCCACATATCTTTCTAGAAAGAGATGTTATTACCGTTTCCTACTTCAAAACCAGTCCGATGCAGGACTGAATTTTTCATTCTGAGAATACCCTTCCAAATGGTGGAGGCCCTGTACGTAGAAGAGTCTTTGGTCACCCATCCGCCATCCGAGCTCCCGTACTTGCATTTAATAATTTTGTTCCACAAACAATCTCTTTCAGTGCCAAGCCTCCAAATCCATTTCCCCAGAAGAGCGCGATTCATGATTTTTAAATCTTTTATACCAGCTCCATCATCTTTGATATGCTGACAAACCTGGTTCCATTCCATAAGATGATAACATTTCTTTTCCTTCTTACCGCGCCAAAATCTTGGAAGACGAAATTTCGTGGAGACGAAAAACTCGATCGAAATGGATTAAGGAGATAGAAACACGAAGTATTTCCACAACATTGCCAGCATGCATGCTAGAGCGAACAGAATCAACAGTATCATCATTAACGACACCCGAATTGATGACAGAGACGCTATCAGCCACGAAGCCATCTCCTACTTACAACGGCTCCTCCACAGCGATGGCTGGTCAAGACCTCGGTTAGATAATCCGCCTTCCTAGCACATCAGCGAAGCTGACGCAACCTTCCTGGAAACTCCTTTTTCCTTAGATGAAGTCAAGAAGGTTGTGATCTCTTTAGGTGGGGACAAAGCCCCCTGTCCTGATGGCTACCCAATCCAATTCTTCCAAGTCTTCTGGGACCTGCTCCAGGAAGACATCATGGCGTTCATCAACGAATTCCACACCAGAGGGAGATTATTAAAGAACATTGGGCGACTTTCATTGCACTGATACCCAAGTTCTTTGGAGCATCCACGTTCAATGAATTTAGGCCTATCGGTCTTATCGGAAGCCCCTACAAAATTCTAGCTAAGGTCCTGGCTACCCGATTGCAGAAGGTCATTGGGTCGATTATTGCTCCAAACAAAAGTGCTTTCATCCCTGGTAGACAGATAATCGACTGCGCTCTCATCGCAAACGAATGTCTCCACTCCAGCCACCGATCTAAGCAAAAATACATATTCTGTAGCCTGGACATTGAAAAGGCGTACGATCATGTTGACTGGGACTTCCTTATATATCTGCTGAAGCGCATGGGTTTTGGTGACACCTGGACGAAGTGGATAAGCAAATGCATCAGATCGGCATATTTTTCTGTTCTTTTAAATGGGTCCCCGAAAGGGTTCTTTAAAAACTCACGAGGATTGAGGCAAGGTGACCCGCTATCCCCTTTCCTTTTTCTCATAGTTGGCGAGGCCCTGTCTAAGATGCTTCACAATGGCCAAGCTGAAGGCATCCTCAGGGGAGTCCAGGTGAAAGGGATGTCAACCCCGATTTCACATATCCAGTATGCGGATGACATTCTGATATTTTTTGAAGCTAACACGACTATGATGAACAATTTGCGAACTACTATCAGATGCTTTGAAGTGGTCGCTGGCCTTAAGGTGAATATGTTCAAATCCAAAATATATGAGGTTGATTTGGACAGTTAGGAAGTCAGCCATTTTGCTGATCTTATGGGTTGTACTGCGGCTTCTCTTTTGCCTACTTACGTCAGCCTTCCTCTATGTCTCGGGATGCCTAAGAAGCATCATTGGGACAAGGTCATTCAAAGATTTCAAAACCACCTTGCTGCGTGGAAACGTTGGTACCTGTCTATTGGTGGGCGTCTCACTCTCATTAAGGCATCCTTATCGAACTTGCCCACGTACTTCATGTCCTTGTTCCGGTGCCCGGCTGCGGTGCTAAACATAATTGACACTTGCAGTACAGTTTTTTTAACCTCCTAAAGAATTTTGTTGTTACAATCTTACAAGAGGCGGCCCTCTCACAGAGGAGCCAGTCTTTCAATCATAAACTGTAGAGTTGTTGATTTTTGTCATTGCTATGAAAATTGCTAACCATCATCCTCGACTATTGATTGCTTGCCTCCAAGTGCAGAGGTTCGTAAGTTGTATCCCGTGAATACAGGGTTGATCCCACAGGGAGATGAATTGTGAGAAGGAAAAAATCAAATGTAAAACAAACTAAGTAATAAAAACTAAACTGATGATTTGATTTTGGAATTTTTTAATGGATGTAATTCAACTAAATAAAATAACACTCAAGCTTCAAAGTTCTACACATAGGTTAATGTTCCAAAATCATGATGACTTGGATAACACAACTAGGATCTGAGCACTATGGTTAGCCTAATCGGAAAATAAAACAGTTTAAATATTTTAATAGTGATATAAAATATTAGAAAATCATGGATTTGCACCATTGATATATATTCTCAAGCGTCAATGATTTTAAGAATTCAATATCAATGAGATAATGAAAATCAAAGAAATATAACAGGTTGAGAACCTCTCCTATCTAGAAAATCTGATTGATCTAGGGTAAGTCTATCCATCAATGTAGATCTCATATGGTGGAAACATATGGATCTCACAAAAGGATAAAAGGCAAAACCTAAATAATAGATAACATGCATACACCATTATTCTCATCATTAAAACAATCAATCATCATAATCTTAAAGAATTATTAAACCCAAGTGCTACATAATTAAAATAAGAAGAAAAAACAAGAAGAAATAAATAAATGCAAATAGAAAAGATCTTAAAAAAACAACAACTTATAGAACTTTAATAAAATTAAAAACTCTTTAAAAACCCTCATTCTTGCTTTGGGATGCCTTGAATAATGCTTAGGAATGCCCTAAGAAGCCCTATTTATAATTAGGAAACTCCAATTTTCGTACAAAGTTGAAAAACCCTAGAAACCGCTTCAAATATACGCAGTTTTCCAAAATAGACTTCTCGCTGCACAGTTTGTTTAAAATAGATCTCCTGCTGCGCAGTTTTCCAAAATAGACTTCAGAGCTTCAGAATACACTTTTTCAGGATGATTTCAGGATTCTTCACTTCAAATCTTCGATTTTCTTCATTCTTCACTTGATTTTCTTGGATCTTTGGCATGTGAATTCTTCAATTTTGGTCTCTTATGATCCATCCCTTGCCTTGGTAATTTTTGAGCGTCAAATTCATGCTTTTAACACCCTTTTTCAATCCAAGCTCTTAAATTCACCTTGCAACACATACATGAGTAAAATATAATATTAAGCGGATTCATGTTCATAAAACCAAGATATAAATGGGGAAAATTATGCAATATTTGAGTCTCAACAACTATCTGATAATGCCCATACCTTCCGAGAAATAGTTTGCTTTCTTGCTCTCCCTTATATCTATCCATGCTTTTTAGCAATGATCTATGTTTTACATGTATGGTTCTATTATTCAATGTTCCTTTTTCATATGCATGATCTGTTTTTCTTTTCAGGTACTTGTCTGCATTCTTTCTGCAGTGGATGATACAAAGCTTATAACAAAGGTTAGTCCCAAAAAGATAGCATGTTATGCAATTTTTTTCCTCCACAATTTACTAGATTTGACCTTTTGTCAATTAACAAATTCACTTGATATCAGGTTATTATTCGTGAGCTACAAGCGATTCTGAAGGAGCTTGTCTTAGATAAGGTGACTAGATTTCACAATGTGTATGTATTTGTATTTTGGAGACCCAATAGACAAACTTAAGGGGTATGTTTGGAAGTACCTCAGAAATTGCGGTGGGTGGCAGATTCCTTTTCAATTCTGTGTACCTCAAGGTATTCAATAACAGTAATGGCTGTTGTAACGGCCAGCCTTATCGCTGTTACGATACGGGCTGTAATGGCTGTTATAGCCTTGTAACGGTCATATTTTTTTAATTTTTTTTGAGGGAAGAACATTTATTGGACCCGAAACGTACAGTATCAGCCCGTTATGGGCCATTATTATTTTTAGAATGGGCGTTACAGCCCGGTTATGCATAATGGGTCCCACTGTTACCATGGTCGTTACATAACCGTTTTTGAATACCACGATATACCTGCAATGAGCTAAACTGTTGTTTCAGGAAGGAAAAGGGGAAAACTGATAACTTGCCCTTTTGGGTCTCGTCTCCATGGCACCCCAAATGCTCAGTAAGTTAAAAAGTCACCCCGCCAACACTTTCAAGCAAATGCCGATTTCGAGGGACTACCAAATACTACCGAAATGTCAGTGGTTGTTATGACACGAATATATTTGATTCCTATATGCATTAGTAACTCTCTTTTCTGTTTGGAGCTATCAGAATGGAAGACGCCCACTGTTACAGCTGCTTCATCCAAATTGTCCACGCTATTTTGGTCCTGATGATCTAGCTTTGCTCAGTTTGTCAGTACCTTCTCTCTGCACCAAGGTAATTCTGTTGTAGTACAATTGAGGGAATCAGCTTGTTTAGAGGGTTGGATACTTACCACTCTTGGATATCAATTCCTCCAAATTAGTGGCACAAAAGTGATAAATAACACTTGTAATTGATATTTAGGCCCAAAATGTGGACTCTGGGACAATCCCAACAGCCTACTAGCCTCAAGCTAGCAATCATAATCAAGAGATTCTTATTTTCTAAAAGAGAAATGTAAAAAATTCAATATTGATGTAGTAGTCATAGCATCTGTTCATACATACTTCGCAAGGGTTCATATAGACCCGTATACAACTAGGAATCTTCTAGAGAGAAACCCAGCTTTAAATCGTATTGGCCTTTTAGATTTGCCAAGTTTGATTCAAGTTATGTTTCTATAAAAGGAAAGAGACAGACCATACCAAAGTCCAACATGCTGACATAGACTATGCAACTGTATGGGGCTTTTGGCCTTGTATGGTGGTAAAGTCTCTCTATACAGTTTGTGTAAAAAGCCATAAAAGGTGCAATCGGCTGGACTATTGGCCCCACAGCCCTGCCAGTTGATGATCTAGGGCATCTGATATGATCTGTGGGCCCCAGAGTCCATCGGATCCAATTTTTCATCAGGACTGTTGATATTGTTGATATTTTCAATCAGGTCAATCGGGACCCTTGATGTGGTCCACCTCTTCAATGTGGATGGCTGGATGAATATGATCTGTCATATGGACATTTGGATGTGCATGAACTTCAATTTAGACCCTTCGACGTGCCTGATCTGCAATTGGCCAGTAATAGGGCCCAATCCGGGTGCAGATCGGAGGGCCTGGATGCATTAAATTCTGAAGCTGTAGCTTTATGTATCATTGTGGTGGTATTTGAAGTAGCTGCAGGCTCAAATAGTCGCTGTTTCATTTCAGGGTGAAAGGTTAGAAGTTACAAACTTTGAAAAGCAAATAGAATCTTCAGCAATCGATTCCAAGCATAAGGATGATGAGAATGATGTGGAGACCCTGAAGTTAGCAGATGGAGGCAAAAAGGATCCATCCTTACGAAGATTTGAACTCTTGGTGAATAGTGGGCTTGCTGAGGTTTGTTCTCTTACCATATCCTGAGAACCTGAGTTTAACTCGACATCTATCTGGGTCAGGCTGACTGAAGACTTGGTCAGCTAGACTTGAGGACTTGGTATTTACTTCATGAATTTGCATGTGAATTTTGATATCCAAAAAAAAAAAAAAAAACTGGGAAATAGTGATGGCAATTAAATACTGCATTGTGAAACTAACCAAGTGGAAAAAAAAACTCTTTATCTTAAAAAAATAAATCCTGAATATGGTTTTATAGCAGTTTCGGAGTGTGATTTGCCTGGGTTTAAACCGGTGTGCCCTGTTTGGTCATTCCAGAATCCAAACCCTAGCGCTGTAAACGGTTTGGATATTGCAATATTTGTATCCAACTTGGATATGAAATATCCATATCTCACCAGTATCTGACTTCTTTAGATGATATCCAAATCTGCATTTTTATCCCATAGTGAAACAGATATCCTATTGGAAGTTGGGTAATTGTTGTAATACCTATAGCAACTTCAATGGACAGAAGAAACAGAGATTAAAAACACGGGAAAAAGAGGGGTCAATTCAAATTAGCCACACCACAGCGGGATGATGGGGGGGATGTCGACCATAGGTTTGCATGTGGGGCCACCGTTGTGTGTATCTTTCATCAAACCTGTTAATCAGGTGCAAGCGACCAAGATGAAGTGAAAATACAAAAACCAGTCTGATCAAAGTATCAGGTGGGCCACACCATGTGAACTTAGAGATTTAGGAGCAATTTCACAATCTTCCAATTGCTATGGCCCATCAGAGTTTATTATCAGGCTGATCCTTTGTATGTAGGCTTCAACTAAGGCTTCTTACCTATGCATGGAGTGGATTTACATATAAAATATGGTGGCTACACAAAACTGCCTAAAACATGTGTGGTAGATGATTTTGGTTCCATTACCAATAC
The DNA here is from genome assembly GCA_030180095.1 of Magnolia changhungtana. NCBI lineage: Eukaryota > Viridiplantae > Streptophyta > Magnoliopsida > Magnoliales > Magnoliaceae > Magnolia > Magnolia changhungtana. The sequence goes on along the minus strand of JASAUF010000628.1, from coordinate 55,814 downwards.
CAATACAAACCGACATGATAAGCTTAATGTACAAATTGACATATGGGGCCCACCATGATGTTTTAATGACATCCAATCCATCCATCATGTGCGCCCCCTAATGCTTCCGTTGTGGCAAAAAATATCCAGTAGATCCAAAACTGAGGTGGGCCATACCACAGGGAACAGCTGCGATGGGAACAACCACCATTAAAAACCTTCCGCATTGCTTTATATGACATGGCCTACCAAATGATTGCATAGGCCTGATTTTTGGGGAATCCCATGATCATAGTAAGATGAAATTTATCTATGGGCTGGATGGCTTGGAAACAATACAGACCACCCCACACTGATTTACTTGGGGATTTTTTTTTTTTAAATTTTAATTTTAATTTTTAAAATTTTTACTTTATGGTAGGTGCCCCCCATTTCTTCTATGTTGTGGTCCAGCTGTTGATCGTCTCGGCCTCTTTTTTTCGGGGGTCACACTTTCATGGTGGGGCAAACCTTCTGGATGGTTTTGATGCTATTCAAAGATCACGATGGGCCCCACACGCCGCAATATTAGTACATTTGGAGGACTCCTCTGCTAGTATGGCAACATTTTAAAATTGGTGATGTCTCGTACTTGTCACATGTGGCACTCATGTTCGGTTATCCAGATCATCCAAACTACGAGGCACATTGTGGATGGATAATATCTCTAAGATCACATTGATCAAGCAACCTAACCATCCAATTGGTGGCTTGCAAATGGATGGTTAAAAGTAAAATTGGAGCGTTCCAATTTCTGAGGGCAAAATCATGCGGTTACTGTCATCTCTTCTATAAAAATTTTGGGTTAAGTGCCATTCACTTGGGTGAGGGATTTAGATGGTCTGGATGGCCATACAAGAGGTCACACGGGACAAGCATGAGACTCCACCAATTTTAAAATAGTGATAAACTTGCATAAAGTTCATCTTAAATTCAAATTAATTGGTGTTTACTATTAATTAACAAGCTAGCATAAGAATCCATCCAAATTCAAATTAGCTACTATTTATGGCACAACTAATTAATTCAATTAGTGTTTACACATAATTAAAAACTTAGACTATCCAAATTCAAATTAATTACTAATTTACTATTTAAGATGCAATTAATCAATGTATAATATATTAGTATTTAGTATTTTAATTACCAAAATATTAATAATTAGACTCTTCAAAAAAAAGTAATTAGGTAGAAGTATGAAAATGCTCTTGGGCAATTGGGTAAGCAGATACAGATATGGTTATATCCGTATTCGAACTGCACAGAAGTCGGGTAATCGACTAATCAGGTAGACATGTGAAATTCCTAATCGGGGAAAAAATTATATCCACGTCCAATTTTCTCAGGTTGGATATGATGGGTAATTGGGTAGGATGCATATCCATCTCCAGCCCTACCAGACACATGTTTTAGTCTAGTGACTTGTTCTGTCCCTGTTGAAACTGATGTGACTCGGGGAAGACAGAGAGATGTAGCAGAGGATTTTTTTCAACCATGTTTTAGAATAAGTCTTCTTTTTACATTTAAATCAGTTAAACAGAGTTTGCAGGGCGAATTTGAAATTCGGCCGAAAATCAACTTGATGAGTTTCTTATTGACATTTTTTATAACTATGCATCTACTGTGTCATGTTGCTTATTACACTCTATAAAGTGGCATCATGCTCATTGAAGCAACTCTGTTCAATTTTCCCATGTACTATTTCCCTTCAAATCTCAACTAATGCTAAAAAGGATCCAAAGACATTTCTTATAGGGAGGTAAAGGAGAAAATGTATATTCAATCTTATGTAGGTTCGGAAAAAGGAATATGCACACTATATGCACACACAAGCAGAAAGAATAGGATCCACCATCAATAAGGGTGGATATAGATAATGGTTGCGATATGTTAATTCACTCAAAGGGACCATTTAGCTTTCAGATTCAGACCATAACTTCAACTTGACTGCATATCCAAGCTTATATGTGTTTCTTTTGATAATGTGTTTCAAGATAAAACTAAGGGGTTTCTGGTATTCCTTTGCAGAGTCTCATTGACATGTGCACTGAGAGTGTGGGAGAACTGCTTCGATCAAATTTCGGCAAAGAAGTTGTATATGAGGTGATTCATTTGTTTTCCAGGACATGGTTGATGCATTTCCTATACTTATGATTCTACTTTTGTCCTTGAAATTTTGCCTACTGTCGTGTTATGTTTGTGTTATAATTTCTCACAATTTTGCTTATGATTCAACTTTTATCCTTGAATTTTTGCCATTCAATTTATAATTTCTTTCAAGCAAGTGAAAGAAGCATCTGGTTAACTAGGGTCGGTGTTCTTTGAGAATATTTTAGACCTGATTTCAACTTTCACCACATTCTTATGATGAGAAACTGATAGAATATTGATTTCTTCTGCATGCAGCTTCTTATGCCTCTTTGTTCATACATACATAAATTTGTATTTCTTAAGAGGTAAAGAGAATTTTATTAAAAAGAACACCAAAGGCTCAAAACAACAAAATAAAACAAAACGTCCAACCACTTTGGTCAATATCATTAGAACATGCCCTGCGCGCAACCCCCCCCCAAATTACATCCAATTTACGGCCTCTTCCATACTGTTTTTTTTATTTTGAACGTCTTACATACACATATTTGATTGGTAACTGATATATATATATATATATATATATATATATATATATATATATATATATATATATATATATATATATATATATATGGGAAAAAGGTACAATGCGCTCGAGCTGACGATAAGCTCCCGTGAGGTCGAGCTGTGTGGGCCCCACCGTGATGTGTTTTGACCATCAACACCGTGCATTTGATGGGTCCCCTTTAAATTATGGGATGTCCCAAAAATCAGCCGCATACGGAATTCAGGTGGGCAATACCATCTAAAATTATGTGAAGACACCGTTAAAACATATAAAAGCACTTGGTGGGGCCCACCTGAGTTTTGCATGCGCCTGAAACTTGGTTCATTCAAGTGGGACACACATAATGGATGGGCTGGATTTTCAAACCACATCTCGGTGGGCCCTCAAAAATGGTTATGAATGTTTTAAACGGCCCCTCTCCACTTCTGTATGTGGTGTGGCCCACACAAGTCACGGATTGACTTGATTTTTGAGACCTAGGCCCACGATGGAATGGTGCATCTGACTGATGGGGTAGATGTTCGAAACACATCACGGTGGGGCCCACACAGCTCGACCTCATGGGGCGTTAAAATCAGCTCGAGCGCATTGTACCTTTTCCCTATATATATATATATATATATATATATATATATATATATATATATATATATATATATAGGAAGAAGAGAAAATATGCAGCATCATAATACATGATGGAAAAGTGGTCCCATTCTACATACTAGTCCTTCCAACTCCAGCAAGCAAGTCTTCCTCAGTATTGGCTTCTCTAAAGAGAATCATATGATCCTTCAGCCAATATTGTATAGTATGATCATATCCTTCTGTCTCCAGTAAGTATAAGTGGGGTCCACGATTCCACGGTTTGATCGAGAATGTTGTTCTGATGGGCCAGTGGATGTACCATTCCCAAAAGTCGTGCCAATGAGAGAATCCCAATATTTTGATTGATTCCTGCAAATGGATGGTTGTAAAAAGTTTTCACATCAACTGAAAAAGGTAAATGATTGGATGCCTAGAATCTTCCATTAATGGAGATTTTTGGGGAGTGGTCCATCCACCATGGGACCCATCAGCTGATGGTCTAGATAACAACGTATGGGCCCCACTTGCACAAACTATGGATCACTAACCTCCTCCAAAGATTGGGACAAAGGAATTTGGATATCCATAATCTCCTCAATTAGGTTTTGCTAGCTTCTAGGGGAAACTCACAGAGGGCCTGTATGAACACTATAGCACATAAAGTGTTCAGGAATTCAATGCAGTTGCAAAATTGTTTGAGGGAAAGAAGTAGTCTAATTTTGTCAGGACCAATTGCCCTTACATCTTCATTCAAAACAAAACCGGTAGCTCATATGCAATTAGAAATTTTAATTGGATATGCCCTCAGTAAGATATTTAATCTATGCATTACTTTAGTAGGGAACATCCACTTGGAAGATAATTTTATTTTTTTTTTCCTTAAATTTTTGCCCTTTATTTTTTGTCAGGGATTTGTATGTTTATTTCATAGTGGACAGCTGTGGAGGTTTGGATGTGGTATGACACTCCATAACCATTCATTTGTAGCAATAGGGATGGTAGTGCAAAATGGTCCTATTGTCCATTTCAAAGGCCTGTTAATCAGATGGCTGTGATCATCTGCTCAGGGTAATTTTGGGGCTATGTATGCAGCATAAGTGGGGCCCCTTCTATCCAGTGGTCCATCGTTATCACATGGGCTCACCTGGGTCTTGCAGAGGAATTTGCACGACTGCCCATTTGAAGAACTCTTACCAGATCATTGCATGCATCCCGAATTGGGGTTGAGAAAAAACTTCTCGTATACACACGCAAGCCGATTCTCTTCAGCTGGGTTGAAGTTGCTTGTAATTTAAGAAGTGAAATGCCTGCAATGATGTGCTTATATTATCATACGATCATTTTTGTTACTGCCTTTTTGTTCTCTACATCTTACCCTTTCCCATCTGTATCTATAAATAGACAGCTCTTGCAGTAATTATTACCATTGTTATGTTCCAGTGCATAACCAATGCAATGATAGCCTATGTGGGTTCCATTACATCCTTAATGGCTATCATTTTTACTGGCGATGGTTTTCTCATCATGCTACCCCAAATTTCGATTACCCATCAAATTACTAACCCAAGTTGTTATTATGTACATAGGTGGCTACTGGTGGGGCTGACGGTATTCTTCATGAGACTTTGGCTGACAAAATAGGAACCTTACATGAAGCTATAGCCACCCTTGCATCCCTTCCCAAGGTGGAGAAATCCGACGAACACCTGTTTGAGAACTTCCATTCCAGCAGGACAATCAGAAAACTGGTCTTGGACAGCCCCAGCTTTGCTGCCACCCTATGGAAGTCAGCTCTGGAAGGGAAGTGCGATGTGTGGGCCGAAGGCCATAGGTTAGTGATTGCACCAGCCCTACAAGTTTTGAGCAAGGACTCATTGAGAGAAAAGCTGCTGTATATGTGACAAACACGTATGGCAGTTGGGACCTTTGATTTAGTGGGACACCATGTGGGCTGTTTCTCACTTTTCTAGTTAACAGTCTGCTTTTCACCACACTGATTCGGTGGCTACACAGCCCAACTGCCGTACATTTTTGCAATATGGTCCATCCATGTGGTGCCCCACCAAATCAGTGGTGCTGATCATCATGCGCAAGTGCTACATGTGCAAATGTTTTGGTGTGCGCTCGATGGAACTTCATGAAGTGCATGCATTGTAATAGCAATCAATAGCAATCATCGCACATTAGTGTTGACGCATAACTTGTTTTTTTTCTTTTCCCCTGGGTTATCTCTACTGCTGTAACAGTTGTAAGGTGGTTTCTGCATTCTTGGAATCATCTGATTCCATGGTGAGAGATCTTGCGAAACATGAGTTGCAGCCCCTGATAGATCGTGGCGTTCTCAAAGATCCAGAGACCAAGCAAGCGGAAAAAGAGGGTTGAGGCCCTCTTCGTACGTGATGATTTTTCTTCCCTGCTTTCCATCCATGCACCTTTTAAGAATGTGTTTTGTTAACTTACATTCTGGATCGTAAACGCCCAGAATCAGACCCAAGATTTTGTTGTTCAATCCAAAAAAAGAAAAAAGAAAAAAAAGAGAAGGGAAGAAGAAGAAGAGGGTATTGTTGCAGCCTCTTCTGCAAAGCTTTTTTTCCTTTTGTTTTTTTATTCTTTTCCTTTTTTTCTCTCTCTCTTTTTTTTTAAGTTTCTCATTTTGAATCATCCTACAAAAAAACATTGGAGACGTAAACACAGAGACCCAAATGAGAGGCCCGCCACTCACGAATCATCTAAGATTGTGTGCTGCTTTTCATTGTCATATCCATGTACTGGCAGAATCAGGATCTGCATGTGGTGGGCCTGGTCCGGGCCGATCGGTTTCCTGATCTGATCTCATAAACTGGGGATTCACACTTCCCTCTTTTGTAGTCATGCATTCGAATATTTCCAGTATGTGGGACCCCCCGAAAGTCCTTGTTGGGATTAATGAAAATCTGAGACCGGTGGTGTGGGTAATTAGGAAAGAATAGATAGTCTGATGGATCAAAAAGTGGAAATTCTTTCTTGGAAGCTTCATGGGCTCTCAAGCAGTTCTCTATCACCTTGGCTTCCTCCTTGAGTCTCTCTCCAAGTTTCAGAGTCTGTAAAACTCTATTTGATCTTGCCCTTTCTGCAGAATAGCATTGCTTCAGTTTTTCAGTGTTTGGAAAGTTGGCCGGATTGTGGTTTTCGGACTGGAATCTTGCGTCGCATTCATTGCAGAAGCTGTTCCGTCTCTCACAGTTGAAGGCTTTTCTTTTTACTTTGTCGGAAAGACATGCATATGCCTGTCAATGATCTTGTTTATTAATGGAAGATCATGTGCAACATTCCCAAAATGCTTTGCATTAGTTATATATCAAAACCAGCATATAGATCCATCTCTACCATTAAACCAATGCATATATACTCCTTTTTTGATGGGCCATGGGGCCCTGAAATTGTATTGATCCAATGATCCAAGGGGATGTTTGGATGCAAGTTATGTCCGTCACAAGCTATCTAGTGTGGATAGCTTGTCGTTGTTTGTCAAACGCATTTGTGGTGTATGAGAATCGAGGAAAATAAGAATACTTGTGAAGTAGCTGCACAGAACATTGTGTTCCCGCGTGAACCAAACACCTCATATGTCTACACGCACTACCATCAGTCTTCTCGTATCTAATATGTTGCACATGCCAACTTGTATATGAGATATAAATGTTATATGTGCCACTAACTTAAGTTACGAGATATAAATGTTACATGTGCCACTAACTTAAGTTTCACGCATCTGTCACATTCCATCTTTATGCTACAAGTGTTTGCCAATCAGGGAATAGAATTGCCTGTTCAAGACAACATGACATTCGCAACCTGTTCAAGACAGCCAATGTAGATCCTAGGGCTTATTTGGAAAGTAGGATTAGGTGGTATGGAATTTTGCAGCTGGTTCAATGTAAAATCCATCCGGCGTTTGGAAAAGATGGGAATGATTAGATTAATCCATGTATTATATCATCTAGTCCTACAGGAGATACTGCAAGATTTATGGTGAATTTTGAAATCCGTGGGCCTCACGACATTGAAATCCGTGGGCCTCACGACATTGATGCATGTCTATTCATACTCATATGCACTCTTTACATATGATAATCAAGTTACATATGCATACATGTGACCGGCATCAATTGTGAAATTCGGTCGGATGATTACAATTCCACGGTCTACCAAACAGATTGGATTGTCAAAATACCATGGTATTTTCAGACATATAATCATTGTGTAGTAATATTGCATAGTAATGGTGTTAATTCCAGCTAATGCAAGTCAATACCATTTAATCCGAAGTTCCAAACAGGCACTAAACGTGTGATTAATACCCATATTTGCTAACCATTCAAAAATATCCCTTGGTTATGACCCAGTGAAAGGAGGCTGATAGAGATGGTTATATGCATCTGGTGGATGATAAGGATTGATTTAATACATTTAATACACTCAGCTTTTTTAGTTTATAGATTGTACACAGATATCCTTTTTCTTTTTTCTCTTTTTAGTTAGGACTTTTTTCCTTTTTTAGTCAGGAGGAAGTGGCTGGACTTACGTAGATGAAGGGAGGGATAATCTCAAGCCCTATGTTTTTACTTGGACAAATCCAAGCCGTTAATTTTTAAGCAGGTAGATTTTCAAATTTTCATAAATACCCTTTTACTATTTTTAATATCATTTAGTGTCCCAGGACATCTCAAAGACCACCCCTCTCTTAAAACTAATTGGATGTGCAGAAATGTCCATTTGCTCTTGGAGATGGTTTCTGATAGCATGCATGGTTTCTACATGCCATGCTATATATACAATATCAAAGAAATATCATGATTCATGATTATGATATTTGGTGCAACCAAACGACCCTTAATCAATATTCTGGACAATGGGTCATTGTTGATTTGACCAAAAAAGGGAAAAAAGATTGTGTTTGATCAGTGTGCATGGAGAGTTTGTGGCACATCTCCACCATCTGATTATCATGGGTGGGAGGAATCTTAACAGTCCAAAACGGATTTTTATTTTTAGTTATTATTATTATTTTTTTTTTCAAAATTTTAAATGCTTATAGATTCCCACCGAATGATGGAAGGAGAAAATCATACCTCTGAGATGAGCTTGAATGCAACCTCAGCCTTTGGATGCCTGTTCTTATCTGGATGAAGTTGTAAAGCTGCAAAATACATGCACACTTCAAGCAAGTCGGAGAAATGATAAAAAGAAGATCATAACCGATAAGAAATAAAAAGATTTTCATTTTCATTTCTTCAATGGAAAATCAGTTGCAGGGGTCCCACACCCAATTGACGGTATTGCTTCCTGATGGCGTCGATTCCAGCATCTTCTTTGATCTGTGACCGTGAGATACATCGACTAAAAAATCACGAATAAACCCAAAAACCAATAATGGAAAGGATGGAAAATTGGCAATTAGATGGCTTAGAAAATTTCAATAATATTCAAAAACCAATATCTAAGAACTGGAAAAGAACAAAAATGTCCAAAAAGAAGAAAAAAAATTCATTGGCAATTACTAGAAGTTGAAAAGATAATAAATCAACCGAAAAAACCAACAAAGAGAGGGATCTAAACTCAACAATTATATGGACTAGAAATCTCAAAAAACTCAAAAAACAATAATAAAAATGATTCAAAATTCAGAAGGAGAAGAAAAAAATACATGGACTAGAGAATCTGAACAAAAACCCACAAACCGACAACGAAAGGGATCGGAAATCAGCAGAAGGATGTGGTGGAAACCTACTCGAAGAAGAAGATACCAATCTATGAAAGCAGGTTTTCTTGGGTGTCCGCGACGGTGCGGGCAGGAAGTAAATCTGGATGCTATGAAGCAGATGTCAGCCACTAGCTGTGATTTGATATCAGCCTCTTCTTCTTCTTCTATCTGTCCCATTTTGAGAGAGAGAGAGAGAGAGAGAGAGAGAGAGATCTGTCTTTGAAGAAGTAGAAGAAGAAGATGGAGCGGTTGGGATCCAAGAGAGAAGACCGGAGAGATTTGAAAGTCGATGAGTTTGGTGGGAAAAAGAGTGCGAGAATGAGAGGTTACCGTTAGTAATGACACGTGGCAGCGTTACGAGATGGTTTCGGACCTTCGGTTTCTTTCCCCATTTTGAATTTTTTTTTATTTAACGGCCCTCCTTAAAACATGGGTGTTATTTCAATGCAATGTAAAATGCATGCGTTGAATACTTGTGGGTTGGTCCCTACATGAGACCACGGCATGATCTGGACTGTTCATCCATTGAACTCTACTGGATGGATGGTGTTGATAATATTGAGTTATTGGTGTAATCCTTTGATTTTCCATCATATGAGTTGAACCAAAGAAACAATGAATCTAAAATAAATTCAAATCAAACTTTAGGTATTAGAAATTCGTATCTAACACCAGTGTTAATATGTGTGCTTTGTGAAAATATGATAAACAAAGATAGAATAATATAATAAAGCAGATAATCAAACCAAAAACAATTAACCCATAACATACGATATTTTATGTGGAAAACCTTTGCTGAATAAAATCACAACATAAAGTGACAATGATATCAAATATAATCAAAATCTTAAAGTACGCCATTCACATTCTTCGATTATAGGATCGTTCGATCTCCCCATGTTGTGCACAACCCTTGAAAAAACCCTTCCCAAACCCTTACAAATGTTGGAAACCCTTTTACCTCACAAACCATTGCTCTTAAAGAGAAAACACTTGTCGGGTACAAGCCTTAATTCAAAATCAAGCTTAAATACTCTGTACTCACGCAAAAACATATAAAATGTCGGTTACACCTTTGATCAATCAAGCTTTCACCATAAACTCTCGATCAACCAGAATAATCCTGGGTTGACTGAGAACATCACAACGAGCCATCCTAAACAATAATCTCCACATTGACTTGTATTTTGTCAAGTCATCTTAGTGATCTCCCATACAATCTCCACCTTGAGAGTAAATCGCTCTTTGCATTCTCCACCTACAACGTAACTCCATCCGCACCCCTGAGCAAGGGTCCCCAATCTCGTCAGTGATTAGTGAGATTGATCAAGTTTAAGTAATGCTTGAACTTCTGTATAGTCGCCAACTTTGTCAACATGTCCATGACATTCTCATCCCTATTCATATAAAAGGAATTGGAGTTATACCATTTATCTTCGGCAGCACATTTGGAGCCTGTCTCCTGGTTTATATTATCTATCTTCCATATTATGAATCATTTCTTTCTTGTTAACTCTTTTAGCCTTTTAGATGGATTGTCTAACTAGATGAGTGCTAAACTTATAGTAATGATGAATCCAAGCCACTCATCAGGCAAGCCTCAACATGAGTGTGTTATCGAATCAAAAAGTAGTATTGGGTTAACAACTCCTAACTGCTGGGCTCGATGGGAAAAAAAAAAAAAAGCAGTTTAAAGAAGGTTGACCAATGGTTCACGTTCAATGGTCAGGTTCATCGATTCATTTGTCCAAGTGCCTCACTTTTTGGATGAATGCTTGGGTGTGGAGTTTGTATGGTAAATTTGGGTTTTCATTTCATGCAAATGGGCCTCATGATGGGTTTTTTGACCGTCGTCGACCGGTCGTGAGCCTCGCTTGACCAGTCGAAGGTTGTGGTCGACCAGTCGTGGAAGACGAGTCGTGGTACGACTCAAAGTCCAGCGACCGCGGACTATTTTTCTCCTAGGTGCTCGACCAGTCGAAGGAGGTGCTCGACCAGTCGAAGGTGGCTCTCAATCGGTCGTGGACTCGGTTCGACCAGTTGAAGTTATGCAGATTCGTTCCACGATTTTACGCGGATTTCGTGTCGCAAGTCCTTTCGTAACTGGGATGTGGAAATGAGCTTCCTAAAACTTTAAATAGGAGTTCCTAGGGCTTTCTAGGAAAGACAAGATGGTTTTCTAAAGCTTTACAAGGGATTTGCTAAAGGGTTTAAGGCTATCAAAGGTGAGAGAGAGGGAGAAAGAGAGAGAGGAAGCTTATAGAACAGAGGTTCTGCTCGTGGAGGTTATCTACTGTGCAATCTATATCTTAGCGCTTCTATGTCCTCGTAATCGGTTAGATCTCTCCGTTTTCTCTATTTCTCTTATTGTTTATCCACTCCTGCGTGAGTGAAGAAGTTTGTAACGTTCTACTTCATAGTGGATTATTGATTTGGACGAGGTCCCGTGGTTTTTACCTCTTTAAGGGTTTTCCACGTAAAATTCTCTTGTGTGGTGTGTGATTGATACATTGATTATTTTCATTGCTTTATTATCCATAATTCTAGTTTGTTCTGGAGGGCTAGATCCTAAGGTTTTGTGCAAGGCCCCCAACAAAGTGGTATTAGAGCTAAGTTCATTGAACGAGTAGGATCAGTTTTTAAATTATGGAAGGTGGCTCATCAAGGATGATCAGCCTTAATGGTTCTAACTGGACCATATGAAAGGCGAATATAGAGGACTTGCTTTATTGCAAGGACTTATATTCTCCAATTTTAGGCATATCAGTAAAATCTAAGGATATGACTGATGACGATTGGAAGAAGATGGACCGAAAGGCAGTAGGGTTTGTTAGATAATGGTTAGATGATTCAGTGTTCCACCATGTGTCTACGGAAACCTCAACTGCTAACCTATAGCTGAAATTACAAGGGCTGTATGAGACGAAGATAGCCGGTAATAAAATTTTTCTGATAAGGCGACTTGTGAATCTCAAGTTTAAGGATAGTGGTTCTGTGGCCGAGCACATGAATGAGGTCAGCAATATAGTGAACCAACTCATCTCTATGAAGATGGTCCTGGATGATGAATTGCAGGTTTTACTATTGCTTAGTTCATTGCCTGACAGTTAGGATACATTGGTGGTGTCTCTAAGTAACTCCGCGCCAAATGGAAAGATATCCATGGAACAGGTAACCAGTTGTCTCTTTAATGAGGAGACAAGGAGGAAGTCTCAAGGGTCTACACAGCAAGAGACCCTTATGACACAGGAATGGGGGAGAGGAAAGAACAGGAAGGGCTAAGGCCCGAGTTAATCAAGAGGCAAATCGAGTAACAGGAAAGATGTTGATTGCTGAAATTGTGGCAAGAAGGGCCACTACAAGCATGAATGTCGTGGTAAGAAAAATGACAAGAAAGGAAAAGGGAAGGAAGATGAATCAGATTCCACTGCGGTCGCTTTAGATGGCGACGTTGTAGTTATTCTTTCTGCAGATCATGATGTATGTCTCATGGCTACGAGTCAGGACACCGACTGGGTGATAGACTCGAGAGCTTTTTTTTATGCGACGCCACAGAGGGACTCTTTCACAAGCTACAAGTCAGGTGACTATGAGACTGTGAAGATGAGAAATTCTGGCGTATCAAAAATCATGGGAGTCGGTGATATTTGTGTGAAAACTGATGTGGGTTGCACATTAGTTCTCAGGGATGTGAAGCATATCCCAGACCTTCGTCTCAACCTGATGTCGACGGGAAGGCTGGATGATGATGGCTATGAAAGCCGGTTTGCTGGTGGGCGATGGAAGCTCATCAAGGGTTCGTTGATCGTGGCCAGAGGGAAGAAATGTTGCACCCTTTACAAGGCAAGTGTCAGTATGTGCAAGGGTGGGTTAAACACAGCGGAAGATTCAGCTATTGACATGTGGCACATGCGTCTAGGCCACATGAGTGAAAAAAGGGCTTCAGCTACTAGCGAGGAAGCGGCTCCTTCCAGACATGATAGGTATACCTCTCAAAACCTCTCTTGATTGTTTATCAGGGAAACAACATAGAGTTTCATTTGTTAAATCTGCTTCTCATGTTAATAAAGTACATGCATTAGATTTGGTTTATTCTGATGTTTGTGGTCCTATGAGGACAAAAACCTTGGGTGGGGCATTATATTTTGTTACTTTTATAGATGATGTATCTAGGAGGGTTTGGGTTTATGCTTTGAAATCCAAGGACGAGGTCTTTGGTGTGTTTAAATTATTTCATGCTTTGGTCGAGAGAGAGACAGGGAGATCATTGAAGTGCATCCGCGCTGACAATGGTGGTGAATACATTAGCGACTTTCATGAGTACTGTAAGTCCCTGGGTATACAGCATGAACAGACAGATCCTAAGACCCCCCAGCATAATGGTGTAGCTGAGAGAATGAATCGCACAATTGTAGAGAGAATCAGATGCATGTTATCCCATGCGAAATTGCCTCAGATGTTCTGGGGAGAAGCAATGCATATGGCAGTGTATTTAATAAATAGGTCTCCATCAGCCCCGTTGAATGGAGAAGTGCCTGAGAAGGTGTGGACTGGACATGATCCATCATACAGTCATCTCAGGGTGTTTGGATGCAGGGCATTCATTCACGTACCAAAGGACGAGAGGTCCAAGCTCGATATGAAGATCAGGCAATGTGTGTTCTTAGGGTACGGTGATGAAAAATTCGGTTACAGGTTATGAGATCCGACCGAGAGGAAGCTCGTCAAAAGCAGAGATGTGATTTTCTTTCAAGATCAGTGTATAGAAGACATTGGTAAGCCAGAGAAGAACCAGCCTAGTTCAGGTGAGCTAGTGGACATGGATCCGGTTACTCCTCCCGTGGTGCCTGATGACAGGGAAGCACAACAAGTACAGAGGACAAGGGAGTTCCTTCAAAAGATAGACTAGGGGAGCAGCCCCCACTTGATCTACCTGTTGAGCCATAGGTGAGGAGGTCATCTAGGGACAGACAGTCGTCTAAGAGGTACTCGCCATGTGAGTACATTATGCTGACTGATGGGGGAGAGCCAGAAGATTATTCTGAAGCCCTAGCCAACGAGCATAAGGGGGAGTGGTTGAAAACTATGCAAGAGAAAATGGAATCCTTGCATAAGAACCACACCTATAATATGGTGAAACTGCCTCAGGACAAGAGAGCTCTGAGCAACAAGTGGGTGCTCAGAAAGAAGATTGAGCAGAAGAATTCACAGACGAGGTTCAAGGCCAGACTTGTGGTGAAAGAGTTTGGTCAGAGGAAATGCATAGACTTCGAGGAGATATTCTCACCAGTGGTGAAGATGACATCCATATGGGTGTTGCTTGGGTTGGCGGCTAGCATGGATCTGGAGATAGAACAGTTAGATGTTAAAACTGCCTTTCTCTATGGTGACCTGGAAGAAAAGATCTACATGCACCAACCAGAGGGGTTCGAAGTCAAGGATAAAGAGCATATGGTCTGTAGGCTAAGGAAGAGCTTGTATGGGCTAAAACAAGCTCCACGACAATGGTACAAGAAGTTCGACTCGTTTATGTTGAAACATGTGGGTATGACATAACGGAGTCGGACTACTGTGTGTTCACGCGCAAGTTCTCAGATGGTGATTTCTTAGTTCTGCTTTTATACGTTGATGATATGCTCATCACGGGAAAGGACATTAAGAAGATCGACAGGTTGAAACAGGAGTTGGGCAAGTCTTTTGCGATGAAAGACTTGGGCCCGACTAAACAAATCCTAGGAATGGAGATAACACGTGACGAAGCAGAGAAGCTCTAGGCATCACAAGAGCGATATATTGAGAAAGTCCTAGAGCGGTTTAATATGAATGCGTGGCCAAGCCGATCAGTACTCCACTGGATGGTCACTTTAGATTGAGCGACAAGCAATGTCCCAAGACGAAGGCAGAGGTGGAAGAGATGCAGAAGATACCCTACGCGTCAGCGGTAGGAAGTTTGATGTATGCTATGGTATGTACACGCCCAGACATAGCATATGCAGTTGGTGTAGTCAGCCGGTATCTAGCCAATCCTGGCAAAGAGCATTGGGCAGTGGTGAAATGGATACCGCGGTATCTAAGAGGCTCATCCAGATTAAGCCTATGCTATGGTGACGGTAAACCTGTATTAGAAGGTTACACCGATGCAGATATGACAGGTGACATAGACTCCAGGAAGTCTACATCGGGGTTCATGTTCATGTTTGCAGGGGGGCAGTTTCTTGGCAGAGTAAGCTACAGAAGGTCGTAGCGTTGTCAACGACAGAGGCCGAGTATATTGCAGTCACAGAGGCATGTAAAGAGATGCTTTGGATGAAGAGGTTCCTACAGGAACTTAGCCTGAAGCAGGAGGAGCACGTGGTCTATTGCGATAGTCAGAGTGTTATATACTTGAACAAGAATCCAAGTCAGCATTCTAAGTGGAAGCACATAGAGATTCGGTATCACTGGATCAGGGATACTTTGGAACAGAAGGTGTTACAGCTTGAGAAGGTCCACACGGACGATAATGGGTCAGACATGATGACCAAAGCTTTGCTCAAGGGTAAGTTTGAGGTTTGTAGAAACTTGGCTGGTTTGAAGAAGGTGGATCCCTCCTGGATCAAAAAGGGGGAGATTTGATGGGTTTTTGACCCGTCGTCGACCGATCGTGAGCCTCACTTGACCGGTCGAAGGCTGTGGTCGACGAGTCGTGGTACGACTCAAAGTCCAGCGACTGCGGACTATTTTTCTCCTGGGTGCTCGACCAGTCGAAGGAGGTGCTCGACCGGTCGAAGGTGGCTCTCGACCGGTCGTAGACTCGGTTTGACCAGTCGAAGTTACGCAAATTTGTTCCGCGATTTTGTGCGGATTTTATGTCGCAAGTCCTTTCGCAACTGGGATGCAGAAAGGAGTTTCCTAAAACTTTAAATAGGAGTTCCTAGGGCTTTCTAGGAAGGACAAGAAGGTTTCTTAAGCTTTACAAGGGATTTGCTAAAGGGTTTAGGACTATCAAAGGTGAGAGAGAGGGAGAAAGAGAGAGAGGAAGCTTATAGAAAGGAGGTTTTGCTCGTGGAGGTTATCTACCATGCAATCTATATCTCAGCGCTTCTATGTCCTCGTAATCGGTTAAATCTCTTCGTTTTCTCTATTTCTCTTATTGTTTATCCACTCCTGCGTGAGTGAAGAAGTTTGTAACGTTCTACTTCATTGTGGATTGTTGATTTAGACGAGGTCTTGTGGTTTTTACCTCTTTGAGGGTTTTCCACGTAAAATTCTCTTGTGTGGTGTGTGATTGATGCATTGATTATTTTCATTGCTTTATTATCCATAATTCTGGTTTGTTCTGGAGGGCTAGATCCTAAGGTTTTGTGCAAGGCCCCCAACACCTCATGGTTCATTGGTTCAAACCATTTATGAGATGGGCCCCACTGTTGTGACTGATGACCCATCCACGATAAACTGAATATGATTGAAAGATCCTGGCCGTTGAATGTGTTTGGTTTTTTCTGCTTGACGTGAACCCGCTCTTTTTTATTTTTCATTTTTTCCTCTTCTTTTTTTTTGAAGATTGAAAGTGGATCCTCCCTATGTTTTCTTTCTGAATTACTCATTTGCTTGGTACCACCTGAGCAATGTATGGCTACTCTTTTAGGGTTTTTCGTAAGTGGAGAATGCTTTTCTCAATCTCTCATCCCAGATCCCCATCAACGAAAAGTATAGGGATTCGGTCAGGCCATGACCATGGGGCCACCTTGATATATGTGTTGTATATTCATACCGTCCAACCATTTTGCGAGCTCATTTTAGCATCAAGGTGCAAAAAATGAAGTAGATCCAAATTGCATGTGGACCACACCACAAGAAACAATGGTGATTGAATGCCCACCATTAAAACTTCTTATGGGCCACAAAAGTTTTGGATCAAGTTCGTATTTGTGTTTCCCCACCACCCAATCTGGCATGATCTTATTAACAGGTTGGATGACAAATAAACATTGAACGGGCCCTAGGAAGTTTTTAATAGTGGGTGTTCAATCACCCCTGTTTTTCTTGTGATGTGGTCTATTTTATTTTTGGTCCATGCCCTGAAATAGATTGACAGAATGGATATACAGCAAGTATGTGAAGGTTGCGAAGTAACCGTCCCAAAATTAAATTGGTTGAACAACTCTTATGTTTGACTCATGCATGCTCTTTTGTTGAAATAGGGCCATTGAATATGATAAAATGATTTTTATTTTTTGGTTCATCATGCATTTAAATTGGGACCCATAATTTGGACAGTTTAATTTCATTTACTTATATGAAATGTATGCAAAATTTTAATTAAATTCTGAGTGCCTGTATATCATCTGTAGCACTCTACAAGAGTATTGAAGTTTTTCCTTTACTCGAAATCCAATTGATGATCTCAATTACCTGCTTGGGAAAAGCAAAGCGCACTCACCCGGCATATGGAGATTAGGAACACGTGACGTAGAAGTGGAACCAGAAAACCTAACTAATTGATGGAATGTCTAAAGAATTAGGCCTGATATTGTCGTTACGTGCTACACACATTTACATAGCTAATGAAGGGTTGGGTGAAATTGACACACCGTCCAATTTTTTTTATATTTGTGGCCCACCTATGTTGAATCTACATAGTATGGACACCTCATTAACGGCTCTGATCTCATTTTTTCTGTTCAAAGTGTTGGGCATGGCTTCGGTCAATCCCTCACTGTGGGGCCTACTGTGGTGTATGTGCCTTACATCCATGCCATCCATCCTTTTTTAAAGCTCATTCTAGAGCATGATCCAAAAACTGAAGAAAATCCAAATCTTAGGTGGACCACACCACTAGAAAAAGTGGTTATTGAATCCCTACCATTGAAAACTTCTTGAGGGCAACTGGAATGTTTATTTGACATCCAACCTGTTGATAGAGTTACAAAGACCTGGATGAAGGGACCACACAAATATCAGCTTGATATAAAACTTGTGGTCACAAGAAGTTTTTAATTCCCAATCACCACTGTTTCCTGTGGTGTGATCTACTTGAGATTTTGATCTACTTCATTTTTGGAACCATGCCCTAAAATGAACTGAAAAAAATGGATGGACGGTGTGGATGTAAGGGGTGGGCCCCACAGTTAGGGACCCACCGAAGCCGCGCCCCAAAGTGCAGTCCAGCTCTAAGCATTTGTTGCTGCAATATGTGGGCCCTTTGAGAAAGGACGACCCCAACTGAGGTTGTTGGCTACAGTTTCGAAAGGGTCCAAAACTGACAGCAGCCGGTCTTGAATGACTCCATCTTTTCTAGAAGTTGGAAAATCTAAAAACCAAAATGACCAATTTATCCTTACAACTTCTCTATCAGATCAGCTTTTTGTAAGTTTGAGGGATGATACCCAGAAGGTGGCATGGCCGCTAAACTTGGACTAATGGCTGAGCCAGAGCTTGAAATCTAGGTCTGGTGTTTGGGGTCCAGCCAATGGTAAATGTCCTGATTTGACCCATTAGCACGGGTCCAATCCAAGTGGGACACTTTTATACCAAAAGAAGGGACGGTTTAAACGAGAAATTCTCTTTCATCCTACATGTATAATTTAAAAATGATCATTGGACACACATGACATGCAGATGAATAAAAAAAATAGAAATTTAAAAATTGTTTAATTAATATGGAATTTATATTTCCTAGCCCTTAAAAAAAAAATAAAAAATGTCATGTAAGTATCAGTTCACTGTCTTTCCGTTGATTAGGCATGATGGGTTGGCCGCTTGCGTCGGCCCCACTCGATGTAACTCCGCTTAACTACCCATTGTATCACCTCATGTTAAGCCAAGGGTCTAAAAATCACCCGATTCATGATTTAAGTGCGCCACATAATTGGAAATAGCATACATGGCAACGATGGCCTTCTAAATTGTTTCCCTTATTATGGCCATCTAGAATAGTTTCCCTTGATATGATCCTCTTAAATCATAGATGAGTTTGATTTTTTAAAATCCCATTCCTAAATAATGGTTGGAGTGCATGCCTTTCTTCTTCTTAACAACTTTTTTTTAGTGTGGCCTATCTAAATAATAGGTCAACCTACTTTTTCGACTCTAGGCTTAAAATAGGATTATGCGTCTAATGGCATACACATCCTTATTAAGATAGATTATTGAGAAGAAGGAAATGACCTTTGATGTAATTCTCAATTTTGACAGTCCACCATGTTTATGTAAGATCCACTTTAACTATTAGATATTTAGTCCCATATTAGATCAAGAAACCAAAAATTAATTTGATATGTGATTTAAGTGGGGCCAAACCAAAGGAAATAATTGGAAAAGAGATATCCACCCTTGATTTTTGCAGGGCACACCATGATAATTGTTGAGGTCAAAATCTAGACTATCCTCCACTCAATGCTGTGAACCTCAAATGGACCCTGGTCCTGCATAGAAAGGTGAGCAAAGGGAACCCTGACTTAAACAGGGGACCCTTCGATGCCTAAGTCAGGTTAGGGAATCTGGGTCTAAGTCACGTAATGTAGAGAGAGGGTGCGAGATATTGCGTACATGTTGCAATGAGGTCCCCTGGTATTTATATATGTGGGTCGGGCGGATGGTGTCTGTCAATCTTGGCATGATCTACTCAATCAAGCGGATATTGCAATCGTGCAGATACTCCACAATCTTTGGATCGTGTAACGCATCGTGTTTTAATGGAGCGTATCTCCAAGCGTGATCTTCGGCCACGTCCACATTGAGACTAGTTTCCCAACTCGATACTTAGAGTATCTTCATCCAAGCTCGAACTTTGTCCTATCCGAGTCCGTGGCTGAGCACTGGTAGTGGGGATTCATAGCCGAGTCATTGGAGTTGGAATCTGTTGAATGAAGATGAGGATAATGACGAGAGCTTGACTCGACCAACCTTCTTCGGATAAGGATGGGGACGAGAGCTCGACTCGGCCAACCTTCTTCGGATGAGGATGAGGACGAGAGCTTGACTCGGCCAACCTTCTTCAGATGAGGATGAGGACGATGACGAGGATGAGAGCTCGACTCGGCCAACCTTCTTTGGATAAGGATGAGACGAGAGCTCGACTCAGCCAACCTTCTTCGGATGAGGATGAGAATGAGGATGAGAGCTCATCTTGGCCAGCCTAGAGTCGTAGTTCAGAGGTCCGCTCGTACCCGACGTGATGTTCTCCTTCTGAAGCTCTATTAATTGGTTCAGATGGCTTAGGCCGACCCTGATTGACCCTATTCAGATTTCCCCATAACAGAAGCCCCCTACTCTCTTAGTCCGAGCTCGGACTTAGAGAGTAAATGTCTGAAGAAACGGGGCGATGCCTCTACGTCTCTGCTCATAATGACGGTTGGGATAATTGGAGTGCAATCACCGCGGCGATTGCGCTTCGGGTTACGCGTGTAGTACGACGGTTGCGACTCTTCAAACTTTGACCTCTGAACAAAAGGCACATGGTGACGGTTACGATTCGTAATCGGCGGAACAGAGGAAACAATGTCACGTGCTTATAGAGAGGTGAGAGGCCGCCTACGCCATAAATAACGTTTAATGCCAAGGGGACTCGGACCCGGGAACGCGAACTCGAGCTTATCGACTCCTTCCACGTGTCCCCCGGTGTCAGTGCCGAGCCACCTCGGCTTCGAGAACAACTGTCTGCAATGATGATGTTGAGTGATGGGAGAGTTATATAAAGTCTTCTCGCTCTCATTCATATTCTCCTTTCGCATTCTAGCTTTCTCATTCTTTTTTCTCATTGCTCTTCTCGAATCGCCTTCTGCCGGAAAAAGGTTTTTGCCACCGGATAAAGGGTTTCCGTCAATTAGAGAAGGGATTTTGCTCGGAGGAGGTCGCCAGAGTAGAGAGAATTTCTGCTGAAGCGAATCGCTTTTAGTGCGGTGAGTCTTCCAGCGTTTAAACTTTTCCTTTCATTATGTCGAGCAACTCCGATGAAGTTGAGATTCGAGGAGCGGGGACCAACTCCGAACCGGAGACCACCGACTCAGGTCCGGGGACTCTGAAGGCCCCTTCGAAGCCATTTCGCTAAACCCCTCGGCAAAGAGAACTACGGGTCCAAGGACAGAACACCGTGGCAAGAAACTAAAGAGGGCACTTAGAGATCCCACGGGATGATCGAAGGCCGGCCCATCAGGGGGCAGACCAAAGGCATTGGTTCCTGAGGGCTCGGTTCTGGTTGAGTCCGAGATGGCCTAGATTTACGAAGACTACTAGATCACAGACTCGGTGCACATCCGAGCTCATTCTCCCACTGATCAAGCAGGTCTTCCTACTAAGGGGGAGATTGATATATTCACTGGCACCCTTCAGTGCGGGCTTCAACTTCTCATCTATCCGTTTGTGCGCGAGCTTACTGCACAACTGAAAGTGGCCTCGGGCCAGCTGGCCTCGAATGCTTGGCGAATCCTAGTCTCCACATTCATCATCTGGCACCAGGTGAAGAATCAGAGGTTGACGGCAGACGAGTTCTTGTATTTGTATATGGCTAAGTATGACAGGAACGAGCCGTCCTAACATTACTTCTCTGCTAGACCCTCATGTACCCCGGGTTTGGTAACCCGACTCCTCACTTCCAACAAAGATTGGAAGGGGAAGTGGTTTTGGGCTTCGGGAGAGTAGGAGGCCCTGACCTCTGAGCTGGGCAGACTGCAGGCCCGGGTCCCTACTAAGTTCGCTAACCCAAGTTGGACACTTTTCATTTTGTTGCACTCTGTATGTCTGACTTGTCTTTTTTGTGTTCTAACTTGTGCTTTGCTTCTGCTTATAGTCCAGCCGAAATGGGCTCCTGATCTCAATCCTCTCCAACGGAACCATGTAGCCAGAGCCAGAGTGCTCGCCGAAGAATAATGCATTTGGTTCGAACTCATCAATGGGGAGAACCTAGTGTCGTCTGGTTTCTGCAGACTCCAGTTTACTTCCTTTGCTCTGGGTAAGCGAGGTAAGGGTCCTCGGAGACTGTCCGTTATTCTTCTGTAAATTTCGCTTAGGCTGATTTTGTTTCTTTTCGGGTAGGAATGGAAGCAGATGGCTCGAAAAAGAGGAGGCCGGTGGTGTTGCGCCCTTCGATGAGCGTGGTCATCGTTAATGAGCCGAGGACCAAGGTGACGACGAAGAAGAGGAAGACTTCCGAAGCCGAGCCTGCTCCGGTTGAAGCTGCACCGGCCCCAACCAAAGCCGTGCTCGTCGCAGCCCTGACACCTGCCCTTGAAGCGCAAGCCCCGGAGGCCCCCGTCGGAGTCGAGCCTATCACCATCTCAACTCCGACTCAAGAGGGGCAAGCCTTCGAGGTTCCACCCCCAATCCTTACCAGCCCCCCTGAGATGGGGGGAGAAGTTGTCGGGGAGACTCCCGATGCTGACAGCCCCGCTCATTTCGTAGCCCGCCTCACTACTGCCGAGGTCGACTTCCTGACCGGCAGAACCGACACCCTGGTCATATATACTACCGCGCCCAAGGTTGTGGCTTAAGCCTCCAAGGCCAGCAGAGTCGGACGAGCTGCCGAGCCCACTCCTCTAAAGATCTTCCCTCCTGGTTACCACATGGCTTTGCTGAATGATTGGGCGGCCAAGCATATACCAGAGTTGAGTATAGCCAGCACCCTCTCCCGCAACTACACCAAGTTTATGAACAACTATGCAGTAGTCTGCTACCAATCGTTGCCGATGATGGTGGAGGTTAAAGAAAGATTAAAGGAAATGGATCGACTAGAGGCGGAGAAGGCTGAGCTTGGAAGACTTTAGCGACCGAACGGGAGGAGCTGAAGAGGGTTGAGGTCAAAATCTGGACCACCCTCCACTCAATGCTGCGAACCTCAAACGGACCTTGGTCCTGCACAAAAAGGTGAGCAAATGAGACCTTGACTTAAACAGGGGACTCTTCGATGCCTAAGTCAGGCTAGAGAATCTGGATCTAAGTCGCGTAATGCAGAGAGAGGGTGTGAGATATTGCGTACATGTTGTAATGAGGTCCCTTGGTATTTATACTAGTGGGTCGAGCGGATCGTGTCCGTCGATCTCGGCATGATCTGCTCAATCAAGCGGATATTGCAATCGTGGAGATACTCCACAATCTTTAGATCGTATAGCGCATCGTGTCTTAATAGAGCATATATCTAGGCGTGATCTTCAGTCACGTCCACATTCGAACTGGTTTCCTAGCTTGATACTCGGAGTATCTTCATCCAGGCTCGGACTTCGTCCTATCCGAGTCCGCCGCTAAGCACTAGTAATCGGGATTCATAGCCGAGTCATTGGAGTTAGAGTATGTTGAATGAAGACGAGGACGAGGACAAGAGCTCGACTCGGCCAACCTTCTTCGGATGAGGATGAGGATGAGAGCTCGACTCGACTAACCTTTTTTGGATGAGGATGAGGACGAGAGCTCGACTAGGCTAACCTTCTTCGGATGAGGACGAGGACGAGGACGAGAGCTCGACTAGGCTAACCTTCTTCGGATGAGGACGAGGACGAGGACGAGAGCTCGACTTGGCCAACCTTCTTCGGATGAGGATGAGGACGAGAGCTCATCTTGGCCGGTCTAGAGTTGTAGTTCAGAGATCCGCTCGTGCCCAACGTGATGTTCTCCTTCCATGGCCCTATTAATTGGTTCAGATGGCTTGGGCCAACCCTGGTTGACCCTGTTCAGATTTTCCCATAACAATAATAATATAAAATCGACTCAAACTATTAGATTTCATATAAAAATTTCGTCATGTGGTCTAAAACTCATATCTATCTATGATTCACATTGGCCACACTAATGAAAATTGTCTGGAGTGTGACTGTTGTCAAGTACACTATTTATAATCATATGATCATCCTGAATCATGGATGACATTGATTTTTAAGCCTTTAGCCTGAAATGGAATGACACACTTGATACTTGATATGGATTTTACATCAACATCATGATGGATCCCACCAGAGTCACCCACCTCCTTACAAGGTATCATTGACGCTGGTAAATAAGGTAGTGAAATGATAATTATATGGATTAAGAGTTAGTTTTTTTTTTAAAGGCATTGGAGTGTAAATTCCATATTAATGAGTTAGTTTTTGGGAAAAAAAGGTACTATATAAATTTTATATTAATCAAGTAGATTTTTTTTTAAAAAATATAATTTTCTAAAAAAACCTTAAGATTAACCTATTTCAAACTGTTGATCACTTAGCCAGCCATGACATACCCTAGACCTATGTGGCCTAAGCCGGATCAAAGGCTGCGACCAGGCCACAACATAGGTTCTAGGGTGGAGCTAGGGCCCACCATGGCGCAACCCATCGCCAACCCCCATCATATAGAATAGAGTCAGGCACGAACCGACTCGACCCGAACCGAATGGGCGAGTTGGTTTGAACTGAGTAGCCTTCGCCAAATTCGAACTCAAACCGAGTTGAGCTCAAGTTGCCCAGTAACTCGACCCGAAACTCAATTCGGTCAGACTTGACACGATCCCAAGCTGTATATATACAATAAAAAACTTTAAATTTTAAATATCTCCAACCCTATATGCCGGACTCCACCCACCTGGCCCGATCCCAAACTCTCTCTTCCTCCCTCATCCTTCTCTTCCAAGTCCGGCAACCACCCATCACTATCACCACTCTCTCTCTCTCTCTCTCTCTCTCTCTCTCTCTCTCTCTCTCCCACCCTTCTCTTCCAACCCCGACATCTGCACGACAGCCACCCACAACCATCACCAGATTCACCACCGTCGGCCTCTCTCCCCTCCACTCTCTCCCTCCCTCATCTCTCGATCCAAATCGATGCTAACTCAAACCGACTTTACTGGGTCAGACTCGGTTAAGATTAGTCCAAGCTAGACCCAAATTCGGATCGGTTTAGGCATGCTGGACTCGGTACCAAGTCGAGACGAGTTCGGGTCCGGCCTATTTAAAAAATGGATCAAGTCAGGTCAGCCCTAACTCGGTCCGACTCAGACTCGATGCCTAGCTCTAATGCAGAAGCATTTTCCTTGTAAAAAAACTCGTGCGTTTTGTTACAATGAGAAAAGAAGCCACCGGAAATAATATACAACCGATGAATAAAATGACCCTCATGACCAAAAAAAACACTCGTGCGTATTGTTCCAATAAGAAAATAAGCCACCAGTGATGAATAAAATGATACTCGGCCCAAGGACGTTTTTAGCATCCTTGGCCCTATGTCCCTCAAGCCGGCTGCTCCGATTGGTGATCTCGATCCGATGGGCCCCCATCATGAATGGACCATGCCAAAACAGTGTTCCAGATCATATCACGCTAGACATCGAACCGTTGGTCTTTATCCATTGTAAATCTAAGCCGGTGCTTAAGTGTTACGAAAATGACCAAATCAATTTTCAGTTTGTACAAGTGGTCCATCGTTCAGTGGTCCAAAACGTTCTATGAAGATGGTCCATGCACCGACAAATCCCAACCATCGGTGTCGCTTGTGTAGCACATGGAGCCGTTCAAAAGGCCTATGGCTTTGAGTAGCCACCTTGATGTATGGGTTTTATCCACACCGTCCATCCATTTTTCGTTTTATTTTAAAGCATAGAACAAAAAATGAGGCACATCAAAGGCTCGAGTGGACTACACAATGGGAATTAAACTCTCACCGTTGAAAACTCCTCGGGGACCACGTAAGTTTTGGAGGGAGTATTTGTGTTTTCTCTTCATCCAGGTAGATTGGATTGCAAATAAAAATCACGGTGGACCCTTAGAAAAGTTTCAACGGTGAGAATCATTATCACCGATGCTTCCCATGGTGTGGTCAACTTTACCCTTGGACCTGCATCATTTGTTTTTGCATCTAACCTAAAATGATACGGAAAAAAATGGATGAATGGAGTGGATAATACCCATACATCATGGTGGCCACTCAAACCTCCTGCCCGTTGACGCAGTCGGCGGCCACCATAGGTAGGCTAAATGAGCACGCGGATTAGGTACTACCTCCGCCTCCTCGGAGCTCGGGACAGCGGATGATCCGATGGTCATTGAGCGGCCACCGTGTTATATGAACTTTATCCACACCGTCCATCCATTTTTTTCATATTATTTTAGGATAATATTAAAAAAATAACGAATATCGAAGTCTTAAATGGGTCACAAGGTGGGGTTTAAATTCCTACCGTTGAAAATTTTTTAGGGACCATGGGAGTTTTGAATCAGATATCTGTTTTTTCACTTCATCTAGGTGTATATGACCATATAAAGGGGTTGGATGGAAAATAAACGACAAAGTGGGTCCTAAGAAGGTTTCAACAGTGGGTGACCTTAAAACCGCTGCCTCCCATGGTGTGGTCCATTTGAGACTTGGATATTGGTTATTTTTTGGATCATATTCTAAAATAATATGAAAAAATGGATGGACGGTGTGGATAAAGTTCATATATCAACGGTGGCCCCTCAATGATCCTAGGAGCATCCGCCTGTCCAGAGCTCCGAAGAGGCGGGGGCAGTACCTAATTCGCGCAAGCTAAATGATGGGGAGTGTGACCATATTGCAGGTGGGTCCCATCACAGCGGCTCATGGTTCATCCTTCTTGCTGGCGCTGAGTCAAGATTCGCTGGGAAACACGTAGAGTTGGTGGGAACCTACAAGCGTTTCATGGTTTGAAATTTGAAAAGTCCATTTTCAGATGCGTGTTGAGATTCCCCACGAGCCTTGGTGGATGGTCAAAAATTCGTGTGCACGGCCTCGCCATCCACGCTGACCGCATGGAGTCTTTTCAGTTGAACGATAGGGCATTATTCACTAAACCAACGGTCACGATTACAACATATCCAGGAACTAGCGCCCGAGCTTATTCTAGCCGAGGATCATAGCATTCTTCCTCTCCTCCATCTCTTCGATTTCCCTCTCCTCATTTTCTCTTCTCTCTCTCCGGCGAACTTTCCCGGTGAAAGGCACAAGTCCTGTGAGATTTCTGGCCTTTGTTTCAAAAATCCCGCAGGTAGTCCTTCTAGACTCTCTCTCTCTCTCTCTCCAATCTCGATCTGATACTTACTTTTACCTGATTTTCACTGTCTCAATCTCTGCCCTTTAAAAAAATGATTTTTTAAATGCATTTTCTCACTCCTGATCGAATCAACTGCTTAGTTTCTCTCTCTCTCTGATTCTTATGGTTGATTTCTGTTATCAGATCACGATAATTAGATCTTGTTATTTTTTAATTTGTTTTGCAGGGTTTTAGAAGATGGCGATGTTTATGGCGTCGCGGCGCCTGTCATCTCTATCAACTTCATCTCTGCTAGTAGGGACGTTGCGTTTGAGTTATAGCAGGTTGATATCGACGTCGTTCAGGGAGGAGAAAGATACATTCGGCCCGATACGCGTCCCGTCTGACAAGTTCATCTCTCTCTCTCTCTCTATTGATTGAAGTTTTCATCTAATGTTTTAAAGAGATTATATAGCTATAGAGAGAAGTATATTGACCATAAGAGTATATTCAGTGATGCGGATCATTGGTCTGTTGGGCCTCCTCGTGGGTGTACCATGATCCAGAGATATTGTCAATGGGACAATCCTGACCATTCAATTTTTGGCCTGAAAATAAACCGCCAAGAAGAGAAATAGAGCAGCAGTCTTCATTACAAAAAAAGGTCCAAGATTGATGGTTAGGATCTTCCAATTTGTTTTTTTTTTTTTTTTTTTTTTCTGGTGGAGGATTATGAGCTATGGTCCATCCATGGTGTGGAATAGAAGACCAATGGTTCGTATCATGGAACCATGGGCCCCCACTTGTCAAAACAAAAAACATGAGACGTCGTGCATATCTTCCCCTCAAGTATTTTTGTCTATTCAAATTTTTGAATGTTCATGAGGTTTTATATGTGCAGAATGAGAACAAAGAAAAATAATAAAATGATCAGATGATTTTTAGGCTGCTTGTGGATGTACAGTTGATTTAGATTCCAAGAATAAAGTTGTGACATCAGGGCATTCCTGGAATTGGATTAATCCCACATTATCCAGAGTGTCTGGAATCCAAAGTGTGATAACATTCTTTTAAGTTGGACTTGAAAGAAAAAAATGCAATAATGATGGGGGACTGCTAATAATTCTCCTTGGGAAAGAATTCATGGGATTTAATTTGAGATCCAAACACAACCCTCCTAGAGTAACGTTTTTTTTTTTTCCTTTTCATATCATGATTCAAGAAAGATAATTACGAGAGATTCTTGATGAATTCAAATGGCTGTACCTTTTTGCCTCAAGGAACTGAAGCCAAATGTCGCAAATGTTATCTCATAATTGTCAGATTGAGATATTTTTGCGATTTGAATTATTGTTTTTTTCAAGTACTCAGCAAGTTTCAACCTTGAGACTTCTTTCTGGTAGATGAATTAAGTCAAACACCATTATTCGAAATGCCTGCCAAGTTTGCAAAATATGGTGAAAGACATGTGGAAGTTTGGTTGGTATGGTCCACTTAGATTTGAGTGCAGTGAGGTGGATTTCTCAACTGGATGTTGATCTTTGTGTCATTCCCTACTTCTTACTCCCTCTAAAGAAAGACCCTCTAAAGAAAGAAATGACTATGGGGTTGTGTTTTGGGTATTGAGAGACCCTATTTTGTTAGAGAAAAATGCTGTGGTGTCTTTTGGTGTTCTCTTGATGGATGTAAAAAGAAGAATAACTAAGAAGTTGAAATTGTTTCAATCACACAGGAGACAGTTCTTCACCTTGCAACTCAAGAGTTGATGTGACTCCATACCTGGATTATGAATTCTGTCTTGTGAACTTTTCCAATTTCTGCATCCGTCCTGTGTTAGGGAGGATGGATTTGATGGTACGAAGGTTACAATATGTTGTTTCTGTGTGTATAATTCGTGTATCTCCTATAACGTTAAATACATTTGTGAGTGAAATCAATTGTTGATAAAAAAAAAAGTATTTCTTTGTAGATATTGAGCTTATGCGCATCAATATTGTCATATTGCAACTTGAAATCTTATGTCGGGAACTGTCATACCTTGGGAAGTGATGTGATATTAAGGGCCCGTGGGGGGTGGGCACCCCTGAAGCATAACATATATGCTATGGTACAGTGTAAAAATTACAATTTATTTGTTTAATATGCATCATTCTAATCGATATATTGCCATTATAAACATGACTATCAAATGAGTTCCTCTCTGCTTGGGTTCATCGAATCACACTCTCCTGTGTTTTGATATTCCAAATGAGCTTCGATCTAGTAAAATATGGGTTTCTAGACTTCCTCTACATTTTAAATGAAGATAATATATGGAAAATTTGAGAAAAAAGGGTGAGTTTTTTTTTTTTTTAAATGGCCTCTGATGGCTTTATTGCTGGTATGGCCCAATATGGCCACCCATTTGAGGGGCTGGGTGATATGGATCCTATACAGCTGTCTTGGCTGATCTGAAACTGATTTTTGAATCCCTGCTTATCACTTTCCTAGTTCAAATAAAAGTCCAACTATTGCTTGCTAAAAAGTTTGATTCTAAAATGGTGGCTTATTTATATTGAACTAAATAAGAAACTAATTAAGACTAGCCATAGTTTAACTGAGGATATGCTCCGTGATAGAGTGGTGGTGTAACAAGATTCATGTAGCTGAACCCAATTAGTTGGGATAAAACTTTGATGATGAATCGAGATGTGGAACTATCAATGCAACTAGAGTAGGGCAGAATCTGACCCGATCCGAACCGAACCGAAGGCCTGGATCGGTGCAGATCGAGTAGGACCACTCAGATTCGATCGTATATCGGATCGAGTTCGGATCGTGGTCAATCCGGACCGATCCGATCCGAAATCCGAACGAACCCTAACCCCTCTTTCTCTACCCGAAGGAGGCGTCGCACCCACCCATCTCTCCTCCTTTCTCTCCCTCTTTCTCTCCTGATTTCCCTCCTCTCCTTCCTTCTCTCCTCCTTTCTCTCCTTCTCTCTCCCAGTTTCCCACATTTCCTTCTTTCTCTCCCTCTCTCTCCCTAGACTCAACTCGATCCGACTTGATTCGGTTTCCTAGACTGAGTCGGACTCGGTTCGGGTCAAGCCAGCAAGGATTCGGATCGGATCGAGTCAGCCCTATTGGACTCGGTCTCGGATCGGATCGAGTTTGGGTTAGGTTCTTGAAAAATCGGATCGGTTCGAGTTGGACCCAATCCGGTCCGACTCGACTCGATGCCCACCTCTAAATGCAACCATGTGTTCATCTAGATCAAGTGGGTCCAATGGTTTGTCAGTTCGCCCAACTGGTTGGTCTTGTGGTCTCCACTATCCTATTTACCACAATGGCCTCCAAAACCAATCAGACAGTTTGGGAGATTATTTTTATGGATTGGCCAGCTTCTGGGGCCCGTTACATACATAAATGCACATGATCATTGGCTCATCACTCAGTTATATCAGTTTACTCTAGTTTTATGTACCTTGCTGATTATCTTCTCATCCTAATCATCATGAAAGCACGTTCTATTTCTGCCTTATCTACTGCGTCCAATAAGTGTTGACTTTAGTGATTTGTCATCTCTTTCAGGCTGTGGGGGGCGCAGACTCAAAGGTCATTGCAGAACTTTGATATCGGTGGAGAGCATGAACGGATGCCTGAACCAATCATCCGTGCCTTCGGCATCCTTAAGAAATGTGCCGCCAAGGTTGATTTTTTTTTTTTTTTGGTCCTAAATTAGTGATGTTTCACCTCTTCAGGGTGTTATTTTTACTTTTGCCATTGTCTGGTTTGAAATGCTGCTTAATTGATTCCAAGTTCAGGTTCTTGAATGAACTAATTTACAGGATTGGTTTGGCAAATTCTTTCTTATAAAGCTCTCACATATATTGATCTTGCACATTGGATATATTGGGCTCCACCGCCAATATAAAGAGGGAGGTGACTTGCCTAGTATTGGGTTCTATGAAGAGTGAAGAGACTAACAAATGGGTTGACCTTAAAACATGCATGGTTACTTCCATGGATTTTTGTTTTGTTTTTTTTTGTTTTTTTTTTTTTTTGTTTTGTGTTATTTATTTATTTATTTATATTTTAAATTCAGGAATTATGATTGTCAATGGGAATGGTATTAGTAATCATATTGGTCTTTGTTGGTTGAATTATGCTCAAAAGTATCTTTCTAGGAAATTAGGTTCTTTGGATTGGGTAATGGGTGTGTCAAATTCAGTTGTTTTCATCTAGACCTAATTAATGCAGCCTATATTAGCTGGCAAGATTTTGTAGCTATTAGAAGATCAAGCACTGGGGAGTTGAGTTCATATATATATATATATATATATATATATATATATATATATATATATATATATATATATATATAAAATATGATAATCTTATCATCATCACAAAAATTTCCAGCTATTTGGGGTTGGCTTTACGAATCTTGTTTTGCTAATCATTACCATCTAGGGTCCGATCCTCCGTAAGTGAGCAAGCATTTTCACCACCTCAATCAAGTTCTTAAATATTCCCAACATGAATCTCTGAGATATAGAAACTTTGATTCAGGATTACAGTGCCATCTACTGTTATTTGTATGTCAGTGTAATAGAAATGATTTTCCCTGCATCTACTGTTATTTGCATGTTGTGTCAGTGTGGTAGCTGATTATTTTCTAAAGTGATGCTCTAAATAAGAAGCCCATCTGTACAACTCTTTTGTTACTTCCTTTATTGTGGATCACATGGGTCCTTCGAAATCTGTTTGCGTAATGTTTTCATATGGTTTAGTATGGAAATATACACACCCTTTAAAGATTAGAATTTTGTTAGCATTGCCCACACTTTGTTTCTTCCCCATCTTGCTTGCCCCCTGTGATTCGTACTATGTGGTGATCTAGGACTGTTCATCTTGTGGGACCAACCGTGGGTGGGTCTGGTGGGAAAAATCCAACTGATTTGCATTGCATCTCTGCTGGAGCAGTTTGGGGAAGATCCTTTGATCTTTTTCAGTGCTGCTGGCTGATGCCTCCATCAGTTTGACACATTCTTCTTAGTGTGGCATAGGGGAGGAATATGCCATAAAGGAGAATTCTGTGGAGACTTCCTGTGGGACGATTTGGGCTGAGCATGATAACAAATTCTTTTGTAATCATCATCGTTATCCTATGAGGTGTTTAGAAAGGCCAAATTGGATGTGGTTGCTTGGGTTTTGATCATCAAGCTGTTTGTCAATTGCACTATTCGGCCTTTTGATCATTTTTGGTCTTGAAATATTTCTGACCCTCGTCTTTGCCCTGTTTTCTTTTTCTTAGTAAAATTTGTGTTACCTCGAGAGAGATTTAGAGAGGGGGGTCCCCATATGCAAAGAACAAAGGCCGAGCAACATTGTGACAACAACAAGCGGGAACAATGCTAGCAACCTTTGTTATGAGTATAAAATAGTACCCCTTGGCTATTGCCTTTAATAACTTAAAAGGATTTTATATTAGGTTTTTCTTGAAATCTGTCAGATATTCGGTTATTGCGTTTTCACATAAATCTTGATTTTGGCTATCCTTATTAGCTGCTGTGAGGTTCATCTAGTAACTTTTCTGTTGCAGGTGAACATGGAATATGGTCTCGATCCATCTATTGGGAAAGCAATAATGGAAGCTGCCCAAGAAGTTTCTGAGGGAAAACTGAATGAGCATTTCCCACTCGTCATATGGCAGACTGGCAGTGGGACTCAGAGCAACATGAATGCCAATGAGGTTAGTACGTTATCCAAACAGCATATATGGACGCTACAGTCAAACATTTTCTACAATACTCTGGCTATAGCCTCATTAATTTTCAGGGGAGTTCTTTGACTGACGTGTTTATAGCTTTTAGAAGTTACAGAAAAGATTGTGTGCTTCTTTAGTTGGGATATCAATTTGACTTCTCAGTCTACTACCCATGATACTTGAAGCCCGAGGGCATGGAGATATTTCTGTGCTAGTTTATTTTCAGTTTTTGAGATCTCAGCATCTACAATATCTTTGAACCATCTGTCACAAATATTAACCTTTGATGATGCTCAAAATTGGGAAAGCAGAGTTAAGAGGTTCAATGGGTGGGGAGAGCTTTCTTAAGGTTGAATCAAGTCTAGAGATCCTGGACCTGGAGGTTTTAGGGTGAAGGGAATATTATCATGCACTTACAACGTAAGAACTAGATTAAGTCTGATTTGTATCCTAGAGTTTGTACCATGAACATGCATAAGAGTAGAACCTCTAAATTAAATTGACTGTGCTGAGAATACATTCAAGAGATATTGATTAAACGTGAGCATAATTTGTAGATGCCTTCCAAGTTCCTATTTCTTCAAATATTCCTCTCATAGTTGCTTCATTGAAAAAACCAATGAGTGTAGAAATGGCATCTCAGAGTAAAAATTTGCTATTATAGTGGGCTTGTTCAGGAGTAAAAAGGATAAGCCATTTTTGACTCAAACACCAAGAGTCTTATGTTTGATATGAGGACATCACCTGAAATAGAAGCTTCCAGTCACTACAGGGAGGAGTCTGCCGATGCTTTCGGTTAAAGATCCAGTTGGTGATTCTTGGTATTTCGTACTTCTCTCTGCCCTGCTAGAAGCCATTGGGCCTTACAGGCTTTGCTATTAAGCGTTTAGCTCCAATGGAATCCATCCATTGGAACTAAGGGAGAAGCCTGCAAAATGAAATTTCTGTGCATGCTAAGAGGTGTTTTTTGGCTGTCCCATTAAACCATGAGGCAAGGGCAAGACACCATCTCACCTATCTGGATGGTTCAAATTCCTCTTAGTTTTTAATTGCTGTGTTGATTTCATGTGGTTATTGATATACTTGTTTTTTTTTTTTCATTAGAAATATTTATTTTGTGGTTATTGAACTAAGTTTTTCTTTATTCTTCTCACCTCTAGCTGTTCAAAAAGTTTCCATCACATCTTTTAAAGGCCATGACCTTGCACAAATATTGCCTCTTTGAGCAAGGTATTCAAAATCGGTTACATAACGGCTGTTACGTAACGGTAAGTGTAACGGTCATAACCGTTATGCGTTACGGGGTCAAAACGGCCGTAATTGCCGTAAAGGCCCTGTAACAGTCCCGTAATAGCCTTGTAACGGCCCCATAATGGTCCTCTTAACAGTTTTTTTTTTTTTAAAGGGCCATAATGGCCGATACGGGGGCCGTAATGGCCATTACGACCCGTATCATAACGGTAATGGTGGTGGCCGTTACGGCCACCATTACCGTTTTGGAACACTTTGTCTTTGAGTGATACATTGGAAGTTTTTCAATGGCCTACTAGCAGTTGTCCGTGTAAAATGACTCAAACATACTATCAGAAGTGAATCATCATCATCATCATTATGCCTTTGAAAAAATCTTCCAATGTCAGCTAATTGGTGTCAACTGACATTGGGAGTTTTTCAATTGGGTTCAACTGTATGAAACCTATTTCGCCATCCACTCTAGTTGAAGTGTTAGTAATGCAGGGGCATTTTCACACTGGGCTCGAGTGGGGTGTCCTGTGTGAAGCAAGGTATCCCGTATCGGTATCGGTTGGCGTAACGGTGTCCTCCGATACCGATACAGATACGGGGTTGTAACGGTGATACGGAGGCATAACGGCCCGTAACAGTGCAATTTTTTTTTTTTTTTTTGCCAAAAAAATATGGCTTAAATACGGAATATTCTAAGCATTCCAAATATGCATTCATTTATAAATTGGAACATGTTTATGGTGGTGTAACGATCCACTCTTTGGTGAGAAGTTGTATCAGACTGTTTGATTAATTTTTGAACCAGGTAACTTGAATTTGACTACAAAATTCATATATTTAATTTTCTAAATATCTAATTTATATACTTAACAATTTGATACCACTTCTCCCAATAGTTCTTTAAAAAAATGAAATTAAATTTAGGTAGATGGCGTTGCCAATTTGGGGCTGACTTGGAGGACCAATCTATACCCCAAATCAGCCTCAAATTCATGCAATTTATTTCCATTATCCCACTTATGAATTGGTGGACATTTATTGGATAGTGAATCATGAAAAAAATCAAAAGACCTTATTTTAAAAAATAAAAGTCCACAAATTAACAATTAAAACTATTCAAACAATTTGATTTTGGCATTGTGAGTTAGCAATTGTAGTCCATAATTTAATTGGTAAATTTTAAGTTAATATATGTCTCATGTACAATGTTTTAAGGGCTCGAATTAGGCGGGACTCGAATTGTGAAGTGTAGCACATGTATCAAAGTTTTTTGGGCCCCACCCATGATGAATGTGTTATATCCACACCGTCCATCCATTTTGCCAAATAATTTTAGGGCATGAGCCCATAAATGAGGCACATCCAAAGCTCAGGTGGACTGCGCCATAAGAAACAACAATAATTAAACGTTCACCATTAAAAATTTATCGGGGGCTACAAAGGTTCAGATCAAGTTGACATGTGTGTTTTCCCTTCATCCACGTTAGTGTGACCCAATTAATAGGTTAGATTGAAAATAAACATTATGAACCTTAAGAAATTTTTAATGGTGAGCATTCTATAACCACTGTTTCCTATGGTGTGGTCCACCTGAGATTTGGATATTACTAATTTTTTAGATCCTGACCTATAATGACATGGCAAAATGGATGGACGACATGGATAAAATATATACATCATGGTGGGGCCCACTCGGGTCTGATCATGAGTTATGTGTTATATCTAAACCGTCCATTCATTTGACGAGCTCGTCTTAAGGCTTGACACGAACAATAATACAGATCTAATTATCAAGTGGACCACACTGCAAAAAGCAGTGGGGGATTGAACGTCTACCATTGAAACCTTTCTTGGGATCACAGAAGTTTTGGATTAATATGAAATTTGTTTTTCCTCTTCATTCAGGTCTTTTTGACCTTATGAACAGATTGGACGAAAAATAAACGTTACGGTGGGCCCTACGAATTGTTTAACGGTGAAAATCATTATCTTTGCTGCTATTTTTGGTGTGGTCCAGACGATCTTTGGATATAATTCATTTTTTTGGTAGTGCTCTAAAATGATCTTTAAAAATAGATGAACGGTGTAGATATAATAAATACATCACTGTGGAGCCCATGTAACTTTGATATCCTTTGAACCGTTCGTACAACTCCGAGCTCGAGGATTGTCAGCGCTTGTCTTAGCATGACACGTACCTACAGCAGGTAGCTGGTGTGTGGTGCACCTGCAAATAAAAAAAGAAGGGAGAGAGGGAAACCAAAAAGAAAAAAGAGGGAAAGAAGAGAGAAAAGAAAGAAGAGGGAAAGAAGAGAGAGAGAGAGAGAGAGAGAGAGAGAGAGAGAGAGAGAAGAAGAAGAAGAAGAAGGCAAGGCGGCACAGCCAGCAGCTGCCCGAGAAGAAGGCCATGGCGGCCGTAGCTGCAGCTGCCCGAGAAGAAGAAGAAAGGAAAGAAAAAAAGGTAAGTTTTTTAATTTTTTTTTTTTACCCTCCTATTATTCAAGGCTCGTAACAGTTGTTACGGGTTCGTAACTGCATTATGGCTCGTAACGTTCGTTACGGTCACGAGAAAAAGGGGGGGGGCATTTCGGCTTTGTATCGCGTAACGGTGTCGACCGTTACTTATCGGCCGATAAGGCCGTATCATAACGGATACGAGACACCCTGGAAGCGAGGGTACACTTGAGGTGGGCGGCCTAGGTGAGGCGAGACCCATGTGAAGCGGGGCTTGGGCTATGAGATAAAGGGATTGATTTACCACACTCTATTAGTTCGAGCTTTTAGAGCAGGTGGTTAGTTGTCCTGCATCAAAGTGATATCAGAGCGGGAGGTCTCGTGTTCGGGACTCCTCACTGGGGGTTAGAGGTGGGCACGGGACGACTCAATCCGGCTAACTCGACTCGTTCGACTCGACCCGAACCGAATGAGTGAGTTGGTCTGAATCAAGTAAGCTTCGTCCAATCCGAACTCAAACCGAGTTGAGTTCGAGTTACCTAGTAACTTGACCTGAAACTCGATCTGGTTAGACTCGACTCGATCCAAAACCCGACTCAACCCGACTCTCTAACCCTACCCCGACCCGATCCCAACCTCTCTCTCTCTCTCCTCCCTCCCTCATCCTCCTCCTCCTCTTCCAAGCTCGACAGCCACCCACCACCATCACCCTCCTCCTCTCTCTCTCTCTCCACTCCCCCTCCCTCCCTCCCTCCCTCCCTCATCCTTCTCTTCCTCTTCCTCTTCCAAGCCCAGCAACCACCCACCCACCACCATCACCCTTCTCCTCATCCTCTCCACTCCCTCCCTCCCTCATCTCTCAATCTGACTCGGTGCTAACTCGACTCGACTCGGTACTTCTGACCGGATCTGACTCAGTCTCAATCAGTCTAGGCCAACCGAACTCGGATCGAGTCAGGCATGCTGGACTCGGTATTGAGTCGGATTGAGTTCGGGTCAGGCCTATTTCAAAACTGGATCAAGTCGAGTCAGCCCTAACTCGGTCCGACTCGACTCGATGCTCAGCTCTACCGGGGGTGATTAATGCAGGGGCATTTTCACACCGGGCTCGAGTGGGGTGGCTTGTGTGAGGCAGGGGTGCACTTGGGGTGGGCGGCCCATGTGAGGCGAGATGCATGTGAAGGGGGCCCATGTGAAGTGAGGCCCACGAGGGGGGTTCGTCTGAGAGTCTGACTCATGTGAAGTGGGGCCTGGGATATGATACTAAGGGATTGATTCGCCACGCTTTATCAGTTCGAGCTTTTAGAGCAAGTTGTTAGTTGTCCTGCATCAGTCAGATTGTCAAGATCCATGACAAAGTTGTGGTCAGAGTTGATGCTGGCTGCCATCCTGTCACAACCTTCTCCTTTATCTAGGCTTGGGACCGGCAATGAGAACTCAAAACTCCCATGATGATGAATATCACTACAATTTAACATGCACACACATACACATCATCATCATCTTTATCTTTACCTCTCTCAACAATTTGGGGTCGGCTTTTAATGGTAGATTTGCAAAAGTTTTGTGATTGGATGCTCACTAGACATTGACCTTCCTCTTTTACGGTTTTACCTAGGTTGCTGGAACTGGCCATGGTAGAGGCTCGCATGGACAACACCCATATGCCAGCATTGTTCCACCAGTATTCACTCCCAGGCCAGCTATTACATGCAAGCCCCAAAGGGTGGGCAAGCAAAGTAGGGTCACGGAGGGGCTTTTGCCTGACAAATTGCTAAGAATGAAGTGCCTAAACACGTGGAGGGTCATGCTTGAATAGGTGGCTGCACAAAATAGTAGGGAACCTGTTGAAACATGATTATCAGCACCACTCACATGCCAACACGGTTTGGCTCCACCCTGCACCCTGGCACAACCATTGCGTACCCACGTAGGAGAATTTGTGGACAATTCATTACTAGAGCATGCAGGGCTAGAAAAGCCTGAAGAGAATAACTATCGTACCAACATTGTACCGAAGTGTTTTTTGTCTTTCATAAATCTAAGAATTTCACTGCTGACTATGAAATACAATACTTTCAAAAAAGAAAAGAAAAAAAAGAAAAGAAGAGACTATGAAATACATATGTCCCTAATTGTTCCTCTTAATAATTCTGTAGATCATGAAGGCCAACCATAATAAGGGACATAAGTCCTGTAGTGTCATACAATGTTAATACAGGGTTTGGGCTTTGCGTTGAGCACTCTAATTTCTTTAAAGTAACAACACTGCAGGCACAACCTGACAAATTAAGGCTAGGATTATATTGCTAGTAGACAGACAAGATGATCAGTGCACACCCAGTGGCAGATTGTTAGGCCATCAGCCATCCTAAGGTCAAACTACAAGCTTTATAACTCCAACAACTTAAATGCACACATGCAACTCTATTATTATTATTATTATTTAAATTTTTTTTAAAGTACACATGTCAATGCATGTATGTGTGTGTGTGTGTGTGTGTGTGTGTGTGTGTGTGTGTGTGTGTGTGTATTTGATGAGTTCACATTTGTTGATGTGACTATTTTATTTCACATGACCTCATTGAATGATGTATTTGTGGTTTAGAAAGGCATTTTTTTGAATGTGATCCATCGTATCATCTCCTTTCGAATGCTTATTGAGTTGCTCTTTATTTCTGCATTTATTCTATATACATATTGCTTTGTGATATACAGGTGATTGCAAATAGAGCATCTGAGATTCTTGGCCATAAACGTGGTGAAAAGTTTGTGCATCCAAATGACCATGTGAATAGGGCACAATCTTCAAATGATACATTTCCAACTGTAAGCCTTTTCACTCATTTACAACCTATGTTCCTTTTTATATATGTATATGATCTTTAGGTAACGTTGGTTAGTCTTCTTAAATCAAAATTTGTAGTGAATGCATGAGCATAATGTTTACGGCCCCTTAACAAGTTCTGTGTTGTTTTATAACCATCAACCCGTCCACTATCTTTTGCTGCTCAATCGACATTCTGTCCATTGTGTTTGCTACTCACTGTGCTTTCTGCTGTTAATCATCATTACCTTTTTGAAGGCACTCAACATTCAGAACTGTATATGGCCTTAGTGATCATAGTTTAGTGACATGACAAGGAAGCTAATTCCAAAGATTATGTCTACTTTCGCTCCCCTCTCTCTTGCAACAATACATGTCATGGAAAGTTTCAATGAAATTGTGAAGAATTGCTTGTAAATTGATTGTGCTGGTTTTCAACTTGCTTCGCTGGAATGCTGGATCCTTGGTGTGTTTTAATAATTCTATCTTGTATCCAATGTCTTGACAAGAGAATTTGCAGAATGCTTATTGCATCTGTTTAGTGCAGTAATTGTGGATCCTATATTCGCACATGGGAATGTGGATTCTACGCTGTTATTTCTGACATCTCGTTGATGGGAGAGTATCATGCTGCTACGTATGCACTTAACTATGAGACTTAGATATTTCTGTTGGCATAAAAATGGGAACTGTGGAGAGCTGAACATGCTAACATGTATGTATC
This sequence comes from Magnolia changhungtana, assembly GCA_030180095.1. Taxonomy (NCBI): domain Eukaryota; kingdom Viridiplantae; phylum Streptophyta; class Magnoliopsida; order Magnoliales; family Magnoliaceae; genus Magnolia; species Magnolia changhungtana. The sequence continues at coordinate 15,876 of JASAUF010000628.1, read as the reverse complement.
ATTATTCGATACAATTGGATGGCTACTATTGTCTAAATATTAGCTCAAGAAAGCATTATGACAGTAAATATATGTAGATTAACTGAAATGCATTTGTGCTGTATAAGTAGTCTGGAAACGACAGAAATAAGCAATTTAGAAGAGGGAGGGAAGGTATTCACAAAAAAAGGTTAATTAATATTGTTCCTAACAGTCCAATCGACATTTGTTTGACGCATGTCCGAGTCTGCATTTTCTCGGAAAACGAAATGCTGTTGTGATTTGGTTCTAATTAGTGATTGCAAGTTAGGGGAAATAGGCATTCAAAACAAAGAGGTAAACTAATGTTATTTCCAACAGTTAAATTGACATTTATTTGATATATGGTCAAGTCTGCATTTTCTTGGAAAGCGGATTGTCCTTATTGCTCGTTACTTATTTGTTTTTGAAAGACGAGGAATATTATTGAGAAACGAAGCCAAAATGGCACAAAACAGAAACATCTGGAAGAGATGCCAAGGCAGCGACTCAATTACACTCCAAGGAAATCCAGATTACATCCCTTGAGCTTGGGAGCTGCAGAGGCCCATTCGATAATCAGAAATCTGATTCTTTGGGATATGGCTTCCACCGATTTCCTGAGATTGTCGAAACACCTTGCATTTCTTTCTTCCCACACTGCCCACCAAACTGCGAGGAGAGCCATTTTCCAAAGAGCCTTTTTAGGATGACGAAATCCTACCGTGTCTGGCAAGCAAGCACCGATCCACCGAATCTGAATGACTCCACAAGATTTGAAATCAACTTAAAATATCCGCCCAAATCGGTCCCATGAAAGAACAGTGCAAGAAGAGATGATCCACCGACTCTTCATTTTGCATACACATCAGACAAATATTCGGAATTATCATCCCTTAATACTTGTTACTAATGAGTGGTTTTGTTGAAAGGAATGCTTTCTTCTTTAGTTTGTTTCAGTATTATTCTCAGATAGGTCACTATGGTATGGATGCTTTGGTTAAAGGAGTTGAGTTAAGCCTGAATCTTTGTATATTGCTGATACTTATTGATTGCCTTAATGGATAGTGCCCCTTTTTGCCTCTTGTAATTAATTTGCATTGCTCATAAAAGAAACAAGTGAGTGATCTGGTTGGTTTTGGGTCCAGGTCATGCACATTGCTGCAGCGGTTGAAATAAACTCGAGGTTTATACCGAGTTTGAAACAGTTGCATACTTCACTACATTCCAAGGTATTATCATACTTTTTCTTATTTCCATCCAAATGTCATTTAACATGTCATGGTTTGCCTTAAATTTGGCAGAATGGTCCCAAATTTTGTTATGCAAAATTCTGTTTGCTCCTGAATTGGCACCCCTCGAACCTTTTGAATCCGCTAATTGCGATTCTAGATGTTCGACATTGAGGAACAAGTGTTACTCAATAGTCAATACTCGTAAATTCGTAAATACACTAAAAATTTTGGCGGTGAAAAAATATCAAGAAGGGCATTCCACTTGAAGATTCTGGCATTGCAGTTCTTCTAGATTTTAGCAATTGGATGGAAAAACATAGAATACTATAGCTAATGAAGGATTTATTTAATCCCTTTTATCCAAATCTATGTTGTATGAGCTCTGGAGTTCTTAGGCAGTGCAGAATGTGAATTATATCAACACTTGTAGCAACTGTAAGTGTGATTAAGTTACACAGATGCTGGGAAGTTTAGGTTTGCTAACATGATCAAAGAGAAATCTCATGGTTGGATCATCTCTCTTCATTAGAAGGTCCTGAAAACAATTTTCTATGCATTTAATGGCATCTGATCTTGAATTATTGCTTTTGCTGTTCTAACTACAAAAGATTGTCCTTCATGGATCCAGTTTCTAATCTTGTCTGGTTTTTCTTGCATACATCTCTGTTTTACCAGTCTGTTGAGTTCAAAGACATTATTAAGATTGGACGCACGCATACTCAAGATGCAACACCTTTAACTCTTGGGCAGGAGTTCAGCGGTTATACTACACAGGTAAGTTGTGCCAGTTACATTTTCACTCTCTACAGCCAATACTTAGTGCTAAATTACAGCCAACCCCAATTAATTGGGATAAGGTTTAGATGTTGATGATGATGACTTATGGTAAATTACCTAGCATGTGTTTAACACACACACACACACACACACACACACATCTGCAGTATATATATACATGCATATATACAGACATAATACATGTATAATCTTCATTATAGCCTTTTCCCAGCTATTCGTAGTTGGCTTAATGAATCTTTAGAAAAATATGTTATCGCCTTTTCCCAGCTCTCTCATGTGCCCATGGACCCATGTGCAAGTGTAATTGATCAGTTGATCTGTCCTAATCAGTTCTACCAATCTACTCAAGCCAGGAATTATGTTGCAATGCATGTTATAACACATAAGAACTGTGTTACAGGTAAAATATGGAATCGATCGAGTCACTGGTACTCTACAACGCATGTATCAGGTAGGTGATCATCATATCACTAAGGAGATCGGTTAGTTTTCTGCACAGATTAGTCCTTGATGACCATGGCTCTCCCATTAGCTGCTGAAATAAGGGGCCTCTGAATTTGGACTCATTGTGTTAGTGGCATCAGGGCCCTTTAGCTGCCACTAATGGGGAGCTGTAGTTCTTGCAGGAGTACAATTTCAAAAGTTCTCTGTCCTTTTTCCTGTCCTTAGTGTTTCTTCTCTCAAGTGTTTCACATATTGAATGTTTCTTTTGAGCAGCTTGCGCAGGGTGGTACTGCTGTGGGAACTGGATTGAATTCCAAAAAAGGGTATGAATTTTTCTGGGTTTTAAGCAATGTCACTTTATGGCTATTTGTCAGTGTGATTTGTTGTGGTAGTTGTGTACGCATCATTTCTTACAATCTTCATATCTGGGATACTCCTTTTCTTTGCTTTTTTGGGTTTACATTTGCCTTGATATTTGTTAAGCTTGGTGCTATAAAATGATGTTATGATACATTTGTACTTCTCCTTCAGCATATCTCTTGATTATTTATTATTTCATTTCATTTCGTTTCTTGTAGATATTATTTATAGTGTGTACCATCATCATCATGATCTAATACTTATCTCAATTAATTGGAGTACCATAACTACATATTATATGAATTTTTTGGTCTCATACATATTATCAAATGCTTACATTCATTTCAGGTTTGATGTAAAAATTGCTGCTGCAGTAGCTGAAGAAACTAATCTACCATTTGTCACTGCTGAAAACAAGTTTGAAGCTTTGGTTAGCTTCTAAACTCGTTGATTTTGGTCGATAGTAGCAAGTGAACAGATATCGCATCTGACTATATTTATTAATTGCATCATTTTTTATTCTTATGCATTTCATGGTATACTCGTTTTGGAATCTCGAAATTGTTTTGGAATCTCAACATGTTATTGATTGTTTTTTTTTTTTTCCAGGCGGCACATGATGCTTTTGTTGAAACTAGCGGAGCCCTAAACACAGTTGCAACTTCTCTTATGAAAGTTGGAAATGACATTCGGCTGTTGGGAAGGTATCTATTTGTGCACTTTAAGTGGTTTCTTGCCTGATTCGGCATTGTTTTAGGGAAGTTGACAATGTTTTCTTTATTTAGTGGTCCACGTTGTGGCCTTGGGGAACTTATTCTACCAGAAAATGAGCCTGGCAGCAGTATCATGCCTGTAAGCTCCTTTTGAACCTAGATTATCTTTCCTTTTCCACTTCCTAATTTCTTGTTGAAGTGATGGTTTTACTTATAAAGGTTTCAATGCATATATCAATTAAGTCAACATCCATCTGAAGCTAAATTCAAGTTGTTGGTGTTCATGCTTTCTTTATGTGATGATTGATGGCCTTGATATATTTCATTTCAGGGAAAGGTTAACCCTACACAATGTGAGGCTCTTACCATGGTCTGTGCTCAGGTAACATCTATTTTCTGGCATCATTGTATTTTAGAACAGCATGAACATATGTAGAAATTACTAGCAAATTGTTATTTAGGTGTTTGGAATTTAATTATTCTTTCTGCAGCTGTTAGTGAGATTGCTACAATGACACAACAAGATAGGTGCCTCTTGGTTGGTGGGTGCTCCACCACAGTTTCCACCCACATTAATTATTATAAGTAAACACAAGGGGTGGCATTTAATTTATAATCTGAACATCATTCTCCTCGTCTGTCTATTTCAAGCATGGTTGCACCAACTTGGTTTCGATTATTACGTTAAAGATGGAGAGTTACATGATTGTCAACCTGAGGACATGCACCGCATGCTTAGGCTTTCAGTTTGGATTAGTGCACCCATAGTTGAGTGATCCAGACCATCGATCTGTTGGGTCCAAGGTTTGGACAAGTCTGGATCAGTTCATCATGAGAAATTATATTGAACATTTTATGCACAGAATGCCCATCCAAATATATGAAAATTATTTAATGTCATTAAACAAGGTTAGTTCGAACAAAAGTAGAACATTTGTAATATTAATGTCTTTTTTTTTTTTTGACACAACATCTACTACTACTACGCTTTCTATTATTATTGTACGTGTGAGGAAGCAGGATAGGAGACTACAGAGACCAAATGAACAATTACATCACTGGAAAAAAGAAAAAAAGAAAAGGTCAATCCACAGATGTTAATACTTGCAAATTAATGATATGATTAATGCTGTGCAATCGTATCCACCTCTATTATTCTGCTCTCCTTTTGATCCGCCCTTTGTTTCTATAACTCTCACCATTGTTTATTTGCATGCATCCAGGAAATGTGACTCTCTCTCTCTCTCTCTCTCTCTCTCTCTCTCTCTCTCACACACACACACACACACACACACACACACACACACAACTCTACAAAATTGTCCCTCATGTTTTGATGCTTCTATATGGAAGATTGCTGATCTGGAGAGTGTTTTCCATCTTCCATGTCACCAATGTTTTGGTCTTTGTTCCTTTTCTTTGCTTTATGTTCTTGTCTTTTTCTTTTTCCTTTTTAAGTTTTATGACTACTGATTATAGAAACTGTTCTCTGTCCCGAGTACATTTCATGAATAGATGGCATTATAACTCTTTTCTCTCTTTTTTTTCTCTCTCTCTCTCTCTCTGTTTTTAAATTTTTTATTTTATTTTATTTTATTAGTATTGTTTTGATGTCGTGGTAGAAGGATTAGTTTTCTTTCCCTTGATTAAATTATAGGATACTCGCAGGTCATGGGTAATCACGTGGCCATTACAGTGGGTGGATCAAATGGTCATTTTGAGCTTAACGTATTCAAGCCAATGATTGCTAGTGCGCTTCTACGAGTATGGTTTGTTGTTATAATATTTTCAACATCCATATTTGAAAGAAAAAGTAGCTCATGATTATTTGAAAGTCATGCACATATATATCTATATATATATATATATATATATATATATATATATGTATGTATGTATGTATTTTTAGTTGATCTTCATTGCGTACGAAGATGTTTGCCAAAACTGTAAGGTATGGTGAATAAGTTGAATTCTTGTTGACAGTCAGTGAGATTACTTGGGGATGCATCCGCTTCCTTTGAAAAGAACTGTGTAAGGGGAATTCAAGCCAATCATGAAAGGATTTCGAAATTATTGCACGAGGTAATTTTAAGTACATTGAATATTAGTTTTGTATGAGGTCTATTTGAAAATTTTGAAGTTACTGATCATATTATTAATTTGTTATCTGATGTCCTGCAGTCCCTGATGCTTGTTACGTGTTTGAACCCTGTAAGTTGTCTGTTCACTGTTTTGCCTTTTTTAGAAAGAGTCCTTCAAAGAAAAAAAAATCATTCTCTCTCCAAACTTATGATCTCTCTTTTCTTGCAGAAAATCGGTTATGACAATGCTGCAGCAGTTGCCAAGAAAGCACACAAGGAGGGAACGACTCTGAAGGTGATGATAATACTTAGACTTGCTTCTCTTTGGGCTGCAACTTGGATTCGGGCTAGACTTGCTTCTCTTAAGGCTGCATCTTGGGTTCGGGCAACCAGAACCTGACCGACCCAACTTGAGTTGGGTCGAGTTGGCAGGGTCCTCAGGTTGGGTTAGGGTTGGAATACTCCGACCCGATTGGAAATCGGGTTGGGTTCAGGTTGGGCAAATTCAGGTCAGGTTTGGAATAATCACAAGTATTTGGGTTAGGTCAGGTTAGGGTTGATATAGAGGAATTTGGGTTGAGTTAGGTTGTGTGGGTTGGGTCCTCTTGAGCTTGGGTTGGGCTTGGGTGACCCTCAACCCGATCCAACCTGCCCAAGTTGCACCTGTAGTGGTTTTGTTTTGTTTTTGTTTTTTGTTTTCTTTTTGGTTTTTTGTTTTTGTTTTTTTTTTTTTTTTGTATATTTTTAAAATTTAAATTTATTTATGACGACAGGGTGTCCCCGCCCCCTTTTAAGGCGAGACTAATCCCTATGGATGCACACAATCACCTGCAAACCATGTGCATCGGGTAAAGCATGGGGAGGGGTATTGAAATTGCGTCTGTGGAAGCATGATGCTAGCCATTTGCCCAAACCTGTAGCTTCTCTCCCGGCATATGGCATAAAGTAATATTTTCTTTTTTCCAATTTTTTTTTTTTTTTTTTTCACCTATTGGCAGTAAGAGGAATGCTAATCACGTCACTTCTTTAAGATGTTTTTGCACATGAGCTATCATGGGCGCACAAGATATGAACGGCTCATCCGGCAGGCCACACCAATATCTGGGCCGTGGCCTGAAAATCAGGCTGATTGGAGAATCATATGCATTCAGTTTGAGGAAGAACTTATTGCTGCCCAGTTTGGGCCCTGGGGCCCTGTTCTGATCCAGTTGGGATCATATGATCACTTTGGGCCATGGTTTCTTTATGGCATGGCCTCCAGAGATTGTTTCTGATCTCGTAGATATGTACTTTTCTCATGGAATAAGTAGATAGATCTCCTTCATTGATTTCACTGTTACGGACTCCACATCTATTCTCAAACATGTGATGGTCGGAAAACTGTTGATATTTGGCAGGAAGCGGCATTGACTCTTGGAGTGCTCAAGCCACACGAATTTGATGAACTTGTTGTACCAGAGAAGATGATCAGCCCCTCTGATTGAGATCTGATCTATTCAGAAGCTCATGACAATGCTTCCTCCCATGTCATCCTGAAGGTCCATTTTTGCACCCATTTCTAGCCACATTGGCCTGCGACAAGGATGCTCAATAAAGGTGCGATTTTCTGCTGCTTTTAACCATTATTGGGGTGCTTTTTTTTTTTTTTTTTTGTCATTGAACTATTTTTGGTAGGTTTGTTGATTATACTCTTGCCTGTCTGACGATTGGTTAATAAGTACACCCCATGTAACGGAAAAAAACCAATGAATCAAATCTGAGTATTTTGAGATAATTGCTGTCAATGATCAAATCCCCTCTCTAGCCTGCTCCAATTACTAGGTCCATACATGTATATGGCATGTATTTATATGTATCTTCTATTATTTTGTTGTGGTTGGGTGGTGGTCATCTAGCCAAGGCCATTGATTAAATGGGCCTCATTTTCTAGCCTGACCTGACCCGCCACTCATTTAGCTTAGCACGAGCTTGCGTCACCCATTTCTGACTCTAATGAATGGCATTCATGCCCCTTGTGTTGGACATCTGAGTCTTGTAGAAGTTGGATAACACCATGAAGATCACCTGGAGTAGAAATTCGGTTGATCCACTCATTGTGTGGGCCTTACTGTTGTGACTGATGGAAAACTGATGATCTAACTCAATTTAAAGCCGCGGTCCACCTAATGAGTGAATCAATCCGATTTGCAGGAAATCTTCCTGGTGTGGTCTTATACTGCATTGCTTGTGTCCAGCCCATAACGAGGTGGTGGGAAGGACTCGTTTCTCATCAGTGTATCCACGTACAATGATGGTCAGATACTAAGTATGAACCTGCTTCGTGAGTCGAGGTTTGCTTACCATGTGATGGACCCCTCTGACTGATCTGGTGGTGGTTGTGGCCCAGATCATTTAATCGGCCGCACAGGAGTTATTCACGTCTTCTTTGTTTGGGGAATTACACGATCTTCGATCCGAGGGGTTCACACAGGCAAGGGTGTACAAGTGGGGCACTGGGTTTAGGGCTCTAGACCGTTGATCTCGCCAATTTCTAGTTGAATATGGACTTATTCCTCTATTTGCCGGCTACAATTTGAAGGGTTAGAACTGTCCCAAAGGGGGTGATTATCCAGCCATGGTCCACTCATGTATGAGGCCATCAGATCAGTGGTCAGGGTGACCAGACCATGGGTCCCATTTGTACAAATTAAAAACTGAAGGACTATTAAGAATCAGATAGCTCACCTTTGCACTAGCCAAAAGGGCACATTGTCCATCTCTTAAGCATTGTCAGGGATGCAGCTCGCTCGGGCCGGGTCAGGTGGAGGGTTAATCTAAGCCCAACACAAACATCAACAGTCACATGAGGCCTGGCTCGTGCTGCCCAAACCCACCCTGACCAGGGTGGACTGTGCAACCCGAACATAACGGAGGTTGGGTCTGGTTGAGTCGGCTTGGGTCCAGTTAGTGGTAGAATCTTAACCACCCGTAAAGTTTTAAAAGCGGGGAGAGAGAGAGAGAGAGAGAGAGAGAGAGAGAGAGAGAGAGAGAGAGAGAGAGAGAGAGAGAGAGAGAGAGAGAGAGAGAGAGAGAGAGAGAGAGAGAGAGAGAGAGAGAGAGAGCTGGGCATTGAGTCGATTCGGACTGAGTGGGGACCCGATTTTGAAATAGGCCTGACCTGAACTTGACCCAACTCGGTACCGAGTCCAGCATGTCTGAACCGATCTGAGTCTGAGTTTGGCATGGACTAACCCGGACGGAGTTTGACCCGGTCACAAGTCGGGTTGGGTGCGGCGGGTATCCATGGCTGAAATCACAGCTCAGAACCTAAGTGCACCCGTAGGAATTGCAGCCTCTCCATAGTATTTCAGATCTGAAACGCCAAATTTGGAATATATTTTTTTAATGTACGATGGACTCGGGTCGAGTCGACTCACTAGGTAACCCTAATTTGACTCGGTTTAACTTCGGATTGGACGAATTCTACTCAGTTTGGATCAAGGCAGCCTCTCAGTTCTGGTCGAGTCTGGTCTGAACGAGTCGGACAAGTCAGGTCGTCCCGTGCCCAGCTCTAGAGAGGGTGGAAAGTTACGCCACACCTACCCGCCACGCGCAACACATGCACAGAGAGGAGAGAGCTAAGAGACGGATTTGGTACTACCCCCGCCTGTTTCGAACTGGGAACAGGCTGTTGCTCTGAGGGGTCCACCGTGATGTATGTGTTTATCCACGCCGTCCATCCATTTTTCTTCATATCATTTTAAGATATAAGCTTAAAAAAAGGCAGATCCAAGGCTCAAGTGGACCCACCATAGGTGCACAGCGAGAGAAGGGAGAGGACCAGGTGCAGCCCCGGCCCCACCCAACACGTTGTGGCCCTGAACGTGGGGCCCACATTGATGTATATTTTGTATATCCGCTCCAACCATCTGTTTTTCCGGCTCATTTTAGATCATAAGCTAAAAAATGAAGCAGATCTAAATTTCAGGTGGACCATGCTGTAGGATACAGTGATTATTGAACACCCACCATTAAAAACTTCTTGGGTCCACTGTAATGCCTACCATGATGCTTATTGAAGGGAAAAACAAATATCAGCCTGATGCGAAACCTTTGTATCCTACGAGAAGTTTTTAGTGGTCAATCACCACTATTCTTGTGGTGTGGTCCACCTGAGATTTGGATATGCTTACTCATACCCTAAAATAAATTGGAAAAAAGAGACGGCGTGGATATACAATTCTTTTGGGTTCATACCCTAAAATAAACTGGAAAAAACAATATACAATTAATACATCAAGGTGGGCTCCACAGTCAGGGCCACACCAAATCCGCTCCTTTCAGGGCCAACGTTGGGCGACTGTCCCCACCTTTCTGGTACTATGGCCCACTCAAGTTTTATATCTGGGACGTGGATGAGCTGTTGTTGCCAGTACCACCCCCAGCGGTGGTGTGTCGATGTGTTGGGAGCTGTGGGTCCAACATGATGTATATGTTTAATATCCATGCCATCCATCCAGCTTAACCCCCTCATGTGGTGGACCCAGAATTGAAGCAGATCTGGAGCTCAGGTGGACCACACCATAGGAAACAGAGGCGATTGAATACTGGCCATTAAAAATTTTTTGGGGGCACAATCAACAGGTTGGATGACAAATAAACATTTCGGTCGAACCCGGTGGCATCCCTGACCGTGGGGCCGACTTTGATTTATGTGCCTTATATCTACGCCCTCTATCCATTTTGAAAACTCAATTTAGGGCATAATCTAAAAAATAAAGCCAATCCAAATCTCAAGTAGACTAGGAAACAGTGGTACTCGATCATTAAAAACTTACAGTGGGTCACAAAAGATTTGGATGAAACTGATATTTGTGTGGTTTCTTTGTCTAGGTCTTTGTGACCTTATCAACCGGTTGGATGGCAAATAAACATTCTGGTGACCCTGTGAAGTTTTTAATGGTGGGGATTCAACCAATCTGTTTCTTGTAGTATGGTCTACCTAAGATTTGGATCTGGTTCATTTTTTGGGATCATGCCCTATAATGAGCTATCAAAATGGATGGATAATGTGGGTATAAGGCAAATACATCACAGTGGGCCCGAGGATCTACCCATACCACGCCCCTCTTTATCCCCCATTATTTCCTTGTGTGGTTCACTTGAAGTTCATGTGTTTACTTTCTAGTTTTATACCTTAAAATGACTTGGCAAAATGGATAGATGCCACGGATACAAAACATACAAAAATGTTGGGTTCTGCGGTGCCCGAATATATCAACACTCATTTTATCCATCCGCTGATGTAGAGTGGATTTCATAAAGTCATCATAATATACTTTACAAAGCCTTTTAGCTCTAAAGTAAAAGTGGCTCTTCAATTCAAATGAAAAAAACAACTATCCCAATTGAAAGTATGTATGTTCCATTTTTCTTTTACAATTGAAAATTATACTAATTGTAGGGCTAAAATAGGCCAAACACAATTTATTTTATATAACTAGACATGGTAGAGATATAGTGTCGGGTTCGGGTTAAGTCGGGTAGTTGTCCCAGGCCTCAACCCAAGCCCGACATGTCATTGGAGTAAGTATTTGAAGCCCGAACCCGAACCGGACCCGACCTAAAGTTGGGGTTGAGCCAACGAACTCTCCACTCAACATGAATATAACATAATGCATGTTATCAAATACAAGACGAATTTCAAACGTTTACACAAACCTTCCCTTTCCCTCATAAATAGAGACCCTTTGCATGGATACATACAAATCCACCACTCTCTTAAAAAACCCAAATACAGTAAGAAATCTTGTATCCATTTCTTAGTTCTTAATCACCCATTCAAGTACTTACAGAGCTTTTCTTACTCTGATTTTAACTTCTACTTCATACAACAACCTTGCAAGTGACACTTAAAGGGTCCCACATGGCCGGTAGAAGGAAACGCCGGCCGTTGATACCATAAGCATTGTAGCTTGCTTTGCTTTTTGGGTCTACCATCAACTTCCCTGGGTAGCCCGGATATGCGCCGGCGCCGAATATTCCAGCGCAGGCTGTCACAGCCTCTAGTGGCGCCAAGGCGTCTCCTTGGAAATATCCATTCTTAAACGGGTTTGTGGTGGCCCCGGCAAGAACGGTCGCGATGTTCATGATCATCCCATCAATGCCAACACTATTGGGCCCCACTAAAGCTGGCCCAGGTGGTCCATATAGCGGGACGGCGAATGGCCATGCACAAAGGCCTGGGCATTGGGAGCTTGGGTCACCTACATGAGCGAAAACCGCCTTTCGATTGGGCGAAACAAGCGTCGAGTCGTGGAAACCACATGATCCCATGCAGAACCGCTCTACGGCGATATCTGATGATGTTAGTACTAAGTAGATGCCGTTCGAGTCGAATGGAAACACTCGTTTCGCTATTGCATTCTTTACTAGAGCGGCGATGTCGGCTCGCTTGAGATTCTTCACAACTATGGTGTTGGAGACTTGCCGAGCTAGCCTGATTGTGCCCGAAACTGGCTTGCGGGCCGTGTCTTTGTAGGCTTGGGTGGTTCGCCACCACGTTGAGATGGAAGCGGGCTTTGCCGAGTGGTCGAAGGAGGCGAAGAAATCAGAAATGGTGAGTTTGTGGGAGGGAGAGAAGGCTCCATACCAGATGAGATAGACGTTGATGCTGGTAGGCCCAGTTAGGAGTGGGCCATGATGGTATTGAAGTTGGGTAGAGGAGGGAACTAGGGAAGATGGCTGTTTGGGCCCTAGGCCCAGCCCATTTGAGCATTGGACTGCAGAGAAGGCAATGATAGTAATGAGAGGAAAGAGCATGGTTTTGCTTAGAAAGGCCATTCTCAGGTGGGGGGAATGATGGAAGTGTGATGGGCCTTTTATAGAGGGCTGTAAGTACTCGGGCGTGTGATTTTACAAGTTGGGTTGATGTGTGTGGGGCCCAGATATGTGGAAATGAGATAAGCATGGGTGACTGTAGAGCAGTCCCAATGATTGAAGCGTGGTCAATCGATATACTAAAAGAGAAATAATCAACTACAGCTTGTGATGCTATGCCAGTAGGAGATTTGGACAACAAAAACGGTGGGCCCCACATGAAGATTATCCTCCTCGAAAATCATAGGCCACGCCTGTATGTTGAGTCGGATCATTGCTGTCCGTTGATTCTACTGGTGTGGTCCATCTGATGGGGGGACGGGTGGGTGTGGTTTTCGTTCGAGGTGATCTTCATGGTGGGCCCACTTGTTTTTGCTGTACCGATGTCTCACACAATTGTTATGTTGGTGGGAAATATGGGACGGCACCACAAATGCATGAATTATAGAAATTTACTATTTGTATACTGACCGTATATGGAAGTTATGGTGTATAAATTATCTCCATTGTATGCCATCTGTTGATGGGCCACGGTGTGAAAATTGTGCCTATTGTTGGGGGACTGCGGAAGCACACAAAGGTGAATCAAGAGATGTAAACTAATTGCACCAATCAAGCATGAAAAAAACACATCGATTTTAATGTGGAAAAATGCTTATGGGAAAAAAATCACGGCACAAAGCAACAGATAACACTATGAAAGCAGAAGTTATAGGTGAAGAGAGTTTACCCGATTCGAACGACCTCGAATCAAACCCTTGCTATACCCTTGAAACCCTTTGGACGAATTAAAAACCCTTGTATACCTCCCAATCCCATTTACACTCATATATATAACCCTGTGAAGAATCCCAAATGAAATCGGAAATAAATTTCGCAGTAAATTTGCATAATTTTGCACGAAACCGTTTGATGTCATCGAATACCTTTCAATGTCATCGACACCTAACCTTCAATGATATCAAAGCCACTTCGATGTCATCGAACTAATGCTAAAACAGTTCAGAGACAACACATCGAATCCGAAAATTCTTGATGGTGTCGAGTGACAGTTCGTTGACATCGAATGATCTGTCGATGACATTGACAAACCCTAATTCTGGGTAAATTAAAGACATCCAAAAAACAACGCCTATCAGATGTTCATGGCATGAATTTTGGCTGTGGCCGACTAAACAGCCATATATCAATCGAACAGTCCAGGTTAATGGGCATGTGGAACAATCGGACAGTAGACATGGTTATACACCGTATTTCGGTGTATGATCTGTACCCAAGATCCTCAGATAAATGCACCTTAATGCTGCATTTTTAATTAATATTTCCAGTACCAAAAAGCTCTTTGACCGCATCATCTTTGTGGTTCCCACATAGCTGACCCCTATTACAGGAACAGTGTTTTGGATTTTGGGACACTGAACCTACTCCTTACTAATTAGGTTTATGTGGATAAGTAGGCGAACGCATAGGGATGGTTTCTTTCTTTTCTTTATTTCTGGTAGGAAGGACAGTGATGGTTGGATCATGGCCCACCTCTTAGGAAATAGACTCATGTAATGACAAAGGTTCACCATCCAAATTTCAAACAAGGCTACTACTACTTACGTTGGTTTGAGATGGACGGAAACCCAATTATCCATCATCCGTACGCAATTGGATATATGTGGGTGTGGACATCTAAGCTGACATGAACGTTTCAATGAGATGGGGCCCATGTGATTAATGCTCTAGATAGGTCTCTATGATTGGCGTTTTTTCTTAAGATAAACAATTAGAATTTATTTAATCAAAGCATCCTCTCTCTATCTCTCATTGGATTTCCAGTTTTCACAAGTGGGCCCCACTGTTTAGTGATCATGACCGTTGATCTGATGATTCCTATCCTGGATTGACCATGCCCACAAAATCTTGCATATTAGACGATGAGGGTCGACCTATTGTTTGGCCTTTTGTTTTCAACTGAATGTGGTCTGTTAAGTGTCTACTTTCCTAACACCAATCAAAATTTTAGTGGGGCATGGTCCATACATGATGGAGTCTATCTGATCAATGGTACGGATCATTGAACAATGGGCCCCACTAGTACAAACTGAAGACCCAAGGATCTCATAAATCATACTCAACTTTGAGATTGTGTAGTTAAGCACACAGCTGGTACTGTGTGGTTCTATGGGCCCCAACATAATGTATGTGATTTATCCATGCCATCCGTCCATTTTTCCATCTCATTTTATGACATGAGCTCAAAAATTAGGCAAATCCAGATCTCAGGTGGACCACACCACAGGAAAAGTGGTGATTCAACACCCACCATTAAAATCTTCCCAGGGTCTACTTAATGTTCATTTTCCATCTGTTGATTAGGTCATAGACCTGGACGAAGGGAAAACACGGATATTAATCTACACAAATACCAGCTTATCCAAAATTTTTGTAGCCTCCAGGAAGTTTTTAGCGGTGGGCGTTCAATCACCACTGTGTGGTCCACCTGAGATTTGGTACTGCATCATTTCTGGGATAATGACATATAATGAGCAGGAAAAATGGAGCCATGGAGCTTTTCCAACATCAATCAGTACAGATTCGGATTGCGTGATTGCCTATTGCAGCTGACAGCACCCACTTTGATACTGTATGCTACTCTGGAAAACCACTCTGGCCCTCTATAATTTTTTATTTTTTTCTAAATCCACGCCGTCTATACGTTTTTCCAGCTCATTTTAGGAGATAGACAAAAAAATGAGACAGATCAAAATCTCATGTGAACCACACTACAGGAAAGGAAACAATGATGATTGAATACCCACCATTAAAGACTTCCTAGGTCACACCGTAATGTTTATTTTCCATTCAACCCAATGATCAGATCACACAGAAATAGACGAATGGAAAGCACAAATATCAGCTTGATCCAAAATTAACGTAGCCCCTAAGAAGTTTTTAATGGTAGAAATTTAATCACCACTGTTTCTCATGGCGTGGTCCACCTGAGATTTAGATTTGCCTCATTTTTGGGACCAATCTCTAAAATGATCTGTCAAAATAGATAGACGGTGTAGATTAAACACATACATCATGGTGGGTCCCACATAACTTTTACAGTTGCACACAATACTGACGGCTGTGATCAGTACTACGCTTCGCAATCCGAGTCCAGGTTATAAGTTCGACCCCTTTTCAAGGGTCACCTCAACCATGTGAATTCGATGTCTTAACCAGGTTGGCCATTGACCCAGTACAGCTAGTGGCGACCCGACACCAACCCATATCCATGTCGACGTGTCAGGTTTGCCGACGCACATTTTAACTAGCCAGACCGTCCATTAATATGGTAGGTTTGGATATATAAGAACGGCTTACCTGCCTTCCTTCCTTCCATATCGTGTACTG